>OX638361.1:9642046-11041965 GCA_951812935.1 Hermaeophaga mercurialis | reverse complement strand
GATATCAAGGTGGGTTCAGACTTCATTTAATATTGTTATTAATTATTATTATTACACAATTACAAATTGTTTGTCCTTTTTTTAGGTTATGCAAGTTTCACACAAATTTAATTAGTTCAACTTTTTTTAAGGTTATAAAATAAATTTTTATATTTTCACTTTTTTTTAATTTGAAATGAATTATACTAACCTCAACGATGTGCTCTCTTGGCAAGTGAAAATTCGAAGAAAAATTGTCAAAAATCTGAGGCAGTATTTTTGCATTGCACACAATATTTTATGAAAATTTTATATTTTTTAACAAGTATGGTAGACATTTCAATGAATTACTATTTTCAAATTCCTAATTACTGTTATTTATAAGGATATGATTACTTTCTAATAAAATTTTGATGTTTTTTCTTTAAATTTTGTTCAAAAAAACTTTTTATACGAAATTTCGATATATCTTTATGAGCATATTTTCGAATTTCTGGAATAATTATTATCAAATGTCAACAAAATTTCTTTGTATTCTTTGTATTCTTTAGTAATTTCAATAAATAAAACTATTACATATGAAATAAATTTTACACATTTATATTTGTAATTTTATATGTACTCAATTTTATATGTTATACTTAAGAAATAATACAAATTCTAATTTACAGACATTAATTATAGAAATTATTGTGATTAATGTTAAATATTTACTAATAATTTCAACATATTTTATATTATTGCACACACATTATTATTCATAAAAAAATGTTCTTATGTGTCATTCTACTGCATGAAAAATTATTGATATTTATGTAATTTTAATGAAATTTCGTTATTTATTGATAATTTCTATTTTATTATTATTAAGTCAAAGATCTGAACCTTCCTGCATTATATGTTAAATGTTTCTAATCTATAATATTAAGAGTATATTGAAAAAACAATACAGAAGAAGCAGAAACATCATAGAATTAGTTTAATATGTAATGAAATAATTGTAATCTAGAAAGGAATAATGAAAACCTTCAATTATTGATATAAAATTCAAAGAAGACAAAACTCAAAACAAGTTGAGAAAAACATTTATTGAACCAAATAAATTTATGGCTTTTTTAGTTTTGTATACTTCTGGTTTGAATGTCTTTAACTAAATAATTTCAACACAGTAATTTTATTTGGTACAACGATTTCTATATTTATGTAAAATAATAATTGTATCTCTTTGAAATAAATAATTACATTAAATGGCAATAATCCATGGTCAAAATACTACGCGACATTTCAAACAAAGCATGATGGATTATCGATGATTGACGACAATAACATAGAATTAACTTGGGTAGACTTCAATTATTACCAAAATTCGACAAATACTGATTGATATATTTGATATGAGATTAAAAGAAGCACAAAATAATGTCAAAATTTGTTTAAGAATGCAACGTTCACACAATATTTTTTTTGAGGTAAATAAATGTGTTTAGTCATAATAAATCATTTTTGTACTAAATAATCGTAAAAAGATCAAGGAAATATGAACTAAGAAAATAAAAACAGCAAGACATTCGTTTCTTCGTATGCGCTTTTCACTTTTTCATACGTATAAAAAGCTAATTTTTCCTTACCCAAAATGATCAATTACTATTGTTGTGAAGGTACCAACCTGAAAAAAAAAGAAGATAATTAATAAATCATAATTAGTAAGTATACAAATATGAATATAATACCTGTATATAAGGTGTCCCTATATTCCAAGCATTATATTGAACGTGTGATAGTCCTTGAAGATTTATGAAAAATGAGGTAGGAATATAAACCCTTCAAGTACCTAATTTTACATGTATATTGCATGTATAGGGTGTTAAAATTGAAAAAAAATGACCGAACAATATTTAATATAATCTAACTTACTGCAAAAGAAGTTGCTGTGTCTGCTTTCAAAAATAAATATTGTTCAGTTTTTGACATACACAGACAACACGATTTCGAAAATAAAGCGTGTAAAGGGATTATATTTCTGTCTGATTTATCATCAGTAAATATTATTCATATAAAGTATCTCATGTGCAATAAACTGTAACCAATTTAGCATATCTTTTATTAAATAATAAGGGGAAGATTAAATAGATTTACACAAACTCAAGGACAGAGGATAAAATACAAATAAATAAATAAATAACTTAGCTTATTTTTAAATTATGGCTTTGCCAATTGGTTATACTTTTTATGACTAAAGTTTTCAATTCACATCCATGTAGCATTATGTAAAGCAATTAGAAGAAACATCTACAGCAGTTGATAAAATAATGATCCTGGAGATTCTAGACATGCAGTAACACAAATATAAAAGTCTTTAGATTAAAAAAAAAGGAAGGAGATTGTGAATACGACTTGGAAAAGAAAACTTAATTACTTTTGACATAATGGAAAATGAAAAGAATATTTTATTTGTGGATAACGCATCTTCATTTTGTAATATGAAATAATTAAATAAATAATAAAAAGACAAATATATGGCCTATGTGGCCGTATCTATTCCTTAAAATGGTAAAAAAGTGGAGAATTTTTATTATTCAACAAACCGAATTACCAGCAAAGGTTTAAAATATACTTCATCAATCAAAACATTATTAGATTCTGAATCTATAATAGTTAAAATTTTGTATTTATGAATGTAAAAAGTGTGTCAATGAAATGGTGTAAAAAAATCGGGGAGTGATAGTACTCCTAAAACTGTTAAAAAAAGTTCCACAATTTTCATAAATTTATGCTGCTTATCCTGTGAGAAATTCCTTAAAAAATAAATAATTTAACTTGTATGTTTTTCAAAAACAGGTTCAGCAAACTGTTTGCGTTTGCCTTCAATTTTCTAGAAAACCGTTGCTCTAAAAGCGGCTTGAAACCAAAGTAAAAAGTGCGTAGAGTTTAAAAAAAGAATACACACCCCAAAAAACGTATTCATAAAATAACCCCCTACCCTAGCAAGAACTGCCCTTTCCGATTTTTTTATGCCGATTTATAAGCTGACAATTTCAAAAAAACATTTTTTTTAAATTTACCCTTTTAACACACCTAACTAACTAATAAGTATTTAACAACCCATACTTATAGGAACTTTTTTTACCAATTTTAGTAGTGCTATTACTCCCCGAATTTACACCATTTCAGTATAGTGAGGAACCTTTACGAAAAAAGAAAGAAAAAAATGAGATATGCCGTCTTGGAAAATAATAAAGGCGACGGTTTAAATATTGTTTATGGACAGAAAGACCAAAGGTTTCATATTTCTTTTTCTTTTTATGAAAGAAAATGTATATATTTTATTTTACATCCGTTTATCTGCGTATTCCAGATTTTGGGCATTTCCTAGAAGCAAGTCCGAAAGAATAACAGAAATTTTCCTAAAATCTCGCTAATGAGAAAGTTTTCAGCTAACTTTACGTAGTCGCAACTCCTGTGTCCAATATATAAAGCTTTTTATCGATGTACGCAAAACTACTGATATTAATTTACAATTCTCTTTTACCGGCTGCGATCTGATTTTGATTTATTATTTGTTTGACCTCGACACCTGACTGCTCACCCTGAAAAGCACTTTTTGATTTTTTCAACGTTAAGCAAGAAGACAGCGGACATCCTTTTATGTCCTTTCAAACCCCTCGAAAAGGATCAGGCAAGAATGGACGTCTAATGCCCTGTTTTCCTTTCCGCACAAAGTCTGAAGCAACCGAAATCCCTGGATCTACTTCGGGACGGCGTTATATTTTTATTTTTTCGTGGGATTTTCAATCTTATTTGAACTCTACAACAAGCGAAATAGGAATTGTTGGAAAGTAGAAAGGTGTGTTTTCGTTCGTTTTTTTAATCAAGACGACAACGAAAATAAATTGCTTGATGGACTGAGCTATATTTAGGGTACCTTTTACCTAAAAACCGCCGATTCACTAGTAATAAAATTATTATTAGCCCGCTAGATGTCATAACTTCTTACGATTATTCAAATTACTAAAATGACTAATTAATTTGAATCGTCCGCAGTTACAATCATAAATATAAATTGGTACTAGTTAATGATTTGCCCTAAGACCCTTTTCGCTCAAGAGCATTTGAGAAGCAGCTATTTACATAAAGAAGCATGGATTTGCATATTCTCAGGCCACTTATCTTTGAAACACATCCAAAGGTAAGGTAGAGTAGTTACGGTGAGCTGTGCGAATTTTTTTTAAAACGACGCTCTATTAGATTTAATTTAGATAAAAAAGAAAATTTTTAGTTTTCTTAAATCTTGTATAGTTCGTAATTTCGAAAAGGGATCATCTATGGAGTACAAAAGGCTTTAGCAGTATTTTGTTACAAGGTATGTTGAATTGAAGTTCAAACTATAAATCAATTTTGTAATATTATTTAAAACTATGGAAAGCCATAACAAAACTTTTAAACTCTTAATTAAAAGCAAATAGGCAATAGAATGTTTATTCACTTTTAATTAACGGTTTCTGTGGCCCATTGTTCCAACTTTTATTGCCCTCAAGGTATGTTTCATTTCAGATTACTTTTTGTAAAGATGTTATTTTTTTGCCCCTATTCAATTTTACTTTTACTGACAACCCGAACTTTTGAGCGGTTATGTTTACGAAAGGTTTTTCAATACCATTTATATACTTATTATGTATTATTATTAAACAACCGTAATTATTCCGAGAGAAAGAAGCAAAAAATAATGTTAACAGACTAAATTTCTGCCTGTTTTATAATGGAAAACAAACATTTTTTCGCCCACGTCTTAAACCCCAAAGGGTGGAAAAGCATAAAAGGATTAACTAAGTAAATTTATTAGAATACCCTTCTTTTTTATTAAGGAAAAAAATAGACTAAAAAAGAAGGTTGGGTTGGGTCAGAAGGCCCTTTGTTAACAGGAACCTGCTCCTCTACAAAAAAAAGTACACGGTTGATGTTAAAAATTCCTAAAAAACAAATAGAACGAACTTCTCAAAGGTACCTAAAAAGCTCCAAGTTTTTATAAAGACTGCAGTAGCAAATTTGGTAATGGTTTTTTAGCATAGACCCATATACCTACAAGTAAGAACGCTAGATCAAGAATGAATTTCGATTCAGGAAGGGGAAAGCTAAGATCACAGTTGATATCTATTGGTTTTTTTAAAACACCAAAGATGACTGGACACTCTTTTTATCCCAGTTGAAGCTTCTATCTTCCTCGTTATTCATGTCAATATAATTCGTTAACAATGTTTTCAAACTTCTTAATGTAGCGACAGAAATAAGACAACAGACCCTGAAAACTGAATAATTGCTGAACTACTTTTAACTTAACTGGGTCCACAACCACTTTACGGCCTAGATAGCTAAACTTCGTTTGGAATAGGTAGCATTTCTGGACGTTTAGTCTGAGATTAGCAACTTGTAGTCTCTTAAAACCTCTTCCAGGTTCAACAGGTGTTCAAGAATCTTGCTCATCAACTAGATAGACGGGGCAGGTTTTCCAAGATGTTCTCTGTCAAACGGTCCAATCCAGCTATTTTCTCTTTGTTGGCTGTATCTATTTCTATCTACCTACACCAACTTTGCTGATCTAAAGTGGGAAATAAGCTGGTACTTGCCTAAGCAACATGGGAATCATCAATTCATAGCAATGCATAACTGTCCTTCTTAGTGACATCATTGACTTTAATATAGTCAATGCAAAAACCGTATTGACCCTTCCTTCTTCTTCACGAGGACCAGTGAAGAGGCCCAAGTATTGCTGGAAAGCTTTACTGCTCCATTTTTCACCTTCTCCTGTAGAGCTCTTTCCGCATCTTCCTTAACACGGGAATGTCGCCGGTGTGCTCCGCAAGGGTCAATTTTATGTCTTACCACGTTAGTTATTTCTGGTTTACCATCTTCTGAACTAAAGACTGGATGGTAACGGTAAACCAGGTATCTCTTTAAAAATTTAACTACCTACTAGTTTTTCAAAATATATTAAAAAAGTGTTTATTTTTCATCTGGTCTTAGTAACCAAATTTATCTTGTATATAAATTACTTGATTTAGAATCAATCCATCACAAAATTTTCCAAATAAGCATAGCTTTTAATATAGCAACCTTTTTGGTAACGTACTACTAATACAAAATGAATATTTTTTAGGATTATTAACAGACACTTCCAATATTTCCATAAATCATATCTCTAGAGCGAATTTTCTTGATTCAATTGTACTACATAGTCAGTAAAATCAGAAATGCTCTAGATTCAATTCGAAATTCTCCTGCATTCCTTTTTTTTACAATGGCATCACTGAAAAAGGATTGTAATTTATCCTAGTAAAGGAAAAGTTAATTCGAATTGGATGTAAGTAGCCAAGCATTAGTCCCGTGTAACCCCAGTTAACAGCACGTTTTTACCACTTTTCGTACGAGCGAAAATACGAAAGAAATAAATCGACCGCGACTCTCTTCTTGCCCTGAGAGTAACACGTACACATGGGGCAAAAACTAACCTAAAAGTCAGTGTAGGCCCAATTGGTATATTGAAATATTTAAGTATGTCATCAAAGCCATAAAATGTATTGAGTTGTAAATGAGATTGTCCAATTTGTAAATAACTATCACTCACTCTCTTATCTCTTATCTCAATATGTTTAAACGACTCTTGTAGTGAATATACGAAATTTTTGTATAGGTTCCAAGTTGTCAAGTTAAAATTTATTCATAGTGAAAAATGTAAAGCATTACCTAGTGTCACTAATAGTACATAAGTGGTTTTTCAAATCCTTTCCAATAAAATTAGTAAAAAAACTCAGTTTACCATTTATTTCTTGGATTGCTCAAATTAAGTGCTTAAGAAAAGGAACATTTTTACGGGAGATATTCTGAGATACTCTAACCTAGAAAGTCCAATTTTCGATAATTATCGATTAATCCGCATATTACATCATACAAAGGTTTTAAGAGTAAAATGAAGTAATTCCAGAATTATTTGACAGCATTACCTTAGAAAAACCGAGTTTTTTTATATAATTATCAAGAATTAATCATAAATACGCCTAATTCAATAATTTTCATCTGAAGAAAATTGAATCAACACATTAACTAACAAATAAATGATATAATTACGAGGTCTGGAAGAAATATAATATTGACAAAAAAATAATGGACAGTAATAAAAATTTATTTTTGGTAGATAAATTTTCCATTGTTAAAGGAAAAAAGTCAAAAGGGACATTTCGAATTAAATATGGCTACTTTCTCTTTATCCTCATTATACATTTAGCTAACCTCATGCGTAAATGGTAGCTCGTAGGTGAAAGTAAAGAGATTAGTTCCAACTTTGGACCCGGGACACGCTGCTCGGACACGTGTGAGGAGTTAAATCGACTAAAAGTTGGAAAAGTTTGGTAAACCCTTACCTACGGTGTTTTTTTTATTTTGGTCAAAATGGGATCAACGGATTAGGGCCAAATAAATATATCGGTTGTCATCGCTTTGGAGAATTTTCAATAACTTGCAGGTGTATAGAAATTATCAAACTAATCCCAGAAAGGAAGATTGGAATTAAAAATAATAACCCCAATTAGTACTTGCTAATATATTCTTTTTTCAAAACTACTACTGTGATAAGTAAAACACAAATTTCGTAAATTCAGAGTACAATTTCGAAATTTGAATCTCCCTATAAAATGTGACTGGAAATGTATACAAATTTAATTTCAATTAGAACAGAAAATAATGGATTTTAACATCTATACTTTTCCATATTTATTATTTTTTTTTAAAGCAATATGACATAAATATGAACGCTGTTTATAAATGCATTATCGTCTATGTAATACGTTTGAAAATCTAGAAAAAGTATATTGATTTACAATTATTTTTCATTTTAACAATAACTTACTGTAAAATTACATATAGAGTTACTAAAAATTAAAATTCTTTTTACTGTGTAAAATAAAAACCTAAATTTATTTACGAATCAATATTAAAAATAATATTAAAATTGTATAACTTATATTGAAATCATTTATTCAAATATAATATTTTTTAATATTCGGCATTCTATTTATAAATTGTTAATTTCCTTTTAAAATCCTACCTTCAAATACATTTTCTTTTGGCATTTTCTTTAAACTTATATATTTTGAAATTTCCTTCATTAATTTAGCTTCTGTTATATTAAAATTTACGATCAAAAAATTTTTTTTGCAAATTCTTGTTCGGAAGAAATCATATTGTCGAAAGATTGATCTGTTTACCTTTTATGGATTTAAAAAAAGTTTTGGATGAACATTTGTGTAAGAGAGACGCCTCTAAAACTTATAAAATTTTAGAAGTTTTATTAATCTTTATTTTCAAAGAAAATTAAAATGTTAAGTTTTATTTTTAAAGGCATTTTACTGAAATAAAAGTTGATGCTTCAAATGACATTCACAGTTGAGTTTTACGATTGTAATTATATTAAAATAATGGGGATAGTTCGGGAAACTGAGGTTCACCTGAGGAGGCTTTTTCGAGGGATTTTTCCTCCAATAACAAATGGTGTCGCTCAGATTGTTATCCTTTCAATAATTCTCAGAACTGATTATGGATATTTTGTGAACACCGAAAATTCCTTTAATAAACCGAAAGTCACAAAAAAAAATGTGTAAAAGGAAAAAGTAAAGCTAAAAGTTCAGTTTAGAAAGTTAGACGAATTCGGGAATCAGTTGTAGCGTTCTTTGGGATTATAACTCCGTAAATCTTCAAATACTGATGATATTGATGGAATTGTGAAAAGCCGAAATATGGTTAATAAAAAAAAGTCATAAATAAACACCGTGTTATTTTTGCTAATTTGTTTATTTCAAATTTAAATTATTCAAAAAAGAATTAAAAACCTTACAAATGATATATCATTCGACCTCTGTTGCCATTTTAAATATTTAAGATTAATTGAAATCTGGAATCATATAGTTAATAAAAATGTGCTTCAAGAGATATAAAAATTGACATGTTTGAGAATTCTCTCAATTTTTTTCCTCAAGTATTTAGTATTGTGAACAACTTATGAATAATACTATAAATCAGTAAATATTCTAGATCGAAACATTTCTTTATTTCTTATTGAATTTTTGTCGGTTATCTTTTGTTCGTTTATTTGTTTTGCATTGTATTATACATACCGTTCGTTGCTTATTAACAAACAAACTTTATACAATATATTTAATCAGAAGTGAGACAATGTACATTGACAGGGGACAATTTTAATCTCACATTTGATATAGAATTCGGAAATATTCAGGGGACTAATCACCAATATTCTCTCGCCGTCAAACAAACCGCATTTCAGCAATTACAGATTATTCCGTTGCAAAAGTTCGTAGGACTGTACTAATCACAAGTTAAATAATCCTATGATTATGGTGGTAACAACAACAATTAATCGGGGATGGCCCAACAACAGTAGCGATGATGTTTTAATCATGGCTGTTGATAATAGGCCCTTGTTATCGTTACATTCCGCCAGCGCTCTATTATTGGTGACGGTTTAATGTAATCCATCAGAAACGGGAATTCGGAAAATATTCGTTGTATAGTTTTCGATGACCATTAACAGTTTTCGGTTCAATCGTTCATACTTGATAATGTCAACGCACAACACACTTTCATTTTTTAAAATATGACACATAAAAAAATACCAACTAAACTTATAATTATCGGAATAATTATTCACTCTTTTAAAGCGACCGTCGCTTAGTCAGCTCATCCTTAAAAGTAAAAAAACACGTAAGAATTCATCGAGGAAAAAGTTTTATTTGCCTAGGATGAAGTTTGACGTTATCGAAGTTAACTGGATTTATTTTGCTCCTAGTGTCACGGCAAATATAATCAATCATATCTGAAATATCCAATCACACCTAATCATTGTGTTTACACAAAGTGAAGTTTAAACAGAGGGAAAAATGATGACGTGAGATGAGTTAAAAGTTTTTGATAATCCTTCAATTTCCAGATTATATCTAAACAAAACAAAAATTATTAATCCAACTTTTTTTATAAGGAAGATGAATTAACGATTATTTAGTATTTATAATGATTCATTTTGTTTCATGGAAATTTTTGTATGTATTTATTTTTGTGCCCCACTGAAATTAATAATAAAAGAAAATATTTCGTTTTTATTAGTAAAAAATAAATATTCCTAGATGTAAGGAAAGTTGACCAGTAAATTTTAAATTTGTTTCCTATTATTAACCGTTTTGCTTTGGTATTTTTAACATATTCAAAAATTGCCAGAATGGTTACATTTATTTGAATATTAAAAAACTAAATCAAATTGACAGATTCTTTTTTTGTACCACTCTTAAAAACGAATGACTTTGAAATTGAGAGCTAAAAATTGATGTAAAGATAAAATAGATTAATTTTTATCGTTTACTCTTTAAATACATTAAATTTTCTATTTAGAATATTTTATTTTGTTTCTAAAAGCTTCAGAGTTTTTTAAATAAAAAACATAAATATAGATGAATTAACAATTAATTATAATTTATTAAGGTTAACTTAGATGGAAATTTTTTTATATATTCAGAAATTACAATTATTTCTTTACCAGAGGTTCTCCACTAAAATATAAAGAACTTGATGTAAACTTAAAAAAAATATATACACAGATACATGGAGTGTTAGTTAAAAACTCATGGTTTTTTGAAAATTTTGCTCAGTTACTTTTAATTTTTTCAAAAAATTACTAGAATGATTCGACTGATTTGAATGTATGTACTTAAAAAGTCAAAATCCAAAGATTTGAAAGTGGGAGTTAAAAATTGATGCAGTTGAAATAGAGTTATTGTTCATGGAGGAAATACATACAGATCAATTAATAATTAATTATTAAGTTTAGTTTGTTAGATGGATTTTTTTATACATTCAAAAATTACAATTATTTGTGTACCAGAAATACTCAAATTGAGTGAAACCGACGAAAAATTAAAAAAAAGTATACACATATATAATAGATTCTTTTGACAAATTTTTAATTAAGTTTTTTATTGCTCTTATTAACTATTTTATTTTGCTCGGTTATTTTTAATTTTTTCAAAAATATGCTGGAATGGGGCGCTTTATTTGGTTGTTTTTTTTTTAAATCAAGCAAATCGAAACGCACGTCTTACATTCAAAAGAGAATGATTTTGAAAGGAGGAATTAAAACTTGAGTTAGTTTTACATTTTATTTGAAAATAATCAAAATTTATTGAACTTAAGAGAGGACAAAAATAAAAAAGTTTTAAAACAGAAATTAAATTATAAAAATATTTCATAAAATAACGAATGTAGAACGTTATTGACACACGTTGTGCAAGGTAGCACAACTTTGCGAGTTTATTTCTTCCTTTAAGGACAAAAAGGAGCCTAAAACATTGAAGAACCTTAACGCATCTTAATTCTCTTGATACCTTCAGCAGTTTGCGTTTTTTATTGGAGAAGTTGGGCATTAGGTGTTGCAGGTTTCGTAGTTTTTTTATATAAATAATTATATTAATATATTATTACATTAGGAATCCATAATTTTGATACATTCTTTAAATGATGCCTACATTATTTTTCTCTATTTAGAACAATATTTGACTTTGTTCAGATTTTTACCTAAATTAATTGGGCATTGTAGGCGAACAAACCAAATAAGGGGAAGGAGTTCAAAACGCGCACATTTCTGTGGATTTCTCTTTCTTGTGCTGTCAAGATGTACCTAAGGGTTTTCATTCCTACCTTTACGCACTGCACTCCACCGACCGTATATCCTCGACGAATCCCTACAGGAAAGGCCTTAACTTACGTCTTGCGTCAAACGGTTAATAAGGATAATCTATGCAGGGGTTTTTATGCCCCTCGAGACGACCTTCCTCTTTTATAAGGAATAAATTGGGTTTCTCGGTGATGTAGGACTTGCCGAAAGTTTTCTTATTAAATTCGAGAGGATACACGTTCGGTAAAAGTTTAAAAAAATTGTGTATAATTGAAATGTGCCATGTGGAATAAGATATGAAAATTTTAGAATATATTTAAGTTTATGACGCAGAATTGTGATTATCAAAACAGGGGATTTTGTAATACGATTAAATAAACACTCATTTGCAAATTAATAAAAATATGCGATACACCTATTTATGAGAATGTCCAGTAAATTCTTATTGATTATATGGATTACGAATTTGCATACTAAAATTAAACATTAATAAAAACAAATACAATTGACAGTACATCATAGTTCACGTGGATTAGAAGTACATCATAGTTCACGTGGATTAGAAAGATTAATAAAATTTGAACAAAACATTAACAAACGTCCAATCAGGTAACACGAAATTACAAAATGATATTTATTTCCAATTTTAAACGACATTCGAATGTAATTATGGTTGTTATTTTAATGGAAAATATCCCAACCTATTTCATGCAATTGCTAATATATTGTTAATTATTTTAAAATAATACCAGAATGTATTAACATAGAAATGGTATTCAATAATGATCAATTTGTGAGGTCTAGAATTTCTTTACCTGTTGTTGATATAACACAAAATTTTCAATTTCAGAATAAACAAGCATTTTCTCTACTCAAATTATAATTAATTTTGTCTGAGTATGTTACATACCGCTTTACGAAAATGTCTTGTATTGTTTGCCACAAACGGCAATTAGATTTTAAATATTTAAAGAGAGGATACAGTTTTTGCTAATTTTATCTTTTCCACATAAGCTCGTTGGTTTTTTAAGCTTACATTTTCGCTTTGTATATAAAGGGTCATTCGAAATGGGAAGAGAGATTAAAGTATTTCAAAAAGTTGGAACAAGAGTGAACAATTATAGAACACTATTATTTATACAAACAAGCACATTTAAAATAGTATTTTTGATGCTGTAGTTCATTCGAAAATTAAAGCTTTTTTGCTTCAGACGACAAGCCAAAAAATATTAGAGAATACAAAACATTTTCTAATCGTATTAATATTATTTATTATTCGACGACTTCATCACTGTATTTTTTTGTGTTTTAATAATTATTATTTTTAACATGAACACATATAGGTTTGTTTGCTAAAAACTAATTAAGACAAAAGCAAAAAGTTTTGTCCTTTATTGGGGTTTTGTAGTATATGGCTTCAGGCTTCAGTTATGAATATATAAAATACCGGTAAAAATTTACAAAAGCTACAGTTGACAGTTTAATCAATGTATATGTATAAAAAACACAACAAAATACAAATATCATGGAGACATATTTTTTTATTAAAAAAAATTAAATGTACGATTGTCAAGAACAAGAGGATTATGTGAGAATCGAAGCTTTCAAAATTTCGCAAATTTTTCTGAAACAAACTAGTTAATAATTTATACCAGCAAGTTATTCTCATTATTTCCCCTGAAAGCTTCTACGTACAGATTTACTAGTTGTTATTTTTTTTTATAATTAGTCAACCTACACTTCTTACTTCTTAGTTGCTATTGTTTAGTGCTGCCAAGTTTTTCTTTGGAATAATATCAGAATACGAACTTGATGAAGTTGTTATACGAATCCAACAATTTCAATTTAATGACTTTCAAAATGAAAGCAGCTTCAACTCTTTGCGAACACATAAAACGATGTAGATATCTTATTACGGGAACTTTTCACATTTTGCAATTGTTTATCATACTGCAAGTTTAATAGACAGTAGCGTACGATTTTCAACCTTCAAATTAAAGGAAAATAATGGTAAATTGAAATTACGTTAAGGTATAATAATGATGTACGAATTACTTAAACTGTATTATTTTTTTCTTTTGATTCTACCTTTTTCTAGTTTTTCTGCTTCTCTTCAGTTTAGTTTCATCTGGTTTAGGTAATTAACTATACAATACAAATTTATTGAATCCAGTAACTTACAAATTCTAACATAACCAAAAAAAGTTCAGATAATGTTAGGGAACTTGTTAATTAATCAAATTTCTTTTTAACAACTATGATAAAAAAGATGTAATAAATTTAAAAAAATCTGGTATTTACAAACTTTATTGGCGTATTGTAACGCCAACTATCTTGGCCAGACCCTTAGAAATTTTGAAATAAGTTAGAGTGAACATTTACGGTCTTATAGTTTGAATAAAATAGATAAGTCACATTATGCAAAACACCTCATTGACACTAACCAAAACCTACTTCATGTAAGTGACAAAAAAAGAAGAACTTGATTTTTTGGAGGAATTTGAAATCAAGGAATATCTATAATGTCCTCAGTATATAGAACTGAATGTACAATTAAACCTGAGAAGTTCAGTTATTTTAGATTACCTTTTGGATCAAATACTTATATAATATTAATTATATAAAATTATTTCAGGAAAAAAAGAATATTCCTGCACATATTGCTTGATAAAGATTGGTTGAAATGTTTATGGTATGAAGTTAAATACTCTTATAATAAATCTTTGATAATGCAATTTAAGCGAAACCTTGGCAGAGAAAAGATATTTTTAAAATAACTTTATAATACTGTGGAAATTCAAGACAAGTATAATTTATCTTTTTATATTTATTATGAATAAATTCCACAAAGTAATTTACTGGTACTTGGTAATTTACTATTTGATTGCTTCATTTTCTTCATAGTCTTTTCCACATTCTTTTTGCTAAATCTTCAAACTGACTCGTATATTGAACGTTATTCTCTTTGTCCCTAGTTTTTTTATGATATGAGCCTTTTTTTCTGGTGTTATTAAAAAAAAAAGCATTTGCCCATATCCTTTTTTTGCAGTTTTGTTATTAAATTAAGACAATAAACTGAAATCCAAAAATTTTGTATAAGCACGAATTAAGTTTTTGATAAAGACGCCTATGGCGAGCACTCGGATTGCATTTCTACAAAGCATCAATCTACATCAAAAAACAATAAATCAACACCTCATTTCTCTCTCGTCGGGGTGGCCATTGTAAAATTTCACCTCCGGAAGTAATTAAACTCCGGAGTTTTAGAAATGTACCTCGTTGCCGTCACTATTCTTCCCCTTCCACTACTGCATTTCAACCATACATTTTTTTATCTTAAAAAATAACTGATACAATAAGATATACAGGATGTTTCTTGGTATAAAATATTTCGGAAAAAATCATATTGGAGGAACACAGTAATTAAAGAGTATCTTCAGGTTATTTGGTAAACTATCTTATTGGGACACTCTGTACTATTTTAGATTCTTTTCGATTCACGGATTCAAACAAACTTCACAGGGAAAATGGAAGAAATTTATTGGACGATATTTTATTTGTATGAAACAATTTTTTTTTGGAGGTAAAAAATGTTATTTCCCTAAAAAAGTTTGATTTAAATTGGTTAAAAATTCCGTTATTTGAAAAGTTTTATAAAAAAAGTGTTCGTTAGAAATTATAAAATGTTTCCGAATTAACAGTGTTTTGAAAGAAGTAAATTTTAAAACTTGGCTCAAATCAAGAGAAAATTATTGACCAAATAAACTTATTTAATGAATAAACTTAATTGGTTCAAATATTTTTTTTAGATTCAAATAACTTCTTTTACGTGCATTAAATTAAAAAAAATTTATAGAATTTTTACAATTTGCGTTGTTTATTATTAATGTTAGTAAAAGTTGTAAAAATTATTTACAGGTTAATAAATATATTTGTAATAAATAAAATACAATATATTTTAATTGAATATACCTTTTATGCCTAATTAGAGTTTCATTTTGTTTATTTGACGATTAACAATACAAATAATTAAACTAATTAAAATTCCCAACTATTGTTCCTGCCAATTTTATTTGTTATTTGAAAGCAATATAAAATAAAATATATTCAATAAAAAATTTATCTGAATAGAAAAAATAATTTATTTCAGTAAAGAAACTAAAGACAGGGTATTTAATTAAATGAATTATTTGATATAAATAAACAAATATTGTAAAAATAAAAATTTGCATTTCTTGAATAAATACATTTTATTACATTCAAATAAACGTTCTTCTATGAATATAAGTCAATATTTTAGACTGTACCAAATAATAATAATAGTTGGATAGTTGACGAAAAACAAGTTAAAAAAATTTTCCCTTGCAAAGTTATATATTAATCAAAATATTTAGTTGAATTTTTTTTAAATAAAAAAGTACAATTCAAGCATCGCCATATCCCTTATTATTAATTACTTGTTACTGTTAAATGTATCACTTTAAATAAGAAAAACTAGTTTATTTGAATAAATACATCAGAACTATCAAAATATACAGATTGTTCTATTAAAATTTTAAACTTGATATCACATGACTTTAAACAAATATTTCGCAATAACGTTATGTAACAAATAAAGTTGGAGTGTAGGATAAAATATTATTTTTATTTTGCTTTGCTTTCCTTCGCCTTGACTAAGAGAGTGCTGCACATCTCATTCGTTGAAAATTATTATTAAATCGGTTAGAATATGTCTAGTGAAATGCAGTAAAAGGAATTAAAATGGAAAATTTTAAGTTATACCGTGATCATTCATACGAACGAAACCTCAGAAATTTTATATAAACATAATATTCCTAAATGGTAGAAACGTGCAGTTGTTTCGTCTATCTCAAAAGTATATATTCGTATAAACGCTACCTACGGTTTACTTGATCCTTGTTTCTGAATATTATATTTGAGGATTATTTATTTTACGAAATGAGTTCCTTTTTCCAACATTTTCAATATTACATTTCACTCGTATTAAGACTGGTCTCAAAGATATAGTTCCCCTTTACGATTTTAATAAAAGCTCTTCCCAAAATATTCTTTTTCTAGAGCAAACCTTCATTTCGTTTGAAATAATCTTAATTGGAAAGGTGGATTCTCAAGTGCTTTTTTTGTTTTTGGTAGAAAATTGAGAAGAGCATTTGCAAGCACGTGTTGTATAAAGATACGAATAATATTTCAAATTAATTGTCTGAATATTTTTTGTACTACTTGTAAATGTATGTTATTTTTTGTATTTTAGTTTTACATGATTCAATCAAAAATATTGCAGGTTACAAAAGAACACACTGCTTAAAATAAATATTTTAAAATGAAATTACATTATAAAAATGTTTCATAAAATAAAGATTTGACAGAGTAGTCAGTTTTAAAGGAAATTAGGTCGGGTTTCAAAAAATGTTTAGAGAACGTATGTACAAATTTAAGCCATTCATGGTGTATATAAAAATTTTGTGCGAATTTGCAGCAAAAATCAGGATATGTAAAAAAACTCAGTAGCAAATCGCGATAATGGAAAACTGTCAGTCTGGTTTAGCGACTCAAGGGGTTCTTGGCTAAACACTCAAGCAATCGTAAGAAAAACACCGAAAAGTTGAAAACGGAAATTCTGTACAATTGATCGTGATCGTTTTTTTTGTCTGTTCTTTTTTTTTGGGCTCTGCCAAGTTTACATAAAGTAGAATTTTGCTGATTGCAAATATTAGTATTCTATTTTTTGAAATGTAATTTACATAGTATTATACTGGTGACAATAAAAATAAAAAAAATTGAACTCACTCACCCTGTAAGTTAAATCTTTATTTACAATTCAAATTAAATATACATGATACATATTCACTTGTACGGAATGGTTGTTTGGTTACAACTTAATTCTAACTATTAGTAAGCGACAAACTTGCTTTGTTTTACTCACACAAATCGATTTAATGTCTATAATTTGATTGCAATCATTGGACGCGTATAAGGGCATTAGTAAAGAGAATTGTAATTGCTATGCAGTTATTTGATCACAATGTGGATTTAACCTTAGCTTAATAAACTAGCGATTAGATACCTCGAGGCTCGTTGTCCGAGTAGAAGAGGATAATGGTTTGAATTGTACATCATTAGGAAAACTTGAAAGTGGTAATATTGAAAATGGGATAAAACACCGATTATTTTAGCTTTCATAGAAACATAATTTTATATTTATAATGGTAAATAAGTTTATCACAAAACTACTTAAATAACGGAGACTCTTGTTGTCCCTACTCAGAAGCAATAACCTTAAATTAAGAGAGAGTTTTTCAACAAGAAAACAATTCTCTGCTAAAAGCCAATGAGTAATCGTTCTCCGAAAATTTGTAAACGTTTGAAATACTCTATAATGTGAAACATTTTTATTGTCTAAAATAAAAAAACCTCTAACCGTAATTTCGATTTCGTTTACAAACTACATAAACTTAAACTGGTGCTGCTACATCCGGAATATTATTCTATTTGAAGTTATTAAGAAACTGCCCTCCAGCATTTATACCTACAAGTTGCTAAAGCTAATATTTAATATTTCTGATAACTTAGTTAAATGTTTGCAGAGTGTGTTGCTACAGACGGAAATGTGTATCTGTATATGGGTTTAAGTTGCTTTTCAATTTAAACTATTTCATTAAAACAAAACTACAAATTTTCATGTCAATTCGTGTATTATGTTAAAAAATGCATAAGCACTAAAATATTTTTCTAGTTTTATTCCCTGAAAGCTGTAAAATTTTGAAATTAGTGTATACAAAGTGTCCGCGAAAATTATGCATATTTTTAAATGGTACGTAGAATGCGTCACTTGAAACAAAATATTCTAATAAATTTTTTTCTAATATCGTTAGTTTACACAAAAATTAACTTTAAACATTTTCTCAAAAATGTATATGTGGCAACACATCACACTTTTAATAAAAATATGTGTCGTGTAACCAATAAAATTATGTTAGTTTGTTAATATTTTGAATCGTTTAATCGTTTGGTATTCTTTACTCTTCTACAACCCTTGTAATCGAACGTTCTAAATATTCAGATGTACTAAAATAAAAACTTAATTTTAGAATGTTTCAAAAACCATTGTTTATACTTGACTGAGTTATCGGTGTTGCCAGCTCTAGTTACTTTTCGGTAAATAAACCGGCTGACTTTAGAAAAAAAATGTATAAGACATTTTTATTCTGCTTACGTTTTTATACCTCATCCATAAATATGAGCATTATTTTCGTATAATGTAACAGCCTTTTTTATAGAAATTCAAAATTTTGATGAAATGAGCCCGGTATTACTATTATTAAATCAACAAGTTACAATTTATAAATTTTAATGTAATTCTTATTGAATTGTAACCTAAATTTAACAAATTTGGATTTATTATATTAAAAGGAATTTATCTGAAGAATTTATGTAAACAGTTCAGGCAACATTTTAGTTTTCGCATAGCACAGAAATTTAATGAGTAATTATGAAATAATTTTGGATTTAAAGATTTGAATATGAAGTTACATGGATTTATTAAAATTTATATTTTGTTGTCAAACTATATTTATAAAAAATTTAATCTATCGAATTTGTGAAAAATTAATTTGTTAGATACTAGAGCTGTTTCTTATTGATATTTATAGTTAAATGTGTTAAAATTATGCCAAAAGTTATGAAACATGTTTTCTTAAAATTGATAAAATTTTTAATAATCTAAAACTAAGAACACAATTTGTTTGATGCAGAATGAAAAATAAAGCCTGCATTTTCCTAATACTTATTTATGGTAAACATGTTCTATAATCCAAATTAACATTGGTCTTCTTTAATTAAAAAAAATGTTGTGTTACGTTAAATGATTTTTTTAACCCTAGTCTGTACTATAACTTTTCCAGAGAAACGAGTTTTCTCTGTTCAGTTTCAACCAGTGCCAGTACATTTGTAAGTGATTTATTTCATTATTAAAATGATTCGCCGTTTAGTTCATCGGAGAAAGGAACTCTGCACTAGTTCATTTTATTATTTCTGTTGATAATAAACCAAAAATGTATCAAAGACAAAATAGTAGTTTACAAAATCGAACCATTATTAATAATTTTGTGAGAAGTACGTCAAACTTAAGTGCGGGAATTTTAAATTTTTTACCGATTTAAGAATAGTTTGATTGGATCAAATTCTCAATTCTATGTCGTGTCTTTGGAAAAACTACATAATACACATCACGAATTTCGCAATGAAGATGATTTTAGAATTTGCTTAAATCCACGATGGTTTCGTTAATCATATTTTGCTACTAGACAGAATTAGAGTCGCAATACAGTACGCATAAAATAACTGACGTGTTTTCTTTAAATATTTTTCTCCATGTTTCGTTTGAATAATAAGCAATCACTCAACAAGCAATTTAGCTTAATATATCAGTGCCAATCATGTACTCAATCATATATAACAACACCTACAAGAAACTGATAACGTCCGTTAAGCCCCTATTAAAAATTAAAACCATGTCGCGTGCACGTCAACTTACATTTATTAAACCTGAGTGCGATATTCAGAACAGGCCTTCGCTTCGTAAAAGGAAAACTAATCGCCTGATTATAACTCTATTAAAAAATCAAGGATAATAATAAGTTGCAAGGAGATTAAAGATAGTAAATGGTTCAAATAATTAACGAAATTTATAATAATTACACATATTATTATTATGTATTATCGTGTATTATTCTTTGATGAATAATTTATGTTAAAGTCATTTTAATTTTGTAGAATATGACGACCAAGTTTAAAATTTTAATTATAACATTTGTTTATCGATTTAAATTAATGAAATTATTGTTTTCCTGTAGATTAGACTCAATTTCTTCGAAAAATTACAATTTTTAAAAATGTTTTCGGGTGTACGTGAAAATATTTTATCTGTTCACACAGATTCTTTTAAATTATTATTTATAGGCTACAAGCAACGTTTACTAATGAATCTCGACATTTCAGAATTTTTTACCATTTATAATAATAACAAAATTAGGAATTTTTAGGAGCACTTCCTATTTAAAACTTCTTCTTAGTTCAACTATTTTCTACTATATAAAAAATCTTTAGAAAGAAGTTTAAGAAAAAGTAGGAGAGTAAATTTGAAATTTTGATTTGAGAAGAAAGAAATTAGAAATAAAAATTGGGCGCAAGTTAGTTAAATTAATAATATAAACTTGACATAACTAAAATTAAATTAACAAAAAACAAACAAATAGAGACGATAAAAACTTAGGATGGGTTTTATCCAGATATTAAAACTTAATTTAAATTAAAAATTAATTCAATATTGAAATAACTTATATTTATTTATATATTATCAATTCAAACTTTTCATAAGTGAGTACAAAATTTAAATTTCTTGCATTTAACTTTTCAAACAGTTATCAGTAATCGTTCTAATTTTGAAAACTACTATTGTGTTTTTATTAAATTCAAAATGAACAGTTTATATTTGTGGAATTATAAATGTTTATCACACAAATAATAAAACATTTATTGGTACAGAGTTCCTTTCTTCACTGTAATATACATTTATTTAATAATTTTTAGAGATTGCAAATTTCTGACTTTAGTACATTGGAATTACTTTAATTAAACTTAGACAATTTACAATAACTTTTTAGATCAAATAAAATTGTTTGTTATTCACGTAATGATAACCAAGTGGTTTTATGCCCGTAGCCTGATTGATTGGCTAGTGCGGATTAAAAATGAATAATATTTGTTTTGTGCACACAATTTATCTGTAACGTACTGGTTAAAAAATAATAAACAAATCAATCAATATTTCTAATTATTGATAGTAGCCATGCAATATACCTTTCGAATAATGAAGTAAATATTTATTTAGTAACATATATTTTTTACAATGAATACGTTAATAACAATATATCTCAATCGTTTTAATCCAGTGCTCAATTAATAAGGACATTTATAGGTAGGTTATTTTTTTTTAAGAACATACTTAAAGTTTTTCCAATTGTTTTGAATCCAACAAATACATTGCATTCCGCAAGGATCAAATATCGGCCTTCTGCTATTTCTTGTTTTAATATTTTTAATAAAATATTTTTAGTAAAAAGTTTAGGAGCAAATTCTATGGATTCGTTTTTAATCAATTTACAAGACAGATCTTTGTGAATCTAGAGAAAGTTTCAAAAATGATTTTGGTTTAGTATTTAACTTACATTTTAGCTAATTATTTGCGTAAATATTTATTTATAATTACTTAAATAACAATAGTTTTGTAAATGGTTTTGTACTGTTGAGTTATAAAGCTTTATTATTACGATTGTTATTATTTTCCAACCTTTAATCATTCATTCTATATATTTGAATATTAATGTTAGAATTCGGGGTGCAGATGTATAAAACCAGTGTGAACAATACTTGTAATCGATATTCGAAGCTGTAATTATGGCCAGGTATGTATGTATTTTGAATTTACATTCACGTTCGGATATTAAGTATGTACAAACAAACGTTACTTCGTATTGTTCAATATGATCGATTTTTGTTAATTAATAACTTTATCGATTCGATATTTGTAAACTTTTATTCAACAATGGTTGGTATAAAACGATGGTATTTAAAATTGGGTTTTATTATAAAACAAACAATAATACGTACTAATTTTAATACGGATCTCTGGCTCAATAATTTAACATCAAAATATGACATTAATTTTTTAATTGTATTTTCTTTTGTTGTTTGACTAACAAAATAAGTATATAATTTCACATTATTTATATGCAGAAAATGTAAAAATTAAAATTTTTGAAATCAAATTAAGTTTTTAAATGCTTTTTGTGTTTTCCTGAAAATTAATATCAAAAGACTTCTTTCACAGAAATATGTGCATTATGAATTGTTAAAATTTCTGAATACATACATATATAAAAAGAGTATTTAATTTATTGAACTAAACATATTATATTTACGATTCAATCCAAATTATCCATGAATACGTAACACATAATAAAACCAACGTATGTAGTGTTTCGCCAATGCAATAAAATGGTTCACATTATTGATCTATAAAATTTTGGAGTTTACCGCATAGAAACCCTTAGAGTTTGCTCCTTAAAACGCTATAAATTTTATAAATGTATACAAAAACATTATGGATACTCATTTTATATAAAGAATTTAGAATAAAAAAATACTTTCGTTCATTTTGCAGAGGGTTTTTATTTGTTTCTTATAATTTACTACTAAAAGAAATAAAGATAATAGATACAGAATGTCCCAAATTTAAACAGGACTAGGTACATCATTAAAAAAATATAATAAACATAAATCATAAACAATAAGCTATGGGATGTTTCGGAAACTAACTGTTTGTAATAAACTTTAATAAAAAAAAAATGATTACTTGAGAGGAACAATATAATTTATTTGGTTCAAAGAATAGTTTTTTGGGGTAAACAAACGACATCCTTCTAACGAATTTTGATATTAGCCTTGTTATTTCGCTCAAATATTTTGAAATAATTTTTATTATTTTACAGTAAAAAAATTATTCCTGTAAGTAAAACCCTGGTAACTTTGGACCCATTGAAACCCAAGTCAATAGGATTTCATTTATTACATCTTATAATTACTTCTTTTTATGGTCGTAAGTCGAACAAAACATATTTCGCAAATCAAAATGTCTTAACGATGTTGAAACAAAAAACTTTTTTCGTGTATTGTTTCCCGACATCCATCTCGAAAAAGAATCAAAGAGCACACAGATAAGAACAATGGGTCGAGGCCCTTCGCCCCTTCGGCCTCATACAATCTTCAAAAAGTTATTTTTGTTGAATAACTTTTCTCTCGGCACTTATCAAACAATTTATTTCTGCAAAGCCCTCTGAAGTTTATTATCATCTGCAAACCTTTCTGCTTGTTATTTTAAAACTTCTTATCGATCACTTATGTAGAAGCCAATCTACTTAGCGCCTTCTAATTCCTTTTTGGGAATAAAAGTCCTGTAAGATTTTCTCGGCTCACGCCAGAAAATAAGTTTGCAATTTTTTTCTGGACCCAAAAGTAAAATAAAGTCGATTGGAAAGCTCAAGTTTTCTCAAAACGAAAGGAACACGACGAAATAAAGAATCAGATGAATTATACCGGGTGTACGCGAAAGTAATGCATATTTTTAAATGGCACGTAGAACGTGTTATATATTCTAATACATTTTTTGTCAAACGTCATTAGTTTACTCAAAAACTCACTTTAAACATTTACTGGAAAATTTATACGTGGCAATACCCCACACTTTTAATAAAAATATGTGTCGTGCAACCAAGGAATATCTACCTAATGAATTATAAAATTGTGTTAGTTTGCAGAAGATTCAGATCGTTTAAACGTTTTAAGTAGATCGTTTTGTAAAGTAGTTTCAATAATTCTGTGAAAAATTGCATTTTATTCAAATCGAGAATATCACTACATTCTCTGTAATCGACCATTCTAAATATCCAGGTGTACTAGAATAAAAATTTATTTTTGGAACTTTTAAAAGACCATTGTTTAAACTGGACTGAGTTATCGGTGTTGCAGGCTTTTTTCGGTAAATAATATTTCTTAAAAAAATCTAGCATTTTCATTATGTTTCTTTAATCGAGGTTAAAGGTACTTTCTGTTTTGTCTTGCAAAATTTTGATTACAATTTTCAAAAGTTCTTGGTAACTGCGCAAAGTGCCACATCTAATCCTAAAATATATTTATTAATATGATGAATAATTTTTCAATTTCTTGGGTCTGTCAACGTATTTTAAATTTCAAATAAAGTTCTCTCAAATCCTTAGGCGCTGCAAAAGTCAAAGGTCTTCTCAAATATATTATATATTATATATTATTCATTTATCAATGATTTAAATATTATTTCGTCCTGTTCATCCCAACTTATTATTCACACTCACATTCAGTGTGTTTCATGTTTTGACTTTGTGCTACATCAAGTTATGCTCCCCTTCTGAGCTTGCTAATCAGATTTCACTAGTTTGTTGTGCATATGTTACTATACTTGGCTAGCCCTGGGGGAATTCCCTTCACGATAGTTCTCCACAAGACTAACTGTTAAATTTACACAAACATCAAAAATTAATATGTTAGTAGGTAATATTGAAATATGATCTAAGTAAAAAAATTGTAACGTGCCACGTGTATTCGATCATTTGAACAGAAACAAAAATTTGGAAAAACTGAAAATACACGCAAAGAAAAACAATTATTTGAATCTAATAAAATTTACTTGGACCAACTAAGCTAGTTGTAAATAGATCCAAATAATATAATACATTTTTGTCCCGAATTAAAAGTATTTTCTCTATTGAAAAAAAATATTTTACCATATATTAATTTTCATTTTAAATCCAAATAATGGATATGTAAATTGACCACACAAATAAAATTTGTCAAAGAATCAATATTTTGAATCAAATTAATCAAAATTCTTTTTAGTTTACACTAAAATAAAAATTGTTTCGAGCTAAATAAAATATACTCTTTCTGATTTGTGGATTTAAAGAGTATCTATTGACTAAAATTAAATACATAGGTAAATAAGATATGGTAAAATTCATTAATTTTAAACCAATGTCGTCAAAATAAGGGGTCTAGTCTAGAGTTACCGTACCAAAACAGGACAATATTTATTTAAATATGATTTGTTTGAACCAACTAGATTTGTAGTTTGAATAGATTTCAATAAAAAGCTTACTTAGTTTTCAAATTTATTTGATTCAAATATATATTATTTATACCAGATAATGATCAAATAAATATTTTCTGTTTGACTCCTTTATTGAACTAAACAATTTACTTTACTCAACTTATTATTTTGCTGGGTATATTTATTTTCAAATGAAATAAAAAATTTGACATAAACAAATGTTATTCAAATGATAAAAAATTATTTGAAATAAATACACTTGTAGTTTAAATAGATTCAAATAACAAAATTATTTCGTTTGTTTTTTACTTGAGCCAAATTTTCTAATTTACTTGATTCAAATAAATACCTGAAAACAGCATATTTTATTACTTTTAAATCTTTATTTGTTTGTACCAAACAAAATGTAATAAATATTTTCGGTTTCATCTTTACTGAACTAAACAATTTTCTTTATTCAACTTATTATTTTAATATGTATATTTACTTTTTTACTGGTTCCAAATGAAAAGCTAATAAATAAATAAAATAAAAACAAGCGTTGTTTAAATTACGAAAAAAATATTTTAATTAATTTTAATTTATTTGATTTAAATTTTCAAATATATTTGATTCAAAGCAATATTGACATGAAAACAGCATATTTTATATGTATATTTAGTTTCAAATGCAAAATTGATAAAGTTGATACAATGAAACGTTATTTGAAAAATCGGTCCTGCCATTGAACAAGAAGAACAAAAAGGAATAAAATTTTTCATAAAATAATCATAAACATTCTTTCAAAATATCTGAGCGAAATAAAACTTACCAAATAACATGTTCAACAAAATAAATCAAAATTCTTTAGGATAACATTTTTTTACGTCCTAACGTAGGGCCTCCGGAAGAAAATATGAAAGTATATTATTTTCCATTAAAATTTAGGGCATACTTTATTCCACCATTCCATAACTTAACTATAATTATTAATCGTTTTTTTTTCGTATTTTTAATACTGTAGATCAAATTGATTGATTCAAATAAATATTAATGTTATAGTAGCATATTTTATTAGTTTACAAAAAAATATTTATTTAGATCAAATAATAATATGTAGTATTAATTTCTTTTAAAATATTTTTATTTGTTTTTTCTTTACCGAATAAAAAATTTTCTTTATTCAAAATATTTTAGTAAAATGCATTTGTCAAATAAATCAAAATTGTTAGAGGATAACATTTATTTACTAGGTGAAATAAACATTATTCGAGCCAAATAAATTATGTTTAATTTTAATAATAATAACGCTTATTTAATTGCATCATAGTTTAATAAAAAAATTGGATGATAAAATAAAAAATGTTCACCTTTGATAATTATTTAGTATAGCTTTAATTAATTAGAGATTCTCTTTCTAGCATTTCTTCATATACATTATTAACACATCTCTCCTAAAAGTTAAGTTAAACTTAGTTATAATTCGATTAACTATTCCCACTGTTCCCGTTGCATTCGTATACGTGCATTTAATCATATCATTGCCAGCGAACTTTGTAATCCGCGAAGTAATAAGACTATAATTTGTTAAATATCTTATCTCAGATTTGGTGAAATACATGTAATTAGAAGTTTAAAGTTATTTGTCAATTTTCACTTAATTAACCTAAAACTTATACAGTATTTAATCTTTTATACATAAAAGAGTATTTTACTGTATTTAATACTTTTTCTTGCTTTTATTCAAGCTTTTGATAACGTTTACTCGACTCGAGTTTCATGATTCTGTGTAAATCCAGATTTACTGCCTCGCGTATGAGATGAAGAACGTACATCGGTTTAAGATTGAATCTTTTTGTACGACCTTGCAAATTAAATTTTCTCCTCGCTGGTCTAAACTTAAACACAATGGATATGGTCAATAGATCGTAAAGTCGGACAGCGATTACAGGCAGTCTCTCTTTTGCATTAGAAAATCCGTCTTCTGTCTACCGTCCGCAGTTTCTTTGATATCTTTCCAATCCGGATTGATTAATCCAAGAACTTTACGTCTCCAGGTTATATACTTATGTGCTTTTACAAGGGCTTGGCCCAAAGTTCTATTATTGTCAAAACAAAAACTATTTGTCCGAAAAGTCGAGCTACTTGTTTTTATAAATCGCAGGTAGAGTCAAAAGTATCAAAACATTTGAATAGTATTTTTGAATTTTTATAAAAAAACACGTATTTTCATAAAATGTTCGTCTTTATTGGGTGAAATATCACTATTTTTACCAGGGAATAGAATTATTGTTAAAAAAATCTCTTTTTGTCAAAAAACTGGCATTCTTGTCAAATCGTTGAGTTTTTATAAAAAAACGTATTTTCATCAAACATTCGTCTTTATTCGGTATAATTTTACCCTTTTTATCAATCGAATTATTGTTAAAAAAAACTTTTTGTCAAAAAACTGAAAATCTTGTTAAATCGTTGAGTTTTTATAAAAAATCGTATTTTCATACAACATTCGTCTTTATTCGGTATAATTTTACCATTTTTATCAATCGAATTATTAAAAAAATCTCTTTTTGCCAAAAAACTAACTGGAATTCTTGTCAAATCGTTGAGTTTTTATAAAAAAACGTATTTTCATAAAACATTCGTCTTTATTCGGTATAATTTTACCCTTTTCGTCAATCCAAGTAATGTAAAAAAAAATCTCTGTTTGTCAAAAAACTGGAATTCTTGTCAAATTGTTGAGTTTTTGTAAAAAAAATTCATTTTCACAAAACATGCGTCTATATTGGGGGAAATATCACCACTTTTATCAATAGAATTATTGTTGAAAAAATTTTGAATTTTTGTATAATCATTGAATTTAAAAAAATCCTAGTGTTATAAAACATTCGTTTTTTATTGTTGAAATATTACCATCTTTACTAAGTAATACAATTGTCGAAGAAAATAAGTTTTTGTCAAAAAACTGAAATTCTTGTCAAATCATAAAATTCATAAAACATTCTTTATTGGGTGAAACTTACCATCATTTTTACTAAGAGATATAATTATTGGGGAAAAAATCACTTTTGTCACAAAAACTTGAATTTTTGTCAAATCTTCTATTTTTTACAAAAAAATATGGATTCATCAAATATTCGTCTGTATTGGAAGAAAAATTACCATTTTATTAAGAAATATAAATATTGGCGAAAAAATGTTTATCAAATCGTTGAAATTTTATAAAAACAGGGAATAGAATTATTGTCGCAAAACTAATATTTTGTCAAAATGTAATTTCATAAAACATTCATCGTTATGAATGAAATATCACCATTTTTATCAATAAAATTATGGTCGGAAAATATATTTTTAAACAAACTTGAATTTTTGGAAAAAAAAAAGGTCGAATTTTCATAAAACATTCCCCTTATCTGTAAAATATCTTAATATCTTAGTAGAAGGTATCTACTGGATATCTGATGAATGATAAATAAATATATTTAGGGTATCCGTCGCCAAATATTGCATCGTGATATTGTATGAACATTGGAAAAGTATTTTGTGTTATATAGGAGAAACCTAATAAGTATTGTGTTATATTTTCATGTTCATGTTCAAATAATATTCATAATCCTTTTTCAAAAATCTTCTATATTAAAGCACAAAGCAAAGAAGTAGTTTCTAGTAGGATTTTTACTGAACCATTTATTTAGCAAATATTTTTATCAGTAGTTTTTTAGACACAAATTGTGAATTCCAATTTTTAATTGATGAAAAATGAAATGCTTCAGGTCACTGGTTTCAGCAATGAGGAATAGAAAATACAATTCAGGAATCCCAAATCACATTTATATTCACAGTTTTAAGATGAACAATGGTATTGAAAAAGAGATAAATGTCATTATAAATCAATTTTTCACTTTAATGCATTTTTTCTTTTAGCTTACAATAATAATTACTAGTTTTTGTTCTATGTTCAATATCTTCATAAAATAATCAGCATTAGATATTGATTATTTAGGCATTTAAGATAAAAATGTTAGAAATATATTAATTTGTTAATTCTTGGAAATGAATCATTAGCGGGATGTTTCTAGGTAGAAGGTTGATGATAGATAATATTAAAGGTGCCGTTTTGTACCTTTGTTAATGATATTTTTTAAATTCTTGACCAATAAAAGTTGACAGATAAAATCCTGCGAAAATAAAAAAAAATAACAAAAGCGGTTGCAGGTGTTGTCTAATGAAAAGGATGAATTAATAGAGAAATTAAATAATATACTTCTGTTATTAAAATTTTGCGCGGTTGTCAGTAGGTACTTTAATTAAATGGAATAGCAAATTTAATTGAATAATAAATTTTCTGTTAAACTTTACTGGCTTTTAAATTTGTTTATAAATTAAAAAAAATAATAATATTTAAGAAATTAAGAGCGCATTTTACGAGATACCTTGAAAAGTGGCACAAACAAATTAGTGCGTTCGAAACGGAAACCGATGCAAATTAAAACATTTTAATCTTTAATTTAATCTATTTGAAAGTGTTAAAAACACTCGGTATTACCTTTTACCCCATTAAATACCGTCTCTCTTTTACTAGGGAACTCCGAAGCGCCCTCTAAAAAATTTAAACCTCTCGTATTCTATACGGATCCCGTGTCATCAGCGTAAGGTTTAAATCGCGACCAATGGATCAAAGAATTACTTTGGGTTTTTTTCGCTAGATTAATTTGCGACAGGTAATTTGATTCCTTTCATGGGATATTGAGTATATCCTTCGGGAAGACTCCATCTTTTTTCTCTTTTTCGGCTTCATCGTATTTCGTTCGACTGGAAAAAAATTAGTAGACGAACTAAAGAGAAACTGTACAAATTTAATTTTTAATGCTGAACGGTTTTTCTTTTTTTAGGATAGTACATAGTTTATAGAGTAATTAATTAGGAAGTTGACAATATTAATTTGTGAAAAAAAATGTTTGGTCCAAATCATTCAATCGGTTCCAGCGTCCCGTACTAAAGCAAAATGATCATCATCATCATCAATTTCGAATTTCTTACGAATAGCCTTTCAACCCCATATGAAACAAAGGAAATTATCGCCAAATATCCGTTTTCCATTGTTTTCGAATAACGGGCCAGTGCACCGAATCATTATTTATATTTGGGAAATTTTGCCTGCGTTTCCATGCGATTCCATGGTAAAACTAGCGCCAGAATAGGCTGTGTCACGTTCCATGGAAATCCTTAATTCATTGTACATGTTGGGCCAGGGACGGCCGAACGATAACTTTAAGTTGAAACCAGGTGTAAACAATAATAAATTTAAAATACGTTTAATGGAATATGAGCGTAAAGTGTGTAAAAATTGGGACCACATTTGTAATGGAATGGAATCTATTAATGTACTCTTATTCTGTGATATTTCTTCAAAAAAAAAAAAATAATAAATTCTTACATGGAGACACATTCCATAATCATCTTTTCACTATTTTCTATAAAATTTACTATTAGTTATCGTTAAATTGGTATTACGATTATAAAAAGTACTTAAATTGACCTGTCTTGATTTTAAATTTGTTTACAAAACATTACTTATAATAAAAATTATTGCAAATTGGATATTAATAACCTAGATTTAATATTTAAATTTTAAGTATGACTAATTTCTGAAATTAGTCAATTTTCCAAAAGTTTGCTTAGGATTTATAAACAAATTGCAATTATATCTGGACTCATAAACTTAAAGTTCCTCCGGAAACAATCGAATTTTGAAAAAAAAAATCAAAATTTCATTTAATTTTAATGATTTTTCCTTCATAGTTTATAATCCTTGACATATTTATTCAAGTAATACTCAAAAATTTCATTAGATGTGATGTAAATTCCGTTCCAATACCTTTTAATCATTATTCTCTAAAATATTTTACGGTTATACTTATAATTTGTTTATCTTCACATAAATTTGAATACTTTACAGATTTATGGATATAATGGACCTTCTTCCCAGCAAAACATTTTAATTCTTACAAATGTTTAACAACAACCCTACAACCTCATGTGCGTTTTATACACACTACGTTTAACCATTTAATTTTTTTATTATATTTAATATTCCCAGTATATCCTTCCTGAAACGCTTTTGTTTGCCTCTGTTTTCGAATTTCCATCCCGTTTCCTCAATTGGACCAACTGAGAAATGGTCGGTCTTCTCTAGGTCCCCGGTGACCACACCTGTCTATTGGGAAACCATTAGAGATGTATTAGAGGCATAAATGCCATGTAAATGTAACATCTCCCGTCGAGCTCTATACGTCGTGCCGCGGAAGATTGGACGATAGAAACGGACGTCATGGACGGTGTTTCGGTGAATTTACTTCGAAAATATGAAAAACGAGGTACCTCACATACAGAGCTTTTTGTTAGTTGATTGATACTTTTCATGCGGTATAAAATATAAAAATATACCAGGTATTAATATTTCATTAGTTTACCCAAAAATCTACCTGATGAATCATAAAATTGTGTTAGTTGGAAGAAGATTCAGATCGTTTCATCGTTTTAAGTTTATCGTTTGGTAAAGTAGTTTTAATAATTTATAGAAAAATGGCATTGTTGGAAATGTGTAGTGTCCTATACATTTTTGACTGTTCTACATCCCCTTTAAAAACTTATTTTTAGAACGTTTAAAAACTATCGTTAATTATCAGCATTGAACTTGACCCAGTTATTCAATTGTCGCGGTGTTGCCAGCTTTAGTTGCTTTTCGGTAATTAATATTTGTATAGATGTAAATTACTAATATATTTTTTTGAAAACGGCTGACTTTAGAAAAACATTTTTATTCTGCATACGTTTTTATATCTCATCCATAAATATGAGCATTATTATCGCGGACACCTTGTACATTTACATAATTTTACTTCAAAATAAAAGCGTTCAATTTTAATCTGTGTTTTCATCTCTATATGTTTCAACAAAATAATAAAAAAAATCATTAAACATTCGTACAGAATATAAAGTTTGCGTATATTATTTAATATTTAATTTAAATAATAAACTTCTAGTACAATATCCAATTATTAGAATGCTTTTAATTATTCCAACCGATTTTTCATCATTAATTTTTTTATACGAAATGAATACAACCGAGTTCTAGTTATAAAAATCATTATCAATTGCGAACATTTCCAAAATTGAAATATGGTTATTAAAACAAAACTCTTACTGTAGAAAAACAAAAAATTAAAATGTAAACTAGCGGTGTTTTTTCGCAAGCTGTTCCGTTTCCGCTAAATCTAAGTCTAATTAAAAACGCAATTATTACTTCTATAAAATTAGGCAAATTGTAAACGATAAACGACAGAGACAAAAAGTTGAAAGAAAAGGACACACGTTTCAAAACGACGATGCTTTTATCCTTGAATGGAGCGAGAACGGTCAGCGAACGGAAATGAGTTTTTCGATACCAATCCCATGCCGAGCATAAAATACAGAGCGAAGCGGAAAAATAAGTGTGTCCCAGATTTTTCTCCAAAAATAATTCACGGATAAAAGATTTTATATATAAATAAAATTAAAAAAACATTCTGAACATAGGATTTATTGTAAAGGAATATTATGTATGTTTTTGATTTGTTTATGACCGAATATTCTTTTTATATATTTGCATAGTATTTCTATTCTAAATTGTATAACCTCTAAAAAAGGCTGATAAAAATCCAAGAAATAAGATCGGGTGTAAGTGCTTAAGATCTACATAAATTTCAATATTTTATGTTACCAGACAGGAAATTGACTAGTCTAGATTGTACAAGAAAATTAAATAATTTTAAACATACTCTTTCCTGGAACTTTTGGAAAGCACCTAGTATGAGAAATGAATTTAAAAAACATTTTTACGAAACGATTCCTTTACTGCTTTTCTAATTTTTTATATCAATTACAATGTCTGGTCTGATAACGTTTCGAACTTTCCATTTCATTATTAGAATCTACGATTAACAGAGTTTATTTCAACGACAAAAATCCAAACTGATTATTTATTTTAAATTCACAGATCCCGAATATGAGCACATAATTCCTACCTTATATATAGAACAACCACATTGTTTACATTCTAATAATAACGGTAGGAGTCGAAGATAACATCCCTTTCATCAATCGAATTGACAAGAGGGTAAACTTTGTTCAGAGCCGATTTTAGCTCATTGTGTCTGTAACACTAATACATATACAGGATAAAGCTTTATTGCGGATCGATATATGCGTATATCCATATGTAGTTTTTTAATTATTAATGTACCGCCCTGTATGTTTATGTAGTATATGGTTATAATAAATGAAAATTTTTGTTTTGGTTAACGTTAGTTTTATTTTGTGACATTATTTACGGTAATAAATATTATATTTTTGTTGTTTAGTATTCATATTTTTTCCAAAACTAGTAAGATACAAAAAAGTTCTAGATATACAAATGGGCAGTGTCTAATTTAAAAAAAATAATTTGTATATGTTTAGGTAGATTTTTCATTTAACTAATCTTAGGTAAATATAATAAATAAAAATAACAACTAAACGTTTAAAATTACCATTATTTTGGAAAAGGTGTTCTTTGAATTATTATTGAAAATGATTTATGATTTTGAGTTAAGTTTAACGTTGAATTAATTTCCGATTTAAAAAAATATGAATTATTCGGATTTACATGACGACTAGTGATACTTTTCAATGTTTATGAAAAAAATATTAATTTATAACATAAATCACCCGAATTATGCGATAAAAAAGCTTTCACCATTCAAAAGTTAAGGGATGAAATTTTTGGTCCATATATGGTTTCGTTTAAAATTTGTTTTTGTATTTTTTCGAAATGCAATTTTAATTTATTATATATTATTTTACATGCAGGATGAGATTTTTGGCGTAATTTAAAAGAAATATGTCGAAAATACCTAGGCAGATCAATTTTTAATATAAAAACTACAAATTTTTAGTAGAAATTTAAAAATACAGGATGCGTGTATTTGCAGGAATGTACTAAAAAGAGCCAAAGGAAAGAGGAGCCAAATGAAAAAGAAACTAAAAAATAAAAAAAGAAGCCAAAAAACAAATTTAATTATAATAACCTAACCTAACCACTAAAAAGGTGCCAAAAATGAGTATTTTTAAATAATTCCATTTATTGATATATGTTTGTATTTTTGGGTCCTTTTTCTTTTAGCTCTTATTTTTTGGCTCTTTTTAGTGTCATATTTTCAGTACTAAATAGCAGATTTTATATAAAAAGAACATCTCTGTATACATAAAAAGTTTTATTTTAATCCTTAGACCTGGTCTGTATAGAGAACTGTACCAAGTCCTCAAATTCTATGTTTATTTTATTAAAAAATAATATTTGCTTGCTGGTATTGGTTGTTGATTCAATGTATTTTTTTAAATGAAATTTGTTCTATTCATTTTATTATAAATTGTTGGTTGTCGACATCAACTTAGTAGATGGGGGACCAAAGCAATACCGTTCCAATATTGTTTGTTTATTTTATTGATTATGTGAAATATACTTCATAAATATTTTTAAGGAAGCGAAATAGAAATTCATTGCATTTAATAAAAACTTTAAGGCATTAAGTAATTTTCTATTTTCCCTAATATTATGGAAATGTAATGCTTGATTATGGAAATAATAGCACTTTATTTCATTTGTAGAGAAATAATAACACTTTAATATTCTTTGATATAGAATTTCTAGAAAAGCAGAAAATCGCCAAGTTACCAGTCAATAAAAACGTTGTTTGTTAGCGTTCATCCATCATCTTTTAATACCAGACAACTCTAAGAGGTTGGTAAGCAATCTGTATTATTTATTTCGCCATAAACATAACCTATAAGACAGCAAATGACCTTCGGCGCTAGGTAGGCAGCATATTATTAGCCAAAAAACGTCGTAAAACCTCCCCGTCGTTGGATAACGTAATCTTAAAGACATAAACGACATGTTTCCTTCTCACTTTTCAATCTTTGTCAACCAAAAAGGACATCTTTTACTCTCGGTTTTTGGAAATAGGCCAGTTTTTCTATAAACAATAAAAAACTACACTAGACTAGTTAATTCAAAAAGATTGATATTGGTTACGTTCCATCCATAGGATCTTAGAAAAGTGAAAAGGCAAATATTTGATCTTAAAAAAAATAAATTGGTGTTATTATATTAGCAAAAACAATAAAGATAATGTAGATATTTCCAAAGGATTTGTTGAAATAATAGTATGCTAGCATTTCTAAAATTCATTCATATTTTGGTCTCATATTTTTTCTCAGACGATATAGTGACTTAGAAACTATAATTGTGCTCCTGCTGCAGCAAGAACGCATTTCAAGTAGATTCTCATTTCTCAAATTTACTTATGTTTTGGCCTGAAACTTTTTTATTAGTGACACTATCGACTTGCAAACTATAATTGTGTTTCTTCTGCAGCAGGAACGCATTTTAAGTCGATATTTCTATAATTCATTTCTATTTTGATGTGAAACTTTGTTATTAGTCCCAGTATCGACTTGGAAACTTGTTCTGTTCATGCTACAGCAGGACAGCATTTCAAGTCAATATATCTCAAATTCAGTTGTATTTTGGTATGAAAACTTTTTAATAGTCGAAATATCGACTTTTTCTGCAGCAGGAACGCATTTCAAGTCGATATTTCTAAAATTCATTTATATGTTGATGTAAAAGTTTTTTATTAGTCCTAATATCGACTTGGAAAGTGTTCATGCTGCAACAGGAACGCGTTTCAAGTCGAGATATATCTCAACTTCATTTGCGTTTTGGTCTGAAACCTTTTCATTAGTCGAAATATCGACTTGGAAACTATAATTTTATTTTTTTTGCAGCAAGAACACATTTCAAGTCGATATATCTCAACTCCATTTGTATTTTGGGTTGAAACTTTTTTATTAGTCGTAATATCGACTTGGAAACTATAATAATGTTTCTTCTGCAAGAGTAACGCATTTCAAATCGATTTCTATGTATGTTTTGGTGCAATTTGGCTACTCCTTTTTACGGGTAACAAATATATGCTAAATCATAAAGATTAATAGTTTAATTTAGCACATAATTAAAAAACTATATCAGAAAATTAAAATTTTTGTGTCGTAGACACCGGGCTAAAGTGCTAGGACCATCTTTCACCCTCGTAGTTCGTAAAGTGACAAGAAAACGACTGTATTTTTATAAAATTGAGGTTAAACGGCGACATTACCCGCACCTGCCGGCGCCTTCTGTAAATATTCTATTGAGACTGTGATACGAAGTTGTAAAAAATACGGCCGTGTAATTTAGCTGTTAGTGTGATGAGTAAACTTGCCAAATGGACTTTAGCTGTCGTAATTAAGAGAAGGGGGATCATTTTTAGGGCGTTGTTTAATGTTTAATTCCGGCAACCGTTTATGAATAAGTAAACCTAATTTGTGTTTTCACAGAATCACAAGATTAATGGTATACTTATTAAAAGTATTTAATATAAATTCAGAGCCAGAGAAACGGAAAAAAATTTTTATGAAACAATTATTATAATTAATTATTTTTACAGAGTTGAGTAAAGTACAGTATGTAATTTTACTATTTAAAAATAAAACAGTTCAAGTGTGAGCCATGAATATTCCTTAGCACACGGCGAATCAGATATTTTAAATCCGAGCAATTTCTTGTCTGATATTTGATTTAGTTGTGGTACGATTTGTGGTCTATTAATATAACCTTGCTTAAGAAATTCTCAGAGAAAAAAGTCGCATGCAATCGATCAGGGGATCTTGCAGGCCATGTTTGGATATGAGTTTTCTTAAAGCATTTGTAGATCCAGAAGCAGTATGACTAAAAAAATTAATTTCCTGAAACTTAACGAGCTATTCCTTCAAATATATTCTACGCATATTTATGTAGCAGTTTATATTAACAGTTGTAGGGATTCTTCTTGCTAAAAATTTGGCCCAATAATACAAAATGATGACAGTGACACTTTCGCACTATGTAATGGTTTTTTATGCAATTCACTTGGGTTTGCATGGCATTAAATGTCAAGCAATAAACCAAAACGTCCATGCCTCCTCGTGAGCACAAAATGAACTATTGGACTTTTAAAATTCACCACCAAGAGACCAATAAATTAAGTTAACAATTTTTCTTAAAATAAAATTTTTTTTATAAAGATTTTTCTCGATGAACGTTAAGCTTATGTGCAAATTTAAAACAAATTTAAAGTGTGGTTGATATATTTTGTTCACATTGGTAACCTTTAAAAAATTCTTGCTTTACTCAAAAAAATAAATATATATATATAGATATAGATAAAAAAAGCAAATTTTATTCTTCCGTTACTGTTAAAAGACCGCAAAAATTTATAGCGTATGAAGTTTTATTATTGATTTTAATTAAAAAGAATCTGGAACTTAAGAATTAACATAATTTCCAAATTTTTCTTAACTGTACTAATGCTATTTGTCAAAATTATTCGTACTCTTTTTATCTATATTATTATTACATATTCAATATTTTACTATATTATGCTAAAACTTTCATCAGACACAAACCATTACGATCTTTAACGACACCCATACTGAGATATTCCGTATAACATTATATTCTCCGTAATAATCCTTCTTCGTATATTCATAGTGTTGAGAGTAATTAGAATATATTAGCAGTTGTTAAATATTAATACATTAACTGTAAGTAAACATAACGGAAAATAAACATTTTCACATCCAATCATAAACTTAGTCCTTTTTCCAGCTCATGTACAATTTGCGTACAATAATAAATTAAATCCATTGAATACTAAACAGCTGTGCCAACTACTAACAAAAATATTTCTGAGCTGAATGGTATTTAATATATTTCAGATTATGAATAGGTATTTTATAATTTCATTATGAATTCGTGCCTGTAGGCAAGTTGAATTCTTCTTTCAAGACATTAAAACTATCTTTACCTAACAATTTATCATTAAAGCTCTCTCTAAAGTTGCATCGTTCCGATAGTTGCTTTATTATAAACGCGTTTCGCGTTGCTTGTTTTCCGTTTCACGTCTTCGGAAAACTTTTCCGTTAATAACATGTAATCTCCTGTTAATGCTCAGTTTTCCTAAACACATTTTTTGCACTCAAACTTTTTAATTAGTTTCATTTTACTGAAATGTTTTTTTTTCTGGATGATATGTAATTAGTGTTCATTTACTAGCTTGCCCGATATTTTTCTAAACTCACCATTTAATGGTAACAAAAAATCTGATTATTAATGAACTATGTGATAATTGGATACTTATATTGGGAGTTTTCTGGAATCAGAACTGAGGTCCTGTGATTATCTGAAATTAAATTTTCTTTATTAATTAGTTATTGGCTGATTCATCCTCTATACTTGATATTCATCAATCAGTGTTAGCACAAGAACTGACATGCTTCCGCTCGGCATAAAATATGACAATCCATTTTTGATTTTTAATATCATCAACCTGGGTAAATGCGATTCAATACAATAACCGACTACTAGAACGCACTCGTTCAATGTGAATTTATCACTTTTTCCTTAGTTTTCCTCTTTTTTTTTGTAATAGTATAATTTCAAAGAGGTACTTGTTGCCTATTGTTCTCCGGGTTTTTCCATGGAGTAAATTGTACCTCTAGTGCAAAATGTTTTGCTTCTTGATTTAATCAATCTTTGGTTTCCATGGTCCATTTAATTCAGTAGTGGCCTGAAACTTTTTCATATACTCCATACCAACTACTTTTTGTCTTCTAGGATAGGATCTTGGAGAAATATTTTTGACCACAAAGAGATCCTGCAAATCAGGGATTAGGTTATTAGTTGTTTCTCAGTTGATTAATAGCAACATTCAACCTCTGACAATGTTTTATAAAATTATTTTTCCTTTCTTGCGGATAACCTAGCTCCAAATAAGTTATTTCTGGTATTCATGTCTTCCCCAACCATATATTTGTTACCTAATTGGTTACGAATGTTAATATTTCAAAAATATGGAATTTTTTATTCCTTCTTGCATTTTCACCTAAAGAAACGGAATTCGAGGGGGGCTTCATTCAAAATGTACATCTATTTGTTACATTGTTAGAAGTGTAACTAAACTCGTTACGACAGAGTTCGTTTTGTTTATGTCACACACAACAGAGTGGCAGTGCGAGCAACAGCCGGAGAATTCAAAATTGCTTTGTTTCCTTCTGTGAGACATTGTTTGAATTGGCTTCCTGAGTGTGCTAGTCAGTCATAAAAACACTCGTCCGTTCATATTATTTCGCGTAATTAAATTCGTTGCTTCATATTGGATTTTATACAGGGCGCTAATAGCTGTTAAACGTATATAAGACCAACACCACAACGGAAAAAACATATAAAACGTACTTTATTACGCTCATTTCGATGCCAAAAAAGGTTTATGTTTCAGGAATTTACTTTTTACAATTTTTGTTTGTATTTAGTTTCTACATTTTGTTTGTCATTTCAAAATGAAAAATAATAATTTTTTGTAATTAAAAAAATCGAATGTAATAACGTTATAAAATAAAAATGGACATCAAAGCATGAAACGGTATACGACATGTGACAAATCAATGTGGTATAAAGTTTGCGTGAAATTAGCCGTAACAATTGGGAAAAATATTTTAGTAGCTCTTTTATAATTGCCCCCGCCATGCGTTTGAATTAAATATATAGCCGTGGCTTTTTTTGAAGAGTTATTTGCAGTTTTTAAATTTTATTGCAACGACGCGATGCTTGAAATATGATAACTGTAAATTTTCATTGTTTTTTACTTTGTTTATAATTCACACATACAAAATTCCAACACAAATTATTCTTTCTGATAAAATTATTCTTTTTTTAATAGATCTCATTTTTATCGGAAATGTTCATTGAATCAAATTATTCGGTAAGTCAATATATTATATACGAAATTATGCCTCTCGGCATTAGAAACTAACTCATCTTTTTATACGTTAATATATCCATCAATTTACAATATAGAATTCGATATTAATTTAGCAACCGTGTTTTTTTGGACAATCCCTTGGGGCAATACGTAAAATTTCAATCGACAGACATGAACAATTACCGCCAAAATTAAATACACTGTGCGAATTTTAACTAACTTAAAAGGACTAAATTTTTATGTTTTTTGAAAATTAATCTCATTTACAAAACGTTTATCGTTCCTATTGCACAATCCGTAAAAAGTCGTCAAATCTACGAAATCCCCAACACAAATCTTTAGGGTAATTAGAATCTGGAAGATAACTTTCTCGTCCTGCAACCTAACCTTGGGATCCTCCAAAATGCCACCTGGTCGTCCAAGATCCTTCTAAGCAAGACTTTCATTGGTGAAAAAGATGACAAGTTAAGACTTAGACGAGAACACAATAAAATCTCTAACCTTAAGAAAAAAACCATTATGTGATCTAGTAGTATCAATTTACAACACAAAAATCGTTAGAGTCTCTTCATAAAATGGACAGAAAGGACTCGCCCAAACCAACTTAAGGACCAATTTAGAACCTGGAAGATAACGTTCTTCCCCTACAGTCAAACTTTTGGTTCCTCCAAAATACCACCAGGTCTTTCAAGACCTTCTAAACAAGACCTTCATTATGAAAAAAAGGACAAGTTAGAATTTATACGAGAACATAATAAATATCATATTCCTTAAGAAAAAGCATTATATAATCTAGCAATAGCAATTTATAATACAAAAATGGTTAGAGTTTCCTCATAAAATGGACAGACAGGACTCTAACCATAGTCCAAACCACCTTAAGGACAAAATTAGAACCTGATAGATAACTTTCCTGTTCTACAATCAAACCTACGGATCCTCCAAAATGCCACAAGTTCTTCCAAGATCCTTCTAAGCAAGACTTTATTGGTGCAAAAGACAAGACAAGTTAAGACTTAGACGAGAACACAATAAAATATCTCTAACCTTAAGAAAAAAACCATTATGTGATCTACCAGTAGCAATTTACAATACAAAAATCGTTAGAGTTTCCTCATAAAATGAACAGAGAGGACTCTATCATCGCCCATACCACCTTAAGGACCAATTTAGCACCAAGAAGATAACTTATCTGCCCTGTATGCAAACCTGTCGATCTTCCAAAAGACCATCAGGTCTTCCAAGGACCTTCTAAATAAGACCTTCATTGGTGAAAAAGATGACAAGTTAAGACTTAAGACACAATCAATATCTTATACCTTATGAAAAACCCTTACATGACCTAGCAATAGCAAAATACAATAATAGTACTTATAACTGTATTGCAAGAAGAACAAGAATTACCCCATGATTAATGTTAGATTTGTAAAATTATGTTCCCATTTTCCTTCCCTGTTTTGGAATGCTATGCTGTTCTCAGAGTTTCGGGGAAATTTCAAACATCGGAAGTGAGTTTAGAGTGTTAATGAAAACTGTTGTATAATACATGGGCTCATGGTTCGGAAATGCCAATATATAATTTTATTCTGCTGCATTATTTAAAATACGTCAGTACTGAAGGTATGTAACAAGGAGGCACCCAGTACACATTTTACTGGAATTAGAAATTTAGGGTCGACTTGGGTGGTTTAAAGATGTGTGTAAAAATCTGGGAAGTAGTTCAATATAGTAAACTTTTACAAAACATGAAAAATACTAAGAGAAATCTAGCAAATTAACTGAAGTATCTGCTTTTGAATTGAGAAAAATATCAGCTTTCTAATTTATTAAATGGTTGGTCTACGCCTGTAACGATTCAAAAAATCTCTATCAAAAGGCGTAACTAATTTTCATTAAAATTGTAGCAAAAGTGAAGGCAAATGCATTTCGGAAATTTCAAAAAATGCAGAAAGTCTTGCTGTTTAAATGAATTAAAAAATAATTATTGTAAGATTAAGAAAATGATTAATTACGATCTTTTAAATTATTAAATAACTCCACGTGTTTCGCTCGGCACATACCATCATCAGAAAGATCCAGAAGTAGTATTAATGTCTGAGAAACAAAAAAAGGGATATTACTAGAAATAAATAAAAGAAAAATATCTAGGTCCCAAAAAAATAAAGATAAATATTTAAACTTTCAATGAATTATTCTCTTAACATAGATCGATAACATTTGATTTCTGAGATAATATGATACTTAAGAGTATTTAGCAAGTTTCAAATGATAATATTTCCGTCCATTTGGTCGAACGAACGAACCCTCAGTCGGTACAATCACAAATTCGAACTTCACGGTGCAGAAAACGCAATTAATCCGGTATATATCTGCATTACGTGCTCGACAGGATATTGTATTAATATTGGTTAAATTGGAAATTCCTAACGGGCTATAGAGAACGATTGATTCCCTGTTTGCAAATTAACGGAATAATATAAAGTATACAACATGTAATTAGGGCCCGATCGCTACAAGCGCCACTAGAACATTGAAGGGTCTTCACAATGATCCTTTGGCATTGTTCGAGCTGACCGACGGACAAACCAACTGGAGTTGTTCAATTACAATTAACCATTTGACCAAACTCTTAAAACTGCATTGTAATGGCCGCATAATGGTTTATAAGTAACATAAAACATTGAAGGGAGTTCGTGAATAACTAGAAATAAAAATAAATTTATTAATAGTGGTAGCAGGAGACACTTTACGATGAAAGTATTAATGAATATTTTAATACAAAAAAATGGTATTGGAACTAAGGAAGAGGAGACATATTATTATTAGATAAAAAAGAAAAAATCATGGAAAAATAAGATAAAAAAGGGAAGGCTGGAACTCCTACTGTAAAATGTATATATGGAACCATCAAAAAAGTATTAGAAATCTAAAAAAAAATATCATTTTGTACATATTTTTCTCATTTTGGATGTAATGAAGTAATGAGGAAATCGTTTATTACTTGCCCACTGTTCCAAATGTGGCGTGTTCTATTAAATATTTCTAAGGCATATTTCCTGCTTTAGAAGGTGCACTCTGTTCCGTGGCTCCTAATCCGTGTGAGTGAAATAAATATAACCCTTGAGTACAGTAACAGGGAAATATAAAAGAGAATAAAAAGAGCCGGTCGACATTTCGTAGGGCGCCGAGTGGAAATTTATCTCAATAAAAGCAATAAATCTCCACGAGGCAAAATCAATTTGGGTCGTGGACACATTCGTCTGTCCGGCGAATGGATGCCGGTCCGAACTACATCAACAAATCCACCTTTAACCAGATCTCTGGCCTCAGAGACCGTAAAATATCAATTTATATATAAAAAGGAACAAACGGAAACCGAAAGGAAACACATTCCTTGTTTTAATAGCTTTCCGAAAAGACGCTTAAGATGAATAGCCTTTTTCCTCTTCAGAAACATTCGTAAAAAGATGCACATATCGAGCGTACCTACAAAATCCTGAATATTTTGAATGCGAGATCTATTATTTGCTGCTATTACTAATAGTTCTTAACCATTAACTAATTTTACGTTAAAAAGTTTTTGCAATGCGGAAACTAATTTCATATTAATATTTTAGTACATTTAAATCAAAACGCGTACACTGTACATATATAACAACCTCTAAGCTATATTAATATTTTAATGGAGTTTCAATCAATGCTGCTCGTTGAACAGCCATCATGTATTTGAATAACATATGTATTCAAGAATCCAATATTCGTTATTACCTAATTAATTTTTGCGAATCACCAATATTGAAATTATTTGTTATTTGAATTAATTTATCTGTAGCTCAAGGAAACTCGATTTGAATAAATTCAAGTAAAGTAAAATATCCAAATTGGCATCTTTGTAGATCAAGATTAGCACCAAAATGTCTCTGCCCTTGATCGGAAATTATTATTTTGCGAAATGAGTAAGCCAGAGCACTTGGAAGAAAACTCTCGATGACATTTTCATTGTTGTTTGAATCGCTTCAACAACAAGGAAGAAGCACCATTAAAGACTGGAATAGATTTAAATCAATCCAGGAATGATTCCATAAGACTGAATTTTGGCAGGCTAAGCTCCTTAAGAAGGAAAGTGACGCTGCTGGTTCTGAATAAAAACAGTATTAGAATCTTTACAGGGCAACCGGAAGTATATTATTAACAAAAAAATGCATAACAGATGCATGCATTTTACCCCATTGCACTTATCTACAAAATTTCATAAATATCGTCCTTTTCGTTTTAATGATATTTACTTGGTTCTATACTTTATCCCAACCATGTATAATTGTACGAAAACAAACGTTATTTTCATAGTTCATCTTTATATTTTTCTATTTTTTACAGCTATAAGTTTTAATACTTGATCATTTTTGAACGTTACAAGTGTTAGAAAGTGCAACAGTACATGTATATTGGATAACCGAAGAAGTATTTGATCACGTCCCGTCTTTTCTATCAACTTTTTCTACGAGGCGAAGTGAAAAACGACGTCGTTAGGAGCCCTTTGAACGTACAATGCCTTCTCGATCACAGTACAGCACTCCCTGGAGATTTATCTTATTACATAAATGGATGCCACGTATCTGGCCACCTTTCGGTCGGATATTATGCAGTTTTCATTTTTCTGTTGTTGGAGGTATTTTGAATAGAGAGATAAGCAGTTGATTCTGAATTTGATTAATAGGTTTCAAATAAATGTTACACCCATATTTTAAGAGTTACAACAGGGGCTTCTGGTAAAAGGCGGACGAGTGATGAATTGTCGGTGAAAAAATTAGATTTTCTTGTTGTTTGGTTAAAAAAAGTAAAGTTATTAGACGATAAACAAATATGTACCAAATTTTATGTTTTTAAACTGATAATTATATGTTTCAAATAAATTTGTTGGTACAACCAAATAATAATGAGTCTAGTAAAACTACAAATTTAACTGAAAAAAATATTATTACTATTTGTTCAACAACAAGCAAAAGGAATATACATGAGTATTTAATCATTTAAATGTACAGGGTGTCCCAGAAAATAGAAATTTCCTTAAAGCAACCATTAACAAATTTTTTCTTAAATCAACTGCTATAAAAAATACCCTTTGCGAAAATAATGTAGGTATGTAGATCGTATCATTTTTTTTTTCTAACATCAATAGTTTACCCAAAAATTCACTTTAAACTTTTATTCGAAAATTTATACGTGGCAACACCTCACATTTTTAACAAAAATACGTGTCATGTAACCAAGGAATATTTACCTGATGAATCATAAAATTGTGTTAGTTTTTTTTTTTCCTTTTTTATTAGCTTTTTCTATTATGTTTATACTTCTATGCTAATCTTCTTCTGCTCCATTACTATTATTACTTTTATTTTCTAATACCTTTCTTTCATATTAATTTTCTTTTAATTCATAATTTTGGATTTTCGGTGCTCCATGAAGGCGCTAAAATAGTTGATGAGTTGATAGGGGAAATATGATTGGATAAGCAGATGAAAAATAAGTAGGTCAATAAGACACACCAGTAATAACAGAAACCTATTAGGAAGAAACTAACTTAGAAAATAAAAATGATGACAATAATGGAGCAGAAGAAACAGTGCAGAGAAGTATGAATATAATAGAAAGAGGTATTACAGTAGAACCTGAACAAATAAAAAAGAAATTAAATTGTAAGATATAAAGAGAAATGCAAGAGTTGAAGTAAGAATCACGCCACTAAAAGTTGTATTAACAATTTGAAAATGAAATAGGTTTTGACGCACCTAAAGGCGAAAATGACGAAACTAGTTTCAGGTAGTTATATCGAAAAGCGCTTTTGTACCATAAACAGAAGGTGCACACCTCTTGCTCGTCAAATGTAGTTTTGTTTTAAAAATTTAATCCTCAGTTCTTGAGAAAACGAATAGCTTATGGAAAATCTGTTTTTTTAATATTTTTTTTGTTAATGGAGCATTCTACACGTACCGTTTAGGAACGCAGTATATTCGGAGAAACCCTGTATACCGATTTGTATTTTGTGAGGATTTAAGGATGTAAAAAATCCGTATAAATTATCCGTACAAACGATTTTAAACAAAATTAAGGTAGAGCTTAAAAATCGATATACACGTTAAACTCATGTAGTCTGCGGTATAAATTTCATGCCGCGAGCCAGAATCGAACTTGTTTACTAAAAATCCTACTTTGTCGGCGGTGAAAATAGAGCCCGAAGGAGTCAAGCACAAAGCTCTATATCACGAAATTTGCGGTACGGAGCATTAACGGTAACCTCTAACTGGATAAATTATTAAATTTAATAATGGGCGAACCTCCCCATCCCTCCGACAAGCGGTTGGCGTTCGTATACAAAATCTGGAAGCAGACGAGGTCTTGATACGGAATTTTAACCTTTGCCAGGACAGAGAAACTAAACTTCCGAAAACTTCACTCTCTGGAACTTGGAAACCCAGGGAGTTCGATATTTCTCTACCAACTATTACTGCCCCAATTAGTGCGAACCGCAATATCGATCTTAACTACTTATCAACTTTCGCCGTTAAGTCCGATTCTAAGTTACAGGAAGTTTATCAACGAGAAAATTTATTTCTGAACTATAGGAAAACTCCAAGCTTTTATATTTTTTGGAGACTTTTTCCAGTTGCTCTTTATGCATCTGATGATCGCAATGTGCACGGACTCTTGTTAAATAAATAAAGAAAATATTTTTTTTACAATTGCCGGGATATTGTCCGAATAAAATCTAGGGCAAGGTAGCAGATATCATCACAAGACAAATCCATTTTTACGAGCTCTTCCACTATCCGGATACCGTTTGCAGGCAACGGAATAAAAAGAAAAACCGATCCGCCCATCATTTTGCATCCGCGAAATGCTCGCGGGACCTCGAATTCCAGACAATTTAGTGCGAGCGCTCCTTATGCGCCCACAGGGGGCGATAGTTTAGCGAGAGGAGCACGATTCCGAAAACATGCAACCTTTCCTGGGCCGTATAACTTAAACGGGAGCAGGCCGTCACTCCGTGCTTCTTCTACTTCTTTGATTTATTTTTCGCTTCACGGCGGCCCCACACCGACTTTTCAGATCTCAGAGAGATTAGCTCTGGTATGGGCAATTTGGTTTTGCAACTCGATATCATTAAATATGCAGGAATTTAATGGCATTGGGCGCACAATATGACGAGCATTCGAAATTAGTTATTATAGTTAATGCAGAAATATTACTAATATCAAAAAGTGTTATGACAGTAAATATTCCTTTTTAATCTAACTTCCATCTTGCTTAGCACATTGTTCCACATTATCATTTTTAATTATTTTTTATTGTTTTTTAGAACATTAATATCAATTAGAAGAGAGGAAAAACACGAACTAGAACATAGCTAAAGTATATTGGTGGAAAAACGAGAAAATGAAATAATCAATAGATGGAAAGAATACTTTCAATAGTTGCTTGAAGGAAAAATAAGTACATACGAGAAAAAGAAAATCGCAACTAAAGAATGGAAACCAGCAGGATTGGACTAATTAATAGCAGATAAGTTTTCAAATCTGGCCAAAGATAAATAAGAATACTTCTAAAAATGTTATGTATTTATTAAAAAGTATTTTATTTTAAATCTCTTCCTACCAAATTATTTTTGCTTGTCTTAGTTTTTTCAGCTTGTGGATTTTTCGACAATTTAAGTTTATAAATTTTGGTGTTAATTTTCTTCTCAGACATTCTTGATTAAACCAACTATTTTGAGAAACTAATTGCTTGTAATTTCTTATAAACATGGGTTAATTCTTCTCCCGATGATTCTGTAATCATAATGATTTTTTCTATCATAAAACCATGGAAATTTAAGATAATTATAATTTATATTTTATATTTCTAATGGATAGATTTCACAAAATAATAATAATAATAATAATAAAAGTAGAAACAGTCATTTTGATGTATAAAGAGTCCTAAAAACAACAAATATTTTTAAAATGCAACAGATCTATTCGAAAAATACACGATGGGTATATTGAAGCTTAGTTTAAAAAGTGTTAAACAGATGTTGAAATTTAGCAGGTAAACAAATTTTATTTGGAGAAATCGATCGTTCAAAGAGCAACTACTATAATTTTATTGTTGTAATTTATATAAAAATTATTGAGAAGAATGGATGAAAAGTCATAAACAAGAAGTGATATAACAAAATACTAAAAATATATTTAATCAATAATAATTTAATAAAAAACCAAACTTATAAATGTTTTTTTATAAAATACCAATTGTTAATTGGGATGTTCTCGTATGTGTTCATTGATCCAAAACCAAATTCATTAGATCAATCTTTGGTATTAATGATATTTTTACATTAATAGAATGGATTTGCTATGTTTTCCTTCCACTACCCAAACAATTAATTAACGTAAAAGCCGGAAGAAAAATTCAGGTCCGGATTTGCAAAAAATTCATGAATTATTATGAACTCAGACCAATCTCAGTACTATTATTTTAAAAACAAAACTAACTAAACCGAAGTATTATGTAAAGATAAATAATGCTCAATCCCAGCTATACAAAAAGAATTTTGTAATTATAAACATATACACATTAATAATAACTATAATAATTTTATACGTGATTTTCTATTTAACTTGAGTACATTTTCACTATTTCACTTTTTCACCACTTAAACTAAATTACAGCGCTTTTATTTAAATTACTGGAGAATCGTTAACGTCATAAATTTTACTTCGCCGTGCAAGGTGAGCTAATTACTTTATTTGAGAGCTAATTATGTGTGTTTCGGAGGTTGACGAGAAACCCTCGTGACGTTTTTTGATTAAGACATTTTAAGGGTAATCACATCTTATTGGTCTATTATGTGGTCAGTAGGAGCTGTTTTTCTTTATTATCGAATTCTTGATTGGTTGTAGTTAAAATGCAGCCGTTTTGTAACCTTGACTAATCTTTCGTTTGTATGTGAAACCATTTTAAGAATGTACAAAGCTGTACTAAGGTGAGTGTTTAAAATGAGCGCATTTTAAACAGTATCCATTTTCTTCTGACGGATGTTTTATTGCAGTAATTCATCCAATCATCCAAGACACTTTACTCCTGATTTTCTTCTCATGCTCTCACTTCGATGCTAATGCTGCGTAATATAAGAGGGGAGAAAGAAACATTTTCCTTCATCAAATATGGGTGGAAAATTTAGCTAAACCAATAACAGGTAATTGGTAATCTACTACATAAATACTACTTAATCCATTACATTTCTTGTAACGTAGAATGAGTAAGAAAAACGAAAGGAATCTACCTATCGGGATCTGGTTTCTGCCGAAAGCAACCGCATTAAAGGAGAAAATTCTTATCGCAACTCTGGATGGATTCGATGTGGAGATCTGTTGTTTGGACCATATCGGTGGCGCGTACCCCTGGCGGTTCATCCATCAATTAGAGTCCGATGTGTGACAGCCACTGCGTGCCCGGCGATCTGTCACCGGCAAACAACCGGCTCCCCGACCACGACCGCACATCACCCGACTCATGCTGATGTTCGGAATGAGGGGAAACCCTACCAGAGACTTGTATTATCGGCAAACCGATTTGCTTATTTTGGCCTGGTTAGCCATAATTTAAATGAATGGATCTAAATCGCGAATTAGTATTATGGGCTCTCCTTTATAAAACGTTTTCGTTTTTCATTTTATATATACTTTTCTTTGTACAATTAATTTGAGTCGAAACTACTTTTGGATAGTGATCGAAAAGTACTCGAGCCTTAAAAGTACTCGTTGTACTCGATCCTTAAAAGTACTCGTTTTACTCGAGCCTTAAAAGTACTCGTTGTACTCGATCCTTAAAAGTACTCGTTTTACTCGAGCCTTAAAAGTACTCGTTGTACTCGATCCTTAAAAGTACTCGGTGTACTCGAATACAGGGTAAGAGGATCGATCCAAAGAACGAGTACACAAAATCTCAGTTGTTCTGCCGAGATGAATCATTCGAACTCACATCAAATCGGGTCTCGAGTCTCGAGTATCGGTTCTTGGGTAACGAGTTACGAAGTTGTGAGTGGAACTGACTCATAATTGTAATTAGCACCCCTCCCAACAATATTTTTGTTGTTGTTTGACTTGACCGCATTTTCAAAAAATTTAACAAATTTTACCCAACTGTTTTACGAGTATAACAACCCGATTCCATTATTTTTTAAACATTTTGTATGTATATCAGGATTACCAACCTACTGTTTTCGGATATTCTAATTGTCAAAAACCAAAAAACGTTCAGGGGTCACTCGGTAAACGCCCCGGTGTTTGTACCGCTACTGTATTGAGAAAGATTAATTTAGTTATTTATGTACCAAGTCAGTAAAGTTCGCCGATATAATATTGATAATTCATTTTCGGTATTTAATAAGTAGTAATTTAGTGTTAAATGACTGTTTTCGTTATTTATTTATTTTTGAAAAAGAAACAACAAACTCAAATGTGGTACAAAGGTTCAAATCCAATAAAATTCCAAAATCAAGTCACGTAAAATTCTTTATTAAACCGACAACTAGTTTCGACCTCAGTGGGTCATCATCAGATCTAAAATTGAGAAAACTGAGAAAACAAAATTGATTTAAAAAACTTATTTATTTTTGGTATTTGTTAAGCTAATTTAAACATTTAATCAAATTTTCCAATTTCCTAATGAGCTGGGGTTTTATTCATAAATTGTTTAAGGTCTAAATGCTTAGTGTGGCCCCTGGTATGTTTTTTGGTAATTTTGGTCAACCATTTGATAAGTGATGTATCGCATTGTAAATAGAACCCAACTTTGAAAACAAATCACCAAATAAATAATAAAATTTCCCTGTCTAGCACTATCTTTCCCCAGTATAGTATAAAATTAAATCCTTAGTTTATATGCAGTGTATTTTACCTACAACAAACGATTATTTTTTATCAATCAATCCTGAGATAGCCAATCCGATGCTTCAAAAAGAGCAGGAAACACTAGAAAACGCCAGAAATTAAATTCAACTGATGTGTTCAAATTGCGAATAAACATAGAAAAACCCATAAAAATCCGATTGATATCTGATTCGCATTTTTTAAGTGGCTTTGAAATGCTCTTTCATTTATGGATGTTTTGAAATTCATTACTGCGTTTGGTCTGATAGATTTAATTTTTTTTTGTTGTAGTATTTTCCAATAATTACATTTTTGCTTTGTCACTGAACTGTCACTTGTTCGTTTATGATAAATATATATATATATATATATATATATATATACAAAGGGTACATTGTGCAACGAAAAATGTGTACACTTGACGTTAGTTATGAAACATTCATATATAAAAAAAATCTTTACATATTGTGTCTAGAGAGGATTCAAAAACTTCAAAAACAATGTCTCTCCTCTTACTTAAATATCGAACAAAGAGAAATATTTTTACAATAATGCGTATTTGTTTGCTTTAAATAATTGATAAATTATTAGAATAAAACTAAAAAAAAATGCATGTCCTAATATACAACCAAAAAAGTTCAATTTTGTAGTAATAAAAACAATTTAAGTGTAATTAATATTAAGTCATTTACAGAAAATATTCCTTTAGAGTGAACACGTAACTTTGTAGTAAAAAAAACGAATTAAACTACTCCCCAAAGTAGTCTGTATTTGGTAACAATTACTCATTTTAAATATAAAGTTTTATTTTAGTTATTTTATATTTAAAATTTACTTAATAATGCTCAAACATTTTGTCGAACTATTCTTTTTCGTTTGAGAAGGTAGATTAGTTCTATTGTGATCCATATTTTCGATACGAATCAAAGTTATGTTGTATTAATGGAATAATCCCCGTATATTTTTACATTTTTATAAACCTCTTGCCGAACTAATTTCAACGAAGTATCACACTTTATGTCTATTGTGTTTAATAAATAATCTACACCCACCTGAAAATCATTTTTTTTTAATTTAGATGTAAGTAGCAGCCAAACCGTTAAAAATCAATAAAAACGGTTTACATGTCCTTATCTTAACTTTTCAAGTTCTATGCTACGGCATTAAAAAATATTTGATACAGAGTGATCATAAATCAGATGGGATTTCAAGATTTACAACTTACTAGTCCAAAGCTTTAATTTTAATACATCCAGACAGACAAATTTAAATTAACTAAACACAAAAACAAGTTTATAGATAGTTTACTGACCATTATGCCAAATTTAAATTTCAAATTAGTTGATTCTTAGTAATACTTAAGTTAGTTTTTAGTTTAATTTAGATATAAGTTTTTTGTAAAAATCAGTAGATATAATACCCTAAACAACAATTTACGTATAGGTACATATATTTATTTATTTTTGTATTTATAATTTTTACTCTTTATATTAGAATTTCATTTTTCCCAATACAAAACCCCTTAGCTAATTTTATAATTAGCTCCACAAAGGTGGGGAATTCAAGAGAAATCCCTTTATTAATTATATTACAATATATAATATTTATGGTTATTCAGTTTCCCCGTTTTATACGAAAATTAACGGAATAAAATATGGTTTCGGATAATTTCTCCACCGTTCGGCCGAAGGTCTTTATTATCATTGGGAAATTTCCCTCCCTCATATCAATTTATCAGAACGGTAAAACACGTGTATGTAGTAGGAGAATTATTATTATTTAACACCGGAGAAGCATTAATATTAATCTATGAAAATGATGATAAACGATCGTCAGTGTAGTCTTGTCTTTCTAAGATTTTCTCTGTGCGGTTGTTAATGTAATGTAATATTTGTGTTTCGTAAAATTATGGAATTTGATACGATTCAGGTGAAAAACGTGGGTTCCATTTTTGTTAAGTGATAAATATTTAGTTTCATTTAAGCTTTATTACAATTTTTCTTTCAGTACAATAACATTTTATCGTATCGAAAAGGATACACAGATATCCCGTTTAATTAGTTAACCAAGTGGAAGGGTCTCAACTCTTCCACGTCCTATATATTATGACAAACAAAGGGCCTCAGCCGTTCTTGATGTACGTCAAGCGGTAACACAATGACAGATGAAGACTAAGGAGATTGCCAGATAAATGACGAGTTTCATGCAGAAACTTGTCCCACAATCTATCATTGTGCCGGCTTCGTCGGAAATTATTGTTTCTTTGAAGGGGATGTATGATGACAGGTAAGCGGCGAATCGAACAGAAAACCCTTAAAAACATTTAATTATAAATGCTAAACAGTGCGGTTGTAAATTGTGTGGTTCCCCTTTGAAATGAGATTGATCTATGGAACAAAATGTAGATTAAATTAAAGCCTTAATAAGATTGTGTAACACCAAAAGCTTAGCTCAAAATCAGGGTCATTTAAAATGTATTCATTCATTTTGTCCAGATTGTTGAAAATTAATATCTGCAATTGTTGGATTCTCTTTCACCAAAATTAAAAGTTTTAAAAAAGAAAATCTTTGCCTCTTCTATTTTATTCCAGTACAAAATTTGTTGCAAAAAATATAACAATGGAATATTAAGGGAAAAAATATTTACTAATAAAGCTACTTTTTATAGACGTGATATAAAAATTGGAGAAATAGACGTTCTTTTTTTTTTAATCAATTTAAATATTCGAATACATAATTGGCGCAGTCAGTTAATATGGTGGATGGTTTATTTGAATATTAATCTTGTTCTTGTTATTGCTATTTCTTGGAGGAAGTTTTTCAATGAAAATTGTGTTTTTTTACTATTTTTTCTCCATTAAAATGACGAGGTATAAAAGCATTGTCAGTTATTAAACATTTATTTTTTTCTATATTAGCATGTAACTTTTTGTCCAAATTAATAATAAACCTATAAGATACTACCCCAGAAAGACAAACACCATATTCGATCTCATTTTATATTTTCCTAAATGTATAGGATTAAATATACTTATTTTAAAATTCCATGATTGCGGTGAGCTGAAGCTAGTTGTTCAGCTTCAAAGCAGATCACCAAATAAGGTTATGGCAGTAGTTTTTTCGGATGCAAACGGGATTTTGCTTAGCAGTTACCTTCAGAAAGGTTAATCAATCAAGCCTTTTGGTTCCATTAGAAAAAAAATCGTGATAAAAGACCCGGTTTGCGGTTTGCAAAACAAAAAAATAATTTTTAATCAAGACCACACACCTGCACACAAACGTGTTTTGACCATGGCTAAATTCAAGAAAGGAAAGTACGAATTGCTTGAACGTTGACCATATTCACCAGATTTAGCTCCCAGCGACTAATACCTCTTTATAAATCTCAAGCATTTCCGAAATTTCAAGACAGGGATGGATCAAAATTATTGGACTAAATGCATGGAGCTGTTAAATTATACTGAAGAATAAAGTCATTTTTAGAATTATATATTGTTTTTACTTCATTTTACGAACTTTTCTCGCAGTTCTATGGACGTAAATCATTCCCCTTCTAAGTTCTCAGGCAGTAACGTGTGTGAGAGTTAGTGATTTTTTTTTTAGAGACTGTAGCTAAATAGTGAAATATCGCAAGATCACGAAATTCCAAAAACAAGTAATGACAATTATGTGATAAAAATTAATGGTATTAAAAAGAAAAACAAATGAATTTGTAATTTTGTTATTTATTCATTTAGTAATTCCATTTGTATTTTTATTTAATTGTGGAGGGCACTGAGTTATTTAAAAAAAAATAGATGAAAGATTCAATATGTTTAAAAATGAAAATAACTGCATTGAATGGAAGTTCCAATTGTTGATGGATGTCTGGAGAATTTACGAAACCAATACACTTAACATATAAAAAGATATAATAGACAAAAAGAAGAAAGCTAAAAGAAAGAAGGAAGAATCAATTAAAGAAATAAAAATATGGAATAAATGTAATCAAAAGTTTAAAGGTGTATGGCAAGGAAAGGAAAATACCAAAATATACAGAGTGTATTGGGCTTAAAGGCTGCACAAATTGTCTACACACTTTCCGGTACAAATACTCTCGTTTAGTCCGCTTATACATCATGTTAGTATTTCTGAGCCAAACTATGCGTCCATTAAGTAGCTCCTACTGTATAACGTACTACTTTAATTATAATCCTACGTAATAATTTTTGCGGCTGTATTAAGAGAAGCGACGCGTTGTGATCACTTCGGTTTCCAGTAATTTTAAATTGGCGCAATTATTCGTTAAGTAAACAAAATTCTCTAAACAACAGAAGAACGCCGCTACAGCGCTAGAGCGGGGCTGCAATCGTTAAAACAAAACAACCAAACCCTAGTAATTGAATTGCTCATTGAATTAGCGTGCGGTAACCACGGCAACTAAAACAAATGAAGAAGACAAGCGGAAGATTGCTTAAATAATTGTCTAAGCCGATCTCTACTACTTTAGGAACAACAACTAACTGACAATTGGAATGGGGAAGGGCGTTCGGTTAGTTTTGCGAGATTCGATTTGGCTGAGAAAAAGCAACAGTTAAAAGTTAAACCATCGGTTTTTATTTTCTGATTATAGAGGCTGTTTGATAAGGAACGGTTTTAATCATAGATGCTGACCTCAAAATATTTAAACAAAATATTTCAGCGAGTATAATAAACAAAATCAAGATTTTTCTGGAAATGGTCGAAAACACTGATGGATCGTATCCAAAAATAAGACGGATTTCTAATTTCCAAACGTATCTCGGCATAGGATCTGGAATCGTGCTGCATAAAATTAATTACTTAAATTGAAATTTCCATGAAGTGGGTGTGGATGCCATAATTAATTTGGTCACGAACCCCGAACCAAAAACGAAATAAAAAAATATATGGTAGATGTTATAAAATTGAAAAATCTTTTTCAATCCGACACGCTTCTAAAAATTTGCACATTTTATAATGTTCAGATTAGATTAAATCATACAGGGTATTAAAAATGTGGTTTTATAGCTTTTTTAAATTTACCAGGAACAGAATTTTGAAAATTGGTAGTGGGGTTTTCGGGAATATAACATCCAAAAGCTCTAAAAATATTTGTTTTTAATTTTTTTTTTTTTTGGCTATACACGTAGAATTTGTAATGTAAAGTTTGAAAATGGGATTATATTTTGTAGTATTACCTTTTATGGGTGAATTGGTTCTAGAAAATATTAAAAACTTGTTTTTTTTAACCTCAGGATTTCTAGGTTAGTTCTAAGTAGATTTTTTTTATTTAAGTAATTCTTTCTTTATAACTTCAAATTCATATTACAATTAATATGCAAATAATTTCTAGGGGGCGCAATTAAACCAACTTATACAAATAAGACTATTCCTTATAACTCAAATCTTACACTTACACAGAATTTTTTACGTCTGCATTTCAGGCTGAAATCTAACAAAAGGCCTCGAAAATCTTATACATAGTTACAAACTAATGTTCTTATTGTCGTAGCAACTCAAGTGATATAAATTATTTTATGTAAAATATTATCGTATCCTTTGAATATTTATAAGAAGTTTATAGGTTACTTATTTTCTTGTTGTAATTTTCGCGAATTAAATAATTACATTCATGGAATTTTTTAAACTTATTGCCATATAACTCCTTGAGGAATTGAGGAAGTACATTTTTCAAAGCATAATTGTACGTGTTTTATTTATTTTTAGTAATTGTATCATATTAGAATGAATAGACTTGCTTGTTAATTACTACAAATTTTGTATCATTACAATATACATGATGGCGCAAAATGGACGTTATGGTTTGAATGCTCTGTAACTTTTTTCATTAAAATTCTTTTGTTTAATTTCAGAATTTTGAGAAGAAAACTTGGGCAATTTAGATCCTCGGCGAACTCATTATTTCGTGTCGGAGCGATTTTATTGGCCCCCGCGTTCGCCGGATTTCACAGCCCCCGACTTTTTTCTTTGGGGTTATTTTGAAGAGTGAATATACGTTAATAAGAGACAATCTCCCAACTGAAAAACAATATTCGGAATGAATACTGTTCATTTTGCATATGTTGGAAAGAGCACGATTGAAACCAAAACGTTCATTTTGTGCAACTCTTATTTTAAAAAATAGCAACGACAGCATTACTCCAATACATAATGTAAGACATTGAGGTGAAAATTTTATGCACGATGTTATGGATGCCCTGCCCTGTGTACTATTGTAACTATGTTACAAATAATTCAACTCATGTAGAATTTTGCATTAATTTTATATAGTTCCATCCGAATTTTCCGACACGTTTGCAGTTAATTCGCGGGTATTATTCATTCACTGTCATATTTTAAACGGTCATTTATTTAACCCGCAAACGGATGATTTGGTAGTAACGGTCCGGGTATGTCGAAGCTGATGGGGATAAACTGGCGGCTTTTGTGGTTTATAGAGAGGGATATATTTGATTGTCGCTAATTGCAGATATAAATATGAGATTAACCCTTTTCGATGTTCGATTATTGGATTACAGAAAGTCTGACAATTTATAATATGGAAATAAAATATTATTCGTACTATTTTAGACAAGAGAACTGCACTATTTTAACTATTCCTGAAACATTAAGAGAGCGCTATTTTATTGTAGATTGGGGCAAAAAATGTTAACAATCCGTTTAATACTTGAAATGAGTAAATTAATTAGTTTCCATTGTATTAAAGTTATTTCTTGTGCTGATATCAGTGGTTAAATTTATTAAAATTAGAAAAAAAATGTGACAAACTTATGGAACATGTCATTTTAAAGTTTAATAAAATATTGAATAAATTAAAGTAAAAGTGTTTGATGCAGACAAAGAAGAAATATATAATATATATCTATGGCAAACAAGGTTATTTACTCTAAATTCAGAATATTTAAATTTGATTCTGTAGAATTGAGAAAATTATAAAAACTGCCAAATTTTCACATTTGTCTCTTTAAAATTTGTCTGTAAACGGTGCACTTCGTATAAGTAATTACCTGATTTAAAATTTAAAAATTTCGTTAATTGTTATACACCTTTACTTTTTGTAAAAACTGTGATTGTAATTTAAAAGAAATCGACATTTTTCGTTAAGTAATTTCTCAAATCATGCAAGAAATTTGTACGAAAAGGACCAATGTTTAACCAATAAAAACTTTTTAATTTTTGAAGTTGCAAGTGTTTATATAAGTAAACAATTATTTTTATTTTTATTTTATTTTATTAATGCCATTCAGGTCGAAGATAGTGACGGGATTTTTAAATGTTTCTTTTGATTAGTTTATTGTTGAATAATTTTGTAAACTAAATTTAATAAGTTTGCAAAACTTTAGAATTAAAAAAATAATTTAACTAAAAGAATCCAGAATCTCAGATTTTTATAAATATTTGTATTCTTAAATTTGAGTTTTGATTGTGTCTTTGTAATATTTTATATTTGGTCCTAATCTTTAATTTTAAATATTTTAAATAAATTTAATATTAATTTTAAAATCCAAGTTTTATTTATCAATATATAAACAAAGTATTAAATTTCACCAATTGAATTCTATTTTAATATTTTATTTGCCAAATGTTAACGAATTTTACAAATATACTTTTAATTCAAATATGAAATAATAAATTTTCTTCATTTTTCCCATTTGATAATAATGAATATGTTATTTGCGGATTGATAATAGCACATTTAGTAAATATTTTATAAATTCGATTGAATAGGTAATTAATTTTCAAACTGTACTCTAAAAACGGACTATTAGGTATATTAATTTTTTTTTTGTATTTTCCAGGTATATAAAAATAAATAAATAAATAATTCTGCGTCTCATCCATTATTATTTAGAAGTGCCCGTTGATATGATATAAACGAATAGTTTGTCATTTTTTATTAGAACAATTTATTCACTTGAAAGTACACCAAAATTCTTACTGTGAAGAAGATTATTTCTTCGTTGTAGTACGTCAAACAATTTTTTTCATCAGATCAAAGTAAACTTTGTGAAAATTTAAAAAACATTTTTTTAAATGAAAAATATGTTCATAAATGGTATGGAAATTAAATTTTTTTCGGTTGATGAATAATTTATTGGCAAATAATCAATTGATTTTGTTTTTATAAATGTCTCAATTAAAGACTAAATAAAAATCCCAATTCATCTACCCAGTATAAGTAAGTACTGATTTACTGATGAGATAATGAAATCATAAAAGTATATTATACTTTTGAAGATTTAAATTAAGTCATAAATAACACTTTAATATCATTAAGAAAAAAGCATCCCTAGACGAAACGGGGATATAAAATTAGTTTTTACTGGTACTTTTGTGCCAACAATAAAGTTTTAAGATCCTGTGCAGTCCTTTATGTCCAATAAAACAGCTGTTTTTATTTAATAGCCAAACTAACCATATAAACAAATTTCTTTAGCACTAATCATTCTTTTCCTACTGAAAATTTTAATGCAGTATTTTACTCGCAATATTACAAAAAAAAACGAATTTTTGCAATATTATACTGAAAGAGTGTTCAGTAAAACATTATTTAAAGAATTCGTCTAAATTTTTGACATGACCACAGGTTATTTTCTATAGTGATGGAAATACATATATATTACCTTAGTTCCAATATGAATAGGAAAATCTGAAGTTGACAAAGTCGGAAGTGGTGATAGAACTGGGACCACAGGAAGAGTACAAGACATCATATTGTCGACCTGTAAGAAAAAAAAAATAGATTATTTAACTGGACTGAAAATATTCTGAACTAAAAATTAAAATTTAATTTGGGATTATGTAGATATGAGTTTTCTGATTAAATCGAAATGTTTTTAAACCAAATCTTAGTAAAATACCAATATTTAACTATTATATAAAGAAAACCTTTTTTTTATTTTTATAATAAAAATACTTCTTTTTGAAACTGAAAATATTTTTATTCATAATCATGTTGCATTTCCTGCAAAATGTACACGGCTTGTTATTTTCCTCAAGAAACTTCTCTTTTCTTAAAACGAGTATTCGTAAGAAAGTTTGTAGAAATTTTTGATAAAAACGAAACTTTCGCCTTTTTAGACATAATTAAAGTCCATCTACAAAGACAGTAACACAAAAATCGTTGGTCAGTGTAAAATGATGCAGCTTTAATTAAAACGGAAGTAATTCTTCTGGTGAAATCTTTCATTCTTCAGAAATTATTTCTATTTGCAAAACCTCACAAATATCAGTAATTAAAATTTCCCCTTTTAAAGCTCTATAATTAGCAGCAAAATATATAAATGGGCTTCGTTTGTTACTTTTAGTAAATGATTATAAAACTTATTTGAAATTAATCGTGTTTCGATGGTGCTACTTTAATTTCGAGGTAGGCAAAAATATTTATAATCCAAAAAATGATTTTATTGCTTTTCAAATTAATCCACTCGACAAACTATGAACTTTTTCATGCGGATAAACCAGTTGTCATAATATTTTTTTATTTTTAAACTCTTCAACTGCATTTTTTGAAATGTATGAAAGTCGGTTGGACTTAGATCAGGACTACATGGAGGATGGGTGATTAATTCTACTTTTTTGTGGTTTAATAATCAATTGTTCGTTGCCCTTTTTTGGTGCAAAGTGATTAGCCGTCTTCTATTGATTTTTCACATTTTAGAGAAAACTTATGGTAAACAAATAGTTCTGTACCACTCAGCTTTCATTGTTGTGTGATTTTTTAAAGGGATAGCAGCGAGATTCTTAATTTTAGACACTAAACAAGCATTTGCTTCCAAAATATATCCTATTTTTAACAAAACAATACTGAATTTCCTTATATGTAACAGCCGATCTGCCGTTATTTTCTCTTCCAGCATCAATATTTTTGCCTTTTTTTTGAGGTTGTTGCTCGATATTCACGAAATTCGTCACTAAAACTACTCTGACCAAATTTAAAATCTTGATACCATGGAAAAACAGTGGTTCTTGGTGGGTGGTGCAACGTCGCCAAAAACAGTTTTCATATCAACCAAACACTATTTTTCAGTTTTCTTAAATCTAAAATAAAACAAAATAATTTCTTTCCTTTAAAATTAAACTGTACTCGAGCTCACTGTATTCCACTTCTGCCACTTTTGCTCATCACAACAAACGTCAAATTTTACAAATGAAAGCAGCATCCCTCGTAATGTTGTTATTAGATAAAAAAACCTTATTAAACCTGTTTTGCGACGCCACTGTATATTTCTTAAATTCTTAAACTTAACCATTATTTTCCATGCGTCGTGCCCTCATAAAAACTTATATACGGGTCACCTAATTCAATAACTAAACAATTTTCTTTTACAAATATTTATAAAATGCTATCAGGACCGCCGATACAATCTGAGCGGGAAAAGGGCCTGAATATTCATTTACACGCGTTATCGATACTATTCGGAGGCCCTTTTTAGGGCTTACAATGGAATGATGAGGCGAGAAAATCATCTAAAATGTGAAGGGTAAGCAACCCTCCGTATACCGACCGCCCCCTCGGGCGTCAAAAAACAAATGATGTATTAACGCAAGCAAGAATTGAATTTAGGTCGTTTAGGTTTATAGTATGAAATCCAAAGTTTATTTACCCACTTTGATTCAATAATGTTGATTTTATATACGTAGTGTAGTTTAATAATCAGGTACGGCTTAAACGGCCTGTAGGCGGTATGGGCAATATAAATAAGGCTTTCATATATTTATTGCTTTGTAATAATAAATGTATGAAAGCAGGCGGGCATCGGTATGGTTTACATAAACTGTCATTACAGCCGGAGGTTGTTTATTCTGTGGCTAATAATATTTGTCCAATACATACCAAAATAAAAAAAAAATATCAGATTAAATTACCATTATATTCCTTTGTTGAAATTTGAAATATTCAAGAAAAATCCATAATTACAGCTAAATCATACATGTTTATTTGAAAAAAGTAATATGTGATTATGTTAATGGTCTTTGAAATGTACCTACTTTTAATAGTTTATACTATTGATATTTCCCTATACCCACGTTTATACAAAAAAAGATATATTGAAGTTACAATAATTTTTCTATAAACAAAAATACGCGTCCTGGACAAGAAAGCTAAAATAGAAGCAGAAACCGAGTTTATTTGTCCGAAAGCACTCTTTGGCGTCAAAAAAATATGAAAAATTATTTTAAAATATTAAAGTCTTTTATAACGTTTAGAAAAGGCGACTTGTCCGCAAACCTATCATTATGAATTATAATAACAACCAGTTAAATAAGTCTAAAGAAATAGTGGACACTTTACTAACTTTTTTCTGCAAACTAGAATATACAGGTTTGGATAGTATATAAAAAGATATAGGCGAAATCTTAAGGAGTAAAATAATACGAAATATATGCATATAACCGAATAACTGAGCGAGAGCACATTAATGTTCTCTTTTGATAGAAGTAGAGGTACAAACGGGACTGCCGGTACGTTACTGTTGAATTGACTGGAACGATGTTCCCACCTCGGTATATTCCTACTTCAAGATATTAATACTATGTTCTCTCTCTTCCATTAGTCCTTCTTTATCTGTCACATGGATTCGTATATGACCTCACATATTCAAGCCAAATATGTAAACGAGCAAATGATAATATTCACTCGAACATAAATAACGAATAACTTAATAATATTAATTCTAGCAACGTAATAGAGGCTGAAATACTATTCACCCTAAAGAAACTGAAGACTAAATTAACAATTGACCCAGATAATATTCCAGCGTTTGCCAGTCGTTGTCGACTAACTTCAATCTAATACTTAAAACCCAACAATTTTCTAACTGCTAGAGGTTAGCTAGAATATGTTCAAAAGAGAAATTACTTGTAACAAGGCAGTGCAAAAAAATACAAATGCCAACTTTGAAAAAAATCGGTTTTTGGCTTATACCGGAAAATGGTTTATTCTCAATTCCTCATTCGTTCGAGAAAAAATGTTAGTAACAATTTTTGGTCGACTAGTCATCACATAAACAATGAAGACAGCAAACATAAAAAAACCACAGCAGCAACCATAAAAAAGAAGAAAGTAGTAATTTACATGTGGAATCTGGACTGGCTCAGATATTCCATACTACGAGCTATAAACAGTTAATTTGGTTTAGACAAATCGCAACTTATAATACTGAATAGTGAACTCTACAAGAAAAAATTGCATTTTTCCAAAAATACTTTTTAACGAATTCATCTACCATTTTACGAAAGGAAAAAAAATTTGAGGTTCAAACTAGGAGAACAACGTATTTGTTTACTTAATTTTTTTTAATAATGGCTGTTTACCGCACCCCCCCTTCTTCTTCACTTCCTCTAACCCCCCTTTCTGGGTCTCTCTCTTCTCCCTCTTGTGACCGATTTTTCATCGGACATCCTTGCCATGTTTTCATCTGGGTTTTTGCATTTTCACCACAAGAGAAACGTTTGAATTTTTATATAGTTCTTCTATATTTATTTATTCATAAGATCTTTTTCTGTATTCGATATTTAATTTGTTTGTTCCTTTTTGTCATTGTTCTTGCTCCAAATGCATAAGTAGGTCTTAAGATTGTTCTTCTTTTAATATCCTTGAAACCACTCTTACGTCTTTTTTCCGTTTGCTACTTATTGTTTTTTGTTGCTAAAGATATTTTGTTTGCTCTCTTTTTTACTGTTTAACTACTTTTGCTACTATATTAGTGAGTTAGCCTTCGTTATTATTCTTGATCACCATATAATTTGCTTTTATTTCGTTTATTGATAGGCTTTATTTTCTCGCTTTTAATCAAATAACTTCGTAGGACCTCATTGTGAGTACCATGTCATCTGTATATTTATGGTTGTTACTATTTGTTGTTGTTTAAAGCAAAATATTTCCACTTTTATTTTGTGCTAATAATAATTATAAATAAATAAATTGCTTCACAACTTACAAAGTTAGAGCAAGAATTCGAAAAATAATAATAATATAAAATTAGAAAACCTATATGCAATCTATTCATTAATAAATGAACATAATTTCAGTAAATTATAATTATGTATAATTAAAGAATATTTTTGAATCACTATGAATAGTATGCAATATATTAATAATTCTATATTTTCTAAACAGGCAACTTTTGGGTATATGTTACTATACAGTGTGACCCACATAAATTAAGAACACCACTATAGTATTTGAAGTTATAAGCCGATTTCAATTTTTTTTTTAAATGTTATGCTTCAAATTCTTTAATTGGAGACAAAGTTTTAAAGGGTTATTCCAATGTTTGAATCACAAACTTATTTATATATTAACAAACATATTTTAATAAAAAATGGGTCATATCTCTTTTAGTGCAATCTAAATCCAGCGGCGTACTGATAAAAAAATCGCTTGTTGACATTTTCTAAATTTTAATTTTGATTATTGAAATTTGCCATCCCATAACTTTTTTATTAATTAACATATTTTAATAAAAGTTACGTCACAACTATTTGGGAGGCATCTAAATCAAGTGGCGTACTCGTTATTTTGACCATCAAAAATATGGTAAGGTGTCTTAAAATATGGAAAAACTTTGAAATCTTATCTTCAAATAAGCAAAACATTAAAAAAATATATATTAAAATCGGTTATAACTTCAAATACTATGGTGGTGTTTCCAATTTAGATGGGTCACACTGTATAAAGGAAAATTATATGACAGGACTTCGTTTTCTAATGCCAAACCACAGAAACACAAACACGCTATGGGACAATTAAACAGAAGGTGTATCAAGTTTCATTAATACTTGAGTTACAATTTGGGCACATATTTCTTGATTTACTGCATATAAAATGTGAATAGTAAACTTCAATCCGTTTTGTTACTTAAAAGCAGCTGGAAAAGTATGCGCGTTACGTGAATAGGCAATTTGAGAAGAAGGTAGTTCTTTTGGGTCTTTTTCGGAAATATTTAATAATTTAATTTTAATGAATTGACATCGAGAGTATTTCATGTGTTTTCATGATCACCAATTTGAAAAGATCCCTGACTTGTGTTAGCCAATTATACCGACAATTACACTTAATGACTGATCATATATTCAGAATAATGTAATGCTAAATAATTACCTTTAGAAACGCCACTGACCATTCGAGAAATTAACAAAGTAAAGAAAAACTTGATTATTCAATTTTACTTACGTAATTCATTAGTTACATTTATACCGCAATATAACGAAGATGTCAATTGAGCATGATCGCTTTACACTTCTGTGTGTTTTATTACCAAACAAACACTCGCATGAAACATTTTTACTACCTCAATCCTAAGCCTTTACTAAAACGAAACAATAAACACAACGAAGATACTCACATAATTATTATGGAAAATATCTTTCATCCTCTTGAAATTCACGTGAGAACGAACCGTATTCTCATAACACACCTATGTACGTATAAAAACAAAACTGAACGCGACAAAAAGGTTGTTGACGTGACCGACAAAGAACGGGAGTCACCAGGAACACAAAACAGTCACCCAGGAACATCCACGACAAACTAACTTATAAAAAAATTAAATAATACTAATGGCTAGCGCGTTACATAACCTTGAAAAGGCCAATGTTAAGTGTTAAGCGAACAGGTGAGACCGTCGTTTTGTAGGAGAAAAATACACAGGTAGACCGACGGCGGTGAATTCATTGAATTGTCGATACAGGCGACTTTTTTTTTCCGTCGAGCGTTATAATTTGATTAGAGGTGTATGGTTGGAGTGGAGGAAATTTCCATGACGAGAGGGCAACGTCCTCTTCGTATGTGGATGAATGACTGGCAATGATAGCACTACAGGCCTTTAGTTTATCTGTATATTGTTTGTATTTGCATTGTGCGACATCGACAGGTGGATATAGTAGCCTCTTCGTTTTTCATATTAGCCGTATAAAATTACACAGATTCGTATTAGCAAAATATTAAACATATATAGATATAAGTGGGTATTTTAATTTTTCTACCGTAGAATCCTTTACGAATGTTTAAATTATGATATACAGTGCCCTGGAAAAAAATTGTACTTTTTATCATTTGAAAATCATCCTGTACCTTCTTAACATAACAATTTTTGACAAAACTAATACCATGATTACAAAAGCTTACCGAGAATGCTATATGAGATTTGCTCAATTTATTTATAATAAATTGAAAGATATCCTATAAAATTGTCGAATTCGTACCACCCTGTAGAGGAAATTTTGATCGCCCTGTAAAAGGAATTAGTACATCCAGTAGAAGAAATTTGGATGATTCCCTAAAGGGGTTACTAGATCAAAAAGCTAGTACTTTCAGATATTAACTTGATTTAATATTATACAGGGGAGCTCAAAAAAAATATCTTTTTTTGGATGATCGAATACACCATCATGTAGATTTTTAAATTTTCCAATTAAAAATGCTTTTTTGATAAACTAACACCTGACGCGCTGGAAAACAATTTCCCCTGCAAAAATTAGTTACTCGAGTAAATTAATTGTACAAAGTGATCCAAAAAAACTATTTTTTTTAATTAAAAAATTTAAAATATGAAATACTTAACTACAATTGAATACATGCAATAATTTATTATAAGACATTGTTACAAAACAATGTACAGGAATTTAGTTAAATATTTGCCCTGTACATAGAACTCATTTTTTCTAAATTATAACATTTACTATTACGGGAGCGACCATTTGTTCGCAATCGGATAATAAATAAATATTTTTATTAAAGTCATCAAAATTATTAAGGACTAAAAAAGAGAAAAAAGTCAAGTTCAAGAGCTCGAGAGATTGAAACGTGATAGTGCCTACCCCTGCCATTAAACGGGTTCGTTATTTAAACATGTAAGTTCCCATAATATTTTGTAAGAGTGATTTTATTGAGAAATAAATTCTTATTGTTTTTCCTCAGCTTTCTTAATTTCTAATAAATGAGTTATATAGTGAATTAACCCTCCCGAAAATAATTTTTTTATATATTTATTGAAAGAAAACAACGCGATACCTAACAATATTTCAAAATTAAGATATTCTGAACCAAACTAAAATAGTCAATGGGCAAAAACTTCTCCTAAGGCTAATATTCTAAGACACAAAAAAATCCCCATATTTTCAAAAAGCACATTTTTCCCCTTTTAATTTAGACAGATCAATTCCAGATCTCCAGTAAATTTAAAACAATGAGAGTGTCTCGATCAATTTTACATATTATGATTAAAATATCTAATACAAAAATTAATAAAAACACGATATATATGAACAGAATTTTCACTACAAAAACCGATAAAGCTCATAAAACATCTAGTTAATTTTTCTTCGTCATAACCGTACAAAGGTTAATCGACATAAAAGTAGAGAAAATCGAAAATAATATTAGAAAAATGTATGGTTATCTTTCATTTTCATAGTTTAAATGTTTGTCAAAAAAAAGCACGCTTAATAAATATTGTGGTTAAACAGTAATTTGCATTTTAATGTAATCATGTTAAAAATTTCGATAACGTACATCAAATCAACACTTTGGTCTCTTTTGATATAGAATCAGTCATTTTGCAAATTCATGTTTATAATATTTATTACTAAAAAAGAATTATTAAGAAAGACTAACTAACAATACTTATTTAATAATAAATATTTTTAACATTAAAAATGAATTGTTAACAATATAATAAATACTAAATTAATAGGAATATAAATGTTGATAATGATAATTAGTTTGAACATCAGCTCAACTTCACTTTATTCAAATAGTTGACATATACAAAAATTTACGTTTATAAATTTTTTCTTCATTATAATTTGTTCGTGTAGGTTTCGACTCATTAGTTTACTTCAGAATAATTCGAATAGTTGACAAAACTATGACTTAATGGAAGTATCGTGTTTGATATGCATCGGTTTTTGTTGTAAAAATTTTATAGGTCCTGTTGATGATCCTTGCTTTAAGCGAGTTGAAAATATTTATTAGGTATTTTTTTTTAATAGGCAATCGTTACAGTTTTTATAGTAAAGTGAATACATACGATGCAAATCTAAAGGGTGCTTTAAAATTATGTGTTCGATTGGGGACAAATCAGGAGACCGTGGTGGCCATGGCAACAAATTTATTTCGGCATGAAAACAAATTGTGTTTTTTCGTAGTGTTCGGGTTTCAATGTCATTTAGTATATATTTACTTTAATCGTCATTACTTTCGCGATGTAAATATTTAGATTCATTGATGTTGGTAAATAAAAATTTCGGACTCTATCGGGATAGCAATTACTGATATTTTTGTTGAAAATAATAGAGAGGATATTGGATAAATTGGCCAAATTAAAAAAACCACCTATATACCTGCAAAATAAAACAATAGCTGGAAAAAAAGGGCAAATTATTATCCTTCAGGCTCAGAAAACTTTTGAATTCTGTCTAAAGTTCGTGTATCACTTTACGCAGAAAAAATCAGAAAAAACGCAAAAAGTAGAAATAATCGCAAGGCCTTAAAATAAGTAAATAGTGAAAATGAGGTAATAATTTAGCAATGTCATAGCAGTTTCGGTAATAACAAACAATATGTTAAATTCAATCAACTATACAGAAAAATAAAATGAAAACACAACCCCTTCTCTTTCTTGAATGCCTAAGATTAATATTAATAGTTTTTTTTTTAATTTTAATAGAGTAACTAATTTTATATTTCAGTATACTTCAAATCTTAAGATAATAATTAAGTAATTCTTCTTATCGCGAAGTATTCTTAACGGCCCCAGCTGGACCAATTTTACTCATCCCTGGCGCTACAAGAAAATTATCCCACTTCTAAAATTTAATTACCCCCTCGAAGTACCGGCGGATTTCCATAAATCGCTCCCGTAAAGTCTTTCCCTAATTTTTCCGACTATATACAACAGGTGTTTCTCGGGCTAAAGTTGGAAACTTTTCTATTTAGATCCCATTGTTGCTTTTCAGTTGTGTTTCGCGAGAGATGACATATTTTATTTACGTTCTCTTTCTTGGCAAGCCGGTTACTGTAGCGAAATATATATATTCTTTTGTATCTGAAGGACAAAGAGAACACCAGTGTGTCAAAAATTTTCTTTTTAGATATTGGAAAGTTAATTTAGTTTATAACTTTATAATTTTGTAGATATTGGCAAAGGAAATCATAGATTTACAAATACCAAGACGATTATACGACTACTTACTGCATTATATTAAAATTGGTTCATCCCGGATTATTGAAATATTCAGTTTAGTATTAACAAAAATTTCTGGACAGCTTTGGTCTTATTATTATAAAACGTTAAAATTAAAATAATTATTAACATTAAAAAATTGTGGTAAGTGTTACACCAATTGAAACTCAGATTTTTAGTAATGTTGTCAAAATATAATATAATAATATAATCGAAATATAGTAATGCTTAATGAAAAAATCAATATATCAATCAATATTAATGATTTGATCCATATTTATTAACAATTTCTGAATTAATAATGAGAAATTAACTGTATTCAATCTATTAATAACTATAATTTTTTTTAATACGGTTAGTTTCATTATATTAGCACTCAAATATATGTGAGAAATCCTTTGTATAATCATCAGTAAATCTAATCTGAATGAAACGACGGAAATATATCGGGTTATTAAAAAACTTACATCGACTTGTTTTTATTGTAATTTGTTATTTGTAATGCTAACGTAGTAGAAGGTAAATTATTTTAGTATAGGCATAGTATTCATACCAAAAGTTTGAAAGACCGGATGGGGAAGATGAAGATATTTTGGGAGGTTTTCTCTGTAAAAACTATTCCTGCCCAAGATTGTAACCTTATAAATCCCACAACGCAGAGTATATTGTTTGGATTATAAAAAATCGAAATTACAATAGTGTTATTTTATAAATTGTAGCTTGACCGGTATTTTTTAAATTAGTCAGTTGATATTATCTGATTATTAATGAATTCGGCGAGGTTTAGAAATAGTTCAATTCATTAATTTAATTTATTGCTTTTTTCCAGATTTTATTGTTAATTAATTAATCATACCCCTCACTATAATAAATAGTTTGAAAAAGATTCAATTAATTCACTGCGCGATTCAAAAAAAACAATTTTTAAAATTCATTCAAAATAATATCTGATGATAAAAACTGTTCAAAATATTTTCTGGCAAAGTTGTTTAAGAGCTTTACAAAATTGAGGAACTAGTTGCATCGTTTACTTAATCACAACAGTTTCTAATTTGTAGGAAATCTGGGTTCAGATTTCTGGTATAAACAATTGAATGACACTTGTTTTATAAATCCTTCAATTTCAGTTAAATAGCAGGACAAATAAAAAGTAGGTGATTTGATTCTTGATTCTGGAAACATTTTACTTTAAACTGGTAAAGTTTAATTTCCGTTCGTTGATTAAAATTGAAACTAAAAAATTGACGGGTTACCATCAAAATTAATAATATTGTAGGGATAATGAATCTGAAACGAAACACATTTAAATAGAAATTTATTAGGTTTTATATAAATATAATTCAATATTTAAATGGTCTGGCTATATCAAATTTCAGGAAGCCTCAGGCCTCTGTGTGGTAAATATTCATTTCATTTATGTATACGAGTATACATGTTTTCAATAACGCTAACCAAATTGTCTGTTTAACCAAATATCCTGAAACGAATTTAATAAACAAATTCGTATACGTTAATTTTAAATACAGTACTCTAAAACTTTGGACCCCTGTATAAAACAGATATTTTTTTATAATCACATCTCATTTTTATTTTTAAACATTTTGATAGAAGTAAATGTAAACAAAACTGCCAGGTATCAAAAGAGATTCTTTCAACTTTTATTGACGAAGAAGGAAAAAATCTAAATTGGCAAAGTTTCCTGTTTTAATTATAAAGTTGACATCGGCTAGAGGAATATTGTTTTAAAAAGTTAATAATTTCGTACTCGGCGTCGCTCCAATTCCGACGCCGGGCGTCTTTCCCGTCTGATAAATTAAGTTGGCGAATAAAAATTAATTTCCCAATTGTTTTAGTTACCTAATCTAATTCCAAAGAGAGTTGCGTTGCAGTCAGTGAGCTTATTTGCATAGCGATTTTCTCATCTTGGCATTATGAATTCGGATAGGAACAAAATGAGTAAAAACTTTGATAAAACAAAAATAAGAACTACTGGAAATCTACAGAAAAATATTGGCCTTTGTAACCTATTCCATTATTTACAAAAACATAAAAATGAATAAATAAAAAAAAATGAGTAGTATTAGCGATACACTGAACAATAAAATTAAAAATACTGACACAACCGACGTTAAGAGCCAACATCATCACGTGACTTATTCCGACCAAAAATATTTGCCTCCTTATAGACCATATGTCGGCCATATGTACCTACAAACACACTAAGTTAAATTTATGGAGAAGTGGTGAAGTGAAAATGATTTAAAGAGAAAGTTTCCAAAAATGGGACAATAATCTAAACTTGAGTTCTTAAATTTTTTGGTTGATGGTTTTTTATATTCTTTTCAGACCTGAAGATGACCTTAAGGGGTCGAAACTAGTTATCATTTAATAAAATTTATATGGTTTGATTTTATATTTCATTGGGTTTGAACCTTTGTACCACATCTGGGTGTTATGGATAACATTCTTTTGTTTAATGAAAATATCAATGGTAATAACATTTAAAAGATAAAACAAATATTTGCCGGCTATTTCCGATCAAATTTCAGTTAACAATGAAAACATGGTTTCATAAAAAGGCATGATTAATTATTGTGACAAAATTACGCATAGGACGAGTGAATTCGGCTGAAAATTATTTCATAAATTTTCGTGAAAACAAAGTCTCTTTGTTTGAAAAAAAAATAACCTCTTATGTATGTACTTTCCAAAAAATCATAGACAGTTTTTAAATTCATTAATATATTGTTATTTTTTAGATAAATTTTAAATAATCGAGTATATCGTAAAATATTTTTCTCATTCGTATATAGGACAAACGGCTTTTGTGACTTTTATCATTCTCAGTGCAAATATGCTTCAAGATTAGTTAAGTTTGACTCAAGTTGTTTACAATTTCCGCAAACGGTACTGTCCAAACAGTTACTCAAATTTTACTACGGCGCAGTCAACGCCAGGCGTGAAAGCATAATTTGTCAAAATATATATAAACACTTTGTATATTTCATGTGTATAAGCGTAATCTACTAACTAATTCTATCCAGTATTTCAAATGTCGGTTTGCTGCTAAGCGATTAAAAATAAAAAACAGTTGCAATAATACTCTAAATTTAACAAATCTGCATGAAGGGGTATACGTATTCCTTTTTTTGTTGTGATAGTTTTTTGACATTTTCTCCGGTATTTAAAAATATTTTTCCCCCTTTTGATGTAAAAATCTGCATTTCTCAATTTTTGAATCTCATTATCTCAATCCCCTTTTCGAAATATTTGGAATTTACGATTTCATGCGGTATCGTTGGCTCTTAAGAGAAAGTTTCAAAGAAATAATTAAACTAACTGCATACTCGTATAATATAAAGTCCTGTTGTGCATTTGTAGATTTTAAAAAGCGTTTGATCGAGTACCAAAACAGAATTATCTAGTCTTTGTTGTATCAACATGAATTGTATCATCTTCAGGGATATGCAATCCGATTTAAGTTCAAAAGATTTTGAATTATAGTAAAGACGCAATTAGAAAGTAGCATTTTTCAAAAGAGCGAGATTATTAACAAGTGAATAAAATCAGCGGGTTAAACACCAAAAACAATCTAATTACTGCGGCATCATCCCGATGCCGGCAATTCCTCTCTTCCGTTTCGTATCACGTCACCTTTTCTGGAACTAATCTCTTTCTGATTGCCTAACTTTGACATATATATTAGACCCCCGTGTCGACGTGTTCCAAGTAATACCGTAAGCCTTGCGAGTGTGTAAGTTACGTCACGAATGGTGGATCATTTACTTCGGTGTGTTTCGATTCCGATCCACCAGAACGGCTGCGGGATATCATCCGGATTGAAAGACAAAACGTTGATGCTTAAAACCAAAGTTGGTTTTTTGAACGACACTTTTTTCTATACAAAAATATTAAGTTTTCGGAAAACAACCACACGCGCTACTGCCTGAGAACTTAGATTTACGTTCACAGAAACCCTATCACAATATTTTTAAGCCTAATTTGTCAATTAACCCTCACAATTTTTCCAATTTTTACACTTTATTAAAAAATAATTTATATTACTTTTACTTTTTGACATTATTACCTGTTCTTTCGCTTTTGTTTACCGTACAATGAATTTCAAACCTACATACAATTAAGATGATTAACAACTTTTATTTGTTTTAACACATGCATATGTTATTTTATTTAAATGAATTTCTAATTTTTTACGTTGTATTTTCAACATTGTTGTTTCACTGTTTTTTATTAGTTGTCCTGAAGATTACCCTATAGGGTCGAAACTAGTTGTCTTTAAAATAAAAATTTGATGTGGTTTGTTTTCGCATTTCATTGGATTTGAAATATATTTAAATGCCTGTGCGATTGATTGAAATGACTTGATTTGGCCTGAACTTAAAATAATTAAATGCCCATTTCTTATAAAGTTTTTAACATTTTTAAGAACTTCATAAATTGAGTTAAAGTTTAAGTTTTGCAATTGATTCGCACCATAAATTATATAGATTGAAGCAGAAAACACATTTTGAAATAAGTTAAAATTTAACCCTCGTTTTGAAAAGTACCTCCACTGTAATTTTTATAGATTAGTGATTTCTCTTTTTGTAACGTATTCATTTATTAGTAACAAAAATTTGATTATAAATGAGCTTTGCGAAGGAAGGACCTGTCGGAATGTAAACATTCAATTCATAATTTAATTTCGTTCTGCCTCTGTTAATTAATTGTTCATAGTTTATTTGTTAAATTCTCATATTCCTCGCTTAAATAAATAACTCGTAATAAGTGCATCGTTGCACTGGGCGTTCTACAGCATCTGAACTGAATTCCTTACTGTAAATGAAGTTGCTAAGCCTCAATTTTCTTTAACTGTACAGTACGGTTATCGGCTTATTAATCCCAGATTACCTAAAAACAATTACCGTAAAAAATCTATTGCATGTACAGTAAGTCAAATAGAAAAGTTATTTTTTTGTTCTTTATTATTTACTTGGTCACGTTAACTTTAAATTGTATCATAGTTATGAAATGGAATTAAAGGATACCATAATGTTTTTTAATTATAATTGTAAACAATGTTGTTATTTTCTTAAGCACAGTTTTCTTAAAGAAATCCCTTAACGTTATTGTAAGGTTGACGTGTTTATAAACGTGGATTTTTATCATTTTTGAATTTCCCTTTTAAAATTAAATCGACAATGAAAAACATGTTTACTACCTTTTTTTTAGAAGTCGAATTTTAGCAAATTAATCAACCAATAAGCACATTAAAAAAATGTATAAAAAAATATCACAAATCCTGTCACTAATAGCCGCAAGCCGCAAATTTTTTCTATTTAAAATATAAGAGAATGTTCACTGTTGGAATTATCAATACTGAATTCTAAATGAAAAGTTATAGTTGACAAAATTTGCTCAAATCAACGTTTTTGAAATATTTAGAAATAAATTAATTCATAGGAATTTATTTTAAAATTGAAATAATAATTAGATGATATTTTAGAAATTCTTTTAACTTTAAGTACTTTCTTAATTCTCGTCTACTTTAACGAATTCCACTTTAAAGGATATGTAAATGCACAAAAATCAAAGCTTGAGGTTTTAGATTTAAATAGTATGTTCTATATACCATAAAATCGGCATTAAATATTTCTGAAAAGTATTACTTTTTCAATAAGAATTTATAATTAAAGACAATAATAATTTCAAATCAAAAACACAATTATTTTATGTCCAAAATACTAGAGTAACAAATTTATCATTCTAGTACAAATTTTGGACGAAATAGGTTAAACATATTGGCGATTTATTCGAAACAATAACATAATGTATTCTTTAAAATAAGAACATTTAAACAGAGCGTGAAAGATGGTCCAGATATAATAAATACAATCCAAAAAATTTTCACATGATTTAGAAATAATATTTCGACCACGTGGCGAAAAAAATTTTCAAGAAAAAGAAAATTTAAAATACCTAAAGAAATTAGTACTTAGATCAACGCAGAAAAGACTCGATTTCATTTATTTACTGGATTAGTACTACAAAATTCTTGAAAGAAAGCCATAGTCCATTTTAATAAATACTGCAGTAAGTACCAAAAATGAGAAAAGTCGCTGAAATCGTCAAAATTCCCAAAACAGAAAAACTACAACACGACATTTTATTTTACAGTCCAATTTCATTATTATTTCTAAAATAGAACCTGTTGCTTAAAAGAATAGAGAATAAAAAACTGATTCGCTCCCATGAGTTTGAATTTAAAAATAAGCTATCAATAAATTCTTTGAGGCTACTTTAAAAAAAGAAAAGTTCCACAAAGTTCTAAGTTGTCTGAAATAATTCCTCCTCCTATTACGATCTTAAATTAAAAATGATAAAGCAGGTGTTCTACAAGGAAGTATATTAGGTGCGATCACACTTATTTTTTTTTTTAGTAAATAATAGTACTGCTGACCCAATAGCTATTTTAGCCGTAGGAAAGAAAATAATACATTTTAATATATAGAATTTTCTCTATATAGCTTTTAAAATATTTTAGGGATATAGTAATTATTTTACAACAAAGTTTTACGATTTTTGAAATAAAGGTACTTTTATTTCCACAATGCACGTATGACTATTTTTATAACAATTCTATTATTGATCTTATTGAATGCGTTTGGCAAACAAACCAATGAAAAATTTTACACCGGTGACCTCTGGCATTTTCCAGTTTTTCATTTCTACAACAAAAATAATCTTATTTAGCTTTGTTTTATATTTCAATACACAGAACCCTCATAATTTTACATGCTCCCAATTAAAATTAATTTTAACGGAATGTTTAATTAAATTTTATTTGCAAATACATTTTTCAATGAAATACGTTTACAGAGAGCAGTCCGTTTCAAAACACGTTACTAATTAGAATGTAGTTCACTTTTAGATTTCAAAAATACATTCTCCTGTAAAGAAGGAGCCTTTTTAATTGTATATTTGTAAAAAAATAAAGTGGAAAGAGGTAGTGTATTGTGTTTTCTGAGCGCAAACTAATTTGCGCTATTTTTGTTTATAAAACAATGAAATATCAAAAAGACACTGCAAAAAATACAAAATGGCGCTGCAGGATATGCAAAAAGACGCTACAGGAAATCCAAAAAACGCCGCTGGAAAATATGATACCGAAGTTTAAAGGAAGAATATCAGAAAGGATTAATAGAACCCGACAAGAAATAATGAAAGTAAAGAAGGAATTACATTGACAAAGTAGCAATAGATATTTTTGGATATTTTACTTGGAGAGGAAAACGAAGACCTGGACGGACTATCACTATAATTCCAGAAGAACAAAAAACAGCTATAAAAGAGGACAAAATAAGCCTCAACGAGAATAAAGCAAAATAGAAAATTTTTAAACCCGCAAATGGAGCAATAGTGGATGAAATTAGTCCAGAAATAATAAAGAAACAAAATTATTCCCAAAAATAAGCAAAAGTATCTGGAATATCAACGAAACATGAAACAACTAAAGGAACTGCTATGACTATAGAGCTGGCTATCAATGTTGTTAGGTGTGCAATATCAACAAGATTTAAAGAAAGGATTCTGGAAGAAATGCCGAGAAAAACCGCTGCAGGAAATTCAAAAAAACGCTGCAGGGAATGCAAAAAAGAAGTTACAAGAAACGTAAAAAGGCGCTATAGGAAATGTAGGATTGAACATATGTGGATAAAAAATTGTTAAAAAAAATAGAACCAGAACTAAGAGAAGAAATATTTTGAAGCAGAAAGACATCAAAATAATAACATTCGAAGCAGTATACAGCATATTTAACACAAATGAAAACAAGGTATTCAAAATAACCCAAGTAGTATTCTCAGCCCATTGCTTTTCATCGTCCTAATGTATAAAATAGGACAAATAATAAAAATGAAACTGAAACCAACGTGTCTAGGACATAGAAAACTTGATCGTGATGATATAAGCGATTTTTATATGTAGTTTTAAGAAAAATTGGCATCATTCTTCTATTACGGTAAAAAATGCTAACCATTACATTTAGTAAAAGAGAGTATTAGAGGAACAGACAGGGAACAGACATTTAAAGGACATACATACATAGATACATATATACATACATACATTGTTTATTCTCTCAAATGTTCAGTGTATTTTTATCTACAAATATTAGAGATACAGACAACACTCTACTAGTTAACTAGCCGTGAAGACTATACTTTCGCTATATCATTAAATAATCCCAAGCAAAATGTGAATACATTATTTTTACATGCAACTAGTATAAAAAATATTAAAGCATGGCATATTTGTTGTGATGCATAAATTTTCAGTGAATTGCATGTCAATGCACTTGCGTGACTAATTATTTGAAGTCAAGAAAGAATCGATGTTAAACAAGTCGATATAATCGGTTTTTTGCCGCTCCATATTGACAGATTATATCTAAATGCCAAGTTTTAATAATTTCATTATTATACAACAAATTACTTTATTTTCACATAATTTTTACAAAAAACAATTTGACTCATATTTTTAATTAATACTATAGAAAGTTTAATTTAGAAATTATTTTTCGCAAAAAAATAACCAATATTTTTTAATCATCTTGTAAACTAAGCAAATTTTCCAGTCCCTCAGACAACTATTTTATTGTATTTTTAAAAACAAAAGAATTATTTATCTCCAAAAACATTACTTTTCTTTTGTTTGACCTCCTACACTCGTTGATTTGGGGAATGTTTCCACAAGACCCGTTCCCGGTCTTTTATGTAAGAACTTAAATAGGCTGTTGGCGCCGTGCCAATATCAACATCGACAACAAAATCTCGACTCCAGGTCCCATTATTTCCGACGGTTTTTTTCCATGATTACCTTGGACATTATCCATTATATTCCATCAAAGAGTGTCGCAGGCACGGCATCTTCCATCTCTGTCGGGTCCGTCATCTTCTTCGTGTCCCTGCACAGTTTCCTTAAGCTACCGTAATAAATGGGAATCACTTTTAGGTGAACAAAAGACGAACGTGTTTGTGGCAGTTGTTCTGCGTGTGTTCTGGCGATCATTAGTGGCACCCCCGCTAATTTACCCTCAGATGGAAATAAACAGAAGCGGTTTTAGCCGAGTCGAGTCGCATCCTGAGCAATTGAAATACAAGTTACAACAATCCAGGTGCATCTTCAATTTTTCAAAGATCTTTGATTCCATTTAAACATAGTGTAATGTTATATTTTGTTATGAAAAAAAAAATATATTTTAATAAAATTTGTTGGGCGCACTTTGTATATTTTCTATTAGATTCATGTCGGTTCAAAAATGATCTCAAGGTCGGTTCAAATTGCATTTAACTCTAATAATGATATTTACAATCTTAGATATTTCTAGTACATACGTTTTCACAAGTGTTTTACTCTTGATATTTCTTACAACTAATTAAACAATAAACATTAAATAAATATGGAAAGATAAATAATACTTTTCACAGTCTTCCAAAGCGTTCCAAGACAATGGAAAATGGTATATTGTCTGATACCGAAACCTGGGTAGACCAGAATACATATTAAAACGCTTTAGAAGACTGTGGAAATTCAAGATAAGTATTATTTATCTTTCCATATTTATTATGAATAATTTCCATAAAGTAAGAGTTGAAACAATTAATTAAATAAACATTAAACTTATAAAAAAACGCTAAAAATTGTCTTACTATTGAAATATGTCAACCATAAACGGCAAAATTATTCACCTTTAAATCCTTCCCTATACAATCATGGTTTTGGACCAGCATCAGCGTTAAGACTTGAAAATTATTGAAAATAATCATTCAAGAAAATCCATTCGTGTTACCATTAAGTATTTTAAATAATTTTATGTCACTATTATTTGTAACTTTGCTTTTATAACTTTTATGCACTTAAGAATTGTTTGTCCTTTTTTAAGGTTATGCAAGTTCCATTTAATTAATTTGCAATGAAATACCTCTGAAGGTTTTATCAAACAACAGGAACAACTTATTACTTATTTACTTCTACTATATCTTTAGATTTGACATTATTTTCATCTTCATCTTTCACTCTCCTTAGTACGTATTTTATTTTTTAACTTTCCATGTTTCCATTTTTTCTGTTCTTCATTCTTTATATTTTTTAACAAAATCTTTTCCGGCACTTCCTCTTTTTGAATTTTACTTCTAACGACCAGTTTTTATTATTTATTGTGACTTCATCTTTAATTCCTTTTTTTTCTCTTTAATTTTTCAGTTTAAATATTTGCATCTTCTCGCTCATTAATAATTGTAGTCAGTATTGTTAGCTACAATATTTATTTAATGACCTAAAAACCTGGTATGAGTCAATTCATTTCGGAGCTTGATCTTATTAATTATAAATATTGAAATTCGCCTGCGAACGTTCCTGTTGTCAGGTAAACTTCGGGTGTTTGTGGGAGGGTGTAAGGGCGAAGAATTACGTCTGTTTCTGGTTGGAATGGATCCTGCTGGTGGACGTCGATTGCAAACCAGAGATTTCGGTGGTAATTGCTTCTTAGATGCGGATCTAGTTTTGTTTAATAATTGGAGGATGTTGAATTTCAGATTTCATGATGGTCTCTGATTTCGTCAAGCCCTTTGAAAGGAAAAGGATTATGTTCGTGTGGTCGAAACAAGCAAAAAAATGTCAATTATTTATTAATTAAGTTGTTTTTTTTTTTCACTTTAAAATAGATTTATTTTAAACTTTTAAATATGAAGATCACATAAAAGAATCAAATTTTTGGATCTCAACGCCCCATTTTGTTTGTTGCAAAAATATAAAATGTTAAGCAAGAAAATGTAAATTATTTACCAATCGTTAACGATGAATACATCCTTGGAGTGTCTAAAGGACCCTTACCTGTAACAAGAATATTTTATTAACATAAGATTTAAAACAGCTTCTTAATATTAATAATATGCATATTTAACGACACATTGTATAACATTTAAAGGTACTTCATTAATAATTTATTGGAATGTCTCAAAGTCAATGAATTTTATTGATATTATAGTATCTTATGAATAAATGAATTAAACATTTTTAATGTATTATTCTATAATAGTTATTTATGTATTAAGGATACTGTAGTGTGTACTTTTATTCACGAAAAATAAAATTGAGCTTAGGCTAAGTCCGAAAAGTTCAGGAGTGAAAACAAGTAAATATATTGTAATAGAAATAATTTTGTAGTATTAGTATAGAAAGTATTTATTTAGCGTTTTTAGAGAAAATGAAATTCGGGTTATATCTAAAATGATAATTTATTATCAACATGATGGGTTTGTAAACGCAAGAAAAAATTTTCCTCAGAAATTTCTAAATTTCTTTGTCAATTTTGTCGTAATACATCTGTTACACTGACACTAAAGCAAATTCTTACCGGATATTACAAATAAAAAAATCTATTAATAATTAAATTTAGGTGAAAATCCATTTATTTGATTCAAAATTTACTAATTTAATGCCACATTTAAAGAATTTAAAGAGTCCGGGTAACAACACTAAGAGAACAAGAGCTCCCAACATGGTTCCTTGAGGAACACAAAGTGATCCTTTTTTAAATTTGTATTTGGACTAATTCTCCCACTCATAAGAATAGGCAAGACAGATATTTCTACTAATTTATGCGCACTTTTTTTGTCACGCATTCGTGTAAAAAATTACTATTTTATACGTTGTAAATTTGTTAAAAACCATTAAAATATAAATCCATTTTCTAATTAATAAAACTCTATGTAAAACCGGCTTTGAATTAGCTCTCCTTTCTGTGAAAACTAATCTTGTTATACTAACTAAATTTATTAAAATGTTTTTAACTGAATAGTTGGCTGGTAGTATTTACATAAAAACTTTTGGTTGCGTCAAATGAGAATCGGTGTAATTAAATGCATTTTAATATAATTACTAAAAGCATTGCAATTAAAACTTAGAGCCATAACGATGGTGACGTCTGTTAACACAAAAACTTGTTAGCAGGAAACTAAATGTACATAATATCAAATTATTTGTATTAATTAGTTAAGGTGATCAAAAACATGAGCAATTTTTTTTCCTTGGAAAGTCTGCGTCTCCTGATCAACCCACAAAAAATTATGTCTCTTGATCAATTATATAAAGTATGACCTCTTCGATCATACCTGCAAAAATTGCGTCCCTTAATCAATTCTGGAAAGTCCTTATTCTTCGATCATACTTACAAATTCTGCTTCTCTTGCTCAATCTTTCAAAGACTAAGATACTCGATCCTACCTAACTCGTCCCTTTAATTAAGCCTATAAAATCTGCTTCCGCTGTTCAACCCTGTGAAAGCTACATCACTTGATCAATCCTAAAACGTCTGTGTTTCTCGATCAATCCTGTAGGGTCTCTATATCAGCACTAGAAAGTCCGTGTCCTTTGATCAATCCTATAAGAGCTGCATCCTTTGATCAATCCCGCAGTCTCTATTCTTTAATTATCTAAATGAGTCACTACTGGAGCTCTTTTACACTGAAAGCCATGCGTTTTCATGTTCCTTTTCTCTGAAACTGTTCATCTGATTGTCTGATAATTTTGTACGATTATCCAGATATAGAACTAATCTAAAGAACCTTATGACGATTTGTTTGTTGTTTGTATATTTTTAGTATTAATCTCCTCGCTTTGATTTTAGTAATTTAGTATTTTTTAAATGTGTTTTTATGCATTTCCGGTAATACTAAGCCAGCTGCAATCTGTGAAGTTTGTATATCTTTAAAAATCCTGCAAAGGCTGCGTCCCTTGATAAATCCTGCAAAGTTTATATTTATTCATAAACCGTGTAAAGCCACTGTCAAGCTGGATCATTCAATCATTCATTAATGCAAGGTAAATTCTGTGTTTCTTGAACAATCCTGAAAAATCTGTGTCCATTGATCAATCCTGTAAAGTGTGAGCCTTTGTTAGCATTTTTAATTCGAAATTTCTTTTTTACTTTTATAAATTCCATCCATTAAAGCAAAGTTAAGTTTGTATCTCGTGAATAATCCTGCAAAGTATGTGTCCATTAATCAACCTTGCACTGTTTGAGCTTTTATTAGCTCTCTCAATTCTGTATTTCTTCCTTTTCTATATTTCATCCTTTAATGCAAGGTCAGTCATGTATCTTTTGAATAATCTTGTAAATTTTTTGTCGATTGATCATTCCTGCAGAAAATGGCTTCTTATTAGCTCTTTCAAATCTGCATTTGATCTGTCTATTTTTCTTAGAAGTTTCACCCATTCCTAGTATTTTTTTTTAAACTAATTGTTTATATTTTACATTAAACTGTTGTTTATTTTATACGTTTTTAGTTTTAATTACTTTGATATAATTTTACATGGGTTAGTTTTTATTTTAAGGTCAATAATGTAAAAAAATGAGAGAATAATACAATTTCCTCTATTAAATAAATCCGTCCACCTGACCCAAAAAACAACTCCAAACTGTTCACATTCAACAATAAAAGCAAGGTAGCTAAATCCGTTTTGGTACTTGTGGCCCAGTCAGATTTTTCCATCAGTGTCATTCTCGCGGTCCCTTGATAGGGTCCTCGAAAAAGTCCCTGTCGGAGTGAGTGAAGTGGCGGGCCTGTAGTGGGTCCTAAATTACAGCCCTTTTCCCGACCTCCTTACGGTCTCTTTGACGGCCACAATTAACAAAAGAAGGGATTAATGCTGTGCAAAGGATTCGGATGGACGACTTTTGTGGAATAGAAGTCGTGATGTGATTATATGTGTGTGCCTGCGTGCGGACTAATATGAGTTATTAAAAGTAGACGATTCGGTTCTGACATGGATATTGATTTTCGGATATACGGGGCAGGCCAAAAGTTCCAGGAATTATTTAAGAACTACAGAAGTACAATAAACATAGCGAGTAGTGGCCGGTGAGAAGTACCGCCCTCGAGATGTGCATGAAATTTGTACCCTTTTAGAACCCTGCAATCAGTCTGTTACGTTTTTTCAAGCATAAACGTAGTAGTGCAGTGCCGTATTAAGCTAACGATAGATTTTAAAAGTAAAATAGTGAACAATCAAATTTTATACAGTCAAATGAAGTGATAGCTAATGTTTTTAAATATATGGCGGAAGAAAAAACTTCAGGGTGTCTGAAAATTCCACTTGATAAATTGTATGAAATAGTTATTGTTACAACGGATGTTTCACGAAGAAGTATTCGAAGAAATGTCAAGGAAAAAAGCGATGCTGGAGCCGGTTCATTTTTTGCATCGCCAAAAATTAGAAATAAGACTAAAAACGACTTAGATGATGCAGATAAGGGTATGCTTCGTAGAATAATTAGGAATATATTTATTAATGACAGAATTGTCTCTACAATGCCGAATATTCTGAGAAAATTTAAAGAAACAGGATACACCGGAGGGATAGATACTCTTCGGATAATAATAAAACCAAAGGGCTTTCGTTGAAGGAGAACAAAAACGAACAGAAAACTTTTGATGAAACTTATCTCTATAGTACTTATACACTGGCTAAGTGTTGCAATGATAATTCCTATGAAGAATTGCATCTACCCAGCTAAAGATTTCATCCTCGAAAACACGAAAATTTGCACAGTACTAGTTCACGTAAGTAAGGTGGATGAGGCAAAACAGACATATTGTTTCTTACTTAAAGTTGATGGGCCTCAGTCGTTGTTTTTCCGAATTTAAATTTAATGGAAACTCAATGCTCTTCAGCCGTAGCAGTAACAATGCAGCGCATTTAAAGTAATACTATAAACAATATTTACTCGGATCTACGTATGTGCATAATGCATTTAGCACACTGACTTCCAACGACAACATATGAGCAACCTAGCGGCGAAATTTTCTATATCTCAATGTTGAGAATTTTTATTTATTTTAAATTCTTAGATCTGCTGTTCAATTTTGATGGGATTCAATTGATAATTTGGGACCAATACAATCAAGGCAAAAATTAACCCTTTGTCCGTATCTAGAAAAAAGTCATTAACATTTTAGAAACTTTCTAGATCCATTAGTATTAATGCATCGAACATAAATATGCCCGTAAATACCCATTAAATGCGTTATAACTCAATTACTTTATTATGATTCCCAAAGTACATAAACTTGATAGTTGTACTATGAAATTTTTATGACAAATGAGGCCTTGAGCATTGGTATGTCGAACTCGATATTCGCCCCTTGATTGTATTTCAACGGACAAATTGAAAACACACTTTTATAACTATTATCAAGGGTGTATTCAAGTTTATGATCGAAGTTATGTGACACTAAATGATTTTTATGAACTTCGCTCTTAATCGAAATAGGAAAATTTTTCTTTTCAGGATACTGATAGAAAAATAACTTTTTTTGGAAAGTGGATTTTTACGTTCGTTGGGTTTCATTTCATTTCATTTTGCACAGATTCCAAAATGATGCAAACACAATGTTGTATGTATATCATATTTGCTTTTCCCATATTTAAATTTTTTATTTAAATTTCATTAGATAGATAAACTATTTTTTATTTATGATTGTAATTAGCCGTTTTTGATACTCATTTTAGTACCGGCTCAGTTTTTAAGTGTACCAAATGCCTCTAGGATCCTTTTCGCAATTTAATGAGACAGGTCCCATAATTTACATATTTACAGGAGCAGAAAAGGAATAAAAAAGATAGAACTACTTACACTTAAAAATAAAAGAATGCTCTGAAGACGAAAATAAAATTATGGTATTATATTTGATATCGAAGAGGATATATGAGGGCTAAATTTTAATTATGATTAAGAAGTTAAAGTAATATTATTATTAAATTTTATTTCTAATCTAATTTAAACTGTTTAGTGAAGCGAAATGCAATTATGCAATATGCAAAATCAGTTTTTTAGTTCTTCTTTATCGCGTGCTTAGATTTATGTAGAGCAAAAATATATTCCTCTCTAAATCACATCTGATATGCACAATGCCGTTAAAAATTTATTTTACACTCGCTCAACTTGTTCAGCATGAACATTATAGTTTGGAGTCCATATATCCGACTATATTGTTCAAGTATTGAATGAACCAGATCAAGATAAAATATTATAAAAGAAAATAAATTCTATTTACTTCTGTAAAATCCAGTACTTCTAACATGTAATATTATTTTCGATATGTATCTACTATAGCAGATAAAAAATTTATATTTTTTTTAGTTTATAACATTCATGTGTGAATAAAAACACCATATGTTTTATATTGTTTTTCTGTTTTTCCGAGTGTTTCATTTGCTTCTGGACTCGTTGGAACTGCGTTTTCTAGAAAAAGAAAGTTTCTGTTTACTTTGCATTTATTAAAATTACAATAGTTTGTATGTACTTATCCGATTTTGCTAACAACATTTTCGACAAAACAAAAAATGGAGGATCGAGTTAAAAGCAAATTTAACGTTTATGAACAAATCCTACACATTGTAAGTGCAAAAAAATAGAGAAGAGAATGTCCTCTTTGCCAGGTGAGTTGGCCGGTTCAACAAAGACCAAACTAAAATGTAAATTGCAAAAACAACGTTACAGCAGGAAGCTAAAATGTTGTTTTACTTACTTTTTAGCAACTTGTTTTGACGTGTTTTGAAAGCGGACAAAGAGGCACAACAAAATTGTTATGTCTTTCTGCCAATTAGAGAGCTGATGTTAGTTAGCCTTCCACAATTTAAAATAAGAGCCTCTTTTGATGCAGTGTGAAATTTATACTTCGTTCTACCAGCTCGTTTAATTCCACTCAAATTTTTCATTCTAATTATATTTAAAAAAAATAAAATTATACAATTATTGCTGGACTTTAATGTTTTAACAATCAGGACCATAGAGCTCTAATTTGGAAGTGATATATATATATATATATATATATATATATATATATATATATATAGGGTGGCCCAACGAAAACGTGACATAGGGGTTTTGGACAATATTAACGTAGAAAAAGAAAACCGCTCGGACAAGTTGATTTTTGTTTCGAGAGGACTCGCAGTATCGTCATTTCAACCCAAGGCCAGTAGAGTAAAGAACCCCTAGAATTAAAATAGGAAAGTGGGGTCGGGTTGCATATCACTTGAAAGTCCATTGAATATTCTAAACAACGATGTAGTTTTTTAAATTTGGATAAATTATTTACAAAAACTGATTTTTTCGGCAAATGAACCTTTTTGTAACTTTGACATTTACAAATTTTTGTACTCTACTGGACAGTTTTTTTTGCAATTTATTTGCTTCGATACTTTTTTTCCTCTTTGCTGATAATAAAACTAATACAATACAATACAATAAACATCCTTAATTTTTTTTTAATGCTAATGTTAATGAGTGAATATCCAATATTACACTATATAATGAAATGAATGAATAATAAAGTTTCCGATCAATTCTGGAGATATCACAAACATTTACAATATCGATTTTCTTTTTTAAAAAAATAAAAAACTAGAAATAACCGAATAACCAAAAGATTTTTTAAATTATCACAGCCGTTAGTTACAGTAAAACTAAAAAAAATTTTTTTGTATTATTTCATTTTCATTTATTTAATATTTTAAAGTTTCTTTTTCATTTTATTTGTTTACTAGATCTTAACCTATTTAGTAGACTTCTAAATTATTCACTTAACATAATAATAATAATATCCCTATTAATAACAAGTAAATTAACTGATATTAATTTCAATTTTTTAATTTGTAAAATTTATAACGGTTTTGACATATTTGAAGTTTAATAAATGCCTGAAAAGTTATTTATTGTGGGTCTTAATACATTTTTCTTGGGTATACTGTCAATCTACAATTATATAAGTTTAACACTAAAATTAGTATTTACTTACTAATAACGACAAAAATAAAATAAAACTATCAACTAAATTATTTAAATTTACCTTAATCCTTTTAAGAAATATATTAAAATCCAGAAACTTCATTTTTCGATTGGAACCAAAATATTAAAAAAAAACTAACACAAAAAACACATGTGCATACTGAATAAACCCAATAAATAACGTAAATACAATGTTGTTTGAATCAATTATTTGGGAAGACATATATTATTATACAAACATTACTTCGAAGCTACTGATGGCCAGAGAACAAGTTCTCTTCTAAGTAAATTGGGGTATACGACATAGGCGCGTAGAAAAAAAAATTATAGGGGATTACAAATATCCATTATTCATTATGACATTTTAAGACAAAATATTGGAAAAACTTATACTAAATACAGGATATTTATCAGATGTTCTTAGCAAAAATTTTTTAAGAAAAGTATTCAGATTCAAATAACAGTTGATTGTGTCTAAAACAATTACTAAACTGCCTATTAAATTTGAAATATAGCATTATAATAAAATCATACGTTATTTAATCAATCTACTAATAAATTAATCTACCCAATTTAAAGGTGTATATTTTGCAAGTACAATAGAAAATTTTATTTTACTGAATCACTGTTTTATGAATGATATTGTAATTGAAACCTTAATATTTTCACAATTGATTCAATTTGAAAAATAAGCTAACCGAATCTAAAATTAAAAACTCCACAAAAATAATATATTTTTATCTATTTAATTTGAACCCCTTTTTTCTCTTTGAAGCAATGCCAATGATAGATAGAACTAATTCTGTTATGTATCTGTACATATCTGGTTTACGTACCCTTATAATGTTTTTGATACATGAATAGAAATAGGGGTACAAGAATTATGTGAGACAGGGCAATACATTTAATCAATAATTATAGAGATACTTTTAAAAATACATTCATTAAGCATATTTTACAACAATTCTATCTCTCTAGCTTGACTGCCAGAAAATACTTTATTCTCGATAATAAAAGTTTACCCTATATGATTTTTTATTTTTTTCGTAGAATAGGGGGTTCGCTAAATAATTAATCAAATCCTTTTCATTAATCTAAAAAAATCAGTAACACCCTACCGGGTCTTATAAAAAAATCATTACATCACAGGGTCTTTTAGATTAAAAAAAGTTGCATTATTTTAAAAACATATATATATATATTCTTGTTATTAAAGAGATTGAATCAAATTCTTAATAAATATCTATGATTTTACAAACTTTTGTTTTTTTTTAACAATAGAAATATTCAACTATCCACATTTTTCGAATTTCTACTTTGTATAAAATAAAGATGATAATATGCATAAAATTTCGAATGAACAAAGCCAACAAATATTTATTATTAACTGTACTGAAAATCACTAATATTTGGAGCATTTACAAAAAAAAAAAACTTGATCTAAATGTTACTTTAAATACTAATAAATTATTAAATAAAATATAGAGTTATCTTTATAGTAAGTTTGGTAAATAATTTGACTTCATTAGGAATAATTAAGCATATATTTCAAAAAACGTTATTTTTTACTTATTGTATTGTAAAAGAAATAAAAAATATCAAGGAATAATCCCTATATTCTTAAGTGTAAATTATCAATTCAACATGATAAATTAAAATATAAGTATTAAGAATTTGCAACCAGAATTCAATAGTTTTGAATTTTGTTTGAGACTGGATGTCTTCCAGATGAACATCAAGTTCATCAATTTGTATGTATTAAATTTAAGAAAATCTAAATGTAAAATTTATGTTAAACGCTGTATAGACAATTTAAGTTTTCACATACATACAAATTTAGAGTCATGAAGAAAAATTGAAATTTCAAAGATTTAAGTATTATATCACAGGAAGTAAGAGAATTAATATTTTTCAATAAAATATATTACAACAATTCTGTTAATTTGAAAAATTGTTGAATTTAATAATTTGTGTCTTATTACAGCTGTTTTATTGTTATTTATAGTGCAATCAGAGGAAGATATAAAATCTGTTATATCAAATTTAATAAAATAAGAATAATTAATGATTTATTTTAATCAGACTGAAATATAAAGTTTGAATTTTCATAGTGGATATATTCTGGAATACATCTTTTGTAATCTCATTTCCGGGAATTTAAATTTTATAACCTATAAACAAATTGTCGAATTAACAATATTGCAATTTCAAAGTTAATAAAGACCCGATAGTGTTTTAAAAGATTGAGCTCTAGCACTGACAAATGTGTCAAATTAATGTGGTAAACTTAGAATTTGTATTCTGTCAAGATTTGTTTATATGTTTAATTGTATAACTTATATAAATAAGAAAATTTGTTGATTTAACAGAACAGGAATGAACTCTGAAAAAGAGAGATTTATAGTGTTTAATTTTCGTTTATATTTAAGTTTAATTTTAATTTTTATATTTTGAAGTTACTTTTTTTCATTGTCAAATTTGCGCACAATTTAATTTTAATTTTCCTCGATAAATTTTAATTTTAATTGGAAATTTCATTTCTAAAAAAATATAGCTTAAAAACAAATACTTTGTTCCTTTTTATGTCATGACAAATTGATTTTTGGATACACTTTAAAAAATTAGGAAATACAGGAAATATTTAGGAATTGGAACATTTATTTTGGGAAGAGTGTATCGGTACAGATATGATCGCGATATTTAAATGTTACTTTGATGATTTAATACAATTTTTTTGTTTTTACATTTATGACTCCCTTTCAATAAAATTTATTATATTATAATAACTGAGTGTTCCGTTTAACTTGATAAAAAACAAAATATTAATAATATACCTTTAGCGTTCATTTCAAAGAGAAATTATTTCTAGGGCGGCAATTCGCAAAATATGCTTATTTTAATGCACCCGTTTCATTTTTTTGGCTTTGATGTGATTATGTAAAAGCAGCGCCCTAAATACAAACATATACCTGCAAAAACCCATCTACACCCTCCCCTTAAAGAGGGAACTCAACTCTGCTCCAATTCGATTTCAAATATATGTGTAATTTATTCAAAATTCAATGCGGTTCTTCACAATCCATCTAGCCAAAAAATGGAGAATATTTGGTGAAAAAAGGCTTGCCAGATACGAAATCAATCGCATTCTGAGAATTCACTTTCCGGAGCTCTAAGAGCGGATTAAATTACCTGATAGGAAGCGAATGAGTCATCTTTCAATAGGAAGCATTCTATGTCTCCCAATAAAAGTACTTAGCTTTGAGGTTAGATAAGGATTTCGATTCGAATATTTGGTTTATTCAGTGCGCTGGCTGAAGTTACTCAATATTAGGTTAATATTAAAGTAAGTATTTCTGTTTATATTTTTGGCTATTAAGGAGAATGAATGTTACTTTTCTATTGTTTGTTTTTTTAATTGCTGTTTGTTATTTTAATACGTGGTTGGAAAAAGATCTAGCAGCTCTTTAAAAACAGGTATAGTATTTCTATTCTAAATTGCTAAACCTCTAAAAAAAAGTTCATAAAAATCCAAGACACAAAGAAAATAAATTTGATATTCATATAAATAATAAAAGTATAATTATAATCCACTCTTGGTTTTTATTAATGAATGAAATTTTTTTGTTCTATGTTGAAAAAGTTTCTACATTTTTCGTAATTATGTTAACAGACGTATTATTATTCAATAAAATTGGACAAGTCTAGTTTGTACAAGAAAATTAAATAATTTTAAACATACTTTTTCCTGATGAAATACATATAAAAATACATCACTAAAAATTAATCATTGCCCATGAACAAATTCTAGAAAATTTAACTATGTACAGAGTGCTGCTGTTACTAGCAATGATTTTTAACTTTTTGAAGTCTTATTAAACTTGATGATGTTAAAAATTATTGAAATCAAATTAAAATAAACATAAACTTTAAACGAAAAATAAAAAATATAATATTTAAACACCCAATTTTAACATTAACCAGTACTTATATTGAATGAACCTCGTAAATGGAGTTTTGCAAGGTGACACCATTGCATTGACAGGTATTGTATGAGTTTTTTAGAATATACTGTATATATTGTTATGAGCTACACGTTTCATATGCCTATATTGTTATGTGCCCCTCGCTGGGGTTGTCAATATTGTTATGTGAGTCGTCTTTGGTTAATAATTATGCCCATTATAATTTAAATGTGTGTTATTTCAGATGCAATCGACAATTAATCTCAGCGTAAGTTCATGAAAAATAAAAAAATGGTATATGCAATATAGGTGGAATATAATAATTTGATTTTTTTAATAAACATAAAGAAAATAGTTTAATTAACAAACAATTACTATTTTGTTGTTATTCTTGGGCAGTAAGTAAGAGTCTAATTCTTCTCTCTTCTTACTTGTCAATTTAATTTTCTGTTAACGATCACTGCTGTTGACCATGTAATTATCCCAAATTTTCTGGAAATTTTTATCTTCTTCTATTGTTTACACTATTGTCCTTTTTTTTATTATTTTTTCTTTTTTTTAGGTTTCACGCTATATTGGTTATACTTACCCAATTGTTTTTATTTAGGAATAATAATATAACACTTACTGAATACATTCAGTTACTAAATAGCAGGTAACATTAATTACTTTTAGTTTGTTTTACTTTTTACAATTCGTTAGCAATGGTGCTTCATCTAGTGACTAGATTCTAGTCTAAAATTGAAGAGAGGTCTATCAAATTCTGACGGAGCTTAAATAGTTTTTCGAAATCATGGCATTTTTTCTGTTTAATTTTTACACTTAATATTTTCGACTTTTTTTAAAATTTAAGTTTAATTGTTATGTTAAGATTTGTTTAATTCCTTTTTCTAGACCGTTACAATATATATGATAGCCTAGTGACTAATGTTTTCAAGAACTATTTAATAATTATGTTGGATTATTATTGCAACAAATTATGAATGAGTATTTAGTCCTAACTTAGAGCTCGAGTAGCATTTTCAACTCAAGTGGGGTATTCTCGTGTTTCTCATTGGAAGTAAAACTGCAGAACCAGACATTTTGACGAGAATATACATATAACAACCCTCCGAAACTAAATTTAACAGAATTAAATGAGTACGCTGAAATGTTTCGAGTTAATTTGGGTATTAGTATGATGCAATCGGAAGATTATACAGTGTGGTATCAAATATTTATTTGCATTTGAAAATAGAGCTTATTTTGCTACATAAAAAGTACAATAAAAAATGTAATAATATTTTTGAAACAGATTAAATACAATATCTATAAATTAACTCAAATTATAATGAGAATTTATATATAAAATGTACATATGTATAATTTACAAAGTTAAATGAATGTTTACAGAATTAACTGATAGGAAGTAAATAAGCTACTTATAAAGGTATATTTTTTGATACGACGTACACCTGTATTCATTAGTAGCTCAATTTAAAGATCAACAGGATGCAATAAATCGTTGTATCTTGTACGTTAAATTACTATTTATATCTACATAAAAAAAATTTAATCCGATTACACTAGAACATAATTACGTAAATCTGTACTTATAAATCAAATTATTAAACAGTTTTAATCAGCAAATTCTAAACATATTCCAGGACTTTAGAGAATATAACTTTTATAACATTAAGGCCACAGTTTCAATGCATATTAATTAGGAGAACTACGTTTTAATTTTACTAAATGAATGAAAATTAAACTTTGTGAGTTTAAGTTATTGTTTATCCTGCTGTTTAACGGTGTTTAAAAAATATTAGAAAAAGTAATACAGTATTTCTGTTCTAAATTGTAAAATCTCAAAAAAAATCTCTTAAAAATCCAAGCAACAAAGAAGATCCATAGGCGTAGGTGTTGAAGTATCTACATACATTTAATATTCATATAAATAATAAAAGAATAACTATATACAAAGTGTATAATTATATTCTAAATTTTTTTTTGTTTTGATTGCACCTCGATGAAATGTATGTATGAGAAATTGTATATTCGATATATTGTTCCAGAGTTGTTAAGTATGACATCTACCAAATTTATTTACCGTTATCGAAACTCATAATCTCTTGAGAACAACAATGAAAATTTTTAGTTAGACAAGAACAAATTTTTAACATTCTAATATTTATTATACCTTTTCATATTTACACTAAAAATGTTTTAAAACGTGTACAAAAAACCAATCCAATACCTTCAAAAATTCCATGTTACGTTGTAACTTTTCAATACACCGCAATAAATTCGAAATTAAAATTTACCAATTAATAAGGGCTCGATCAACAAACTTCCAGATTGAATTCTAGTTAAGTAAAAGGTAAATAGCGAGTATTCGATGCAGACTCGAATACGCTGCCATTATGAATATTTCAGAGTGATAAATCATTTTCAGAAGTAGAAACGTATGCCGGATGCTGTAAGCGAAACATTTGAAAAATCGTGTTTAAGCTAAAACTATAATAAACCAGAAAGGGCGTGATTTAATTGGACAAGGATAATAAAAAATAATATTATTATTTAGTTTAGTTATCACTTATCAGAATGGATATAAATAAAGCTTATCAATTTTTTGCATATTTAAAAATTTTAGATTCATGTTGGATTAAAAATTAAAAATTTAGTTGGTATTTTTTAAAAATCTCGTTTTGATAATAATTTTTTATTAAAATGTCTGTAATAACCAGAGTTATCTCCTTTTTATGTAAAACTATATAGTAATAAAAAAATAAATATACCATTTATTTGTTATTACGCCTGGCACTGGAATTCAGCTGTTCATTATTATGAGACAACAGGCATCTGCTCCTTTTTGACGTGGAATTTAAGGTTTAATATGCCTTTGCTAAGTTAATTAATTTTAGATTTTAAATGAGTTATTTCCTAGAATTTGATTAGGATTAGATATTAAAACAGACAATAAACAAGAGGTTTGAACAATACTAAAATGATGTTTTTAAAAGATATAGGAATAATACGAAAGAACAAAATAAGAAAAACATTATATCTATAGAAATTACAATAAATCTACTGAAATTACTCTTTAATATTAAGGTTTATCTAACACTACTACTAAAGAAAAAAAATTGACGTTCAAATATTTTGAAAAAATTATGGTTCAATTATTATATTATTAGAATCATTTTTTGAAATTTTAGTAAAACGGATTTGATATTTAGAAAAAAAAATGTGTATAAATTACATGGAAAAATCTAATAATTATTTATTAGATATAAATTGTTTTAAATATTCTTTAAAAAATTTTTAGAGTACTACAACTAATCAAGGTGGATTATATGGTTGTAATCTTATTAAGTTTGATTAATTTTTATATAGTTTCTACGTTTTTCTAATGAAATTTTCGATAAAATTAGCAACATTTTTATTAAAAAAAATTGCACGTTCAGTTTACTGTTGTAACAAAAATTAAGATTATTGAAATAACACCCTTCTTGTAAATGTAAAAAATGTTAACTTTTTCAATGTATTTTATACAAATTATTTTTTTTCTTCGTAAATAATAAACCCATATTTAATAAACTTCAAAAAATTTTACTTATAATTTAACAATTGTGCCATAATTTTTTTTAAATATTTGAACGTCTATTATTTTTTAGTGCTAGGGTTAGATAAACCTTAATGATTGTTTTTACCCTTAAGTGGTCGAATCAATCCATTATAAATGTAAAAAATAAATTGTTAATATCTTGAATTACCAAGGATTTTTCAAATTATTTTTAAAATATGTTTATGACAATTGTTTCGCTATAAAGCATCGTCATATAAGACATAACAACAAATACAATAAAACAAAAGTAAGCAGTTTAAGAATTTGAAAACTGTTGATGAAAAAAACGTATCGTAAAAAAACTAGCTGCTAATTTATGAGGTCATTAGAAAATGCAAAAAATTATAACAACAAATACATATACATGAAAAAAAACATCAAAATGGCATTCATTATTAAATTATTGTAAAGTTTTTGACGATACGTCTTCGAATATCGAATATCGAATTGATAAATCATTTCGCAAGTTAGTAGATTTTGGTATATTTTTATTTGTACAGTCAGACCATCAATCATTTGATGAAAGATGGAATTCCTAGAATTGAAAGAGGGATAGATATCAAATTGGGATCGCTTTCAAACGGTGTAATCATTGAATTCTTGACAGATACGTAATATGTGAGTCATTGGAATGGTATTGACATAATACACAGGCAATTTTCTTTTTTTTGCAAAATTTGGTAAAATACAGAAAATTTTATAATATAGGGAATGGCCATTATGTACTAAGTGACATTAAAACCCGAACACCCAGTAAAAATAATTTTATTCCAGTAATATTTTACACAAATAATAGGAAGGTTGTAGTAAGTAAATGATTAAAATTTCAATCCAACCTCTTAATGATAGACTAAGTTTATACGGATTGATACGGTGTTGATGCGCCATGGCGTTTTACACAGTCAATAATGCGTCTAAGCATACTTCTAATTAGGTGATCAATATCCTTCTGGGGTATCCCATTCCAGGTCACCTCAACCTCGTGTCGGAGCGCAACCAGAGTTTGTTGTAAATTCTTTAGTCTTCTACCGTCCATATCCCACACGTGTTCAACTGGGGACAAATCAGGAGACCGTGGTGGCCATAGCAACAAATTAATTTCGGCATGTTCAAAGTAGTCCAACGTTACTCTTGCCACATGTGGTCGGGCATTATCTTGTTGGAAAGTGGGATTTTGGAGAGTCCGAAAATATGGAATTAAATGTGGTTCCACTATTTCTTCAATGTAAAGCTGCGCGGTCATGCTGCATCTAATAAACACTAAAGGTGATCTAGAGCCGTAAACAATGGCACCACACAACCTAATCCCAACAGTGCGATGAACACGCCTTTCAACAAAAAATTCTCAAGTCTATTGTTTCGATGCTCTCTGGTTAAAGGTAACACCCAGTGAGAACGGAATGACAAAATGTCGAAACTTCTTATTCGACGATGAACTGTTCGCAATCCAATTCGCCTTCCATGTTCTGCCAACCACTGGTTTGCAATTGCCCTGGTTGTGGAGAAATGATCTTGCAAAGCTAGCAACCTTAGGCAACGGTTTTGAAGAGGTGTTGTTCTGCGAACTCGTCCTGTGCTTCTGGCTCTTTGTGTACGGCCTTCTTGAAGCCATACCTCACAACATCTCACCACAGTATCTAAACTGCTTTGCACTCTAGCAACAATATCCAGGAATGAAAGTCCAGCTTCCCTTAGTCCAAGTATTCGTCTCCGTTCAAACTCGCTTAATTGGCGATAATTTGCATTTCTTCGCACTCTGGGCATCATTAACACTTGCAAACAACGTTTACTAATATAATCATTAACAATCCTGATCATACTGCTATTTCAAATTCCATTTATTAGCTATCATATATTGGAAAAAAATAAACTTGTATCCAAAAAGTTAATGAAAACAAATTATTTTTCCTGAGTGTTCGAATTTCGCTGTCACTTAGTATAGTTTCAAAATCCTAATTATTACAAAAGTAGTTCGAATATTACTCAGTAAACTCATCAGGATCTTTAGTTAATATAAAAGAATAAAACTACCCCACACAATTCCAAAATTCTAATAAACAATAAATTTTTCGTCAGTGGTTCACAATCACATTTTTTTAATTATTAGCCAATCGTAAACAGCCTCGCACCAAAAAAATGGACATTGAAAATTCCATTTGAACTATTTGAAGAGCAACACAATTACACAAAGCGAAACGTAACGTTAAATGAAACATTACTAAATCTGTTTGTTTAATTCATATAACATCGATTTGCTTATCATTACATTATCAATTAATGAAAAACGACTAAAATGTTGCTATAGGCACAACAAAGCAACAGCCCTATTACAATCCCCTATTTAAATGCTAATTCTAATTTTAAACACAATTTCAAATATAAGGCAATAAATGACAAATAAAATATGACAAAAGAATGAAAACTACCTCACCAATTTATTTCTAAGCTAAGGTTGTTCACAAAACATAAATAATAACTTTCAAAAAAAGAGAACCGAAATTTTTTTTTATAAATTCTATAATTTCCACAAAATGAATAAGTTTTATAAAGTTCGTTTGCAATTTCCATTCCTAATTTTTCTCTATTACTTTTTATATTCATATTCCTGTAATTTCCTACTTTGTTAGATTGTGCTTTTTGCGGTACCTTCTTAATTATACTTAATTGTTGTGTCTACATATGTACATATGTATTGCTATTTTTTTTACACAAAATTCGCTTACCAATGTTGTAATCATAATTACAATATTATTGTTATTATTACATTTCTATTTTTGTTTGTTTGAATGGGTGCGAAATTATGTTAGTAATTTACTTTTTAATTTAATTATTCGTAATTGTTTTTATTGATTAATTGTATATTAATTAAGTTTATTTATGTTATAGATATAATAATTAGTTTAATTCAAGAATTCGTGAGTGAACAGTTGGGCTATTGAATTTACATCTTTGTAAAAAACATTTTCTTATCTGATTAAATTTTATATCATTTAAAAAAATAAGATTAATTCTGAATTTCAAATTAATTAAATAAAATTATAAATTATCTATAACTAAAATTAATATTCTTTCGGGCATCAGCATAATGTTACTTTTTCAACGATATGCCACTTCCTAATTAAATTTAAAGGTGTATCATGCAATAGGTGAGAAGAACCAAGACATTTGACCGTTCAATTATCTTTAAATTTTCTTAAAAAACCATTAGTTTTTTTATATCTTCTCATGAGGTGTAAAGTCCCATCCCGTTCTAACCGTAATATTGTAATATCATGCAGCTTAACTAAAAATATAATTGTGGTCAACCCTGTAGAAATAAATATTCGAATAATTCTAGCATTAGATAGACAATCAGAAGAAAAATTAATCAACACCAGTGACGGAACGTCTCTCACATGTACGTCATGACATGGTCCGTCTTAAATTAAAAACTTTTTTTTAAATCATCTTTTATTGAAATAAATAATTAATTCCATCCATTTGCATTATACTGTATATTACTTACGTACTTCTTTTTGATAATCTAGGTGATAATATTAAAAAAACTTACTTGATGCAGAAGAAGAAAATGAAAAAAGAATAAACGTAGTAAACTTAAAAACAGAAAGTAGAAATAAAATAATACCATCCTGAAGGAAATTACTGGAAAAAATAAAGTAAATGGAAATAATATTAAGAAGAAACGTTACATATTTTAAACTAAAAAAAAAAAGGAAAAATAATAAACGTCTATTTTATTATATATTGTTTCCATGTAGGTATTTTTAAACATTTCAAATTTAAAAATACTGGCTCGAACTGTGTTGGTGTACTTAAACAAAATAAAAAAGAATTAAGTAGAGCAGACCGCTACTACCATTGACCATTTACGATTACATCAGTATTGAAGGTAAAAGTAAATTTTTCGCTTGAGCCAGACGAGGTCGTCCGTATAAACCACAACTAATCAATTAAAAAGACATCGAAATCAAAAACGCGAACATAATGGAATGCGAGGAGGGATAAAGGAAGGGGGAACGGTATCACGGTCTCGTGAGTTTAAGTTCAGGAACAAGCCTTGAACCTGTAGTTTCACACAGTGAAATCCTGCTGTTTCAGCTTCTTATGGAGGAAGGATGAAAATAAAAAAGAAGAATCGATATAATAGTAAAAATGTTAAGACATAGGTGTATAAGAAATTTTTCTTATCAAAACATTTACAAAAGAACAAATTCATCCACCTATGCGTCTGCCATAATCCTTAAATATTGAAAGGCGATGATGATGATGATGATGATGATGGTGGTAATGATGATGATAAAGAAGAACGGATTAGAGCTTCTTGTGAAATCTGATATTAGCATGCTTCAAAACAAAGTTATCTTCAATAAAATCAACAAAAGGGATCACAAGTCATCAATGTATCTGGCAGCTGTTAAGAAATCTCATGAAACAATATACACTTCTTTGTGTGTTTCTAGAGAAATTTCAGCATGACTGAACCCCCTTGGTAGTCTATTCTAGGACTGAAGGTTCCTTCTGCAAAATACTTGCCTGATCTTCGCCACATTTTCCGAATATCTTGAGATTGCAGGAGAAACCTCATTCCAGTGGTCCTAATTTCTGACAGTACGATGACTTTAGAGAAGTTATTTGTTGCAGACATGTTTTAGGTGGTCTGGTGTAAATTTCAGTTTCCAAAAAACGTGTAATAATGTGCAGTGTACTATTGGATATTGGATTTTTTATTTATCAAATTTTCGCTGAGAAATAGTTTTTTCTTCAAGTAAATGTTCAATTTTTCAATTTTTTCTTAAGAAAGTTGGTTATGTATTTAAGCTGTTATAAAGATAAAACACTGCAAAACTTTAAAGTTGTTTAAAAAAAGTTATTTCTCCATTTTATGTGCCGGTGAGTGTAAATTAGAAAAAACAGCTTTTGGCACATTAGAATTTTGAGAAACATAAAATTGTTAGATTCCACCTGGCCTTTCCCACCCATCTCAATAAGTTTGTACCAATAACACAAATAAGTAATTTGTTAAATTTACAACTTTTTTCAAAATAAATTAACGTAAATAATAATTAGTTGCCAGCTTTACTAATGAAGCAATCAATATTATCTCAAATTATGAAATATTAACCATTCTCTTAAATAAATTATGTTTCAATACGATCTTACTGGGAACTTATTCCAAATTATTCATGCACCATATTAAAGCGCAATTGTAAATTACTGGTAAATTTACCTGTGTACTGGCATACAATGGAGAACAGGAACGCACGAACAAATATTAGTATTAACAAAGGTTAACTGATGATTATTCAATGCCGTCTGACCCCATGTAAATAATTAGTGCAACTAATTGATTCACTAATACGGAATTGTTGTTGTGAACATTTCATCATTTAGCGGGTATGCTTGAATTGTTAACACGGCAATAAAACATATTTACGTATGTAGTATTTACAATTTGGGATTCTTTATTTATAAAAAATTGCTACAAATTTTATAAATTGAACGAAACAACGGAGGAGACAAAATGTAAATTTGTTATTCTTAATAGATTAATCCATAAAGTCAATAGGAAGTAGGAATGAGTGAATTTTATTAATTGGTCAAAAATTTGACTCTCTCTTCCTTTTAGATGTCGTAAAGTACACAATATAAAATTCTGGCCAATTTGATTTAAGTTAGTAGAATTTTAAGAGAACATTAACGTTTGTTATAAACTTAATCATAGAAAAAATGGTAAAACTTCTGTATTTTTTTGTGAACTTTGGAGGTTTTAATGGTAGTTTTTTCGTCGTAAGTGAATATCCTTTTCTACAAAAAGTTGCAGCAATTAAGACAATAACCTAATTATAAAGTAAGTGCACATGGTCAGTTTTGTTAATTTAAAGAAAAATGTTTAAATAGACGCTCTATTGATAAACATTTTCCAAATTGTTCCAACGAAGGATCAAGGTATGAATTTGTTTCTTTAAAAATTCGTGGCTTCCTGAATAGCTACAATTGTGTTGGATATTTCATAAAGTGAGTACTATTTTCTCAGCTATGTGAAAATTGATTACAAATCTTTTAAGATATGTTCTATCGATATCATCCATATAAATATTTGTCTTCAATTTTTGACAATTCTATCAAAATATCCATATAAATATCGACCTGTTATTGTATTTTTGCACATCCACAGCTGAAATGATTCCACTATTCAATACTTCATCAAAGCATTGCATACAGTATACTTAGACCTGCAAGGATACTCTCTAACTGACAACGAACTTAAATTAAAACCAGTGACAATGAAGCACATTCCGGCGATTATCTTTGATATAATAGTTCATAATCAAGTGGTGTACCAATTCCAGGTGAAATAATTAAGTTGCTTTATTGCGTTGTACAATCAACATTGTTTCTTGCTAGTACATGCACGTGTGGGGAACATTGCGGTGGGACGCCCATTCAAGTGATAATTGGACAAGGATTGACGGTTAACTGACAAAGGGACCGCATTATCCACATGTTTACGGTATAACATTATAATGTCATCAATCATTTTTCAGGAAATTGATTTTTTCCAATAAGCATGAAATAGCTCTTTTTTCAGAAAATTTGCAGGTAATTACTATGCTGTGACAAGTTTTTCAAATTTTCGTAATTACTATGCTGTGACAAGTTTTTCAAATTTTCAAGACATATTTATTCGATTGACACGAAACATAACATCTTTTATGTATAATGTATTTTAGTTTTCTCCTCAGTATTTATGATAAATGTTAGTAATACAAGACAGGAGCAGGTTTTGATTTACAGAACTTGACTGATTAGAATTCTAGTTCAATCTCGCCCACTTAACTCTATGTAAAATAAAAGAAGAAATTTCGAGGTGCAACCTGATGATGAAAATTAATTTGTTAAAATTTTCTAGACAGTTAGTGCCTAGTAACGGATCAAAATATTTTCTAGCAATCCAGAGAAACACAGGTTCACTTAACTCACGTCTAAAAGATATAAAAACCCTCTAAAAACCATGTATGTCATATAACATGACATAGAAAACATGTAAATTTAAAGACTATATACATGGTTGGGTTAAAGTATGGAACCAACCAAATATCTTTAAAAGAAACGGACGATATTTATGAAATTTTAGAAGTAAGTGCAATTAGGTAAAAAGTAGCTGATGTACTTTTTTTTGTTAATAATATACTTCCGGTTCAACCGGAAATACCCTCAACTTTTTTAATTCAATTGGGATACCCTGTATATTTTTTCAGATTTTGAAAGATCTTGTTATATCAAATTCGTACATACAGGGTTTAGTGTAAAAAATCTGTAAAAACATGTATTAGACTCTAATTTAGATCAAAATTAATTTTATCTATTTACTATAAACGATGAGATGTCCTACAATTGTTCTGCTTAGGATAGATTACGTTAGTTTATAAAAATATGATCTAAAAATTTAATCTATTAGGACTACATAAATTAATAATATGTATATTAGATTATATTTTAAACCTAACTGAATTTTCAATTTTTAAATTTTAGAAAAATATAATTTCTTTATAAAAAAGTTCCTAACAATTGTCTTAAAATTGCATCTACTAGAGCCAAGTAAATTGTATATTCATAATTTAAAAAAAAAAGAGTGGTGATTCAAAATTTATAAAATCAAACACTAAAAGAGGGAGCTAAATAAATTTAAATGACTTTAAGCAATTTGTGCATACTGTTACTATTTGTTTTAAATGTTTGCGGATAAAGTTTTGTAAAATTTGTGAAATCCTGAAATAAAGAAAAATATGTTTTGCAATATTAGGTATGTATATAATATATATAATTTTCCAAAACTACTCTGAATAATAATATTTACTAAATCTATATTTATTAATATCCTCAAATCCTAAAGTAAGTTGGCCTAAAAATTTCTTTACGATTTTTATATTAAAGATCTATAAATACGAAAAAAAATTATAACTAAATTATATTACGTAGTAACAACATTTACAAAAATATGTAGAATAATGTCTCCTAATTTTTATATAATATTTTGGAAACGTCTTTCGAATTTTTTTTCAATTTCGTTTAAAAAGTGTCTTAGTTTGCTCCTTAGTAATTATGATACTCTGTATTTAAAAACAAATGTTAATAATACAACACAATCGTCATTTAAAAGGAATTAATTAACCTCGTTTGCCCTAACGCCTCCCGTGTCTTCAAATATTTAATCGATTTTTCAGACTGACATACCTTCTTGATATTTAAATAAAACCATTATTCGTACAAAATATCTCATAACCCTTAACATAGAACTGAAATCAGATTCTGATTTACTCAGCAAAGTATTCTGTAATTAATATTCCATAATTAAAATATAGATTTCGCAAATTAGACAATTTTCGCGGAACGTAATGTTACGCAGGAATTCTAAAATTTAATGAGGAATTTTCCTTTCTATGGTATATGGATCGCAGTAAATTTTATTTGAAGTTGGCATATTTTCAATTTAAGCGTATTAACAGCAATTTTAGATTACAGGAAGAGTTACATTTCACTTAAGCATAATTAACATTTCGGAATTTGACGTTTGATATTTGAAACATTCAATTTCCGTACACCTTACTTTTCATTTTGGAATAAGGCACACGAAATATTTCAATTTATTTTTAGAAAAATATCATGGAATTAAATTGTGGATGTCTCAAGTTTTCCAAAATATTTGAAATTAAACAAGTAGATAGTCATAGTAATGTGAAAAATACCTGAAATGAATGCAGAATGAGTTTTACTATGTTGGATGTCTGATTAATCGGTTGAATCTTAGTAAGTATTTACGGCTTCAAGAAAAACATTTGCGGCTTCACTGCTATTGAGACTAATGGACAATTATAATAAATTATCAGTAATAGAGGGTTAAAAACGAAAACATGGATTCTATTTTATTGATTATGTGAAAATCTCTCTAATCAGCAAACTTTCTAATTTTGAGATTATTAAATTAAGATTATTAAATTAAAAAAGGCCTTTATCATAAATTAATACATGTATCTTTCTTTTCAAAACATTAGATTAGATTAAAAAGGAATAACATATTTTGGATATATTTCAAAAAAAATATCAACAATCAAATCTCTTGCAACATCTTCTACAAAATATTTTAAAGTAAGAAGGTTTTTACAAACTAAATCGACCGGATTGTAACGCAATCTATTTTGACCAAGCCCTTAGAAATTTTGAAATAAGGTACAGTGAACACTTACAATATTATAGATTAAAATAACCAGATAAATCACTTTACGCAAAACACCTTATTGACACTAAATACAAACCTAAACTTAAAACACAATTGGAACAACAATGAAGATTTTTCATATAACTGACAAAAAAGAAGAACTTGACTTTTTGGAGGAATATGAAATAAAAAAAAAATAGAATATCATATCAAAAAATCCTACTGTACATATTGCTTGATAATGACTGGTTGAAATGTGTATGACCAAGTATGCCTATTAGAAATCTGTTAATTTGAAGTCACTTTTTGATAATTAAATTTAAAGCCAGATATAAATATAAAGTAAAAGACTTGAAATACATTATCAATAAGATAAATACCAATAAGAACCAATTTATCAAGAAGAAACGGAATTAAAAACAAACAAAAAATTGGAAAAGAATGTACCTCCTAAAATAGGTATCATTTACTTAAATGACCATAACTTTTTATCATTTCCTGAAACTCCCCTTGCATACTTTTGAAATATTAAGCTTTAAAAAAAGGACCGGAATAAGAATATTAGAACAAACAAACATGAGGCTATAAAAATAAAAAATATATGAACTAAATTTTCAAAATATCTTTAAATAAATCCAGTTACAAAAATCATCCAAAGTTGCTTGAATTGAGATTCCTCTAAGAGTAGCAGAATTAAATAAAATTCTATATTCATTCAATCTCGTAAAGTACTTGAGGAACATATGCTTGTGATTTTCTGTATAGGTTCGTGTTCGCGACCTGCATTTTCATATATGTATGTACCCGATTTATAGATATAAAAAGGAATATTCATTGAAAATATGAATTTTCGAAAAGGAGAAAATGGGCACGCCTCGTCCTCTATAAACACTCGAATGTGTAGAGGATGATGGATTTAACGAATGCGCCATACGTGCAAATTTCTTCAAATCGAATTGAATTTTCTTTTCGAGTTTACACGAATGCATCAGGTTTTTCCGATTTTTCCATTTCTACCTGTTGACAATAGTTCACGGTAAGTGAAATATAAGAAAAATACCGAGCAAATATTGGCAAAAGAAAACTAGTTTTCGAGTAATCTTAAAAATTATTTATTATGCACAGGTTTTATAAAAAACGTTATATTCATCCAAAGAACTTAAAAGCAAAAATAAAAATAAACTTGTTAAATCGGGACTCAAAAGCCCAATTTTGTAAATAATACTCAGTAATTTATTTTATATCTTGAGCATACACTCGCGAATCTTGTCTTGTCTAAGAATGTAATCTTCAATTTACAACTTCCCCTTTCAGTTATCCCTTAATCATTTCTCCATTATGTATTAAGTGAAAAACCAACATTGTTTTTTCTTATTGTATACGAAGAGCGTTTTCCTAAAAGACGGGAAAGGCCTTGTCTAAGGCGATATCGTCCAAGAACAAAATCCGAATGGCATCCATTAATAAACTGAGCCCTAGGTATCTTAATTAAATCAAAACAATATGGCTACGTGAGTCTGAAATTAATTTAGAATGTGCCAGCGCCGGGGATAAACGTACCACGTAGGTATTTAATCCGGGAGCCGATGTTTTACGTCATAATTTATAAGATTGAAATATATTTCGTAGCCGTTATTTTTCAAAATTTCCTTTTGTCTTGGAATTTAAAATGTCGCAAATTTAGGCAATTTTCTACGAAATAGTCCTAGTCTCCGAAAAGTTTAAAATCGTTCCCTCAATTAATCAATCAATGATTAGAAAAATAAGTCATGGTTTTAAACTTCAATTCCAAAAGTTACCAAACAAAAAACTTCTAAAATTTACTTACATTAAGCTAAGTATTGACAATTATGCTGTTTCTCAAACATTTTCGATAAAGCAGAAAAGGATATAATTAGGAGGAAACTGACACCAGAACAGTAGTAAAGTGTCAGAATATGAAGTGAGCGAAGTAATGTCACTGTTAACGTTAATTTGGTAGTTTATCCCATTACCAATAGTAAGTCTATATTCGCTCTTTACTGAGATGCAGGGTGTTGATAGTAATCAATAAATCAATTTTTGTTAATAAATAACCATTTTTTGGTTGAAGAGTAACCATTTTTTTTGTAAAATATGTAATAATAATAAATGTACGTAAATATTGCAAAATTGTGAGCTAATTATGCCCTCTTAAATTGTGCAATTGTTAATAGCATAAAAAAAATCAGTAATATCTTCACTTTATAATAGAGAAGTTGACAAAAAATTTCAATAAGAAAAAATGATTACAGATAATAAGTATACATTGTCAGAAAACATGTATCAGCAAAAAACTAATTAATTTTGCCCCAGACGACCACTACAAAGAATTTAAAGCTGCTGTTAGGCATGACGTCACATAGCACGGAGTGATAGAGCGCAGCGATTAGATGCAATTGTAGCTTTGTTTACGACGTGTTTTTGTATTTTTCCGATTCTTTTCTTTGATTTTGTGGATAAACATTTTAGTTTGCTTGTGGTTTGTGTTCATACTATAATATACTATGACTGAATCAGGCATTCCCATTAGCCTTGGTGAAGTTCCAATATCTTTATGTAATATACGATGTGGTGATAGACCAACTGACACACCCCTGTACAACTAAGGCTAAGCAAACTGTTGCTATAAGACGTTACGCGACTAAGCGACCGTTGAAAATAGTTTGATATGCTTCCAGAACGCGAGAAACTATAAGCATTTTTTTAAAGAAATAATATTTGGGTAATGCTCTTTTTAGATATAAATACTTGATATTATTAAAAAAAATGTCAAGTTCCCCATTGTATTCAGCCCAAAGATTTAATTTGTAACAGAGCAACCCCCGAAGAAGTTTCATAAAAATTTAGAGGTTTAGTAATCATTACTTTCTAAGAATGTCTTAATGAAGTACATAGATTTATTTTCAAATTTGCAATTCGATAGCTTAAAAAGCGCCCCAAAATATAAATCTTCTTAAAACACAAAAAAATGTTTCGTACCTATATAATATTTGAAAACTAGAGAAAATTTTCAAGCAAATGTTGGGATTTTTCTTGATAACATTTTTATTACTGAAACGTAGAGTTCTCTCCTCAAACTACGAGGAAACCGACTAGAATTCTAGTTCAATCTCTCCCATGTAACTCAATGTAAAATATGAGAAGAAATTTCAATAAAATGGCTCTGGTCGTGTCGGGCTCCCAATCAGTTCGAAACGTTGTCACACTACGAGGTGCAGCCTGATGATAAAACACAAGCACAACTGTTTCTAAAACTAGACAATCTTAGTTTAAATTTCTCGTATAAACAATCGAAAGAGAGTAATTTTGTAAATAGTCCCCTAATTTCGAAAAAGTTCAAATTACTGATCGCCAACCTGAAGTAAATATCAATTTATTTACCACTTTTATGTTTAGACGTGACTCCAGTCTTACTTGATAAAATGCCATATGACTATTTCTATAAATATCCAGTATTTTTTATAATGTTTAGTTTTTTAGAATTCGCAACATTATTTTAATATGATTGCCGTCTATTTGAGAATACCTGAACTCAAAAAATTACAGTAATTTATCGACAATCTAAATTTGTCAAACGTTCCTGAATCGTATTTCTTATTAAACTAAAAAAAAAAAAAATATTAAATAAAATTTAAAATTATATCAAAAGTACACTTTAGGTATGAAATGAAGAGTAATTTTTATATTTTCCTTTGAAAATCCTTTTTGTTTCAATGTCACTTAAATAGCCCAATATCTGTCAATGTTTAATTTTCATTCGTTCGGTAAAAATGAAACGTAAATGGATCTACCTTGCTTCTTATTTATTAAAATATAGAAAAATTGTGGGCTTAAAAGCAGTACAAATATGCAAGGCTAACCCAATTAATTTACGTATTTTTTGCTAACAGAAAATATTCTTCAGCTCTAAACATTAAAAGAAAATCATTTATGCTTGAACGATTACGCATTGCTCAGATGTACATATCAAAAAATAATAAGCAGAACTTAAGGACGACTACCTATCTCTCTAGGACGTATTTATTCCGCTCCTTTGAGACTCACATCATTTTTCGGATGAACAACATCCTTGCAATACAGGGACGAAGGTTTTTAATTTTTTTCGAGCGTGTATATGCGGTATATTAAGAGGAAAGATTCAATTTTTGAGTTATATCGAGCTTGGACCAACTGTCAAACATACAAAATACAATTTTGGTAATTAAGGAACTTTTATCTTAACAGGGCTATTCTAGGGATGTTTATTTTTTGTTTCTAGTTACCACGAATTCCCACACCTTTCGGGAATTTGTAATATAATCAAGAAAAGTTGACTAATTCAAAATGAAATGAGTTTCAGTTCTAGAAAGTTGACACAATATCTGAAGGAACTAAATTAACTTTTAACAAGGAAATATACAGTGTTTATGATTTTTATTTAACAAAACAAAAATTTTAGAACATTTGTATTTTTTTGCGAACCTCACACTTTATTCAAGTAGAAAAATTTAACGATTCCATAAGCAACAGGCAACATTAAATAAATGCCCATCCTATACACGTATCACGAACGTTATCCTTGTTAAGTCCAGATCCCGTTTGAGATATTCTGATGTTTAGTTTCCGTACAAGCATAAAATATGTCTGCGAAAGAAAAATAATATCTAGACGGTAGACGATGTTTGCTAAAACGACTAAGGGATTTAACGTTTCGTTTTCACAAGAGATTTTCCACATTGTCAATAACAAACAAAGATTCGAACAATACCCTTGATAGATTCGATGGGTAATTTGATCGAAGGACGGCGGAAGAAGCAATTTAAATGGTATAATTGATAAAATAAAAACATAATAATTAAAACAGAATTTCTAGGATGTAATAAAAAATAAATATGATTATGGACTAAATTTGATGAAGAAAATTACAGGGACTTTTAGTAAAATTATGAATATTTTGGTTAGAAACAAAAAAAAAATTTCTTACCGTTCAACCTACTGAAGATGAAAAACTGGATGCTTACCTGAAAAAAAACAAACCATATATTAGTAACTCAATGGAATGCAAAATATTTTTTATTTAGGTTAATTTTATTATTACTATTTAGTTAAAATAGTTCTTCATTACTATTTCAATTATTTATATAAAATTTTTGTAAATCTTGTCAAAATTAGACAAGACTGGCTGACGTTTTCTGTTTTTTGGATTTGTTCCTTTGATCCTTGTTACTTCCCATTTTTGTTAGGGGCGATCCTCACACAGGTCTCTACCTTTATTATTGGTTGTATAACTTATGTAGCCACCTACCCTAACCGTTTTTCTAGCCTATTTTGGGGTTTCCTCTTGTTCCATTTCTCCAACATTAGTTTAACTTTTATTTACTGGCTTCTGTTTTCCTCTTCCTTTCGTGATGATTTTGGGTTGATCATTGAACTTATTTTTGCAATTCTACTTGTTTTGGTCGCTATGTTTAAAACTGGCACTCAATGATGGACCCACTTTTGTTACATTTTTGAATACTGAAATTTAATTTTCACGTGTATTCTTGGAATTCATATGTTATTTTTATTGAATTTGTAATTTTTTTGGTGCTTTTTATAAAAAAAATTTTGTGATCGTTTGCTTAATTTTGTTATATTTACATGACTTCTCTTTTGTAGACCTGATGATGACCGCTCATAGTCGAAACTAGTTGTCTATTTTAATTAAAGTGTTTTGTGGTAAAGATTGAGAGTTTTCTTTGGTTTAAAAATATAATTATTTTAAATCAGTTTTATATTTCTTACTTGTAAAAATTGTAAAAATTTCTGTATTTTGTATTTAAAAAAAATCAGTAACTAAAACTGCAAATATAAATAAACTCCAACAAAAATATTGGATTTTTGTTTGCTGATGTCCATATTAAATTTTTTGATCGGCTCGCGGCCATTCGGATCAAGGATTATTTTTGTTTATTTTTTCAGAAAAAATATTTTATAATGATGGAAATATTATATTTACATCAACAAATATTTCAATGAGCAATGAGTTTTACTTAGCGAAATGGGTTTTTTTATAATTTTGTAAAAGATTGTAGTACTGTACATTCCTATCCTACATAAATCAATTAAAAACGAAAATATTTTTTTGAATATAAACTTCATGCATATAAAATAAAAGGGCTTTTCAGTAGATTTTATTGTTTTATTCAATTAAAAAATTCTTTATATAGGTTCTCTATACAAATTTTCCCATTTTTGCTTGTTTCATTACAACATAAAAAATAAGAACATACCAATTTTTTTAACTAGATGATTGGCTTTAGAACATACCAATTTTTTTTTATTTTCGGATGGCATTTTTTTTAATACCCCAACTATGCGGTACAAGCCTCAACCATTTAAAATTTAAAGAAGGAGACTTTCGATCCCCTCTACATAGCATTTTTTAAGTAATTTCAAAATTGATTTATAAATGCGTTTTAGTACATTGAAAAATAAAATAATACAATATTAATATATGAAATGACAATTTTCCATTAATAATCTCAATATCCATTTTATAAAACCATTTAATTTATCAAAAACACTACATTAACACTTTAAATAGTATCACACATGAAGCTGGAAAAAATATTTAACGACGTTATAGTCGATAAACTAAAATGCACATTCGCCTTTACCAGAAAACAATAAATACTGCAATTTAGAATACATTTTACGGTTTTCATCGGTACGTGACACGTGCAAATACTTGTAACATTATATATCAACACAATGTGTTTACAATGACAGGTCGAACGTAAAAGTTTACCATTATAGTAGATCTGGATAGGTTCGTAAACATTTTACGATCTTTATGGTAAGAGAGAATTCAAAAAGTTTATAAGGAAAGGAATGTTTCCAAAACAAACTTGACAGAAGATAGTTCTTGTTATATGTCAGTGTTTTATTAGTTTTAAAATATAAAGAAAAAATTAATCTTAAGAGCAGCAAAAAACTACATAGTTAGGTTCTTCCTTAAGTTAAATTGGTGTGAAATGCCAGTTTTTTAGTTTTCTCAATATATTATCTTAATATGTAGTTTTATTAGCAGATAAGTTGGACACAAGCAGTACAATAATGGTACAATGATATTTATTACATTGAAGAAAGCCTGAACGCAAATGATGTAGATTAGCGTATTTACCGCCCTATTTCACTAATTTTCTATCTGGTAGTTAAAATTTGAATAGCTCATAACGATTATTCAGTTATTCCATGCTTTTTCAGAAATCGAAAGCTTTAAAATTCACTCATTTTAAATAAGTAAAACCAACGGTCAATTCTTTTGTTCCTCCTCGTATACACTTTAGAAAGTTCCATACAGAACTCTCACTATTCGCCCTTTCTGACATCACTTTCAACCAATCAGAAACGTTCTCACGCATCTCGCGTTCAACGCCAGTTTAAGACCGCTAAATCAGTTGCGCCCAATAAACCTAAGAGAACATTTACCCACAAACAGACTAATCTTGAGTCTCCCACCAAAAACATACACAATGTTTGTAAAAAGTTGATTGATTTTTCATGATAGACAAAGTACATTTTTTAATTAGTTTAGTATTAAAGTGAGTGATAGTTTTGTACAAACTGTTTCATTTTCAACCAATCAAAATATGAACTAAGATCGCACCCCATACTTAATCAAAAACTGACCACTCTTAAATGCTCCGAACAATAAAATTGTCAATTGCAGTTGACAATGACATCATTGTTGGGACTCATTGATCGTCAATTAATTGAAGATGACTGACAGAAATTTTGATTGGAGGGCATTAATAGTATAACTAGTAAATTGACATTCGATCCGACAGTTCCGCAACAACCAGAAAAAATTGATAGTAAAATTGAGATGAACAACTTTATTTTGCAGAATTGACGTGATGATTGAAGCTCGATCAATCACCCCTTCAATTGAAATTGTCAATTTTAATTGGTCGTCACCGCTACTCTTCAGGCATGTAAATTCGTAAAGTGTTAGTCGTTCGCCAGCAACTCAAAAGTTAAGAACTCTAGTAATACCAACCGTCAAATTAAATTCATCCAACATTAACGTTAAAATAAAATTGTCTCACAGTCTCGAATTTAATGAATGATTAGTAAAATACGATAATTTGCAATTCTATATTTAAGTTGTAAAGAAGTGCAAACTAATTTCATTTTTATTAATTTTAATAAACATTACTCAGTTTACTATTTATTTTTGAGTGGAAATGAGTTTTTTGGAATATGACGCCTAAAAGATTTTTGCGAAGGTAATAATAAAGTATTTTATACTCACATACAGTACATTTATCTTTCACTGTTCTTATTGAACTTTTCCAGAAAGATTAAGACCAGTGTGTTTATGTTATTGACAAGCCCTACTCCTTTAGTTGAAAATTTGCAGGGACATAAACCCATTTAAACTAGCACACTTAGGAGTTGTCTCGTTTCTTTATAAATTTATAAAATTCTGCGCATTTATAAATATTTGACTAAGTTCTTATGGTCGTAAATCATTGCCCTTCTAAGTTATCAGGCAGTAGCGCGTGTTAGTGTTTTTTTTTAAATTAAGATTTTTTTTCTTTAAAAATATGGCGTTTTGGAGACCGCAGCTAAATAGTTAAATATCTAAAATTCCTCAAATAAGGAATAACAATTATGGACTTAAAAATAAAGATTTACACATACAAACCCAACAAATTCTTTTAAATATATTTATAAAAGTATATCATCAATACGCACGTGTAACTATTTGATTAATTCAGCAAAATTCTTCTTTTACATGGAGCCGATGAACTCGTCCGTTCTTTTTTTTAACTAACACGAACTAAGTTAATCTAAATTTTGCTGATGGATTGTTCCATTTATCTAGCACTATAGTGTCATGTAAACAACGAGAAAACAAACTGGCGACTAAGTTTATAGACATGCCGACCATGCCAATTTTCACTTAAATAAATACATACATAAACGTTCCACCACTAGCAACAAAACTTGCTACCAAACAAACAGCAAAAAGTTGACGAAAACATAGAAATTCCATTTAGTGGTCACACAAAGTTTCAGACGAATGTTAAATTATCGCAAAATAATAATAGACCTTCGTTTTGATGATATAAAAGTAAAAATAAACATCAAAGCAGACTTGTGTATAGCTCCTCAACGACTTCAATGAAGTCTTCCGCTACAGCATTAAAACAAAGGACAAACACAATATTTGCGATGTCAGAGGCGTAGAGGCAACTCGCCAATTTACAATCTAAATACTACTAAACATGGACTGGTTTCAAAAAAGAGGAGCAAATAACAAAACGATAAGAAATAACAAAACGATAAGAATTTACAAAACAAACAAAAATTATATAATAAGAAAAATAGAAAATTAGAATGATTTGAATTAGGGATAGTATTTAGACAAAGAGGAGGACTATGCAATAATCTCACTCAACGTATATTATCAATAAAAGCGAAAAAAAAAATATATCAAAACGATGTTTAGAGGGGATAATAATTTAGAGAAAGTCGAAATAGGAAATGTATCAATACCAGGAAATGAGGAACAACTACAAGAAAATTTAAATACTCTTATATGGAAAGAAACAATGGAAGAAGAATAAACACAACTAAAATCAAAATAAAATAAAATACTTGGTGATATTGGATTACCCATTTGTAATCCTTCATTTTAAATATAAAAATTATTTTGATTGATACATAAATTAAATAGATTCATAATTTCATTAATTAAAATTTGGTTAATGTTTTCTCATTCTAAGAATTTAGTTATTAATGGTATACATTAACATGGAGGAATTTTAGAAAACATATCACTAACGTCAAATGAAACTAATTCAATATTCTATTAGAACTTGAAAATGATATATGTCAAAATAGGAAATTTTGGTCGTTTTAACATAACTAAAAAACTGTGGAAAGACAGATAAGTATAATTCATCTTTTTCATATTTAAAATACTGATAATAGGAGACCAGAATATTAAAATTAAAATCAAAATAGACAAGATTAAAATTGAACAAGTAAAAGAATTTAATTATCTAGGAGTACCACTAACTAAAACGAATTGGAAAATAAGAAACTGAAATTAACTTTACCATGCTATGAATCAAATGTCCAGTGCAATGTAAATCAATGTCTTTTCACTTCTGACACCAATGTAATTAAAAATATAAAGATTTTGATACATCAAATATTGATTATTTATTTCTCTAATCTTCGAATATCAATCCTTTAACTCCAATTATATTAAAAGAATAGTGAGTTACCCTATTAGAGCAATAATATTGTAACGTTTCAAGTGTCAAGTTTAACGTACACGAATTAGCCATGCTTGTATTTAGGCTAATTTATAATTTCAGCTTGTTAAATTTTTTTGTTGTTAATATTTAGATTAATATTTGGAAAAAATAGTAGTATTGAAGTAAACAGTTATTGATAAACCTTTGGTTCACTCTATAAAATGAGACGTCAATGAGTTATTCACTAATTTTATGATGTTAAACATCGTGATTTAGTTGGTTAATTTCTACGATCAAAGTAATCAATAATAGCTTTTATGACCGATGTTGCATCAGTATATATATTTTCAGAAACTTTACAACTTTTACTGCGTACTTATTTCGTATGTTGTATGAAAAATAGCTTTACAAACCTATAAATTAAAAATATCTTTGACCTAATAGCATCTTCAGAGAAAAGCTATATTTAATAATGAATATTTAGTAAATTCGTAGTTGAACGATGTAAGTAAGAAATTGTATTAAAAATGTAAATATACAGTGTGAGCCATAAAGATTGGTTAAGAAAAATTAGGTTTTTCCAAATTTTCTTTTATAAGGTAGGCTGTCCCAAGTCGGTGGTTAGATGAATCATTTTTAACTCGAAGGGTAAATCAAACTCAAGACGTCTTCATTCATTTTTTGGTTTATTCACAGTCACAAGTTTTGTGACCTTTTCAAAAACTGGCTTTGGCAAACAGAAAAATGTACGATTTTTCACTAGTTTTTCTTTTGGAATCTTCTTATTTCTAATTTACAATGTTACTGCTTTTTGTTGATATCTTAATATATTTAATGTATTTTGCGATAAAAATGTAGCCAAATACTGAATAATGGTCATTGTAAATGCTGTTTCATGAAGTAAAAATAATAATCTAAGTTCATTCCTTTCTTAGATGCAGTATGTTTGACTTCAAAGTTTGCGATTTTGTCAACTTTAAATATAAAATTTAAAAAAAATGTTTGTAGTGCTATCTATATTTAATGATTCAAGCAAACGTGAAAGAAAAATATATTTTCCTGTTAATTAATGATAAACTTATTCTTTTATTTACTCTTGATAATTTCATTCTATAACAAATCTAACAATATTTGCATTGTTTGCATATTTATTATTTTACTTTATTTACCATAACGAAAATGTTTCATTTTTCACATGATTAATATTTTTTTACTTAAATTATTATTGTATATTATTATATTTTTCTATTAATTATTTACAAATACAGACGATTAAACGATCCAAATCATCTACAAACTAATACAATTTTATGATCCATCAGGTAGATATTCCTTGGTTATATCACACATAGTTTTATTAAAAGTGTGAGGTGTTGCCACGTATAAATTTTCTAGTAAATGTTTAAAGTGAGTTTTTGTGTAAACTAATGATGTTAGAAACAAAAGTGAGAATATTTTGTTGCAAATGACACGTTCTACAAGCCATTTCAAAATACGTATTATTTTCGCTTATAAGAATAATTTCATTTTGATTTTCACATTAATATAATTCTAATTCCAATTTGTATTACTTCCCCCGCTTGTGCATGTTTAGTTTCCTACTTAGATACTCAAACACGTATTTACCCGGTTCCGGACTCAAAATAAAAGGTTTAATACTATCGCTGCACGTATAAGTGGAAACCTTCTAAGCAAGGGAAATTATTCTCAAAAATACACTTTCAAATGAAATTCAGAATATAAAATGCGGTTTGCCATGTTATCTCGCCATTAGGGTTCAACTCCTTCCTCATGAAAGTCTTTCATTTCATATCTTATGTCAACCCCCATCAGTGTAATTGCTTTAGGTGTTTTTGTAAATGTTTCCGCATTTTTTTAAAATAAAGATATTATTTCTGGAACATTAAAGCACAAGGTGGGAAAATAACGGAAAAAATGAGCGTTAACCATAAATTCTATGGCAAAATTGAAGGAATGTTTTTCGTATAAATTTAATATTAGATTTACGGTCCTTTAAAGGGGGCCGACAAAAAATAATGTTATTTTTTTGTCTTTTGATAAATTTTAAAATTTTAGAAAATATGTAAATACTAAAATAATAAGGATTCTAAATTATAAAAGAAATTATCATTACAATTAAATTTAGGTAAAATTGTAACAAATTAAGAGTCTTTTTCAAGAAGCCGAACGTTCTAAGTTCAAGAGTTCAGATACATAAAATTAAAATAAATTTGTTTCTAAATATTAGTTAATAAAATGGTATGATTTGTCAACTTATAAATTAATACTTGTTAATTTCAGTAAATACATTACCTGAAAAAATTTGAGAGAGTTTAGTAACCATTGGTTATTAATTTTTAAGTCAGTCCTTATAATAAGTTCTAAGTATTTTTGTGATTTTTGATTATTATGAAAATGATATGCCGATATAGAAAATTAGTCCTAAAGAATGGGCTAAATTAAATTATAACTCCTGTGGTACCAGGATACAGGATATTGAAAGATACATTTATTTTGCGTCGTTAAACAAAACATCAATAAAGGACGAAAAAGTTATCTTATGTTTGAGAAACAATTTTTTTCTGAAATTCTGAGAAAAAAATAAAGTTATTAAAACGAATTTTTATTTTAATGAAATAAGTAACGTTCAATTTAATACAGAATATATAGATTAGTGTTACGTTAGCCATGAATTTCAAGGACTTATTTACTTATTATTTTTAGATTTGTTTATTTATGATTTTTTTAATTGAGTCGATCCAAATTTATAATTTTTTGCTAACTTAGCATTGGCGCCCCATTTTATTATCAATTTTTATCTGAATTTTCATTTCAATTACCGAATCTCAAACATTTCACAACTAAAAATTAAATTCACATAATTAATTCTATTACAATATATGTCTATATGAATCAATTGTACTTAATACGTCTAGTGATTTTTATTTAAGCCAGTAGAAATTCCTGAAATATTTTGATAATTTGAACATATTTTGTTTCTCAATAACCATTAATATGATTTTTTTCATGGGAATCAAATTAATCGCTACGGAATTAAAAAAAGTTTCTATAACTATAAAATGAAATTGTAAAAAAGATATTTACATTTATTTCCGGACAAATCTAGTACTTGCTTTCAAAAACAAAATATGTAACTTAATCTTGAAATGTACTTTCATTTAAAAAAAAATGTCCTAAAAGGCAAAATCTAACGCATCTACATACAGGTCGAATAGGTTTCGCAGTTATGTATAAAATATTTTTCCCATTCGTCTATACTCGACATGTATGGGTATATACAAAAATATCCATATTAATTCCACCAAAGACGATCCCGTTTCCTTTGACAGTAACGTCGTATTACATATGCAGAATATCAGAAGACCTTTTTTTACAACGAGTAGGCTTTCTACTTCATCTTGCATCATCGTCGTTCGTCCAACATGAAAAATACATTCAATTATACTAATGCACATTCCAGATTCTTTTTGTCGTCCATTGCAAATTTTTTATAATGTTCTTTTCTTTTAGAAAGGCTCCCCTTTGTTCGGGTTTCCTTTGCAAATCCCATTTTCATTTTAAACACAAACTAAGATTGTAATTCTTTGTAAAATTAATGAAAATAAAGATCACTCTGTATAAATTGACTAATTAACAGTGATTACCCGTACGATGATTTATGTAATCTCCAACTCACAAAGTCGCATACAATAAAGTTGTTGCTCATGCAAGCTAAAAGAAGTCTATAACATTTGTATTTAACTAAGAAGATTTTCCAATTTGTCATTATTTGTCACCCTCTTATAATAATAAGTTTAATAACTCTCAGTAAATACACGAAAATATTTGTGCATCTTAGATTTATGTAGTGATGTGACGCAAAATGAAAATTTATTCATACCAAATTTTGAAAGCTGCAAAAATAGACGACTTTTGAAAAACTCAAAACTTCAAAAAACGTCAATTTTAATTTTTTTGTACCACACGAAATTGCCACCCAAAAAATTAAAATTGATATGTTTTATATTTTTTTAAGTTGACTATTTTGGATGTAATGAATTTTTTTCGTACGTTTGTGTTATACTCTAATATAAAGAGCAGCATGCATTTCATATAATTTTTCTACGAAGTCCCAGAACGTTTCTAAAAATTGAGATAAAGGTAAAATAACTGAAAAAAAAAATTTTGAAAAGAGGAATATTCTCTCGCTCATGGAGCACAATATTCAAACAAAAATGGTTTATGGGTATGGAAAACAAAATTGCTAGAAACAGGCAAACATGTCATCCATAAACAATTTGTGACCAAAATGAAAATATTCATTAGTTCAAATTTGTTTTTCGAATTACAATTTTTGTCGGAACGTAGTGCTCCCAGAATGAGAGGATATTTCTCTTTTCAAAACATGAAAAATAATTTGATCTCAATTTTTAAAAACATTTATTACTCTTTAAGAAACTGAAAAAATATTTTTACTAACATTTTTGCCCGAATGTCGCATCTGCTAGAGTGCGAAGAAATATTCAAAATAGACGAATTTCCAATTAAGTTTTCTTTATGTTTTCACAGATTTTTCCGGGAAACAAATAAAAAATTATAAAAAAAATATTGATATTCATGGCTAACGTAACACTAATCTATATATTCTGTATGAAATTGAACGTTACTTATTTCATTAAAATAAAAATTCGTTTTAATAACTTTATTCTTTCTTTAGAATTTCAGAAAAAAAGTTGTTATTAAAACATAAGGTAACCTTTTCGTCCTTTATTGATGTTTTGTTTAACGACGCAAAATAAATGTATCGTTCAATTTCAACATCCTGTATGCTAGTATCACAGGAGTTATAATTTAATTTAGCCCATTCTTTAGGACTAATTTTCTACATCGGCATATGGTTTCATAATAATAAAAAAACCTATGATAGTCCCGGGTCTCTTCCTTTGTTATTGGATGCCAGACGTGTGTGGCAACTAACTGGCTGCCACTGGCTACTCTGATCCCCCTTTATCCCGATTTATTTCACTTTCCTATGTGGCATTTTGTTATTCCCACACAGGTCTCTTCCTTTTGTATTGGATGTCAGACGTTGTCCACCCTGATCTGGGTGTCTCTCTTATTTTATATCTTCCCTAGTTATTTTGGCACTTTTATTTCCACTTCCTCTTGTGGAGAGTGTTTCCTTACATTTATTTTCACACTAGCACTAAAAGCTTAGACACACTTTGTGCCGTTTTCATTTGAAATATATAAATTTAACTACTATAAAAATTTTAATTGTTTAATTTTCTTAATTTTTTACTTTTTATTCATTTATACCAATTGTGAACTTAGATAAAGGAGACAAATTAGTGCCTTGGGGTACTTCAAGTTACGAAATTGATTTATAGTTTCATTTATTTGTACAATATATTTACAACGTTTGAGTTAATTTTAAATTAGATTTATAGGTGTTACTCGTACTTCCTCTATTTGGCTCTTTAAGGGAACTTGCACTGACATTACAATATTACAAAGATAATAAATAATCACTAAAAGAAAAAGTTTGTCCTTCCATAGTAGGTTTATTCAATAAACGAAGCCACTGATACCTGATTAATGATCATAAAAAGATTCGAACAAAATCCAATTACAAAATGATTGTCAAAGACACTTTGAATGAACAAATCAATCAAATTCCGTTTCTTACTCATCACTGTTTCCATTTTAAGGATTTTCTTTGGCTATTGTGTAGATACTTACATTTTAATTTTTTTGTCTACGAAGAAAACGCTGTTTCAAGTTTTCCTTCTTTTGTACGACGCCGGCCTCGCTGCTCTCATTTCAATGAATTTCCACTTTCACAATGGAGACATAATTATATACAAATTAATGACGCCGGAGAAAATATAAGGGTTTAAGAATGGGGTTCACTGGAATTGGATTAATAATGAGCCCGAAATTGGAATTTCCACAATTTCCACGATGCGGCGTACTTTTCATTAGGATTGCCCGGTTGGTTTCTTATGCCACGGAAACTTAAGAGACATTTTGTTTTAATAATAATTTTCGGTTGCGGATGAATGCCGGCTGAAAAGGCTGAAATAATGGATAAAATACGTAATTATTGAAGACATCTGTCACTAAGTAGGACGTCACCATTGGAATTATTTATGTCTAAAGAATTCAACAGATAAATGCGTCTAAATGAAAAACAAGAGCGGATATGAAAACGGAACGAGCATTTTCGTTTTGCTTTTTAGCAGCCTCTACTTCCCTGTCTCTAAATTGGGTTTCGATGTCATATTATATTAAACGATATTAAAACAAGTTTGCAGAGGCCCAAAGCAAGGCCTTCACTACTACAGGGCATACAGCTTATTAATTTTTTTTTCCAATTTCATCCCAACATAAAAAGTATTGATCTGGCATTTTTTGAGGATTCGTTTATTAGTTTGGCATTTATTTTTCGAAATCCAATTATTATAGAATGCAAAATATAAATCCATTATTTGCTCAAAAAGTTTATGCGAAAATACACAATATTTTAGAAATATAAACAATTTAATAATTCTGACGGTATAAATATCGGTATTAAAAAAATAAAGCAGAACAGAAAATTTCATGTAGACCATAACATTTTAAAAGCTTTATTTATTTTATTCTATTCTATTGACCACTAAGATTAAGACATAAAACTAAAATAATTAAGAAAGAGTTTATTGAAACCATAGTAGGATTTACTTAATCATTCTCTAAAAAAACAAATTTGTTTTCAAATTTTAATAATTTATTTTTAGAAATTGATTGAACAACCTTCTATGGTTTCAATTCTTTCTTAATTATTTTATGTTTTTATGTTAATATTAGATTTTTAAATTTTAATTGGTTTTTTTGAAAGTAATGTTTGACAATTTGCATATAGTTATATTCCGATGATGGTCGAATAAATGTGTCGTAACGTTGGAAAATAAAATAATATTAATTTTTTTAACTGTATCTAAAGTAGAAGACATGAGGAAAAGATTGGTTAAAGGAAAAATGTTGAATCCAGAAAAGTATAGACAGTGAAAAGCAGAAGGAATTTAAGGAAAAAGATGGAGAAACTATTTTTTATTATTAATCAATGATAGAACAGTCCTTACAGTATATAAAAAAATTTCGTTACTCACTTTGATTAAAAAGTTAATATTTCAAATAGTTGTTTAATATAAAGATACCATTACTTTTCATAAAATAAATAAACGAAATGGTAAATTAAAAAATATTTAATTTCGTGAAGTGTTTTTCTTCATCCTGAACTGAACTTCATCACCAATTTGAAATTTCCTTAGTTAGGAAATTTTACAGCAGACAGCTCTTTAAAAGCACAAAAGAGGTATATACTTCTTAAGTAACTCAACCAATAATGAAAGAAATTTACCAGTCATAGGAACAATACTTAAAATAACATATTTAATCACTGAAGTTATAAGTGGTTTTAAAATAAAAAATAAAGTGAAAGTGATAAAAATAATAATAATAATAATAATAACAATAATAATAACTCTTACTTACATTTGGTGACATTCACGTCTTTTCTGATTGGACTATATATAGTTGAGAATTTTTGTAAATTTATTTTCATTATATTAATGAGAAAATTTTGATTTTTTAGTAGAAGGTTGGTTTGACAAAAGCAACTACCCTAAGATTTGAATACATTTATGTGTTTTAAATTTAATTTTGATTTTTTATTTGTTTTTTTTTACTACAAAACAAACCCCAATTATTCAGTTAGAATTAGTTCAGTAATGTTAAGTATTCACAAAACTCTAAAATTTCATAATAAAATTCAATTAGGCATAATATACATATTTGGAATTTGAAAGTACTTTTATGTTCTTAATAAATAACTAGTAGCTTCGCAATTGCTTATTTAATCATTTTCAATTATTTAAATATACATACATTATTACTTGCCGGATGTACAACGCTAAATTATGACTCAGAATCTAATTTTAATTTCATTAGACAATTAAAAAGTCTGAATATCATTATTAACGAATATTTAAACAATTAGTAAGTAAACACTGCAAATTGTAATGTATACAGAGTTTAACCAATTTTATTATATCAAATTAATACAGTAACATAGTTTATCAATATTAACTGCCAATGGCCAATTTGAAAAACTTTGAAATTTTATTGAGATTGTTACTAATTATACAGTCTTGTTGCTATAAAAATAATAAACTAACAAAATACATCTTCATATATTGCTGAAAAAATTATTTCCAAAACCCCCGTATGTAGAAGACTCGTCAATAATTCTTGGCTGACTAGAACTAATAGTACCTATCGTCAGCATCTGGTAGGTAAGGTATCCACAATGTCAAGTTAAAACATTATTATCATTACATTCCCACGGCCGTTCACCTATATACATACAGGTTGAACTAGAAAACAAAATTATAGGGATTTTCGAAAAATAAGTCACCTATATACATACAGGTTGAACTAGAAAACGAGATTATAGGGATTTTCGAAAAATAATACCACATTTAATGTGATTTAGCAAATTATTAGCTCAGATCCAGGCATAAAAGCACTAAGAATTAGAAATTAACCCGAGGTAAGATTAAATGTATTAAATTTAATCAGGATGATTCAGTTAAACTTCCCACGGCTCAGAAAGTATGGAGAAAGAGTAAAATATTCTAATATTTTAACTACTGTTTTGTAGTCTAACCAGTGCAGTTTAAAAATAATATCTAGTCAAGAAATTTTTGAAAAATCTGCAGTTTCATTTAGTAATAGTTTCTAATTAGAAATATTTGTCTTCAAAAAATAAATTATTCATATTACTCCAGTATCAACAAGTTAAAAACTATTGCAGATATCCATATTTAATCAAAAAATATTTTTATTCGGTAGCGCCTTCTCCACTAAGAAAGTTATTAAAGTACCTCATATTTTCATCTAAAAACATATTCAATAATAATCTAATGTCAAATTAAAATATTTGCCTTAAACTATTTGAAAATTATGATTACGTATTAAAACTATAACATGAACTTTAAAGTAATAGCGAAACTGAAATTTTACTTTCTCAGAGACACGCTGTATACACTTCAATAAAACATGGTCAAGATCATTGAAGTCCTAGAACCAGTTTCCTGATTCTTTAATGAATACCACAACCAAAGCGCAGTTAAGGGATTTTAATACGAAGAGAATTAGTAAAAAATTAGTCCAAAAAATTAAGTAATATTTACCATTTTTTCGATATAAAATAAGAAAATGAACTTTACAATACATAATTTTATCACACAGATTTAATATCTTTTAAAGTAACGCATAATGTAAGCTTAAGAAATGTAAAAACAAAAAATCCTAAATTAAATTAAATCCGGTATTTATATAATATATAATAAATATTATCCAAATGTTACTAGAAAACCAAAAATAAATATTTGTTAGAACATCTGTGACCAAAATTAAGTCTGTACGTCTATCAATTAATTATAAATTTATCTGACGATAACAAAAAATATTTGCGAAACAATTGTCAGAAAATATTTAAAACATTTCATAGAATATCGTGGAATTTTAATATTAGTATATTTTATTTGTCATATTCACATAGAATTATCTTAAAATAAGTCACGACGCATTCACTGCTTAACTAACATTTTTTGATATATTGATATTTATTTGTGAGCTGTCTTTGCATCTAAATAATTATAAATCTAATTATTTTCATTATAAATATCTTTTACAATAATATGTTCAGGCTACACATCAGAAATAATGTATTTTCATTTTGTTTGGTTTCAAGCACTCAAATCCAACAATAACCTCCGCTTATGTTCCATTCCTCAACCGGTCTCACGAAAAGTTCTTCGACCTCAAAAGTGCTTCATCATATGACGCAGCTTACACAACTAAAAGAAAAAAACGAAACAAAAACCAGACGAAGAAACAAAATGACCAGAAACCAGAAACGAAAAGTGGGAAAGTGTTCCACAAATCCAAATTCCGTCTCGTTACGTTTTATTTTCTGGTATCTTCTGCTCGCGTGAGTTCTCCATTACCGCCGACCGTTTTGTTTTGGTATTTTGTAGGCGATCCGATATCTCGTGCATGTTGCGGTAGATCAAGATTCGACGAAAATGGAAATGTGGATTATGTAACTGAACAAGCTCAGATAATGTTATTGGAAATTATCAAGGAATGAACTATTTGGATTTCCAGGAATGGATATAGGGGATGAGCTTAAAAGGGGGTTACATTTGGCATTTATACAGTGTTTTAATGAATTTTTTTTTCAAATATCTATAAGAATGTATTGTTTTGGTATAAGTAACACCTTCTATCGTGGCCAGACATTTAGAAATACGATACTATGAGCACTTACGAGCTTATAGATTAAAACAACCATGTAAGTCACATTACGCAAAACATCTCATTCACACCAAACACAAACCTACACTTAATAACACAATTGAAACAACAGTGGAGGTATTTTATATGTCACAAAAAAGAATAGACTTTTTCTGTTTTTAACGAAATTTCGGAATTTCACAATCCCAAAAATATTTATGGGGTTATAATTCCGGACAGAAAGCATATTACAGAGGAAAACCCCAAAACATTTTTGTTTCCAAATCCGGTTCTTTCGAAGCGCCCATATTTTATAAAAATGTGTCCCAGAAGGTGACAATTTGTACGTTACAGCAAACACACTGTAAAGAGTATAATCGACCAGAACTTCAGGATAAGTAAGGACGAAATTAATTTGCTAATCTGTAAATATTTATTTTGGATAGTTGGTGTATAAAAAAATATTGTCTATATTGTAAAACATAGAAGATATTTAAAAAATAAAATAGCAAATTATTATTCCGACCATATTTTATTTATAAGAGCAACAGTAATTCCAAAGAATAATAAAATTTATACAATGCATAATTATGAGGTCAATTAATAATTTTCATGTTACATCCATTTGGAACTTAATATAATCCTTTTAACAGTGCATTAACAAGTTCATCACAATTTAATTAGAAATGTTAATTAATTTAAAATATTCCAATTAATTTTCTTAAATACCGAAAATGCCCAACTTTTATTCCACAATTTCATTTATCGAATAATCGAAGACCGAATGAGAAAATAATGGGATACGTAAGTTACGCATCCGAAAATTCTACTAAAATAATATTTTACACGCATTTTAATTTTGACAGCGATTTCCATGGTTCGAGGCCGGTTTCGGATTTATTCGCGGTAATAAAGGGCCTCCATTCCTATTAAAAGTAAATAATGGACCCCCGGCCCGATGTAAATAACTCAATCCTTATTAAAAGAGCCCTAACTAAAGGGCCCGCCAGGCCCGATTTATCCGAATTTCAACGTTAATACCAGCTAGGAGTGCGATTCCCGGTTCCTGAGGGGATTATTGAATTTTTTTATGGAATCAAATTTTATTTAAGGTGAGAAAAAGGGCTTATTTTTCAAAAATCCATTAACGTATAATAATCATATCTACTTATATACACTGAAACAAAATTCTTTATATTTCTTCTAGTTCGAATTGAAGTATTTTAATTCTCTCTTCAGATACCTGTTGGGTTAATTTCCTATGTTTGAAGGGTTATGTTAATTATAACTAATGTTATTCTACGAGTTTGTTAAAATACAATGAAACATTTTGGGGCACTCTTAGGTCAACAGAGTTTTTATTAAAAAAATACTTTTAAGGTCAGAACAAGTTTTTTTTTTGGCACACTACAAGTGTGTTTGAAAGTTAATTTCGTTATTGTTATGAAGCGTGTTAATTAACGATACGACTGATCCATCGAAAATTATTATCACAAAACTTTAACAGGTTATAAATGAAGTAAAAAGACCAAAAGTCATCATAACCTTAAAGAAAAGGGTAAATTTTTATCAGGGGCAATCAGCAATACCGTAAGATTTACTGGTAACAACTGGCAAATCTGGAAATTTCAAACAAAAATTATGTTAAAATTCAAGACCTCAAAATAATAATACAGAGTAAGACCACAAAGATATAGGAAAATTTATTTCAATTTAGTTCAATTTATGAACAAAAATAAAAAATAAGTTTATTCCAACAAAAATTTTTTAGTCTTGGCTCTGGACTCTAGAGTATGGAAGCTGTATTACTGTGGACCAATTTATAAAGGATAATATTTACTTTGAAATCAAATTTTTCTATAAACGATTTAACTAGTTTCTAATTACATAGAAGTAAGTGTCAAATGAAACATAAAATTTAGCTACACTGAATTGAACCAAACGGATCATTTAAAACAAGTATTAATACATCTTTAGAACCTAACTTTAACGTAACCTAGTTAACGAATAATAATAGTAATTAAAATCTGTAGACAGACAGTTGGTAGTTCATTGTATGCGCTTTTAGGTACTAGACCTAATTTATTTTATTTATTAAGAAATTTCCGAGATAAAGCTAATAACAAGGTATTTAAAGCCCTAAAACGAGTCTTACGATATGTGAAAAGTACTTAAAACTAGTCTTTAATAACGATACCGTAAATAATAAATTTTCACTGATTTACTAAACACAACTTAAACTAAAATTAATTTTATATATGTCGTCTGAATATTTTTAAACATAAACTCGGGATTTTATATTTTAAATTATGTAAAGGGCGATGAACAACTTGAAAGAATCTATTTTTGAGAGGAGAGTGTGTGTGCATTGCTGAGTGACTTCTTAGTGACTCTTTTTTTCTGGAACTGTCGACGCGACTAAGAGTTGTTGATGGTGATCTCGTTTGATTGGTTGATGCGGAAATCAGTGAGGCAGTTTTAATTGGTCAATTTTTATAGCGTATATAAGCGGAAAGTTGATTAGTTGAAGCAAAAATTCTGGAAATCATGCACATTTTTTCTGGATAGGTTCATGAAAAATGAAAACAACATGTTCTTCTTGGGAGCTTATCCTATACCAATTTTCTTTAATAGGGCCAACCACGTTACAATGAGGGCCAGATGAAAATGTGGTGCCTCAGATACTTAGTCAAAGGTTTTCGAGAGTCTTTTGATTTTCTTTGATTTGTCTTGTTGTTTTATTAGGTTTGTCACGGCTGATGCTGTCAGGCCGGGGTCCAGAATGTCCTGGGAAGCCTGATGTATATTAAGATTTAAAATTATTTGTAGAGTAAAGAAAATTCAGAGTATTGGGAGAGTAAACTTCGTTAATCGTAAAAGTGAAATTTAGTGGCAATGACATTTATTTTCACAGAATATCTTGAAATTAATATATTTTTAAATCCCCGAATTATTAGATTGACTTGATGTATTTGACATTTGAGTGGAAATAAGTGACAGGAAAATCTATTATATGAGACGTTTGAGGTACCTAGAAATACATTCGAAAGCAGAAATAATTGAAGGGGTATTTCTAATCCTTCAGTATGTGGCCTAACCTGTAAATAAATTAATAAGTATATTTTTAACCACCAAATAACATGCATGCATTGTTGAGGAGAGGGAGAACAGTGACTTTATAGAAATTATTAAGGAAAGTTTTTTGACTACTCCATCATTTACCCCCATAACGATCTTATCAATTTAATGGTTATAGAAACCATACATGTGATTTTCTGTAGATGAGCTTTTCAAATAAGTTACTCATCAAAAATAACAGAAAACAAGTGTTTGTACTTGGACTTCCAGGGAACATAAGATTTCATTTTTACGGTTTGCTTTTTTTATAATTTAATTGAGCTCTAAGGGACGAAGCGACTCTGTTTAAGAATCCGTTATATATAGTTTGAAGGAAAGATTACACATGGCAACCAAAATCATAAAGTTCCTTTTATTATCGGATAGTTAAGTCAAAACGTGGATGGTTTTTGAAATATTTGTAAATTAATAAAAGTCCGTAACGGAAACTTGCGTCGCATAAATAATGGAATAGCTCTGAGATCACTAAAAATGCCTGCTTCTAGTAATATAATAAAATGTGTACAGTGCCAGCTTGCTATTATTTTAATGGCTTACGAGGTGTAATAAAATATTTAATGTACTTTATATTGCAGTTTATGAAAATATTTTTAATTGATGTTAAGCAAAAAAAAACCGACCGAATTTCCAACAATGTTAATTATTTATAACAGCAACCGTTTAATATTAGATTTATTCTTTATTATTAAATTAAATAATACAGAGGGTGTCCGTGAAAATAATGCATATATTTATGGATGAGTATAAAAACATATGCAGAATAGAAATTTATAAAAAAATTTCTGAAGTCTGCCGTTTTCAAAGAAATAAATATTAGTATTTTAGATCTATCCAAATATTATTTAATGAAAACCAACTACAGCCGACAACACCGACACTTGAATAACTGGATCAAGTTCGATGCTGTTCTTAAAATAGTTTTTATTTTAGTACACCTGGATATTTAGAATGGTTGATTACAGGGGATGTTAAAAATGTCTTCTTGGAAATTATTACAAGATCCGAACAATTTCTACCACTACTTTTTTTGGTCATACACTACACGTTTCCAACAATCTTTGGCACATGATACAAAACATCGCGTATTAGATTCATTAACAGTTTAATTAACATGAGATATTCTTAATTTAAATAAAACCCCTATGTTTCACCGAGTCATCTGCAAACTAACACAATTTTATGATTCTTCAGGTAGATATTCCTTGGTTATACGACACATATTTTTTTAATAGTGTGAGGTGTTGCCACGTATAAATTTTCGAGTAAATGTTCAAAGTGAATTTTTGGGTAAACTATTGATGTTAGAAAAAAAAATTATTAGAATATTTTGTTGCAAACGACAGGTTCTACATACATATTTAAAAATATAGATTATTTTCGCGGACACTGTAGAAAACATGAGTACTCTATATACCAACAAACACTATCTTAAAACTTGGTTTGGACGATACTATTTTTATTATAAAAAAATCCACTTGCGTGACACAGATCGGAAAATCTAAATTCTCAGTTGATTAGCTCTCGCATTTTCAAAAAACAATATGAAACAACTAAAATTTCAATAATTGCCAATTTTCGAAACCGCCGTGACGTAAAAGGCTCGTCAGGGACCGGAAATGTTCGAAAGAACCAAAAATGGCCTCTTTCCGGCTCCGTTCTTTGCCATTCGATGGGTGGAAAGTAGCGAGGCTCGAACCGGAAGCCGTTAGAAAGTGTATTTCCGGTCCAGACGTACCTGTTGCTATTTGGAATTGATTGATTCTGTTTTGATGGAAGATGAAATTGGAAATGATATTTCTTATTTTTTATTTATTTTCGATAACAATACAAAAAGACTAAAATCGTTTTATTAGAATTTAATTGCAATTATTTTGCAGTAATAGTCCAATCAAACTTTTTTAATACAAGATTAGTAGGTCGCAAAAATAGATTCGGTTGAAATTTTCTCCATTAAAAAGAGTTAATTATGTATGAAAAATCAAACAAATTCAATTAACATCTCATACAGGTACTTTTAAACAATCTCCTATTGTCGTAAAACTACCACTAATGTTCATTTGAGTTCCAAAGGTCCAATTTTCCGGACAGTCTCTATACACATGCTTTTTGATCTCTCCTCTTTTCTCCCTTTTCTCTAGTGCTTTCTCCCTTTTGGTTGCTTTGTGTGCGAGCGTGCAAATGTGTGCTCGTGAAAGTTCCATTAATTAAAATACAAGGTAATTAAGTTTGGCGGGAATATTTTAATTAAGTAGCTACTTTGGCGGTTTGTTGTTTTATCAGAACTCTATTACATAATCTTGTCAAATCAGTTACCGGCACTTTTAGTTATCAGTAAATACGTACAAGGAATGTCGATTGTTATAAATTAACTTCACTTTTGGTCTCAATAACTAAATCGCTTTGACCCAAATTTTCAAAATTAAAATCAATTTTCGGGTGGGGTTTTTTTCTTATCAATCCAATATATTTCCGGAAATTATAAAAATTATCCCGATTCTTAGACAATTAGAAGAATTTTCAAATATAATTAAACCACTTTGGCACACATTTTCAAAATAAACATTTTTTGATAGTCTGTCAACGTGAGGGTTTTTCTCTAATTAATCTATAAGCGCTGATATTAGTTTCCGGAAATTTTAAAAAATTTCCCGGGTAGAAGATGATTTTCAAAATATTCATGAAAAAATATTTTAGTAACTCATTTATTCTATAAGAAAATTTTATATTGTACAATTGGTCATTTTTTTTACATGAATTAATCCACTTTGGCACACATTTTCAAAATAAAATTTTTTTGATAGTCTGTCAACGTCAAGATTTTTCTCTAATTAATCTATAAGCGCTGATATTAATTTCCGGAAATTTTCCATGTCGATGATTTTCGAGATATTCATGAGAAAATATTTAAGGTAATTCATTTATTCCGTAACAAAATTTTATAATGTACAATTAGAAGAATTTTTAATAATAATTAAATCACTTTGGCCTAAATTTTCAACATAAAAAAAAATACAAGAGTCTGTCATCATGAGGGTTTTCTCTTATTAATGTATAAGTACCTAAATAAATTTCCGGAAATTTTAAAAATCATTATCAGTCTATTTTGAAAATATTTATGAGAATATATTTCACGTATTTATTCCGTAAGAAAATTTTATATTGTACAATTGGTAGAATTTTTCATAACAAAGACAAAAATCGGCTCAATCCTGTAGAAAGAATATTCGGTTAAAAAAAAATATACGTACTGTCCAAACTAAATATTTGTCCTTATTATTATTATAAGCATACATTTTTTTTTATTTCAAAAATGAATATGCTAAGTCTGATTTGAAAATATTTGAAATATATATACAATGTACAAAGTGTTCTATGTAAAAACATATTATTTTTGCAATTCCTGTTCCGCACGTTGGTGTTTTTTGATGACATTTTGAAAATAAAACACAGTTAATTAATAAAAACGTGTCTGAAAACGCCACCTTTAAAAAAGTAATTAACAAAATTTTCTCAATTTTGTTAATTTTTGAGGTATGTTTGGGATTAATCTATTATTCCTGGGGCATACCCACATGTATGTTTTTGCAGTATTTCTCGAATATTGCTTTCGGTAAAAACGTACGTCTCAGAACTTGTTCAGAAAAAGTAAACATTTACAAAATGGTGCGCCTTTTAAGAAAGAAAAATATTCAAACAAAATTTTTTATTTATAAACATTGTTAAAATAACGAACCAATAACTTCTGAAAATATTACTAAAATTATCTAAAGAACTTTCTACATATTAACAAAAAATCTATTTTTTAAAACTTTAACCCTTTGTATCTTGTTAACGACGCAATTTCAGAGGTACGTCAAGAAATATATTTGATCTATCTGTGCTTCAAATGTTCAGTATGCATTTTTTTGAGCATTTCATTCAAGAAAAATTTTTTTAATTAAAATGAAAATTTAAACTAAAGTCAATATTAAGATTTATTAAAAGAAATTAAGATTTCATTTGAGAACTAATACTAAAATAATAAAAATGAACAAATCATAAATTAATTAATTAAAAATATTAAGTTAATTTAAAAATGTACCTATATCATAAATACTTATTTCTAATTACAAGATTTAATAACAACAAATTAATTATATATTTCAAATTTACCGCAATTAAATTTGATAGTATCATTCCCTAAACTGTCTCTAAACACACAATAAGTCTTTTTTTAGTCTAGGTTTTGGAAATAGAGAATTGACTTACATTATGTAATGACAGATAAAGACATATTTTTTGTTTGAAAAATCAGTCATTTTTTCCATACAACAATCGAAGAACCACATCACCAAATCAAAGTCCACAAGTAGACACAAAAGTTGTAACACACTTTCAGTTTTTGATGAAAAAGTGAGGTTATATTACACTTGACAATACCAATAAAACTTTTTATATTTTAATTAATCTGGTCTTGCAACAATAAAAGTGTGGACTGTATAACATGGAATAGAGAGCGATTCGAAATTTTGACATCTTTTTTGTAGGTTTTGGAAATCACAGACAACTAACAACTATTGTTTATAATTTTACATTTCTTAAAATTATATTTCATATAACATTAACGTCTAAATAAGATTTTTTTATAAAATATGTTTCCATATTCAGTAATTATATGAGATAAATTTCTATACTTTATATCCGGAATGCATAATTTCCGGTGATTATTAAATTGATTAATAAGTCTTGAATTTTATAGATAAATATTCGAAAATTTATGTAATTTTCACAAATGTCTATTAAATTTACTGTTAATTATAATTAAACTATCATTATAATTATATACATTAGATAACTTACCCCTTTTTAATATCAAATTGGTTTCCAAAACATTATTTACAATAAAAATGAATATAAAAATCGAAAATTAATAACCACATACTCGTATAATGTTATTTTTTAAATTCAAATTTAATTAAACGGTGATTACTGAAATACTAAACATTAACATTTCATATGAACTTTGATAGTTTTAGAATCCTTACTATATTTATTGATTTAATTTATTTAAAAACTTTCTTAAATTCCGTGACAATATATACAATAATAACGAAGTTAAAGGTTGGTGATTTTATCATGAATAACACCAAGTTCGATTCTTTTTCTTCTACAATTAAGAAAACTAAAAATCAACTAACATTAGCACGTAACACATGAACCCTCGAGATTGTCTAATTTCCAAAAGAAAATACACAACCCTCGATCTTAAGAAACCCTCGTTGCCCCTCTCTTTGACTTCCACCGTATAAAACAAGTAAAACGTTAACATGTAATGATCTATTATGGAGGGTTTCTTTGTGGCTAGAATCTGTTGTGAAAATTCCTTGTTTTAATACAATGAAGTCAACAAGAAGAAGAAAACTGCAACAGTCCTAGCGGTATTACTAGATTTTTAAACAACTAACTTAGAAAAAAAAATATTTAATCAATAATTGATTTTTTGACCACCCCGAAGTCTTTGACACAGTTTGTTAAGAGAAAAATTGGAGAAATATGGAACTAGAAATAGAACAATTATTACAATTAGAAAATTGATTCGTAATTTACACACAGTTGCTTTTGGCGTCGTTCCTCAAAGTACACTTTTGGGACCCATTGATTACCTCTATGTACACTTTAATTAATTTGGGAAACAACCGATAATATGAATAGTATTTGAAGAACATTAATTAATAGATACATTTGATAATATTTTAAAAAGTATTAATTTCAAGCTAAAATTCAATGGTATAACCCCATATTCAAAATTTTGGTGAATGCTCGCTCCTTCACCAACCTAAACAGTATTTTTTTCGGTTAAATGAAAATTTAAATAAATATTAATAAATTAAAGAATGAATAAATTGTCATAAAAATGTGCACTCCAGTTATAATACAGATAAATTAAAAATTTTGTTTTTTGTATGTAGTATTTTTATTTTTTTAAATTATTATTTTCAGTTAAAAACTGCCCAAAGAGGGATTTTCACAAAATTTTAAAAAATCGTAAATGTTTTCAGGAATGTTTGTATTGCTATGACTAAAAAATAAAGTAGGAAAAAGAAAAAAGTACAACGCATCCTGGCTGTATTTTGAATAAGAATGTTAAATTCGACGTCGGTCTATTCGTTGATTTTTTGTTCTTTTGGTGATTAATTAAAAGTTCTAACGATGAATAGGTATAGTATGCAAAATAAATAAAAAAAATACAGTGAGGTTTTGGTAATAAGAGGAAATTAACCAGGCTCCATAATATCAGAGATTATATTAATCTTAATTAAAAATCAGGATCCTGATTTATTTTTCAAGAGGTTTAGTTCATTATTTGCGTATGTAGGTTACAGATACAAAATAATTTTAAGGTAAATGTATGTAAAATGAGATTGAAAAAATTTTTTTTGAAGAAACTGAGAACAATTGAACAAATTGAACGCCAAAATTAAAAGAAAATTTTAATAAACACTAAATAAATCTCAGCACGAGTTCATGTAATAAAACAAAATTATAATTAAGAAAAGACGGAAGTTACAGGTAACATAAACTAAAAGAAAATATTCTGAAGAAATATGATAATAAAATTATATTTGTTCAAATAGACAAATTTTGATTAATTTGAAATGAAATTAAATTATTTCTAACCTTTTATGTAGATGTTTTGGGTTACTAAAGTTACAAATTTTTATATAATATTGAATCTGGAGAAAGAAATTGAACGCTAAAAATAAATTTTATTAAAAGTTATTAAATATATATAATTTCGTTTTTCTTAAACCAAATCTTTGGAGAATCAGATTTTAAATAAATGTATATATTTATGCAGTGTACAAAATTTGTTTATATAAAATTTCAAAATAATAAATAGCCTGGTTAAAAAACAATTTATTAGCCATTTAATTAGATATTTTATAAAAAGTACTCTATATGTGCAAAAATAATACGTAAGCACAATGATATTACATATCGGAACAGTGTGGAAAATATTTTAATAATAAAATATTGGGGGCAGCATCAAATAAATATAATTCAATCTAAACAGAATATAAGAAGCAATTATTTCTTAATTATTGTAAAATTTAAAATTATATATTTTTAAATCCCTTTCAAGAAATCCAAATAATACCTTATTTATATTTATTTTATAATTAATTCCAGTTTGACTATTTTATTCGACCCTTAATATATTTTTTAAACATAAATTTTATATTTTTTTCAGAAAACAAGTTTTATTTGCAATAATTCAATTAAATCATTAATTAAAAATCAACAAATTCATTCTAGGCTTCACTTTACTAGCAATAAATTACTCAAAACAATTCTCTTAAAAATATTTTTTTTATTGGATTTTAAAGCACAATTATCTTTTGGAATTAGCAAATTTTTGTATTTGTATTTGTATTTTATCACAAAATAGGAACACGAAAACCACCTAAAGATTACTGTAATTAACAAGTCAATTAAATGAGTCTGTCGCTTATCCGGAATAGTCCCAGCTTAATACTAAAACCAGGGTCGTCTTTACTTTAAATCAAACATAAACAATAAAATCAGAAAAACTAATCTTGAATAGAATAAATTTGTATATAAAATAAATGTAATTACAGAATATTTCTAATTCACATAGTGCTGGGAGTACTCAGTATATAATTTTTGGTTAATTTAAGCATGTATTTTCTTATTAAAGCAATTTCTATTAAGTAGTTAAAAAAACAAATCAAAATAATTAAATTTAAAAAAAATATTCTCTTCACACCTAGATTTTATAATGTTACAAAAAATGAATAATTCCAATTAAAAATGATCCGAGGACAACCCTGTTCAAAAACCTCAATTTCCCCCTAATGGAAATATTGTTTATTGAATATCTTTGGTGTGCCGGACACGAGCTTTTTGTCAGAATTAATGTGTTTTGTTTCAATTGGGGCTTTTTGTTATATTTGGAGGCATTAACAGTAAAAACGTAATGTGTATTTTATTTCTATTGCCGGTAAATATTTGATCAAGAATAATTGAATATATTTTTTCTTCCGGAAATTTTTTTTTTCGAACATTACTGAATTGAAAGGGGTGGATGGTGGTTGTATTCAAAGCTAAAAACTTTAATAAAGTTAAATATCTTAAAATACATGTACAGGGTGTTTCTTAAATCAAGCGAAAAAATTCCTTGTTTAAAATTATGATTTATCGCACTATTTTTGAGAAAAAAAATCATTTTATTTAAAAAAAAAAGAGATCCAAATGATTTTTAAGTAGTAAATTAATGTCTGAAATTCATTTGTAACTATTTTGCTACTTTTTAGATTATTGCATTTTTATGTAAACTAGTTATTAAAATATTGCAGGATTATTAAAAACTAGTTAATAGTACAATTTAATTTTGGATTTGCAACCTAATCTTAAAAACATAACCATTATTTTTTTAATAATAAATATTTAATTTTTAACTATAGATGTGGGAATAAAGATAACTCAATAATTTCCTTATTTTTTTGACAATTTTGATTAAAATTTTTTTACAGAATGTTTCACCCGTAACAAGACAATCTTTAATATCTAAACCTAGGTTTTTTTTAATATTTTTTTACGACCTGTAAGGAATATTTTAAAGAATTATATATAAAGTAACGTTTTCTTATGCAATTGGAACATTTTTTCTCAGTCTCTTATCCTATTCTACATATGTTCATTTAAATAGGGAATCAACAAAATTCAGCAGTAACAGTAGCTGTTATAAATGTCAAAAGTTCACAAATTGATATAGCTAATTAAATTGCCCGATTCAATTAAACGTCCAAAACTTTACATCAATTAACACAGAGATAACAACTTATATAACTGATCAACGGTTAATCTCAACAGCAAATATTAGATGAAATATATCAAAAGAAATGAAAACCACATGAATAACAATACAAAATTACAGTAATCTTATAAAATAATTCCAACTATGTTATGTTATTGTATCAGTTATCTCTAATTTCATACTAAATAACAAGTTTATTTGTTTACTTTGATGTTTATTAATATTATGTAGTATATTGTGAAAAGAAAAAGTTTGACTTTCTCATTTTGTTGCACAATATACTAACTATTGTGGTTTCAAAAAGGCGTAGTACATAAAAGTTTTTTTTTTTTAAATTGTGTACCTTATTACAATTTCCAAATCTACTATTGAAGTTCAGACATATTTAACAATAGTATATTCTACAATAAAAATTTTTCCTACGAGTATGAAAGTTACCGGCACGAGCCTGAAAGGTATTTTTTATAAATTGTTGAAAATCAAATTTACTAACTGCAGTAATTAAAATGGTTTTTATGGACAATAATTTGCTCTAATTTAGAGAAGAAAGAAAACTTTGTCAGATTTATCTAATTATATTGAGATTCTACAAATTTGAAAAATGTATTTCGGTAACAAAAACATAAATTAATATTCTGTATTTTTTGAAGACATAAGGGGGCAAGTATTTTGAATCGGAAAAAATCACGTGATGATGTTGGCTCTTAAGTAAAGTTGCCTCTACCGGTTTGTCATTGTTACTGATTCTCTCACCTAAATAAATTTAACGACTAATCAGTGAATATAATGAATGTCTCTTTAAAAAATAAGTTTAAGTAAATAAGTACCTAAATACCTAAATTGATTAACTAACAGCAATGTTAAACAAACTGTCTTAGTATCAAATTACTAATTTTTTGCAAAATTTGTTTTAATTTACTTTTGATGTGAAAGAAACAATTAAAACATTACCAAAACATAGGCGTTGCGTTTCATTTTTAAGAGGTGTTGCACTTTAAATTATTTAAGACTTTTTTTTGCAAAAACGGTGTAAATATCGAAAAAACATTGTGGATGATTATATACCTGAATACTCCATGTAAATCCCTTTCTAATGACGTGCCACATATGGTATATTCCCTATTTAAAATTAAGGGGTTGGGGAAGTGGAAGGGAGGGGGTTGACAAATAGCAGATGTCTGTATCGTAAAAATTTGTCCCCCTTAGAATAAAAGTCGACGTGTTTCAGCATTTCCTTAAAATCTAATGAATACTGCCAAATATCGGGGTGGACCGTTTTCTGTGGCCCACTCTATATAAATCGAATCATTTGGATCTTCATCATCAGCAATACATCAGATTCAGGACCAATTTACTTTCGAATCGAAAATGACGGACAACGGACGATCCCTCCTACAATACGAACAACAGACAAAACACACGGTTGACAAGTGAATTATGGAACAATGCGTCATCAAATACATGTTTACTACGTAGCCACGGTCTGTTGTTCGCGGCGCTTTGAGGTTATGTTCAACGTCAAAGGGAATCTATCAGTTCATGTGTAGCCAGTGTCAGACTGTGCAATGTAATCAGTAGATTATTTCGTTGCTCTAGTTTAACTCATAGGCAGGCAGCTTAAACCTATAACTTAATAGACAATAATGGGGTCAGTATGTAATTTTCAGACAACGCGACTTACAGCGAAAATCTGTATTGTACTGCAACAAAATAATCGTATTGAAATATACAACTCGCTAACTAAACAAGAAAAAAATAATAGTACACAATAACATTTAGAATAAAAAAACTGATAAAATGAGTTATTTTTTAATAACTTTAATGAAGGTACGAACTTTAAACTTTGATAGAGTTCTTGGAGTGGGTTTCACTAATGACAACTTAAACTAAGATAATGTTACTGAGATTTTAACTATAGAGTCCTTAAACTTAAAACTCAAAATTTATTTTTGTAACTATGGAAGTGGTTAAGACGCGTTGATGATCACATCCATTGGTTAATTGTGAGCTCAGTTAGGGCAGTTTTCATTGGTCAATTTTTGTAGCGTATATCAGCTCGTTTGGAGAATCTGCGAGGTGTACTAATATGAGTTGAATATTATTTTAACTTGTCGAAAATGAGGGGATTTTAAACAAAAAAATGTTAACGCTGCGATCATGGAATATTGCAGTAAAATTCAGTCTCAGGAATTGGAGAGACTTTTTTTCAGTTTCGTCTAATAGTAGATGGAATAGGTAAAGAAGAGATGAAGAGATTATTAACTTAATTTATTTTTTTGAGATATATTAAACATGAAACCGAAGAAAAACTCTCTAAACAATAATTAAGGAAGCCATCTTAAATATAACAAGCAGGGGCTCACATGTCCAACTATTTTTCAACTTTACTAAACGAATGGAAATTAAATACTTTGCCATCTTAAGTTTAGAATAAAAATTCTATTTTCCGTAAAGGAAAAACGAAGTCTCCTACCTTTTATTTGTCCTACCACTTAATTGAAATTGAAAAAAAAACAGAAAAAAAAAATTGTTGATGACATCGTTACTCACAAATGGTTTACCTTGTATATTATATTGTTATGTAAAAAATACATTAAATTAAAATCAAAAACCGATCTGTCTGTTTGGAACATTTTTAATGCTTTCTCCTAATGAGTGCGATTTCTGAAAAAAATCCGTCGGTTTTTTTAATTAAATAAGTAAAAATAAAATAAAATAAAATATTTTTTGTTATTATATTTCTATTTCAAAAGCATATATTTTTAAATCATATGTAAAATGTATCTGAAATCAAATTCGCTGTTGTTTTTTCGTAATATTTTTCACGAACATATGATTCTGTACTCTTCCGCGACATTTTATAATCTACCTATTTCCATGAAAATATCGAAAGTGCCTTCCAGCTTGTAATCTCTGAAAAGTCCATAAAGTATAGCGAAGATCTATCTCAAAAAAACTAAAATATCGAAGCCAAAAAACAAAAAGCAGTCAGCAACGAATGAACGTCCCCGCTTGTTGGCTGATAACGGATGATTTATGAAAGAATTAAATTTGGTTGCTTGCCAGGACGTCAATATCTGAAGGGAAATGGACTATTTATGCCTCCATATTTAATTAGTGGCTTTTAGATTGAATGTATAGGGAGTGCTAAATATATTAAGGCCCTTACTTTACGATTAATAATTACAATAATAAAATATAAAAATAATAAATATATTTAAAAATGATAATATTCCAACAATTATAAGTAAGCGATTTTTGCAATTTATATGAGACAAATAAAATTAGTCTTCATAACGTGTTAAATAGAAAATTTTATCTAACCCCTCTTTAAAACAGAGAGTTGTAGGGTTAAAGATGTAATTAATACTTGCAGCCGTATAAATAGATTGAACTGCATCGTTTTGCTTTGGCGTTTTAAAGATATATTTAATAATATCCAATAAATTTAACCAAAATGGAACATTGTTATAAAATATAACAGTGTAGAAATATTTTTTATTAGTCTGTTTCGACTGTACAAGTTGTTAAAATGATTACATTTTCCGTCGAAAATTGATAATAACTTTTGAAACATATTACATATTCGTATTGATATAATGAGAACAGAAAAATGAATTTAAATTTAAAACAAAATTTGTAACGTAATCTAGAATAAGAAGCTTACAGCTATACGTAAAATCTTTCCGTTTTGATATCTGGAAGGATTTGCCTTTATTCAAGTAATATAAAACATTTCTTTCATATTTCAGATAATCGAATTATAAAACGCTCCCTGTCTATTCGGCAAATGCGTCACAATCGTGTTTAATGGATGCTTCGGATGTTTATAATGTAGAATCAATATGTACCTAATTTGTGAATTTTATTTATAAAATGTAGGTCGTTAAAAAGTTTTTCATTCTCTGTACTGTGGAGCTCCGAACTGGAACTGCTACATTTTCATTTCCGTGTCGATAAATAAGTCTATAAAACGGTTTCAGAGGAACAAAAATATTTTTATGATAAGCTTAACACAACATCTTAAGATCGTAGTACAGCAGTAACTAGGTTTTATAATAGTAACAAATGTAGCAATATATCGAATCTGTTTTAAATACATTTCACTACATTAATCGGTCGCGCTAATAATAACATTTTATCCAAATTACATATACATATATTTTACATCCTTAATTTTCGTTTTGATAAAGTCTGAACTAATGTAAATTACTTAATGTATAATAATTAAGATTATGAAACTTACCTAAACATGAAACAGGAAACAATATCACACTTAAAACCAAAATAAAAATAAAAAATGTTGGCTCATCACTCGGTTTAAGCCATGTGTGTTTAACTGAACCAGATAATGGTAACAGGGAGGAAAGGGTAAAAAATTGTCGACAAACGAAAGAACTCCCTTCGCCTAAACCCCAATACTAAAGGAAGAGGCAAAAGAACTTTTAAGTTCAACCAGGGGGTTTATTTGTTTTCTGAAATGTTCTTAAGTTCACCACTCAACACAGTTTTAATGTTATTTAGTTAGTTTTTTATACCACATAATACCTTTGTTAATTTTTTAATATCTGTTCATTTTTACTACTTAACTGCACTGTTACTTTAATTAAGAAGAAACATTTTTTGTTTCCTGTTCCATGTTTAGGTAAGTTTCATAATCTCGTTGCTTTGTTAACTTATTGTTTTACTATTATAACTTTTGTATTATTTTTGTATTACAGACCTGATGTCCTGAAGTCGAAACTAGTTACACTTTCTATAAAATTTGGAATTAATAAATTAATTTGTTGTGGTACGATTTTGAGTTTCATTGGATTATTTCACTTTACCACATAGGACCTACATGGAGGACCTTTTGTACTTTATATATGACAAACTCGATCCTCAACACATATTTGAAGAGATTATTGTGTAAATAATCTGTTGGCCTGTTTTTGAACAAGAATATTATGAATATTTTTTGATCAATGGAAATGCTTGGATCTCGCCCTCCCCACATTATTTGTTCATAATTCTATTGCAATGAAATGGCTCTGGTCGTGCGTGGCTCCCAGACGCAATAGTATTCTTATAAGTTAAACAAAATATTAATTATTAATATTATCGAATACTTGAACGTATTGAAACAACCCAATCCTTATTTAGTTATTTTATAGCCGTGCAATTTATATTCCCACCATGAAGTAGGTGCCCCCGAGGGACATCCCCTCTAAATTAATACCTAAAACACTACAATCTTCCAATTGAAACGACTGTCGCTTCTTGTACTCCATCCACTCGAAGCATATAATTAAAATCTAGCGATAACGAGCTTATATTAATAAGACAGATACTGTAGAAGGGCTTAATGAGCCGACGTGCCATTATTCAACCCTGACAACTCAATCAGGGTTGAAAGCTTAGATAGAAGGCACAACACACGTAAATAAATATTCATCAGTATCCACACTAATTTCTCCTTTTGTGTTTTATATCATTCGAGCATTCAAAGGTGGGGATGCCAAAACGAAATTATTTCAAAGCGTATGTAGACTCCGTTTCGCCTTCTAACAGAAATATTTAAGTTAAATGAAATATAATTTTATAAAGAATTATGAAAAAGGTATTAAAACAGAAAATAAGCATTTTAACAAAATGTATAAATAATCCCTCGAACAAAATGATTGTTTCATTTCAATTTGCAGTAATTTCAAATAAATTTTCAATTTTCAGGGTGAATGAGTATTTTTTGAAATGGATAAATTATTAAACTGATGGGGTTGAACAAACTTTATTTTCAGGAAACTTGAACAAAATATGTTAATGGTAAAATGATATGAGAGACTCTGATTCGTCTCCGCCAAACTTGACACTTCACTGCTTTTCTCAACGACAATCTGCTATTTATTTACTCTTCTTGGCTTCTCGAACATTCCAGTTAATTCTTGACGTTTATGAAAATATTTGGGAATCTGTAAGTTCTGGATTAGGTTATCCTGCTTTTCCGAGATATTATCCTGTTAATCCGTACAGCTAGGGTTACGATTACAATATTTTTCGATTTTCAGAATCGACATGTACACTGATTTCAAAAATGTAACATGCATCATAACACTAAATTTATAATAGATGGTCAGAAATGCGTTCATAAATTAACAAGTGTTGGAATGAGATTATAATTAATGTACTGTTATGTATGACGCCCATTTTTTTTATTTTAGTATTTTATTAATTAATAAGAATTTATTCACTGTACGAAATAATTCTAAATTTAAAATATTTATGGTTATTATTATATATTATATAAATATTTTCATCAGTTAAAATATTTTTTAAGTAAATTCTAGAGACATCGAATACAAAAAAAACATAATTCCAGAATGTGTTGAAAGAAGGAGCTACAGCTTATAGAAGATCTAAAAAACTGAAATTAGATTGTAAATAAAATATTCGGTGTGTGGAAATATGGAAAGAAAAGAGTGATGATGATTGTAATTTAATTTCTCATGGACATTCAAATGTCAGTTACGAATCAGCTTTTTGGATATACGGTTGGTTAGAAAATTTAATTTATTAAATATTAAAATTTTATATATAATTCTACTAATTAAATTTCATGATATATTTTCAACTAATAAATTCTATATTATATAACTATCTCAAATAATTTTAAATTATCTCAGTATATTCCAATGTTAAATATTTTGACAAAATTCTGTATCAAACTTGTCTGAAAATATAAGGTAGAAATCAAAATATTTATTTCATTCAACAAAAGAGTTAGTTGTTTTATTTAACCAAACATTTGCATCAATTAACCAACTAATTGTTTCAGTAAACTACACTTTTCTTTTATTGTAATAAAAATTTGTTGTAATGGTTATTCATTCAAATATATATTTAATTAACATTTAAAATTAATTAAGATTTTCTCAAAAATAGTTTATATCGTCAATATGAATCATAATAATAATTCATTTTGAATAAAATAAATATCAGATTCATTTATTATCAAAAAACGTTGATCGAAAAAATAAGAAAACCTTTTATCAATTCTAATATTTTTATATTAATTATGATATAAAATATATTTTAACAGTTAATTTAAATCAAATTCTTCATAATATATTTATCTGCTTACCGAATACGTTCTGAAGATCAACCACGACTAACCTGAAACAAAAATACAAAAATAAATACATGCAACAGTATTTGTCTTAACAATTAATGAGTCAAGGAATTAAGGCATATTTTAAAGTTATCACTGCTTGTTGTAAAATATATAATGGAAAACGCTGCAGCAAAATGGAAAAACATAAAAAAACAAGCAGTGACTAGTTAGTATTGTACATAAAATAACTCGAGTTGCTGCAAGGATGTTAAGCTGATTTCCTTATACTTGATCTTCTATTTTCCAGGCACTTAAAATAATTTGTTCGTACCACAATTATTAATATATAAAATTACAGAAATGTACGCCTTTTAATTTATATAATGTATAATAATCAGAAAGGCAGGTATTTTTTTGGGGCTTTTCTCTATGAAAATATTCTTTGCTTTCGGAAAATCTTCAAACACCGATATACCTACCTATTGCACTTATTTTTAAATCCAGACTGACGGAAAGGAGTTAGACTATTGGTTATAATGAAATAGGTGCCTAAAGGTTACATTACAAGGTAATTATAATAGTAATTAGATATTACACAAAATCATTCTCTGAGCAAAATGTTCTGTCTTCCAAATGCTATTATTGGAACCGGAAAGATCTACAGATAACTCAAGGAATTTAAGCTATAAATCTCTCGGGTTATGATGTAAGATTTAAATATACATTTCGAATATTTAAGTTGGAAACTTCTTATTTCTCTAGACTAATATTTTATTGGGTTTTTCATCGTCAAAATATATTTTTAATCTTTCGGCATTGTTTCCATAGAATTTGTCTATTGTCATGTTCCAAATAGCTTCGTTGTATAGTAATATTTTATTATACATTTATTTAATGAGTTGTATTCTGGCCAAGAACTATATAACACCCACAACGCGCCATCTGCGATTTTTGCGGATGTTTGCTTATCTTGGCTTTCTGACAGCCTGTAAATAATTGTTCGCTTTATAAAATTCATTTGTTATAGCCGGAATTTTAAATGCCTGAAATACGTCTAATTGAAAATTGTAACGGGCAATAAAATATTACGGCGCTAAAATGAGGCTTTATATTTTTATAAAGATTAGGTCTACAATGTAATGCGACAAATTAAATACACTACACAGTGTGACGCAATTTATTGGATAAAATAACTATTTCAAAAATAGACGACTTTTAAAAAAAGTTAAAGCACGTCAATTTTAATTCTTGGAGGGCCATCTTATGATTTACATGAAAGAGTTGCTTGGTCACCAATTTGTCACGGAAAGAAAATGTTGCCGCATTAGACATATCAAATAATTTATTAATTTTACATAACTTAAAGCATAATATAATTATGTTACTTTTGCCAGCTTTGTCCGAAACCCAGTGTGGGTTCCAAACGGTCTAAAAAATAGCCACATGTTTAGATAAGGGTGGTTTTCGAATAAAATAGTCGAGAAACGTTCCGATTGATCGAAATAAAATTGGGCTGAGTTAAAATCAATGGAAAAGTAGATTTTAAGTTGATAAGTCGGAGTAATTAGTAATATGGGATACATTTTAATTTTTAAAGACAAAATTCCCGCCAGGGATAGAATTTGATCAGTTGAGAAAAATTGTAAAAATTGTCACTTGAATTCTGCGCTTCGTTCGAGAAACTTCTAGATTTTTCTAGTTTCTCTTCTTGCTCAATAGTAAGTTGCATTTTTTTAAAGTGGTTCGGTTGATTAAATTCGGTAAGTCGCGTCGAGTACAATAATTCCCACCGGTAAATTCGGTCAATAAAATTCTGGAAACTCTGGAAGACGAAGCCCTACCCTGGTAAGTGATTCTTGATTAATAAAAGTATGTAATCCACTAGCAATCGCGTAGTCACCTCGATATCAAATTGATGGCAATTTTAGTATCTAAGAAACCAAGCGTTCCCGCTCGGCGCATGCCAACCTAAGAGGGATATTAATAATTTTAAAAACATAATCTAATCTTCAAGACATTTCATCAATTAAAGATAAATCAAAAATTCATTACGAATATAGAATCATCCTTTCATTTCATAAAAATGAGTTTATTTTAATTGAATTCAATCTACACATACAATGTTATAAAATATTTAAATTAATTGTTTCTGTGTACGTCACTGAAAAATACAGCACTAATTAAATGTTCCAGTTGGCGTTCCATGTCAAAATGAATGAATTTGAGATTTTCTCTATACTAACGTGAATAACTGTATCTTTTACTTCTTTTTCATTTCGATTCTAACTTTACCAAAGAACTCAAATGTGTGGAATAAATTTAGTATTTGAAAAATGGACGACTTTTGAAAAAACACGTCAATTTTTATTTTTTTTACATGATGTATTTTACTTCACAGTTGTTAGCGTACTGACGTATTCGACGATTTGTTTTAAAACCAAACAAGGTAATGAAACACCTCAATTGGAAGGTCTTCTAATCGTCTATCAAACGGTATAATAATTCGAATATTTATCTCGCTATTAATTTTCTATCGATTTTAGGTAGATCTTTAAACTTTTTTTCAATTTTACTGATTGTTGATTGAGAAACGCGTTCACAGTTGAAATACTTGGTGTTAAATGAATCACGAACCTCTTCTTGAGTCCAAAAGTCTCTTCGCTAGGTTTAAATATTTTTATGAAAATAATGTCACATTTCACTGATACATTAACTAATTTCAAATTAGGGTGTACCATTTTTACCGTTAATGCATTTCTTTTTTCTGAACATTCAAAACATTATAGAGGACATGTATTATTCCTAGTGGTAGTATAATTTAATTCTACTTAACTAAATATATAATTTTGGTGGTCCCTGTAGAAATAAATGATCGAATAATTATAACGTTGGATATAAAATTAGGAAATATTTCAAATGATATATCACTTGACATATTTAAAAAAACCGTCGATAACTCCTGTTATTAATTTGTTCTCACTCTGTATAAGATAACTATGTTACTGAAAATGTAATTATATTTATTTGAAATCATAGCAACAAAAGATTTTTTTAAATCATAATATTAGTATTCACTAAAAATCACAAATCGCATTCAAGGTTAACAAGTAGTGAAGTCAGTTTGCCGGAGGCTCTAAATACTTCAATAAACAAAAATCAAAAACAATCATACTTCTCTGTGAATATTTTTTTATTAGGTATATCAATTACTGTGTCATGTTATAAACCATAAATATTTCGAAACAGGTAACGTTATTTATATGTTTATTACGTTAGAAGATTAAAATTTTAAGAAAAATTGCCACAATACCGCAGGTGTGCTGTTTAAAAGACGTCGTTGAGAAACTGCTGATGTAACTTTTTGACAAAAAATTGCCATCACGATCACAGTTTTGTTTCTTCTTCTTGTAGTTTCAGACAATGACGAAAGAAAAAAAAATTTATGTCATGAAGTAATATTTTATGGGAGCATTAAGATTGGTGACCTTTCTAGAATATATTGCGTCATCAACGTAAGCCAAAACTTTATGTATACGGTATTTTATTTTTTCTACAGTGAGTTTTATACGAAAACAATTTTTTATTTAATTTTTACAATTTACATGGAACATTTTATAAGATTATAGGAATTTTGGGGCGGTTCCAAAATGGCCAATTTTATAAAGGCTGTCCAGAAAGTCACATCTGCAAAATCTAGATCTCATTTTCGGTCGTTCTGAAGCAAATCACCTTATTCAAAAATGCTTGCTAAAGGAGCTAGAGCTCCTTGAAGATGGAACTGGAGCTCTTTCAAGATGTAGCTCTAACATTGCTATTATCTCAAATAACTTCAAAACGGATACCAGTTGAATGGATTATTTTGTACATTTATTTCTTAAATTGTGCCCAATCAAATTGCCTGAATACAATTTTTAATTGTAGTTATAGGCGGCTCGCTTGAGTGGGGTATTGGATACTTTTATTCATTATTTTTTTGTTTCCTAAATCTCGACATTTTTATCAAAAAATAATTTTTCACGGTCGTCTATAATAATTCAAAAAATTATTTGATAGTCAATGGAAACGTATGCATAGATACATGAAATATTTTAATCGATTTTTCTCGAAAACGGTAGGGACCTCAAATTCGAAAAAATGAAAAGATTTGTTAAATATCATGTCAAATTGACGATATTTTGAGAGAGAAAATGTATCTAATAATTTAAATTTTCAGTAAACAAGGAGCTTTCAAATGATGTACCACTCGATCTATACACCAACTAAAAAAATAACAATTTAGCATTGATTCCCCAAGCAATTTATATAAATAAGGCAGTTCCCAAATGAAACACGTTTCATATTCTTCTGTCGGTATTAAAATAAAAAAGAGTTTTTAGGAAATGTGAGTATAAAGCACAATTCAGTGGAAGAATTTTGACACTCGAAGATTCTCGACACCTTGACTACTTACTACAAGATTATTTTCTGATGAGACGAGAAGATAACTAAAAGTTAAGTTAGGGATAAGATGATAAAGGTCTGACGCCTTTGGTCAAATTAGCCTAGACCCTTTGAAAGGTTCACTCGTCAAACTTTGCGGTAGGCTGGTTCATAATTTGCCAGTTTCAATTTGTAATTAAATTCAATATAAGTGATGGATCCTTAGGTAAACATAAAGTCCCTTGAGTTGAAGTTTTAGAAAAATTATACGGTCATTTTTGTTAAAAAAACTAAATTTTAATTTTTCTGACGCAATTGTATATAAAAATGTATTTTTGTTTAAAATGTACCGTTAATATTACTCATAAAAATTAAATTGATATTTGCTCTTGATTATATTTATTTTAAAATTCGATCCGGAGTGCTTTTTATAGTTGTACTTTAAAGAAGAAAATTATAGAAAAAAACGAACGAAGTAAAGAATAAAATAGTAAAAATGAAATAGCAGATATTAAGAAACTCTTCTAGGAACTAAGAAGAACTTAGTATACATATTGGAAAAAACAAGAATTCATAGAAAAAACAATAGAAAAATTAAAAAAAGGTTTTAATAATAAAGATTTCCAGAATTTATGTCAAGAAGCAAAGAAGACACCGAAAGGTTTCAAACCAAAGACAATTTTAGTTAAAAATGAAGAAGGAAATATGATTATCGACATTCTATAAGTGTGGTGGCATATTTTAAAAAGCTGGATAAAGAATAACAATTCGTAAATACCCGAAGAAGGAGAACCAAAACAAAAAACATCAAAAACAATCGCAAGAATACATGGAAATTATGAAGAGAAGTAAGAGAAATTATCCAAAAGCTAAGAAACAATAAAAGTGATGGAAACACTGGTATCACAAACGAGTTAATAAAAGAAGGTGGATCAACTTTAACAGAAAAAATTATATGGAAGGAAGAAACTATACCAGAACAATGGGCAGAAGCAGCTAATAACAATTATGAAAAATTAGATGCTTGGAGATCAATGAAGGAATAAGCAAGCGTTAAGAAAAATTTTGAAATCCGAAAAGGTACCCAGAAAAGTAAAAGAAATACTAGAATAAACAGGTTTACGTAGTATAGAAGCGAAATGTGACACCCAAATAAAACGAAAGCATAGAAAATAAAATTGCTGACACAGATCTAGGGAGATAAATGACAGTAAGAGGGAAGGATCAGAAAGATAAATAAAGAAAAAATATATGTATACCAAAAATCTTCAATAAGGGCACGCAGAACAAAATGTTGAAAGACTACCACAGACTTATAAAGAAAGTAATAACAGGAACAATATCAGGAGAAAAAAAGAAAAGAAAAACCAAAAAGGAAATGGAGGAGTAGGAATTAAAAACTATGAAAGTTAATAAATGGAAGGAGAAAGTTTCAAATAGAAAAAATTGCAAAATATCACAAATCAAGCCTTACATATTAATGTCTGAATAATCGACAGGAGACGCAGAGAGTATTGAGCTTTTTTTCATCAAAATTTCAGGTAAGAAATTATGTCGAAACTCCAAATATTAAATGTTGTTTGGTTTCTGTTTGACATCGAAAAACCCTTTATTATATTCGAACACGCTGAATCTCAATTACGGGATTTTGTTGATAACTCAGTTTTATTGAATTTGTAAAGCCCGTCAAGTGTTATCGGTGGAATATTCGGACGCCCTGTATAGTTTAGAACCATAAAATGCATCAACATTTTAGATAAATTTATTTTTCAATATTCGGTTTTGTTATGTGTAGAGAGTATTAAATAATCAATTATATAAAAAAATCTTATTAAAAATAACAATACACACTCTGATAGACACAATCGGGTGTTCTCAAGGTTAATATTAAAAAAAACTTTTTTTTCAGTAGTTCCCCATGCCGAATCTGTTCCAAATTGGCGTATTTGGATCCCGATAAATTTGGATAGCCTCCAAAAACAATATATCCTACAAAATGAAAAAGAATTTGATTTTCTAATAACTTGACGAAGAATAAATAGAAAAAGAATGATACGTTGCAGATATTAATTTTATTATTATTAATATCTTTAATATGAAATTTAATATCGAAAGAACAATTGTAGAATTTTTTTAACGAAAAATCATTGGAATCTAATACGCGATTTATTTTTCATTTAAAAAGCATATTCAATTTTAGTTTTTACCCGTTCAGCAACAAATTAAATGCAATCGTTTAATTGACGCATTCACACTTTCTAAAAGTGTGATATAAGTTACTTACCGCACTCGTAATATAATAATAGTTTATTTCCCAACTAATGTGAAAGTTACGAACACTACGCGTGTATTAAAAAATAAAAATTCTAACTAAATGATCATAAGAAAAATATTTTTTACTAATCCAAACATAAATTACCTCTGAATCTGTCAACACCTCATCGTTTGCAGCCGTTATGAAATCAAATTTAACGAGAAATTATTCTGTAACGGAGTCCATTTATCAATTAGACTTTATATATCTCTCTCTTTCTCTCTTTGCCTTAATACATGAATTTCTCATCTGATGCATTAGATGAGGCGTTGAGCATCCACATCTCGTCTAATTCCTCTTTGGATATTTGCCAATGTCCCCGAAATCGACTTCAAATTCTGTGATATCAAATCATTCTATTTGCTATATACCAAATGTCACATGAAAGGGAATAATGAAAAAAAAAAAGCCGATGATGAAGTTTGCTGCCCGACCATTAAATTAGACGAGGTTTGTTGAACGTAAAAAATTGGGTATTTTTTTCTGGTGGTGGAACAACAATTCATGCACCTGCCAAATATTTTTCTCGTGAAAACGTATTTATAAACTATTTGATCAGTAAGAGAGATGACATTTATTTATGTAATTTAATTTATAAAAAAACTATTTTCTGCCTTTCGAGGGTAAAAAATTATTCCATTTTTTCTATAAAGGTTTTTACAAAATACGCAGGCAAGGTTTTATTTTTAAGGGATTTTCTGACATTAAGCCATAATGTGCTAATTCTTTTGTTATATAAATCAACTTGACTCAGGTGATTTTTCTTTTTTCTTTTTATTCTTGGTGGTGACTTTTAGACGACATAGATAAATTTATACTGTGACCTTTTTCACTGTATACTTTTACCGCAATAGAAGTGATCAATGAGAAGTAAATAATTATTGTTTAAGCTAATTTATCAAATTCCACTTAATAAAAATATTTAAGATGTAATCACATTATCTTAGATTTTAATAATATAAATACAAAAATTAATTACAAATAAATTTTATGAAAGTAAGAACAATTACTTTCATTTCTTCCCCTCTTCTTTTCTGATTAATGTTTTCTTAATTTTTCATGTTACTTAAATAGAGTATGAGTTACCACGTTTTTTACCATATTTATATTTTTATTTCATAATAATCTGTCGTTTTGCCTCATTTTATCATTCATATATTACTACTACTTTTATTTATTTTTATTTAAGGATTTTTTTTATTTCCTTCTATTATTTCTCTTACTTTTTAAACAATATATGTTCTGATTTTTTATTGTCCTTAAAACATTCTTATCTTAATATAATCTGCCTATTTTTTTTTATATTTTAGATCACAGTATAATATTTGATTACTATAACTATCATCTTCCATTTTTCTATACATTTCTGACAAAATTGTTGTTTTTGCTTTATTTCTTTATCCTCTATTCTTTGTTGCTTGTAAATTGTATTCTTACTCTCATCGTGTAATTATTTATTTTCTTTATGTTTACTTTTTGGATTGTTTTTTTCTAATCGATTTTTGTTATTCTTTTCCTTAATACTATTTCTTAACAATATTTAACTCCCTAAAATAGTTTGTTTAAGCCAAATAATTAACTTTATATGAACTGTTTAATTGCATTTTCTAGATTAATGAATTTTTGGTTAGAATAACCAATATTTATTTGAGATAACAATTTATGTGATTCTTTCTGTGTAATAAAAAGTTATTAGTTTCTCAAATAATATGAAAATAATTTATTAAACATTCATGTACAGCTCTTAAACAAAGCCATTTCTTTAGATAAAATAATTTTTATTTTTCAGCAAAATACGTCGTTTTTTTATTGACTGTAAACATTTGAACTTTTTTTTTTATATTTCAATGACCAGACTCTAATATTTTAAGTACACTCATTTTAAATGAGAAACATCAATTAGTTATGCGCTAATCAGTTCTGACGTCAAATATTTATTAAATTCAAGAGGTTTAATTTCTGTAGGTAAATATAACTATGATTCAAACAAAAATGGCCATTATAAAAATGAGGAAAATGTAAGGCTATAATTTGGAAAACATGTTCCTGTTGAATGAAGGAAATTTAAATATTAAATACTTGATTTGATGAACCGGTCGTCGCAATCAAAATTGCATTTAGAAAAAATGAAAATCAATTTAAATGATAGTTCTTAAACATCTTATAAATTTGTTTCGATTCTTTGCTTCAAAAACTTTGCTGCAATAATTTTGGTCTATTTTCCGATACATAAAAAAAATGAAAAACAAAATAATTTCTAAACACCCTATATCTTTTTAAATGTTTTAGATATAAATACGACTAAATGATAGTATTCAATGTATTCTCAAAAGTTCCATTTTCGTGGTTAAATTTTCTGGTAAATGCGCTTGAAAAAAAATGTTACCCGAACGAATAGGGAGCACGGGCTATTAGTTCACTAAGCCGTAAACTAACTCTTTATAGGTCAATTTATACTTAAACTCATTTTTGAAGTCAACTAGGCGATAGTTACAATGTTTCCTTTATAGCATTGTAATATTTTCAGTTGCGTGCAATAAATCATTTCCGAAACTTCATTTCTAAACGTTCGAGGTACATAAATCAATTCAAAATAAGAACGTAATAACGTATAAAATATAAACAATTCGTTTAGTAATGAAATATTATGCCAACTCATAAACTTATCTTTCTAATGCTCTGCCAATTTTCGTTGTACAAGCAACGAAAATTAAAATTAATCCCTAGTTTTTACGATTTTTAAGGCATAATGGAGATAATTGTTACAATTTATGTCGAAGATTCATTCTTTGTACACAGGTTAAGAAATACAGAGTGGACCAAAAGTCTGTAAACGGCTAATTATCTCGTAACTTACTAGTCCGAATTTTTACAAAATTTGGAATAAGCCTATTTTGGGATACGGAGATTCCAGATTTGGCATTTGCAATGTTGCTAGATTTGCCGTTTCTCTGATATTATTAGTCACTTTGGTTTTTTAAATACATCACCCTGTATATTTAGTCATTTTTGGAATCTTCTCTTCGAGAAATTCGAGAATTAACAACCTCTTTCAAAATCTGCAAAAATATACAGGGTGTCCCGTTTAAATTTAAAAAGTTGAAGGTATGTCCGATTAAATCAGAAGTATATTTTTAACAACAAAATGTACATGCACTTACATGTAAAATTTAATAAATATCGTCGGTTTCGTTTTAAAAATATTTACTTGGTTCCATACTTTATCCCAACCCTGTATACATATCCTTTCATTAGATATTCTTGATCAAAAGGATATTGTTTTTGGACCAATTAACGATCTCAAAGTATATACGGATTTGTAATCTTCTAGTAAAGAATTATCTATTGTTGGAGACACAATGGCTATTTCCTTGCTTGGAAACTGTTGTTGGGTAAAAAGAAGGGCATCTAAAACAATTTGTAAAACCAAAACCTAAGAGGAAACAAAAAAAAATCCTAGTAATGAAGAAACCTTTCATGCCTACCAAAAAGTTTATAGAAAGCCTAAACTCTCGTACCCAACTAGATTTTGACGAAATTGTTCTATTGCTGGATAATACTCTTAGAGTCACAGAGTCATCTAAAACAATACTTGAATTCACTGACAATTTTGAAGCGCTGGCCCTACTTTTCTATCAAATCCGACCTTATCTCACAGAAAGAAGAATTAAAACAAGTTGCAGTAGGCTTACAACAAGAATTCTAACACAAATTGGTCTTCAAACAACAGATGCTGAAAGTGATTTTTCATCGCGAGAAACTCAATAGTATATTTTCTCTTTTTCTTTAAATTTGTCCAAGTGGAAACCATATCTAATTATATTTTGCAGTGGATTTTTCCAACAGTTGCCAGTACTACAACTTATAAGTCAGTTTAACCCGTTCATTATAGGATTACAATAAACTAATCTTATTGGGAATTGCTAAATGACATTGCACCTTGCAAACTAATAGAATTCTACAATTGATTTAAGTAAATTGTAATTGATAATAACTCCTCACGGTTGATGCGTTTCTTCGCTTTGAAATAAAAAAAAAATTAAATTTATCAATGAGCCTTAAAACAGGCGAATAAATTGCCCCGCTACTTTTTACGATCACTAAATGAACATTAGGGTTGGTTAACACTGTTATATGTGATGGTGTGCGCTTCACGGTTCAAGCATCCATTTTAATCATAATGAAGGTGAACCTTAAGGGACAGTTAAATTTTGTTTGACGTTAAAACCCAATTTTGTCTGTAGGATAATGCAAAAGGATTTTGAAACAAGTTATATTTGTGGGGTGAAATGTAAATCAGTTAAGTTGACTGATACGTTTTGTTTTAAACGTCATAAATGTTGATTTCTTGACCTTTCATTAAATGAACAGTGGTCAATTTTTAAAATTATTCAGTTCGATAAAATTCTATGTAAAATTGAAGGATTTCGATATTTCACCGTTCATTATTTTCATTTATTTTAACTTATAAGTATAGTAACTCTTTTCTGTTTTTTAACTTTTATTTCCAATAAACTTCACAACTCAATCGGTTAAAGAAGACTCTTGAAACACAAAAAAACGGGCTCATCAGCCAGTGGCCCCAGAATCATCTCGAGTAGGAGACAACACACGCCAAGTTGTTTTCATTAGGAAGCAAGTTGGTCGTTTTCCAAATTCGAACACTTGTTGATTACATTCAACCAGGGACGTTTCTAGATAGTTAGTGTTAGTGAACGCGTTTTTGCAAAAATGCTAAGAAAAAATAAAACACAAACGGGAAAATTCGAAGAGTACGTATTTCATTATGCAGTGTGTCAGCCCCTAATTAAATAACATTTATTTTACCTACTCGCGAATTTTTCAACTCAATTGGTCATTGTTCCGAATGAAAAACGAGGTATACAGGGTGATTCATACAAATCAACATAGTCGGTACCCTGTTTTTCACTGGGACGCCCTGTATTAATTTATATTTTTGAAATTAGATAAGCTAACTCTAAAGATCTACAATATTTATGATCTAAATGTGATCTACAAGGTAAAATTTAGAAATTCGTTACAATTTTTTTAGGAAAATATTTTAGTGAAAGTCTCCTGTATTTTATTTAAATGTACAGGAGGTAACAGAAGAAAATCCGTATCAAAGAATGGAATTCTAATAGAGTTCTGCGAAGGATTAATGAATAAGGTCACACAGCTCTTAGTACCCTTTTTTTTTCAGGCGAATTCATGTTAAGTGAGGAAAAAACCGGAAAAACTAGAGGTAAGAGGAGAATTTTAAATAGATCCGTGAGATACATTCAATTTCCTCAAAAGGTGTTCTTTTGAGGAGATATGAAATGTGCTCAAATTATTAGCCCAAATTGTGGTCCTGTTTTGACAAATTTATATTTAAATACACAAAGTTCGAGCTTATCGAATTATAAATGACCACGGGACGATTGGATATAATATAATAAAAAATTACCATTCTAGTTGGATGCGGAACTCATAATGAATCCCAAAAAATGTTTTGGTTTAAAATTATAGTCTTGTAACTAAACCACTTGAGAATTTGTTTGTGAGAAACTTAAAGTCGGAGAAGTGTGTCTGAATTATTAGAGAAACATTCTCAGGTAATGTAAATAATAAATTATTTTATTTACTGAACTGGTTTTGGATATTTACGATAGATTTTAAAAAAATATATTAAATACTTTCAAAATAAAATAATACAGTGTGTTCCTCTAAAACCGAAGTGCCGAATGTTCTGGACTTACATAAATGATCATGTATGTTTCAATTTTCGTTCAGAGAATACGAGAACATACAACTGGGTTGTATTATATATCTAACATAAGAGCAAAAATAATTTTATTCCATAAGCGCTTTCCACACTATATGCAGCAGAAATTATTGGAATAAGGCTAATGTAAGAAAAGCTAACACATCTAAAAAATTTCAAAATAAATGAACATGATGATTGAAAAAATTTCTCTAAAATCTCACATACATCCACTAACTTTTAAAAAAGCTACAATAACTGACTGAAATCACAAATTTTACATTAATCACTGGTAACATTTAAAAAGTAATAGTTAAAATCTTATTTTACTGGAATTTAACTGAGAACCGTCTCTGGGTTGTCGTGTTCAAGAAGTTGGGAGTCGTTTTTGACGTCGGCAAGTGCCTCATTCGGAATAGGAAAAGGCCTTATTGGATCTCTGGCCAATTGAGTGTAAAACATTTGAGGAGATTGTTGACTGGAGTTTAGTAGTTGGAATTAGATTTTGGCGGCAAAGGGTTTAACTCGGATTATATGTAAAATTGGACGCCAAACCTTATAAAAATCGAATGCGTTTTTGGTACTGACATAAGGAGCTAGTAAAAAGAGGAGTAAGAGCAACAGGAAAAGGAAACTAAGAAGGAGATAGAACACGAAAAATTTGACGTAGAGAGAAAAAATATAAAGTGCTGTATAGAAAAAAAAAGTGTTGAACATACATTTAGTCACAATTTCTAGAACCTCCAGCCATCAATATACAAAGTAATAATTGTGAATAAATATTTTAATATTAAAATATTTGTAATGAAAATAAGTCATTAGAATTATATTGTATTTCAAATTGTCTCCATCAAGCTATTATAAATGGCTTGTTGAAAATAATTAATATATTCTTCCTTTATAAACTACCAACAAAGTAATATAATTTTAAAAGATAAAATCAAATGATAAGTCTTTGAATAGCGAATCACGTGTTCTGCTCTAATTTACAACTAGAAAATTTAAATCCACGCTATGACAAATGATTAAAAACACAGTGCAGACCTGATGATGTTAATATAAAAAAGTGTAATTACCATTTTCAAGTTCTCAATGTATACATTACATTCGCCGTTTGAACTGTAGAACTGGAAATGAAACATGTTATATTTTTCTACTTATACGAGGTTACAGGCAAAATTTCCCGAGAGAATTTTTAACAAAACTATATCAGATATTTTTTATTTTTCCTATTCAAGAATTGCCAAGTTCATAAAATAGAATAATAGTATAATACAATAACAGTTGAGATTACAATCACAAACTAACATTTAACATATTTATATAAGCCATCAGGAAGTCTTCAGGTGTTCCTCCGTAAGCTGTTCTAGGGCAGTCTTCTATAATATGTTTCACGGTTTGGTTTTTTTCCCATTTATGCAGGAAGTAGGCTCATCTACCATGCTGGGTCCGGATTCTGTTCAGTGTTCACCAGGTTTTACGTGGTAAGTCGAATCCCGGTGGCTTTTGGGTAATACATAGTATTTGGTTGTTTTCCTTGTTGGTCCATTTTTGCTGCCAGGCATTAAGCAGGTTGAATAAGTAAATAAAAAAGAGTAATGGCCAACAATAGGAAAATCATACCTATTTAAAATATTAAGGAATTTATTTAGTCGAACTAATGACCCACCCGTCCCCCAGTCCTGATTTAACACCAAGCGACTTTTTTAAGTTTCCTACAATTAATTATCCGACTGACCCTCGTATTATATAAGAATGAATATAATTCTATCTCTCCCATGCACAAAATGTGTATTTCGTCAGCGTTGACCATTGAAATCGAGATTCTAATTGAATAAGCAAATATATTTGTTTGGATGTGTTTATTCAGAATCAATAATAAAAAAAGTATGCTGTTCGTATGTGTTGTCTCTGCCCGTAGGAAATTTTATCTTAAAGGAGTGTCAGTACTTTCGTGACATATCATATTTATTGTTTGTAGGCACCATTAAACAATAAACAAAAGTAAATAAACGAGATTAGAAATGAAATGTTCCCTAGGTTGTTATTCACAAAGTAATCTGACTTTTAGTAATTGAATTATCAGCAAATGTTCATGGAAATCATAACATGATAATATTCTAAGAGGCGATGATTACCAGACTCATTTTTCTTCTTGTATATTAATTTGTTCGACATCGATGGTTGATCCTTTTTCGATGGTTGATCCTTTTTCAATGGTTGATCCTTTTTCGATGGTTGATCCTATAGAAATTTAAACAGCTAGTTTATACAGACTCAGTGGGAATATTTCATCCTATACCTATACCTATACCACAGCGATATTCTAGAGAGTTAGATTAACAGAGACGACACATTATTGCGCCCTCTCTCGGTTGTCTAGTCATATATTATTATTCGTATTTTTTACTCCTTAAGATTTCTTTCTAAAAATTTTTAAATTATCTGTAAATCTGTGTAGGAAATATTTAAAGAGTGGAATATATGTATATTCTGTGTTATTAATTTATCACCGTAAATTCTAAGCATTCGTTTATCGCAATTCTGTTTTGATTTTATCGAATAAAAATGGTATTTTTCTATTTTTCTTCCTAAACATCGATCCTAACTTTATTTCGGCATAGCGAGCTATCCTCTATTATTAACTAAGAATGCTGGAATGTCGCCAAAAACGCATGTTAAAAGAATGGATAGTGATCAGTAATTCATCACTTATCAATGTCACTCTACTGGCGTTTTCCTATATTCGTATGGATTTCCTTTTAAATATGTATCTAGTAGATGGAAGTATCTAGTACTTGATATTTTTCGCGAATTTTCGTATCCCCGGTGATTGTTCTATTCGACACGTTGAAGCAATAACCGTTTCATCTTCGCTCAACATTCGAAGGTGTTGACAGTATGTGTAAATATACGTGTCAAGTTGAAAATAGGCTAGAAAAAGCCAAGATTAGTTATTTTAAAACACATTTAATCTTTTGCTGATGTTTTCTCATATTAATGCGGTACAGAAGAATTGTATGCACTGCATAATATATTTATAAATATTTAACTAGTTAGAAAGTGAATTTGTTCAATATATGAATGACAGGAGATAATTTAGGAAAATATTGTAATCGTTTATATATAAAAATTTTATGTTTATACATAAAACTTAGAATTTATTATACTACTGAATTCGCAAATATAAGTATTAAAACAACAAAGTCTCGCAAAGGGAAGGAATTAATATAAAATTACAAATATTACAACAATCTTTGAGAAATATTTCATTTTGGAGGCACCTCTTATCTTCAGAATGTTTGGAATGTTTGGGAGCCCGGCATGACTACATCCATATCATTCGAATTTTGTGCGCGAGTTTGAACTAGAATTATGAACAAATTGTATGTGGGGTGAAAATTCTACATGAGGTCTAAACACATCCGTTGATTAAAACAACTAGTCAAAAAGTTTTTGCCTAAAACAAACCAACAAATTATTTGCATAATAAAATATTTGCCACGGTGGAAGATCCAATTTAGTAAATAATAATCAAAGATTTGAATTTTTGAATCAATTAACGAAAAAATACACGTTTTAAAGGCAAACAAAATTAAAATACCTTTTCTATTAATTCCGTAATGTACCTTTAGTCAACTCTTGTAAGCGAGTTTAAAATACCCAGTATTTTTATTTTTTTTCAAATTTTAGTTTTTCTTTCCATACAAATCATCAGAATTTCTTTTATTAATACAATTTTCATTAGAAAAACAAAAGATTCCCAAATATATTTAAAATATAGCTGTAGTTGAACAGTTAATAAAACTCAATCATAAAACTTAAAGCAAAGATTGGTTAATTCTGTAATGCTCTTCCCCAAAATAAAAGTATAAATAAAAATTCTCGTTCGTTATAAAAGCTCATCAATCTAACGCGGCCATATTTTTTTTGTTTAGAGATTATTTCGTCACCGATTGGAAATAGTTCTGCAAACAGATGCCGCGTATTTCATAAAACTCCCGACAGTTATTACCATTCGAATTTACGATTGATGTTCTTTCAACTTTGTTTAATAGATTTTCTAGGTCAAAGAACCGTGTTTTGCATTTACTTGGGGTGATATCATCTTTATTATTTCTGTATTCCAAATTGTAGATGAAAGACAAACTTTTTTAACGGATTACAGTTATCATGAGTAATAGATATTTTGTGAGAAAGGATTTAAGGCAAATCTAAGATTATCATAATTATATATCGATATTTTGACTTTTTCGTTAATTATTTAATAACTACTTGTAATAATAAAATATTTAATATAAATAATTGAAATATTTATGAAAACTAGATAATTACACTATAATTAATTTTTAATAAAAAAAATGTTAGCTGCTTTAATGCTGGTTTTGATTTAATCTACTTTGCAAGTTTTTGCCAAACCTTGTATACATTCATATCTTACATGCCCCTAAATCACATAATCACTCCATGAAATAAATCTGGCAAGGAGTACAAAGAAGCCATTGTATATTGTATTTTGACTACGCTGTCAACAAAAGTTAGATTTCACATTTCAGCACACATCTAAAAACGTTTCGTAAATGCAAATTTTTGTATACGGCTATATATATTTTTAATCAGGGGTAGGGCAGGAAAAATCAGTTAAACAAATTATTATTTTTTATTACACGATTTTTAATTTCGCATATAAGTTCCATTACAAATAATGATATTTAGAAAGGTAAATTTAAAAAAAACCATTATTTGAAACGGTGATTAAAAACGAAATAGATTTTTTCCACCATATTATTATTCTTTGTTTAATTTTAAATTGTGGAAATTCCCTATAATTTTTAGACGACTGCTACTATTTGCTAGCTTGTAAATATTTATTAAAAACTTATAGTAAATATGTTGTTTTTTTTCTGTAATTAGTTACATCCTGTCGAGAAGATTAGTTGAAAAATAATAAAAACTTATTCTATTAAATTTTCATTACTCTCTTTTTTTTTGTACAAATAACGGGCCTATTGAAAAAATTTATTTTAAGTTACTTCATATTTCTAAGAAATTATTCTTTTAGTCAAATTTATACAAGCATATGTCGTAGAATACTGTCAAAAGATACATGTTAATATATCTGTGAATTATATCTGTCGTTAAAAATTGTATGTCAGCCTGAAAATTAAACAACTTTTTGTCAATCGTCTGGTTCAAAAGAAATTTTTAATTTAGATCTAATATTATAAAATAAACAATTGGCTGCCAAGCGGCTTGTTTGTTATATTTTTTTGTTTAACGATAACAAATTCTTTCTAATTGTTGAAAAATAAATGCCTTTATTGAGCAAAAAATTTTTTGAGCCCCTTAATTAACTGTAAAAACCATAAAAATAGGCCATTTAATACGACATATACACAAACAAAGCAATAACAACATGTAATTAGCAATGTCGACAATATTTTGAAAAGCAATTTTTTTTAATATTTATGTTAACAGTCATGTTACTCAAATGATAAAAAACGAACAATATATTAAATTTCCTTTCAATTTTTCAAATGAGAGGACATCACCTGACAACTTATTTAAAATGCATAAAAATACTGATTTAAAAAGTACAAGTTCAAAAATTATGGAATTTTTTTAATAATATTAACAGGATATTTAAAGGTTTTATTGGATATTCAAGTTAATCCACATAACAGCGCACGCCAGGTTAGTCTAGTACTTTAGATTTTAATAGTTAATTTAAAAATATTTTTTTCAATGTTGATTGTTCACCTTAATATAGTTAATCGTTAGTGTAATATTTAGAGTTAATTATTTTCTATTTTTTTTTAGAACTATGTATATTTTACTAATTATTAAATTCTGTTTTAGGTGCTAAGTGAGCCATTTATTTGATAAATTTATTAAATTAAATTAAAATAGAAATAGACAGTTTTATAAGCGTACCAAACCACGTTATACTCGACTTTGGTCTATCGTTATAACTTTAATTGTTTAAATGTTTAATAGTATTGAATGGCCACCAAGATCACCGGACTTTACGCCATTACATATATCTTGGAGGTAATCTAAAAACCTAATGCATAGAAGTAAACCAATTAAATTAGGGAATTAAATGCTGTACTATGACGAGAAATAAGTAACTTTTTAGAATAAAGCATTGATAGAGTTTATTAACCGCCTGGATCACTGTCACATCTAGGAAGAGTTGCAATTTTATGAAATGTAGTCAAAAATACTCTAAGTATGATATATCTTTGGAATTGTCGATGAGTGTGCAAATGCATAAACACATTAACAACGTCATACGAAAAAAGTGTTGATGTCACAAATATATTGTATGACACGATGCACTTCTGAAAACAAAAAACTACCAAGGATTTTTTTTTACTATTTTTATTTCATTCCAAAAATCTAATGTAGGTCATTTCGATACGTTAGTACTTTAATCACGAACTTTATTGACTATACGTATACATTGTAGAATACGAGCAAAACTCCCTCCCCGTTACATTTTGAATAATCGTCTAAAGCTCTTTAATAAAGCCAATCATTTATCGAAATTGCAAATTCTCGCTTCTATTTGTACATTGTTAAAGGTGAAAAAATTACTTTGCAACCATCGACAGTACAATTTATCTTCTTCCGTACAATAATTCAACGTGAGACTGGAAATAGGAATAATTGAAGCCATCCTGTGACGTGGATGCACTTCGCCGTTCCCGGTTTCTCTTCCTAGTTTTTTCTCTTTCGAGTTGAAATTATTTTTGCAGCAGGTCTGGAAAATGTAATTTCAGCCGTAGATTGGCCGCTCTTTCTGCAGGTACGTGAGACTCATTTGTAACACCTGATTTAGCTGACCGGACATAGGCGGCACGACCTATATTTTTAACAACAAAAAGGTCCCTAAAACCGAATATCCATTATTTCAATTGAAATTGCTAATAAAGAGAAAAATTCGAAAAATCAAACTCGGTTAAAATTACAAGGTGATTCGATGATCCAAACGGTTGTAAATATATATATGATTTTAGTTAAATAGGAAACGGAATATAAATTGGGCACTCGAAGTTTTTGAGATTATAATTTAATTGAAATCAAGGACTATTGAGCAAATCGTAAAATGTTTCCAAAATCCTATTTAATTTACTAAAAAAGGGGAGATAATTTCTGCCCCTATGCTTAATCATGTTTGTAACTGATAATAAAATTATCCTGATTTTCTTTTGGAAATAAAATCATCCCACGACAATGTGACAATACCTTCTAACTCGACTCACTTCAAACATAAATATAAAAAAGCGATTGAGATAATTACACAGTCCAATGAAAAACGGATAATACACCATTTTAGCTAATAGCCGACGAGAATTGGATTTCAAATAAATGGTAATGGATCCAAATCAGTTCAATTTCAACACAATCGTCGAGATTGTGTATAGAATACGAAAGTAATGTAATAGAGTGAAGGGAAAACGTTTAATAACAAATTATAAACTGGGGAACATGAAAATGAATCGAAATATTAACAATGAAGATAATATCGCTGACAATGAAGATAATTTTGTTTAATTCGGTGAATAATTCAACAAGTGTTCAAATCAAGATTTAATAATTTAAGAAAATTAGGGTGTCGTTAAATAATCCAATTGTTGTAACAAATAAATGCAATACTAATTGATACTGCCCAGGATGGTCCAGATACTGCTAAATAATTGGAATGGTAAAAAGCAAAAAAATAAATATGGAAGTTACATTAACTGGTTAAATAAAATTAGTTGTTTTTTTACTTTTCTTGAATGATTTCGTCTACTTGTCTTTTATTTTTAATTAACACAGGATCAGACTTAGGAAAAGCCAAGAACAGTATATACGAGGATTGGTTGATTAATTCGAGGCCTAACAAAGAAAACAATAATTTAGCAGAATAAGCTTGTTTTTATTTTGCAACATAATCTCCTTCTAGTTGAATGCACTTGGACCATCGATGTTCCAAACTCTTTATCCCATCCCTGTAGGTAGATTCTGGCAACTCTTCAAAATAACTGTTTGTCGCTTCAATAACTTCCATATTACTTTCCCGCATGAAAGTTGGAGAATAGACTGAAGTCCGACAGGGCCAAATCAGGGGAGTAGGGTGTGTGAGGTACCAGATCAAAGCTCAGCTCATTAATTTTAGTCATCGCGATAACTGACTTGTGGTATGGTGCATTGTCCTGATGAAACAAGATTTTCTTTTTGGCCAACCCAGGTCTTTTTTCTTGAATTTTTGACACTAAGTCAAAACTATTTGACATTTAATGTCAAATTGTGACAGGATGTTACTAAATGCAAACATAAAAATTAAAAAGAAAAATAATGACCTACTATGGTAGGCTGCGAATTAATCAACCCATCCTTCTAAATAGCGAGAATTGACGTTGAAAGGTGAGGCTGATAATATTTTGAAAAACATTTTTTTTAATATTTATGTTGCTTAATTTATAAAAATCGAACTAAATTCTTATTAACCAGAATTATATACCGTGCATTTATCCTTTCCACCCCTATGAACTAGTCAATTTTAGAAAAATGACTAAAATGAAGGTCTTCTTGGTTTTTAAAATCATCATAGTCCTATGGTATAAAATGAGACAGTACAATATGTTACACCTCACTTGAAAGATTTAAAAGTACTGATTTAAAAAATATATTATACTTCAGTTTAAAAAATTATGAACTGTTGACATGTGGAAGAAAAAGTTTTAATACTATGGACGAGGATATTAAAAAATTTTATTAGTAGATAATTCACATAACAGCGTCCGCCAGGTTGGTCAATTTCTACAGATTTTAGTACTAATTTAAAAATGATTATTCAATGTTGATTGTTTACTTTAAGTTAATTGATTGTCATGTTTGACGGAACTGAATTAGAGTCGCTCATGTTAAAATCAAGTTAATTTGTAGTTCAAATTCGTTTGTTCAAGGAAGTTATTAAGTTTAATTGGAAATATAATTTGTTAAAAACCCACGAATGCAACAAATTGGTGTTAGATATAGTGTGAAAATAAACATTACAGATGCCTGGAAAGAAGAATCGAGAATTGTTAGTGACGGAGCTCAGAAAAGAGTAAAATGAGCCAAATTTTGATACAACTGGCATGAAGATAGTACTAATATAAGACATCTACGTTAGTACTAGTAGAGTCAAGGAATGGATACCCTCTCAGAAGGTTTCTTCTTCGTCCAGTTCACAAGTTTTAGGCGACGACTTTGAAATATTTGAAAAAGTAAAGCGCTATATTTTTGCTTTACAAATCACACCCAAACAAATTACTTATTTTCAAGTCTTAGAAGAATCACAACATTTCCAAAAATTGTAATGTAGTGGTTGTGAACAACTTTTAAACATTTTTATTTATGGTACTATTATTATCATTATTTTATTAATAAGACATTGACTTTCCATATGTTGCAACACAAGTTAGGTACATTAAGGTGTAATTTGCAAAAATAAAATGATTTATGACAATATTATACAACTCTCGTATATTCATCTCTGGTGTAACAGTTAAAATTCCTCTAGAATGGTAGACTTTTATTATTTTAGTTATAAATCGTGATCTACAGACTCTGCTTCAAGTGATTCCGAGGTTATTTCTGTCTTTCGTGGTATTTACGAAAGTAGTTTAACATACACAATATTAAAGAAAGAGTTACTATTTTGTAATTAGCCTGTCATAACTAAAAATTAATAGTTCTAGTATTTGTAAAACTTATATAAACATAATAATAATAATAATAATAATAATATATATAATTAGATTAGGGATTCTCTTTTACGTTATGATTTTCATAACATTCCAATCAGTGTAGTGTCTCAGATCGTAGTTAAATATGAGCTATATACCAAAAATTAACAAGTTTAATTTCCGCATTTTCTCTACGACTCAGACGTCATTTCTTAGAAATCTGTTCCTCTTTTTCTGTGACATATTCTCCATTATAATTGACTACTTCAAGGCAAATGCGTCCTCCACTAATTAAATTGGCTTGACTTTGGAGGAGGATTCAACAAGCAATTAATTAAAGGCATATTCTCATTTATTTTTCGTTCTTTTACATACTTATAGTGGCGTTTCAGCTCTAATACACATTGAAAAATTGACAACAGCGCACCTGGTCCTGTCAACACAGGCTAATTATAAAATAGAGGAAGCGACTATCGTAAGAGACGCATAATTTGTTTGTGGAGGATATAACATTCAATTTTTTTAACGAGACCTGTAATTAATGAGCGACGCCCGTAACTAAATCTATTCTAAATTATAACTTTTGTTCTCGTGAATTGGTTTAGTAAAAATAGATGAGTGGGGACACCAGATATAAACAGTTTACCCAGTCAATGGAACGTCTGATAACAGGTGCCAAAAATTGCTATTTAGAAGGAGACTCAGTAAAAAGAAACATTTTTATAAAAAAATCTAACAAAACTGGATAATAAATAATATGTAATCCTTTTATATCGGGAGAAACATTAAATATTAACATTGTGGTTGAGGAGGTAAAACAAATATTAGAAAAAAGAACTGATATAAAGAGGAAAAGAGAACTAATACAAAACTAGATAGTACTACAGAAAAAATGGAAGTAATAGTGATGAAAAATACAGATATATATCACATTGTTACTCAATATTTCCTGTCTGAAAACGTTTGTTAAGGTCGTTTTCTATATCTGTCATGTATTTTCTAACAATTTCTCCATTTTGTTAATCTTGTTATGTTGTATTTTACATCGTATATGATTTTATTTTGTTTCATTTTTTTTAGCCAAACCTAATGGAACAGGGGTTTTAATCAATACCAGCTCCATGATAAGTTCTAACTTTTATTATTAAATTCGCGTGTTTTTCATGTTCCTATTAAAGTATGATCGACTTGGTTTCCCTTCTGCCCAGCATTATCCATGTGCTTTTTAAATGTCCTTTATTACAAAGTTGATACTCTTTATTTTCAAGTTTCTTTCTATAACTAGACTATTCTTTTTTATTGTATAGTTTGATTCCTCATGTTTATAAAAACAGCGTATTTAATACCAATTTCGAATAATGTTTTGTGTATAATATTATTGTATGAGAGTATCAAATTGAATTAGACTAAAAAGGTTTTTTATTCCTTTTAAAAAACAGTTTCTTTATAATTATGTATACACTTCAGTAAAATTTTATATGTATTTTCTATTAATGTTCTTTATCCATTTAAGCAAGTTAACAATCAATATTCATATATAATTTGAATTGTACTTGAAAAACACTGATTTAAAGAAAAATAACAAAAAGGATAGTTTCTCTGTATCAAAAGAATCTTCAGTTGGTTTAAACTTCGGAAATTAAAGAGTAAAGTTTATACCAATTACCAAATTATTATCTTTGGAACTTCTGTTTTTTAAAGCTTTTATTTTTAATTAATAGTTGATTACGACAAACTTTCTATCATTTTTGAGTATAGAGTTACTGACACACCTTTTCTGGTTCTTGAATTGTAGACAAATAATATTTTTTTGGTTGAATTCATTTCCTTACATAAATATGTATTTTTCAAGAATGGCAGATTATCCCTGTGATTTATATGATTTTCAAAATCTTATTCAATAACAAGCTAAAATTTTTAATCCAATCTTAGCAATAATTGGACGTGAAGTATTTAATTCTTCATGTTATTTAATTATTTAAAAAAATGAAGTCGAATATTTTTAATTAAATTAATTAAAAAAAAATTGCACCTCAAGACCTCATTGAAAATAAAAACAAGAAAAATTAATGTAACGATATGGATCTATAAACAAAAGAAAATCAAAAGATTACCAAACGATAATCTTTTTATAGTATGTATTTTTAGATATATCCTACTTCTCTAAGTAAGATTAAAAAAGTTGAGTGAACGTATAGAACCATATGTATTTTCTCATGTTGAAATACACCATCTATTTATGTAAGTCAGAATTCTACTTTGGAGTAATATACTTGGTAAACTGCTCTATATACGAGAAAACATATGCGGCCCATTTAACTTGCGAACATATGATCGAATATTTCAGGGTCTCGGTTATGAAAAAATAGTATAGATCGAAATATCTACGAATTAGAATATTTTCCCCAATTTGCCATAATATACTAAATAAATTGGAACCAACAATTTTATAACGCTTTCATTTGGAAATTCGTTAACATATTTATTATTAGATATGGCATCAGCAACAATATTATTGTTTCATGTATTGTATATGATATGTACACTGAGTCCCTAAAGTAGGAAATAAACTTATTATTACCTAAACCAAAAATATGGTTAAGAAATTCTTAAAAAGGTTGATTTTTATTTTTATTTTTGTACATTATGTACAATTTTTTTATTATATAGGGTTATCCATATGTAAGCTAAGACGTCATTGACCATTTTTTTAAATACAATACCCTATATGTTCTGACATTTTTAGATTATCTTTTAAGAGTTGATTTAGGCAAAGTATCATACTTGGGGTATACCATTAAGGGTATTACGACAGGGGGCGTTTTAGAATAAAGTGGTCTGAAAACTGATATTCTTCGTTTTATAAAAGTATTAGGTCTGGCTTTTTATTTCGACTTCTATCTCTACTGAATATAATAAAATTAGATTTATTTGTATTTAATATAATGTTTGATATTGTAAAGAAATTTGCCTCTTCATGAACTAGTTTTTTTTTCATTTGCATTTATTACTAAATTGCTATTATGTGTTAAATTAACAATGCTGTCGCTAGTGTTTTCCATGTTGTTTAAATCATTTAAATACATAATGCAGTTTTTTGTCAATGAAGCAGCTTTTACATTGTATCAATTCTTTGTTCTTTACGTTTTTTTAAAAGGATAAAAGTGAAACTAATTTCTGGCATTTCTCCTTATTCCATATATTTTAAGTTTTTTTAATAAATAACTGATTATAGAGTTATACGCTTTAGATAAGTCTAGAAATATAGCTAACATCATATTATTTTTGTAAATTATCTTAATTATCCTTTTTCTAAGTTGGAACATTTTAGTATATGTTGATCTATTTTTTAGGCAACCACATTGAATTTCTGTAAAAAAGTTGAATTTTTGGAAAAAACGCTCGAAAATTGTTAAGAAGTTCGATAACACACTGACTGGATTGTAATTTTCATTAAATTTAGCATCGCCACTTTTGAAATGATTAAACCTCTATTCAAAAGTTTCTTTTAATTTTTTGGGAAATATATCTTTTATAAACGAATCATTATTATCAAAAATTTCATTTATTTTACAATACGACTGTTGAATATGTTTACACCTATTTCGTCTTCCCTCCTACTAAACTTATTTTTTAGAGATACTGTCAACTCAATTATTTCTGTAAGTTGTTTACGTCACAAAAATATTGATCTATTAATCTGTTTGTATTTAATTGCTTTATACTAAATTCTAGATAATATAAGTTTTTGATACTATATTATTAAAATATTCATTAAATTTATTTGCAATATTTAGGATTTTGTCTATTTAATATAGTAGAATCACTTTAAACGTAACTGATGTGGTAAGACTAAGAAGCATTTGCAGAAAGATTTATTCTAGGTGTCAACTGCCCGTTCATATCAATATTTATCTCAAATTAGATCCAACTGGCATTAAAATAGCGTGTTTGAATCAAAACGAGGATGGCATTAATTTCAAACTGTTTTAATTTATTGCAATTTATAATATGTGGCCTATTAGCCGAAATGTATAACAGCAGCTGGTACATCATCAGCCGCTACAAACTCACTTAAGCTTAAATTTATGTCCATACAATGTCTGGAATCAGTTAATTGCGGTTAATTTTTTGGGCGATTATTTAGTTAATCTAAACTTATTAAATTATAAGGAAATTTTAATTTGAGGAACTTGTGAAGATTCTTATGTATCTTTTTTAGTTTTCCTTCCGTATACTCGTATTAATTAAGTCGGAAAAAATTATCCGAAGAAAATATATATTTTTGACATTTATGATTAATTGCTTTAAACAAATTAAGTGAAATATTTTTATTATTGCAATTAATATTATAAATGATTTAAAAAATATGAATAATAGATAATTATTTGTTAATTACAATCAAAATTTATAAAAATTGAGATGAAGTATTTTTTTATAACTAATAAAAATATTTGAAACGAGAAATATTCTGTCGTTCTTCAAGCACTACGTTCAGACAAAAATTGTTTTTGGATAGCATGTTCACTATTTTTTAGCAAAAATATTTTTTCACTATTTTAAAGAGTAATCATCAACTTCTCACCACATTCGTGAAAATTGAAATGAAGTTATTTCCTATAACTCGAAAAAAAAGAATATTTTCACATTGGTAGGACAACGTTCGGACACAAATTGTTTATGAACAGATATTTGCTATTTTTTTGAAAAAATATTTTTGAATATCGTAAAGAGTAATAAATTTCCCAAAACACTTCTAAAAATTAAGATGCATAAATTTTTTATAATTCAGAAAACATTTTGAAAAGCCGAAAATTTTTCCATTCTTTTTTATCAGCACCAGGAAATATTTCATTTTTTTAAAGTTGTTATTTGAAACAAGGCAAACTTTCCATTTAAGTTTTCTTTGTGTTTTTATTACTTTTTTGGAATCAAGAATTAAAAAAATAAGGATGAACTTTATAGCTAACGTAATACTGGTCACAAAATAATCTATTATTGAATTTTATATTTTTAAAGTTGGATATTAGGAAAAATTCATAAAACTAGCTGTCAAATTATAAAAATTCTGCATAAGTTATCAAAACCAAGGAAAAATTCGTCCGCTAAGTTTCCACTTTGTCAAAATAGTTAAAAGCGTGATTTACTGGAGTAATTAATTAAATTGTCCATGTGTTTGTGAATAGAATATAACCCCACTTATTAAATTTGTGCAGTAAAGTGTTTTTCCTCACTTTGGAATGAGGAGAATAATTTTCTTCACCCTGGACTTCAGCATTCACCTGTTATGAACTTCATAAGTTGGGAAGTTGCGGCTACCTAAACTCTTGAAACCCAAGAAGACTGAACGTTTTCGTAAGTGATCATCTAATTATTAAGATTGATTGAACTTAATTATAGAAGAAGATAAAAACGATTTTAATAACCAAGTTGTTAGAATAAAAATCGTTTTGAATGTCGCGTTTTAATAGTGGTGGTAAACGGACAGAATTTTTTTTTGACATTTAATGAATAATAGGGGGAAATTTGAATCCACCTTGAGGTTATTCTATATTTGTTTCATTATTGTTTTTATTTACGTGTCATATTTTTGGTGTTTTAATTTATACTAATTGAATTTATAATTTTCCGCACAATTTCTTTTTTGTTTAATTTAATAAATCTACTTCCCTTTAATCCAAAATTTTAGGAACCATTTATCAATACAAATTCATTAAATATAAAATTTTAGTATAATAAAATTCAATTACAATATATAGGACGATACTAATAGTCAATAACATTTTATATTTAGCAAACATTTGTATCATTAAAATATACAGGGTATCCGCCAAAATAATGCACATATTTTTGGATGAGATATAAAAATGTATGCAGAATAAAAATATCATAATTTTTTTTCTAAATTCAGCCGTTTTTATAGAAATAAATTTTAGACCTATCCAAATATTAGCCGGCAAGACCGCGACACTTGAGTAACTGGATCAAACACAGTGCTGATAACAAAGAATAGTTTTTAAAAGTTCTAAAAATAAGTCTCGGACAATTTTTAGCACTACTTTTTTTAGATAATATACAACACGTTTCCAACAATCTATAAATTTTCGAGTAAATATTCAAAGTGAATTTTTAGGTAAACTAATGAAGTTAGAAAAAATTTTTTAGAATATTTTGTTGTAAATGATCCGGTTTACATACCATTTAAAAACATACATTATTTTCGCAGACATCCTGTATAATATAAACAAAAACTTTTGTTATTTTGAAAGTTTCCTAATAAATTCGATTGGCATTCGAATCTTCCTAACGAAGTTTACTTTAAACTTAAGAAATATCAATAACGAAGATGTAGACGTTAATTTTCTTGTAATGTCATCCATATATACATACATATATAGATATGAATGTGGTTTGGAATACGTTCGTAACGTCTGGATTACTTAATTACGTGGTTAAATAAAACCACTCCAGCTCCGTTCAGCTACCGTCGTAGTTTATTAAAGTTTACCAGGTGAATATTTTAGCATTTATAGAGCTATATTCACAAATCAGAAGTGGGATTACTAAAGCTAAGAAGTGGAATATTGAAATTAAACGGCTTATTTTGATAAATGATACTGCTTCACGGTATACGGCATACCTTATTTGTCAAGTATGTTAGTATGTTTTGATTATTCAAGAACGGAAATGGGAGAGGAGATTGAATTTCTCCGTGTTATTATAAATTTGGAGTAATGTGAGGGAGTTGGGTGAAAAGTTTTTGGTAAACAGAACTTGTTAAACTATTAAAAGGCTTTTTGGATTATAAGCCTAATTTCACCAAAGTTAATTAGTGTTTATATAAATAAACTGAAACTAAGGGTGTAAAATAACTTTAAAAATATATTTGCTAAACCCCTAGAAATAAAAAAAGGAAAATGAATTTTGGGCGTAAAGTATCAAATATAAATGATTGATAATTGAAAGATTTGCCATTATTTTTTGCGCTTTTTTATTCCGGTTTAACGAAAACTATTTCTACAATTGGCTGTAATTATTGAATAATTTTGTTGCTTCAAAAATAAGCGCTAATTAAAACCTTTTAACATAATTTGAATATATGATTACCATTTACTGAATAGTACATCAAAAATTATCACGAAGAGTGGATTATCCGAATGAACCACGTTAATATTTATGCAATCAATTGAGTTAACAACAATTGGTCTAATTGGGTTCATTAAAATATTAATGGACCATAGAAATTTGAATGTATTATGTATGATTGTTCGAACAGTTTAATAGTTTTAGTTTATATAGAAACCCTATTATACACAAAAAAATATATTATAGAAATACATTTTTAAAACTAAACAAAAAAATATTTGTCATACAAATAAACGATTAAAATTGCTGCTGACAAAATGAATGTAATTTGTTATATTCTCGGAGTAATGTGTAGGAATACATTCTAGAAATTTTAGGAAAATCACATGACAGATAAAGTTATTAGCCAGTGAGGACCAATATTCTGTCGCTATTTTAAAATATGTTGTGTTTATTTATATAATTCCATTAAAATTATGTATCGTTCGATCCTTTTTCTATAAGAATTTAACAGATACGTCTTTGTAAAAGAATGCTTCAATAAAGTACTCAGATTTATTTCCAGTATAAAATCTTTTTCAAATACTGTAGTTCCTTTCGAAAAAAAAAATGAACAAAGAGTATTTTAAAGCGTAAGTTAAAAAATATCAAACAGATTTTTTTTGTAAAAAAAATTTATTACGTGAAAGTAGAAATTTACTCTTTCAAGCAACAAGAAAACATTAGTTTTATGACTGCCATTTAAGTAGGAATAACGTTTGCTAAAACCTGTACAAGAGTTTGGAAATTTTTCGGTTTTTTCCTGTAAAAAGCTTCTTGTTCGAGATTGTAACCCCATAATAAATTCTCAAACAAAGAGGGACATTGTCGGATTTGTAAGTTTACAATTGTACATTAACTAATCAATTTATAATCTGGATTTTTACAGAAAAAGCGCACTTAAGAATCCTGTCTTATATGTGTCATTGAAAGAGTGTTTTTCTTTATTTATGTAATGTTTTTTACAATAATTGGGTTATATGTAAGTAGCAAGTAAATAAACAGAAATCGAATACTTGGTTTAATATTAATAGCTTAAATTTTAGTTCTATAAGTCATACTAATTTAAGATTATTGAGAGTTGCAACAGTTAAAGAGCCATTCTTAGAATTAAATAGGAAACTCAATTAATTGTAGTTACTCATGAAGCCGCGAAATTCCAGAGGAAACAAATTCATGCCCTGGACTTTCAAAATAAAAAAAGAAGCAGACGTTTATTAATGGAACGAAACGAAATTCTCCGTTCGAAACTAGAATATCTACGCAAAATAAAAAAGTTCCGGAAATGAAACCAATATATTTTTTACATGGATAGAAATGAAATTACAAACATTTTAGAAGTGGGTAGAAACAATTTTGCCAAAAGAATCTCTTGTAGTAATAGATAACGCCCTTAGTGTTTAGCAAATCTAGCTCTGAATTTCTAAAAATGTGTGAGATGCGCCAAGTAAATTATACAGTCAGTCAAATGCAATTGAATTGACAAGTGCAGTTAAATATACTTGTTTATCGGACTGGCCTGATCCCTTTTGCTATCGCGCATCGAACGGCGTGGCGACTCATATTCATATCAAGATTTGCCAAGTAAAAATACTTTTATATATTGTTGTTAATCACCCTGTATAAATATAAACGTATTTGTCATGTTGAATTTATATAGTTGTCACTGTTGTTAAATTAAATGTTCATTTTATATGATATAATCACTCTGATTTATATCGAAAGTGTTGCCTGCCATAAAGAAATGACGATTTTAATTTTTCTAAGGGTAAAAAATACTACAACGAAATTTTTTAGACGTCTTATGTAGACAATTGAAAAATTTATAAATTCACGAAAAATTAGACACCATAATTAATAATATTATTAGGAATTTATATGATAACTGAGACGAAGAAGAAGATGAATCTTGGTTGGATATTCAGAGTAATTTAGAAGAAAACTTTATAGATGAAAATTATTTAAAAGTAGACGGTCTTTCTTTTAATACGTATTTTTTATTAGACTATATGTAAATGTATTGGGTAATAAATGTTTTTACCTATTTGTAGAAAGTCTTTGTGTTTTTACCTGTATCTAAAATTTTAAAGTGATTTTCTTGGTTAGCTTTAACGATAAAGGAAGTCTGTTGAATTTATTGATTAATGAGTTGATTAAACTTGTTTCATAGTTAAACAATATATTTTATCTACTAGTTAGATACCTAAATCTTTACTGAAGTAATGTAGTTTTCTGGATTATCTATCCACAAGTTCCTTCTATATTCTGCCTATCTATAGTGCATAAAATATACAGGGCTCCTTAGAAAAAAAAGGACAATTAAGAAATTTTTTAAGGACCGATATTTATAAAAAAATATGTCAAAATTGAAAGGGAGAGACATTATGCTATAAGTTTGCTTTAAATGTCCCCTTTTCACCCCTGCTATCAACCCTTTAATTTATTTAAATGGTTCTCCCATTTTCCATCAATTTGGATTCTTCTCGTTCAATTGATTTCAAAAATGTATGAAACATAGAGAATAATGTCATTACTTTATGAGCTATGGGTTTTTTTTTATTTCATTCACAAATTTTTATATCTCACTTGAACTGAGTGTGGCAAAATTCTTTATTCTTTAATCGAACCACTAAAAACTTGTTAAATAATTAAACTTATGGGTTTATACAAATGACTTTTAAGCAAAACATTTTTATTAGTCCATTAAGATACATTATATTTCTATTTTACTGAAAGTATTGACAACATCGTTAGTCCTAATGGCAAAATTTGCAATTTATTAAAAGTATTTGACAACAGCGTAAAACTTTCCATTTTACAACTAAAAATAAAACAGATATCTATCCCACTCTTCTATCGAATTATCCTTTTCTTAAACCTCCCACCCGCATATCATATTTCTAAAGATCGTAAGTGAAAGTAAACGGTAAATATACATCGAATGCTAAAACCACGTAGCCAATTCATTCTCTCACAATTTTTAACTAATAAACATCTCCCTCAGCTATTATTTTCTTAACTATCAACTAAATAAAATCTATTAACTTCAGATTCTTATCTAAACTGCATTATTGATCTGTATCAAAGGCAAATTAATGTTAATAATAATTAAAATAGCAACAAACGAATTAGTAATATAGTCAATTGTAGTAAAGAGTGAAAATGAACAAAAAAGTGATAAATATACTTACAACATGCATTTGTGATTTAACGCTATTTTATGTACAAAACCTATTGATCACCACTTAAACTGTTGCTTCTGTAATTCTATATTACGTAAACAAAATACTTTAAGTCCCATATTTTAAACATTTTTGAAATAAGAATCCAAAACATTTAGGGAATGCTAGCAGGAGCGAAGGGGTGGCTTTTCCAGTAAACCTTAAATTAGCACAATATTTTCCCATTCAAATATTTATTCATTAACACATTTTGTTTTTTGTAAAAATCTTATTTTTAAAAGTAACTTAATGTGAGTAGTTTCGATTAAATTTAAATCTGATGTATTAAAGAATGTATTGTGTGTTACCCCCGTGGATACGGCACAGTAACCAACGTTTCCTTTGTACGCTGAATGTACATTACAGCAATTATTCCTTTAACAGCACACGCAACTCCAAGCGACAAAATTAATTTGCCAACCTGTAGATGTTAATAGGATATGTATATAAGATGTCAATTTTTCATAAACTTTCATAAACTAAAAGCGTGAACCAACCTTAACGTTGTTAGTAAAAACCGCCGTAAAATTAATAAACAACTTAGATAACCTTAATCAGCTCAACTAACGGCGGCTAGACGTTCATGAAAATTTAAAACGCAAAATGTGCATATGCTAACCAAACACTGAGTCATCGAAAGTACTATAAAATGTTTAATACGTCACAGGCGGATTAAAATTGGAAAAGCGCTTACAAAACACAAATGCAAAATTGTAGGAGGTAAAACTACGTAAAATGATTGTTTTTTGCGACACTTAAATAATACCTCCTCATATACTCATGAAATTGTATATTGTTTTAAAATATAACATGATTAAAAAAACTGTATCGAGAAAAGAAGTCCATAATCTCAGAAAAGAAATAGATTCATTTCGAAAATTTTAAATTTATAACAAAATAATCGATTTTATTAAACTTTAATATACTTCAAATTAATTTTCAATTTGTTTGAACCAAATTGAGTAATCTTTGTTTAACCTTATTATTTTTTACAAAGACACTGTGTCATATAGTTTTAAATCTAAGTCTATTAACATATTTTCTTATAGAATAAATTAATTTTCGTTTAAAGAAGTTGAAAATAAAGAATTAATACCCTGCCCGATAGACACAACAAAATGATTACAAACAAATGGAAAGTTTTAAGTGAATGTTTACGTTTTCTTGACTGTTGTTTCAACAAATTTATTCGCTTATCTTTATTTAAAAAAAATTTCTTTGTTTTCTGAATATTGTTTCCAAATATTATCTTAACTTAAAGATCCTTACAGATTTATGACTTTTGCTTTTTTTTTCTATCTAGTAGATACGACTGGCTCCACAGAAAGATTTTATGGGAAACTAGAAAATAAAGTCAAAATGTCCTTTCTTTACATTAAATTTCAACAAATATATCCTTAGCTAGTTTTTTCTTCATCTTGTGTGCAAATTTATTTTTGAGAAAAATAGCCGGAAATGGCATTTTTAACATAATCCATATTTATAAATTTTTTGTTACAGAAATAAATCGAAATTCGGTGGTGCAATGTCGGGCAAATATGGTGGATGAGGCGGTAGCTTCCAATCCAATTTCTTAATTTTGTGCAGTAAGGTCTTATTGGTATTATTGTGTTGCAGAATAACGCCTTCTCTGTTGACAATCTTTATATACTTTTCAATTAAAGATTAATTTCGAAGATCCAGTTTTTGATATTAAAGATCTAAAAATTTTTTCTAAAGTCAACCGTTTTCAAAGAAATAAATATAAGTATTTTAGATCTCTCCAAATATTATTTCCTGAAAAGTAACTAGAGCCGGCAACACCGTGACACTTGAATAACTGGGTCAAATTCAATGCTGATAATCAAAGTTAGTTTTTTAAACGTTCCAAAAATAAGTTTTTATTTTAATACACCTGGATATTTAGAATGGTCGGTTACAGGTGATGTAGAAGAATGAAAAATGTCTTCTTCGCAATTATTATATATCCGAAGGAATTCTCCCACTACTTTTTTTAGGTAATACACTACTTTCCCATAATTTTTCTAACACTGATACAAAAGATCGTGGATTAGAATAATTAATATGGCGTTATATTCTTGATTTGAACTATTTTTCACTGAATTATTAAAACTACTTTACCAAAAAATAAAGTTAACGATTAAATTAATAATGTTAGAAATATGTTATTAGAATATTTTGTTGCAAATGACATGTTCTACATACCATTTAAAAATATGCATAATTTTCGCGGACACCTTGAATATATAATTTACTTTTAATAAATGAATATTAAGTTTATGAAGTAGCGATTTATTTAAAAGTGTAAAAAGCACACTTACATTCATCTCACAAATCATTTACATTTGGTGTTAGAAATATTTTAATAGAAATGATATTTAACAGGATTTAATCCGTAAATTGTAGAGACAAGGAGAAATAAATTATATTAAATTAAAAAAATTGTGGTTTAAATTGAATACATAATAAGTTTTACTATTTGCCATGTTATTAATAAAAAAAAATATAAATATAGGATATAGAACAAATACCTCTTAATTTTACAGACTTACATTGACAAAGATCTTTCAATCAATAAAATACTATTTATTAGGATTTTCTATGCAGCAGTAACAATTCTTACCTGGAAAAAAGAAAAATTTATTACTAAAAATATTTTACTGCTAAAATTTCTAAATACTATATATAAAATTTTTGGAATGTAGGTAGAGTGCTGAAGTAATAAAAAAAACAACGAATTTGAACAACACCCACATCCCGCGCAATTTTTTTCTGGAACATCTTGTATATTATTTACTCAACTCAAATAAAATAATTACGCTCTTCTTTTTTTCTAAAAATTTTCAAGGCCTATTAACCCATTGATGATCACTTTTACATTTATTTCTGTGCGTGTCTAAATCCTAAGTCACATTTGCTTGTAATTATTTCTCCGAAAACCAAAAAGTCTTAAGAAAATTTGGAATTTTGAAAAAGAAAAGCAAGCAATAAAGAACTGTTACACAACCTACCCCCCTCCCAAATTTTTTCTTGAAACAACCTGCATATTATTTAACCACTCAATGTTATAAAAGTAAAATGGTTATATTCTTCTCTTCTGTAAAAAATAAGAATTTTTATGACTCTATTAATTTTATCTGTTAAACCCATTAACCCACTGATTACACTTTTCACATTTCAACTCTATTTCTGTGCGTTCCAAGGTCACATCTGGTAACGATTATTTCTCCAAAAACCGAAAAACCTCAAAGAAATATTTTGAAGAAACCTCTTATTTTTCTAAACCGACCTCGGACTAAAACTGTTGCGTAACATTACGTGACCGGAATAGATAATCAAAACCGACGCCGGACTGAACAACCTGTAGATATAGAAACGTCGCGGCGCCGATAGTAGGGGGCAAAAGGGGAAAAAAGGCGCCGATCGTCGGTGTGGTTTCACGCTAGATTCAGGGATCAACAGTTGGCCAAACTGTCTCGGTAGTAGCTGCGATACGACAAATTTTATTTTTAGAGATTCAAAATGAGAGAATGAGTTTTATATTTATTATATATAGGGCAGAATAATAACGAGTACAAAATCGTAAAAATGGATTAATGTACTGAAAACAAATTTTATAACTTAAATTCTGTATCCCTATATAATCAGGTAGAGGAACTTTAGATATAGGTTATTTGTGTTTTGATTTTTTAATATTTAGAAATTAGAAGGATTGGATAAATTTGTTCCCATAAAAAATATGATTCTTTTCCTAAAAAAATGTTATAGGTGTTTAATTCAAAAGGTAATCTAAAATAATTGAACTTCCCAGGTTTAATTGTTCATTCAGTACTATATACTGAGGACATTTTAGATATTTCTTGATTTCATATTCCTACAAAAATCAAGTTCCTTATTGTTATTTATGAAGTACCTCTACTGTTGTTTCAATTGTGTTTAGTGTCAATGAGGTATTTGGCATGTGATTTATCTGGATGTTTAAATCTATAAGATCGTAAGTGTTCACAGTACCTTATGTTAAAATTTCTAAAGGTCTGGCCAAGATAGATGGCGTTACAATCCGGACTATTTAGTTTGTAAATACCTAAATTTTGATTCAAATATTTCCAAGAATGTATTATTTTGTTATAGATATATTGATGATGTTTTGGTTGGTAGTGATAGACAATTGGATATTTTATTTAATTTTATTAACTGCCTACATCCAAAAAAAAATTTACCTTTGAAAATGAAAAGACCAGTTCTATAAATTTCTTAGATATAAATATCAAAAGAGTAAACTGCAATCTTCAATTTATGTCATATATATATATATAAGTCATACAAATGTGACTATCCCTTATATTTCAAATCAGCCTATGTCACATAACTTAGTAGCATATAATTCAATGATACATAAGATTTTTTCGGTACCAATGAGTGAGAAGATGGTTTTAAAAAACTGGAATATCTTTTTTAATTTAAGTAATAATGTGCACATTTATAAAGACTACAAGAATAGCCCTTTCAGAAGATCTAGGAATATATAGGGTATCTCATTTAAATACAATCCTTTGTAACGTTTTTCTGAAAATCTTGTACAAGAAGAAAAAAATTTAAAATAAATTAAAAAAATTATAAATATGAAATACACTAACAAAAATGTCTTTCATTTGCTATCAAATTTGTCTGAGACACACTGTATTACTGAAATATGTAGATATATTTATTTTTAATTTTAAAATAAAGATATTGAGCGAAATATAAATTTGTTCTAGTCACCGATCAGAGATTACACACAATAAAATAAGAAAATTAAATACCTGCAAAACGTGACAAGTCTAAGAGACAGGAATGCTGCAGGAATGTTACTGCTGCGAATTTTCGTTTTATTTGTTTTAATGTTTTTATTACCTCATGTCGTAAAAGAAAGAGTAGTTAAAAGCAAGTTTTCAGTAATATCAACGAAAATAAAGTTAGTTTAGTGATCAAGGTTTTACAAATAGGGTAACAAAAGTAACTTTTTTACTATTAAACCATTATAGGTAAATAATTATTTTTTTAAATATAACTAAAGACAAGTATTTTTAGGAGGAAGCATTTTGCAAGTATATTTGTTAATAAATTAATTTGAAAATATATAGTTAACACTTTTGTAATTATTATCCCCATAAACTATTGTTTGTTAAGTATGTTTTTAAATAAAATATATAGTTTTTAACCATATTTTCACTATAAGTACCTCTTTCATGTTAAAACGAATATATCACAATTTTATATCAACATAGTCGTATAGATATACTAAAAAAATATATGACTATGACAAAGCAACAAATTCAATTTGGTGGTGACAATTTAAATATTGAAAAAGTTGTCAAATTTTTTTAACAAAACCAGAGAAGATTAATTCCAAGAGTTGAATCTGATGAGATTATTGTCACTCTTGAGCTAAACCAATGTTTGTTGTCCCTTTTCGGTAAATTGTCTCTTTAACGTTTCAAATTTCTAGCCCAACCCATTGAAAAAATTGCAAAAAAATGTGTTGTTTTATGTTTTATTTATGTGCAGAGTAAAATATATAAAGATTGTTAAAAACAGAAGAAAAACAAATAACAATAAAACGAAATTAATGGAAAAAGCATGAAGAAAAAGACCACAATGGTAATCTTTAATTCTAACAAATATTTTGATTAAATCCTCCTATTTTAGGTTAAATGTTTTGAGTCTTGTTCTTTAAGTTTTCCGTGGTAAATTATTTTATTGCTGATCGTCTAAACTAGTGAAATTAAGAAAGACTATCAGGTAGTCTGAATACCCGTATTTTCCTTTGTATCTCGTCTATTATGACTGGTTCGGTGCAGACTTTGGCGGGACACGCGATATCTCATGACATGACCCATGAAAATAACATAAAAATAAATTGTATATTCAACAAGCGACTCCCTTTTTGTTTTCCGTCTTTTATGGAAACTGATTGTAATAAAAGCGGCCTTTCTTTTTTCCGGGTGTTTTGTTTAAAGGTGTCCTTTACATGAACCGGTATAATTCCTAGCTAAATTCCCTTGGTTGTTTAACTTACAAAGTGCGGAGAACAAACGATGAGTATTATAACCCAGTTTTTTTAACACGATAAAAAACTATTAAATGAACACGAAATGTTTTGTGAAGCATAAAAAACGAAAACATCTAGATATTATTTCTGTATTAGTATTTAATATTCATTAATTTACATACAAAAAGGCTATAAAATCTACTTGCCTGTGTTAAAATGAAAAAGAGAAAATAATAGCGCAAAAATATTGTCAGTTTTTTTATATCAAAAGTCACGATATTTATTTACCTTGCTTTTTAAATAAGACTGCAAAAAAATCAGGAAAAGTGATTCTCAAAATCAAAGATAAGGGACGTCATTCTACATATATTCCTAAAGTATGCTTCTAAAATATTTCAAAATGTTATTTAGTATTTGTAGTTACCATACCAAATACTAAATACTATTCAGGAATATTTAACAAATTTACTCGTGGTAATCGTAATTATTTATTAACTAATTTACATTATAGAATTCTAAACACATATGTAAGAGTACAATCTTAATTTCTAAATCTAGCCGTTTTATAACTAATTCTAAATAACCTAGTAACAAATCCATTCCTATTATTATCATTATAAATTATCCTATTTTGGTTAAATATACTTGGTCTTATTAACGTCTCAACTATTTAAATTATTTAAGGTGACCTTCTGATCTTTATTCTAAACTGGAATCAAGATATTAAATACATTAGGTGAGGGTTCTAGGAATGACGAATTCTTTTCTTATTATAACACTTTTCTTTCTTTAAAATCTGATCTAACTTGAGCTGTGCGATCATAAATTTTTTTAGCCTTTTGTATTTTTTCTAAAAGAATCTTATCCTTATTAAAATTATGTTTTAATAAGGTGTCCGATGTAGGTAAAGTAGAGCGAAGTAATTTTTTGAAAACAAGTTCAGTCGGAGATACGTTTAAACCTGTTAAAGGATTATTGCCAAGTGAAGAATATTAACTCTATTTTAACAGGTATTTGCAGATGACCATTGCTTTTTCAAACATGCTATTTGATTTTGGGTACGTTGGACTAAAAGTTTTTATTTGAAATTCCCAACTGCGAACAAATTCTAAAAATTCTTTACTAATAAAGTGTTGATTGTCAAATTCCCAACTGTGAACAAAGGACATAGGCGAAATTTTAAGCAGCGGGCACCGATATGTCCCCTCTCAGCCCAACTAGAAGTACGACGACGCCTGGCCGTACTCTGCTATCAAATTGACTGGAGCGATGTTCCCACTTTCATATATCTCCCCTTTTTCAAGATATTAGTAATACTTTCTATCTCTTTCATAACACGTTCTTTATTACTCGCGTGGATTCGTGTACGACTGTCAAGCTATCAACACCTAGAAGAACTACATTTCTGAGAGCGTTGGAATAAAGAATTTAAGAGCGAAATGTAAACGGGTATTTTATATGGTGCAGATCTGGATGGATATATAAAGTATGAAGACGAAGAAAGTAGAAAAGAAGCTATATTATTATTATTACATAGAAGACATAATAAACCCACTACAGTATACTAGAAAATTGATAAGAGAGAATACCTGATTACCACTTCAAAATTATACTAAGACACGCACATGTCAACATAGGAAAAAACAATATATAGAGTTTAAAACAAAAGTGTATTTTATATGGTGCAGATCTGGATGGATATATAAAGTATGAAAACGAAGAAAGTAGAAAAGAAGCTGTATTATTATTACATAGAAGACATAATAAACCCCCTACAGTATACTAGAAAATGGATAAGAGAGAATACCTGATTACCACTTCAAAATTATACTAAGACAAGCAAATGTCAACATAGGAAAAAACAATATATAGAGTTTAAAACAAAAGTGTATTTTATATGGTGCAGATCTGGATGGATATATAAAGTATGAAAACGAAGAAAGTAGAAAAGAAGCTGTATTATTATTACATAGAAGACATAATAAACCCCCTACAGTATACTAGAAAATGGATAAGAGAGAATACCTGATTACCACTTCAAAATTATACTAAGACAAGCAAATGTCAACATAGGAAAAAACAATATATAGAGTTTAAAACAAAAGTGTATTTTATATGGTGCAGATCTGGATGGATATATAAAGTATGAAAACGAAGAAAGTAGAAAAGAAGCTGTATTATTATTACATAGAAGACATAATAAACCCCCTACAGTATACTAGAAAATGGATAAGGAGAATACCTGATTACCACTACAAAATTATACTAAGACACGCAAATGTCAACATAGGAAAAAACAATATATAGAGTTTAAAACAAAAGTGTATTTTATATGGTGCAGATCTGGATGGATATATAAAGTATGAAAACGAAGAAAGTAGAAAAGAAGCTGTATTATTATTACATAGAAGACATAATAAACCCCCTACAGTATACTAGAAAATGGATAAGAGAGAATACCTGATTACCACTTCAAAATTATACTAAGACAAGCAAATGTCAACATAGGAAAAAACAATATATAGAGTTTAAAACAAAAGTGTATTTTATATGGTGCAGATCTGGATGGATATATAAAGTATGAAAACGAAGAAAGTAGAAAAGAAACTGTATTATTATTACATAGAAGACATAATAAACCCACTACAGTATACTAGAAAATGGATAAGAGAGAATACCTGATTACCACTTCAAAATTATTCTAAGAGTCGCAAATGTCAACATAGGAAAAAACAATATATAGAGTTTAAAAAGAAAATGTATTTTATATGGTGCTGATCTGGATAGATATATAACTGCACAATATTGCTATAGTTGATATGGGATTATATCAGTCCAATTTTATTTCAGCCTAGAGCGTCTGTATGGAGTTTGAAATATATTTTTAATTTAGTAGGTAATTCATATATGGATGCCATATATATATATATATATAAGTCATGAATTAAAAGAAAATCGATTTTTTGTTTCTCTTACAAAATTTATGATTTGTGGGTTATGATAATTGGCCTTTTGACAAACGATATGAATATGAAATACCTGATTACGACCTCAAAACAAACAATATATAGACCCACCATGCAAAAACAGCAAGCATCAGCAGACGAATAAAAAGGGGGTAGCTATTAATTGATTTTGCAAAGGAGAAAAATACAATAAAAAGCAGACCTTTTCAAAAGAAAGAAATACAAAAAAAAAATGTGGAAAGTACCAACGGGTGCAGTCACAAATCAAATTGATCATTGGAAAAGAAGAGCACCAGTATAGGACAAAAGATATTCGAACATAAGAGAGGATCAGCCGCAGATTCTGATCACTTTGTAGTGAAAAATAAAATTGGAAGTTCCAGTAGAAAAGTACAATGACCCCAGCAAATCAGATTACAAACATACTGCCTGGCGAATGGACAAACTGCGAGTGCCTTAAAAAAATATAAACGAAGAACTGAAGCTAATAAATATCACGAATTATAGTTAAACCTAACAATTAGGCAATGTGTTTTTACCTACAAAAATATCTGTTAATTATCAATATAAAATTGAAGTCTCTTTCTTTTTATTAAAAGTAATAAAATTCAAATGAATTGTTATGTATGAGTGTACATTAACAAAAGGAAAATGGGGGAAATAAGGCCTTTAGTCTCACAGTAATAAAATTGTTTATAACGGAAATCCTTCTCTTCTTAATAATAATTACAACAGGTAATGGGCCCAGAAGATTAAGGAGAGTAAGTAGCAATCGGAAAATGAAACCACTGGCAGGCTCATCTTGTAAAATGGCGGGCCAAAGTCAAACCTTAATATAACGTCTTTCAATGGTACAGGATTCTTCAACTTGGATATAGAATTAAACTAGGTTTTAGAACGATTTGGAATGAATCATGTTTTAACCATTAGTCCACCTGTAATTAATCCTGCACTGTCGGAATCGTAAATTAAGTACCAGGAATGGAGAAAAATTAAGTAAAAGGGCGGAATAATAGTACAGTGCTTAACTGATAATATGTTAGAAATAGTCAAAACGAAAATATCAGCTAAAGAAATCTTAGATGCTTTGAGTAAAATGTATACCAAGTGAGGCATTTCAAGTCAAGTAATATTTGCACAATAAATTGCTGGGATTAACTTTTACTGGAGAGTGTTCTTTATACGAATTTTTGAGAGAGTTCGACAGCAGTAGATGTGATGTTCTCTCAAAACGAAGATAGTATAACGCCAGATTAAACAACATGGTTCGGAAACAAGCGATCAAGCTGTACTTGGTAAACAATATGCAAAGAAACAGTTTCGTTTCAAATGCCATAATTGTGGTATAGTAGGCCATAAAAGTTATGAATGCCCTAGACTTAAAAAAAAATAAACATAATAAAGCATATCGTGCAACAAATCATCTAATAAATTAAAATATTGCAAAATACCTAATCAATGAGCAAATAATTTCACACATGATAAAAGTAGCTAAATAGGGACAAACAATTCAAGCTACAAAAGAAGGAGACCTTCATTTAAAAACTAACGGCGTAGTAGATATTTTCATTAAAAATCTGTTTCACAACTTATTTTCAGGAAGGAAATTAAAAGAAAATAGTTTACAGGTTCTGTTTAAAAATAAACAAGAAATCACAAAGAATGGAACTGTTATAGTTACAAGTAAACCTTGTGGAAATTTATATATAATCATGCTCAAATTACCCCAAGTATGAGCAAATTTAATCAAAGATGATCTGATATTACAACACAGACGCATTCTTGTAAGTATCCTGCACCTGGAATATGTGAAGTTTGCCTTCAGGGTACAGAAACAAGGCCGCTCTTTAAGAATATACCTAATGATAAAAATTTACACGTATTTTTGAAAATTATATTATGTGAGCTTCATTGTCCATTTTCCACATTTCGGAATATGTTATCTAATTTCAAAGAAAAGTGTGGTCATGAAAAAGTTCGGAGAACACTTTGCATACGTGAATGCAAAATTCAACATGCAAATTGAAAAATGAAGATGTGATAATGGCGGAAAGTATGCATCAACTGAATTTAAAAAGTTTTGCAATGAAAATGGCATTAAAATTCAATATATAACTTATAATCCGGAACAGAATGGGATTGCAGAGAGATATAATCGAACAATACTTGAAAAGCAAAATGCCTTTTTTTGATACAAAAATGGAAAAGAACATGTGGGGTGAAGCAGTACGAACTGGTGTGTATTTAAAAAATAGAATTATAACTTGTACTTTGCCTGAAAATAAATATCCAGCAGAAGTTTGGTATACTAAAACACCCGATTTAAGTAACATGCAATTTTTTGGGACAACTGCTTATAACTTCATTCCAAAAGAACTGAGAACATCAAAACTTGATTCTCATAGTAAAAAACTAAAAATGGTCGGATATATTGACAATAATTATGGGTTGTGGGATGAACAAAATAAGAAAATTGTATGCGGAAGAAATGTAGTTTTTGACGAGATAGTGGAAAGCAGAAAGCAAAGCAACTATAAAATCTAAAAACAAGGAGAAATCGGAAACTGAACGAAATTTCCAGAAAATGAAAACAAAATTGAAGAAGAAACAGTTAATGAGACATTAGACCCATTAGAACTAAATATAAGAAAAAGTACCAAGAACAGGCGGATGCCTAAACATATGGAAGATTATGAAGTAGAATGTGAAGCTAATTTGATAACAGCTCTATCAGCTGGATGCCAAATTACAGACGAAAGAAGCAATAAAGCAGGACTTGATTTCATTAAATGAAAACTGCATATGGGAATTAGTGGAACCTCAGCAAACCAAGAGATTATCGATTCTAAATGGGTGTTTCACGAAAAGGTACTAAACGGACAGTGCGTTAAAAAGCAAAGCTTATCTTATGTTGCTTTATCTTTTATTGTTTTATTCAAAAGGTTAATAATGAGTTGTATATTACCTAAAAGGAATTAATAAATAAAATCTTAAACTGCAAAAGTTCAGAAATTCCAATGTAGCCAAAACTGCAGCTATTGAAAGAAAATCCAGGCGATTCTTCTAAAAATAGTTTGCTTTACCGTGAGCTAATAGGAAGTTTAATGTACATTATTATGTTGGGATCAAGAAAGGATATAAGTTTTTGCATAACTTATTTGAGTCTATTTCAAAATTGCTATTCTGCAATCACTGGAACTATTTAAAGGCTGTTTTAAAATATTTAAATGGCACTAAGAATTTTGGACAAAATTTGGAAAAAACAATAACTCTAATATAAATATATCTTCATTTGTAGATTCTGATTTTGCAATTAGTCTTATTGTTAGCAACAGTATAACAGATTTTTAATCAAACTCAATAACAATGTAGTTTACTGGAAGACAAAAAAACAAAATATCGTTACTTTATCTAGTGCAGAATCAGAATATGTTGCATTGTCAAATTGTATAACTGAAAATCTTTTCTTGGGACAATTGCTTAACGAACTACTAAGTGTACATATTTTTCCTATAATTGTCTATGAATACAACCAGTCATGTATTAAAATGGCTTCAACACTGGAATCAAAACACACTAAACATATCGATGTTAAATATTATTTTATAAGAGACTGTATTAATCAATATAGAATTGTAAAACCTAACAATTAGGCAATGTGTTTTTTATTTTTGAGGTTGGCAAGACTACCCATGAAAATATCAATCTTTCAATTATTAGTATAAAATTGAAGCGTGTTTCTTTTTACTAAAAGTAATAAATTTGTTTATAACTGAAATCCTTCTCTGCTTAATAATTAGTAATCATACATACAATTACAACATTATTTAATCTAGAAGGGTCTAAACAAATGCGAATAGTTTTTCTACTACACAATGTTATTTACCAATTCAGTTGCTTTTTCGACTCTGCAAATAATATCTCTCTGAACTATGTCATCTAAACTATTTTTTAATACAGGTTCAATTGTATCTGGAACTGTACGGCTTGAACTTGCATATGAATTAGCATCAGATTTTAAAAGAAATTTATATTCGAAAGAAATTTTTCCTGTACCCTCAAAAATATCTTTGTTATTATTAATAAAATATATTTTATTTGAGAAGTTAATCTCAACCAAGGCAACTTTTTGTACACGATTTAATATATTACAAGCTTTCAGACCTAAAATAGGAACATAAGACTTCATCAATAAAAATTTGATCTTGGCTTTCTTATTATTAATTATACAGCTTAAAATTATGCTTTTCTAGTACTAGAATTATTATTAATTTATGCTGGATGTCTTACTCCCTAAATTATTACATTGATTTTTAAATTTATAACCAATTGTAAAGTGATTTATTTTCCCACAATGGTACAAAATCTCCCAAATGCAGGGCAATTTTGCCTTATATATTTTCTGCCACATTTGAAACAATTATACACGCCACTGACCTGATTTCCGCCACTTTTACCTACTGTCATATTTCTCCGCTTGTTCTTATTAATATTTGTTGTATCCACTTCTCGGTCTTGCCTAAACTCTTTGATTTGGTAAAAACTTATTTCAGCCGCCCTACGCTTGTCTCCTGCAGTCTTTAAGCGTTAATTCGTGTGTTCTCAGAAATCTTTCTTTCTTATACAGATAAAGACGTGACACCACTGACAATTTTGTCCCGAATTAATCTTCTTTATTCTCTGTTGTCTTCATATAAATTTCGATACTTCTTAAAACATTATTCAAATCTACATGTATATTCTTGTCAAACACAATGCTTTTCGGTGCCTTGAAGGTGAGTGGCTGCCATTTTTCTTTTCAACATAACCTAGTTTAAATGTTTTTAACTAGCTACATATTATCGATTCACTATTTCTTTATTTCCAGTCTTCAGAACAAACTCGACATCTTGTTTTATGTTTACTCTGTCCTCCTTCATTGATACAATCTTTCTAAGTATTTATTTTCTATTTGAATAATTATTAGTGACTTTTTATTTATGACAAACCGAATTGTCAGTTCTCAGTGCCAACTAGCAAATCATATTTAAACTAATTAACATTAAGGTGGATATACTTATGAGCACGAACGCGTATGAGGCAAAGCGAAGCAGAACGAATCTTTCCGATGTCCGAGGCCGTCCGACAGACGAACGAATTCGAACGCCATTCGTCACTAGTCGGTATTATTGTCAGGAGTATAATTTGAATATGATCTCGGGTGAAAAAAAAGTGAACCCTCCAAAGCAGCAAAATAAATTAGAGTTGTGCTATCGTGCTGGGGTTGATTCGAGTTTTCATTGAGTAAATTTGTTTGTACTTATTTTACCTTTACTATTTTGTAATGAAAAGCACAAGAATCGTATTTACAGATATATGTGATACTAATTTGAAGAATGATTAATAATACATTTTACTCACGTATAATTTGTGTTACATTTAGAAAATTTTATGACTTTAACATTCTATTAATTGGGGCGTATCTCTCCGAACGTAATATGATTCGCATTGACTTGTTTTGAAGGACTTGCAGTCTACAAATATTTTTATTAGAACGAGATATTAAAAGAGACATACAATAGTTAAAATGTGGATAGATGATAGTATTTTAAACTAAGTTTCTGCACCAGCTTGTCAATGCCTTGTTCGTGTTCGGTAATTAATAGCTTTGAAGATACGACAATTTTAATACTCACTAATGACACTGACACTTGTAAAGTGCAGTACCACTTTAGTCTAAATTTGCTTGTCGACACTTTAAAACTGCGTTTATCTATAAAACAAAGGATTGAAGTTTTTATGTTAATTGGTTGCAGCGATAAGATGTGAACTCAACAAGAGGTATGTGCTACGTTTAATAATAAATATCCAGAACAACCTATAAGTGAGTCAACAGTGAGCAAAATTGAAAAAACAATTTAGGCAGTTTGGTACCGTAGAACATCTTCTAGCACTTGCCGTGGATACTAAATTAAAATTAAATTAAATGTTTTATTGGCTATGGAAGAAAATCCACACAACAGCGTTCGACAAGTTAGTCGAGAACATGATATTTCCTTTTATTTCTATTCATAAAGTATCAAAACATGAAAAGTGGCATCCCTTTAAGGTGCACCTTGTACAAGAACTATCAGATGACGACCCGGATCGTAGAATGGAATTTAGCGAAACTTTGATGGATAAGTGTAGTAATGATCCGCTTTTCGCAAAAACCCTTATTTTTTCTGATAAATGCACATATACATTAAACGGTGAAGTCAACAGACAGAATTGTAGATAGAGAACATCACACTCAGTATCCACAGAAAATTAATGTTTGGGCAGGAATTGTTCGAAATAAAATTATTGGATCCTATTTTTTTGATGGAAGTGTAAACGGGCCAACTTATCTGCACTTTGTAATGAACTTCCAACTTTAATGAATTTATTCCCTAGTGCAAACATTCCCGGAAATATCGAAGAAAGTCTGTGGAATCAAAAAGATGGGGCGCCACCACATTATGCAGCCGCCGTTGAAACATACATTGACGAAGTTTTCCCCAATAAGTGGATCGGTAGACGAGGACCCATTGAGTGGCCACCAAGGTCACCGGTTCTCACGCCATTAGGTTTCTTTTTGTGGGGTCATCTAAAAAATGTTGTGTATAAAAGTAAACCCGACGACATAAATGATTTAAAAGATAGAATAAGGCAAGAAATAAATAACATTTCGCAGGAAACCATTAATAAAGTTCAGCAGGAATTTATTGATCGCTTAGGACTCTATCAAGCACAAGAAGGAAGACAATTCGAACACTTCTGTAATTATTGTTACTGTTGTATTATTTTGTTATTTTAATTTAATTAAAAGTCTTCAAAAATGCAGATTTTAAAATTATTGAATCTTCAAAACTATTAATTACTGAACACAAGTATGCAATCTAAAAAAAATAAAATATACAGGGTGTGGCATTTAAAAAAATTGTTGTTGACATCGTTACTCACAAATGGTTTACCCTGTATATTTAATTGTTATGTAAAAATACATTAAATTAAAATCAAAATCAGGATTTTTCCTCAAAATTGTTTGTTTAGCTTAAAATGAATTTATTCTATACTTTATGTATGCACTGTATAATTAATACAAAACTGTTTTTCACATAAGTAATGATGAGACACAATTCTTGTGATGTTAGTCATTTAACCGACAATCTTTGGAACGGCGATGTTGAATGTAACAACACAAACTCTTGCGTGCCGCACGTTCACACTGCAAATTGTTTATGGTTATAGTCACGCTACTGACATACAACATTGTCTTCTTAAACTCAAATCAAAGATAATCATTCGGTTTTCCGCAACAAAAATGAAACCCAAATAGTTGAACCATCGATCAAATTTAATATGCTTAGACAGTTTTTGAAAGTTAAGCAAATGGAACCTGCTCAAAAACAGAAGATAAATCACCAATAATAAACGGACCGCCGACCGCTGCTGTTTGTACTGCGGAAACAGTTGTCGGTTTCGCACATACAATAATTATAATCGCAGTAGGGCGTCTAATAACGGTTAAAAAATTTGTTGGAACACCGAAAAGCCGGTGGTCATTTCTGTTATTGTTAAGGTTCACTGGAAAACATTCTTTCGTTCATACAATTAAAACATCCAATATGTCCAAAATGTCTCGGCTAATATTACGAAGTGAGTTGGTACCATCTTCAATAACTTGCGTAATTGAATATCGTGTATTTTCAATCTTTCCAGTTATTTCTTTCTTTCTTATTTGAGTGTTTTGTCATAACATAGTTTTATCATTCGGTGCTATTTCGGTTAGGAGCGGCAAAAAAATTGCGAAAAAGCTTTTAGCTAACTAACTATTCGTTTAGGGAATGAGGGAAAAATGTTTTTAAAATATGTATAATCAAAAACAGATCTAAAGAAATTAACAAGAATGCAGCTGTAAAAATAATTAAAAAGAGGAAGTTATTAATGGAAACCGAAATGCCAATAATTGTGGCATAGCGCCTTAATATCGGAATTGAATAGTTCGAAGCGAGTGCATATTTTTCATTTCCTATGAATCATATGAGAATGTATGGGATTTGGGATATATGGTCGTTTGGATAGGGAACTTTATTTATACTGTTAATAAATATACCTCCGCTAAAAATTGACTCACTGCAGTTTTAATCAATACCATTCATACGTAAAATCAATGTATGGATGGACTATTTTAACTAGAACTAATTAATTGCAACATGTATTTTAAACATTTGGTAATTCTAATCACATTGATCTTAAATAAATAATATAACTAAAAAAAATATTTGCTATGTTAATTTTTATTTAATATCACGTGGTATTATGTAAATATGTAGTTTTATAAGTACTTTGATCTCCATTTTATAAGCACTATCTATTTTGTGTTCAATAAAATATTTGTTTTATTACTATATTATACAGGGTGCGGCATTAGTGCGTCGAAGCTCGATTAGTCCGCTATTATTGAAGTTACGAAAAAAAGTTTTTACAAAAAGTGTAGACAGTCTTTAGATTCACATTTTAAAATAAGTCGCAAATATACAGTGTGTTCAGGAACGCAGTGCCGGACAAAAATTTTGTTTTTTTAAATGGAACACCCCGTATATTTTTACATTTTTATAAACCTCTGACCAAACTAATTTCAACGATGTATCACACTTTATGTCTATTATGTTTAATAAAGGATTTACAGCCACCTGAAAATAACATTTTTTTTAATTTAAATGTCTATAGCACACAAATCATTGAAAATAAATAAAAATAGCTTACATGTTCCTATCCTAATTTTCCAAGTTTTACGCTATGATATTAAAAAATATTTGATACATAGTGATCAAAAAATATATATGGGATGTTCACACACTGTATATTTGGAACTATTTTTTTTCGTAACTTCAATAATAGTTGACTAATCGTACTTGACGCACTAATGCCGCACCCTGTATATACCAGTATTACGTTAGCCATAAATTTCATCCAATAAGATTTAATTTTTTTTGCATGAAAATATATAAAATAACAATTTCTGTCTAAATATCTAGCTCGAAGTATGAAAAAATTTTCCGCTTTTCAAAACATTTTTTCCGAGTTATAAAAAATAAATTAAACTCAATTTTTTGCAAATATGGGAGATTTATTACCCTTTCGACAGTGAAAAAATTATTTTTGCCAAAAAATAGAAATCGTGCCATCCATTAACAATTTGTACACGAACGTCGTGCTACCAAAGTGAAATTACATTTTTGTTTAAAAAAATTTCGAATCAAAAATAACTTCATCCAATTTTTACGGATGTTGTGAAAAATTTACGACAGTGAAAAAATATTTTTGCGAAAAAAATAAACATTTTTCTCTGAACATAGTGCTGTAATAACGAGAGAATATTCCTCTTTTTAAATTTTTTTCCAATAATTTCATCTCAATTTTTGAAAATTTTATGAAAAATTTATTGCACTCACAATGGTGAAAAAATATTTTTGTAAAAAATGGCAAATATGCCACCCATAAACAATTTTTGGGTGAGCGTAGTGTTCGAAGAAGGAGAGAATATTCCCGCTTTCAATTTTTTTTTGCTATAAAAAAAAAAGTATCTTCATCTCAATTTTTAGAAACGACCTGGGAAATTTATGGCAAAATATTCCATTTTTTAAAGTTGATATTCACAATAGAAGAATCTTCCACTTAAATTTTCTTTATTTTTTTTTACTTTTATAGTGTTTCAAGTTAAAAAAATAAAAAAATATGGATGAAATTTACTTAGTACCAGAAAGAAAGGCTCTAAGAAACAACTTTTTCTTGAGGCTTGAAAATTAAATTTATTTGGGACCTTGACAATTGATTATAGAAGTCAAGTCCATCTAAAATAATTTTTCAAACAATTAACGTAGGTGTGAAAAGTTGTAGGTGGCATCAGATCAAATAAACTCGAAAAATATCCGGTTAGAGGAAAATATAATAAAATCGAATAATATTCATTGGCACATTACCTTGACCAAATTACAGGTAAAATAAATACAATTTTTTATTCTCACTATTAAAAATACTGATTGTGTAATTCGAAAAATGCAAAATTAAATAGCCAGAGCTCTTTACTGAATATTAATTACCTTATTAATATTGCTAAAAATCGATGATTTTTTATATCCAAATGCGCATAATTTAACATAATTTTCAATTTCTAAAGAAAACAAAAGTAGTAAAGTCACCTCTGTTTTTTTAAGAAATGAAAAAAATTAGGGGTGACGTCACTATTTCACAAAATATAAAAAATATGCACATTTACAAATAAATATGGACGTGCTTTAGGGTTTTTTAATGCAACTAAAAATTAATTACATAGTAATAATATATTTGATCATGACCACAGAATATGCATTAAACATTTGTCAACCTAAACTCTTAATTGATAGTAATTAAGTTAAATCTGCATGGACGACCACACATTAAACGATTCTAAACCTAATTTAAGCGATTAATCTTATACAAACTAGATTATACTGAATTTCCAAGTTATAAAGACATCTAAAAAACGTCTCCAATGACCTTAATCGCATAATAAGAATATTATCAAACCTTGACGTAATAAATATTAATGATAGTACTGCAGAAAACAAAATCCTCCTCTCTATTTAATATATCACGATTTTAAGCATTGAAAATATCAGATGAGCTTGTACCATATAGTCTGGTGCTTTAATGAGATAAGAATTAATAATTCTAGTAATAAATGAATGTTTATATGTCACCATTAAGAAAAGTGATTCAAGTGTAAAATATATTTCCCTATGGCTTCAGACTTCCCATATCTTAACTTTTTGATTTTCCCGTTTTAATTAATACGACACTCTATTGTCAATGAAAAAGATCGATAAAAATTTAGAAGTTTTATTAATCTTTATTTTCTAAGCCACAGTGTCCGCCTGACTATAAAATAAAAACGAACGTAACAAATTAAATTAACGAGTATAAAAAGTAAGTAATGACATGACGGTCATGACTCCAGATGTATTGAAATTGAGAATCGAGACAGAATCCAATGAAAATGAAAGTGTTTTTGGTCGTTTGGCCTTTAGGTGATGATTCTTCAGATTTATGCTTATCTTTAGTAGGCTAATAAGTCACGGAGATGTTACAGAGTTGCCAAATACATTCCGACAACGGAAAATAATAGCAGAAGGTCTACACGACTTTTGCCATGGTGAAGGCATTCAAATAACCTTTTACGATTACGTTTAAAATCAAAATCCGAATTTCTGGTCATTTAAGACAGCTAGAAACGACGTCCTGTAGATCAAATGTTTCAAATTTGTTTATAGATTTGTTAATTTTTACATACTTTAAAAGAGAATCTATATTTTTTTGCAATATTTAATGTCATTAGGAATATTTACAGTCTTAAATTATACCTGATTACTCTTCGGTTAAATGATGTCTTGTACCCAAATTGTTCTTAGATACCAAATAAAAAATTGGATATTGACATTCGTTTACATTTCATCTGTTAGGTTCCAAACAAGTATAAAAGATATGACTCTAAAAATCCCTATTAGAATTAAATATTTCAAAAATATATACAGTGTGACCCAGCTAAATTGGAAACACTACCATAATATTTGAAGTTATTAAGCGATTTCAATATTTTTTTTAAATGAAATCTTTATTTGGAATGAGATTTCAAAGAGTTGTTCCTCTTTTTTAGGCACACTACCTTATTTTTTCGTAGTCAAAAATTGAGAAATCTTCTTGGGGATTTTTTTAAAAAATAATTACACCACTGGATATAAATGGTACTCAATTTTTATTAAATTATGTTTATTAATAAAAAAGTAATGGATACAAAATTTCGACTTAAAATTAACTTTTTAATTAATAATCACATTTTAATAAAAGTCACATTACATCTATTAAATGTAATAAAAAATCCCTAATAAAAGTTCTGGATTTTTAACTATGAAAAAATATGATAGTGTGATTTAAAAATAGGAATAACCCTTTGTCTCCAATTAAAGCTTTTGATGCATAACATTTAAAAAAATGTTTTGGTTTATAACTTCAAATACTATAGTATTTAGATAGTATATTTTGGTAAGTACAATAGAAGGTAAAATTATTTCTTTCATGTCTATATCGTCTTTAATATGAACTACACTTCCTGAACATGAAAATCTTTAAATACATATTTATTGACACTGACATTTATTGATTGTATTCTAAGTACATATAAAACATGTATAGCTTGTTATTTTTTCGTTATTTTTATTTTTAAAAGCAAGATAGAGTTGGATTAAGTAAAAATTGATTATATAATCAATACAGGATGTTGACTTATATTTTTAAATATTTTAACATCTTATATCGTAAACTAGAATCATGCGGACTTCACTTTTGGTCACGGCTGAACCCATTCTTAACAACATCTGAGGAAGAGATTCTTCTATTGCAAAATTTTACTTAAATATTATTAAAAAAGTAAGAAATAAACAACTACGTTTTCTATTTCAAAACGTTGGTCACGTTCTCTAATCCATACTGACTTTTCATTTTATTCTGAATACATGGTTGGGATAAAGTATGGAATCAAGTCAATATCTTTAAAACGAAACAGACGATATTTATGAAATTTTACAAGTAAGTGTAATGGGGTAAAATGCAGCTGATGTACATTTTTTTGTTAATAATAGACTTCCGGTTTACCCGGAAATACCCTCAACTTTTATTTCGAATTCGTACATACTGGGTTTAGCGTAAAAAATCTTTAAAAACGAGGAATACAGTACTTTAGTAAACCACGTTTAAGTTTTTATACATTATAGTAAAATTCCATTTAGATAAACAAATTAATATTGTTTGTACTAATAGTAAGAAATAAACGAGTACTATGTAGTAGGTAACTGTTGCCAAACTGTCAAACTGTAATTTACGGAAATAAATTGTACGATTAAGAATGGTTAATTTAAGTGAAAAAGATCATATTGAAATATTAATGATGATCGGTTATGGTGATCGATACATAGAGTGGCCTGCTCGTTCTCCGGATCTAAGCCCATTAGATATTTTTCTTTGGGGTTATCTAAAATCACGTGTTTACTTACGTTAAACGAGCAACATACTTACAGGAATTGAGACAAAGAATTATTGATGAATGTGAACTATTACGTGGTGAAATATTGGAAAGAGGTACTCAAGAATTTGTTAATATGTAGACGGGCATATTGTCAGGAGGTGAACGGAGAGCATTTTGAACATTTGAATTAATTTTGTTTAAATTATTATTCTCATTAGTCTAAAGTAAATAAATTTACTTATTCTACAACTAAAGTGAGTTATTTCTCGTTTTTACAAATTATTTCCACTAAACTCAGAATGTAGAAATATGCAAAAATATACAGGGTGTCCCATTTAAATTAAAAAATTATTAACAAAAAAATGTAAATCAGATGCATTTTGGCCCATTGCACTTAACTTACAAAATTTCATAAATATCGTCCGTTTCGTTTTAAAGATATTTAATTGGTTCCACTACTTTATCCCAACCCTGTCCATTCGGTGTGGGAATTTCAAGATTAACTATACGAATATAACTAAATCCACAATTTGTTTATATTAACATTTTTGTAATTCCACTGAATCATGTCAAACTATATCATAATATCGGATTAGGGCGTTTATTTTTGTACCCATATACACAGTATACATATAGCTTTCCATTGCGTGTTCTTCAACTATTAATAAAATGGTCGGTTAAATAAAAATCACTTTCCACTTCGTAATAAATTAGCATTGTTCATTGTTTTCTGGTGTTCTTTATTCTATTTGTTTATCTATCTACCGCTACTTTATTAGCGCATAATGCGAAACGCGCTTTTCTTTGAAAGTTCGTTACGGTAACAATTTGTAAGGAAAGTTTTTGATTAGGGATGTATTAGTGTCCTAAAATCTTGTGTGCCCGTTCGTCGTCCATTCATCAGACAAATAAAAGGCGTGATAATTTTAATTCATTTCGATTATTTACTTAGAGAAAACATGTACAGCATTATGATGTGTTTATTCAGAACTGAATTTTCATTAAAAACATAGGAACAGATCTATTTACAGTGAAAAGACATGGATGCTGGAACAGCAATACGATAGCGCATTGAAACTTCCGTAGAAAATAAAAAAACCAATTGCTATAAAAATACTGGGAGACAAGAATTTGAATTGGGCCGATCGAACAGTAACCACAGAAGTAATTTAGAAATTATTGGCTTTTCAACGGAAAAGTCTGCGTTTGGAGTGAACTTGTTTAATAGCAAAAATGTTGTTATCAATATTCATAAATGATTGTTATCAAATTAAATTTTTGGTTCTAATTACATTAACCAACCATCTATTGGGTATCTCAGTTTAATAATAATAAATTAGAATGTCCAAAAAGATTTAAGGAATTAATAAAAAATGTAACCTAATCACACCAAAGATCCCATAGAGGTTGAAACTATTTTTACTTAAAAAAATCGTCTTATTTTCTATTGTTTAATTTAAAACAACATTGAATTTCTTATAGGGATCCAGAATGCTTTATTTACATAAACTGAAAATGAGTTATAACATAAACTCACTTGTAATGTATAAGTTTACTTGGCTTAAATGGTTGTAATAATGACCCAATAACTTGAGTCAGTGCTGGTTAACATTTTTAATTTTCTCTATACCATCATCAGATTAAATATATAAATATATAAATGACACTCCTGAAAATAATTTAAAAATAGCAGTTGTTAATGAAAAATATTTACTAATAGGTTCTTTTCGTTAAAACCAAAAATATAAAATAATCAATTTCAAATATGTACAATCAATATTTGGCATAAAAACAGAAAATGAAATATTTGAGTGGTTAATAGCATATCATGATAATTAAACATGACTAGTTAATTATTGTTTCCAGTTTTTAATTAAACAATAATTATGTATATTCATTCAATTAAAGCATGTCTCTAATAATAATAGTACGAATAACACTATTTAAATTACCTTTAACAAAATTAAAAGTTATAGGTGTAACAATTTTTCTATTTTTCTTTGTATGAATTTCTTGGAATATTTGGCATGAAAACAAAGCAAATAAATTTTACACTGCACGGTACGATGGAAACAGAAGTTTCAGCCACATAAACAACTATGAAAACGAGTTAAATTCGCAAGAAAATTGATATTTGTAAAAGAAGACGTCTTGAAGTTGCATGGGAGTGGTTCTACTAATGAATGAACATTAAAACAAGATAAAAACAAATCAGTAATTATCAGAAAAAAGTTGGAAGAATTTATAAAAGAGAATCTGTACACAAAAATACTTAAAATACGGTTTCAAATAAATTCTTATTTTTGATTTTGAAAATGACTTTTTCTAATTTTGTTTCAAACTTCAATTAGTACCAGGAAACTTCATTATACTTTAAGTTACCAAAAATTTAATTTTCATTCGTCAAGAAAAATTGAAATGTAGTTGTACATAGTTAAACATCTATTTTGTAGCTTAAAATATAGTGAACCTGAGGCCTTAAATAAAATTGTTACCCTCTGTCCAAACAACCAGTGAATGAATTTTCATGAGACTTTTTTACTGCGTTTCTAAAAGGTTAAATTAAAAATATTGGCCTTAAAAAATTACTGCTGCTGTTTAATTAATTATTTAAAGAAATATTTTTTGATTATTGAAGAAATCTCTGCCTTTCAGAGTTAATTATTAAATTTTTCTGGTTCCCCAAAACATTATAATTTTTAGACAAATAATTTCAACAATAAATTTTATGTGAATCACAATTACTTTCTCGGTTCAAAGCATATTCAGGCATTTTGCCGTCGTAGCAAACGCTTTTCGTTATAAAAAGAAATATTTCCAGTCATTTTTTTTATCACACATAATTATTACGATTTTAATAAACATTTTCCAAAGTCTTAAAATTATTTCGCTGTATTAGTCTCTTGGGGCTTTCATACTGTAAACACTAATTGTTGAATTATTCATAGAAATTCAGTTGGTTTATCTGTTTCCTATCATGAATTAAATATTAGCCACTATGATTGCTTGTTTCTATAAATAAACAATTATACTGAATTTGGAAAGTTTGTAACCTTGATCATCAGGTGTGTTTTAATAATTTTAGGAGGAGATTGATGCGAGAATATTTTTTATACAATCTACGTTTGTTGCCAGAGGCTTAATTATGTAGACGCTTTAAAAAAATCGATAGTAAACAGTACATTTACACAAATTGTATTTTATAATACTAGAATTATACAGAGTAGACCAAAAGTCTGGAAACGGCCAATTATCTCGTAAATTGCGAGTCCGAATTCTACAAAATTTGGGATTTTGGGATACGGAGATTCTAGATTTGATGTTTGCAATGTTTTGCCGTTTCTCTGATATTATTAGTCACTTTGGTTTTTTAAATATATCACCCTGTCTATTCAGTTATTTTTGGAAGCTTCTCTTCAATAAGAGTTCAACCATATGTAACACTTTTGATTTTATGGAGTATGTTATAATCACGTTTACCTGATTTCAATCCTAAAGATTATTTTTATTGGGGATACTTGCAAAATACAGTTTACAAAACTAAACTCTATTAATTTCTAGACAATCATGGAGAAATATGAGGCATTCTACCATCGATTCAGGTACTGTCAACTCACAAACGGAGCACATTTTGAACACTTCATTAAGTAATCATTATTATAAAAATGTTGTAATCTTTCAATTGTTACGTTTTAATGTAGTTGAAAATAGTTTCTATTAAAAACTTTATTGAGAATTAAGCGTTGCTAGACTTTTATTTATTTAAAATCTTCTAGACTACATAAAATCATAAGTGTTACATACGGTTGAACTCGTATTGCAAAAATGACTCAATATACTGGGTGATATATTTATAAAACCAAAGTGACTAATAATATCAGCGAAACGGCAAATCTAGCAACATTGCAAATATCAAATCTAGAATTTCCATATCCCAAATTTTCGGAGTAGCAGTTTACGAGATAATTGGCTGTTTCCAAACTTTTGGGCCACTCGGTATATAGGACAATATAAATATTCCAAGGTTACTTGACGTTTCTTTTAGTCACACTTAAATATTTCTAGGCTAAAATATTGTGAATTTAAAATAGCCATCATCTGTGTAATTTTATGTTTAATTATATTAAAAACAAAAGGCAAATAAAGGCAAAAGCTAATGGGAAACAATATAACAAATCCAAATATAAACTGGCAAAATTGAACTCTTACTGTACTTTTTAGTGCTCCTTTAATAATGTCATCATTTGATTTATAGCAAAGATTTTAATTATTTTCCAGCCAATCAGTACCAATGGATGATTAACGAAACTATTACCCATAAACTTTTTAAATGAACAATAGAAGAAACCGTTCAATAGTTTTTATATTTCTGATGCAAGAAAGCATGCATGAAGTCATAGGAGTAATTCTATAAAGTAATTACCAAGTTAACAATCGAATAACTTTACACAGAGAAAAATAAAGCATAAAAAGATTAAAGCAAATTTAAAAAGATATAACATTACAATGTACATTTTCATTGATATCAAAAAAAAAATAATGAATAACACTACCAATAAATTAATATCGTTTTTACTGAAAAAACTTTTTAATATAACTGTTTGTACTTGTAGCAGAGCAATATTGGAAAAGAAAAATTGAAAGTATTTTTATAGTTTTCTTTTTATTATTATTTAGATGACGAATATATAGTTAAAAGTTAATGGAATGGAAACACCCAGTATATTTTAAATAAACAGTAGAATACTGATTATGCCGTGTTTTTTACACTATACTTATAAGCATTATTATTCACAATCATTATTTAACCACACATTCCATAATTTGCAGTTTTTCACAATAATAAACGTATTTCAAAATATGGTGCTTTGTAAAACAAAACATTTTTATTATCGTCTAGTAAAAATAATACATTTTCTATAGTTCTAGGCCATTTCCCTGTGGTTTTAATCACTAGTTCTACATACATTTGCTTGTAAATTTGATAAGGCGCATATCTGTGAAAACTTTTTATTTCATGTCAGCTGTGTCATGAAAGTTGATATTTGTTTATCAAATTTATGCCTTGGGAAAGTAGTATTTAGCAAACAGATCGTAGACTTCTGTTGAATAAAAACTACTTGTATTTGCTTTTATAGTGGACTACGTCATTTCTGAGAATAAATTTAGTACACTCATGGTATACAGTGTCTACAAAAATGTTTTCCTATAGAAGCATATATATGAGCAGAAACATATTTTACACATACACTGTATTTCAACAAAAAGTCGGACACATTATTTTGAAATCTAGTTTCACTGAATCGATTTCAACAAAGATTTATAATATACAGGACGTTTCTAAATTCACGCTAAAAAAATCAATAGGTTTCTCGTTAAAAATTATGACAGGTCTTTTCTATAAAAGAAGAAAAGAATAATATTGTTGTACATATTGCTTAATAATAATTGATAGCAATTGATAGTTTAACTAACAAATTGACAATTGTTCCGTTAGTTCGGCAACAAACATTAGAATCATTGAGATCAATCCATTTTTTAATAATATGATTAAAGCTCGATCAATCGTGGGGCATTTAAGACAAGGTGGATGATTGACCCGTTTGCTATTTATAGATGAAATCTTTAAAGAAGTAAAGCAAAGATCAAAGACAATGTACAGATAGAGATAGAGATAAATATCTCTGAAAATGTGTTTGCAGATGACCTAATGATAATTGGAAGAAGTGAATGAAATCTACACTACAATTTGAATAAATCGTATTAAATATTTAGCAGAAAACAAGTCACTAAATTTATATACCCGAGAGTAACTTTAGAAGAAACGAGAACGCAAGAAGCAGAAATAAAAAAAACAAAATAATTGGAAAAGCCAATAAAGCTTATTATGTCATGAATAAGATTTATAAATAGGGGATCAAACAAACAGAGATTAGTGTCTATATTAACTTATATGGCCAACAGTTAAAGTGCAGAAATATGGGTACATAACAAAAAAGAAGCGGGAAACTAAGCAGATGGAAAAGGAAGATACTAAGGAAGGGAAACCACGGTTAACGAAGAATTAAAAAATAAATTTAAGAAATCGACATTAACTCAAGTAATCAGAAAGAAGTACTGGATCTCGGGATAGGAGGCAAAAAAAAAGAATTACACAAGAAATGGTTAAAAACCAAGTAAGTGAATATGAAGAAGACCGGAATACAGAAATAGCAAACCGCAACATTAGATAACAGTAAATTGCGAAAAATAGTAAAGAGATCGAAAATATATAAAAAGATAATTAGATTTTGAAGCCATGGGACTAGATGACCTGAAGGGCTGCTGTCTTGTATATAAAATATATTAATTTATAGGTGTTAATCTCGAGATAAGAGAAACGGTAAGATAAAAGCATGAAATATTTGCGAAGAGTAAAAGATATCACAAGACGAAACAGCCCTTATTGAGGTAACTACGTTGAGGACTGGAATTTTTGGTTTGTCGTAACTATTTGAACCATTTAAATGCAAAATCAAATTACTTTTACTGGCTTGTATCATTTTCGTATGATGCAAGATAACGAAATGCACGTCGAGTAAAGTATTTTGAAATGGTTCAATACTCAATCAGTTTTAAGAAAAGACTGGCTTGTTGGGAACTACAATATAGTAGGAAATGATAAGTTTAACCACGGGGTGAGCTACAAAAGGGTGGAATAAAGTAAAGGATATATTGAAGCGGAGAAGGGAAACGGGTAAATTGAGAATTTGATTGTACATACATAGTTTAGTAACGAGTAATTTTATGATTTGTGTGAATTATCCCTGAAAGGAATGTGAGGTTATAAAAAAACAGGCGCAATTAACTTAGCTACCTTGGAATTTTTCTAGTAAATCCTTAATTCAAAAGTTTAGAGTAATCCAAAAATGACACTGTACACTAATTAATCACTCCTAAACAAAAGCCTCGTCTTAAAACGTCAACAATCGTGTAAAAAGTTAACAATATCACGCGGAAATCCCAAAATCCTATTCAAATAATACAGAGAACAAAACACCATCCAGTTAGTAGGTAAAGCACTGGCTAAGTTTTTAGATTGGTTCAGTCATAAAGACGCGCCATTCAAACTCATCGCATACGAGATAATTCGATACTCAACACTTTGGTGTAATCGAATAAAAACAGAATCGAATGCAATCTAATCGAAAGCATTCTGAACAGTCATTTATAAAAATAATCAAACCAAATTCTCATTTTTGCTTTAATTGGATAATACAACCACTTATATTAACATAATTATCATTTTTGTGTGTTATAGAAAAATCAGTTGATGAATTAATCGATTCGGTAGGCGATTTCAAGTCGAGTTCGATGAGCGCATGAATGTGCGGGAGGGCGAGACGTGTCGAAACCTGCCGAAATGCAACGAGCATAAAAAAAGGTTTACCATGGATCTACCTGTTGATTGTTGGGTTCGGGAAGGCAGATCTTCCAACAAGCCACGGTCGTTTGTCGGAACCCCAAAACTTGCGCGAAAGTGGCCATCGCTCACGAGCGCTGCTGTCGGGTTGTGCAGTATTTCTTACACTGCCAGATATGTTTGCGCATGTAACAATAAAAAAGCTGCAACTGAACCATTAAAACTGGAAGATCTACGTCTAGGTGGTACCCGTAACAGATCTATTCTATTTTTTTTGATAAAATCTAGAATTAAAAAACGGGGCGATTACCGAACAAGATTCGGTGCTACGAGTGTTGATATTTATGTATTGAGAATAGAAAGAACAAACAAATGAATTTTATCACAAATATATTTATTGCTTTTCAAAATATTCGCCTTTAAGATTTATACACTTTTGCATGCGATTGAACCACCCTTTAAAGCACTTTGTCCAGTCAAAAGATAATTGCGCTAAAACATGGTTTTTGAAGACCTCAATCGATTATTCGGGCGAATGAAAATCGTTGTCCACGTAGTTTATCTTTAATTTGTGGGAACAAGAAGAAGTCGTTAGGTGTCAAGTCGGGGCTGTAAGGCGGATGACCCATCAAATCGATCTTTTGTGTGTCGCTTGTTTCACTTGATGTATATGAGCTCGCATTGTCGTGATGCAAAATGATTCGTCGATTTGGATTGGTTTCTCTCAATTTACCGAAAACTTCTGACAAGCAGATGATCGTATACCACTCTGAATTAAAGGCCTTTTGATTTTCGAGAACCACAGTTGCCACATGACCGGTCTTCGTGAAAAAAGACGCCACCATTTGCTTCTAAACACTGCGAGAACGAGTAGCTTTTGTTAGCTTTTCTTCACATTGAAACACCAAAACTGCCGATAGCCTATTCTTTCTGGCTCATATTCATAAATCCGCGACTCGTCACCTGTGACGATACACTTTTGGATGTACCACAGCTGTATTTTTGAAACATTTTATGGCACCAATCGACACAAACCTTTGAGCATCTGTCAACAAATGTAGAATCCAACGCGTAGATAGCTTCGGAACACCCAAATGTTCTTGCAAATTCTTATGTATGTTGGTCATACTAATGCTTAAACATGCCTCGATTTCACGGTATGTCACATGAGGATCTTCTTCAATTAGTTTTCTCATAGCATCGATGTTTTCCGGCACAACGACCGATTTTAGACGACCTTCTTTAACTCCGTCCGTGAGCGAACTACGGCCACGTTTGAATTCAGTGTACCAGTGACATACACTGGCTTTGGATGGTGTTTCATCGCCAAAAGTTGAATTAAGTTGATCGATGCACTGTTCTTTAGTTACACCACGTTGAAAGTCATAATAAATCATAGCTCGAAAATGTTCGCGAGTTAATTACATTTTTTAGCCGAGATGAGATTTTCAACTTACTGTAAACAACACAAATAGTACTCGCACGTCAAAACGTTCTCAGTACGTATACTGTCAAAAATGTCAAACTTTAAGATGGCCATGACAGATTTCACCTGGCAACACTGGTGTTGCCAGTTCTCAATACATAAATAGCAACCCTCGTATTTGACCAAATATCTATCATCTGCGAAATTATTAAGAATCGTAATGAAATCTTAAAATTCCACGATTTTACAAAACTTTTTAATATTCTTATGACCACTGTTTCACCCTACGGCATCGTTCAATTAAGATTATAAAAAATTAATAGGCATTTGACATACAGACTTGACTTAATAATCAAAAAAAAGGTGAATATCCAAATTTACTTGTTTGTTTAGTGCTGTATGTTCAAATTCTTCCAAAAAATCATGTTCTTGGTTCTCATCGTATATATGAAGGATTTCCATTATTGTTTCTGTTGTTTTGTTAAGTGTAACTTTGTGATTAGTACCAATGAGACGAGATTTGACTTATCTGGTTGTTTTAATTTGTGTTCACTATATCTGATTTCAAATTTTCTAGGGTACAATCCGGACAATATAACTTATAAATACCTGACTATTATAATTTAGGAGTATTGATTTTTACATTTGTTAACAATAAACTTACATTATTCTCAACTTTAAAAGATATTACTGAAGATGTTACTCGAGATATAGATATTTTATGTGAAATATTTCCAAAATATGATGTATGATTTGATTTTTTTTGGTTGTTTCGGAAATATAATGTTAATGGCAACCTTTTTCTCTTTTTTTATTGATGAACTTATTTATTAGTTGTAATGGATTATCTGTTATCTGCTACTTACTATATTATATTAATTTCCCTTTTAAAATCATCTACACTCATTGGTATTGAAAAAGCTCTATGTATCATTAAGTTATAAGATAACAGTTTATGTAATACGATGTGATTTGGTTTTTTATAAGAGTTACTTTTATCTTTATGAGTTGATTTTCGATAAATCGAATATTGAAGATTCTAATTTCGAGTTAGTTGCAGTCTTATTTAGTATTTCTGCTAATTTATTACTCGGTGTATTCACATAGGAAACTTTATATAATTTTGGCGCTTGAGGATTTTTTTGGATACTGTAGTTAATTATCTGATTAAGAAATTAATTTCAGTGAATACCCGATAAGTTTTGGAAACGTGCTGAAAATGTGTGTGTATTTGGGTCGGTGTAATGTGTTTTGAGAACGAAATCTAAATTCTTTAATTAATTGTTTTAAAAACTTTTAATTTTTCATTTTATTAATATCTTCTCGAATCGGGTCATCTAGAATATCAAATTCAACTTGATGTAATCTGTAAGTTAATTTATAATGTCTAGTCTTTATATAAATATTATTTTAAACCACTACCTAGACCTAGATTATTATTTTACCCAAATTATCTCTGTTTGTCTGATTAACTTTTCAGCTTGTGGTGTTTTCGGTCCATATTTTACGAGCTTACACATTAAAATAAACAGATGTCACATTACACAAAACATTTGATCGACACTCAACACAAACCTCTAATCGTATATAATTTATATATTTTCTAAAATATAACCTACACTTAACAAAACAATAGAAACAATAATGAAAATCTTTGATACAGGGTGTTACTATATTCGACCGACAACGCTTTACCCCAGGGAGCTCTCGTTAATTGATGAATTTTGATATAGGAACATAAACCCTTAAAGGGCTTAGTTTCAGAGATACAGGGTGTTAAAAGTTTGAAATAAAAATTAAAAATTTGTCATAAATCAGAAGCGCCTCCAAATATTTTTTTTAAATTTGGTGACCAATATGCTCTTTAAGAAAGTAATATTTTGACATAAACTGACTTTTGAAAAATTTAACCAGTGGCGCGCTATCAGGGTTTGTGGCAACTTTTATCCCCCTATCTTTTACGCCACTGGAACAAATATTTTTTTTTAATGTTTTTAAATTCTCTGTTCATTTTTAGGTAAAAAAGTGATAACCTTTTATGGAGCTAAAATGAACGGTGTTGTAGATATTTGATTCTGAACAAAAGTCTGCAAGTACTTAGATAATTCACAAATTATGATTTGTTTTGTAATTTGCCCGTCGGAGTTTTGCTAAACAAGTAAGTATTTGCTTTTAATCCATACTATTAATTCGATTTCGAATAATAACTAAGCGTTAGGCGTTAGTTGAAAAAAGAATACATGCTATTTCTGAGATTTTCTGAGAACTTGATAAAAGTAAAAATCACAATAACGCAAAAGCTATCAAAATTAAATTCAAACAAATGTATTAGATACAACAATAACAAAATTGACAAAATTACAATAGTTTTTCAAACTGTCGGCCGTTTACTTGTAAGCACGTTCTACACCGTTTTCTCATTGAAAAACGTGTTTTTGAGAATAACGCCGGATTGGACTGAATGAGTTCTGTCGCAGCTTGAATTCTCGCTATTAGATCTTCTTCAGTTTCAACGATGGTTTGGTACACATGTGTTTCAGCACGATGGGGCATCTGTTCATTTTGCTGCAAGTGCTAGAAATTTCCTAAACTGACGATTTAGAGAAAAATGGATTGGTCGGGGTTGACCCCAATGTTGGCATCCAAGGTCACCCGACTTAAACCCTATCGATTATTTTATCTGGGGCTACATGAAGTCCTTAGTGTACCAAACCATCGTTGAAACTGAAGAAGATCTAATAGCGAGAATTCAAGCTGCGACAGAACTCATTCAGTCCAATCCGGCGTTATTCTCAAAAACACGTTTTTCAATGAGAAAACGGTGTAGAACGTGCTTACAAGTAAACGGCCGACAGTTTGAAAAACTATTGTAATTTTGTCAATTTTGTTATTGTTGTATCTAATACATTTGTTTGAATTTAATTTTGATAGCTTTTGCGTTATTGTGATTTTTACTTTTATCAAGTTCTCAGAAAATCTCAGAAATAGCATGTATTCTTTTTTCAACTAACGCCTAACGCTTAGTTATTATTCGAAATCGAATTAATAGTATGGATTAAAAGCAAATACTTACTTGTTTAGCAAAACTCCGACGGGCAAATTACAAAACAAATCATAATTTGTGAATTATCTAAGTACTTGCAGACTTTTGTTCAGAATCAAATATCTACAACACCGTTCATTTTAGCTCCATAAAAGGTTATCACTTTTTTACCTAAAAATGAACAGAGAATTTAAAAACATTAAAAAAAAATATTTGTTCCAGTGGCGTAAAAGATAGGGGGATAAAAGTTGCCACAAACCCTGATAGCGCGCCACTGGTTAAATTTTTCAAAAGTCAGTTTATGTCAAAATATTGCTTTCTTAAAGAGCATATTGGTCACCAAATTTGAAAAAAATATTTGGAGGCGTTTCTGATTTATGACAAATTTTTAATTTTTATTTCAAACTTTTAACACCCTGTATCTCGGAAACTAAGCCCTTTAAGGGTTTATGTTCCCATATCAAAATTCATCAATTAACGAGAGCTCTCTGGGGTAAAGCGTTGTCGGTCGAATATAGTAACACCCTGTATATGCGATCAAAAGCAAGAACTTTTTTTTGGAAGAATCTGAAAAAAGAGAACCCAATTTTTCAAAAATTCATTTTACAGTTAATATGGCGCACAAAAAACTAATAATTTATATAAGCTGTTAGAACTCAAAATTTATACTTTTAATATTGGACATATTTCAGTTACAACCTAAATAGGGTGGAAACCACACGATTGTATGCTCTACGAACGAAAATCGAAATATACAGGGTGATTTAAGTAAATTCAACTCAGTCAGTATCCTGTTTTTTCAATGGAACACCCTGAATTATTATATAATTTTAAAAGCTCCTCGATAAGCCGGCTTTAATACCCTATAATACTTATAGTCTAAACAAATAAGCACAGGGTGTAATTTTTTTTTATTTACTTTAAAAAAATAAATACAAAAATATAAATGTTCTCATCTGATTCTTGTTCAAGAGTTAACAGAAGACTATTCAGATCGTAGAATTTAGTTCTGCAAACGATTAATAAATAAGCTTGACAGAATTGAGGTAGCTCTTATTGAATAATTATTAATTATTATTAATTATTGAAAGCTAAGCAGAAAACGATGGGTGGTGAACTGATGACTGCATCGAGTAGCATTATTTTTAATGACTAAAAATATATTTCATTAAAAGGGGATAATCCCGAATTTAAACAAGTAAATAAATACACGAATTATTCCACTGATTATAAATTATAATAACAAACATTCAAACAAACAGAAAGCCAATAAATGAATAATGTGTGTGTTTTTAAATAGCTGGTTAAAAATTGTGCAGCGCTAATATTATTAATATTTTATATAAATAGTATAAATAGTTAATTTTGTAAGTAAATATTAATTTTCTAGGCCCGAATGTAGTTATCAATTATTTATATAATATCTTTTTAATATATGTGTTATGATGACACTGTATACAAAAAAGGAAATTTGTTGATTAAGAAGTCAATAAATATATAATTGTCAGATATACTATTTGAGTTTTTAAAGAGTTTTTTCTGAGTCGTTGAAACCTACAGGTTTAATTTTGTCGCTTTGGGTTACACAAATAAAAAGATAGTTGCTACATCAGATTTAAATTTAAATGATATGTATTAACTGATGATGTGATAACAGAGTAATTCTACTTTATTATTTTTTTTGCATTATAAATGGGTCCATACAGCCAGGAAATACATTGTATTTTTTAATTACTTAATATGTTTTTAGTTTTTGTTTGATTTAAGGAGTCTTCTGCATCACAGAGTATTCTCCTGCACTACAAAATGTCAACAAATCTGCAACAAAAGTTAGTTAGGTTTCTGGTGAACACTGTAGCCAGACTTCCTGTAGGAGCTCAAGCATGAGGGTGTACAACTTTTATCATATTTTCCAAAACAAAGAATTAAAACAAAAAGGAGGAAGAATTACTGGAAGAGAAAACAAACAAGAAGCAAGAATTACTGTACTCCAAATTACTTTGATACTGACATCATTTACGAAAGGAAGGGAGAAAGAATCCTCATCAATTCATAAATCAGTTAAATAGGCAACTGACGAAATTTATTTCTAGCCGAAGAATAAAAAATAAGACATAAGAATTCTTTTACACTACAAATGTAGAAACATCTGCAAAAAAGTTAGTAAGGCTTCTGGTGAATACTCTTATCACACTTCCAGTAGGAGCTCAAAAATGAGAATAGTTGAACTTTCCCATCACACTATCCAAAACAAAAAGAAGCAAGAATTACTGGAAGAGACAAAATTAATTTGTTGCAGTAGAATTAAAAGTAAAAACGAAGACACTGCATTACAATAAATTATCCTGCACTACAAAATGTAGACAAATCCGGAACAGAAGGTTTCTAGTGAATACTCTAGTCAGAAGCAAGAATTATTGTACTATAAATTGTTTTTATAATGTCCCAATTGACGAAGGAAAGTGAATACATAAGTCAGCTAAATTTAACATGGAAAAATGGAACAAATTCTTTGAGAGTTTAGGCCAAAATATTAAATACATTAAAATAATACTCCATCTTATCAGTTAAATAAACATATATCTAAAGTCAAGTAATCATTTCTTAGAATCAGCACCTCTCCCACAAGTAACTAAATTTACAGTTGGAGAATCTTTACTCACAGATCTGCCAATATCTGACAATCATTTTGATTGGCCAAATTTTGTTTTTCACTAGGAATTATTGAGACTTTAATAACGAGGAAAATCAATGAAGAATACAAAACAGCGCAAAATGTAGACGAAGTTATATACTTACTGGAGTCTAGTAGACCTGAACATATTATTTCCTTAATTACAATCATTTCCTTATCTTAACAATTATCAAGTAGATGAATTGCTGCAAATGTGCATCATCATTTTCTATGATTAGCAGAATTAGTTATTAAACTATCAACGTCTTATAGTGAGTTCGACCGCACACGTTATAAAAATACAACCTAAATACGAATTGCTGAATTTTTTTATTTGGTCAGATAAACGAATAGAAATATTAATTCTACTTAAAGGTGCAGAAGTACAACTTTAGATAGTAATACTAGTCAAATATTTAAAATGTATATTAAATGTCAACAAGTTTTGAATTCTATACTAATGATAATCCACTTATATGGTTGAATCGAGCAGGGAACAACTTTTTTTTTAAATGGTTGGTTAACAATTAACAGTAATATACACTACAAGTGAGTCAATTCCAGTCAAGACTTGCTACAACATCAGTATGGTTACTTTTATGCAGAGTGTGGGAAAAAGTTATTTCAACTACTGACATTATTTTCATCCCATCTACTCGCTCAAACATTTTGTCCAGGAAGTCCCATAGTTTTGTGACTGGCAAAGATTTAGAAATTTGAAAAATATATTTTTTAATGGAGTAAAACGCAAAATAATATATGTAATGAGATGTTCCATCCTACTTACTTCAAAATATTTTTCAACCAAAAATGTTATTTCAATATGTAGATATTTTTTTAATATTAGAATTATTGTGCACCATTGGCTACCCTCTACTTAACTGCATATAATTACTTTTTTAAATACATTAATTAGTGAGGAATTACCATCTTGTTAACGGAGTTTTAACACACTTGTGCTAATAAGAAACAAAAGTTAAAATTAATCCGTTATTAAAAACATAGCTTTTCCATTAGAGCGAAACTTAAAAAAGCTTAAAAAGAAATAAAGTAAAAGCATAAAAAATCTATCAGGATCGTTTTCAGCATATTTATCATTAAAAGATTTTTTTTTTGGATAAGATTCAGTCAAGAACACAAGCATAATAATTATTAAATAATAGAACCAAATAATAAAAAGAATTTAAAAAATTAGGAAGATAGTAATAATTTTTAAGTAACATTGGTTTTTAAATAAATATTGCTGTAAACGAATCCCTTTGGCCTTCTCATGGGTTACCCCACTGGAATATGGAAGTCACAGAAATCATCCCTAGAATGGTCAATGGTTCAATGAAACTATTTCGAATACCAGTGGCGTCGATATTCCAATGGTGTATCACATGGGAAGGCCAAATGGGTTCATAGGTCACAATATAAATAAACAATTATGATCTCGGAAGTTATTGTTTCGGTTAAAGTCTTGAAGTTACAAAAAAAGTAAAACCGAAAAATGTTTTCTAAATATTCATGCTTTGAGTCCTGGCCTGCATCTGACACACGTACAATGTATTACAATATGGAAGGCCATAATTACCTCATATTTCATAATTAATTTCCCAGGAAGAGAAGTATAGAAGAGGCGGCAGACGACATCTTATGTGAAACAAAAGCGAAATGTTTCAATGAGCACAGTTTTAATGCGAAAACTTTTAAAACGGAAGTTCCTTTTTATAGCTTTCATGGTTTAGAGTGTTTAAAATAAATAATGGCAACAATGGCAGTTAAGTTTTCTATGTATTTTTTTTTTCGAGATGGCGATTAGGTAAAAATATGGGCTGAGAGATTAAAATATTTTACGCATTTTTCAAAGCAAAATTTTTTGTTTGAATGTTTGTAAATACAACCGCTTGACAAAAAAATTAAAATATCCTTATTCACGACCTAAATTTTGATTTTCCATTGCGGTTCATGGTTTTACAGTGTGTTACCTTTGATACTGTATTATCAATATTGAACTAATTGATAATAATAATGATTATTATTATTATATAATAAAATAATTACTATTTAAATGGTGATTTGTCGATTTTCTAATTTTTTATAGTGGAATAAAAAACGAAATCGATAGGATATTTTTTGAAAATTTAGTACACCTATTTCACTTTTAATTACCCAAGTGGCGTATTAACCAGAAAAAGTCCAGATACGGATTAAAAAAAATGATAAATTGGTTGTAATCAAAATAACACTGTGTTTATAGAAAAATGCAAATGTTACTGCTGAAATTTTAAATTTTAAGATTTTGTGCATTTTAAGAGATAAAAATATCAAATTATGAAAATTATAAGTAGGGATAATTCAAATTTAGAGCTTAATTAATATTTACTTTTAAGAAATTTAGAATGCCTTAATAAAACGTTTAGATTTACAGTTACAAATTCAATAGTTTAATAGTGGTCCTAAAAAGTATAAATACTTTGAAATAAAATAGATCTTATATAACTTAGTTTAAAAGCAGCAAAACAGATTGACTCTCTCACATAAGTATACATCAGTTTTCTGATTCTATTTTTTGAGATAGATATGGGCGCGTTTGGTGAACTGTATCGGAGAAGATACAATTTTTTGGGGTTTTCCTCTCTAGAGACCTTTTCCTACCAGGCAATTGTAATCTCAATTAAGCCTTCTAGGCAGAAGATACTGTTAGAATTTGTAAGTTCGTTAATAATGCGAATAATCATAAAATCACTAATGGCCTTGCCCAAGTCCTAAATCAAAAGTAGTAACATCACTGACCAATGAGTGCTTTGCCTATTCTGAAAACAGTTTGTGTTTAACCCTCATTTCGAATAGTACTTCTTAGCTACGCGATTGCCATTTGGTAAGTTATAACTTGACAGATTTTTTCTAAATAAGTCAGCTAATGTAATCAAATTTGTTTACCAATATGACGTTTAGCTCTCTGTCTAATTTTTATCATCTTTCCAGATACTGGATAATAATTTGATCAATCCTGTATATACAAGCTTCGTGCAACTAATTATCCTATTAAAATGTTATCCATTTTTTCACTAATCTAAGATATGGAAACATGAAGAAAACCCTTTTCCTAAACTAATAATGAACAAACTGACCAATGAATTAAATTTTTTGATTGATAGCACCCAAACCTGCCACGTTTACTAATTCGTGTCAGGTAAAAGATTTCGGATCATTCGAAGTTTCCCTGACCCAAATCACTATCCAGAACATCTTAGACAAGCAGGAAAGGTTTCCAGAAATATCTTACTTATCTGGAATATTATTAATCTCGGAGAGCAAACGGCCCGCAGCGTAGATTGCGTTCGGTTAAACTCCAGTTTAAACTCTGAGTCAATATGATTTCGCGATCTCAGTTTTTGCTTCTCTTCGTGGGTAAATTATATGGGGGCAGGATGCGGATTTAATTGGGACACAGTCATCGTTAAATTACACTGGAAAAATGACACCAAATAATGAGAAAAACCGTTGACTGAAGTATATAACCAATGAATTATTTTGTTAAATTGTTTTAATATTTTCTGGAATGTTTTTAGGTGTTATTTAAATATAAATTTGTTTGCCCAAAATTAAAAGATAAAACGATTTAAAACTGACTCAAATTAAAATTGAGAAGAAATTACGTATGTTAATTTAACTGGGAAACAGGGAAGAAATTAAGAAATTAGGTGGCAAATATAAAATTTGGTCAACACCATCAAGTTTTAAAAATGTTTACAAGCAAATATACACGTAAAATGATCACTTTTCCAAAAACACCTCCTTTTGAAATGTAATTTCGAAGTGTACAAACTAGACACAAATAAATGGGAACAAATAGTATAAGACGAAAGGCTAACAGATTCGAAATCATTAAACCCAATTTTCTTATGCTAATGTTTTCTTAGTGTAAACCTCGATCTAATTGGGCCACATTCATTATTGATGTAAATGAAGCCGGTCACAGAGATCCGCCCCATGGAAAGTGAAAATTTAGTTCATGTGGAAATTTTCGCAGTACAGCCTCCTGTTTACACTTTAGAATTTTCAATCCTGATGGAAACTTCAAACGAAAGTTTCAAAACTGTTTTAAACAAATTAGCGGAAATCATCTTTCTTTTGATACGATGTTTTACAGCCCTCATAGTCTATAACAGTGCAAATATTTGACAAGCACAGTAAATATTAATAAATAAATGTCCAAAGGGTTAATCGTTTGTAAATAAAAATTTGAAATTTCATTTTTTTGTATGACAACAGTGTGTGCTCGATTCCTTTATACTACGTTATTTGAAAAAACAAAGCTTATTTTTCCGCTTTTTCGATAAAGGACGATTACTACACTGATTTTTTAATTTTGAAACATTTTTTTATAATTAAGTTTGGTTTGCTTTTTTTAAATAATTTAAGCTTTGCGAAGAAACTGCGTCTTTTACAAATCAATTAACGGCGATGCATGCCTTTTGACCCGTTTCAACTTATTTTGAGCTTAATCTCAGTTTTCGAGGAAGCAGTAAGAAGTAGGTTTTAATTGCTTTCTGTTCTATTTCTGAACAACGATTGCTAAAATAATTGATATTATTTTATATTTTATTAAGAAAATATCATTAAGAAAAGATCCAGATAGTTAAAAGACAAATTAAAGCTTAACAGATAATAGAGATCTACGTAAATGTAAATAATAAACGATGCAAGTTGCGTTTATAAAAAAAATAAAGCCTTACAATTAATATTACTGATAAAAAAGGTGATAAGTAATTTATTGTATTGTTGGGTGTTTTAATTCTAAATAAATAAAATAATAGAGCAAATTGTGAGCTCGACTACGAAGTTTCAGTACACGGAAAAGGTTCGGTAAACTATACGGCCAGTTTTAAATTATAAGCAATCAAATATGTCTATTAACGAAATTAGTACGGCGGGTGATATTTTATTAAATTTAATTCTAATAAAATAAAATAGGGCTTCAAAAATGTTTGTATATCCAAATAAATTATTACAAAATAAAAATGTACAATAACAACAAATTTACAAAATACATACCTATTTACAAAAGAAAATTAAACCTATCTAAGCCTAAATTATTTTAATTGTTTGGTGTATATTTGTAGAAAGATTTGGAAAATCTAGATATTAAATTTTAATTCTGATTAGAGAATTGTTGATTTATAAAGTGTACCTTCTCTTAATTTTTTTTTCATTTGCTTTTTAATGGAACCATTGTTGTTACTTTTCATCTTAGAATATGTTTTTACGAATATTTAAAAATTTAATACAATTATAGTATACTGGAATATTTACATGAATACATAGTTTGATGCACTGGTATCCCAATAAGAATAAGGATCTCGGCTATATCTTGAAAACCCTGTATAGTACAGATTCGGGATAAAAATTTATGACAAAAGTGGCCAAAGTGGCCTTGAGAAAAACCTGGACTTTCTCATTTATAAATGCAAAAGAAAAATCATACTTGTTTTTAAATTTTCACAGTTTTTCAAAGCTTTTAGATATTTCTATGACAATTGTTTCGCTCGATGGCATCGTCAGATCAGACATAAGAAACTGACAAAAATATCACACACATGCTTGATGTCTTATTATAAATATTCCAACCAATAAATTCTTAATTTTCTTTCGGTATCATGAAATAAGATATATGAAATGACAGGTATCTTATATATAGTATGATTTTAATTTATAAATTTTCTAAGCAATAATTATTTTCTAAAAGAATGGGTGATATTATTATATATTTAGTCTAAGTCTAAAAGGTAATCTAAAATAATTGATCTTCCCAGATTTAACTGTAATTGGTTTATACAAGGGCCAATCGGATAAATAAAACTTTTTCATTCATTCCAACCAATTATTCAAACATTTATTCCATTTAAAGTTCAACGTATCCACAATTTCTTCAGGGCATGAAAAACTGATCACGCATTTCATTTTTAGTTGTAGGAAATGTAAAAAATCAGTTGGAACCAATACAGGAATACGAAAATAGATGGTCAATAATAATAAGAGTGTCCTTTCCAAATAATCGAATATTGAGCGTATAATACTAAATGTTACATTATTATGAGGCCGTATCTCCAAGAAATCTGGATGAATTTTACTATGGATTCTAAATGAAACCCAATCATAAGTTGATACCATGTAAAAACTCAAAAGGTAATGTAATTTAGTGATAATTTTGTAGTTAATTTTGCTGATTTTTTCTTTATTTGTATACAACTATTGGGATTTTCTTAAAATTCTTTTTTCCTGCTTGATTAAGACGACTTCATTTGGCCAGCAGAACTTCACTACTTTAAAAATCAAGTTATTATACGTGGTATATCCTATTTTGTGTCATCGTTTCAAATTGTTATTTGTTTGTAGACTTCAAATGTAATAAGATATCGTTGATTAGAACACAACGCTGTCGAAATAACCACTCGGGATGAGGTAACCACAATTTCTAATCTAGCACCGAGTGGTATTTGTTTCCCTATTCCTACGCAGTTATTGAGGGTAATCCTTTACACGAAATCAACAGTACGATATCACATCCACATCGGCGTACTTGGCAAAATTAATCGTCAAGTAATTTAGTACACATATAAACGCATGCCAAAGCTTCAAAAGGATGGCATCGTAAACACACCTATGTATGTGCGGATTTATCTAAACCGAGACCAAAGTTCTATGTATATATATGTGTGTTTGAGTAACACTCGTGAACACATATACTATACACACACGGCGAGCTCCTAATGAAATTCCTGGGAATCCAATTGACAGGCGAATTCAATTCAAGATCTAATTTACTTAATCAGTTCGGAATTAATTTGTTAAAATGCGGTTGAACGATATTGGCAGGATGTGGTCACGCGCGGGCTAAGAGATACCACTAATGCATCAATGTGACAATAAATAGAGTATAGATGCGTTTTTGGAATAAGAGGAAAACTGTTAGCTTTGAATTTGAAAATGTACAGAGACTAATGTTTAGAGAACCAGTAGGCAAGGCTTGGAAGCCAAAGTGAAGCAAGAACCAGGATGAACCGCAAGAAGTAACCTGAGCCTGAAGACGAAAGAACTGTTGATCCGGTCCATAATAATCTCAATCATGAGATGCTCATCAGTGGAATGAGGATACACTAGGACAGGAATGAGCAAAGTTTGAGATATGGATCAATAATTAACCAGAGCAAAAACATAAAACCACAAGGAATAAAAGAAGACAAGAATGATATAATCGCAGAACTGTACCAAAAAGGTAGACGACAAGTAATCTGTTTGTTGGACAGAAAGTAGGAAAAACCAGAAAATAAAATGGTTGATTGAGAATATATGCGAGGTGATGGAAATTTACCTTTAGAACCTGTTTAACTATTTTTAGTCTGACTTATACTTATAATGAGTTTCATGCTTCAACAAAAGAACTATGCATGCGTATCTTTCGATATATCGAATATCTTCAATATTTTTTATCCGATCTGATCTGGAACTATTTGTGCGATTGCTGAAACTATAAGAATTCAAAAATTATACATATACAATTTCACTTACAAAATTACGTAGGCAAAACGCAGCTTAATGTTAACTTCAACCAATCAACAACTTGCTGATATACTTGACCAATGAAAACTGGCCTAACTGAGCTTCCAAATGACCAATCAGACGTAAACATCATAGAAACAAACGACATAAGAGTCACTCAAAACCCACTAAATAGTTAACATACATTTAGCTTAAAAAGAGATTCTCAAACCCACCAAAACACATGCTCGCTCCTAAGTTATTAACCATCGATCACACAAGATAAAATATAAACCGTTACCCAAATTTCGAGTGTACAAGGTTTAATGAATTAAGTTAGTTTAAGTTGTTATTAGTGAAAATTGTTGTGAACTATTCTGAAAACTTCCCAAATAACTCTTATCGAAGTTACTGTAAAAGTGTAAATATTGATCTTCGTTACCTCCATTAAAGATGTCAAAACATACAATTATGCATAGAAAACTCTAAGCCAGTATCTACTTAAAGTACAGTCCATTTTTGTGTGCTATCCATAAAATTCTACAATAAATGTGCCCACATTTCTCTTAATGGATCTTTGAATGCCATTTAATTGGTAACAAGTGATGATTGGTGTTTTACTTATAATCCGGAAACTTGATGCATTAGAAGAGCTCTAATTCACCGAGAAGTAAAAAAGTTTAAATGAGCAAATCAATATTCAAAGCGACGATGATTGCTTCTTCGATATTTATGGGATTGTGCAACATCACGGAGTTCCTAACGGTCAAACTATTAATCAATATTAATTAATACCTTTAGGTTCTTATTCAATTTCGTGAAAAAAATAAGAAGAAAAAGTTCTGGTCGAATTGTGAAAGAAGAAGCCATAGAGTCGTCATCATGACAACGATCCGATTCACATTTCATTTTCAGTCAAGACATTTCATTTATTCGCTTGACCTGGCACCACGTGTTTTGTTTCTTATGGTGAAATCTGCATTAAAAGTGAACAGATTCTAGACAGGAGGAGAGTAGAAAAAAAAATGAGGTACGCGTCATTAAAGAGCTCACAGAAGAAGATTTCTAACACTGTTTCAAATAAACAAAGTCTCTATGAAGCGTTGTACGGATAAAGAAGGGGTATATATTGGAGGGAATAATAATTAAATATTTATAAATTCGAAATAAAATAATTTTCACTATCAGTCTCGTTATTTTATAGCCAGACTTCGTATGCCTATTTTTCCAGAAAATCTCCCCAGTATGTTTTTGTCAAATTTCAAGTTTAATTTTCAAGTACGTTGTTAATGGTAATCTTCACAAGTAGGTGTCACTGTTGTTATTGTACATACTTTAACTAACATAATTTAACTATTAACTATACATTTTTTGGTTCTAAAATTCTACTAAATCATTGTTCTTTCTTTGATTTTACCTTTAATGTCCTTTATTTTCCCGTATTTCCACTATTTTTCTCAAGAATTTTGGCAAATTTTTAAATTGTTCATGACCGTTTTTAATTTAACTCCATTTCTACATTATTCCTATTTTCCTCTAACCTTTTTTCCGTAACTTTCTATAATTTTTGCTTCGCTTAGTATCACTAGCACGTCTTTTCCCTATTTACGGTTTATATTTCCCTTAATATTCGGCTGAACTCTATATTAGCTATAGCCTAAACATTTTGTAAAGTTTTCTATAGATTTAAAAACTTCAAAGTGAAAACTGATAAATTGAAAAATGCAAATCAGGATATAGTGGTCAGAGTTTAAGTTTATTTTATATTTGTCTTGTACTAAATATATTTGTTTGTGATCGTTTTTTTCGACTATGCCTTGCATTTTCTACTTTCTAAAGGATTCTTTTCCTTTCCACTTCCAGGCATCTCCTACAAACATCAGTTTTATATATCTTTTCTTCGTCTTTGTATTTATTTTCAGTTACAGTAAAGTCATGATTTACAAATTTTCATTTTTTCCTCCTAAATTTTGTTTAATAAATTTTTTTATTCCCCCTCAACGATTTAATTGGTTTTTTCTTTACTTTCGTTATTTTCTTCTATCAACTTTAATATTTCGTTTCTATTCCTTTTACAACAAACTCTTTCGAAATGACTGTAATTTAATAAAATAATTAAGAAAATTCCGATATGATTGTTTCCACTGCTCGAAACGTAATTCCATTTATAAGAGAAAAATAATACCTTACATTAACATCATTCACGCTGACAATTGTTAGTATCCCGCATCATCCTACTCACTCAAAAAATCGAATTACGGAGGGTCATTTTAATCAGCTGCGTCATACGACTTTTACTACATGAATGTTATATAGCAAGATCTCGCCTAAATCTTTTATTAAATAATGACAATGACACTTAACTTATTAACCGTTTCTTTGAGAATGTCTCACTAGGCTACGTTTGCTCACAGCACGTTTTTAACTTCGCCTTTTACTCTGTCTAAGATTAAATGTTGAGGATTAATATAAATTACGACAATGAAATGACATTTATTAGAATTATCTGCCGTGACATTTAAGGGCTATTAAAATATTAGAAGGCCGGAAGAAGGATAAATGTTTTAACTTAGAACACATAAAGTGCTCTTCTCTTTATAATTATTTATCTTTGCGATATTTCAATCATAGCCAAGCAAGTCCATGACACTTGAAATAAATCTGCTGATATATATGATTGAATCCACATTGGTTTAGTTGAAATGGACTAGAAAAAACACAAAAAAAAAATACAAATATTTACGCTATTTACGCCGCTTTCCAGTTTTTTACTTTTATTTTCTTCACAACTTAACTATAATTTATAGAGTTTATTCGTAATTTCACTGATGAGTTGTTAAACTTATTGATGTGAGAGTGCGATAACTTGGACAATGTCATTAATTAATTATACATTTTTTATACTTGTCTATGTCTTGCTCGTGGCAATGGGGTTTTCCATTCTTATATATTTTAGGTTTCCTGTTATTATTAGCTTTGTTACTAAAATTCCATTATGTAGAAGGTTTGGATTTTTACTTCGAACCAAATAAATTTGTTTTTAATTTCATTAATTGTTTCAACCCTTACTGTAGCTTTTTTTATTGCTTTTTCAGCTTGTGATGTTCTTGTACTACTTTTTAAATGTATGTATGGGAATATTATTTCGCTTCTGGCATTGCATATTAAATCATATATTTTGAGATGCTAAGTCGCGTTTCATCTGTAGCTTCTTGAACAAAAGGGCCAAATTGAATTAATTGTTTTAAACCTTACTTTGTGGAAATTATCCATAATAAATATGAAAAGATAAAATGTTCTCAGTATATAGTATTCAATGAACAAATAACCCAGGGAAGTTCAATTATTTTAGACTAAATACTTATATAATAATAACCAAACAATTTTTTAGAAAAGAAGAATATTAAAGCTTTGTAATGCGGTGGAAATTCAGATAAGTACAATTTATTTTTATTCTTAATTTAAATTTAACTTTCATAAAAAAAATATTTTTCCATTTAAAAAATAATTTTTGTCGTATTATATAATACGCCCTATGCCAATTAAACAATAATTACATTTATTCAATGTAGATATTTCAGTTTCGCAAACCCAACGGCATAATAATTTTGTCGTATTTAAATATTCATTTAACAAAAATTAATTATCAAATAACTGAAAATTAATACCTGCATTTGTGGCAACAGAACAATTGCATTCATCAATTAGTTTTTTGAAAAAACAACCCATCGAGATGAATAATGTAATACTACTGAAAAGCATTCAAATATTGTAAATTTTAATAACAAACCAGAAACAAAACGTCGACTAATCAATAGAGAATTATTAACTATTCAGTCATAAATTTATTTATCCGTTTTGTGTTATCCGCATATTGTTCTAACTAACAGAGGCGGCGTTAGAATAACCATATGAGCCCAATAAGTGTTTTGTAAATATTAATTACTTTAATAAAAATTTTACAGACAGTTTTATGAAAAAATGTATTTAAAGGAAAACCAAAAAAAGTTCTTATATTAATAATTTAATCAAATTCAAAAAGGGAAATTAAAAACAAAAAAATGTATAGTGTATACAGATTATTACCAATTTTACCGTATAATTAAGAAAAATACTTTAAAATAGTTATCAAAAAATATTCACAACTTTTGCTTTATCTTTTTCACTTATTCTTTATCGGAAACAACTGTTGCATTTTTATTCATTCGCGAAAATTGGAATATTACTATCGATAATATGAAAATTTAATGAAATTTTAAAGAAGCATTAGAATGGAAAAAAGCTTTAATATAGAAAAATTTAGTGGGGGTGGTGACTGGTAAGTATTTGATGTTAGGATAAATGTCAATAAAAACACCAAAAAGTACCTGAATGACAAGTTTTAAAAGTAATAAATAGTGCGAACCAAATATTGTGAATCCCGACTTAGGTAAAGCAGGATCTTTTGTGTAAATAGATTAATGATAGTAACGCCTTGTTTATTAAACAGAAATTAGTAATTTCAGTTGTCGGCCTTTCCCAAAATAAATTAAAAAAAGTTTTTCAATTAATTGAAATAAATTTGAATAAATAAACAGTAAATATTTAGCAAGATATTACAAGAAACAATCCATGCATTTATTCTTTCGGGTAATTGTAAAATAGTTGTGGAGTAGCTGGAGTAAAATATCTTTTTAAAACCATTACTACGATATTTGCAATTTTTTTACAGGCTATTAACTATTCATTGAATGAAATTATTAAAAATTAAAAATTATTATGAATACAGTTTCAATAGAAAGGTGATCCTCGATATTAAGCTTTGATTGTTCATCAGCTTTTAAAGTAAATTTTCCAAGCCGTTATATTGGCACAACAAGCAATATTAAATAGTTAAATAGTTTTCTCCCATTTAATTTCTTTTTACGAGTATCCCCAAAAAACAAAAATCTACGGATCATAATCAGCGTCTTCATCGATCTACGTTGATAAATTGTCGTTAAAGTCATCGTATCTCTTCAGAAATGCCTCTAAAACATTTCAAACATAATCTTCATTATTGCATGAACGTATTGAACCTAAATTTAAAAATTGTGTTTTAAAGTGCAGCAGTCGAAAATACCGTAATTATTTAATCACACTGTTCTTGTCGAAAGAATGTTGAAAACAAAATAAATGCAATAGATATAAAACATCTAAGGGAAAAAAGGAAAAAAGAACGAAATAAGAAATGAATAAAGATAGAAACACAAAAAAAAATATTAGAAATAGCAGATTCAAAAAGAAAACTAAGGGGAAGACCAAGAAAAAATGGGTAGATCAACTTAAAGAAATAGGAGCAAATAAAGGAAAAATATTAGATGAGATGAAAGTTATGGCAAGAAACAAAAGGAACTGGAAGATGATTATGATGAAGAAGGATTCTTGTGTTAATTTTTTCATCAGACCGCCGTATATTATTTTCACTAAAAAGTTAAAACTCCATATATCTTAAAATCTAAAGTGTCCTTCATTATAACAATAAAAGTTAAGTTTATAGTCCACATCCAAAAAGTAAAAAAAATATTCTAATTACATTAAAATACCCATTTATTGCCTACCCGGTATAAGAAAACTATTATTATGTTTCTTTATGTCCTTTTGATATTCAAATAAAGTTTTTATTAACTATAAGCATCGTAAATTGAAGCCATCAAACTTCGAATTTATGGTACATAACGTAATTCAGCCTTATCAATACAAAAGTAACGCGATATTTTCGTAATAAAACTACATCTGCATTATCATTAGTTGTTATGTCTTGATGGCATATAAAATTTCCAATTCCGTAACCTATACAATAGCATCTCAAGTTACGCACATTATCCGGTTTAATATTTCAGGCACTCCATTTTCGAATAGTACACTTATATTTTATAAAGTAGAAGCGAAATTCATATTGTTGTCTCGAAAGAAGATTTTAGTTTTGTTCAAAATTTTAAACAAAAAAATTATTATTATTACCTAAACAAATTCTAATTTATTAAAATACTGGCAATATCGCAAATTTCTAACAAAAAATTTTTAAAAAGAAAACAAATATTATCTTATTCACTGCTCTATTATTTCATCTCTGTGACAAAAAGTAATTTTGTTAAATTAGGCCATTAAAGAAAACACTGAACATATTTTGCGTCCATCTCGCTTATACTTATGCATGTGTTTTTGTAAAGATATAAAACAAATCACATATAAGGACGTAAAACTTTTTATATGGGTATATATCTGCTTTTTAATTGGCGAATTACAGATATGCCGTATCTAAGCTCCATAACCAATAGTTTTATTCAAACACATCAACCAAGCAACAACTTGCTAATTTTGTATCAAAAATTAAATATCTGTATTAAAGGTAAGTTATTGGTAAAAATCATTAAAGTAGCAACAAAATGTAACAACACTTCTAAATTACAAATTATAAAGTATCTATAATAAGTGCAGAAAAGTAACACTCTACTTAAAATTACCATTTGTGAAGTAGTACATAACATTTACCAATTGTTAAATTATTTACAAATTAATTAGAATCTATAATAAAGTAAAAGTCCTGGAATCGATTTCCTATTCATGTTTAAAGTAAGAAAAGCCCAATGTTGTCTTAAATGTTGGGTTATTTAGTCAATGGACAGGCATCCTGTAACTAACTTAATTCAGGCATCAGTGCTTTTTCCATTTAATTTACAATATCTTGAAAGTAATTCATGAAGATATTATATATCAGAATTTAATAGTTCATTATCAGGAAGACGGCATTTGGTTTCAGAAGCGGCTTTTGATATAAACTAAGGGCTCTTAACTGTAATAAGACCTTAAAATTTACGCATATGTAATAAATTATAGATAGAGCTTCTGAACATGATGGAACGATTAAAGAAACCGAGACACATGTTAGCAAATAGATGTAAATTAAACATGTAAAAATGTTCTATAGAAAAATTATATATGTACACTGAGAAAAATGAAAAATATTTAATATGACCCTCAAAAACACTGTAGTATAATACCTCAAATTATACTATAATTATGGAAAACGAAAACTTATTATACTCTCAGGAAGGTAAGGAAGAGTTCTTACCTTAGTCGCTCTAAGGCCACCACCTTCGAACATTTTCATTTTTATTGAGTCACTTTTAACATAACCAAATTTAAAATTTAAGATTCTTATAGAATTTTTACTAAAAAAAACCAATGAAATTACATATTATATTTGTATTACGTCATAGTTCTACCAACTATTCGAATTGTTCTGAATAAACTAACGAACCGAACCTTCCCGAAACCTAAACTAATCCTCACGAATACTCATCCGCGTGACAAAATTAGATTAACGAAAAAATATAAACATATTTGTATAAAATTATAACTATTTCAACCGCTTTTGTAGAACATTAAAAATAGGTTCTTTACTTCTAATAAAATTGCCATATGTAATTTTTATATTTTCATTAAGAAACTATTAAATTATCAAAAAGGGGTACTGTAAGACAAATATGTTTCAAATATAGATATTGAAATATTAATTGCTTGATATATCCTAATTTTAGAAATATATTTATAAAATTGAAACAGTGCCGCTCCTGTACAAGAAGTAAAAAAATTTTAAAAAGTTTTAGTAATGTTTATTATCTAAGAAATCTAGAATGTCTCAGTAAGGTACTTTTATATTAATTTTTAAAGGTAGAAATCCATAGTTCATAAAGCGTCCCAAAAAATATAAATCTTTTTAAAATACAATAGATTTTTTCGAAAAATATATGACGGGTATTTAGTTTAGAAAAAACGTACAAATTGACCACTCAAACAGCAAGCAAACATATAAGTTTTATATAGAAAATATAGGCCTCGTTTTTAAAAACTGGACGAGAAATCGAAAGTTTTTCGGAGTTTTCCTCTGTAAAGACCTTCTCGTTCGGGTTTGTAACCTCCTAAAATTCCTCAAACGCTGGGGAATAATGTTAGAACCATTAAAAGCCATAAAATAAATGTTGTGAATTCAATATCCCAAGTGTATGCCTACGACAAAATGCTATTATAGTGAGTGACCTTGCCTGAGAATCCATTCTATAAATGGTGCCGGGGCAAGCAAAGTTGAGAATGAAGCAAAAGCGCATTTTTAAAATCAGTTGAAGTTTAACTCGCTTTTCGAAGGGTACCTAATCTAGTTACACGATTCCCATTACATTAGTGTAAGTTATAGATTTCGTAGTATTTTCTAAATTAGTCAATTAATAGTAACGAATCTTATTATTAACGAATTTAATTTTTTTACCCTTATTAAAGAATTTACGTGCTGCCGCTCGGTATAAAATACTACAATCTACCTCGAGCTTAAACTTCATCAGCCTTTACATATGTGGTTAAGTAGAAGAAATTAAATATTGGCGCTCCAGCCGCGACGCTATTATAAAGTAATGTTTTAATTTTTAAACAATTATAGGTTTTTATATGCAATAAATTGGTTAAGTTTACAAGCCAATATCGTTTTAAACTTTAATGGCTCGTGCCATTCAATATTTTTCGAATACTTTTAAAAATTCATCCGCCAAGAGAGCGCAAAAATCACCACCGAAATTTTAACATTGAGATTGTTGTCTATAAAAGTATTTATAATAAATTTCTGCTGTTAGTGCACAGAAAAAAGAAATTGGAGTGTAGATACTAACATTTAAAAAAGTAGAAATAATATAAAAACTGGGAAGATTAAAAAACACACCGAACAAAAATGATATTTCGTTTGAAGCATATTTAGACGAATTTGCAGCTAATGAAAAAAAAACTTTATTTTCTCAGTGTAAGCTCATTTCAACAACTTTCATTTAAAAGATTTCTTAATTAGACACTCGTTGATTTTTCAGCTGCTGTGAATTTTAATTTTGTACCGAGTTTTCTTTGAAACTTTTACACCTTCGTGATTTTTTAAGTAATTCAATTAAGCAGAGAAGTTCGGTAATAATTTGATAACTTTTCGAAGCTTTTTAAAACTTAACAGTCTTAGAAGTCGATTCGATAATGTTTAAAATATTGAACGGCTCGTGGTGGATTTACTCGTAAGGTAAAGTAAAGTAGAGTAATAACAGGAATTCAATTATATTTCACATAATGTTTAGCAACTTCAGTATGGATCAGATTTTATAAGAATAAAGAAACAAAGAGGAAAACTGTTAACACCATTTATTAATTTATAAAAATATATTAAAAAACAAAAAGTCATTCCAGATTTCAACCATACTTATGCTAACTACTCGCTTCACTATCTTGAACAGTCAGAGGAATCGACTCATAGCTTATTTGAAAAAATTTTTAGTTCTTTATTTGATGGATAAAATAAGCTTCAATCATGTGACTACTATATAAAAAAATAAACAGAGACGTAGACCAAAAGGGGAATTAACCAAAACTAAATAGCATGGCCCATATTTTATAAGCCGTATGCTCACCTGTCTTTTAATATGTAAAACTATGCTCATCTTTTTGCGTTAGAATGTTTTGTAAACAAAGAGGAAGTGTAGCAGGAAGCGGAGGTTTGCCGAGTTCATAACTAAATTAAGATAGTTCCGACCATAATGCCGTGATACTCTATCATCTTGAATTTCTTACCTATTAGGTAGTTCATAATCACTAAAGTAAATTAATATTCAGGAAAATAGGGCGACGTAGAGACGAAAGGAGGAAGAGCGTTATATTGTAGAGAAGGAATGCGTAAAATTTAAAGTGCAAAAGGGAAAATTAATTTGCGATAAAGAACATTGTGAATAAATAATGAAGTGACAAGCGGTTGTTGGTTTTGATAATCAAAGAAAATTTCATTCTGTTTTGATTAACGCGCTTAAATCAACAGTTAATTTTAGGATATTAGGCCGCTTTTAATTGTATCAAAAAATATTCAAAAACTCTTACAACTAAATTAATCCTTCGTTATTCCTGATACGTATTTTTGAAAGAAAATAAAACAATCAAAAATACTTTGATTGATAAATTCATTTAATTAAAAAATAGAAAAATTTTATTTAGAGCGTATTTTTTATTTTTCACTGGTATAATTTAAATTTATAACCAATATAAAAAAATATATTCTAAATCTTGTCCCAAGAGTCCTTTCTTTTTCAATTCTCCCAACCCTTGCTTTTATTTCGGCACTAGCTGTTGTTGGAATGTACCTCATAACTTTTGATAATAAATTTTTTTATGGACAAAAAGGGTTTCCATTCTAATTAACACCTAAAAATTCTTCTTTATCTTATTCAATAAAAAGCAAAATACCACTTTATATAAAAAATAAATATTTTACCGACTGTTTAGCAATTTTACAAAAAAAAAGTATATTTCCCAATGTACTTTTTCATATATTATGTTATAGCTGTATTAATTGTTAGTTGTTTGATTTTATTTAAGGTATTATTGAAAGAGGGCTAATTACATATTTTAGTTATGTCAAACCACAGCTAGAGAATAGCTATTTACTGTATGTCATTAACAAGAACTTTCTTTTGCATGTGGAAGATATTTTTACCTATCCCCTATATTTATTTCTTTTAGCAAAAAGCTTATATTTACAATTGGCTATAAGAATTTGTAATTTATTCACTACTTGTTCCTATTACCAAATTGATATTTTACAAAACTTGCAAAAGCATTTTTCAGAATAACTTCGCACAATAAAACTATTCTCCAAATATTTATAATTGCTTCACAGGCAAAAATAAGAATGGATTATAAAACATTTTTATTGTCATATTATTGTTTCTGCCGGAAACACTATAAAACTATTATATAAACGAAAGGCTTAATAAGTTGTATTTTAAAGTGTGTAAGATTCTTTATTTAAAGATATGTGTAAAAGAAATATATATATTTCTCAAAGTCAAAAGAGTGTCAAGCGCTTTCGGCAAAACAATGCCATCATCAGGACAAAAAAAGTGCAAAAAAGTAGAGAAGGTTGGTTATAAAACAAAAGTAGAGAACATCAACGCAGTAACAATACATCTTAAATTAACTTTTTAAAAACGACATTAATATAGTAGAAAACAGTAACATTTTTAAAAAAATTTGGTTTTTAAAGGCCCAGGCCTGAAAGTTGTCCCAATAAAAGACAACAAGTGTTTTTTAAAAAACACTTGTTGTCTTTTATTGGGACAACTTTCAGGCCTGGGCCTTTAAAAACCAAATTTTTTTAAAAATGTTACTGTTTTCTACTATATTAATGTCGTTTTTTAAAAAGTTAATTTAAGATGTATTGTTACTGCGTTGATGTTCTCTACTTTTGTTTTATAACCAACCTTCTCTACTTTTTTGCACTTTTTTTGTCCTGATGATGGCATTGTTTTGCCGAAAGCGCTTGACACTCTTTTGACTTTGAGAAATATATATATTTCTTTTACACATATCTTTAAATAAAGAATCTTACACACTTTAAAATACAACTTATTAAGCCTTTCTTTCATTACATAGTGTGTACGCACCAAACACGTAACCTTTTGTTACTCTTCAAAATCTATTATATAAACGTTTATAAGACTGTTAATAAAATGTACCAACACCAGTTATTTATTTCGTTCCTTTTGCACCAGATTTGTAGTAGAGGTGATGAAATATCTTCATCATTTTTGATCAACCACTTTCCTTTCCGCCTCGTTCCAATGGATTCTCTTTTCGTCCAGTGTTTTTTTGATGTTTTTCTTAGTTTGACGTTCCTTCTTTTATCTGTTTTCCATTTTTTATATGGTTTTCATTTTCCTATCCTCAAGCATACGGCTAATGTGGCCAAACCATCTGAGTTGGTTGGACTTTTATTTTTTACAACAGTCAATTTATTTATTCTCAGCCATTTTCTAGTATTCGTTTTTTATATTATCTTTGACACATTTTCAATTTTTCTTAGTATATTTATCTCAAGTCTCAGTCCATCAATTAGTGTCCAATATTGGAACAAAAATTGTCACATGGACTTTTACCATTGTATGCTTTTATGTTGAAAAATGGTTTGTAGAATGCTTTATACAGAGTGTCCAGAAAAACCTGCCTCATTCAGAGCTCATTTTATGTCAATTTGACGTAAATCGACTTATCTAAAAATACTTATTAAAGGAGTTAGAGCTCTTGAAACATGGTGCTCTAACTTTGGTTTAATAATAAAATTAGAAACGGTTTTCTTTTAAGTTATAACATTCGGTATATTTGCTTTGTTGAATATCTTCAATCGTACGGCTTGAATAAGATTTAATTGTAGTCGTAAGTGTCTTGAGAGGGATGTTGAACATTTTTATTAATAAATATCATAAAACAAACGAGCTAATTATACCTACAATTCATCATCACCATCGTCGTCATCATCATTATCATCATCATCATCATCATCATCATCATCATCATCATCATCATCATCATGCCGTTCAACCGTAGTGCGTTAAAACAACGCTTTCGCGTTTTTAATCCATTTGGTGAGATGGATTGTTTTTCTTTTTCTTAGACAGCATCTTTGTTCATATCTTAACTGCCGTTGTTATTTTTCGACTTTTTTCTGTTTTTGCAGGAAGATCCCAGCCATATTAACCCAAGTGCTTTAATATTTTCTTCTCCTAGTTGTTCTTTATTCTGTATTTCTTTTTCGTCTCCTTGGATCTTCCGCTGCCGTTATGTCTGTAATTAAAAAATTTTATTTCTACCATATGTTTAAGCTTATTTTACAAAATAAATATAATAAATGTTATCAATTAAAAGTAAATATTTCGAGGATATTTGAATTAAACTAATGTTAGAGCGTTATCTTTAAAGAGCTTTAGTTCTCTTAGGAAGGATTTTCGTATAAAGTGATTTACATGAAATCTGCATACAATAAGTTCTAGCTTTTGATGTTTTTTTTAACAGCATTTCTGGTTCCTGTATAATTTGGTCTTCTTGATCCTGTTGTTGACATTCCTGTTCTACGTTAGTCACTATCATAAAAATAAAATACATTATTGCAAGATTCCTTTGGAACTATTAATAAGTTTTATGAAATCTTTGTTGTTTTTTGCTCCAACTTCTGTTTCTGTTACGAACCAATTAAGATTCGTTTAAAGAGATCCAGAGTTCCAATCCTACTTTCTGGTTATTCCTTTACTTTTAGTAGAGTTATAGTGTACATTGGACTCGTTTTTGGGCAACCCTTATTTCATTTTAGTCGTTTTAGACTTTTCGTGTCTTTAAACTGTTGGCTAAAGTCCTTTGCGTGTCTTTTTTTAATGGATTGGGGGTAGGTTTAATATTACTTTCAAGTTTCCAGTTAGTATCGTTCTGAAGTAGATCAACTACTTAAATGCCGTTTCATCATCATTCGCAGTTTTTTAATCCACCAAACTATTGGCCCTTTGGTAACCACTAGCCTTTCAAACTGTAGATTTGATCATTTTAGGATTTAATTCTCTTGAGTTATTTGCATGGATTAATTTCATTTTAAGTAAAATGGAGTTAGACCAATTGTTCGGTATATACCCATAGAACCAACGATTTGAACTGATTGAATCCATTTATGGCCAAACTTATTTTATTTGTTTTTGTTGTAATCATTCACACTAATATTCATAGAACATAAATTATTAAGTATCGCACATTTTATAAGTAACAAATTTCGAATTCTGACCAAATTTATCTCTTATTTCCCCGGACTATTTTTAAAAATAGTCTACAATAGCAGTTTCTATTCGCTAATATTAAATGCTTTTCTATCCCTTTGGACATTGCAGCATGCTTTCGTGATATAGGTCACTAAATTCATCGATGATCTTGAATTATTGATACCCTTAAACTTCTGCAATGAAACTTTCTCCGCCACAAAGGAAAACACAACGAGAACTTTTAGTTTTATTTTGTTAAACTTTTGCGGAGTTTCAACCGGATAGGTTTCATTATTGATGGCGTCGTTAATTTAAAATTTAATTTAAAAAATAAAAACTTTAATGGTAACGAAGATTGACATAGTTGGTACCTCAAGAGGCTTGATCCACTATCAATATTTGGTTTTATGACCTAAAGTATAATCTTCAAAAAGTCGCTTTCTTTATATTTAGCCTTCTTTATACGGGAGATTAAAGAATCAGAAAGTTATTTTCAAAATCGAAGATAAAAAGTAGAAGATTATAGTTCACAGAGAAACAATTTTTAAATAAAATATTAAAATTAGTATTGGATCTCCTCCGAAATAGCATATACGATATTTTATTAACAAGTACGCTTAGAGATAGTAATTACGAGTGGTGTCTCAAAATTAAAGTGGACCAAATATAGCAATAAAATTTAACATTTGTTAAGGCGAGGATTCAGTTTGTAACACACAAAGTAGTTTACAGGATTGTCATATCCCAGTACTAAAATAACTAAAACTAAATATTGCATCTAACAAATTTAATTACCGTTATGAAAACTGATGTGTGGTTCAACCGGTCTTAAATAGCTATTATTCAAATGTTGACAAACAAACAGTTACGCTACTGAAACTCTGAAAAAAGTCCCTATCTTTGTCAGTATCAAAAGCCGATGAATGTCAAACGGGTTGCATAAAGCGGCAAAACAAACGTTTTGGTACGCAAATCGTTCCTGCTATCTAAACATTTTCCGCTTGATGATAGGAAAACTAAACGTACCGTAAAATATCATTGGAAACGCGCACAAAATCGGCTGAAATCACTGGAAAATCAGTGGGAAAGTATTCAAATAGATTACAATTCAGAACACAGTAGTCTATTGTTCAGCTTTTGGGGCTTTTCACTCGTCATATGCTAAAAATCGTGTACACATACAAAAGAATTGTGCTTTCAATGAAAATTCAATTGAAAAGGCAAAAAGGGAGAAATTTTTTTAAGACTCATAATTTACCTTTCCAAATAGTAATTCGAGGCCAAATAATTTTTATGATATTTAGGGATGTCCAAAATACCATTGAAAAAATCTTTAAAATAACTATTTATAATCAAAATTGCAAATATTATTTTTCTACTGCACCATATAAATTTTTTTAGACATACCTTAAAGAATAGTAGGATTTGTAAATATTTAGTATACTGTATGATCCAATAAATTTCCAATAATTTCTTAATATATATTGAATAGTTTATTTTATCGAAATTAATTAAAAATGAAGACAATTTTTTTTGCTATGAAAGCTGCTTTAAATATGGATATTTTCTATTAAATCTTTTCAGGTAAGTTAAGTATTTTTCTTAAAATTTCAAATTCTAATAGAAAAAAGTACTTTTTTATTTATATTTTTTCCAGTGGTATGAAACAAGTAAAGGGGGCTCTTCCCGTCACTATATTTTTATTACAAGTAAATAACTTTAACCTATTATAATTCCACAGGGTAATTTTGTTCAAATAACTACATACAAACGGATGAAAAAATACGCTTTTGAAATGAATATTTGTATTTTGTTATACATAAAAGCCGTACCAACGAAATATACTTTTATAATGAAAGAGGTTGGTTTGAGTAACTATCCAAAAATTAAAAATTGTATATGCAAGCTCTTACTTTTTATGGAATAACTTGAAAATGGTTCATTTCTGGATAGATCAAGCTTTTCATTATTTTAACAAATTTTATATAAAGTTATACCATTTGAATCAGTAGCGTCGAAAATATATTTTCAAACACAACTGCGGAATGACTTGTAAATGTAAATCTCGCTTATTAAAATATCATTAGGGGATTTGTTACTTGAAAAGATGTAAAAACGTTTTGTTTTAATTTTGTATATACAACCAATTTCTTTTTAAAATATTATTTTTATACTCTCTTATTAAATATAGTTTGAAAATAATTTTTTTTATTATTTTTTGTTATTTATATTCGAATCTGTTTTGAATATTTTCTTTTCTCTTCTGCAAAGGGTAGAATCCTCAGTTGAGAAGTCACGAGTTGCTGAGATACCCATAAAAGCATGTTCAACTATCTCAAAAAATGTAGGAAATGAAATAGGAATAACGAGGTTAATATATTTTTTCCCAGTGTGTTTTTTAGCCTATTTCGACCTTCGAACTCGTCTCTCGGCACTCGGGAGGAAACAACAGTTTCGTACATTATCAAAACCGAATGAGGGAGAAAAAGGGATGGGTAATTAAAAGTTAAACATTATTATCAAATTCAAAACTTCATGTCAAATCTAATGAACTTCAAGCACGCCCACTGTTAAAAAAATCCTCATAACGATTTTGTTTCAAAACACAGCAACAAATTATTTGCACAATATTTTCTTGAAACATTTAAGATCTAGGATCAAGTTTGTCACACACAAAGTAGTTTACAGCGTAGAAATATCTCAGTTTAGTTCCGAAACCTGAGTCTAGCAATAATTTAATAATGAAGGCCATAAAACGAAATAATGAAAAGAAGGGGCTCTATAGTGGGCCATATAAATAATATAAACAAAATATTACTGTTAAAAAAACCAATTCATTTGGTTAATTCGACATACTGCTCGCGGGAGTAAAAGATTTGTTAAATATAACATGTACCAAATTTAGTTAATGCTATGGAAATTAATGTCTGCTATAGCGACCTTAAAGAGTATCTAAGTATTTTCACTTCTTCTATTATTACAAAAAAACAAATTAAAGGTCATTTCCTTCTATTATAACTTTTTTAATTTCTATTTTTGTCTCATGTATCAATTGTCTGTTTCTTAAATTGGATTGTGCAATAATTAACTCATAAAAGATTAACAAAAACAATACCCGTCTGTGATAATAATCAATTATTTCAATTGAAAGCGATCAATAATACGATGATCTCATCCCAGTCGTTTTGTTTCATTACATCGGTAATTTCCCCAATTTGGATCAATTATACTCCGCCCATGGTTGAAGAATTACAAATTGAATTAATAAATGGCTCGTTAACCGTTGATAAACGTTCCGTTCTTCTCTACTTTGAACAGAGTTTCAAAAAAGACAACTCTTGCTTTAAACAAGTAAATAGATGTGTTTTTATTGATGAATGGGTTGGAATGTCCAAATTTATTAAGAAAAGGAAAATACAAAATCATGGATCAACTCGTAAAAAGGTTTGTCCTAAATAAATATATTATTAATGTTGCTTGATTCCGCATCATGTATGAGGGGTCAAAAATAATGTTTCTTTTTATCTTGAACTACACGTGTTAAATTGGTCACGGTTAATAAATTATAAAAAGTAATAAAATCCATTTTTAAATGAGACACATCTAACCTAATCTAACCACCCTAAACCTAAACCTCCTTCAGGTACTTTATGGAACCCCCAGGAACGAAGACCAACTCTTATACTACAAGGATTAAACGAGCTAGGTTTCACACCACCAGAAACAGCTGAAGCCTTCAAAAGAAAAACAGAGTAAAAATATACTCAAAATGAAGATAAAGATGAAGACACGGATTTCGAAGAAATGGTAGAAAACGACGTAGAAAACCTACTAAAAGAAGAAGGTCGGGACTACTTAGAAACCATAGCAAAAGGAATGGTAAGAGATATAATTAAATATGTTTCAGCAAAGAAGATACCCAACAACAGGAAGAAAGTAGAATTAGTGATGAACCGGAAAGCCCACAAATTCCTATTCTTTCCAGAGCAATAAGCCTAATGCCATTTATGAGCGAGGGTGTAAAAAGAAAAAGACAACGAAACAAAATGAAAAGGTGAACCTCTTCCACGAAAACTAGAAGCCAATGCAGCGCAGAACAATAAGTACTAAGGATGGTCTACAAAAGCAGTATTCTTTAACTAATATACAAAATGAAGGAATATGGATACACAGGTATTTTGGAATTAACAACAGAACTTAATCTTCAGGGTAAAACTAGATGGGATACTGTCAGAAGAGGGACGTCAGGATGTAGAAGTACCACAAGAAGCAGTTACATCATCACTGATATATGAATTAATTTTTTTTATTTGTTTAGGAGATTCGTAGAAAATTTGTATATGAGATATACCAAAATTGGATCATATTACCACAGGCAATTCAGTAGTAGCAGCAGAAGAACTCAGCAACGTTTAGTAACCAAGTACCTAAAAAAATCATGCACAACATCGACCACTGGTGTTGAAAATCTAAGATCTTTCCAATCCACAGAAAAACCAAGCGATTTTCAATAAAGGATGCACATCCACAGGACGAAGTGAAAATATATGGGAAAACGTCGGATGGTCCGAAAAAGCTAAGTCCACTGAGTGTACACACATATGCCACTGTGGTCTTGAGTTTGAATCTCGTCATGGGCATAGACATTTGTAAATATTAACAGGAATTTTTTTTTATTGGTACCTGAGATTAGGAGTTGTAATTTAAGAAGCGAAAGGAGGTATCTAGAGAAGAAATTATGAATATTTTTATGCTTATTGGTGCCATAAAACACCAAGTATAGATAATAGTAATTTTTTTTTTTTGAAACGTGTAACTGCTAGACTAACTAAATGTATAAATTGTACAAAGGGTCTTCATTAATATATAACATCTTAGACATAACTGGCAATCTCTCCCTGTGTTTACTTAATCCTTTATCACAAATCATTACTAGTATGACTATGACTAAGGTGACAAACACAAGCAAGTCTTATATCCACTTCCACACACCCGGTGTCGATGAATACAACTCAGAAGGTCGTATGTTTGAGCTCATGTTTATGTATTTTCACCATGGGTGTCTCCTTCAATACTAAAGTAGTATATTTTACAGATCTCAATCCATGAAACAGCTCTACCATTATTTCATAAATTGGAGGAAAAATCTTTAAACCCGTCGATTTTTATTTTTTTAACTGGCGTTAGGTGTGTGACCACATTGACATTATCTATAAATTTCTTAAATAGAAATGTGGATCAGGCGATACCTGTTTTAAAGGTTTTGTACATGTCCATTCAATTATATCAGAAAATGTATTGTAAGTACTTAGAAGAATTCCTATGTTCACCAAATACACAATTTCAGATGTATGAGGATCTTGGAAATAGAAGAGCTACAGGAGAGATTAAATTAATTATGCGAGAAAAATTAAACATTGTCATCTTCATACTGTACGTTTAGAATGTATAATCTTTAAAAAATGAAATAGCAATGGTTCAATACCTTTAGATTTCTCCTAAACAGTTTCATCTCTTAATATCCACCATCAATTTTTTTTAAAGCAGCTGGATTTCTTTTTATTCGGGTTGTGTTAATTAAATTCTGTTATGATTACAGTTGGATATAGTGTTTTACGATGTTTTGTACTTATGAAAAGTTTCAAAAATTTCCTTGAATCAAGATCGCCAAGCATGCCTAAGAGCTTTATTTCATTTAAGAAAGGAAAGTTTCTCTTTCTAAGAACGTATTAATACAAATACCCGAAAATCCCTCTTTTCTTCCAAGTTTACAAACATACCAACTCGAAAGTCATCCTACGTTTACAAACTCTCTAATCCACAATCAAAACAGGTTGCGTTTTAGATTCCATACTTCATACTGCTGGCCCAATTACAGATATACAGTAACTTCTATTAAAAAAATAAATAGGACTTCGATTCACTGCATTAATCCCACTGAAACTTCTCTAATACCTCGTGGGCATACAATCGTTGCTTCTATTTGGGATTTCTTCTCATAAATCAAGAGTATGATATAGAACGTGGATTGATTCGTTATTCTTTTGGAATCTTGTTGTAATAATTAAGCACTGATCCTATTGGATTATTCCAGATCTCTTAATTGAAGGGATTTGTATCCAATTTTCCATTGATATTTCTTCATAACTTTGAGACAAGTAGTATTGATGATATCTTTTCCTTATTATCTCACAGTAAGGGAATTAAAACATACTAGAACCATTCTGGGGGCAGCTTTGGTATATATGCATTAATTTTGGTTTATAGTCCTTTTTCGAAATTATCATCTCTACGTCACTGCTTGCCACTATCTCACTGCCTCTTACCTAGGTAGACAGCTTATTTTGACCAGGATGTAAATCCTCACGTATATAGATCCCCGGATTTACTTCATGTAAATTAGTTTGTTTATTTTCTTTGCCAGATAGTTAATTAATTTGCTTTTGACAGAATCTCTCTCGATTTCCGCCGTTGGTGGCGTTGCAATCGCCGTTCAATCCGTCTTATGTTTGTTTTGGAGATTTACAAGGAGGACTGGATTAGGCTTTGGAGAGCTGTTTTATGCCAAAAATAACCAAAAATTTAGAGAGCGCGGATATTTGTTTAGGGATTTGGGTAATTGTTTTTTGATTACGAGGCTTTTTGCTACAAAAAGCCAACGAAAAAAAGAGGATTTGTTATTCGATAAATATTGGTTCAAAATACGTATTTTACTTTCTCTCTGCTATTCATTCATTCACATGTATTTTCATAAAAGGGTCATCCAAACTCCTACTTGAAAGAGAAAAGAGTTGTTGAGAAACATCCCAACCGAAACTATTTTGTTTTATACTGATTTTTTTAAATGTTTCCACACTATTTTCAATTGAAGTTCGATAGTTTTCATGGCCAGAGGGAATCTAAGGATAACTCCTTTCGTAAGGCAACCTAATTTTGAGATATTTATCTTCTGGAACAAATTTTTAACAACTTTAATAATGATAACGAAATTCAACATTCGATAGAGTTCTTTGAGTGGTTAATAGTTGGCACAAATTTTCACTATTTCACTAACCACAACTTGTACATAGAATTTGTCTAAAGAGTCATTAAAATTTGGGTGAAGATTTATGTTTTAACTTATGTGATGGATCATAAACAACTTAAGAGAGTGTTATAGGGTGAATGAGTATCTATTTGAGTGGAGTGTGTGTTCACTGTTCAATGGGTTTTGAACGACTCTTCATTTTGAAACTGTGGAAGTTGCTGAGACGTATTGAGAGTTATCAGGTCTGATTGGTTAATTCTGAGTTCAGTTAGGGCAGTTTTTCATTGACAGCTGCCTTAGCTTGGACTGTAATATTTTGTTATACGCAGATGACTACAAACTTTATGATGAAAGCACTAATATAAATTATGCCCAAGGAATTCAGAGTAATTTAGTAAAATAAAAATCAATGATATGAACTTAATTTTCTTTCTTTAAATATTAAAAAATGTAATTGCTTATCATTTACTTGTAAAAAGCAGCCGATGATCTTTGGCTACAATATTAATGGTTTTAACTTGCCAAGAACCGCTAGTTTTAAAGATTTATGAGTTGTGCTTGATAGTAAATTAACTTTAATAGAACATATAGGCGGCATTATTCCCTGAGCCTACAAAATGCTTGGTTTTGTTATTAGAAACTCAAAATCTTTCACTGATAATAATACTCATAAACTACTTTTTGATGCATTTGTTGGATTGAAACTTGAATATACCTCTGTTATTTGGAACCCTGGCTACGATGTACACATTGATAGCATAGAATATATTCATAGATGTTTTATTAAAATTCTAGAATTGATAATGCATACTCAAGACCTAGTACTGCTCAAGACATACTGTAGCAGCGATTTAATGTCAAATCTCTCCAGATACGTCGAATATATTTGGGCATTGTGCTTCTATTTAAAATTCTAAATTATAAGATTTTCTCTCCAACTCTTCCCTCCTTAGTAATACATTTTATCTACCTTTCCAGCAATTGTTAAAATTTGTGAGAATTTCTTACACATCCGGTTTGAAGTTGATATCATCAACATAATCTCCGATAAAAAATATTATTGGAGACGATACAAATGATTTGAGTGAAAAGTACATTTTAACGGGGTTGACCACCCCGTATATTCAATTTCACTGTTGCCATCGATAGAGCGGGTTGACAAAAGCGACAGACATTTATTCACCGCTTAAATCGTAACTGATTAGTTTCCGGCGATTGAACCTTGACTCGAACACAATAGAACAATTATTATGTTATAGTTGAATAATCGGAAGAGAGTGCACGTTGGACAGGAAGCAACTTTCAATAGGATTCGTGCGACAACTCTGTTCACAAATTGAAAAATAAATAAATGCAATAATATTGATTCTAACGATCGGATATTTCGTTGCAAATTTATTATAATTGCCGTGTTTTAATTGCGCCATTTGTGGTATTTAAGTCCTTTAACTTTGTTAAAATTTATAAAATGTCACACAATAATAGTGTCAAACATAAAAAACTTCTTCGTCAGAATAGATATTAAACTTACTGTAAATATATTGGCAAGTATTATTAATCTGAGGAAATTTAAAAAAATATTTAGCTAATAAAAACCGTTCTGGTGACCTTAGCCAAACTTTGAAACGATACCCTTTTCATTCATGCATAAATGTAGATAATGTAACGTATCTAATATGCTTATTCAAAATTTCGCTTAGGTTCGCGGGATAATTCCCAATCAGATATTATGATTAACTTATTAGACCGTGAAACCACGACTAGAATCGCTTTATCTCGACTGATTAGCATTTCATATTAAGCTTCAAACATCCCGAATAGAACAATTGCGAGCCGGATTAAGCAGATCGACGAGCGCCGGATTTAAAATAGAATCAACCGGTTCGGTTACTTATGGTTTCATTTATACGAATGGATTTCACTGGTAGTAATTTATGGGACTGTTTAAAATACTATTTCTTAAATTTCTTACACTCATTAAAAGGGAACGCAGTTTATTATGACATTTCAGGCCAGCAACCTTAAGTGGAAATAAAAAAATAGATGCAGTACTATGAAGAATCTTTTAACATTTTGTTTATTTGTATTATTATTCCAATAATCGTCGTATTTAAATAATTTAGAAACCATTCAATGTAAGTACGAAAAGCACATAATACTGACACAAAGAGACACACATTTTCACAACGTTTCCAAAACATATCTGATACTAGTTCACTGATATTCAAATAAAATTTCTTAATAAGGGACTTAAATACAGAATACCATCTACATTCAGAAATAATATTAAATAAATTTTAGCAACTGATCAGAATTGGCTTTAAAATCACATTTTAATAATTTCTATTACGAAAAATTAAAAATTGGTAATTTTATTAAAAATTTAAACCTGTCAAAAATAAGAAAGAAATTAATAGTGCTATTTTAATTTTTGAAACTGTAAACAATAAAATTATAAGTAATAATTCAACAGTTATAAAATTAGTTAAAGGTAGTGAGTGCAACGATCATTTTAAATACAAATCTAAAGTAAACAAATTTATTGAATCAAGTAACTTTAAAATTCTTAGTAGAGATCCAACCAAAAAATTTTCAGATAATGTTAGGGAACTAGTTAATCAATAAAATTTCTTTTTGATGACAATGATAAAAAACAAATGATTAAAAAAATATTCAAGTACCAAAATTATACGGTACGATTAAATTATATAAAGATACAAAACCAATTAGGCCTGTAGTTTCTTATGTTAATTCCCCAAATACAAAATTAGCAGAAGTTCTTAATAAAACTTTAACTAATTACGCTTATATCAAAATATTCAGTAAAAAACTCTTTAGATTTAATAAATAAATTAAATACACATAAATTAAATGAAAATACAACATTAGTTTCATTTGTCGTTAGTAATAAAAATTCGTCCACGTGAATGTATACTATCAATAACTAAATTCTTAGAAAGAAAAAAACCGTTAACTAAATTTTAATTAATGAAATAATAAACTGTAAATTATAAATGTAATAGATTCCACAAAGCAAGGGTAGAAACAATTATTATAACCTCAAATTGTAATATTTAAACTGTCTGATCTGTTCTTGTTTTCCTGAGCTCCAAATTAAACTGCTTCTGTTTTCTTTTTCAAAATCCAATTAGTGTTGGGTTTTTTAGTAAAAAATGATCAGACTCAGAATATATCCTTATCTTTGCTGGTTAAGAATTTACAAAATTAGTTATTATTAGCGCTATCAATTAGATCACAAAATCTTTAATGAAAATATTTATTGGAAAAACAAACAGATTGCTATCATATAAAACATTTTGAAAAGGATATGCGTTTTAATAAAAATTATTATTTTCCCTGCGATTGACATTTGAATCAGAGTGTTGTTAATTTGATAAAAATTAAATTAATTTAGAAAAAGTTTTTTTGTACAATGTCTAAAACAAATTATTTTCAATATATATTTGTAATAATATTTCATAAAGTTTAGAGTCTATATATATCGTCATACTTTTCAGATTAAATGCATTCCTGATATTTCATATATTTTTATTAGCCGGTAATTATTTTATTTTATTGTATTATTTATTGAATTTATATATTAATAAAATCTATAAATGGAGTTTTATTTCGTCTAATAATTATATTAATATATTTCTAAAATTAACAGAAATAACAATACCAATTATGTTACATTATCTCTTCTCATTACAACATTATAATACCGGGTGTTTAAAAGATTGTGACCCATTGTAACTGTAAATATCTGTGAAGTGATACAGAGCCGCGGTTTCTACTCAACAATTTATTTCAGAAATACCTAAGAAGTGTGATTGAAATAAAATAATTATTAAAACCCAAAAGTTTTTCTAATCTAGCGAAAATGAAGAAAAGTAATAAAATCCGATGATAAATTCAGGGTTTAATTAAAAGATTTGGTAGATTAATTTACCGCTAATAAAAAAATCCCCTCGTATTTGCATTATTAAAACTCTTAAAACATTCAAAGGAAAATTATGCCGAGAAACAAGAAAAACCTTTACCCGCAGCTAAGAAAAGTAAGTTTGTAACGAAATCATGAAAATGCTGCCCGCCAGAAGTCAGGTACAATTCCTTCATTATATTCATGGCCTCTGGGGAACGAAATACCCACATGACGTTTTCAATTTGCCTGTCCGTTGTCTTATCTGCTTAACCTGCGGGCCGGAGTCTCGGAAGAAGCCGCTTTCATGACGTCAAAAGGTAGTGAGCGTCGCGACGACATCTCACGTAGAATTTACCTTCAAGTAATATCAACGGTTGATTTGAGGTAACTGATGTAAGTACAAATAATTTTATTTATATGTCTAGAATCTAGACTCTAGATGGTTTTCATCTAAAAATATTATTAACAATTAAGAAAAATATAATTTTTATAGATTATATTCTTAGCATTTTTATTAAATTAGTAAATTGAAAATTCATTCAAATATTTCATTTGATAAAATCGTCATATATATATATATATATGTAAACTGAAAAATCAAAAGCTGTTAATAAACTATAAAAAATTCTGATATAAAACGAACGTGATGGCGTGCAGGTACAAACCAATTTAAAAAAACAAAAAAGAGGTGATCAAGTCAAAAAGAAGAAAAAGTGAATGATAACTAAAGCTATTTAATCTAAGAAAAAATAAAAACAGAAAGAGGAAGTAATTTCAAAGATAGCTGAATGAATAATTGAAGCTAGAAAAATTGGTAAACAGTATTTAATATTATTTAACAAAAAGAACGGAAGAGGAAATAGAAGATGCACCCAGGAAAAGAAAAGTAAGTATACCAAAATGTTACATTATTTTAAAGAAACCGATTAGGATGTGCCTAAAAAGATAATAATAAATAAACTAACAAAGACGAAGATAAGTTTAATATAAAACTTAGAAAAGAAAATCGAACATTGGAAAAGAAAAGAAAAATTAATACATAGAGGATGCTAATATAATAATAAAATCTCAGGAATACTAAACTAAAAACAATTCCGGTGGCTGGTGCCAGGACGAAGAAAAGCAAGAAACAAATTAAAAAGTAAAATCGTTATTATTGAGGAATTTATTAAAAAAAAGAATATGAAAAGAAAAGGTAAAAAGGGTCATAAAGTTTTTAATAGAGTTTAAGAATCTTTTATCAATAATAAGAAAAGAAAAGGAAAAAATAAAAAATAATTTTAAACATAAAAATAAATTCTATATATTCTACACTATCTTACCTACAAATCATATATACAAGTTATTTACATGTATCTTACACTAAACTATTTATTTATTTGTTTTCAATTACAGAATTTTTGTTATTGAACCTGAAGATGTGGCCCATTTTGCCACGGGACCGGTAGTTCTTCTATGATAAAAAGAAATTTATTGACTGTGAGATTAAAGGACCTATTATTTCTCCATTTTTCCTCCTGTTATTTCTACAAAACGTGTTACAGGATATAATCTACCGTATGTTTATGCGCTTGAAGAAAAAATGAATTTTTTATATAAAAATTTGTAGATTCAACAATTTTCTGAAATATGTAATCGGATTAAAATAATACAGGATTGTTCTATTTTTGTGCAACCAACAATTTCCGTCTAACAACAGTTCTTGCCAAATAAACGCATCAAGATTTCACCGGATCCGGAGAAACTCACAATATCCTGGAACCATTATTTTACTGCTGCCCGAGGGAGTAACAAAAGGTTAAACATGCCTCATTGCGGTATATGTCTAGTTAAATAATAAAATGTACGACTTTGTTGCTCAACATTATATACATATCATTAGGTAGCCCTAAAAAAGTTGCGTTTTATAAAACATTCAGGGGTTTGTATATTCGGCCACGAAACTTAAACTGGAAATATTCCAAAGGGGATTGAAGCATTGTAGCTGGTGTGTTTGAACAGGATTTCAGGATATAAAGGACAAATGGGGGCATTTCTAACAATAAAAATGGTTACATTGTTTCGTTATGTAAACAATATCAAAAAAGATTTGTTGATAGAAACCAATATACGAATAATATATTTTGTAACGGGATTTTTCAAGTTTATTAAGGTTTTCGAAATTCAAATGAATTTTAAACACATTAATTTTAGAAGTTTATAAAATTCTAAAGACCAAAAATTATCGTTTATTAAGATACATCAATATTGTTCCGGAGACTTTCGACAAAAATAATTGTAAACAAAGTAAAATCTTGTGCATGTTTATCTTGCACTAAATTAACAATGTTAAAATAGATAATGAGTAAAAATAAAAATAAAGATGTTAATAGAAATGAAAGACAAGTAAATCAGTTACAGAAAGGCGGGAAGGAAACGAACTAAATATAAATAATACAGACCTACCAGAAATGTTAAGAGAAGTAAGAGGCCAATTTAAAAAAATCAAGAGCAAGTAAAAGCTACGTAAAAACAAATTAAAGCATAAAAAAACACAAGAGCAGATTAAAGCATTAGCAGAAAAAACAAAAGAGCTAAAAAAATATAAAAAACACAAGATAAAATTAAAACATAAGAGAATATTAAAAGACAAAATCAAGGACAATTTAAAAATCTTGAAAGAGAAGTAAAAGGAGGGATTAGATTAGATAAGAAAAAATTTAAAAAAATGATGATTTAAATAAAAACGAAGTTTTAATAGAGTTTTAATGGAAAGAATAATAGAAGATAACATTATTTTAATTACGTTCTTAATACTGTAACTAAAGAAATTCGATTATATCTAATGACTGAAAACAAACTGGAACTTCCTTGGATAACATCAAATTCTGAACTATATGAGAAAAAATTGTAAAAAGAAAAATGCAAATAACTGCTGAAGAGTAAATTAAAAGAAGAGGAAATATTTGATTTAAAATAGGAGTTAGAATGTCAAGTGATCAAAAAGAGGTTATTGTTAAAAAAATAGCAAAATAAGCATATACACAAATAAAATTATATTTAATTTTTATGATAAAACTTTTAAAGTTTTTATTGAGATTTATTTAATAGGAGATGAAAATAAATTAAAATGAAATTCTTTTGCGACTTTTTTATAACTTAATTTTATTATAGTATTTGGAAAGTCATTCTCGCATGGATAAGTTAGATTCGATAAATCCTGGAATTCAACAGTAGCACAATCCCAAAAGCTGTGCACATCGAAAACGAAGCCCATGCACATGCTAATCCAACAACAATACGAGCTTATTATTTGATTTCGAAACCCGTGTTAATTTGAAATTTAATCAAGGCAAATAATCTGTTGGTACAAGTTCCGCACCGCGCTCGGTTTTTAGCAATTAGTAGGGCCCTTTTTAGGGCCTCAAAACCACTTCCTTTGTGGATTTATCCAAAGATAACAGCAAAGGCAGCTACTTTAAAAGCTAAAACAAATTAATAAAGCGTACATAGGGCGTAGAGGCTTTATATGTGCTGCGGTCCTTCAAAACTTCTGCGATAAGAGGATTCACAGAATCAGTTACACTAGAAATTAGTTTTATAGTTTAGTTTTAAGTATTTAATAACCCAAAAAGTATATTTTTTTAAATATATGTTTAACAAGACTATTATTAACATCATCTAGATCCAGTATGAACTTATTTCTCAGATTTTAAAAATAATTTTAATGATTTATTAATTTGTTGAAATTATTTTCCTGAATATCGATTTATTCAGTAGTAATGTCCTTTCTTATTTTCAAAAACGTCGCACAAACAGAGTTTGTGACAAAAATTAGGTGTCAGTCTAAAATGGTTAAAAGCACTAATCATAAGGCTAAAAATAATTTACGGATTGGTAATATGGTGATCAAAAACCCAACAGGCAGCGGTTGTCAACATGCTTCAAGCATGATGGGTCAAATAATGCAATATTACAATATGCAATAAAAAAAAATCTGCACTCCAGCAATTAGGCGAACTAAGGGACGAGTTATGGTTTTTCTTACTATTGGACCGCAAATATAAAAGAATAAAGATGATTATGTAATTGAATACTGACACAAGAATATGGAATAAGAAAATAACGTTAAAGATAAGCAGAAACTAGTTTAACAAAGGAATAAATCAGTCGAAAAAGGAAAATTCGTATAATATATGTCAACAACTGGAAGATTATGTCTAGAACTAGCGCTACCAAATAGTGGTTAAGAAATTAAACCTATGCTAATCAATTTAACAACAGATATTCAAAAGTCCAAGCTTTTATATTCTTTTTTTTTTTGTTTTTATAAAAGTCAGATAAATGAACATTATTATATTCAATAAGATAAGATAAAAACGTTAAAAATAATTAGAAGGGATCTTAGAAAACGAATAAATCATTCAAAAAAGTAAAAGTAGTATAAAATATACCAGAAGCTGAAAGAAGACAGCCAAATATTGTTACGTTGTTTTTCTCAATAAATATATGAAAAAAATCTAGGTTAATGGAGATTAAAGAAGCTGAGTGAAACAGTAGTAATTTATTTATAGATGAATAAAAACAACTTACAAAATTTACACATTTAATTGCAGAGTAAGGCACAATCAACTTCTCGATCATCCAAGAACTCAAACTTAACTTCCAATATCTTTTTATTTTCCCAACCAAGAAAACCCTAATGTTTATTAATTTTGATGGCTCTAACAAAAGTGTTTATTTATTATCCGATCGCGACCTTGCAAACAAAACTTTCGCTCACGTAATATTAAATAAATAGTAACTATTATAAATTCGAAAATGTTAAATAAAAACTAAGTTCTATGTACAAGGCGATGCTTAAATAGATCCATGTACATACATCGTAACATATGCCCCTCTCTTTGAATAGAGCTGTTCCTGGTGTTCCTATTCCCAAGCGCACTACTATTCATATTACATTTTCACGGGTACCATTTTCCATCTTTATTTAGCTCCCGCTAGCATTTCTCTAGACGCACAGGATATTAGTTTATTCCGCTATGACAATCTTGCAGTGACGTTGTATAGTTGAGGGCTATAAATCATCGATTTTAAAGCCTTTTCTTCCCCAAGTTTTCTACTACCGGACACGAACCTCCATTTTGGCTTTGGGGTGGCTTACAGCTTAAAATGAGTTAATTGGCATCTAAGTACAATTTTCTTTCACATCTTGGCAACGACGTTCTCTTCTCTACTTTTAATGTCCAAAACCCCATGTAAAACAGGTACCTCTAGATATGGTTAAGAAGAACAAATTAAGCCAGGACTATAAAGAAGATGGGATGATATAAGAACTGAACTAATTGTTATGAAGCATTTTGCACCAAATGTTAGAATAGAATAGAAGAGCTATAAGTAAAAAATATTTTCTTCTGATCACGCTAACTAAAATGAAACCGAAAGTCTTCACAATTCCAACAAACCTCTAAAGTTATGTTCTAAGCACTAAGCAACCATTTTTTCATGGGTTATACTGACTGTAGATATAGCACAATGATAACGAAATGAAGGTTGATCAACTCTCAATTCTGCTCCATTCAACCAAACACATTTTCCACTAACAATAGAATAAAACAAGCAAAGAACGAGGGCGAAGTATTGCGTTCTGAATTATTAATGCATTCTGAAAAGGATATTTTGAAGAAGGAAGAAGAAGGATATAAGTTAAAAAGAAGAAATCAGGATATAAAAAACTTAAAGAAAATTAAGACGGCTTACTTAGAAAGTATGCCACATAGCAGAACAATAAAGAAGATAACATAAGAACGAAATTAATTGTTGTGAGGTGTTTCAAGCCAATTTTCTAGAACACCCCAGGGAAATGTTAGTAAAGAATATTTTTTCTTATAACGGGAACTAAAACAAAACCCTTCACAATTCCAACAAAGCTTTAAAATGACGTTCTAAGCACTAAGTAAGCATTATTTCTAAACTGATCTGCAACGATGGCACAACGATAGCGAAGCGACAGTGCGTCAACTCTCAATTCTTCTCCATTCATCCATTCATCCATCCATCCATCCACATTTTCCACTTAACAAAAGTAAGAAAACAAGGACGGAACGAGGGCGGAGTAATTGCGTTCTGAATTATTTAAACTTAACAATGTTTTCGTGCGGTTTGCAAGATTAGCTGCTGAATTAGTCCCGGAGCCCTGTATGTAAGTCATCTATTTTGAGCTAACTAATTATTATTGCCCAATAATAATTTAATTTGCAAACTTTTAAGTTTAAAATTAATATTTTTTATATAATGTATTTTTTTACTAATTTCTCTTATGATTTTTGATTCTACACATCAGCTTCGTTGCTAGTGAGATGAGCATGACATTTAAAGTTTTAGGTGATTCTGATTTATAGAAAGAGTTGGAACAACGAAAATAATTATAATAATATATCGGTTCCCCTTTTTACGGTTAGTGTCGGGGCAGTTTCTGTGGTTTTAGTTTAGTCTCTCTCTATGAACTTCTTCGCCTTTTCAGTATCTCGCTTATTTTTTGGTTCCGGTTTTTCTTAGATCTTCCTCTTTTTTGTTGCTTAAGCTTAGTGCTTGGTTCTTGAAGCTAACCTGACAGGGTTAGTTCTTCGTACTTCAAGTTTCTTGGTTTTCGTTTAAGTCATTTGAGGGATCAAAAGGGTAGATATATAGGGCCTGTATCTATAAATTGATTTTTTTTTGTCTAAGCTCTCAAGCCATAAATATGAATAAATGGATGGATTTCCAAGAAAATGGTATTATCACATACCGAAACCTAGGTACACTACAATATATATTAAAACGCTTTGGAAGACTGTGGAAATTCCGAATAAGTATTATTTATCTTTCTATATTTATTTTTAATAATTTCCACAAAATAAGAGCTGAAACAATCCATTTAACTCAAGCAATATTTAGCAACATAATTGTAAATAGCTATCCCGTCGACAGTCGTTCGTTAATTGTCTTTTTTTCAATCTCCTTTTTATTATCCTTTCCAGACATTGATAAAAGAGTTATACTTATGCAAATAACAGTATGGTTATTATATTAACTTCTATTTTATTATCCCTTGTACAAATCTGATTTGCTGTGTTTATTAAGATGGTACTCAGATTGGATGTAAACGGTTCCTTTCACTCTACTAATTTTTGGTTTTCCTATACTACTGACCCAGGACTAATGTTTTCTTTCTCTCAGCGTAAACAACTTTCTTTTTGGATTTGAGTTACTTATTTAGTTTAACGTTAGCCGTTGCGGATGCGACAGTTGCAGCTTTGCTACCCACAACAAAGGTAACACTTTTGTTTAGTTACACTTTACCTAAAGTGGACAGACACAAATGAGGAAAGAAGGATTTGTTTTAAAAATAGAAACCAAGTTAAATATTTCACTGAAGTGTTCGCAATCAATAGTGGGAAGTATTTATTTACGCCTTCTAAGTGTTAAATTCATTTATTTTCATGATATTCTATAGAGTTTAGTTTTAAAAAAAATATTAATACATCAAGTAGATTATGACGTTAAGTCGAATTGAGGTAATAAAATACGTTTATTTCGTGATTTTATTCTGGTACAAGAAGAACGAAATGAATTACAAAATGACTTGCAACACATTTTCAGTTACATACAAACATTTCATTTCAGGTTATATCTTATCTTGCCGTGGTTAACAAGACAAACCTTACCAATCTCACTAGTAAGGAAGTAACGTGTTAATAAAAAAAAATAACGGCCCTTGGACAAAAACAAGTTAAATGGAATTACTTTTGATACTTTTTGTCTAATGTCGATATTTTTTCATTTAATATCTAATGAGAATGTCGCAATAAAGAGCATAAAGCTGAGCATTGGAATGCCTTTAAAAAACAAGTGTAATATGACCAATTTTTATTCAGTGAAAACTACGCAAATTTTTGAACATTTATTTATGTAATAAATCAATAATGAATTTGAATTCTGAATTTTTTTCAATTGCTAAACATCTATTAACAACCAATGAACAATATAGTTCATCTCAATCAAGGAAAATTAAAAAAAAACATCTAATTTCTTGATAGGTGAGGTAAGGTTACATATAAAAATATTTTAAAATAAACATGAAAGCCCAAAAAAATATGTCTTGTCAAAGTTATACTTTATTAATGGAAATCTCTTTATTGCATCGTATTTTAAGACAAAAAATATTAACTTTCTTATATATGTCAACTTTTTCTTCAACTTTTACTGAATTGGAAAATCTGTAAAAAAATTAATAACTGCCAAACAAATGAATTTAGCCACATCCAATGTTAGTTGTAAACCAATATTTAAAAAAAGATATGTTTTTATAACTGTTAAGATTTCTACAGGATGTTCTCAATAAAACTCTTTCCTAACAGCATGTTAAAGTACTGATTTCGTGATTATTAGAACTGATAACGTATAGTTAATTTCATTACCTCTCAATGGAAATACCTAGATCTCGGTTTTGTGCGTCTCATTTATTATAGATAAATGTTTGAATATGTTAATGGTGACTCACCTTGCATATTTTTAATTTCTAACAGACAAAGATCGCCGAGAGGAGAAAAGTTATATACCTACATCTAGCCTTTATTCCTTTGAAAGAATGAAAGATCATATGCATTTTGACGAGAATGTAAAACTGGTTTTTATTTTTCAGGTAAAACGTATAAGAGCCCGCGGTATTTTCAGAAATACAACATATCAAATGCATGTTTCAAGCTACTCAATTTCTTTTGTATCAATTCAACCTTTGACATTAAATTTTCTTTCTACATTTATATTATTTCAACCGAATTGAAATTTAAAGCACGTTTTATTCTGTTTATGTCTGCATCGGAAATAAACAGATATTTCGTATCATCTTTTGTAGATAAATAATTGACAACTGCCAATTGAGAAATATGTATATTGATATAGGTAAAATAATTTTTCCAGTTATGGATCTCTTTAGATTATTTAAATAAATCTTCAAAATTTATTCAGTTTAAATAATATCCCATACATTTTTCGCTTTTAAGTGACAAATAAACATATGACCATTCTTATGATGGCTTTAAGCAAGCGAGAACTCACTAAATCGCAATTAGAATAAATCTTGTAAATATTTGTATATTAGTATTTCTTCTAGTTGTTTTCACTAATATTACTAAACCTACTTAGTTTACCATTTATTTCTTGAATTGCTGAAAAGTGTTCTACGAAAAGTATCATCTCTTTTTAATTTTTTTAATTTAATGTTGATTTTAGATTTTTAAATTTTAATTGATGTGTTTGCTTGAAATTATAAAATGTTGAGGATTTTGTGTATAGTTTGTATGCCTTTTAGAAGTCCTGATCATGAGCAGATAAAGGTGCCGAAATCTTGGCCGATGAAGAAAATGATTTTACTTAACTGGACCTAAACCCAACAATAATGTTTTTATAAAATATCTTATCTAGATTTTTTTCTATTCTTATTTATTATATTTTCTCTATATGCTCACGTATATTCTAGTCCTGTATCTGTATCATTCCCTATTCTTACATTCCAATCTTCTATGATTATTATTTTCTTTGGATTTTTAATTTCTTTTATTTTTTCAACAAGTAGTACTTTCGGTTAGTAAAGCATTATAAATTTCCAAAATAAGGGGTCGTCACTAATATGGTTTTAATTTTTTTTTTGTTTTCTAATCCGGTTTTAATTTCGTTTAATCGCGAACTTGTGAAATGTCCTTTTGGATTGTTGTACTTCTGAAATCAGAAGGTAAGATGCTTGTTACTTAGTCGAGTGATTTTCAAACGTTTTTTACTTCAATACACAAAATTAAATTGAAAATTGGGAAAAATTAGTAGCTTTATTTTAAAAAGCTTTTAGCAAGTAGTATTAATATTGATGATATACAGTGTGTTCGAAAGTTAAGTGAACATTTTTTAAAAATTTTACTTTCTGTGCGTATACTTTACATTTTATGTATAAATTTTATACATAAGCATTATATTGGTAATACTTCAGTGGTGGTATGAAAATTTTCCGATTAATATATTATTTTAATTAAGTTGAGGTTGATTACACTGCTCTGATTAGTGCCAAATATTACAAAACATTTTTTATTCTTTGTAATCATAATTTAACTTTTAAATGATTCTTTAAATAATTAACATTAACGTAATTTAAAAATCTAAAATCAACATTAAATTTTTTTAAATTTTAGAAAGCCGATTGTAAAATCATCGAAAAATGTTCTAAATCTTTTTTTTTAATTAATAAAAAATTACATATATACAATTTCCTTATGTATATATATATATATGAGTAAAAAGGATAACAGTTTCTTCTAATTATTATTATTATTATTAAACAAACCCTTTGAAATACGTTCATATTACTTTGACTAGATATATATATAGGAAAAGTATATATATATATATATATATATATATATATATATATGTACATATATTCATTTTATGTTGGCCATAAAAGCACAAAATAATTTACTATTACATTAAAATCTAAAATTTAAAAAACATTACAATTAATATTTTCCATGGAAATTCAAATGACTCGGATTTTTTATCGTCGTTCGCTTAATATTGATTCATATAGAAAACGTATACGAATCCTATAATATTTTAGTTCTTTTTTATTACTTTAAATCAAGCATTGTTCATTTTCAACTCTAGCAGAAGCAATATAACAGAAGCAGAGTATACATACATATTAACTTTGGATTCCATTTCATGAAATATCTTTCAATATAAATTCAAATACCCCGTGCGACTCCACCTAGTGTGTTATTAAAAGGCCCTTTTAGTTCATGAACAATGCACTAAAATTGAAATATACAAAAGCATTCGTAAAGGTAATTACTGTGATATTGCAATTTTTCTGCAGGTGAAGAATGCACATTGTAAAACTGGCAGCCAGTGTACTGTATTATTTTATTTTTAGTCTCTCTTTGTTCTTGTGCGTTTAATCAATCCAAATTATACGTTATTATAATTAAATAATCTCTTTTAGGTTTTCCATTAAGAATTTTTTTACCACGTCCTTAGAAATTTAATTATTATTTAATAATTGGAGTAATTAATGTACGTGCATAAATAGTATATTCTGTAATAAAGTTGGAATAAAAATTCCACCAGTGTGGACATTTATTCAATAAACATATCAGGCATTTAAAATCCAAAATATATAATTTTTATTTACCTGAACCTTCTCTAATGAAATACAGGAAAAAAAATAAAGATTAAAAATAATCCAAATTGAATCGATTCAAAAACTAACAATATCTTTATAAAATAGTTTCCATATTAAATTTGCCAACAATATTTTTAATTTAAATTGTCCGGATTGTAACCCCATCTATCTTGGCGAGACCTTTAGAAATTTTGAAATAAGGTACAGTGAACACTTATGTTTTTATAGATTAAAACAACACTACGCAAAACACCTCATTAACACTACACACAAATCTATACTTAACACAATTGAAACAACAGTGGAGGTACTTCAAATAAGTGGCAAAAAAGAACAAATAACCAATTTTTTTAGGAAATGAAAAATATTATGGCAAAAATCATACTGTTCATATTGCTTGATACTGATTGGTTGAACTGTTTGTGATATGAAGTCAATAAGCTTATACAAAATCCGTCAATATCAAATCCTTTGATAATGCAATTTAGCGAAGTCATAGTCGGAGATATATATTTAAAAATAGTTTTGTAATACTGTGGAAATTCCAGATAAGTATAATTTATCCTATTTATATTTATTATGTACATTTCCACAAAGTAAAGGCTGGAAATATTAATTTAACTATGTAAGCACTTATACTTAATTGATTAATTAAGAACATTTTCTAGAATAGTGACATCATAAGTTTGATTCAATAAAAAATAAGAATCCACTCCTAGATTGTACTATACTTATTTGTTTCCTTTATTGTTTTTGGCATTCTACACCTTTAAGGAAGTCACTAGTTTGGGAGTACCCTGTATTATAATTAATATATAATTAAGAGTGTGCTTTCTTCTCAAAATGGCTATGGTATTGCATGGTTCTACTAACAATTAGCGATAAAAAATAATTGTTATTATTTTTACTTGAATATAAAATGTACAGTGCATTAAATAATTCTTCTTTATATACGTAATTTCTTATATTTCAATAATGGTTATGAAATACATGGTCAAGTAGACAACCCCACAGGTAGCCCCTCCCTGTTACCCTCTGGTTAAATTTTGCTGCAAAGGCGACCTGCAAATAATTAAGCTTGCTGCCCATCTATTATGTATTGCCAACCTCAGGGCCATACAAACGCTACACTTATTATTCATACCAACATTATTACTGCCTTGAATAATTAAAAACGCTCTAAAATACTCGGCTTTTTCATAAGTGAGAACGTGATAAGGGCCAGAGTCGCAGAAACCCGTTGCCTCTTCGACTACTCGCTATTTCATTGTGAAAAATTGTTTTGTTCTGACTACGGTTCACCGAACTACGGATTAAGATTTTTTTAAATTTTATTTCCTAAGTTTAGTTCTTTCGCACATCAAGCTATTTGACTAGACACTTTACGTTTATTTTAAAGTGCGAAGACCGAGGTGAGTTAACGTTTGTTGCGTTTTTAAAATAATGCGACAAAACAACAAGTTAATCCATGCACCAAGTCCTTTAGTATAAGACCAAAAAAAACACACATTTAAAAATATTTAATTCAAGACAGCTTTAAAAGTATTCTTTGCTAAAATTATAATCGAGTCAATAATGAACAATCTACAATATAATTAATTAAGGTACACTCATTAGTGTTTCTCAGTATGTTTTAATATTTAATATTTAGCTACACTAACCTTGACCTGTTTTTTAAACTCTCACTACAATAACTCAAGGGGCTTCATCCTCTTGAGTCTTCTTTTTAGTCCAGTGCGGTTGAGTATCTGAATAACCTCAACATTTAGACGACGTTGGAGTCTGTTTTCTTGATTTTTGGCAAATTTTTTGTTGATCTGTCCAACAGTCTCCGACGTTAGTTTCTGTTTTTGGTCTACCAAAGGCCATCTACACTTTACCCTGAAATCTTTAGACGATGTTTGGAATGTTTTAATTTTCCACTTTTGTTCAGTCGTAGATAGAGTTGCTGTTTATACATTTTTGGTGGCTTTTTTATTGTTGTTGCTAATATAACAGTATCATGACAATTGAGGAATATCACATACATACAGTAAGTATGGAATTGGCCTAGAACACTTCCTTGTGGTACTCAACTATTAATCTTTTTTTAGCTAGATTGAAAAATATATTTTGAAATATTTCATTCAATAATATATGAATACTGTTTGGAGAAGAAAAGCTTCACCTTGTGTTTTAAATCTTTATGCCAGACTTTATCAAAGACTTGTACTAGATCAATGAAACAGGCGCACATATATTTGTTCTTCTAGTGATTTTTTAATATGATTTGTTTTATTCTTTTCAGAAGATTTTCGAAAACTTACAACATGATCTGTATTCGGTATCACTTTGACTTCTGCAACTTTTCATAGTCTAGAGACATAGTTTATTTTGACTGCTTTATTTGTTAGGTTAGTTAATTATTTATTTTATTTTAAAATTTATTCATTTATCAGGTCAAACATGGAGAACATTTTTCATTTTAGAAACTACTTCTTTGAGAGAGGTGACTTCCATGTTTTGGTTATCTTGAGGAAGATTGTCTGAATCCAGTTCTTCATCTTAATGTTCATGTGATCGAAATAATTTTACTAAGTGATTTGCAAATCTCTCCTCTTTTTGTCTACTGTTCCTGTTCTAGTTTTATAAGTATTCAAGATTTAAAAATAAAAATACACACTTAACGGTCTATTAACCCTCCCAGCAGTACCACAATTTGATATTCTAGGTTCATTAAGTCCTGCAAAACTCAGTTTTAGTCCAATTAATTTTTTTTTATAATTGAACTTTTCTTCTATTTGACCTTAATATAAGTACGTTTGTTACAAACATTTATTAAATAAATATTTTTTGTAATTTGATCTTTTTTCACCCTGACCATCTAACTGTAACATTCATGAAAATTATCAATAAACAACCCATTATCAGCATCCTACATCAACAGCAATCATCCCAAATTCCAAATACAAGACCCTCGTACTCTTGAAAATTTCATTTTACCCTGTTATGTTCAACAGGACGATCAATTTCTGGCTGTCAAGCAGAGGGTTCTAAACTTTATCCTTTTCGCAAAACCGCGGAATATCATGTTGTTTTCGAGTGCCCAAACGACACTCGTTCATGAATAATTCAAAAGATACAATATGCAACCGGTGGTCACTTTGGGGGTGTCTACGCACTTAATGTATTTTGAAGGAGCCACTTAGGGTTGATGGGCCGGGGGTGAATGTTGTTTGGATGTCCTCGTGAGATGAATTTATTTTTTTTTTTTGCAGTTTTAAATCAAATCAAGAAACATTTTCTGTTTAGCAATAGTGTGATAATTTAAATCAAATAGAGCAACATTAATTTTACTAGAATGCTTTAGATTGACTAATGTACGTGTGCTGCCAAAACTAGCATCAAAAAGTTATGACGAAGTTGAATACATCAAAAATCGAAGATTAAAACAAAGACACCCCACTATCAATTTATTTAATCTACTCCTGGAAAGCGTTGTTAGAGACACCAGAATAAAAACCAAGGAGACAATCTCCCATAATAAAAACCAATATATTTCGTATGCAAATGAAATAGCCTTTCAAACAAGGATAAAAAATATCTACAGAGTACATTTTAAAGATTTCAATAAATGTAGTTTAATAATAACGAAGAAAAAATAAAAATATAAGAAAATACGAGTACAACAAAATAATATTAAAAATGTAAAATATAAATTTGAAGTAGTGAAGCTTTAAAACTACTAACCGCAAAAATAAAAGAATAAACCACAAGAATATAAGACGAAACAAAAATAGAAATATGGGAGGAAAGTATTAAGAAAAATTTTGGGAGGAGTAAAAATGGAATAAATCAAATAAAAGCCAACCAAGTAAGAAATGGTTGCAAGCTGCAAATATTATTTATATATATATAAGAAATTGAGAGAAATAAATGTAAGTAAATTTAGTGCTCTTTAAAAAATGGTGAATTCAACATTAAGAAAACAGTTTTCCCACCAAAAATTATGGTTGATTATAAGATTAGTTATCTCTAGGAAAAAAATCCTTCCCATAAAGCTGTCTAATATTCTATATTATTATTAACATCAAAAAATTATAAGTTTAACTTTGATTTAAACAAAGATTAACCATAAATCTTCTATAATAAAAAAAAACACATATGCTAACAAACGTACATTACAATTATTTATAAAATTGTTTTCAAAATTAGAAATAATAGAATGAAATTAGATTATTTAACATTATAATAATGTTTTTTCCATTGTTATATATTGTTATATATAGAATTTGAAAAATATAAAGTTATTATATGTCTTTACTTATTTTTTAATTTTAGTGCGTGAATTGAACTATTTAATTTCTTTTTATTATTGAACCGCTGTTATTTAATCGTATTAAAAGTTGCAAAATGCTTAAAGAAGTTTAAAAAAATTAACGCAGCCGATTGGCTGAACGGCTGAGCTCGTATTATATATATATTATAATAAAAAATGTGAATTAGAAAAGCTGAATGGAAACTTTAAATGGAAACCTTATCAGGTTTCAACAAAAAAAAAGAAAACCATCCCGGTCCAAATGATCTTAAAAATCAATTTTTTGTTTGTTAATCCAACAGTTTTCTTGCATAAAGTGTGTGTTTTATCGGAATATATTAAAATAACCGTTCATACGAGTTCTTTTATCCGAAACTCATCAATATTTAAACGGTATCAACGTGCTTTTATCTGAAGATAGCTATTTTTCCTATAAACTCGCCATATGCACGACTTCTTAAAGTAAAATCGGTGCAGTAATCCAGTGAATCTTGACTAAAATTTAAACCTATACTCGGTATCAAAATCACAAAAATAATACTTTATATATGTATGGTAAACCATGAAAGCGTATGTTACATAATTGACGTATTACCTATTAATTAATCTTCTTTTAATTTCTAATAATATTTTATTTTTTATTTTTAGAAATTTCTTATTTATAATTATAAAACGAACTATTATTACAATTGAATCGTACTTAAATTATGATAATTTTAGATTCTGAAGAGTTGAATGTTTTCCGAAGATATATGAAATTAACAGCAATTTGTTTGTAAATTTTAAAGAATAAGCTCATATAGCATGTTAATTTTTGGCGTTAAATTTAATTTCAGGAATTAGTGTTGGATTAAAATAGGAATTTAGCTATTAAGTATAGTGTCATATAAGGTTATTAATTTTTAAACTGTATATCAATCTTAGTGTCCCTAGTGTTTAGCAAACCAATTTGATATTAAAAAAGGGAAAATTAATTAATTTATGTAATCACAATATTAGGTCTATTATGATTTGTAGCCAATTTTATAAAATTTAGGGATAATGAAAATGACAATAAAAATGATGTACATGTCTCATAAAATTCAAGAAATTAATTTAAATTCTAAATGAAAATAATACACCGTTTTCTATATTATTTAGTTATTTAACAGCAATACATGTTTTATAAGAAAAGCCCCGGCTTATCAGAATTAAATTTATGAATATTATATCATATATGATAAAATATGGCCACAAGTTGATTTTAATATTAAAAGCTCATAAAAAAGATATTCTCTCTGCCATTTAAGACATCATAGAATCAATGTCGTTAAATAATGATAAATTATGGCTCGCTTGATAGTGAAATTTTAAAAGAACATTTACATAAAAAATTATTAAAAATAAGTAAATCTCTCTTCTATTTTAGACAGCATAGAGTCCACATATTACAAATGTTTGAAATCCATAAACTACTATAATTTTGTAGTATAGTTATAAAAGCAATTTTGACGAAATCACCACATAAATAAAATTGTCTATGATTTACACAAGATTCAAAAAATAACATCAATTTGGGATGATTCATCTAGACATTGCGCAATATATTGCGTAATACAAAACAAATTAGTGACTGTAGATATTCCTTTAAGAAAACCATGTTGAGCAGAAGATAATTGACTTTCTATATGCTCATATAATTTATTGTGAAGAGCAATATCAAATACTTTTGAAAAATTATATATATTAAAATTATATATACTTGGAAAAACTGACTGTACTATCAGTTAGAGTATGTGAAACGTCTTTCTTATGGTAAAATCGTTGCCATTAAAACAGAGTTCGGACATGCATATCTCGGCCTTCAGGGTCAAAAAGGTCGGTTGCTCTTAAACTGACCGCCTTTCGGCTCTATCTGCTTGGAATTCAAAGGCCCGCATGCATAATGTCCGGCACCGGAGATGTATTCATACATTCTGGGTATATTCTGGAAAATATGGATATTTCGCTACTGATGTACGAGTGATGGTGAGAGAGCATACATTATAGCCGAAAGTCTAGGCCTTTTTTGCATAATTTTAGGGTGATGAGGCCGACTTGAAATGCAATATGTATGGGATGACTATTTGAAATAATAATTCATACACCTTTATTTCTAAAATATCTTAAAATCCGTAACAAAAATTTATAACAAAAAATGTAGGTTAAAGTACTATTTGGGTTATCGCAATTAAACGTACTGTACAGTATATTTAGACATGACATCATGTTAGTCGAAAATGAACATCCCATCCTTAATTCGAAGTTGTCCTTTCATTTCTTTATAAAAACACCGACCCAAGTGAATTTCCCTACAATTTAACTTGAATAAAAAGGCCAAAGTGAACAAAAACATTATATTCGTGGATCTAGACCTTCATAATACTAACAAAGTATGTTTAGAGAGCCCAATGATTACTTGCTAGGCTATTCAAACAACGAATTTCTGGTGCTTTGAGTCAAAGACCGAGAAATCATTTGAAGAGCATTCGAGTATAAAATGGCTTAAATATTTGAGAGACCACTCCGCCACTTTGGGACGATTATTGAGGTGCTCAAATTTAAGAAAAATTATCTGGCTTTTAAATACACCTAGTTCGTTCAGTCGGTATAAAAACTTAGTATTTTTAAGCATAGAATAAAATTTAAAATATTCGATTTACTAGAAAAAATAGATTTTTAAGGTGGCTTAAAGTAAAATATTTGATGGCATTGATTGTGAAAGTAAATATGTATATAACGTTGTGTGTAATGTGTGGTTATAGAAAAATGGAGTGTAATGGTCTCAGAATACTTGAAAATTACCTACGCATTAATCATTTGGGCATCAGTTTCTATGATACTCACTTCCAACCAAAAATAAATAGTAAACTGAATAGTTTTTAGTATTGGGTTGGTAACTAAGTACGGCCGTGGGCCATATCTGAAGAATGGATTATAGTAGATCTACGGGAAAAAGTCAAATGTGGCCTCGAGAAAAACCTGGAAATACTTTGTTGATTTTTGTTGAGGTTAGCCAACCTATTCAATAATTGATGAAAATTCTCACAATTTGCTACTTTCTAAAGATATCTCCGAATCGGAAAATATATCGACATGGGCTTTTCCCTATTATGATAATTTTTAAAGACGTAGTCAAAATTATATGTTTCTATTTATTATTTTCAAGAAGAAATACATCTGAAAAAAATAAAACAGCGATCTCTAGCATTTACGTTATTGGTTAGATTGCTCCGAGTTTAGACTTATTTCATAAGTAGAGAAAAGCTCATTCCAGTAACACTAAAAATTCGTTAAACAGAACCAGAGTTATAGGCATTTTTTCATAACAAGGTTCCTACTCTCCCCCACCTCTTGTTTGAAAAACAGACTGAAACTTGTGAAACCGAAAATACACAGAATTTTTCGAATAATATGATGATCGTGTTTCCAATTAGTTAGGTAAATATTGTAAAATTTTGCTCTTTTAATTTTTGGCATTCAATTACGCCCTCTAGCGATCGATCTAAAATTCTGTAAATAATTTCCAAGCTAGAGGTCACTTTGTTATAAACTTTTCTCAATTAAACCAAAGAAAACTCTAAATGTATATGTGTTTTGTGGTAAAAATTTAGAGTTTTCTGTGGTTTAATCCTACATACCACATTTAAGACTTATGAAGAATCTTTTCTATCTTAAATTTTTTTCCCCGAAGCTATAATATAATTCATCCCTGAGATAGGAAACTGAGAATGTTAATGCGTCATTGGGAAACACAAATATCATCAACTAACGAACTACGAAATATTTCAAGATTAACAATGTAAATTTTCAGTATCACTGAATAAAGGTTCACTTCACAAGTTATCACTACTGAAAATTAGAGATTTTAATTGTATTTACTGATGAGCTGTTAAATTCATTGTCTTGAGCTAGTGAGGCAATAAAAACAAATTGGGGAATGTCACTAAATTACACTACAACTTGAACTAGATTTTATTACTCCACCGTGAGTAACAAACTTAATTTGAATGTGGAGAATCTGCGTAAATTAACAACGGACATCTGTAATTTTGCGAACTCTGGGTTGCATAAAATGTGTCACTTTAGTGAATGTTGATTGGTTACGTGATATGACGTGAAATTTAACTAATTTTTTGATTGGTTGAAGCTAAAACAACCGTTGTAATTCTTGAAAGTTCGGGAAAAATATACCGAGTAAAACGATAAATGTGTTGGATACTATTTGAAAATGAATTAAGTTTAAACACATATTACCACGATTAAGTTGGATCGTATTACATACATAACCAAGAGATATAAACTCGCATTTTATATCTACTAATATTAAAAAAGGTTAAATATTTTTTAAGTTTAAAGTTTGTCATAGTGCCAAATGTAAAATGATAACAGTAAAAGTAAAATTCCCATTAACAAGTAGACAAAGTATATTTCGCTTTTTTAATATATACCATTAAATTCTTTGTTCATTTTTACTCTTACTACAGCATTTTTGTTTTGAGTAATTATACATTGTACAAGAAGTGATATTGCAAAATCCCGTTCTTTGGTAATGTAATCTTTATGACCAATTTACGACTCGCTTCTTAAACATTACATTACAAAAATAATTAAATAGCAAGTCAACAACGTTTTAATAAAATACAGTAAAGTGCAAAAGAAGTGCAACAAGGAAAAGCGCGTAGCATGCAGTTAGAGCAAAGAGACCACTCACCTTAACTCGTTTAAGCATTTTCACATTCCTAGAAAGAAAGAGATTAAAATTAAAAGAGAAAACATTTAGATTAAGTGCAATCAGTCCATTCCAAAAATGTCTTTATATTACTAATAAAAACTATAATAAAAAACAAATTGACTAAATTAAATCTATTTAGCTCCATATTAATAAAGACAACCTTTGCTGGCTTAACACATTTTTGGATAGATTTTTTTTATTAAAATAAATAAATTTACGTTCACACAGTTAGAAATTATATTGTGCTATAGAGTGAAAAGAGAGTGCGAAGAAGAGATGGAAAATTAGTTTAGTCCATAACAATGTTTTAAAGTTACATAGATTTATTAAAGCATAACTTTTAAACAATATATTTATTATATTCATTGAAATACATTTTAATATTTACTTTTAAGTACAATTAATTTTAGTTATTGAATTTACTAAAATATTATATTTATTTGTTTTATATTCAATATTAAAAATCAGGATATTTGGGAATCATGATTGCTTATAGAAAAGGTAAAAATTACAGAACAATATCCGATATATATATTAAAATAATTTTATCGCAAAATTTGTTTGTGTGTATTTAGAATCTTTCAACCCCCAGTTTCCTATTTATCTTCAGTATTGAGAAAATAAAACACTGTTTTTTTGTTCTTGCCGAATATTTTTCAAGATTACTTCATTAATTTCTTCCAGTTTTATAGAAAATAAAATAAAAATTTGAGTCACTCTGTAAACGTGACCTTCACTTTTTATATTAAATTTGAAATCTTACTACTTTTATATATTTAGATCAATCATCAGAATTTCTGAGTCAAAATGGTTTCAGAAATAAATTAGATATAATACTAAACTAATAATTAGTATTAAATAAATTATTCCAACGGTATATTAAAAAACATTCCATACATTCGATGTAATTTATGCGAACCTCAATTAACATTCTAATTATATAGTTCGTTAATTGAATAATCCTAATCCAATTTATTGTTCGGACACCTGTTTGTATTATTTAATTAGTAATTACCAATGTCGACGCAATATTAATTACACAACAAATTAAAATCATTAAAATTTGGACTGTTTTTTAAAAATAATTTTTCTAGCTTAAAACGAATCAATATAAAAGTTGATTCTCTTAAAGAAAAATTAAAAGAGTGTCTATTAATTTTCAACAATCTTTAGTCATATACCCGGTGTATCAAAAATGTTAATTTTGAAAATTTCAAAAGAAAATGAACCAAAAAGTTCATAAAAATAGAAAATTATGTTCTAATAAGCTATCATAATTAGATTAAGATTATAAAGTTGTGACTATAATTTAAAACGTTGCACTAATTTGAAAATTCATTTTTCGAAAAAGTAGGTACTAAAAGACAAAAGTTCCCAAATATATTAGTATAATAACTTATTTCTAAGGTTAAAAAAAGTTTGGGTATCCAAACCCGTAAAACTTTTCTTGTTAATTTATCCACTCATTTTTTTAATTACTTCTCTTTTTTGCTCCTTTTCATCTTAAATGCTCTTTTAATTAATCTGTTATGCTCCGTTCTTAATAAATAGCCACACTAGTTTAATTACCTGTTACTTATTTTTTACAATATTGATTGTTGTTGGTTCGGTGTGTCTCTGAAATAATAAAATATATAACAACCAGTTTAAATGTTTTGTTTTATGTATATTCTATTTTTTTTTACACTTTCTCCATATTATTTTATTAGTGCAAGGTCCGAAATAAAAACTATTACTACACCATTAAAAAATAGAACTAGTAAATATTTCATAAAACACGACAATAACCTTTTAAATGTTTTGTCCCATTTTGCTATTGTCAGAAAAAAATATTGTTGTTGATTGTTTTTTTAAGTGCTTAATCCGAGGAAACTGGTTAATTACTAAAATAAAATTTACGATGATTACGCTATTAGGATTTATGTTATTTTCCACAGTTTTTATTATTTTTCAGATGGATTTCTCTGAAAAATAAACACATTCAGATAGATAGTATTTTTTTTTTCAAAAAACATACACTATTTATTGTAGATATTTTATAACTGTAAACATTTTTTTAAACGTAATACGCCTCGAAGTAGATTGTTTTCTATTAATTGTCATAATCTATTCAGAAGTATTTTTTTTAATCTGGAGTAGGTAACCTGTAGGGGAACTTTATGAATTATAACTATAAGTGTATGTGTAGCGCATTAGGGTTCTAAAAATTCATTTAATCCCGATAAATTATTATATAGATTTTAATTGCTAAAATGTGGGAACCATTATTAGTTTATAAGTTTTATTTTTTCTTTCGAATTCTGAATATTGAACGGCCCTGAACTGAAGGAAACAATACAATTAACGACGTAGGAAAATTGAATCGAAAATTCATATTTTGATATCGGATACAAACAAAAATTTCAACTAGTACGCCTCAACTGATTGTTTCCGGTAGAGGAAATTGCCACTTCCGATTCACGCCCTAAAGGCTTTTTGGAATATTAGTCACTCAAACGTCGAAAACTGGAAAATTCGGACATTTAAAATTACTTAACAGCAAGGGAAAATAGTGGATTAAACCGATTTCGATAAGTTTTTCTAATAGAAATAATTGATGTTTTAAATAAAAAAATATAGCTCCATAAAATTTCCTTGTATTTATAATTTATTAGAAGTATTAGCAACGTTACTAATCGCATTAACAAAACTGATTAACTATCAAAACAAACAAAAAAAGAAATACGTCCTCGCCATCATCAAGTTTTTTTAAGTTTAAAATGTTAGTGCAACTTTTTTTTTAATTTCAAGTAGTAAAATTACATTTTAAATACTGGAAAAAATTAGACAACAGATTGCGGCTACACCCTAAAAATACACAAAAACAAAATCTGGCAGCAGTGTTGATTTTTTTAAAGGTTATGCTTTCTCGGTAGAAGTTGAGTTACTATCTTTACAGTGCCGTTTGTGGAAATTGTAAACAACTTTAGTCAAATTTAAGTAAATAAAATACTACAAATCAATATGTTTCTTAAAAATATTTTACTGAGCATTTTTTAATGCCCTATACTCAATTAATCAAACTTTTTCTAAAAAATATCTATATATTCGCGATTTAAAACCTACTAATATTTTTTCGGAAGTATGTACATGAGAGGTTAATTTTTTTCCGTAAAATCTCATTTAATTATGGAACTTTGTTTTCAGAAAAATGCATGAAACAATTTTTAGACGAAATCATTCGTATTACGCGCTCGTGATTTTGTCGCAAAAATTAATTTATGTATTTTTAGGTTTTCATTGTTAATTGAAATTTGCATCTTTTAAATTTTTATTACCTTTAACGTTGTAGTTAATAATCCATTCTTGGAAACTCTCTCTTTAAATCATGAGCAATACACCTCTTCTCCATAAATTTAACTCACCGCAAACATATTATTTTATACTACACGTTTCTCCATCCATTCGTATATGCGACAAAGAAATTGAATATACTTTCACTAGAACCGGGCCTGTGAAGTGTTCTAGTCGATGTGTACATCACAAAAGCAATGTTGCCAAAATAGTTTTGGTTGAGATCTTATACGTTTCTCTCTTTCTTTCATGTAATTAAACCAAATGAAAGGATACGTTTTTATAAATAGTGTATTTGTGTGTCTATATATATTTTTTAAGACGTAAGGAGGTAGTAGTAGTAGTAGTAGTAGTAGTAGTATAAGAGCGGGGAGGCTGGTGCCTGGCGAGTAGGCCTGTTAAGACCCTTTTTGCCATCCCCAAACTTCCCCCTCGTTTCTTTCTCACGTAAGGGGGTTGGTTTTTTGAATCGTAAAAAGTCACGTGATGATGTTGATTCTTAAGAATCTTTAACAAATAAACATCTAGTGAAATGGTTTATTACAAAGCAGCGACTTGCATAACTTTTTTATATCTAAAAGTTCTAATAATCTGTGTCACATATTAATTCTTAGTGGAGGTATTAATATAACAAAAAAAAATAATTAATAACGTTGTCAGTTACAATGAAAACATAACTTCAGTTATCTGTTCTACTTCTATTTTCACAAGATGAAATATGATATCATTTTTAAAACTATAATTGTAATTTTTGGAAATTGGGAAACTTTTAATACGTTAGAGATTCTCTTGACTAAATCTGTAAAATTGTAATTGATTTATGGAATTTCATTAACTTTTAATTATACAATAAACCATTAGTCATTTGGAATCCCGCAGTTTTGTTACTAATTTTAATTGCTAAGAAACTGTTTAAAAACTTGTGACCAATAACAATTCGTCTGTACTAAAGAAAATGATAGAATCCCTCATTTTTCTTCAATTGATATTAACAATATTACAAATTTTCTAAAGTTTTCCTTCTATTCCAGCATCTTCGTAATGGAAACGTCTTCCAATTTTAAGGCAATTACAATTTGTGGCATTATTTCGCTCCGCAACATTCTTCTTAGTTACGAATCAAAATTTAATTAAGTACAAAAGAAGCCGAACTTGAGTTTAGCAACTGCCGATTATGTAAATACATGAAATAAACTTGAAGCCTAGTCACTCCTCGGGTCAAAACTTTAACTTCTATACGTCAGATATTACACAGGCATTACTCTTATCTAGGTCTGAATGTGATTTAATCAACCAAAATACACAGAGCCACAACACCATAACTAAGATAATAACTTTGGGCATAATATTAGAGGCCCTGAATCTAAATTAGGCTGCAATGCCGACACTATGTTGCACCCTTAGACATTCTACGGTGCAGCTCATGAACAATATCAATGGACAATCCTAAAGAACCTTCCAATAAAGTATTATATCAAAAATTGTTACCGTCATCAAACTGATTACTGAAGCAAACAGCCTGAGCTATCAATTACATGAGTAAACCGATATATCATTAGCGTTACTGACTAACCATTCAACGCTTAAAATATTCCTCAAAATTGGCGTTGATGTATACCTGCTGAAGTATTCTAAAAGCCACACGCATATCTATTAGATTAACTAATATCTACTAGCTGTAGCTTTCAGAATATTTGAATTGGTCCACGTAGATTTGTCATTGCCGTTCATTTGAGTCCAGAGTTTTCATTCAATCAAGGAGTCAGACGAAGTTAAGCTAGTAGTTGATCGTTAAATTTTAGATCGTTTTAGTCTCGGTGTTGTCGGGTTTATGGCCAGTTACACAGGAGTCGTTGATGATCGAATAAGAAATTTAAGGCAGTGTAACAATTTCTGTGATTAAAATACATATGTACGGAGTGGTTTCTAGGATGGCAGTTTAGAAGATATGATCGCAATTAATAGATAAGATAAAATAACGTACACTTGTTTCAATGGTTCGTTACCATTATTAATACTGGACCAGTCAGGCACAAAAATATAGAATGAAAAACTTAAAAATAGAAAATCAATATCTGAATAACAAAATAGACATTTTTAGGAAAACATTTAAGCAAGAATAATATTATAGTGTAAGTAATAAAAACGTAATAAGCGAACTCTATCAGAATCAAATACCAGCGATATTTCTTCGCTAATTCTTTCTTCCTACAAATAAAATTTCATTTGGAAATAAAATATTCCAGTGGTACAAGAAATTAACAGATCATCAAATAATTATAGTAAATCATTAAACATATTAATAAATAGTAGATAACAAAAAATTTAAAACACATCCAAACGAAGCAAGGAAGCAAAACATCTAAAAGAAAATTCTTTATATATTGAAAGCGCAAATTATTCAGTGCAAAAACTATATAAGGTAGAAAATATAAATGGGCCACTAGCAGAGGAAACAGATAACAAAAACAATACTTAAAAAATGAAGAAAAAGTGACCGTTTTCCAAATTTTCTCTATAATATCACTGGTTTGTAGAAGAGATCCTTAGGAATGAGGTTTAGCCAAAAAATTACAATTTAGTGATGTTTTATTCTAAAATTAAAAGTTAGAAAGTTCCACAAAATTACATACTCAGTCCTGGTCACAAATGGCGTAGAAAACAGATAAATGTTGATATAGTTTGATTTGTCACTAGTTTTTCACTTAAACTTTTTATTTGTAGTTGATAATGTTAATAAGTTTGTATGTATGTTACTATTTTATTGATACACTACTAATAGCTTTTATTTAAGATTAATAAATTTAGTAAAATAATAAATTCATAAAAAATAGAAATTTTATCGGAGTGAGTTTACGCGTTGCACAAAAAAAATGAATAAATTTTTTTCTATTCTATTTTCCCAATAAAATACTAACAAAATATTTGTAAAATAATAACTTAATATCACGTATACAATTTCATAATAAGGTTGATAAGATTTTAATTCACTTCATAATTTCCTCATATCCTGAGTAAAGCTCTACATAGGAAATCCTTCTTTAAACTTGAGTATTCTTAAGACCGAGCTCAAAATTTCAATATTCCTTTACTTCCTACATTCTAAGTTTTCTGCTTGCCCAAAGTTCCTATCGCATCCTTGGAATGGGCTTTTTGCGCATCTCGGCTAATTATCATTATTGCAATATTCACAACGCGAAATTAATTTCATAGAGCCGGAGTTGCGGAAAAGCATCATCTATTAATGCCGTCTAGCGCTCTAATATCTCTCCAACACACCCTATACCTGCCATCTACCTTGTAAATTAGTTATTTCTGCTAATGAATATGTTTATTTCGCATAGTGCCACACGGCTTTGCTACTGCTTTGATTCCAGCTTAGAGATCGACCTTTGTGACTACAGAACTTTGCTAGACGTTTATATGTCGACGGTTGTTATCAAACGGTCCATTATTTTACTTAATCTGACATATGAAATTGTACAATCAAACACGTGTTTTACCTCGGCAAAGCAGCACAATAAATGACCCAAATAGAGAAACGAAACATTGTCATAACTACTGACAAACTTGCCGAAAGTTTTTAATTAAATGGTTCATTCGATAACATGCATATTTGATAATTCCTCCTCAGATTGGTTCAGTGGCAATATCCAGTGGATGTTAACAAAAAATCATACAAAAGAATACGGAATTCTAGTGACAAAGTAAATAATTCAAAAAAAAAGATAGAACATCGATATAGGACTGCTCATTCCATAGCAATAGTTTAGGTTAGGTTAGTTTAGGTTAATGCCGGAGCAGTAATTCTCTCTTAGTCATTGCTGATGTTGGCAGTGGCGAAAATATCAAATGACCGACTGTCAAAGAAAGTAGAACAATGTAACTAATCGTTGGCCATCTGTAGAAGTTTTTGCCACTGTCAGGTCAATCATAAAAATATTGCGAAGTTATTAAAGCAGGACTTATTTATATATTTATATATTTTATTATATCTATTTAGACATAGTTACACCATATTTCACGAAAAAGTTCTGCCAGGTAATAGGTATAAGAGAGTGGGTGTGTAGTAGGAGTCTAAATAGATGGTAAAATAAGCCCAGTAAGGCGTCAATAATATCACAATTGAACTTTGGGTTCAGACTAAGGAATTTGGTTCGTGGTATAGTTCCACAGTGCTTCAGAGTTTGGTTGGAGCAAGAAAAGTTCGATGAATGGATAAACATAAAAAATAAATAACAACTTACAAATCAGTGCATAGACCAATACTTTTGTACGGCATCGACAACTGTGATTTAATAAATTTACAACGCAGCAAGTATTAAAGTGAATAACAAATAACATTTTCTGTGGTAGGTGGATAAGGAGAAGAGGATAGATCGAATAATCACCGAGCTCTACAGATTTGACTCCGTTAGATCTTTTTTATGGACATACTTGAAGAGCAAAGTTTACTGTCCGGTTTTCCCATCCCTTCATTTCTGAGGTTCATCAGATTGATTTTATTTTTTTTATTAAAAAAAACGTGAATCTCATTACGACAACACTTGCGAATGAACTTTTCTTACATACACATCATGAAAGGATTGTTCAAAAATTCAAAAATTAAAATTGACTTGTTTTAGAATTTTTATTCAAAATTCGTCTATTTTTTAAATAATAAGTTTATTCCATAAATTTTCATCATATTGTATACACGGTCTTCAATTTATATTATTTTTAATACAAAGTGTCTCACTATGGTGTGATCATTTGGTAAACTTACAGTTTTGAAACTAAATATCATATTTCAAACTAAATATCATATTTCAAACTAAATACCAAAATTTTAGTAGTTTACAAAGATTACAAATAAAATCGTTTTTATTTAATGAATGATGATTTTTTTATATATATTATCCTGTATAATTATATATACAGAGTGGACCACTCCAAACAGTCCACCCTGATATTTGGCAGTATCAATTAGATTTTTAAAAAATGCTAAAACCCGTCGATTTTTATTCCAAAGGGGAGATATTTTTACGATACAGACATCCTTCAAATATCAACCCCCCTCCCTTCCACGTCTTCAACCCTTTAATTTTACATAGGGAATATACCATGTATGGCACACGAAAGGTATTGCGATGGACTAATTAGACATATGGTCATCCATGACTTTTTTCCGATATTAAGTCTATGTTTGTACAAAAAAGTCTTAATTTAAATATAGTCTAATAGTCTTAAAAATTAAATGCAGTGCCTATGTTTGGCTAATGTGTCAGATTTTTTTCACTAAGGGCGTAAGGTACAAATTTTATATGAAGTGCATAATAATAGAAATAAGGGGATGTGAATTTACACAATTCCTTATGGGGTACGATAGGCAAATTTGAATTAGATGGTAACCTCTAATTTGCCATTCGAAATTGTGAATTTTAAAATTACCATTTATGTATTTATTTGTGGACAGTTTTATTTAACATTAAAAATAGGCATAAGAAAAACCCTTCACAATATTGACGAGCTCAGAGGTTTGATAATTCGGTGCAATTCATCACGATTGGTTCCCTTTGAAACCGTATCTAAAGTAATTGTTCCGCAACGCGTACTCACATTACTGTAATAATTATGCAATGGCCTGTATTTTTATCAATGATCATCAATGATTTCAATCAAATTTCTATTGAAGAGAGCAACGCGCGTGTACATGGAAATCGCAACGGGACAGAATGCCCGAAGTTTTTGTTTCACTGCGATCAGAAGCGTAACAGGAAGGAGAAATGTTTAAATTAATTTTCAAAATTAACAAATTTAGAATAGGAAGTTTTTAATAGACTGAAACAACAAAACAAAGAAATAACCATTGGATACCCTAGTGCCAATTAAAATTGGTAAATTAATAAATAAATATATAAATATATAAAAGTATATCCTACGTAAATGTCCGACCCTTTTGCATTTAGATTTTTCGACGAACGAGTTAGATTGATTAGTTATCGTCTGTAGTAATCTATTTTTAATTTACGTATATTTAATATTGAATTCTATTTATTATAAATTGTTTATATTTTGGATTTTTTATTACAAATTGTAATTAACAAATGATAAAAAATCCGCAACACTGCAATTGCAAAGGTAATTATTAATAAATTCCGGAAATGACTATAGATTGAACTACAATAATGTAGCCATTTTTAATGATTTTAGCTACAAAAATATTTCTCTTTGATTAATAAGCAATTAATTATTCATTTTTAATACATATTATACTAAAAAATAGTTACTGATTACGCCATATCATTATTTAAATATTGAATAAATGTTGAATCTAATATCGTAGCATTTTTTCTCATGTTTAAATACTAAGAGTTAGCTGCACCACGATTTATTTCTTTAATGCTTATTTAACGAAGTTATTGTCATAAATGAACTCAAAATGTATTCTGGGTTGTTTATCAAAGTGAAATAAAATTGAAAAATAATTTCTCAAGACAGCGAACACATCATTTGATATACTTTTTTTAGAAATACTTTAAATTGACAATATATTTACTTACAAAGATTGCAGATTGTTGGAAAGTGTAGTGTATGTATTACCTAAAAAAAATAGATAGAAAAGGTTTTAATCATGTGATAATTGCCGATAATACATTTTTCACTCTTCTACATCCCCTGTAATCGACCGTTCTAAATATCTGGGTGTACAAAAAATCATTATTTATACTTGAGTGAGTTATTAGTGTTACTGGCTTTAGTTGCTTTTTGGCAAATATTATTTGGATAAATCGAAAATACCAATATTTATTTTTTTTAAAACGACAGACTTAAGAAAAAAGATGTATTCTGCATACATTTTTATTCATCATCCATAAATATGTGCATTTTTTTCGCGGACACCCCCTATATTTGCTGCCATGGATGTTAATCCTGCGAAAAATTTACCTTCACTAAACATTTGAGTATTTTTTTATATTTTGACCCTTATACGTTGAAGGCAACTGATAACACATCAAAATACTGAAATAATTATAAAAACTAAAACTGCTCCATAATCGTGTATAAAAAAATGTGATAAAACAGCCACAGACATATTCAATAAGTCTATCTTGTTTAGTATGTGTCTTATATAATATATTTGATTTTATAAGAAGATATTTATTCACAATTTTAGTGCAGTACCTAAATACTACACGAAATTTCATTAAATGGCTCTGGTCGTTCCGGGCTCCCAATCTCTTCACAATATGGTAAGAAAGTGCAGCGAAAATGAAATTAATAAATTGAAATGCCACTATTTTATTTACAAATAGTCTTGCAATAATTATATTTTCATAGTGGTATTTGTTTTTTGCCTAATAAATTCTAAATCTTATTTATAAATATACCTATAAAATTCCCCTATGTAAATCCCTGCAACATTTTTTATAAATGATATCCTGTCATTAAAATGTACAACAAATTTATTTCTTACAATTATTAAATATTTAAACATACATATATTATGCAGTACATATAATTGTTCTGATCCACGATTTATTTCTTTAAACTATTATATGCACTAGTAGAGTACATTTACTATATTAAATATATTTCATTTAAAAAACAAACCCCGCAAGAATATTTCTCACAACTTTTTTACTGAGATAATTTAAACAATTGTTTTTTGAAATCATTAAATTTAAATAATTTAAGTTTAAATATTAAATTTATTCAGTGGACGTCCCAAAGAAGATTTAATTATTGAATTCATTGAGAGTAATATTTGATAAGACAATTATAATAAAATCTTCTCGACAATTGGTGCCTTGCAACTGTCCAATATATTTTGTGGGAGTTATATAGTTTTGCAAAATAGGACAGTTTTTAGATTTTTTGGTTTACCACAATCTTTTCTAATTTCACCAAGGTATAAACAATTGAGTTACACTCCTTTTTAAAATCAACTAATAATTTCAACAAAATGGGTAACGCCTATTTCTGCATATTTTTTATATTACTGAAATTTTTCTGAAGATTATTATGTTTATACTCAAATATTACAGGAATTTATTAGAAATCTCCATTATGCCCAATAAATGTATCAGATATTCCTGAATTGTATTACCTATTAGAGTTAAAATACCCAATAAAATTTAAAAATATATATTTCACAAAAATATGTTTGTTTTTAAAAATCGCTTTTTCTCATTTTTTTAAACCTAGTTAAATAGCAGGACAATCAAACGCAGCTGGAACCTGAACTCGTGCTTCTTAAATGGTTAAAATACTTTGGCCTCAAGTAAAAAAATTAATAGCTATTTGACATAAAGCAAAACCTGTAGTGTGAAATTTAAAAAAAATGTTCATACGGACGACATTTACAGAGTGGCTGAAAACATTTATTTTCACATTAAAAAGAATTCTCACGAGATCCCAAATAATTTTAAAAGTACCGGAAATTTAAAGAATCTCATTTATATCCTTTGGTAAATATTTTTTTGGTCCGCCTCTTATTTCATAACCGCCTCGTCCTGGTCCCGCATGTGTTCGTTAATTGCGTTTACGAATATTCACAGTTTTTTGAACAAAAGATCATTATGAAGTGCACTAATTGGCATCAGTTTTACGAATGGACGGCTCGACGTTTTTATTATTTTTTTTTAAATTTGATGCGTGAATTGTTCCAACAACATTTTTGTATACACACCAGCTGACCGTGAAAAAAATTATGAGCATAAAACGCTATTAAAAATGATATTTTTTTATTCCATTTAGTTTAAATGGAGAAAAATCATGATAAGTTTCTTTATTTTTACTGTTTTATTGGATTTGAGGCCTATTGTGTGACCTTTGAAGTTGAAGCCATTTAGAGAGTATATTTTTATACTAAAAACTTAAACCTCGTCTAAATACAAACATACAACTGTCGCATTCATTATAAATTTCTAATTATTCCCGGATTAAATACATTTTACGTGCTCAAGCGAATTTATTACTTTTAAAGTGATTATCCGCCGAAATAATTCAGTTACCGTTTAATTTTGGAAGGACCCTAAGGATTTGGAATAAAACGGTTTCGGGTTGTAATCACAAAATACAATCAATTTAAATTTGCTTACACGCACAAGCCATTGCTGTAGTAATCTTCAGTTAATTTTTAAAAAATAACAAAATATAAATATATATATTTTTTTCATATTCTAGTAAAAATAAAATTAGTTTGGTGCTTATTGACAAATGCAGATGTTGAATTTGGATTAGATTTATGATTTTAATCTACGTTTCTAAAAAAATGCATTAAAATTGGTACTAAATTCTAAATAGTAAAAATAAATGCAAAAGAAAGTGTAGTTTTTCTTGGAAAAATTTAAATGTATCTAATTCAGACTTTTCAAACCAAAATGTTTACTGTAAGTTTTATTTAGATTATTCAAAATATTTTAGGAATTCAGGAAATTTGTAATAATTTCAAACAAAAAAATACATAATTTATAAAATATAAGAAAATAGGCTACCGTTTCCCTATATTAAATCAATAAATATGACAAACAGTTCTGAATAACAAAACAAAATCTCATATTGAGTTACAACTAAATTTTGATTCTTTTTAAAAGACCGAATGAATTATAAATCAACACTAAGTTCATTGGAGTAAGATTTGTAAAACTTCATTTATCTCTAAAATTTGTGTAATAAGCTCGTGTATTTTGTTAGTTATTTGCATTTAGTATAAATTTAATGAATAACGTTGAATTAAATTTCAAAGTGAAAGATTAAATATGAGAGTATTAAACTTCATATTGTATTATAATTCTGGAGTAAATAATGTTTTAGCAAATAATTGAACACTTAAAAAGGGTAAACTAATTAATTTGTATTATATTAAAGCTGGTTCTGTTATAATATTTATTAACATTATATAAAAAATTGTGGACAAAATTTATAAAGCAAAATTGAAGAAATTCTTAACTAATTTAAATTATGAATGAAATTTTGGTGAAGATAAAGAAGAAAGTTTAATTTTCAAATAAGAAAAAACAGGATTATATATGTAGTGAGCCGATAAAAAATATAAATAGAATGTTACTTTTAATTTGCTGAAACGTAAAAACGTAAAAAAATCGTGGAATCGACATACTGGTACATCTATTGAGTAAAATAGTTGTTAAATAAGAGGTTTAAGAAATTTATTTATTGTGATCAAAAGTGGTGCCTGTTACAGCAACAAACAATTGAGACTTGATTTGGAAAAAATAATTTAGCTCGAGCGAAAGACTCATTAATGAAAGAGAAGACGTGAAAAAATTTGGAAAAAACATTTTAATCTAAAAAAATAATTCCCTGTGTTGCTTGTTAAACCGTAATAAAAAAACTTGTATAACACAATGTTGACTAAAATTAGAAATATATCCAACAACGATTTTCCACATTATAGGAGAGTTTACCTTTGACCTATAAACAATTAATAATCCCATCAATCTCTTGGAATCAGACACAGCAGAGAACAGTGGCATTTATACCAACCCTTTAACACGCGCTTGTGTCAATAATTACTGGAATTCAAACATTGTCCGAAGATTCTATCCCTAACTATATATTGATGTTGTTTGGGATGATTTAATATTAAGCAAGGGTGTCCTGCGTAATGGATTATCGATCCTTGACCGTTGCAATTACGTTAGGTGGATAGTGGCTCTAGCCGATTACCCTCATAGAAGATCATCCCTTCGGCGTGGAGGCGTTTCTAAGCCTTAGTCCAATGAGGAATGTATTCCATTTGCTAAGTGTTGACTAATGATTCATGTGATTGAGACTAAGTAAATGTACTGTAATAGGTTGGTTATTCCTTTAATAAGATTGAGAATCAATTATAAGTAATTTTATAATTCACAACTTTATTTGAGATCATTTAAATCTTTTCGACTTGGCATGTAGTTTTTTAATTACTAAACACCAAAACTATTTAAGACAATACTTGCCTTTCTACTAACTTTAGCGATATTATCATTTGTTAAGAAACCACACAGGGTGTCATAGAAATGGTGTAAAAAAATTCGGGGGGTAATAGTACTCCTAAAATTGATAAAAAACTTCCTACAAGTATGGATTGTTAAATGCTTATTAATTCTAAAAAATGAAAAAAATTGAAATTGTAAGCTTAATATACGAGAAAGTATTTGTATAATCGAAATGGGTAGGTTTTGCAATAGTAGGGAGTTGATTTATGAACAAATTTTTTGGGGTTGTTTTTTTTACAAAGTGGGTTTGTTTTTTAAAAACTACCCCTTTTTCCTATAAAAAAGATATAGCTTAGAGTAAGGGTTTTCGATAAATTTCAATGCAATAGGTTTGTTGATCCGTATTTGAAATATATAAAAGTTAAATTATTTATTTTTTGATGGGTTGCTCACAGCATATTCACGAGAATAAATTTATAAAAATTGTGACGCGTTTAAATTAGTCAATTGGTTACTTCAATTCCTGTTAAACAAGAGAAACGCAAAAATTATTTAAATATTCAATGTGGCTACCATTCGTTTCAACAGAGACACATGCTTTTCTTCTCCAGGATCAGTGTACTCTCTGGAAAATTCCTAAAGTTGTAGGAATTTGATTGGAGCAGTCAATTGTGCCTTCTCGTAGTTGCTCTTCAGTATTAATCGACACTGAGTAAACCAAAGCTTTTAACTGGCCCCACAGATAGAAGTCTAATGGATTAAGATCTGGTGATCCTTCTGACTAAGTTTGTAGACCGCCACGACTATTCAAGTCAGAGTATTCAGTGAATAAATGAATACTTTTTGGTAACTGGTTTACTTATTTCATTTTTTGAAGCAATAAAATTTAATTAATAAATTAATCAAAATTTGATTGTTTAATTAACTAACAAATAAATGACAAAAATGCGTAGTTCTTAGAAAAATGAAACTACATATAATAAAGCACCCACTAAAAAGTTATTCATAAATAACTCCCTAACCTTTCCGATTAAATAAATAATTTTTCGAGATCACCATTTGAATTAGGGGCAGACTTTTTGACAGCTTGTATTTTTTTAATCTTAGAATTTTAAAAATAAACATTTTTTAAATTTACATTTTTAACGCCCCATACTTATAGGAACTTTTTTAATCAGTTTTAAGAGCTTTTTTTACCAGTTTTAGGAGTACTATTACATCTCGAATTTTTTTTTCAATTACACCCTGTATATCAATATTCTCTTTTTTGTTTCAAAAGCACCATCATATAATCAACCGTTTTTTCACAATAGACAAATGGAGGGTAAATATAGGTTAGGCTGATTGTGAAAAAAGCAATAACGGAACATCAGCGTTAGTCAAACATTATTGTTTGCCATATTTCTACTTGAAAATGTACCTGTGCTCGATTTCAGGAACTAACATAGCAGGACAGAGCGAATGTCACTTATTTGCTCATTCGGGAAAATTAAACACAATTATGGCTGGAGAGTTGTTGGAAAAGCCTGGAAAATTTCAGCGATTACATTTTGATAACTTTTGATGAATCGACTGGTCTCTAGCATCGGTTGTTTGCTGTCGCGTAATAAATTTTTGTATTTGGATATATTTATAGCATAGATATATTTACCCGAACATTGTATATTTTATTTTATGACCTTAATAATGTTGCTGTGGTGTGTACCTCTATTAGAATATAGAATAACGTAACAAAAAGTAAATCCCAGATTTATACAAATTTTGTATATACAGTATGACCCATCTAAATTGGAAACACCACCATAGTATTTGAAGTTATTAACCGATTTCAACAATTTTTTTTTAAATATTGTGTATGAAAAACTTCATTTGGAGACAAGGTTTCAAAGAGTTATTTTTATTTTTAAGGCACACTACCATATATTTTTCATAGTTTTTTTCCCTGGTCTGTACAAACATAACCTCAATTGATTACAAACTTGATAGTAAAATATTTTCACATAAAGACTTTGTGTAACTATTGAGTGTCGTGAAGTGTTTTCTTTGCGGTTGAACTAATATTTGTCAGCAGATTTTATTGCATTGAACGGACCCCAACAATCACTTGTGGAAGATCTTTTGTGGTTAGACATATTTTTCCAGTGGTCCTGACGACACAAGACTTGAATGTGGCTGTCGGAAGTGTTTGAATATAAGAACTAGTAAACGGAAATTTGTGTAATGTTACAAATAATGATAATATTTAGGATAATAATAAGAATATTAATGATAATAGTTAGAATAATGAGAGCAGCAATTTGTACAGCGACAATAATAATATAATATTAATAAAAATAATAATACTTATTATAATAATAATATCAAGAATAATACTACTAACAATATTAATAGTTATAACAATAGTAATAATTATAATATTAATAATAATAGCGAGTAAGGATCTTTGTAGTTATAATAATAACATAGATACCAGACATTTTAATACTAAACAGAATAATAGTGACGAAAGTAATGATACAAATAATGATAATATTTAGTATAATAATAAGAATATTAATGACAATAGTTAGAATAATGAGAGCAGCAATTTGTATAGCGACAATAATAATTAATATTACTAAAAATAATTATTATTATTACAATAATAATGTACCAAGAATAATTATACTAATCTAAATTGCAAAATCTCATAAGAGCATAAAAATCCAAGAAACAAAGAAAATCAATGGGCATAGGTGCTTAAGATCTTCATAAATTTAATATTCGTGTAAATAATAAAAGAAGAACTATATACATTCCTTTATATTTAAAACTTGTTACGTTTGTAGGTGTAAATAGTACATAATGTGATTACTTGTTGGAGGAAATTAAAATTAAAAAAAAAAATCACTCGCGCTACTGCCTGAGCACGACTTGATTTGACCAAATTAACTTCACTACTTCAGATTCAACTGATTATACGTGGTATATATAATAATTAGATGCTCATATTTTATAAGGTTATTAACATATATAAGTATTTATATTGGGCGAACCTCGTAAATGGAGTTAAAATTTACGTTTTGCAATTTATAATAGAAATACTATACTTACTGAAAGCCGTTGACAATAATGACATTTAAAATGATAGAACATCGGCGGGTAAAAATTAATTACAACAGGAAAAATTTAATACATTTCATTTTTTCAGTAATTAAGTTATAGTTTAAAATTCAACTTAATTGTAATCGGATTTTTTTATTACAATATTTATTTAAAATCCGAGTGATTTTGTGTATATGTATTGCACACGTTGTAGCACAAGTTACATTTGACAAATAGTAGTTCTAGCTAACAAAATGATTTATTTAAATATACTGCATTTTGGAATAAGATTTTATAAGCTCCCTTTATAATTTGTGTGTTTCGTTAGCACACTTTCTACAGTAATACTTAACCTATTTTTTGCCCTATTTAATATTCTCCTTCCACATCTGAACTATTTATAAAGGAGTTTGCATGAAATTTCTCGTTCCTCTAACCGCAACTTCTTGTATAGCACTTAACTCGCGTACAAACATAAGGAAAAACCCGGAGAAATGGTAAGTTTCTCAATATTTCATATTTAGGAAATTTCCACCTGGGTCCTTCTGCGGGATTAGAAGACGATTATTTTGCTTCAGAGCCCGGGGATTATTCCAAGTAGTGCCAACTTCGGAAAAGTAAATATTCCTGAGTGAATGTGAGGGTTTTAGTGGACTTTTTACCTTGGCTTCAGATTTAACTTTCAGAATAGTAGTATAGTGCTTGTAAGTGGTAAGGATTTTATTCTCCATGTGTTTATGCAGCGCGAATCTGATTTCATTTTAGTACATATGGCAAATGTATGTTGTATTATATATATCTACATGGTAAAATCCTGTATTAAAATTATTTCTTCTATGCATCTTTAACTAAATATATTTATAAATAATATTTACTTTACTTTGAAACAAAATTATTTTAGAAATAATGAAATATATTTGACAAATTGTAATCACGGGATTAAATTTTAAAGTGGATTCGGGTGTTGTAATCTTCACATGGTTTGAATTAAAATACTCAGCGCCCCTTGTTTGCTTAAATTTGTTCAGATAATTGGTAACGTGTCTAATTATTTTTTTCCGGAGACTTTGTTTCGTAAATCCCAGAAAAATAATAATTAAGGGAAAGGGCTAATTTCGTTGTTCCAAAATTTATTTTTGTATTTTCAGTATCCAAACTAATTTCAAAAGGTACGTGGTCAAATTCCCACTAAAAAAGAAAATGCCCATTGTTTCATGAAACCCAATTAAAATAAAAATGTTAGTTCAAGTGTTTACAATCGTAAAAGTTAATATAAATTAAATAATTAATGCTTCAAAATTCTTTATTTTTTTTTATTTTTTGTCATCATTTTGTCACAAATAACGCTCTCTTGTTTAAAATTTCTTGAATTTCTTTTATGCACTTTGCTAGTTTTTAGTATTAAAGAAAAATGAGTCATTTTCAATTTTTCTTTGTTAAGACAGATTGTTTCAGATTGCTGGATGATTATTTTATGAGCAATAGGAGTAGAATTTAAAATTCAGGAATTTCAATTTTGTGATGTTTTATTCTACAATTAAACATTAAATAGTTCTTTAAATTTTAAAATTTACATGCATTTAACTGCCACATGAAACAGATAAATGTTGAAATAGTTTCACCAATATTTTTTATTTCTTATTTGTATTTAACGATTATTGCTATTTAATTGATTTAATTACTGGTAGTATTATTAACGTTAAGATAAAATGTAACGATGATACTGTTTCGACGCATCAGATAATTCGTTAAAAGTTGATGAGATAATTAAGTTATTATGTCTTAAAAAAATGAGTTGCAGGTGTAAATTTTAAAAAAAGGATAGATTGACAAAAAAGAGATAGATATATTTTTTTATGACGTGGAATTTGCTGGTGATGTTGTCAATTTTTTAATTAAGTTTTTGTCATTATGATTAGCAATGTTACTAATAATTTTAATAAATTAGAAATACAATTAAATGTTATGGAATGATTAAATTTAAAATCTTTTGAAAAAAGTATTTTTTTTTCATTGCAATGTTTTTTTTCTAGTAATTTAATCGCTTTGAAAGTAACGTAAATTAAACAAATATTTTTTTTGTTAAACCTAACAAATTTTGTTTAATTTATTAAATTAAAATTTAACTAAAACATTTCGGTTCGCTTAAAATGCAAGTGCCTATTTATTAAGTCAAAAATCGAAATTAAAGGAAATTTATAAATGTGAAATAAAATATTCGTATCTTAAAATTCCAGGATTTCCTAAAATTCTTTAAATAATCTTATGACAATTTTATAATAATCTTGGAATTTTAAAATATGAATACATTTATAATGGATAAATTCTACAAAGTAAGGATAGAAACAATTTCTGTGATTAGACAAATTTATTTAATTAAAATATAAAAACTAATAGGTACACTGTTCAAATCAAAAAAATTATAATACACTAAGACAGATTGAATGGCTCTGGTACTTGAATCCTCCAAATCGAAAACGAAGAAAAAAAAACAATACACTTTTTTATTTTCTCCTATATAATTCGTAAACGTTACCGTTATTATGAATTTGGTTTTATAGATTTTTAAACCAATAAATAAGCGTTTAACCATTTAATTACTCCCGTAGTTTTTATACAATTTCTAATATACAGTACCATTCATAAGTCCGCCTTAGCACCAACTTTTCGAATAAATACGTAACAAAATTTACAGAACACATTTATTTTTCTGGTGAAAAACATTTTTATTAATGCAGCTACTTCCTTGAATATTTTAAACGGTAACGGACATTTAATTCCCTCTTCAGAGGGTTATATTAATTTTAAATTTACTTCATTAGTTTTTGAGTTAATAACACGAGACTGACTAATAATATTATATTAGTTTAAACTGATTTCTTTAATCTTTAATACAAATTTTAAATTTAATTAACTAATGAAACTAATGAAATTTAAATTAATTTAGATAGAAATTTTTGTTAATAAAATTATGTTTCACTAGAAATAAAATTATTGGAATTATTTTTATATAAACGAGTTAATATGGAATACTTATGGATCGCACCGTAAAAATCCTCACTTGTGTAAACTAAGTATAGAAAAATATATCAATAAACCGATTTTTATTTAGTAAAACGTCCGTATGAACCATTCACTCAAAATTATATATACTTTTCTCTTAAAGGCGTTTTAAATTGATGTCAATACATAAATTCCCTTAAAAGCAGTAGTTTGAAAGTTTTATCAGAGCAATTCTTGCACAACCGACTTGTCCCGTAAAATTCTTGAATTTTTCATTGGCTAGTCAACTAGAGGCCATACACCACTACCCAATTATATATTTATAATGTATAATGTTCTACTGACATTTATGAACAAGACATGTGCCCCATTGTGGTCTAAGTTAACCTTTGTGCGTCCCTGCGGACCCGCTTGAATAATGGGGTTGGGTAATGCTGACTTCCACTTCCTGTATGGTAAATACTCATTTTATTAGAGTGCAATAGGATATACGGGCACGTGATGGTTGGAATATCTTGAGTATTAAACTGTTTCTGTCTTGGAGGATATTTTAAAATGGTTGCCATATGTCTAAGATGCTGAGATGAATATCAAAAGAAGCCAAATTTAGAATTTATTAAAAGCATTAAATAAGTATGTTTTGATGCTGCAGTAAAAGAGTTGAAAATAAGGTTTTATACAATAAATGTCGTTTTTTGGTGAATTTGAAGAATAGTTTGATACATTTTAACAGAATTATTAATTTCTTTAATAAAAATGTTTTGAATTTTATGATTAAAACGAAATTCTTATTATCTTAATACAAAATTATTATTATTATTATTATTATTAAAATTGGAAATAAAATTTTCGCAATAAAAAAAAATTATAAACTTGAAACAAAGGAAGGAAAATTATAAATAAACAAATAAATAAATAAATCCCAAACTCTGAAATCACTTCCGTCTGTTTTACAAAAAATACTTAAATTTAATTACAACTCATTAAAAAATTAATAAAAAAAATTTAATTTTCCTGTAAATAAATTTGACAGAATTGTCAGTAAACAGTAAATGATTACTATTTCAGTAAGAACCTCTCATGTATTTAGTAAATGTATAAATAATTTTTTATTAGGATGATTAAAAGTGCTTATCAAACATAAATCGGTTAAATAGTTCTTTTCTCTAATCAAGTTCTTGTTTTGATAATAATAATAATAATAATAATAATTGGACTGCATCTTTTATAATATTTGAAATTACAAAGTGAAGAAATGGCCAAAGAAAACTTGTTCATTGAATAGTTTCTATGTTTTGTCACTATTACTTAATACTAAATAAGGATCAAACTTTATATATATAATGTTGCCATTTAAATAATGATAATTTAAAATATTACAATAGTTGAGATAACACATCACCATACCTAATCCATAAGTAGGTATACACAAAAATTTTTAAATACTTATCATGAAATTTTTGAAGCTACGACTACTGTTTGATTAAATTGTTCCGCTACAGATTTCAAAACATTCACATGATGTGGATCTTATACCGAAAACAGAAGAAAAAATTACTTATTTATACTCGTAAAAAATAGTTAATGTTAGTGATCATTTAAAATTTAACTAAATTAAAACAAAACATTACGTTTTAACAAGTTTTCGAAGTGAACTTTGCAAATTGGAAGAGAAAGTCAAAATACTGACAACGCTTTTTTAAAGGTTGATAATATAATATAATAATTTTTGATTTGACACTTCTAAAAATTAATTTTCATGTTAAATTAATTTATAAATAAATTTTAATAAAATGTGTTTCCACATTAAATAATTACAAAAGGTATACTTTATTCTTTAATCTGAAATGCATAATTACTGTTTATATTTTAAATTAAAAATTGTTGAATTTTATGCAAACTTGTTTAATAACTTTTGTTGTAATATTTATTAAATTTTTTAAAATTGGTTGTAAATTATAATTAAATTAGCATTATGATTTTATAACTTATTCAATTTATCATTTTTCAATATTATATTCAAAAACATTATTGATAATAGAAATTATCGTATAATTTGAAATTAATAACCTTATGTGATGCTAGACCTAATATTTAAATTTAAGTTTAGTTAAACACGAATTACCAAAATTAAATAATATGCAAAAAGTTAAGTTTAATTTTAATTTCATTCTAAATTTGCTCTAAAATTTGTTATAATTTAAGTAAAACTCAATTGTAATAATAATATGTTTTATTATTTAGAACACTTATCATATGTGTGGATTTAATGATGGGAAATACTTTCTACAATTTCATCAGAAACGATATAAATTTCATTACAATATAGTTCTCATTTTTCTAGTTAAATAACGGATCATTCTTAAGTTTTGCGAAAGATGTGAAATTTTCCAAGTGAAATAACTTTATACTAAAACTATTTTTCTCTTAAAACTATGAAACTATCTAAGAGCATAATGTAATCATTTATTAAAATGTAATAACCCTTGCTATGCCGGATGCTCCTCATAAGGGTTTGGGCATCTTAAACGTTAAATTCTTGAATTTTAGACGTAATCCTAGACCGAAGTTGCTCTCCATTTTGGGAAGACCATCCATTGTCGTACACTTTTCTGAGCCAGTTTTGTGTTTCTCTCACATAATGTCATGAAGTCAAATCGGGCCAAACTATTACTTCGTATTCTATGACTATCTTTATTAAAATGAGCCAGTTTCATTTGGCAATTTTCGATTTAGCATCGTAATCTTTTAGATGTAGTCGAAATAAGCTAGTAACTGTTATACAGAGTGGACCAAATTTCTGGAAACGGCCAATAATCTCGTCCGAATTTTTCAAAATTTGGGATAAGCCTATTTTGGGATACGGAGATTCCAGATTTGACTTGATAGATTTGCCGTTTCTCTGATATTATTAGTCACTTTGGATTTTTAAATACATCACCCTGTATATTCAGTCATTTTTGGAATTTCTCTTCAAAACGATTTCAACCATGTGAAAGTGATCCCTAAACATATGTTTTTATCGATACAGATATGACAATATAACAAGAAATTGATTTTGCTGGGAATCGCTCAAGAACATTAGTTCGGAAAAAAGAGTCTGTAACTTGTCTTTGTTAGCAATGGTCAATTATCAAGGTCAATAAACGGAGAAATGACAAAAAATAAGCAATAAAGAAAATTATTTGGGAGTGTATTGAAGATTTTAGGTTGCCGGATATCCAAATTGAATCATATAAATTCTTGTTTTTATGAAACGATATTTTGTCCTGTATTATAACATTTAGAGGTGGCAATGTATTGATTTTTTACCAAGTTTTTGAAATTTGGTAGTATTATGACATTTTTATAAATACTGGTAAAATTATTGTTAGAAGGTAATCATATAAATTTATATTCTCCTGAAAGAAGAGGAAGAGACAAAGAAAAAAGACTTGAGAGTTATCAGAGCAGTCAGGTCAATATTAGAAAAAATAAAATTTAGAAAGGCAGAAAAGAAGCATAATTCTACATTTCGTGTCTCATATAGAGTTTTGAGGTGTCAAATGGATCACGGAAAAATTAGAATAAGTGGAATATAGAAAAGAGGTGAAAAAAAGAAAGAATACATTATTTTAATTTGTATTGTGAAAAATTGATTTCAAACAAGGAATATTTTCATCTAAATATTATTTGTATTAAAAATTTCGGTAAGGAAAGTATTACAGATAAAGTATTAAGAGTAATTATAAAGATTTTGTTTGTTTGTTAAAACTTGCTATTACAGAAAAAATCATATAATTTAATTAAGGATTAAACAAAACTTCATTGGTACAAACAGATGAATAAAATAAACTTGGTTAAAATAATATAAGAACATTTTCAATCATTTTTATGTAACACTTATAATATTTAAACTAATCAAAATTTTGTAAATTTGTTAATTAAATGTTGGTCACTACTTAGAAATATGTAAGAATCTAAAATTTTTAATTATAACAAAATTAAAGTAGAAATAAAAATTATAATGACAAAATGCAGGTAAAAACATCATGTTTTAATTGTATATAGCTAATTCTTTGGGTACAATCAAAAATAAGTAAAAATTTTTATCGTTGTAATTTGTAATCAATAATTTATTTGAAGTTCAAAATTAATAAGTGTCAAAACTAAAAAAAACATTTAACATTGAATGTTATAATTTCGGAAAACTATTTAAGCTTCTTCCGAATTTATCAGAGCTCTCGTCTGCTTGAGACCTGCTCGAAGAAATATCATTAATTGTCAGAAATTTAAAATTACTTAAATTGAAATTTTCATTTTTTATAAAAATAATAATCAAACTAACATTTATTAATATTACCTAGTACGATACAACTGAAATATTCAGTTAATGTTTTTTATTATTATTGAGATTATCACATAAAAATAAACTGTATTGTGTGTAACCTAAAAAGCAAATTTATAAGAAAAGAACAATAGTGCGATCAATAGAAGTGAATAAATCTTACCTGTTATGGAAGGACTCCTACAGAAAGGTAAAATTTGAATTTTTATAAAATTTGGGACAATCAAAGTGTTAATAAACTTTATTTGGGTAAACGGCCGTGATTTAATGGATATTTGAAGTGACAAGTACCTAAGAAACAAGAAGACCTGGACTTTTACTTACAGCGCAGAAAACTACAAGGTGGTAACTGTTCATGATTTTAATTATTTTTATTTACATTTCATCTCACCCTGAGATAAGTAGTCAATTGCATCTTACATAATACTTATTAAATTTATACCGGGTATAATTAGAAAAACTTAACTATAATTAAATTTTATTTCCCATTACAATATATATTTTGCATAAAATAAATCTAGATAAATAAACGTCAAATTAAACTTTAAACAGCAAATCAATTTTGTTTCAATAATCAACTTGTTAAACATCGCAAAATGAGACCTGAAACTTTTTTTGGCAAAACTTATGAACAATACGTTACCAATACTCGTATAAAGTTTTTCGTCCAATTATTAACCTAAATGTCATTCCCTGTCACCAAAACTAAGCTTCAACTGTACCGAGGACGTTAATTATAACGAGACGTATTCTATTATTATAGATGTAAGAGCGATAGTGATATGATGATCATCATTAGAACATGAGTTAATGCTAAAATTAATATTTCGAAAACCGCATGCCATTATAATGCTTTCCTGTAAAATTGATCAGCAATTACGGATATGGTATATTGCTCTTGCCAGTTGCAGATTAATTTCACTGTGTGTGGATTTTAGAGTAAAACACACTGTGATCAGTGATGTACCTAATGTAATTTCGAATGGAGTTTAATTTAAATAAAAATATGTTGAAAGTATATTGTTAAACCTAAAAAAAAACAATAATTCACAATGAAATCACAGAAACAACAAGTTAGAAAATGTTCAATATTTTTATTCTATGGAAAAAAAAAGATATACTTATAAAGAAACTTAACTAGCTAGTAGAAATTTCAAAATTTGCCCTAAATCAGTTTTTTAAGTTGAGAATTTTTAGATATTTAAATATTTAATTGGTCTTTAATACGATATAGGTATATTAAAGTTCATGTTTCATTGGGAAAGTTTCTATCCACGCCTCTGGGTGAAATTACACGAAATGGTTTTTGGCTTAATTAGATACATGATTCTATTATAGACTTCAAGAGCCAAGCTAACATGGCGGATTTAAAACATACTCAATACCTGAATGTGCTGTGGCATTCTACCTGCAGGCCACAATACATAATGTGCTTTAAGGTAAAACTAAATTGTGTGTTGCTATACAGATTGTTTTTCTGATTGTTAAATCAAAAGTAGATAAATTATTTCTTCAATTAATAATTGGGTATTTCATACAAGCTGCGACAACAGCTTTGATATTTATTCTATATTCTATAGAGCATTTTTAAAACGCAACACATATAAACAAATTATAAAACATTTCAATTATCATAGGTTCTACCGAAACAATATAAAAATATTTATACAGCAATTATAATATGTTATCTTTGTAAAAAAAGTTTTTTTTTTCGTTTTTAAAGTGTTTTATTAAAATACAAAAAAGCAGAAAACTCGTATGGCTATCACTGCCATTGGCGTAGGTACCTAACTTTGATTTATTATGACTTTTTTAAGTTTTTGACTTTGCATTTTGTGTTGCTCTATTATTCATTAAATTTCGAAAATAAATTTAAAGAATATTCAAATCTACAAAGTAGTGCATTTAGTGAGGCAAGGCAAAGTTCGATATATCCGTTATTTATTATAAAAGATTAAAAAATAAAAGTTTAACATTTTAATATTAATCGCATATATACAGAGTGTTTCATATTTCTATTGTATGACTGTCAGTTTTAAACAGTTTACTGCTTACAGAAATTTAAAATCCTAATTTTTTATAACTCATATATATAATCAAATTTTGCAATAAAAATGAGATTATAAAGTACTCTTTTTTATATAAAATTAAGAAGTATTCTTTCAAAGAAAAAAAATTTTATCCGGGTAATAAATATAATTTTCGTTAAATACATTCGTCTCCGTGTAATAATTTCATCCTTTTCTTTCCTAAAAAGTCAGTGGCGGTAGGTACTTACTAGAACTAAGCAATGAGCAGTGTAGAGCAAAGCAGGCAGTATTTCGGGTATTTTTTGCAGGTAAACTCCAAAAGGCAGCATGCAACAGTTAAAGGTGAAAATAAAAACGCCTTAAAAAATAGGTTAAGAATTATATACAGTTTATATTCACTAGAGAAAGCTTGGAAAGAGGAAAATAAGTTCGAAGGTAGATGGCTTTTAATGAAGGTTAGTCTTATCCTAACTAACATTAGGTACTTTAATGAAAACAACGACCAACAAACCCGAAAAAGAAAAAGGTAATTTCGTTTCAGGTCAATAACAGCCTTAATGTGATTAATTTCTGCCACTTGATAAAGAGATGAAAAATAAAAGCGATAGGTAGCTGGATTTCCATAAATACATTTCCACGTATCACGATGAGAGGTTTTAAATATATTATCTAGATATGAATTTATAAAGAACGTAGTCCAGTCGTTAGAGGAAGATATGGTTATACTAGTGATGGGATACTCGAGTACCAAAGTACTCAAAAGTACTCGTTGTACTCGATTACATATAAGGTAACAGGATCGATCCAGAGAACGAGTACACAAAATCACAATTGTTCTGTCGAGATGAATCATTCGAGCTCGAATTAAATCGGGTCTCGGTTCTCGGTTCTCGAGTCTCGAGTCTCAGGTCTCGAGTCTCGTTTCTCGGGTCTTGGGTTACGAATTACGAAGGTATTAGTGGAACCGACTCATTGTATACTTTTTATATTTCGAAAATATTTTGGGATAAAACCTGACACAATGTAGCCGTATATGTTATTAAAAAAATAGAATATCTCTATTTGTGCCTATTACCTGGCAGAACTTTTTCTGATATATGGTGTAACTGTGTCTAAATATAGGTATAATAAAGTTTATAAATATATAAATAAGTCCTGTTTTAATAACTTCGCAATATTTTTATGATGGACCTGACACTGGCAAGAACTATTTTGCCACAAAACTCCAGTTATTTTATGAGTGGTGGCAACAGTGCATGTATTTAAGGGGAGACCAGTTTAATCCGAAACACATGTTTTGAATTTGTTTGGGTAATTAGTTTTACCTACTGTTAGAATCCTAGTACTGGGTACTCGGTTAAGTACTGGATTCTGAATGATGGATCTCTAAAAAAGGATTTGATCCCCCATCACTAGGTTTTACCTTGAAAAAATTAATTCTCAATATTTTTTTCTAACATTCAATTTATATATATTGATATAAGCTCAATAGTGTTCTAATTTTAATTGGATTAATAATAATAATATAACACCCCGCTACGTAAAAGCGAATCTTTAGATTCATAAATTTATGTATTTTATTAATGCTCATAACAAATTGTAAATTAAACAAGATAAAAAACGCTTACTTTTTTTATAAATTTGATCCGAAACTCAATATTTAAAAGTGTCTAAAAAGTATATAATTATTATACAAGGTAAATCATTTTGTTAGTGACATCTTTCAAAATTTTCTTAGCATACTGATTTTTTTAAACATATGTACATATTTATTAGCAATACCCTCTATATTTAAAATGTTTCAATATTTAATAAAACTCGCAGTTATTATTGTCATAAGAAAAAAGTTATATTCCATTTTTATTTGCAGATATTTCCAAATAGAAACTATATATACAGGCCGGATCATGTAGGCAGATATTTGTTAATTTCAATCACCATTTTTTTTCAGATGAGAAAGCCCAATTTTTAATATAATAAATTTTAGTGAACTCAATTAACTGGACTAAAATGGTTTTCTTTTTATACATACTATTTTATGCATATTCTTCCGGATATAAAGATAACCTCGTTTCGAAGCTTGAAAAATAAGTGCATCAGTGAATCGTTTTAAATGAGCATCACACCATTTTATATGTGAATATATTTAAAATTTTCTAATCTCTTTTTATGCATAGGTATAATCTAAATGAAAGAATAACATCATCATATTAATTTACAGAGGGTATTCGGTTTATGTATTATGAACAAAAACACATGATGCTTCAAATTTTAGTGCAAAATATAAATTAGTAGATAAACTAATAATTTTTTAATAAACATAAAAAGATAAACTATGAAGTTACTCGTTAAAATCTTACCTCTGCACCATCTCAAAATGATTTATTTCTCTCTTGTAGACTCCCATATAGAATATAGGCAATTATCGGATGGGGTGATATCACGAATATGTACTTAGAAAAATTAAACACACTTCAGAAATATTTCTTAAAAATTTTATTAAAAAACTTACCCATCAGACAACTTATACAAAGACGCTAGGATACTAGATATTCGACAGATTTTCTTTCTCAAAGCAGTATGTTTTTTACACAAGAATAGGAAACATACTGACTTTCTTTTACATAATTACCCAACAAGGGCTAAATATTCAAATAAGGTAAAAACCCCTTCAGCGAATAAAACAGTGGGTACCAAATATCTGTCATTATCACTAAAAAAAAAAAATTGTAGATATTCTTGAAGCGAATAAATTTATTATTATTATATTATATTACTTATAAGAAATTATAAGAAATCTGTCAATCATACATCACTCTTTGATAATACAATTTAAACGAAACCTTGGTCAGAGAAAAGATATTTTAAAAAACTTTGTAATACTGTGGAAATTCAGATAAGTATAATTTATTTATTTTTACATTGATTATTGACAAATTCCACAAAGTAAGGGTTAAAACAATTCATTTAATCTTTGTTGTTAAAATACATACATAATTTTTTTCTTTTTACCTTCACTCATACTCTAGTTATATATTGTTGTCTCTCCCTCTGTTTACTTAATCTACAAATTCCCTTTGTTTATGATGGCTACTAATAAATAATTTGTCCCCTTTTTATTGTCATAGTGACTAGAATTCGCCCGTTTTTTTTGTTTCAATATTTCAAGAAGATCGGAACTTCAAAGAGAGAGACACACCATTGTTTGTGCATAAATAAATGAGTAAAATGTTCCATAACAATACGTGTTTCACATGGAAACAACCTATTTATCTAAAACCGGATCACGTATAAAGTAGGGCTTATTTCACGTTTCATTTTTGTTTTTAATAATTGGTGCTTCAAATTTTAAATAGTTAGGTTAGTAAATAAATGCATACTGTGGCACATTATGCTTTATGTTATATATAGACGAAAATAAAATAGACAGGGTGTTGTTTAAAAAAATAAATATAATAAAAATAAATTCGCTTTGTTAAAATGTGAAATAATTTAGATTGCTCCTGATATGAAAAACTGCATTTTAACTAAATCCCATTATATGTGTGCTTCCTGTTCCTCTAAAGGTACGCAAAAATCCCATTTTCAGAAAATAATAGAAGTGAAACGTTTCAAAACCGCCATCTCGACGGAAGACGTTTAAAGAAATTGAAAACTATCTGAAACTCGGGGCAATTTTCTTTTAAAAACTTCATAAGTTAGATTAGCTGTTATTGTAAATATTATACAAGTTTGTATTTTCCGAAAACTTCATCAGTATAACTCAAGTATGCAAAGTCTGCACGGGAAAACTTTGAGAAACTTTTCTTTTCCATTTGCATATCAGTATATTTGCAGTATCCCATGAGACGAAAAATGTATGATTTTTATAATGAAAATACTAAGTGAGCAGAAAAGTCGGAACGTAAGCTTTCAGAATATTTCATATTCCGATTTGTTTTATTTTTGTTAAAGCTTACTCTTAGCATTTGTTTGTGAAATGCATCACCTTATTCGCAACTTTTATTCCAAACGACTTACTTTTTAATTACATAAATTCGTGGATTTATATTTTATGTCATCTAACAATTCAACAAATTATTTGCCAAAAGATTCCAATAAAGTATTTTTTCTTTTTCATAATTTATTACACTATGTTTAGCTCTAACGAATTATTTTATATATTCTATTTCCCCAATAAGAGCTCTTTTTAGAATCCCGGGGCAATGAATCAAAGCATGCACGATAATTAACTTGACTAGATTTTTAAAGTTCACAAAAGCACTGTTTTCATTATAATCAAACAATTACTAACAACTGCCTTTATAAAAAGATAATTTTCTCGTTTTTAAAGTACGTTCCATTCAAATATAGAAAGAGGCAAAAAACTCGCATTGAAATGGTTGCCATTGGCGTAGGTGTCAAAAATTCTTCTTTGGTTAATTATAACAATTTTTAGCTTTTCATTATTCTGTTTGGCTCTATTATTTTGTAAATAAAATATTTAAATATGTAAAGTGATTCAATTAATTTAACCTTTAAATATTGTAAGACGTTAAAAAAGGTTTAACGTTAAAGTTATTCTCATTAATACAGTGTGTTTCATATTTCTACAACCTGGCGGTTATTTTTAAATAGTAAACCTTGATTTCAAATGTCAGGGAAAACATTGTAAAACATTTCTTCTCAAAATTCTAAAAATCAAATTAAATTTTAAGATATTTCAAATAATAATAATTGTTTGATGCAGATTAAAATTACCATTAAACTGATTTTTGGATAACAATTATATTTTTGTGTCTAGTAATATCCAGAAAATGTTCGTTAGTTTCTGTTATTTTTACTGCAATATGATTTGCCTTGTAACAGATATTTCTTCTATGCATAAATTTTTTGGAAAATCGCACCCTTTTTGGTCAAAAATATATATTAATTGTGATATTTTTAGTTTATAAATTATACAGGAATAATATTTAAATTATGCAAGCTTGCAAAAATCTCCATTGTGTAATTTTATTTGATTGATATCTTCAACTAAGTATTAAATTTAAGAATAAAGAACGGTTTTAAAAGGAGACTGATATAATAAGTTTCTATTTAGAAAAAAAGACAATTATCCCTATTTAGAACACACAAATTATTAATTTAGTTTCGGTATTGAAATAACCTTTTAGTAAATCCCTCGGTAGGTGGTCGTTAATCCAAACAAATTAGTACAAGATGGTATTTAAACCCTTAATAATTGTATTGCTCCAAGAGAAAGTTGGGGTTACTGGGGGATTATTTTGAAACTGAATTTTAGTTTATTAAAAACATTTGATTGTGAAAGTAATTAATTTTTTATTGTATGTTTTATTTTGCAAAAATATTTTGAAAAATTAAATATCCGCGATTCAGCATCACTAATCACTAATTTCCTGGCAGACATTCAAGTACCACCCTGTAGTTCTTCTAATAATTTACAAGATTAACTGATAGTACTCTCCAAGCAGATGGTAAGTCAACGAAATATCTTGAAATGAACTTTACGTATACATGGTGAGTCTGTGAATCAATAATATAGGATTTTTATTAAATATGCATATTCCCGTTTTTACTCAACTTTAGTTTTTATTAGACTCATTGTTTCACTTTCTTATAACGAAATTTCTGTTAATGTACATGATTTGTCTATTATTTTTTTTTTATTTTTTCTTGTAATTGCCTTAAACATTTTTTCCTTATTTGTAAACGTTATGTATTTCTCTATTTTTGGCTAATATCATTTCGGTTCTATTCCTGTAAATTTTTTCAAAATATGGCTGGCTTAGATACGTCATTTTCATTTATTGAGTCTCTATTTGTAGTGTTTTTATTTATTGATTAGCTAATTAGGTCGAATAAAATGCGGAAACCCTCCGTCACTGGAGATTGCTACAATGACAATATCTGGCTGATTAAATTTTGTGGAAAATCGTGCTGGAACTCGGCCATGAACGTCGACAAAAAAAAGGTACATAACTAAATAAAAATGTTTGTTTCGGCATGCAAATCGAATAAAGCCGTTTGTGCACCAACGGTCGGACTTAAACAAATTAAAAATTCTTTTTGATAGAACGACGTGGGTGCATTAAAATGGTTATGACGGTGAAATTAGAATTAGCAGAGAAAAAGGGCTAAACTTTATTATGAGTTAATTTGCAGAAATAGGTGCGTCCCAAATGGGACTTCGGGATGCTTAAAGTATTGTGTTTGTTTCAAAGCATACGGCAAAGCGTTGGAAACGGATCAAAGAAAATTAAATGTACTTTTCGAAATAATATTATAGGATGATTTCTTTATGAAAAGTCGTCTAAATAAATTCGCATCTTTATATTTTTGTGTCAAGAGATATTTATAAGAAAATCCGAGAAGATTATTGCTTAAACTGTTGTTCCAAAGAAATTTGATTGTATGTAAAATATATAAGAAAATACAAGAATTCGCAGAAATTTAATTACTTAAAGGAATATTATTTGCCTAACGGCATTTATCATTATATTTCTTTAATTAACCATTTTTCGGCGTTGGATGGGTTCAAAGTAGGATTTTGCATTTTTTATTTAATATTAAAATCTAACTTTTAATAAGTTGAAAATGCTTAAAACAAAAAGTCTCAAATACCTGAAAAAAATAGTGTGTCTAAATATGAAAATTGTTTTCTATAATTTTGAAGAATTCCCTGGAAGATTATATTTATTTACAAAGCAAAAAAATATTTATTTTATTTTACATAAAACACTTAATTTTGTTATATTACATCTTTAGTTACTTAGGTCTTCAAAGAATTACCCGCTTTTGTAATTATCGGTACTAACAAAAACTTTTTTGAAACATTTTTATTTTTGGATGTCAATTATATTATTTGTGTCAAGTGATATATCCAGAAAAATTACAAGAATTTATATTTTCCACTATTGTCACAAAAATATAAATAAATATTTATTGCTATTTTTTAACATATATCTTAAACTTAGTTAAACGAATAATACTTAAAACATGTAATGTTGCTAGAAGAAATACAGGATGTTGTAAAAGTTCATGCAAAAAATTTAAAAGTTTTTCTTATAAAAAAAATCATCCCAACCTCTTAAGAGATATCACCCTCAAAAGCGTGGAAGTAAAATTGGGTTTTTAATTTTTTCTCAAATTTAAGTTAATGTAGAAACTCGAAAATTTGGACATTGTGTACACGCAAGTTATGTGCAATGAATCCATACCCAGTATCAAGAATAAAAACGTCCAAGTTGCTGCTAATTTTTTCAAAGTAAAATTTTAAATTTAAAAAATGTTTTTAAAAATCAATTTTCTTTCGGAAAGCTTTCAAGTCGCCTAAAAAGGTATTATGGAATTTTTTAGTGCTACCTTTATGCTATAAGTAGGTGAAATAAATAAATCTTATTTTATTTTGTTTGAATTAATTTATGGATTTGGCTTTTATAAATTTAAAATTATAGAATTATAATTATATTAATATTAGAATTATTTTTATTGCAATTTTTTTTTTTTTTCTAAATGAATAAATTATCATTAAATGGCTAAATGTAAGCAATGGAATTTTAAACCAACGTAAAAAATAAAACAGAATTGAATTCCGCATAATTTTGAATTTATAAAATTCAACCTTATAAAAAAATTCTGACAAAATAAAATAAGGTTTGTTAATTTTACTTCCTTAACAATTGTAATATTGAGAAAATCCATAATTATTTCTTTATGCGTTTATGTAATTTCCAAAAATTTCAAGTACTTTCGTTAACGCATTAAAAAAATGTTTCTTCTTTTTTTTTGGAGGTGATTCTCTTGAGTTGTGCTAAGAAAATTATTTATAAGAACACCCTTCTTAATTTTCAACAAGAAATCCCCTCTTAAATTTTTTCGCATGAATTTAACAACACATATTTAAATAAAAACCGAAAATATGTTATGAGTCATTATTTTAATTTACTAAAATATTTTATATTTGATATTAATATAGAACTCAGGTCGAGATGTAATCAGTAAATTTACGTAGGCTTTTTTTACGCATAAAAATAACAAAAACTGCTGCAATTCAAGACAAAGAAACTTCTATTAAGTATATCTTTAACAATATTTTACAAAAAAAAAATATTAGAAAAAGGTAACCAATGTGACGTAACAAACTGTTCCATTACTGGTTAACGCAAGACCTATCAAACACTTCCTTTATGCACCACTCATCGCCACAATGTATGAAAAAGCATTTAAAATGTAAATTTGAAAATTTGAATTTTTATTACGCCTCTTCTCTTCAATTTTAACCGGCAGCTACCTCTGAAACCGTCACGTGCCTCCCGTCTTTTTCACACCCCTTTTTTTATTCGTTCCAATTGATAAGCTGACTTAAACATGGACGTGGGTGAAATACAACGTTATTATTATTTTTTGTATGTATCAAAATCTGAAATTGTAAATAATAGACAAAATTCATACCGTAAAGACATTCAGTAACATTTTGGAACAACCCCTAGTATATAAAATATCGTTCAAGGTACGTTTGAATTCGCTCAGTATAAATTTAGGAAGATGAGTGGTGTCTAGGACAACAAGGACATAAATCTGTTTTTCCATCCTACGCAAGTAAGACTCATTTTTTTAGTTGATTTAGATATCAAAAAGAGAAAAGTTGTAGTTTTTGCAACATCATTTTTCATTTAAATTTATTTAAAATCGTTTATTTAACACATTTCTGAGGGCGGATTGCATCTCCTGCTACACAATGCAACTCAGATCTAAGAGAATCTTCCTGCGGGCCAGGCGATTTCAGGATTTTCCTCAGTGTACGAGGGCATATTCATTCCTGAGGAGCCGCTTGATCCAATGAAGGTTCATGTACTAGAGAAAAATAACGGTATTTATGAAATCATAAATTTCCTAAACGCATTTAGAACTTTCCAAATTTAGACAATAGGCAGTCTGTCGTAATTAAAATTTTCCTGTTATAATTGCATATTGAATTAAACTTTATATGTGAATATCTTATTTACTAAAATTGAAGATTGTTTAACCCTTTTTAAAAATGATAACAAATAAAAAGTTTAGTTCTGACCTATAAAAGACATTATTAATTTCGTAATTAGAAGTTAAAATACTGATTCTTATGTACAAATAAAAATGGGACTTACCTGATGTTATTATTTTAATTAATTCTATATTAAATAATTGAATATACATTCCTGACTCTAAATTACTTCTATATTCTTTTTTTTTTTAAATCAATTCTGAAATTACATATGTCAACTGCTTGCAAAATTTCATGGTTAATCAACAGAATAATAAATACTAAGAAAGATTGTATCATTAGAGGACACTATAAACATAAAAGAGTAGTATAATAACCACCTTGTTGAAAATCACGATTACGACGAATGAATTTGTTAAATATTCCTGAATAGTATTTCGTATTAAACTACAAAGAATAAATAACATTTTGAAATATTTCAAAAGCATACTTTAGGAATATATGTAGAAGAACACTGGGCATCGATTAACATTCTGTTTATAATAAGCAATTCAACAAAGGTTTTCCACAGGTTTGTAGGTCGAATTTTCTAATTTTAACCGGTTAAGGCATCTGGTCCAATCTGATTAGTGCAAATTTATCTGTTCGTTTTTGTACCACTTTTTAAACTTAATTTTAAACATTTCATGTCCGCACTCAATGACAAAAACAAGAATCAAGAAAAAGGTGGATACACCTGGATTTGTTAACAAAATTCCTAAGTGATTTTCTATTATTTTCCTGTATTTGTGAAAAATATTAACTAATACCAGAAATATGGAAAATTAATTTGTTGTATAATTTATATGTGTATATGGATTTACTCTGTTTGAAACTATTTTTTTCTATTTATATAAACATGGTTAAATTTATTATATTCATTCATATTTGATATATTTTTTCTGTCCAAATAGCATTTCCGGTTATGAGGCCGAACCTCCTATAAGATTTATTGTACCTCAGAAAGAAAATTGAGTACTATTATTATAGTACGACAGGGATCGTTGCATTTTTTTTTGGAAAAACTTATTTTCAGTCGGTGTGAAATGTAGCGCCACCTCCGTTACATTATTATATGAAACAATATGTCAGTTTCAAAAATATTTTAATATTATGTTAGTTGTATAGATACGCTGTAGATGGACACCTTGTAACATTTTTTTCGTTCTTTATTGAACGACGAAATGCATTATTGCACAAAACTATGTACATTCTACGTACATATTGTTGCTGACTAGTTTCGGGATAAAAGCAATGTTTTGCCGAGAACAAAAGGGCTTGTATACAATACGAAAGGAATGGAATTGCAACAATGGTTATTCTGACAACTGAAAATTATACGTCTACTGCCATTGGCAAACACTACTTGTAAATATATTGTTAGGAGAAGAAAATGATTAGAATCATATTGAGAATGTAAATTTTCATGTTTCAGATCTAATTTAATTAGTATTTAAGGGTATAAAATTTTATTAATGTCATTTAAATATCTATTAAAGTCCTTTATAGTTATTATTAGAAATATGATTTTATAAATATGGAAACATAAATAATTATTATTTTGAATTTCCACAATACAAATATGACTATACTTATAACTCAAATCACCCTGTGTCACATAAATTAGCAACTTATCCATTGCATCTAATAAATAGGTTTATTAATAAAAATAAAAATAATAAGGTTGCCGTTAACCTGATCTTTTTTTTTTTTTTTTTTTTTTTTTTTTTTTGTATTTCTTTATTGCAATCTACAAAACAAATTCAGAGTAATTAGTAAATCTGATGATATGGAAAGGTGACTTGGGCAGGTTCCATCCAGCGATGGATCTCTGGATTTTTATCTATCGAGATCTTCTGGCCATAATCTTCTTAGTCTTCTTTCAACAGGTTGATTGAAGAGTTCATTAATAAGCTGCTTACTATTTTCAGTGGCCCGGTTTCTGTATTTGTTGGCATTGGACCTAATCACTTCTGTTACATATGGGATGTTCAAGTCATTGTGTAGTGTCTGATTTGAGACGTACCATGGAGCAGCAGTTACCGTCCTCAGTATTTTTGATTGGTATGCTTGGAGTACTTTTATATTACTTGGTTTACTGCATCCCCATAGTTCTATCCCGTATGTCCAGATAGGTTTCAATATGGCCTTGTATATGATTATTTTGTTTTCCATGGATAGTTGAGATCTTTTGTTTATCAACCAGCTCATATTTTTTGATTTTAGGTCCAATTGGCGTCTTTTGGTTTGTATATGTGTCCTCCATGTTAGTTTCTGATCCAGGTGGAGACCAAGGTACTTCACTTCAGTTTTGGTCGGTATAATCGTGTTATTTATATGTACTGGTGGACAAACGTCTCGTCGTGTTGTAAATGTTATGTGGGCAGACTTGATTGAATTTACTTTAATTTTCCATTTTTCTAGCCAGTTTTGAAGTAGATTAAGGTGGTTTTGTAGTTTCTCGGTAGCTCTTGCTGGGTCGAAATCTGATGACAGTATTGCTGTATCGTCGGCAAATGTTGCAATTGTTATGTCATTTGTTAGTGGTACGTCGGCTGTGTATATTAGGTAGAGGATAGGCCCTAGGACACTACCTTGGGGGACCCCTGCTCTTATAGGTTGGTAAGAAGAGAGTTCGTCGTCGATTTTGACTTGAAAGTAGCGTTCACTGAGATATGATTTTATAATGAGATACAGTTGGTCAGTCAAGTGCTTTTTTAGTTTGTATAATAATCCTTTGTGCCACACTTTGTCGAATGCTTGTTGTACGTCAAGGAAGGCTGAAGTACACATTTTCTTTCCTTCAATGCTTTCTTTGATTTTGTTGACAATCCTGTGACACTGTTGGATTGTAGAGTGGTTTTCCCTGAATCCAAATTGGTGTATAGGGATTATTTCATCAAGGTGAACTGATTCTTCTAGTCTTCTGAGTAATAGTCTTTCAAATATTTTTGACATTATGGGTAAGAGACTTATAGGCCGGTATGAGCTAACTTCCGTGGGATGTTTTCCAGGTTTAGCAATCATTATTATCTGCGCGTACTTCCATTGCAAAGGGAAGTGACAGAGACGAAGCATAGTATTATAAATTGTTGTAAGTAATACCATGGCTTTACGTGGGAGTTTGTTTAATATTATAGCGTCTATTAGGTCATAACCTGAAGTTTTGTGAGGGTTAAGTTGATTTATAACTCCTCGTACTTCGGTTGGTGAGAAGATTCTTATTGGCGGTGACAATTGACAATGAGCATTTAGATATGCCTCTATTTCGTCTTCGTTGCCATTCATTAAATGCGGTGTAAATGTTTCTGCAAGGTGCTCTACAAATTGGTCTGATTTTTCTGCAGTTGAGCGCGCCCAGCTCCTGTTTTGTTTCCTGATTGGTGGTATAGCCAGTGTTGGTCGTTTAAATCTCTTGGTTGCCTTCCACAGGGAATGGTCATCAGTATTTAAGTTGCTAATATACCATGAAAATGATTCGTTCTTAGCTTCTCTTATGGCTGAGTTTAGCCTGTGGGTTAGCCTGTTTAGTTGGGTTTTGTCTAATGGATTCCTAGTATTTTGCTACTCGTTTTTCGTAGACTAATTCTTTAATATGCAATGGTATATTATGGACTTCCTGGGTTGTCGTTTTTCTTTCCGGCGTTGATAACCATGCAGCTTTCTGAATAATATTGGTTAAGTACTCCACTGCATTTTCGAGTTCGTGATTTTCCTTTAGTCTTAAGTTCAATGTGATATTTTCATTGATATAATTCTGAAATTCTGTCCAGTTAGTATGATTATTACTTAGTCTTGGTGGTGCATTTTTCCTAATTGGACTGGTGCTAATTGTTATTATGATAGGACTGTGGTCAGAACTCAAGTCAGTACTAGATTCTATAGTACTATATATCTTAGATATTCCTCTCATTACTGCAAAGTCCAGTAAATCGGGGATTTTATTCAGATCAGTGGGCCAGTAAGTCGGCTGGCCCGTTGATAGATGGTTGAGGTTGTTTTGCTGCATGGTGCTTAGCAGATTCCTACCTTTGGGAGTGATTAACCTGGATCCCCATATGGTATGTTTAGCGTTCCAGTCTCCTGCCGCTATGAAGTGAGGACCAAGTTGAAGTAGAAAGTCTTCGTACTCGTTATTACATGTCTTGGTGGACTGTATATAGCGGCAACAACAATAGGTCTTGTCATCGTTGTTAATTTTATAACTGCGCTTTGAATTTTGTTTGTGACGTATGGTTCTAGTACATAGTGCTTTAGAGTGGATTTTATAATTATTGCTGATCCTGCCTGGGCTGTACCGTCCGGATGGTTAGCATAATAAATTGTATAGTGTGGTATTTTGATTACGGTTTGTTCTGTTGCATGGCTTTCAGAAATTAACAATATATCAATTTTATTTATTTTTAAAAACACTGTAATTTCTTGTATATGGTTATTCAAACCGTTGGAGTTCCATGCTGCAATTCTTACTGAGTTCGCCATCACTGAGCCATTTTATTTATGACTGTGGTCAGCATGGTTAGTATCATGCTATTCTGGTTGATCAGCTGGCTAAAAATATTCTTAAATTCATTGAGAAAAGTGGTTAACTTTTCTGTTATATCTGGATTGTTTCCGTTAGATGGCTGAATCTGTGATCTTCCAGAGGTTATTTGCGCATAACTTGTGTTAGGACTTACATAATTTGTGGGTGATTGGGGATTGTGGTTAACTATTCCGGAGTTGGTTTTTCTCCTTGGGTTGTCTTTGTTTTTGGTATTTATTAATTCTTGGTAGACAGTGCATCCTTTGTAGTTGGCTGGGTGATTTCCACTGCATAAGACGCATTTAGCTGGGGTATCCTTGGTTTTCTTACATGTTGTAGTGTCATGTGGTCCACTGCATTTCACGCAGTTAAACGGCTTGGCGCAGTATGCTTTTGAGTGACCATAATCTTGGCACCTTGTGCATTGTGTGATTGTATTTTTGCGCCTGGGCGCTTCAATCCGTTGCATCTAATAAATAGGTTGATTAATAAAAAGGAAGAAAAGGTTGTTGTTAACCTGATCTTTCCGAAACAACCTAAAGATGATGGGTCATACAGAACAATTACATATTTTCGAAATATTTCAAACAAAATATCAAAAATTATATCTGGTGCAACATCTTTCACAATACCTTTCAAAGTAAGAAATAATGTAGGTTCATTTTTATTAAATGTAAAACCTAAAATTAATAAATTTTCAAAATCGTGAATTTACAAACTAAATTGCCTGGCATTACAGCCATCTATCTTGGCCAGACATTAAAATTTTTTAACATACTCTACTGTGAACACTTAACAACCAAATAAGTCACATTATGCAAAACACCTCATTGACACCAAACACAAACCTATATTGAACAACACAATGGAAACAACAGTGGAAGTGACAAGAAAGAAGAATTTTTGGAGGAATATGAAATAAAAAAACACCTAAAATATCTTCAATATACAGTATTGAATGAACAACTAAACCTGGGAAGTTTAATTATCTTAGATCACCTTTTGAGCTAAATAATACTAACCAATTAAATAACATATAAATATTATTTATCTTTCCATATTTATTATGAATAATTTCCACAAAGTAAGAGTTGAAACAATTAATTTTATATGAATTATTATTATATTATCGAAATATTCGAAATATTTTAACAATAATTCATTGTAATGTTTTAATTTAATTTTGGTTAGGATTTTTCTGTAATAATCAACATATGATTTTCAATTGTATAGAATAAACGTAGGTTATACATATATCAAATTCTATTAAAATTGAAATAATATTTAAACCTACTTATTTATTATCCGAATTAATTATTTTCACGTAAAATTTAAACTTTCTGGTGAATACATATTAAATACAGAGTGTTCCAGAAAACAAAATATACATAAAATATGGATAAAAAACATTGTTGTTTCAAAAACATTCTAATTTTATTAATCATATTAGTCCACTCTAGGAAAAAAAGTGACACCTGATAACTCGGCTATGATATATATATGTATGATATGTGGTTTCGGGTTTTGGTTTTGGGGATGTGTTTCTTTTTTCATTACCTTTAAAATAAGGTGAAACTCGACAGGGGTTGCACTTTAAAAATTTAGTGTATGAAAGTTATAAACCATCTAAAAATGTAGTTTTTACGGCCCTTTAGTGATCTCCAAATTTTCAGATTTATTCTTCACTCGTTAGAAACTTATGGCTCCGTCCCGAAACTTTTGGGAAAACCTGTATAATTTAATAATAGATATTTAGTGTGAGTTTGGCGCTCATCTACTTACATACATTTTATTTGAATTTAACTCTAATAAAAGATAATTACAATATATATGTATATATTTACACAATAGATACCTTGCATTTTTCAATTTAAACGTCGGTCAACTCAACAAACACCCGAACAAATGAAGTGTTATTAACACCGGCCGTACTTAATTTTCTCGAATCGATTTTCAGTTCATAAAATATAGGTAACATTTAATTAGAAATATTGGTTGTTCACTTCCGTCAACGACGTGGCCCCATCCGTCCCACCTCCTCACGAAAACTCGCGTCACGGCACACCAGAAGCACCCCAACCCCAGCCGTCTGGCAGTCGCCTGGGAAATGTGTATTGGGTTTACTGGGTTAATTGAATTAGGAATGTTTAATGGAATCAATGATGCTATCGAAAAAATTTCACTCTATAAACATGTTCATTATAGCGAGCCTACATACTTATTCAGAGAGGTATTTAACTGGATTTTTAAAACTTTAGTTTTCCATTACAGTTTAATTGAACGTTAAAATAGCAAAAGACTTAGGAGGATTAATGCAGGTCATAGACCTAACTATAATAGAAAGAGAAAAATTGTTATACAGAGTGTCCCAGGAGTTCGTATCCAAAATTTGGGAAATCATAGAGAGACTAAAAATAATAATAGTACTTTAAAATTTGTCCCTAACGCACTTCGTTAACGAACTATAGTTAATGGAGGCAAATTTTTATATACAGATTTAATGGAGAAAAAATTAGGTGCAGCAGCTCACCTAAACGAAAATAAGACTACATAGATTATTTTTTTTTTAAATGTAATTCGTAAGCTTGTTTACATGTTTTTTCTCAACCAGGAAATACCAACTTTACATGCCATTGAAAAGTATTAAATAGATTAAACTTTAAGTTTGACAAAATCGACTCAATGCTAACCAATTTAGAAGAAAATGTATATTGCAGACGAGAGTATCTTAGAAGACTACAACAAATTAGTACAAAAAATAAAAACAATATTTAGACGAAACTTGCATTTCTAAAAGTATTTAACACTGATATTAAAACACCTAGAGGTAAAAATAAAAGATGAATTGTTTGTCTGCAATGCACATATCGGCATAAAGAAATCGAATTACAAAACGCACTTTACATTTGACGGGAAATTCTAGTGCCGTAGGCATGTTTACGTGCTCACTGTGCGTTCAGAAGTGAAAAGTGGCATACTAGAGACACTGCGCAATACATATGAGCAGAACTTCATCAAATTTTCACTGTGGTTTTAATTTCGCGACTAATATTGGATGTTTCAAAAATGTAAGTCTTCATATTTATGTAAAATTGGTATACTATAAATAAATAAAAATGTAAGTATTTATGTTTTATTAAACGACAAACTAATGAGTTTTTAATAGTCTTCTATTTTGTAAATTTATTATAAATCAAAAAAATAAATTATGTGCACTAAATGTTATTAAATTAATTTGTGTATTTTGAAATCTGCACAAGAAAATTGCATATTTTTAAATGTAAAAGATAAATTATACTACCCTTTTATATTTGTTATGGATAATTTCCACAAAGTAAAGATTAACACAATTATTTTAAAAATATTTCTGTTAATAATTTTTGAGATAGGAGTTTCGTTTACTTTTTTCGGTAGTAATTAGACTATTTGGAATATAAATATCCCTATTTTTTTAACAATATTTTTGAATATGGTGGAGTGACTTTTACCTTCGCCATTTTTCAAATATACACCTTTAAGAGAACATTTTAAATTGTCCAATTACCTGAAATATTATTTTTCATTAATGATATATATTTGTTTACTACAAGTAATAATCAAACATGATAAAAATTGTGCAATCTCATACCATCACCAAGATATTAAATATTAATGAGTAATTAAATAAATACATACAAGCACAAACAAATAATGATATCCATTATAATACAATAAATATCTTTATTTAACAATTCATTAAAAGGTTCCAAAAATGTTTTGTATTATACTGTTAAATGTTTGTCTTAACCTAGGTTTAGGATATAAGTACTCTTCATCAAAATTAGTCTATTTATTTTTTTAAATAAATCATGTTTCAAAACATTGTTACATTGCCTAAACAGGGTCGGCTTCAAGAGCATGTTATTAGGATGTAAAAATTATAAATTACTGCTATGAACAAAAGAAATTACTATGTACATGTACGATTTTACCGATACTTGAAAAAGCTATTTAATAAATTACAGTTCGATGTATATTTCTATTGAAAAAAGTGAGTTGCAATTAAAAAACTGTAGTTTTTAAATTTAATCGTTCAATAAAATAAACGCAATGCATCCTGAGGATTCTGTATCATTTTTTGGTAATTTGAATAAGGGCACGATAATTACACTTAAAAAGTTTTTTTTTTTAATTTGGAAAAAGTAGATCTCAAGTGAGTTTGGCAGTTGACCCCGGATTATCCAAATATTAAAAATATACGGAGTGTTTGATTTGAATTTTTAGTTTTTGCGTCATTTCCGGCAAAACGAGAAGTAGGTCATTCCGAATTTTTAAGTAAATTAATTAGTACTCCCTGTGCTTTTTATTCTTGCCAAACTACTACGCTGAAGAATGATATATTGGGTATAAAGTTCATAAATAAAATGATATGCTGTAGAAAAATACGTAAAAATTCAATCCAAAAGCAGAATGAGTAAAGCCGGATAAAACGAAAATTTAATAATAGATTGCAAAGAAAGAAGAAACCAGGATTTAGTCACAAATGCTTAATGTCAAAAATGGAAAAACCTGCGAATATTTTATTTAAAATCAAAGCAACGATTCTGTAATAGCACTTATTTATTGATATGTCAACTTAACAGTTTATTACAAACAATGCCAAATATCTTTAGTTTCTCTTAGCTTCAAGAAAACGCGATAATATGAGTGAGTCTGAATCTGAAAGTCTTGCATCAGATATCGAATATTGTGCAAGGAAAGCAGATTTGTTGGTAATTCCACAAACGTAGAAGTTGAAGGACATTTTAACAAACGGTGTGAGAGAAAGAAAGTCCAAAATAAAACGAATGAAAAGGTCTATTTAAAGAATCTATCTAAAAGTTATAAATCTCCAAGCCGAAGGATATAAACTTAACAAATCAAACATTTTAAGGAAGAAGGATATAATTTTTTATAAGAAGTTAACAATAAAGAGTAGTTACTAACAAAGGTTTGTATATAGAGTAATACCAAAAATTATTAATTTACATGCCTAAATAATAATTTGAAGTTAGTTTTGATTTTTTGACTTTGTGGAACCAACAGCAAAGAGGAATTCATCAACATGCAAATGAAATACTTGATAGATGAAAGACAAGTGTTATAATAACAAACGCAAAAACTAAGGTGTCTCGTAAATTCGTTGTAACTTGTGGAGGATTTGAAGGAATTAATTTTGTAAAAGTAGTACAAGAATACATAGTACTTCACCCCTCTAGTACCGATCACAAAAGGTTCTTTGTTCAAAGTCAAATTAAATAAACTAAAATTCAACCCAAAATGCCATATATCAAAATAGCTGCCATTTATAAAATACTCTGAGGAGAAGCGCAGTGAGATCTTTTAATATAACAGAAAATCATGTAGGCAACCAGTACGGCATGTCATTAATATACCTTCCAAATAAACGATCTACGAAAAATATGAACAATATAAAATCGTTTAGTGAAGTAATAAAAATGACATTAATCATTTTTCTTAAAGTAACATGGATTTGTTAGTCGAGAGTCTGTAATCTACGATCTGAAACCTGACCGCAAAACCCATTTATCAGATGTGCTTAATGAAAGAGGCAAGTCGTGATATATAGGAACTTAAATAGTCGAATACCGTCAACTGTATCGATTTTATTATTATTTTTGTAGTAAAGTGAAAGAATATTGTGCGTCTGGATGAAAAATTAAAGAGGATGTGTATTTTTTAACGATAAAACGAAAACTGGCTAGAAATGTTCAAAACTCGGAAAAGTTTTTTAAATAAAAATACATCAAATAATAATAGTGATGGAAAAAATAAATAAAATTTAAAAATTGTATGGTAAATATGAATGAATGATCCTAATTATAAATAATAAAATTAGTACTCATTTTTAATTTTAAAGCCCTAAATGGGTGAAGAACGGACACAGATAAAAAAGTTGTAAAGTTAATTTCAAGATATTTCGTTGACCTGTCACTTGCATTCAGAGAACTATTAGTAAATTCCTCGGTACGTGGTCGTTAATCCAAGCAAATTAGTACAGGATGGTATTTAAACCCCTAATAATAGTGTTGCTCGAAGCTCTTGAGCATCACTAGTCACTAAATTCCTGGCAGCATTCAAGTACGACCCTGTTGTTCTTTACTTTAAAATGAAGAGTTTACAAGATTAACTGATGGTAGTCTCCAAGCTGATAGTAAGTCAACGAAATATCTTGAAATGAACTATACCCTTATTTATACCCCATATGCCAACTTCCGAGATTATGAACTATACTACGGGGACAATCTATATATATTATATAATTTTGAAACGAAAGTTAAAAATAAACGTGTAAAGTCGTCAGGTATTTTTTTTTAAATTAAGTTATACCGAGTAGTTACTATAGATAATAAAATTTGTAGCCAATCCATCACTCTAAATATGGAAGTTTTCCAAAAAAATATGAACAAACAAATTCAATTTTTGTTAAGTTAATGATGGTCCATGGGCTCTAAGCATAAGAATAACGATGAAAATCATAAATGTGAGAAATATTTAAAAAAATCTTTTCCTTGTTATTAAAGGTAAAATTAATTTCTAAAAATGTTGAAACTATATTTCCAAAAATATTAATTTTTTCTAATTAGCTATTAGGAAACCCATAACGCAGCCATTAAATATATTAAATAGATAAATAAATAAAAATATTTAAATAGAAATAAAGGCTAAAGGTAAATATTTTTTATATAATTCGTTAATATTGGACTTTATAATTATGAAATTACACCTTCCAAATACGATTCAGATTAATAAAATCTGGAATACTTTGATGTTTAATTTATTTCTTATTTAATGCATTTTATTCTAGGTTAGGTCAGTGCATTTATATTACTCATCGAAATAATTATGAAGGTCACATTCTTTCGGTTGCAATTGTAGTAAATAATTCAATTAATAGCGAAACAACCGAACAACTCAATACGCTGTCACTTCATAAACCAGGGACGGCTCAATAAAATTGGAAAGTTTAGGCATCATTTTTATATTGTGGGAAAAACAAATTTAATGAAAGGATATGGTTTTTTATTATTTGAACGAAAGATAGAGGTAAAAAATAAACATTACATATAAACGAATGAATATATTTAGAATAAACAAATATCCCCAATATTATTTTACACAGCGTGCGTTCATATAAACTTTAAATATGCTTTAGTGTTTTCTGAAATCATTTTTTTAATGCAACATGTTTAAATATAACAAATGACAAAAAATATATAAATTTATTTAAATAAACACATGATGAGCTCATAGTTGGCGGAAGAAATATTTATTTTTAAAAATACTGAATGGGGAGCTAGAGTCACTACAACCAAAGGCAGGCATCTTCTAAAGGCTATCCAGAATAAAAACCTCCAATATTTGTCAACAAGAGAACCCACATACTGGCCTTCAGACGAAACTAAAATACCAGACCTCTTGGATTTCTATATTACAAAGGGGCTAGACACCAAAAAAATTAAAATCGAATCATGCTCTGATCTGTCGTCAGACCATTCTCCTGTAATTATAACTATGTACTCCGAAGTATTGCAACTAGATAGGCAACCAAGATTGCACACTAAAAATACTGACTGGGAAAACTTTAAAGAAAAATTAGATGAACTAATAGACTTACAAATACCTTTAAAAACTACAGAAGATATAGATACAGCCGTTATCAATCTTACTACAAATATACAACACTCTGCATGGATGTCTACCCCAGAACAATATTCCCCCCATATAAAGGAAAAAACACCTCCGATCGTTTACCAAAAAATTGCAGAAAAACGTAAACTAAGAAAGAGATGGCAAATAACCAGAATGCCAGGGGACAAAACCAGGCTAAATAAAGCAAACAAAGAGTTAAAAACGTTATTACTTGACATTAAAAATCAATCGGTAAATAAATATCTTAGCGAGTTAACAGCCACAGTAAGTACAGATTACTCTTTATGGAGAGCTACAAAAAAAATCAAAAGGCCTCAACTGCATATTCCACCAATACAAAATCCTCTCAGTGGATGGGCAAGGACTGACACAGACAAATCCACGGTGTTTGCAAACCATCTTATTAACGTTTTCAAACCTCATGAGATAAATCCTCCAGATGAACATTTAGAAAAAATTAACGACCTTATTCAAGCACCTTACCAAATGGATTTTCCACTCAAGACTGTTAAATTCTCTGAAATAAAATTTATAATTAAAAACACTAATCCAAGAAAAAGTCCAGGCTTCGATCTTATAACAGGAAAAATTCTAAAAGAATTAACAGATAAAGCTGTAAAAGCCCTCCAGCAAATAATCAATGCTGCACTAAGAATAAATTACTTCCCACGCCCATGGAAAATTGGTCAAGTTATTATGATTCTAAAGCCTGGTAAAAAAGCTGAAGATGTAAACTCATACAGACCTATTAGTTTGCTGCCAATACTCTCAAAATTATATGAAAAGATCATACTCAAACGATTACTGGAAAAGGTGAACGAAAGAAAACTCATACCTGATCATCAGTTCGGATTCCGAAGTAAGCATGGTACCGTGGAACAAATACACCGTGTAGTTAACAAAATAAGCACTGATCTACAAGGTAAAAGATACTGCTGTGCGGCCTTTCTGGACATAAGTAATGCTTTTGATAAAGTGTGGCACAACGCTATACTATATAAAATCAAACTAAATTTACCATATCCTTTCTATGAAATGATCAAATCTTATTTACATCAAAGGTTTTTTCAAGTCAAAATAAACGAATCCTACTCCGAAATACTACCAATATCTGCTGGAGTACCACAGGGTAGCACCCTGGGGCCAACGTTATACCTATTGTTCACTGCTGATCTACCACAAACAAAGACAACTTTAGTAGCAACCTACGCTGATGATACAGCCATCCTAACGTCTCATACTATACCTGAAATCGCTTCAAGAAACCTTCAAATAGCTCTAGACAAAGTACAAAATTGGTTAGAAAAATGGCGCATGAAAGCCAATAGCAGCAAATCTGTTCACGTGACATATACTATGAAACGCGGTAACTGCCCCCCGGTAACTCTAAATTGACAACAACTTCAACATTCCGATCATGCTAAATATTTAGGTATGTATATAGATCGAAGGTTAACCTGGCAAAAGCACATATTCTCCAAAAGGAAACAATTAGGACTAAAACTCAAACAACACTATTGGCTAATTGGAAAGAAATCTCAACTCAATCTCGAAAACAAATTACTTATATATAAAGTCATCTTCAAACCAATTTGGTCTTATGGTATACAACTCTGGGGCACCGCTAGTAACTCCAATATTGAAATCATTCAGAGGTATCAAAACAAGATGCTACGCATAATAGTGAACGCGCCATGGTACGTAAAAAACAGTGAAATTCATAAAGATCTTAAAATTCCGCTTGTTAAAGACACCATCAAAAAGTTCTGTGAATCATATAGTGCAAGAGTGTCATCACATCCAAATAAATTAGCAAGAAACCTTATGAATCCATCGCCAGAAGAGATAAGACGACTGAAAAAGTTCAAACCATCCGATCTTCTGACCAGGTTTTAACCCCAGACTGTTAGATCTTTCAAATTGACTTAATAGACAATTTTTGTTGTATTCTTAAGGAGAGTTTTCACAGGAATACTCTCTACAAGCCAGATGGTTGACTTACTTGTGGTAAAATAAGTTAACCTTTAGTCATCAAAAACACTTATTGTCACTTAGACAGATTGTGTGAATAAAGAAACAAAAAAAAAAAAAAAAAAAAAAAAAACAAAAAAGTGTAAAATTAAACTTTAACTTGTTCGAGCTTCTTTCTCAACTATGATTAATTTTGAAGAAATTAAAGTATTTCCATATTTTATGAAAGCATTGTACCAACAATACAAATATTCTACAGTTTCTCTTGTCAATATTTTGAAAACACTCTAGGTTAGAATGAGAAAATTAAAAATGTTTTTTCTAATCTAATCATTTGTAACAATATACCATCAAACAAAATATAGTAATTACTTTTATTGAAACATAATTTATATAATATCTGACTCTTTACTTTCGTTTGGAACAAATTAAATAATAAAGTTACCTTGAGTATGATTTTATTGAAAGAACCAAAAATATTATAAAAAGAATAGTTTATTTATTATAAGAGAAATGAAAATTCTGTTTTATACAAAATAATTTAATATTTGAAAATCTTAAGTAAATATAAATTAAAAAAGTATATTAATAATTCAATGAATCAATTGATTAAGTAATTTGCTGTAAAATTTAGTTCGACTCTAAATTCATTATTACACACATTATTTTGTTTTAGTGTATATGTAATTAAGACTATTGATGGAAGAAACGGAGAACATGAGATAATTATTTTGAATGTACAAAATATTTCAGAAAATTACTAAAGAAGAAAAAAAAAGTTAAAAAACCTAGGATTTTTACTTTATATCTGGTTGCATTTAGCACAAATTTAGCAATTTTTGTCTTTCTCCTATTATTTCTTATCTTTACGTTTTATCAGATTTTTTCCACTTTTTGTGTTCTTTACGTTGAATTTCTGTGTTTAATCTTCAGAACTGCTTATTTTTATTTCAGGTTCATTTACTCTTCCAGTTAGTTTTTTATCGATTTGTGTTCTTTTACACTGCATCCGTCGAGCACAAAACCGTAAAAGATCTGACAAAAAGCAAAGAAAATAAATAATGGATAAAAATACAAAAATTATTATCAACCAATAAACAACAATTATCAATTTTCTGCTTAAAAAAGTAGGAGATAAAATATAAAAAGTTATAAATATAAAGCGAAAAATCAGTTAAAATGCTTAAAAAATGGATATTAATCGCACAAATTTAACAAGTTCTAATGTTAACCCAAAAATTAGTTTGAATCATCGTATTAAATCCATTAAATTGTTCAGGTCATTGTTTTAACCAAAATCGTAAATAAAAAAAAGTGAAGGATGTTATTCAAACAAGGTTTACGAAAAAATACTTTTTGAAGAAATTCAAATTCCCAAACTTTGGAGTTTAGTAAATCCTTCAGTATAAAATATTCTACTGGTTAAGAAGTGGTGTTAAGTAAATTTTTGGCACATGCTCAAAAATCTGGTGTCCACATTGAAGAAATTGGCGAAAGTAAATTTGGAAATAGAGAATACCATAGCAGAAATCCCTTACCCAGGATTGTGTATTTTTAAAAGAGGTACTGGACGCATATTCTTAGTTTCAGTACAGAAATGAGATACTGATCCCTTCTTCCGATTGATATATTTAGATAGCTAGAAAGCATACAATTATATGCTTCACATGGATAAATACTTTACTGTCAATCATTCATTTATGTTCGAAGATCCACACATTGTTTTTCATATAAATGCCTCTTCCAGGCATGCCGAAACTTGTTTATTAAATTGTAGGAAAAACCGTGCAAATAATTATATATAAAACTATTGAATTTGTACAACCTTGACGATTTTTGTATGATTTCAGAAATCCAAAAAAAATCGGGAGAAAATTTCGAAAAACGTACCTCTTCCTCCCCTGGATTCCACCGCTTTCTCTACTTCTCTTTATAAGTGTCCTAGCCATTTGATTCGCTGTATTTTTATTCTATTTATTACATGTTCTCCTTTTAGTTCTTCTAATATTTCATTGTGTTTATCTCCGTTATTCTTAATTTTTTCTTCTCTATTAGCGTCATCACTTCTGCTGAGTCCATCATTGTTGGCCTGAATATTTATTGCCTTTTATATGTTTAGTTTTGTTGTTATTGTTAGTGTTTTACTTTAGTGGAGTATTTTCAGGTTAGCGTAACATGTATTTGTAATTATTATTTTTCTTTCTTCTATAGCCTCCTGTCTCCTGTATTATTAAAAATGACCCCGAAGTATTCAAATCTGTTAATTCTTTTTTTTTATACACCGATTTTAGATTTTTTTTAAGCATATTTCCCATAATTGTTGTCAGTAAACTAATCCTTGTTTCATCCATACGTCATTTTTATCAACCTTCTTAACTTTGCTTCTAACCGCTGTTCTTTTAACGCTGCCATTAGCTTATTTCTTTTGATATAATCGAATGCCTGCTTAAAGTCCGTGAAGAACATTTCTATGTCCAATCTGTATAAACGCGTATTTTGTTATTGTTTTTCATTTAGTTTCATTTAGTTTTTATAAAGGTTCTATTTGATTAGTTTTTATTCTTTTAATATTAATATCCTATTTTGTCCACCTTTGATGTCCTGTTTCCAACTAAATGGCCACTACAAGATGCTTGACATGAAGTTCTTTTATCATTTCAATCAATTTATGAAAATTTAACTGCATTAAATTGGTGCTATGATGTTAATGTTGTTGTATACAAATATTTGTTAATGCTACTTACTCAGTTATTAAAAAAGATATAATAAATATTAAGTTTCCCCTACTAATCGCCCAACGTTAACTTACGATCAAATATTTAAAGGAATATTTAATAAGCATCCAACTAGTTTAGTTAATTCACAATTATTTATATCTAACTACTTCTTGCAAATATAACAGTCCGTCACTGTGCACATCAATAATAATTAATTTAGTTTGAACGTTTACGTAAAAAGGAATTTAATTCACTTAAACAAATTGCCTGCATTATGACTACATGTAAACGACTAATTTAATAATAGTTTTTAAGTGCGACGACAGTTAAGATCATTTAAAATTTGAAAACTAGAACCCGCGCGAAAATGTTTTTTAGGTTAAGTTTTAATTAATAAAATTGCTCTATAAAAAAAATAAACTGATATAAAAAATGTCCTATATTTTCCTGTGAAAAAGCAAGAAAACAATAATAATCAAGTCCGCGAAACTGAATTCTCCTGCCAAATTTTCTATATTTTTGAATGTTTACAAATTGGTTTAAGCACTTACCCTAACATAGCGCCTTGTCGAAGGACAATACAGCGTGAAATTAGGCCTTAACAACACAGGAAATGTTAATTGAAGCACTACAATGCAACTTTAGTCTACAAACGCGGCATAAATAATTAAAATACCATCACCCGTTAACAAGTGGTTTGCAAAAATGGCGAAATAAAAAACAAAAGCACTTACACAGATAGTACGGTAAACCGGCAGCTGATCATGTTGTCGATATGTTAAATCACGTAGAAAAATACTTTTTAAATACTGTTAATGTTACTATTTGGTCCGAAATCAGGTTGAAATTACGTTTTGGTCCGCTTAAAAATCGACTGCTGTCATTCCGGGCAAGGAAGGGTGTGCGTCACGGCCGGTAAGATAGGAATCTATCGATCCGGAGATGACAGCGAGCAGCAGGACGAACATTTTTGGTACGGATGCTTAACTTGAAAAGTTCAGCTTTGCGCTCCCGCCATATATTTCAATAATTTCATTCTCATTTATAATTTATTAAGCTCACAGTTGCACTATATTTGTACAGGCCGTCAACGAAAATTTGATCATATTTATGGATGAGGTATAAAAGCGATTGCAGAATAAACATGTCTCATAATTTTTCTAAAGTCGGAAATAAATATTAGTATTTTATATCTATCCAATTACCGAAAACCAACTATAGACGGCAACACCGATAACTCAGTCAAGTATAAAAAATGGTTTTTTAAACGTTCTTAAAATAAGTTTTTATTTTAGTACACCGGGATATTTAGAATGGTTGATTACAGGGAATGTAGAAATGTGAAAAAGGTATTTTCGGCAATTAGTACACATCCGAACGATATCTGCCACTACTTTTTTTAGGTAATACACTACACGTTTCCAACAATATTTGGAACACTGGTACAAAACATCGCGGTTTAGATTAATTAACATGTCGTGATATTCTTGATTGGAATAAAATGCCATTTTTCATTGAATTATTAAAACTACTTTACCAAATCATCAACTTAAAACGATTAAACGAACCGAATCTTCTGCAAACCAAGACAATTTTATGATTCATCAGGTACATATTCCTTTCTTACATGACATATATTTTTATTAAAAGTGAAAGATGTTGCCAGGTATATTTGTTATGAATTCTTACTTTTATTAATTTTTTTGTTTGACAGATATCATATGAAGTATTTTTTATTTCTTTAAAAATTAAATTTGATAGTTTTGTTTAAGTAGAACTAACCGTATAAAATATAATATTTTATATTTATATATTGAATTAATATTAAGTAATTTTTTTGGCTTATATAAATTGTTCGAATGTTCCAACCATGGCAACTTAAATGTATTTAATAATTTTATTTTGTAGCCCTTGTAATAGATTAATTATTAGAACTTACTAGTTATCCTCAAGACTCCTGGTGTTCTGAAGCAGAAGATGTTTGGGTCACTGTCATTACTCAAAATAGACTCCAAAAAGTGCATACAAGATATCTTTATATTCCACCCAGAGACTTGGCTGCATTAAATTTCTTTTGTAATAAGCTTAATTAGCAATTAGCACGTACCTAAATATCCAAATTGCTATAAAAAAATACCCTCTTTGGTTCTCTGCATCTCCAATAAAGGTTATTAAAGAAAAATTTAAATGTCATAGTCGTTGGAAAAAATTTAACAATAATTTGTATGACTTAACATTTAAAATTTTACGAGGTAGATCTAAGTTTTTAATAAATGAAGATTATAAAAAATACTTGACCAATGTTGAAACGAATGTTCCAAACAATGTTCTTACTGCTCAAGGCTCTACTACTGGTTTACAAGAAATCAGTAATATTTTTTCCGATTATTTCTCTTCTGTGTTTGTTCCAAGTAACACTAGTAACTTTTGTAATATTCTCACAAATACGCCACTGAATCTTTCTTATTATACTATTACTCGTAACACCATTGCAAAAAAAACTTGAGAATTTACCTAATAAAGGTACTGGGCCAGATGAGCTACCTACCGATTGTTTAAAAAATGTAAAGAATCGCTAATAGAACTTTTAGTTTTGCTGTTTAATAATTACTTTCATTACGCCAATTCATAAATCCGCGGACTTATCTGCATGAGTCAGATGTTAAGTTAAAGTTAGAATAAAAGACAATAAACATTTTTCAAGCTAAAGAGCAGGAGACTTTATTCTACATATTTCTTTATGCTTCTGCCATATTACAAAATTTTATTGAGATTTTTTTACAATAGTAAGAAATGCGAGTCACACTGATGAAAATGAGTTTTTCTGGCAAAAGTTACCTATGCCAAATAAAAAAAGTTGTCCTTTAATTAAATTAATTTGTTTTACTGTTACTTCTCACTTAAATTGTATATGTTGTTTATTAAGCAGTTTATCAGAAATACTTAAAAGAAATAAACTAATTCAATCAGTTTTCTAAAACAGAAAATATAGTTTTACAGATTAATTGATAGTGTGTCTATTGTACCAAATATTCCTTATTTTAAGGCACTGTGTGAGCAAAGTAATATTTTTATATAGATTTTGGAACAACTGTCGTAGTTGATAAATATTCTTACAGTGATCATATTTATAGAAAACATTGTATACTTGTATACCATTTTTATATTTTTCGATGCTCAACATAATGCATATTTTATTTATCAAAAACTAGTAATAAAGTCATTTCATTGTTGTTATTATTATTCATATGAGATTCTTGAAACATAGAATTCACAATTTAATAAGAAATTTTAATCTAGAGTTATATATTGCGACATAAATAAGAAAGCTGGTTGTGCTGGAAATCTATTTCTATTTATTTTAAGCTTGTGGAAACGAACCTAAGGACAGAATTCCTTAATCGCCCCATTCAAAAACCATAAAAAATGGAAGATATGAGTTTTGAAATAAATAAAATTAGAGGTACAGATTGCAGAGTATTTTTTACACTGAATTTTATTTGAAGTACCCAGAGAAGTAGCTCTCAGACCATTCTCTAATATAACAACTTTTTTACTTGAATTTGTTCCTAATGTTTATATGCTGAATTAATTTTTTGTTTATTATGTATTTTTGATTTTATATGTATGATATTAAGTAAAAGCAAATATTTTGTGATTAGATGTTTTTAATTAAATTTTGCATTTTTATTCCTCCAAGGAGATCATTCTTCAAAAATTTACATAAAAATATTCCTAAAAGCACCAATAATTTAATGTTTTGTAATTAGTTTTAATTTATTTAATTACATTAATAATATAAATTTTTTTTTTTAATTTATAAAATTGATATTGTCTTATTTCCTTATATTTGAACATAATGATTTCAATTAATTTTTTTTTTCAAATTACTGGTTGGGCTCACCTTTACAATTAGATATTATATCCTTATATTGGGATATGGATCAAATAGATTTGTTTATAAAAAATGTCTAAAAATTATTTATTCAAATAGATCTAACCAATTGGGTGAGTTTCAAAATTAAAATTTATTACTTGAAATGCACCGAGTAAACAAAAAGAAATTGTTCCTCAAATAATATAGTAATTAAATATTTCTTCTACATCAGTCAATCGAAATGAATAAATTATAAAGAATCTCTAAAGTAGTTAAAACAAATTATTTAACTTTAAAAAAAGTTACAAAACTACATAAACTGTTTTTATAGAAGCCAAAAATGTAGCTATTTTTATTACATAGTTGACCTGGAATCATGCAGAAATATTACAACGTCTTCTATTAATTTACCTCATTTCAGAGAAAACATCTGATAAACAAATAGTTGTGTACCACTCAGCATTCACTGCTAGGAGATTTTGTTGGCTTTGCTTTATTTTGTAACAGTGGATTTGAGATTTACTTTAGGCGATTAACAATTTTAACTTATTTTTAAACTATGAAATGGTTAAAAAACTAATGTCATTCAACTCTTGGTTACCAAGAAATTAGAACCAAGATTGTCTAGTTTTTTTTTTGTTTAAACTAGAAGCAGTTACTTACCTGCTAAGTTTGTGAAAATTCCGTTAAATTTAAACCTATATAAAACTTATACACATCCATTGATTAAAACAAATAATTTGCTTTATTAATTTATTAATAATTGATTGATTTATGTTCAATTTCTTTAAAGTAATGAAGTATCGAACTTTAAAATATTTCCCAACTATTTGCTGAAAAACCTACTCTCTGTTTAATTCAATAAAATGAGTGGTTTTCGAGACATGAGAAATTTTGTGCCTCATTAAAAACCAAATAAAATGCTCAACCACCATTTTTTACCAGATACACAATATGGCTTCGGCATTGCTCAAATATGTAACTATGAGTATGTCAGTGGCGGCTCCAGAAGAGATGCATTAAGAGTCCATTTTTTTGAATTAGACTAAACTTCCTTTTTAAAGATTTTATTTTTTGTAAAAGTTACTTTAGTAAAAAAATGTTTTTCTAAATAGAATTTTGTTTGCTCTTATGTTTATTATACTAGAAAAGGTTAAAAATACTCTTTTAAGGGGTTAATTTTTTAAGGGTTTTCAGCAAGGCAACTTACTGATCCTTCTTTCTACATATTCTCAGAAAATATCACCATCTATTGAAGGGATTCACTTAGTTAGTAGTTTTTTAAAACCAATTCCAAATTTTATACTACTATAAAATCCTTTTATTTCATTATTTTATTACATGACCTTAACTCATAAAATAAGGTAAAATACCATCTTTCATCATAAAACATTCGCCGAAGTCCTATTGTTTTAAATTGTTCGACTATCTAACAAACTTACCTTACTCAAGTTCATGAATCCTAAGATAAAATGGTAATAAAATTTGGTCTGATTTCGTATGCGACAATGTATGTAGTATGTATGATCTTAGAAAGGATTCCATTCCATGATATCAAATTATATGAAAGTACAATTTAATTTTATAAAATATTATCATAGCAATACGTATTGACATTCTTTTATTTATTGTTTGTTTTTTAAATAAGAATTGTTCTGTGTGGAATATTTATCATAAAATCCTGATAATATTAACATAAGCAGCGAAAGGTACGTTGAGTAATAAAAAATGTTTTGGTTGTTCAGGTATTAGAAGAATTTTTATTTAAATGATTAATTAGGTAAAATATGTTCAAGCTTTACTTAAATTTATAAGTGTAATGTTTTATATATTAACAATATAAATCATACAAAATATAGGATAGGACATTTACTATAAGTATATCAAAGCAGTAGATAGAAAACTAGACAAATAAACAAAAGAACTTTGTACAATAAAGTTTAAAAAAAATTAAATATTTCTATTAATTCTTAGACATGTAGTTTAAATTCTTGGTAATACAAAATAGTGTGACAAAATAAAAGGGAAATTTGATTTCATTAGTTTCCAATGTGGAATTATACAGTACTGTAAAGAATAAAATAATTTTTCCACAATAAATATGGAAAGCAACAATTAATTTAATCCACATATAAAAAGGATATTTTTTTGGAATTTTTCCCAAAATAGAAATGTGAGGAAGTACATAGGCGGTTAGTTCCGCCAAACTTAAGATTTTTCGAAAGAAATTAAACACTACTTATTTTAAAGCAGCAGTGCCTGATTATATGAACACAATTAGAAGTAAAATACCTTTGTGGAATTTTGGGAAAAACGTTCCGTCGGTCACTATCACTTTTTTAAAATATCATCGAAGACTAGAAAACTTTTTTCAAATAAACACAAATAACGTAACAGTGCAGGCTTCGCATTTGGGAGGTAAGTAACTAACTTTTGCGTCAACAAGCAGTGAGGGCGGAAACCAAAACCAATGCTTTTTTTGGACTCGATTTTTGAATAAGGGATATTAAATAGAACAGCTATAGAAAAGACATTTTGATTCTACTGTGCAGATCAAAAATACTCAAGGCAACAAAGACAAGAAAATCGTATGTAATGTGAAACAAATATCCAAATTAAAAAAAAAATCCAATGTAAATGAACTACCTATCGGTAATCTTTTTTAGAATCAATCACTTCGTGGATTTAGTTTCCTACTGAAATTATAATGCATTAATGTTGTCAATTATATCAAATATTTTCTTTAAGAAATTTCATTCTCAGATATAAAGACACAGATAATGTTCGCGAAAAATGTAAAATAAAACACAAATTACTTTGTGTACATCGCTTTATTTTTTTTTTAATTATTCTCCTTTAAGGCCTTGTTAATCGGCTGAGCCATTGTGCCTGGCAACAGCTCATAATTATTACTGTCGCTTGGGAGAGACATAATAATGTTTTGTAAGAAGCTTGTACCACACATGCAAATAAGAGTAATAACAAAAACAAACAATATGCTAAATTGAATAGAATTTTTTTATTAAAAAAAACACTAATTAAAACAGATTGAAAAAATAAATTCATTCAGTAGTGTATTTATACATAAACTTATAATTTATTCATTCCACAGCTACTAACAGCCACTACTTAACTGCCATTTCCAGGCTTTTTTTCTGAAAAATCCCACGCTTTGAGGCTTTTTAATGGAACAATGGTGGTGTTTTTTAAAATTAGTATGCCAATTTTCCTTTATACATCCATTTTTGAATCTGGTTTATACATTATTCATTACTACTTTACACTTACACTTTTCCATAAATTTGATGTCTTCTTCAATTTTCAATTCTTCTTGAATTGAAAGGTATGTAGATCTTTCGAATAATGAACTTTTAACATCCCTCTTACCTTTCAAATATTGGTGGATTATAGTGAATGGTATAATGAAGGAAGCATTTGCTTGTCTAAACAACATGCTTCAATAGCATTTTTAAATCTTCTTTTGAACACGAATCTTTTATAATTTTTGGACATAATCCTAGAAAAGAAATTAATATTCTTAAAAAATGACAAAATACTAAGCTTAGATTAATGTACTTACTCCAGGTAATGAAATGGTCTTTGCTTCCCCCATAATAACCTTTTGAGAGCCATAAAAGATAAGTAATTACTTTTTAATATGTGATGAGTACCCTGATAAAATTATAAATTCGATTTTTGTTGTGCAGAAATCGAGCCTATTACCTACAGAATATGGGCCAAACTCACTTAAACCACAAGAAATATTATATAGAAACTACCCTGTTTTTTACTCTAAAGACTATAACAAACAATTTGTTGTATTATAATAAAACAACTAAGAACATAAGCATAAAAACGGTTAAGGTGAAAATGAAATTTATTTTAAAAAAGTTTTGTTTATCATTAATTTACTAGCAAACAAGTAGGTACAAAGGGAAACAATATTTTCATAAATAATATATATATCTAACAAACAAAATAATTTTTTTACCAAATATTTATAAATTACATGAGTATAAATATGTTCAGAAATAATAACGGTTAAACTTTAAAGAACACGTTCAATAATTACAGTTTAATTGTAATTCCTCTCTAAGAAACCAAATGTCGTTTCACGTCAAAAACTGTTACCACTAAAAATTGTAAGTTATAGATCTATTCATCACTATAGAACCATCGCCACCAGCACACTTTCATCCTGTCCCAGACATTTTCGAAACTAGAAAAATATTAATAATTTTCAAACAATGCTGTGATAAACCTTGTGCTTTATTTTATAAAATATTAGGCATTAATGAAGCACGGGTAAAGACGAACTGTATGTATAGTTTTCTACAAATTTTGAAAAGCAGGAAAACATTCATATACATGTTTTTTTTAAGCATTATAACCTGCTGTTCATTTTAAAGTATAAATTTGATTTGTATAGTACTTTCTGTGTCGCCATAATTCTTGCCTGTCACTTTTGTTGGATTTATTGTGTATTATGAGTTATAAATCCGCACTTTTATTAACCTATAAGAAGCACAGATTCACTAGTTTCAACTATGGTCAATTTTAGAGAATGAATGGAAACTAAACTTTCGCAGCGTAAATTGTAATGTAAATAAATATTATGAATAGAATCTTACTATTAATTTGGTGAAATGTATCATATCTAAATTAAATCATAGTTCCGACATTTTTTTTAGTTTTAGTTTCTAAAATTATTTCATTATTTTTCTGTAATATATGCCTTCAATGTACAACTGTCAAAAGTGTCCTTTTATATTCAGTAAATCTGAACAAGCATTCTTTCTACTAACTGAACATGCTGAATATGCTGTACAAGATTCTTACCTATCCATCGCAGGCCTAACATCCAAAAGAGCAAATTTATATTTATCATCACAATTTCCACCATCATAATAATCTATAACATATCTCACTTCTTTGCCACATCTATCAACAATCCAATCATGTCTGTCGAATGGCAGCTCATAACCCATAAGATTCCGTATTCTCGCTCTCGGACTGTAATCTTTAGCTTTACCCCCAAAACTTTTTAATCTATATATAAAATAGAAAATTGGTTAAAAACAATATTATTTAAAAAGTATAAAGATTTTATATATTTAGTTTTGTAGTACCTTGGATCTCTGCACTCATATGCATGTAATGCTTCCCATTTGAGTACTTCTTGCCAAGCTTGTTCATTGTTAGCGTTATGAATTTTTATAATATTATTCATATCTTCTTGTTGAATATCTTCATCACGCCATCTCCAGCCTTTTCTTAACATTGCATTCCAAAACATCTAATAAATAATTGCAAACTATATATAATGCATAGATCAATAGCTTAAGAGGTATTGAATAATCTTGAGGTTAGCATGATAAGCATATCATGGGGCGAAGTACTAGGGGGCGGGAAGGAACTTGAAAGGATTAGAACAAGGGGTGCCAAAGGGTAAAAAATCCCAAGACGTGTTTTCATTTTTGTTTTCGTGCAATAAATTATAGGTGTAAAATGGTAATAAGTATTAAATGTTTTTTGTTTTTTTTATTCTTGGGTTATTTTATTGTAGGATGTATTATATTTTACATTTTATATCAATAAATATTGTAAGATTTTTGCATTTTCTAGACTAAGCTATAGATTTTACAGATTATAAATCTAGATTTTTTTAGTATTTTGGTTTAAATGTAAATAATATTTAATAAGTTGTTTTAGATAGTAAAATTTGAAAAAGCACATAACTTAATATCCAATCTAATAATATACAAAAAACCTTACTTGTGCACTTGGGTACACCCAAAAAGAACTTTCCCCTTCCTTAACTATTGCCTTTGGAATTGATGATGTTTGTCTCTCTGTAGATAGTGAAAAAGGTTGACCTTGTGAGGGTTTCTGATTGGCCGGTCCCATCTACCATAAAATAATAGTATCTTATTTATAAATGGTATGTTTGAAAAAAATTTAATTCCCACCTGTCATAGTTTTATTAATAAATAATTTAATAAAGCAATGGTAAATTTATACATATTAAAACTTTTTCGTACATAATTCAAAATATGTTAATTTCAGAGCCAAATGTGATACATAAATGGAAATCAGTATTTTAAAACTTTGGAAATTAGGTTCACGTGATGTGCTCATGAGGTGAAGGTATCATTGCATAAAAGGGTCGAACCTTTTGTGCTATAGTACACTATGATTTAAAAAAATTTTAAAGTTAATGATGGGTTAGAATATACACAGTATAATAGTTTTTTAAAATCATTTACAATTATTTGAAAAAAAAATCTCATATTTTATCTACAATTCATGTAAACATTCTCATTGCAGTTAAAGATGTATTAGGAGAAATTTAATTTTGTGATATTTGGCAAAAACAGCCTTAACCTAATTCGAATAATTACTTATTAATTAATTAAGATTACCATGTTTAGAGGATTAATTTCTTCACTTTCTGCCATAGGACAACCACCAGAATCTTTAAAGGTACTGGTAGATTTTTTCTGATGCATTGGACATTCTTCTGGGATTTCGCCTTTAAAGTTTTGATATTTGTTTGCATGTTTTTGTATGGAATCATCTGGACTGACAAACTGAATTGCCATTTGCTGAGCTATTTCAGCAGCAGATACTGAATTACCCATTTCTGTAAATTATTTAATATGAAAACATAAAAATTCGCAGTATACTCGGTGAGGAAAAGTTAGGTTAAGATTATACAATCATTATATAATATTTCAAATAGAACTGTTAGTGTTTTATATTTGATTAAAATTTATACGTACCTTTATGGCTTATAGCATTTATGTGACAATTTGTAATTATAAGTTGTGTGAGAACTATTCCAATTAAAATATTAAATTTTTCAGGGTAGACCAAGTTATGTCAACTGTCTCTTCTTCTACTTTTTTAGTTGATGTCTTGATTATTTAGCTTTGGGAAAGGAAATGTGTATTTTATGTTGCATAACACGATGTATCGTATTTACTTTAATATTGTTAAATATCTACAGCACATGCAAATGTATGGAATAAAAAAAATATTTCAAATCTAGAACACTTTTAAAAAAATCCTAAAACTCTCTTTTAGTTTTTGAAGGGCCATCTCATGTTGTAATGACGTAATTGACGATTTTTTTAATACAAACAAGGGTCATGAGGAACCCCGTTTGAAAGGCTTTCTAATCGTTTATCTAAGAGTATTTATTCAAATATTTCTTTTTACAAGGTCAACATAAATTAATTATTTATTTAAGTATAATGAAATTACAATAAATTCTCATTCCTTGAATTCAATTTCGCTAAGGAGTCAAACAAAGAATATAACATTGTAGTGTCTACTACTGTTTTAAATGGTTGAAAAAAATTAATACTTTGGCTAATAAAAGTGCTACAGAATCCTGAGTTACTCCAGTACTTTCCAAAACATTTTCTGAGTTTGTTTGAAATATTTGGTTGTACTAAATCCTATTTTTAAGATAACTATATATTCCTATTTATTTCGAGGCTTTTGTGTTAAGGAGATTGATATGATTTAAAAGATTAAAAGTTTTGCTTGAATCTAAAAATATTACTACTACATTATTTCTTCTGTCAAGTACAATATTTCACAGTTTGACTAGGACAGAAATTTAACCAAAGGAAAGTAAAAAATAAATAAAGAAAAACGCAGAAGGACTCGTATAATTTACAACTGCTTCCCATTTTTTATTATGATTATTTATTCTCCAGTTGAAGGTACACTAAATATTCTGTATATTTCTAAAAATTAAAAAGAAGTTACCTTTTAAAATTTTTAAAAATATAGTAATTTAATTATCTTGTAGTAAATAAGTGGGACACAACTTGTGTTTCTCATTTTTATTAAAAAAATTGTAAATTAAATATTGAAATTTTTTTATTTATTATTATTATTATTTATTTATATATAATGTACTTCTATATTAATAAACAAAGAGATCACTGGTAATAATTGTATATACTCAGGGTGGGTATGTTTTAAAAGATATAAGGGGCAATATTGCTATTTTGTAAATGAGATAATGACAAAAGTTTGTACCTAACAAGAGATCAAATGAAAATATCACGCAAGTATATTTTGAAATACGGATCTGTAAAAAATATTTTTTATATATTTTGTAACTAAAAATACCATTTATTGCTAACGGATATCCTTGAGAAGTCAGTATCGATTCAAATAAACGATTATTTGTTACATCTTTAGCTTCGGGGAATTTGACCTTATAATAAAAATTTATTGAACTTACACACTCATCGCTTAAATATTCTTGAACTCAGGTTTTAATATTTAATGTGACTTTACTTTTACTTTTCCTTTATATTTTCTTCATCATTCTTATTTCAAAATTATAACTTATCTGTAATATCTACAAAAACAATTACAATATACACAGAAAGTTAAAACAAGGGACGTATTATGGATATTCATGGTATTGAGGAGATATGTACAAATCTATAGACGTTTATTATACATTTAAAAAAATAATGAAATGGATGAGCAATGAAAATGCTTTAAATATTTTCGATGGACCTCATTATTTTCTTGGACACAAAAAAACATTTTTTATTCATAATACGAATATTTGTGAAGAAATATTTAAAAATAGTACATAAAATTATAAAATATTTTTGAAGAAAATCTATAATATGTATGTATAACAGACATTAGGAGATCCATTAGACATCTAGTGATATCCGTGGGATATCATAGGTAGATACGTTAAATGTATATCTAATGGAGATTCATGTGATGTATGGGTTGGAATCAAGAGAGAGAGATGAACTACATAAAAAGAGGAAAATGTTAAGGATGCAGCTAAAAAGACATTTTTTGAATTTGTTCTATAAAATCGCTAATATTGGTTTAAATTTAACTGCCTCTTTATATGAAGAAGTATAAAGATAAATAGTTAAGATTATTATCTATTGTACTTAAATAAGAAACTCGTTGAAGTACAACGTAAACTATATATAACTATATAGACTGTTCCTTAATATTAACAATACAGATGCTTAAGGTTTCAAACAAAAGTCCTCTTATGCTTAAACATGTGGTAGAGAGTCACCTTTTTAACCGGTTTTTAATCATCTTGAATTCCTGACTGCTATTTCTTAATATAATAATTATTATTAGTTACGTACTTACCTCAACGTATTAGATATTTGCATAAAAGAAGTGACTTAAGAATGAAAAAAATATTCTTAATTACATAATTTATGTTTTGCAATTTTCATAACGATTTTAGTTATAAATCATTAGAAAAGAAAATGTAAATTATAAATGTATATTGTAGTATAAACGAAAAAGACAATAGGTTATTTTTTATTCAATATGTTACTATTTACTATGGGTTCATAAAATATGGAAACGCATATCTTCACAATGAAAAAATAATAATAAAAACTTTGATTATACTTAAGTTTTTCTATACTTTGATCGCACTGTATAAATTCAATGCTCAAAAATATAACATAATAAGATTGGTTGTTATTAAATTAAAAAAATACCAGTAAAAGAATATCAGTTTAACATAAAAATAGGATGAAAAGTAAAGCCAAAAGCATGTTAGTAGGAATAAACATTTAGAGAAAGTCGAAATAGAATATGAAGCTTTTGCAGAGGAGGAATTAACAGCAGGAAACGAGGAACAGCTATAAGAATATCCAAAAATATGAAAATAAATAATAGAAGGCGAAGAAGACATGAGAATAAACAAAACTGAATTCAAAATATTGATAATAGGAGACCAGAATATTAAAACTAAAACTGAAATAGGCAACGTTAAAATTGAACAATTAAAATAATTTAAATATCTCTAGAACAAACTGGAAAAGAAGTTGAAATTAACTAAAGAATAAGTAAAAACACTATTCTGTGCTATAAAACAAAAACTCATTTATAAAACGAGATATAAAATTAAACAAGAATTAAAATTTTTAGCACCATATACTTACAGACCAGTACTAACTTACAAATGTTAGTGCTAAATCTTATCAAATGTACTAAAAGTAAAACACAAGTCGTTAAGATGAAGTACTTGAGACATAGAAGGACAAAATTAGAAACTAATATATAAGAGAACAACTAATTAATTTAAACCCCATGTTTATTAGATTTTTTAAATCAATTGACGAGAAGAATTCAAAATTGGATAAAAATGGGGGAAACCATTTAAAAAAAATGAACGGGCGGAAGGTGACTTTCCAGCCAACCTAATTATGGCACAATATTTCTCCCTTCAAATATTATTTGACGTATTTTTTTATTTTCTGTAAAAATCAGTCCTTTAGAAGTTTACTGATTTCAGGTTGGCTGCATCTCGTCGTGTCTCAATATTTCGAAATGAGTGGGAGCCCGGCACGACCAGAGCCGTTTCATCTTAATTTCCTCTCTTTTTTTGCTTGTTATTTGTTAAGGTCAGAATTAATTTTGTCATATTTCATTGTAGATCAGAGATTGCATATCAAAAAGTGAGCATGGTCATTTAATTTTGTGAGTAAAATAAATAATATGAAGAGAATGTTACTTATTAATTTGGTGAAATTTTGTAAAATTTAGTTCCTGTATTAAAAACAAAGGGCAAGGGGCGCTATATTAAATTTTTGGGACTGCGTTACCACCATGAAAATACTTTTTTTTAAATTAATAATTGGAAATTTTATAATATAAAAAATATTAGTCTTATAAATACACAACTTTCAGTTGTGTAGCAACAAAACGGTACTAATTTTATTTCGCCTTGACACTTACGACGGAATGGTAAGAAGAAAAATAATTCAATTGTTCACACTACGAAATTGTGCGATCATTATAAAAATATGATTTAAATGGGTCTTGGCAATATTAAAATTTTAAAACAATGGGAAGTATTTCTCAATTTGAAAGACATGACAACTGCAGATAAATAAAAGAGGTCAACCAGAAGTATTACAACACTGCGTTTTGTTTCCTTTCGATATTCCTACGTTATTATTTTTTATGATCTAAGCAAAGGACGTATTGTCAAATTATTAATAAATTAGTTTTGTCCATATTCAACACAATGTTTTAAAAATTGTTAGGTCTGCATTGTGTCCAAAACTATTCGATTTATAGATCCCAAGAAATCAGGTGTACCTAATAAAATAAATTAAGCATAAAAATATCTTCAAAACGTACCTTAAATTCAAATGTAGATAGTTAGAGGTAAACATAATTTTCTTTGTTAATATTGGTAAAAGCCGTATACTTTTTCATGATAATTTATACCCACTTTCTACTTTTCTGCTTTTTTCAATTTAAACATCACATGAATTTAAAAATTAAATTTTTCATTTTAATTTTTATTCAAATCGAAATTATTAATAGCTAATAAACCATAACCAATAATTGTAGTCTTTATTATCCGTAATAAATTAAATTATTTAAAGATTGTTGCTGGAGGTAAAAATAAATAATTGCGGAGTGCAATTATTTTTGCATCGTAAATGCTAAATGGTGTAAAAATATGTATAAGGTTACGTAAGAGTACATCATCTTCTGTTGATTGTTGATATAACTGTAAAATTTTACGTCAGCTTTATTTGTGTATTGGAAATATTCTTGAATACCAGTTTCACTTTATTTTAACCTATAAGAAACAGGAGTTCAATAGTTCCAACTACGTTTAAATTCTACTGAACGAATAAAATTTTGAGAACTTAAAAGATATTGTTTAACTAATAAGGTCTCCTATTTTTATTTGTTCTGCTATTAAAAAAAATATTTTCCAAATCAATGTTTGGAAGTGACTGGCCCGGCACGACCAGAGCCATTTCTTTGAAATTTCGTCTCATATTTTGTGAACGAGGTTGAACTAGAATTATGGCCAAAACTAACACTAATACTTTGCATAATAACAGATTATCAAATTATTTGCACAATAATTTAAAAAATCGTAGATTCGATATATTGATATCTGCTAATGTAGTTTTAAGAGACTTAGGTTAGGTTACAAAATTTGTTTAATCTTGTAAAAAAATGTTATATGAAACTAATAACCTCAAAGTTTTCTTTAATTTATATTTAACAATTCCTACAACTCCATTATTATTTTCTCATCTACCCTGTTTAGTTCTTAAATACTTGCAGCAATGTTTTTTCGTAACTGTATAATTACTTAAACTGTTTATATATGTATTTATTAATTTTTATAAAATTGTACCAAGTATTATTATCTTATATTATCCCCATTCTAATTTAGAATATATATTATTTATAATTACACAATTATTTTTTTAGAGAGGTCACGTTTTGAGTTTCTACTTTTGCGAACTCCTACATTAACACGTTATGAGAAGAATGCTTGTAAACCTCAATTGAAAAATTTTGTTTTGCCTCCGGCCCGTTACATTAGACAATAAATTATACATATAATTTAACTACATTAAATGTTAGACATTTATGAAATGATAAATTGAATTTACAAGTATTAATCTCCTAAATTTAGCTTGGGGTGTTGTATTCGACATTACTTTCATTTTTAGCTAATTGCTTTTATAACTGCCGGAAAGGAGATGGCTCTCTTCAACCAGACCTTTCATCAGATAATTGTTCTGATTCTCAAAGTGATACTTCGGGTGTTACAAAAAAAGAAAATCAATACAAGAATATTAACAAGGAGAGATTACAGTGAATAATTTGATGAAGAAAATGTTTCTTGATGGTCTAAAAACTTCAGTCACTCGGGTTTGCCACAAAAAATGTCTGAGTCCCTTGCGCCATGTGCCTAAAAAGAACGTAACATTTTTTGTGTACACGGATTATATCAAGTGTCTGAGCTAAATGATTATCATTCAAAGAAGGTGACTCAAAATTGTTGTGAAAATTAAAAACCAATTTTGTAATTATTCAATTTAATCAACCAACTTTCCTCAGGGAAGTCGTATTTAATAAGAAGGTATACTTACACATATTTCGAAACGGTTCATAAATAAAAAGGCCGCCTGAGTTCAAGCATCTTTACGAATTTACCCTTAAAGGTCACCGGTAAAGGTCGATTTTTGCCGACAAATGTAAACAAATTTCTCCTCACTTGTTCTTACCTAATCTATCCGACGCTTCGGAGATATTTCCCAATAAATCACTCGCCTAAATTCTTTTAAAAAACAACAACCTGTGAAATAATAGTTGAATAGGTCTATTGTTTTAATAAAATGAGGAGTATGTCATGCCATTTGGTTCGTGACTAAAATTGCAAAACTGCAATGCACATACATTTTTTTGGGGAAAGGTATGAAATATTCGATGTTATTACATATAAACACTAATATCTTAGGCTTGATAAAATCGCTATGAACTTTAGTTAATAGATTATATTCTTGTATCGTGAAAACCAAACAATTTAATTTTTAACTTCTTATAGAATTGCAAGTGATTCGAATTAAACTCCTCAGGCGAACTAATAAAATTGATTTCCAACAGCAATCTGAAATATATACCTTACCACCCTTGATACATAATTATAATTTGATTAAACAAGTTATATAAATTATTTTATAAATATAGTTTTCAAAATCGATAGTACACATAAATTAGAAAATGACCCAATGCTTTCACTGCTAGAGCTCTGGGCACTCTCAAATAAATTGCTTCATGAACCCGAAATGCGTCAAATGTGGTAAAACATGTGAAATATATATAAAATGCGTCGCAAAAATTAAGATCAATAGAGGCAACAAATAAAATAATTTTACACCAAAATTTGAAAACAACGTAGTCAAAAGTAATATAATATGCAGCCAAATAGTAAGAAACGAAAATCCAAATATTCAAAGCTAAATTACAAGTCGCAATAAACGAAATAGTAAATTTAGAGAAAATGGTTAAACTATTAAAGCAAAAGAGAGATGAACTAAAAAAAAACAAAGAATTTTATGGAAAGAGTAGAGGTAATTTTAAATATGAGGAAATATATAGACAAAATTAATTAGTATAAAAATTACAGTAATAATAAGAAGTATTCATTTAGTTCGAAGCTCAGCATTGTATTTGTTGTATTTTTTAGTGTAATAGTAACTTACTTTATATTCGAAATTTAATTCAAATGTCAACATATTTTCAAATACTCAGACACAGTGAAATATATATTATTTAAATAAAATACCTCAAGTTCCAAATCAAAAGTATTAAGTGATAAAAATCTTTATTTATTGAGTTTTTTTATGGATGTTCGATAAATTGTCGTAACTAAAAAAATGCCCGAATGTTAACGTGATGTACTTTTATGCTGAAGATACGGTATTCAAATTCTCACGACAATATATTTTTAAATGTCAGAAATAGTTGGAAAAAAATAACGTTCTATACATACAATAAACGAGTTTTTTTTTATTCATAAAATTCCCGTTCTAATAACTTTACTTGTCAAAAAGAGTAATTTTTTGTTCCTGTAAAACAAATAACTTCTTTATTTTTTTCTTAGAATTTTAGCAACCTACAGAAAAATTATTTTCAAATGAAAATCTAGTTTTATTTAATCAAATTTGACGAACGAAATTTGATAGTGTACATTAAGAACATTCTTTCTATATCCTGAGCCCATTCCATATATATGTACGAGAAAGTAATAAAAATTAATCAACATCAGTACAAATTAAATATTACACACAATTAATCAATTCGGCAGCAACTAAAAGCCTTTGGCGTAAATATTAAAACCACCTCCTACGGTTAAAATTTTCTCTCTCATTTTTAAACAATAATTTATCAATAAAAAACAATAGAGTCTATTAACTCGTCAATTCATCAATTTCAATAGTTTATAGCCCAATTTAATTTACTAATCTTGGAGTAAGCTAGATAGTCTAGTACCAAAATGAATGCAATCATATTTATTTGGTGAATAAATAAGAAAATGCAGGGTGTTTCAAATGTGTGACAAATCTTTCAGAAACGAATAGAAACTACATAATATTTGAAAAACCCCCTCATAATATTGACAGATTTCTTAAAAGCGCACTTGACTTCATACGATAAAAATTTCAACTAATCATTATCAAGCAATATGTACAAGGATGTATCAGAAAATAACGAGACTGGTGCTGTAACTTCTTCAGAGGTAGAACTTTATGACACAAAAAAATGTGACATGAAAGCTTCATCTTTAATGTATTTTTCCTCAAGTAGGCTTTCAGTTAACTTTTGACGTTTATTACAAATTAATTATTGAATTGTCAGTGTTTTGCGCATCCGTCGAAAAAATGAAAGTGGAGCAGAGATATGCGATAAAATTTTGTGTTCGGTTGGGTAAAACACCAACTGAAACTTTTGAATTGATTAAAACTGCATATCCAGATAATAGTTTATCACGATGTAGAGTGTTTGAGTGGCATAAGAAGTTCAAAGACGTTTGTGAATCAGTTGAAGATGAACCTCGTCCTGGTCGACCACAAACTGCACGAACTGACACAAAAATTACAGAAATTAACGACTTGATACAAAATGATCGCCGGATTGGCATAAAACGAATTATTGACATTGTTAATTTCTCTTACGGTTCCACTCAAAAAAATATTCCTGAACATTTAGGGTACCGGAAAGTAGCAGCAAGATGGATTCCAAAAGTGATAACCGATGAACAAAAAGCGAATCGTGTGACAATTTGTCAGAAATGGAAAAGGCAACTGCAACGTAATCCACACTTTTTAAATAATGTGGTTACATGTGACGAAAGTGGGTTTTATCATTACGATCCTGAATTGAAGTCTCAAAGCATGCAATAGAAGCATAAAGGCTGCCCAAGACCGCAGAAAGCCAAAACTGTTAAAAGCGCTGGTAAAGTTATGCAATTGATTTTTTTTATAAATGTGGTGTTATTTACAATCACATTGTACCTAGAGGAAATACAGAAACTGGGGAGTACTATTCTAATGTACTTCGAGGACCCTTAAAGGCAAAATTAAAGAAACTTCCATTTGTTTCCTGAAATCAAAAAAGAATTGAGAAGTCAAAGATTTGAGTCGGATTTAGAGCTCAACAACGCTGTAATGGGTATACTAAACAGACTATCAAAAAATGATTTCTCAGAAGTTTATGATAAGTGGATAAAGCTGAGTACTTAGAAGGACATTTGTTGAAGTTTCTTAAATAAATGTTTCATTGTTGTACTATAGCACCAGTCTCATTATATTCTGATACATCCTCGTACAGTATGATTTCTTGCTATAACATTTTTAAATATAATATTCTTCTTTTTCTAAAAAAGTTAGTTAATATTACATAGGTATTTAGTACCAAAATCTATTGAACTTCGTTTTCCATACAATCACTTTCACCCAAGAAATAAGTGTCAAATTAACAATTAAAATTTGACAATGCTAAAAAAGTTAGTTCAATTCGTTTTCGTACTCCACGGAAGTACTAAACGAAAAAGAAAGTATCCCAAAACCTCCTCCCATATTTGTATATGGAGTAATCAACGTTCAAAAAATGAAAGAAAAATTAAATGACATAGTGGAAGATGAGCAATATACTATTAAAGCCATGGCCGATAATACAATAAAAATAAATAGCATTATTCCAGTCACCTATAGAAAACTGGTAGCATACATGAAGGAAAATAACATAGTTTTCCACACTTATCAGCTTAAGGAGGAAAGAGCATATAGGATAGTCATAAAATACCTACATCACTCTACAGAAATTAAAGAAATAGAGAAAGAAATTAATTCTCACGGACACAAGGTATGAAACATTATTAACGCTAAGCAAAGACAAACAAAACAACCTTTGAATATGTTTTTTGTTGACCTAGAACCCGCTAATAATAATAAGGAAATATATAATATTAGTAAAATACAAAATAGCATAATAAGAATCGAACCTCCAAATAAGGAAAGAAATATTGTCCAATGCATGAGGTGCCAATTATATGGTCACTCAAAAAAATATTGTTAAAAATGAAACATCAAATTTCTTTAACATCAAAAGTGGGGTCCTGCAGGGCAGTGTACTAGGCCCAAAACTCTACCTTATTTATACATCAGACCTGCCTACATCACTTAACACAGAAACTGGCACATTTGCTGACGATACGGGAATAATCGCAAGCCATGAGAACCCAAACACAGCTTCCTACTACCTACAACAACACCTAAATTTGATAGAAGAATGAGCAAAAAAATGGAAGACAACAATAAACGAATCAAAGTGCACACAAATAACGTTCACCCTAAGAAAAGGTCGCGGCCCTCCAGTCCACGTTAATAATGCTATCATCAATCAAGACACATCTACTCGTTATTTAGGTTTACACCTAGACAATAAACTTACGTGGAAAGATCATATTAAGAAAAAGAGGAAACAAATCGAGATCAGATTCAGAGAACTATACTGGCTTCTTGGAAGAAAATCTAAATTATCTGTAGAAAACAAGGTATTAGTTTACAAAGCAGTAATAAAACCAATCTGGACGTACGGCATAGAACTCTGGGGATGTGCCAGTAAGTCGAATACTGCCATTCTTCAAAGGGTCCAATCCAAGATACTGAGAGCAATCACAGACGCACCATGGTATGTGTCAAATGATACAATTCATAAGGATCTTGGAATACCATTCATCGAAGAGGTCATCAAAGAACGAGGCGGGAAACATTACCAAAGACTAACTGAACACTCCAACCCACTCCTACAACCACTTACACAGCAACTGGATACCAGAAGACTAAATAGAAAAATGCCAATCGACTTCAAGTGAAGTTCGGGGGGGCCCTTCAGTGGAAGAGTCCTAATCACGACATTTTATGGACTAATACCCTTACCTTAGTCCATTGATAGCAAATTAGCTTATAGGATTGTATTCTGATTGCTGATTAAATGTAATAATAAAAAAAAAAAAAATTCGTTTTCGCAGCACACAAATTTCATTTTTCACAAATCACAGCTAAAAACTAACTTACAACTTTGTCGTGGTTACTAAAGAGTTAACATTTTGAACATGAAATAGTGCGACAATTTTACTTTAGCGTGGGTGATAAGCGACAACTTTATTTGAGAGAAGAAGATGTTAGTCTTAATTGTTGAGCTTATGGTGCAGTTGTAAGTATTAAATTTAAGAGAGCATGTAAGAACGGTCAACGAATGAGTATTAAATAATATGATGTGAATATTAATAAAACCTATATCGGAGGACATTTTTCAAAATTACATTAAATTACAAATTTATATTAATTTTGATTTAAAAACGATTTATGGCTGAAGTTGTTTTTGTTTTGAAATAAGCAACATTTAACGGAATTTAACAATATGATAAATTGTTTCTGCGCTTCCGCACTAACCTGAAATATTCAAATGCTCTGTTCTAAGTCTAAACTTTAAACTTTCCCATGGCTTTGGGTTAAAAGGTCGAAATAGAGAAAGTGAGGATGACACACGGATCAGTGAGCTATGGATTTCTGATTTGAATCGCGTACAAATGAAGATCGAGAGGTTTAACCTAGTTTGAGGCTTCGGGGATTAAGAAGAAGAGGAACATGCGCCTACGCAAAAATCGTAAAAACTGTTTGTCGTGCATTTTGCTCCTCTGTGTAAAGTGCGCCGAAACGTTGAAACTGCCGTAATAGTAACGATATTATCTTCAGATCGAGATAATCCGCCAGGCGTGAGTTCCCGTTTGCGTACAAATTGTAGAGGTTTTCACCTAGAAAAAAATTTCCTATGATGAGAGATTATTGAATGTATTGATGTTTTGCTCAAATTTGAAACTCCGAACTTTGGGCGAAATTTTTTACTCACTCTGTAATTATTAAATATACTATGTCCCCCAAACATGGTCCTACGTGAAAAATGTTTTAATCAAGGATGTGTCAAAAAAATTACCGGATCTCAGAAGTTTTATATTATAAAATGGGATTAATAATTGTTATCCTCCTCTTCAATTAACTCATTCTTTAGAAAAAACATATTAATTTTTTTTCTGATTTTATTAATAAAAATGTGTTTAGTTTCTCCAAATTTTAGATTTAATCAATTTAAAAAAATATTAAAGTAAATTTAAATTTATTTAAGCCGTAAAATGAAAAACTTTCAATTTAAAATATTTAGAGAGGAGCAGTATGGAAGTATAGGGTGATATTTTCCTCATCTGCAAAGATTCTCTCGAATATTTTTTGATAAAAGAATTAGTAGTGAAGAGGTAAAAGTATGCTTTTGTTAAGTACCATCGAAAATTGTTTAATGTAAGTTTTTTGATTAAAAAAATATATATGTAGTCACATTTGTCTGTCCTGAAATATATGGAATAAACAATAAATTGTAGAGGAAAGTTTAGTGTAATTGAAAAAATATGACACTAGCTCCAGCATTACTTTATAAAACTAATGAAAGGTCAAACATTTTTTTTGATGTTCAAACGTTTAAAAAATCGCTGAAATGAAACAACTGAAAGTGAACAAATGAAACCGTTTTCTTTAAAAAAAGGAATGTCTACGTTACGACTAGAGACAAATAAAATCACTACATCTTAAAAAATGGTAAAATGGTAAATTTCAATTTTATAAAAAAAATTCATTTCACTTTTGTATGAACATTTTTTATTAAATTTAGCTGAAATTTTACAAGCAATATTTGGATTTCATAAATTTAGGAAAAAGCTAACCTGGAAAATTTGGATGCAACATGCAAAGAGCTGATTTGGATTTATCAAGTACAGTATTTTCCATAGCGATTAATTAATCCCTTTATAAATGTTTATGAAAGCAGATATTTTCGACACGCTCAATTTTAACAAAAAAATGGATGTCAAAAACATAATAAATTATAGAAGGAAGGTTAGTTTAATTGCAAATATATAACCCTTACTTCAGTATTAATTTATAAAAAATTAAAGCTATTAAAATGGTAATTGATCCGATTTCAATTTTGAAAAAAATTTCCATTAGTTTATTGCAAACATATTACTCACTTCAGTTTTAATTTACAAAAATTATGGAGTGTCAATTTTTTATACAGTGAGGTCCATATATATGGAAGACATTCATTTTTAACGTTATTATGAACTTTTGGGGGGAAACCTAAAACAGTTCAAATTTTATTCTTAATTTTACAAGTTATTGCATAAAAATATTACCCCCTCCTTTCACCCCTTCTGAACAGGCATAGCTTTGGGCAAGGAATATTATTTTAATCATTATTTCACATTTTGTTACCGGGGGCGCCATGTGTATTATTCCTGATGATGAAGTTAAGTGGTAACTTTTCTTGACGAAACTTTTTAGTGTTTTTGGTTAGAAAATATGATGTAAACATCATTTCTACGTAATATTGGTAGTTTTGTTTAAATACGATAATTTCATCATTGAACAGTTCAGAGTCACAGAAAGGGTTTTCAAATCAGAAAAAAAGAAAAAAAAATCAGCTTTAATGCTCTATATCTTATTCCACAGCAATATTTTATGAGGGTATATTTGGTCCCATCGCCATATTCTGGTCCAAATAACCTGCCCTTAACCTATGTCCCAATAGTTATGCATAACCCTGAATAAAGGTTAAAAAATATACATTTTGATTTAAGTAAAAATTATTCTTAACTGTTTCCAATTAGATATATATGTGAAATTTAAATTGAAACTGTCCACACACTGTATATATTTCTAATAAAAATAAATAATTTACAAGTTGTTGTGGTTTTTGTAATTCATTAATTTTATGAAGTTAATTAAACAGCAACAAGTAAAACTATTTTTTCTTCATGCAGAAGTGACATTTTAAATATCGCTATTACTCTAAAAGAAATAATTATTTTTTTGTTGAAAATATCTATCTACATAATAAATGTTGTAATAATTGAAGAATTATGGCTTTTAAAACCATAAAATTGCCAAATTTAAATTCTTCGCAATTTCTGGTAAAATTGTCAGAGTGAAAATCCTACATGGACCGAAAACAATGATGTATCATTCATTACACAGGAAATGTTCTTCTGTATTTTTGTTTACTTTTACGCAACGTATCTATAAACACCAGTACAGTGATTTGTTGTGAAATCTATTGAAGTGAAAACTGAACTAATTATCAAACAAATTTAATATTTTTGGTTTTAGAAATATCTTCATTATTATTCTAGTTCCTTGATAGAGTGGATAAGAATTATTCTAATTCTGCTACTACTTTCATTGTTGTTTTTTCTGAGGCCGGTTTTATTAGGTTTAAATGAGTGGGTGTTGCATTAACCCAAGGAAAAATGGAGAAATAAAAGGTTTCGTGAGAAAATGGGCCACATATTCAGGTACAATCACAAAAATTCTGTAATTGAAAACAAATAGTTTGGTGTAAGATAAATGTAAATAAATTGTATATATGATTTGTAGTTAAGGGTTGTTTTAGTGTAGAATATATAGATTTTATTTTATTTTTTGTTGTTAATAGGAGATAATTTTAGTTATAGAGTTAGTTTTAGTTTTTAAGTATAGTATTCCTTAGTTTTGTAGAAAAATAAGATAACGAACTTACCAAACTATTTCGCTATAAATCAAAAATAACATATGCGAAAAAGGTGAAATTGACTTTAAATGATTTAGAGAAAAACAAAAACAAATATATAAAAAATAATTAAAAGCTTAAGATAAAATGAAGAAATCTAAAACGTGTTGGGTTATCTTAATTTTAACAAGGGCGCGAATGTTGAGGACAGAAACAACATCATCTAGTGGACATTCTCAGTAATACTTAAATATAACAAATACAGATAACTTCAATATTCACAACTCAAATGAGGTATATTTAATTGTAGAAAAACTAAATTCGAATTTTTTATTTTAATTATATGCATTATAAAATAGGAATTAAAAAATAAATAATATTTATGATAAATATGTCAACAAAAATAAGTTCCTAGTTTAGGTTGTGCTAATTATTCTTTTCTACACCTTCAGTTTTCTCATAAAAATGGACCTGTTTTCATTAAGATAATTATTGAATGTTCACTGAATTATCTTTAAGATTTCTAACCAAAATTATTAATTAACCGGTTTCATAATTTTAGAATTTTTGTGACTGAAGATGTGGCTCATTTTGCCACGAAACCGGTAGTTCTTTCTATGATAAATATAATTTATAGGCTCTGAGATTATTTCTCCATTTTTCTTGTATTTACTATTTTTATTAAATATTGTCGCACTCCAATTTTCCTAGTTTCCCATACAATTTCATTCTTAAAACTGTATCATACGCCTGTCGAAAGACAATAAACAGTGTAATTTTAGATTTTGTTTATAACTGTTGTTCTGAAACAAGAATTATTAAAATAGCATTCCAAAAAATCTTTTTTACTGATAACACGCTTATTGTTTCATCGAAAAACTGTTCTTGCGCAATTTATTCAATTATCCATCTCACATCTAGAACTATAAGTCTTATTTTAATTAGTTGACAGTTCATATCCCGGTAGCACTTGAATACGTAGATTTGTTTGCTTTTTAAATATATGAACAAAGCAATCAAGAAGTTATCCAGCGTATGAAAGATGATAAACATCTTTAGTAAGCAATTAGAGAATATTGTTGAAATTGTTAATCATTTTAATTATGTCATAAGATCAAGATGGTTCTGTTGAGCTTGTTAACGATAGAAATTAATTAGGTTACGTAAAAAAATATACATAAATACCACAATATAGAAATTTCGAAAATAATCTACTGATTTTATAGTTTTAATTGTATCAATGTTGTCACATTGATGTAATTATTATTTTAGGTTCAAAATAATATTGATAGTTAAGATTCTTTTTTGTGTATGTGTCTATTTGGGTCAAAAATATTTAATATATGTTCTAGTTACATTAAATTTAACCAAACAAAAATAGAAAAATAGCTTGTGGGTTTTAAAGGAGTAATTTTAGAATACTTACTGAATAATTGATGATAAAATGTGTGAATCAAACACCTTCATTTTTGTTTGTTTAAATTTTTTTTTCTGTTTCTGTTAAATCCTTGATTACAGAGTTATAGGCCCCTAAACTTAAATGAGTGATTTTTTTTTATAAACAACAGTGGTTATTATTTATATGTTTGAAAATAAATGGATATTTAATTTACAATTCTCTGATTTTTAGGTAGTTTAATTTACTCTTGTCAATAATTGCAATTTATTTGTATTTTTAGATGATTGCAATTTTTTTATACCTGAAGATACTCTAGAGAGTCGAAATTAGTCGTCATTATTTTGATAGTAAATTTTTGTGGTATGATTTTCGGTTTCTTTTGATTAATTAAATTTATTTATTTCATAACTACATATTGATGTAAAATTAGTAATTTAAATTTGATAAATGTATATAATCAAATTGCTTTCCATTTCGTTGTCAGTATAGTTTTATAAAATGTAAAACAGGTGTTGTCATATTTTTAAAAATGTCTTCTGTAGTTTATTGAAAATACAAATTTATTGATTCCTAAACTATTTTATGTCCAATTTCAGCCAATTTAAAAACATGTTTTCACACAATAAATTAATAATAAATAAGTTAGCTCATATTTTTTTAATTAGTCTATTCCTTTTCCATAGTTTATTGTTTATTTAAGATCCATAAAATCTAAATAAATTTACTGTGCAACATTTTGTTACACCCCGTATCTTAGCAAGAATTTAAAATAAAATCCTTGAATTATAACAAATATTCCTGTTAAAGAATATATTGTCACTAATTTAGAATACGAAATGACAAATTAATTAACCCTCTATTGGCATACTTTTTACATCCTTGAAATTCAAACTTGAATAATAAAATCCTCTTAAATTTTTTCAATTTAAAATCAATTAAACTTACGCGATTTATAGGTATGATATAGAATGCGGGCGAAGATTGGCAAACCGAAGTACAAGAGAAGAGTATGACCCACATTCCTGACTAGTGTGTACCATCTTTAATGCAGATAGAAATTGCAGATTATTGAAAAAGATCGAGATTTAGTGTTATGAGGTTACTGAGACAGTGGCTTGTTAATTTTTCTTTTTTTTTTATAGAAATTAGAAAGAACATTTACAGTGTACATTTTACACGTTTTCTGGAAAACCATTGCTCTAAGCGACTTGAAACAAGAATACCATTTTTTATGGTAAAATGTGCGTAGTTTTTAAAAAATAAAATCATGTAAAATAATTCCAAAAAAGTTATTATATAATATAATATAACGCCTCTAACTTCCTTAATAAGCTTTTATCAACCAATACATACAGCAAGTTTTTTTACCAGTTTTAGAAATACTATCCCAAGCATATATTAATTGGATTGTTATCTGTGTAAGTTGTTTTTAAATTAGTTTTTTTATATTAAATTGTTATAAAATTATAAAAATGCTTTTATAATGGCGGAACATGATGATTTTATACAAGTAATGTTTTGAATAATATACATTTTTATTATGGTTTGGCGGATTCAGATTAGAAAATGAAGTTTGAAATTTCATAATATTAAAGAGAAAATTATCATATACTTGTTGGGAACCAATTATAATAAAAATAATTCAACAATAAGGAGAACTTTCTTATTATTTTTTTGAATGAGTAAAGAGAAAAGAAATATTCGAAACTTGTAATATAATCATTAAATATTAAGCATTAAACAATATTTGATCTAGAAATCAAAAATAATTTTACTCAATGAATTATAACATGATGGTATTTGGTTAGTCCACATCAAAATACAGCTATAAATAGTTTGAATAAGATTGAAATATTAATCATATTATTATTTTTGATTGAGTTTATAAGAAATTTGCAACAAATTATAAATAAAATTGAAGATATTTATGTATTGAAATATCAAAAAACCTAGAGCTATTGCGAAATTTTACCAAAGAATATATTGTACAAAAAAACTATTACTGGCATTGTAAATGAGAAAGAATAAGCTTTCTCAATTTATAATTCCTATTTATCAATATTGTAAAATTCTTCAAAATGTCAGACGAATTGTTAATATTAATTTTGTTAGAGTGCTGTGATCTCAAAAACCTATAAATAAACTACGAAATTTAGTAAATGAGACTTAATTTTTGACCTACTAAGGGTGAACGTCGTCAAAATTGTTTAAAATCAAAACACTTTTGGTAATAATTGTCTAATAAAAATAGGAAGTTTGTACATAATCTAAAAAGAAAATGTTTTTATAACATTGAATTAAGTGTATATTTCAACACAAGAGATTAATAAGTAATTACATGCATTTCTGATTTTTGTTTAAAATTATTTTGTTTATAATTGTGAAGGATTTATGAAAATATTCAACACGTCCATAAAGTTATCCATAACCTAGACATCGGACATATGTTAATTCATTAAAATAAGTATAAACATTTAATAAAATTTACCTAGTAAACTCTTTGTGAAAAGATAATTCTGATAGTGCTCCGAATTACAAGATCATTGTGATATTTTTATTTCGATATGCATTGGAAGAATAACTAATGCTTGTTTCATATGACAATTGACACATAAATCTAATCATGGAATCAAGACAGGACCGTATCTAAGTGACAAGTATAACGTTTTGAGACTTTATATTTATTAATTTTAATAAAAATAATATATTGTAATTTCATTATTATAAGGTAAATTATTTAATTATATATAATAAGATATAAACAAATTTAAAAAGAAATTAAAAAGTTTTTTACAATATACATTTTTGTAGAGAAGTTATAAGCCATGTTTATGCCATAAATCTTTTCATAAGTTAATTTTTATTAAAAAATATCAATTATACGCCCAGTTTTTAGGTTAATAACAAGTATAAGTTTTTTATTTAACATACGGTTAAAAAATTAAATTAACCAAATAAATATAATTTATTATATATTTTTATAAAACTTGCAGATAAAGATTTGCACCGCCTATGCTTATTAAACTTTGCCTATTCTTAGTAAATACCGAATTTGGCATTTTCAGAGTCGTGTCGCTCTAGATTTCCGATCTAGATCTATTGATTTGAAAATTATTCTTAAAGTACACATCGCCGAGGAAGAAAATTGACAAGTTCTCATGCTGTACAGACATAGATACCGTGGATTTATTATGCAAGGTAAAACTGTACGAGAAGAGAGTAAAAGTTACTTTGTCTAGATAAGGAAAGTGCTAATTACGCGATCTTCACACAGTTTACATACTATTTTTTTGTAACGTTCATTTATCAATTAATTAAAAAAGGAATTACTAGAGAGAATGTAGAAGGGAACTTCTTTAACATTTCTCTCCAACCGCAAACTAATTTGGCTCCCATCTTCATCTATGGGGAAATAGTAACTACTAATTATAAACAGCAGAAGATATATAATTAACGTAATAGTTTTATAGCTATAGTGATCAGGATATATACCCGAATTTGAAGGTACACCTCAAAGTTAATTAGAGGGTCACATCTCTGTAGTTACAACATCCATTTTCTTAAATTCAAAATTACCTCTAAGCAATGGAAATTCTAAAAATTATTCAAAGGGTAAATTAACAGAAAATTATTCTTTAACGATGTAAGAAATGAAAATCAATAAAATTAGGGGCGAAAGTTTAAAAAAGAATTATATTTAAATTATAAATTAAAAAAGTTATGGGATGGTAGATTTCAAGAATATACCATGTAAAAGTTTATAAAATATTAACCAGCGATTTTTTTACGAAAAAAAAATGAGTCACTGCATTTAAATTGCACCCAGTAGATGTGATTTTTATTAAAATTTGTTTATTAATAAAAAACTAAATTTTAAGTTGAAATTTTGTAAATAACTATTACCTGATGTATTCTGAAAATTATATCCATAACTTTTTTTATTATTAAACATATTCTAATAAAAGCTGGATCACATCTATTGGGGTGCAATCTAAATCCAGTGGCGTACTCTTTTTTTGATACAAAAATCGCTGGCTGAGTTTGGAACCCATATAAATCCAGTGGCGTGTGCATTTTTGATAAAAGATTCCCTAGTAAAATTTGCGAATTATTGACTATGAAAAAATATCGTAGTGCTCCTTAAAAATAAGAACTCTTTGAAATCTCGTCTCCAAATAAAGTTTTTAATGCACATTTAAAAAAAAAAGGTTGAAATACTATAGTGGTGTTTCCAATTTAGATGGGTCACACTGTATATAGTGGATGAATTTATTTCATGAACTACACACCGAATATGTTGGGATTAAATAAAAGCTTGAAACTTAAATTTTCCGGTTGTCATTTTAGTTGATATCAACTTTTATATTTAAATGAATAATCAGTATTTTTTAATATACATTCTAATTAATAACATTTTATACTAATTATGCTTTAAAGCGTTTTTTGATTATTTGATTTGAAAAGACCACTTACATTTTAATTCATTTCTTCATGTTGCTCTTTCATTGAATCACGTTTTTTAGATTGCATTTTAATTTAATTCACAAACTACACTGTCAAAAAAAATGTCTATTCAAATATAAAAGTAAACTACACATTTAATAAAAATCAGAAAATCATTAATTTTAGTTTCAAATGTGAACGATCGATTGTCATTAATGAATGTTTATGTAACTTAATAAAAATGCAAAAATTCACTTTAGTGAATGATTAATAATTTATATAATGGATTAAACAATAATTTGGTAGTAACCGCATCATAATATTTGTGATTTATTACTATACCAAATAAGACTTCTAATCATCATCGATTTTTTTAAATATTTTATTGTGATTAGTACAATCTAATAGGTTTAATACTTTGGAATGTATAAAATGTTTTTTTAGGTATTGTTTGATAGAAACTAAAACATAAAATTTCTTAATGTCTAAGATTAACCATTATGTCAATTTTCAAATCATTAATATGGATCTAATATACAATTAAGAGTAACTTGCGCAATTCTCATTTATGGTTGATTTGACGTTTGACATTTATCCCATACTAGGAAATAATTGTCGTCACATTTAAATAAACGATAATAATGACACGACTTAAGTATAATTTCATTTATAATTTCCATGCTCATTTAAAAACTAAGTGATCTCTTAAATGTAGATTAAGAATTCTTAATATTTATGTGTAAACATGTGAATCCTGTTCGTGATACTTTGTATCCTGTTTACATTGGCGTACTAGTAATATAAATATTTCCTTTACCACATTTTAATCTTGTATAGATATATGAATTTCTTAATAAAAAACTATTTCGTTGGAAAAAGAAGTATATCTAATAACAACAAACGCTAGTGTTTATTTAATGTTGATTATTTTTTAAATTTCCTTATAAAATCTGAACCCTTAAGGATCACAAAAAAAATTACATATGTTGTGACCCCCCCCCCCCTCTAACTATATAATAAAATATTTGAAGAAAAATTTAAATAGCATTAGGGGTCGAGTTATAGCTTATTTCTACTCATTAGTATCATTATAAATACGCTTTATGGTTTTTGACTAAATTAAATTTAAAATGTGACATAAATTAATCAGATAAAACAACACGTCTTTAATAATTGTAGTACATTATTTTAAATTCATGCATAATTCATAAACTCCACTAAAAAAATCTGTTTTTTGTAACTTTCTTTACATTTTTGCAGTGTTTCTATGGCAATTGAGGGAGTAGGTTCTGGTAATCTTGGAGGCCATTTCGGTTATTAGTTGATCGATTATTATTTCTAATTTTGATAAATGGTATGATTTTCATATATTAATCACGATTTTTTCGATTTCTATCAAATATATTGCCTACAAAAACCAATAAGTCAGATTTACAATTATAACGTAAATAGAGAATTAAAAAAGTCTTTCAATTTCAATTTCAATTTTTTTAAAAAGTAGCTTCCCCACCCAAGGAAATCAAAATAGACTTGTGCGAGGTTTTCCTTGAATGTTTTGTGATACGGAGATTACAGGTTGTCATTGAAATGGTGTAAAAAAACTGGTAACAAAGTTCCTATAAGTATGGATAGTTAAATGTATATTAAGGGAGTTAGGGCTTTAAAAGGGTAAATTAATAAATTTTTTTTAATTTGTAAGCCTATAAAACAAGATAAAAAATCCAGGTTGGCGTTAAATTTGTTCCTTAATCAAATGGTGATATTGAAAAATTATTTGTTTAATTCGAAAGGGTAGTTCTCACTAAAATATTGGGTTAATTCATGAATAACTTTTTTGGGTTTTGTATTTTACAATGTTTGTTCACTTTTTGAAAACTACCCATTTTTTCCCATAAAAAAGGCACTATGAGAACTATTATCACCTCTCAAATTTTTTTACACCATTTCACTGACATCCTGTATAACACCACAAATGTTAACGTAAGTCAGTTTTCTTTAAATGGATTTGGTCTTGAATAAAATTATTCAAAATAATCGGTACCTTCTTTATACAACGTTATTGAAAATCTAAATAAATTATAGCTTTCGAACAATAGGACAACCTAACCTTAATGATGAATAATTTTAGTGTTGCAGGTAGATTTTTTTCTAAAAATGTTGCCTAATTTTATTTAACAGCGCCCACAAATTTATAAATTATTAATTGGTAGCCGGAGACTATATAATTAAAAACCAGTAATTTAAAATGAGCATAAATAATATTTTGACAATTTTACCTCATTAATTTACTAACCCATACCTGGTATGTGATTAGGTTATTAAAATAAATAAGTGAAATACCGATTTTGAAATGATAAATTTTATTGTAAGTCGAATATATCACAAAACCAAATTGAATTACGTAAATTTCCTATGAAAACTTTCTCAAAATCAACTGAATTTTAAATAAGCAAAATTTAATAAAAAAAAAATAAAGATCTCATAATAAATGTACATTAGCATGTATCTATTAAGATGTAACTATGGTATTGCAGTGTCTTGAGGATTGTCTTATAGATCGAAACGTCGATATTTAAAAAAACAGATTTTTGTTTTTTTGACCCCTTCTAAACAGCCTTTCATTTTTTAAAAATCAATGATAATAAAAATAAATTAAAAATTGTTGTTTTTACAGGGTGACTCCAAATTCGAATACTGCTTTGATGAAATAAAAATTATCTAGTTTTTATAAATATCAGAGTGTAGGTACCTCAAGCTTAAATGAACCGGTGTCTAAAATAGTTATTTTCGCTAATTAAAAAACCAAATAAAATTAAAATATAATTTAATGATATTTATTATGATTCATAATTTGTTTTAATTAATAGTTGTGTTTTTCTATTAGGTTGTGGATTTGATAGAGAGCAAGAGAAGAAATTAATTAATATTACTAGTAAAAATTAAAAGAAAATGGTGACAAATCCAATGAATAAACTAAAGGATTAGTAATAATGAAATAGTTAGAAAAGGAAAAACTGTGAAAGTAGAAGAGAAGACTGATTACAACAAGAAAGAAATTATAAAAAAATGAGCAAGAAATGAGGCTACAGAAATTAGCATGGACATAAATGGAAAAGATAGAGAAAATTCACAAAGAAATAATATTGTAGAAAACAAATTAATAATCATGATCAGGGAAAAAAATTGGAAACAGGAGAAATAAAAATCAAGAAAAGCTAGAACAAATGAAAAATTTAGACGATGCTAGAATAATAACATCATGCAAAAAAATATCAACATGTAAAAATTTGATGATCACATCTATAACTTGTAGCGAAAGGTATTTTTAAAAATTATAAAAAAAATAGAATGGAAGAAATTATAGCCTTTTCTGATGTTCTGAGAAATAATAATCAGAAAATGAGAGAAAATGTAGTGACATGGTACTCCAATAAGGAACTTTATCCAAATAGTTTTAAAGAATCTGAGAAAGTATTTTTAAACTAATAATGTGGCCCCCCCCTCAATCCTGCTAGCTCGAACTCAAGAAATTAAAAGGGAAATTGTTATACATTTTCGCCTTTTCATTACGCGTTTTCTTATGCGTATAGTATCTGAATTTGTATAAGGATTAGTTAGTGAATTTATGGAAAAATAAATTTTACTAAATACAAGAGTTTATGGATAATATACCAAATAGTAGTACTAAGGAAATTCTTCTAGTTTTATTTGAAAAGACCATGGATCATATGAAATATAGAGAAATATGAACGTTTATGTTAAAGATAAACAGTTAAGAAGAAATATAAATTTAAAAAAGGAGATATGGCGATGATAAAAACTTTACCAGTATTTAATTATCCTTATATCTTTGGTGTAAGATATCCATTTACAAATAAAAATCGAGTAATATTTAGTATATTCCAAAATTTATAACTTCTGAACTTAACTTACCGTAATATTATAAAACATTAATAAATAACGGTAAGTGTCTAATTTAAAATTTGAATTTAAAATTTTCTTTAGAAATTAAATTTTCAAATAAAATTTGGGAAATTTTAAGTTGTATAATTTGTTTTAATTTCTGTTTTATTAAACATTTTATTATTTATTACATTTAATAGTTGTTGTTTATTACGTTGTGGATTTGGTAGCAAGTAGGAAATTGCCAAGTATCGTCAAATTAAAAATAAAGATTGGTTTTTTAAAGTTTATTAATAAATTATCATAAAAAAAACGTTTACTTTTAATTATTAAAGCATAACTGATCAAATAATAAAACCATTTATCCCCCAACCTAGTCATATTTTCTATCTGAATTAGCTGTTAATTTCTTGAGTGACAGACATTGCAGTTGAAAAGGAGTGATTAAAGTAAGAAGAGTCATCCTTCCGGAAAGATTTAAGTTTCCGTCATCAAAATTACCACGATAGTTGCTGCCATCGTTGTCAGGAACATCTCGTTACGAGGCAAAACTCGGCGAGTTCTAAAACAAGTGAAAGCAATATGGGTAAGGTCATGCTAGTTCTAGTCGTGATTTTTTGTCTCATGTACCATCTCAGGGCCGGCAAAAGGTTTAGTTTAGGGTCAATAGATATCGGATACTAGTTCTCTAAAAAGTTTTTCTCAGTTATTATGAGAGGAATAGACAGTGGTAAAGAAACAAAACTCTAAAACAGGATATAATTTTCTCTAGATTCCTGCTTTTAGTTTGGTGTGGTTTGGATCAAAGAAGAAATCATTTATTCACTAAACTTTAGTCTAATCTACCGGAAAATATTGTATGAATGTACCGGGTGGGCAACTATGAACGCTCATCGGCCATATCTCAGGAATAGTTTATAGTACAGTTTCGGGAAAAAAAATTTATAAAAAAAGTTGCCCTGAGAAAAACCTAGAAATTATTTACAGAATAGTGGTTCCAACGCTAGAAGGTGTAGTTGAATACCAAAAATTAAAAAAGCAGAATTTTACAAAATTTACATAACTAAAGGGTATTGGAAATACGACGAAAAATTTTGCGTATTTTTGGTTTACAAGTCTACATTTTAAAAACTATATGTTTCCATTAAAGAAAAAATTTTATATCTAAAAAAAAAATAAACTGCTCCCTCTAGCAATCAGATTATTGGTTAGATTACTCAGAGCTTAAAATTATTTAATATGTGGAGAAAAGCTCATTCTAATAACACCAACATTGTAAAAATCGGTTAAGGAGAACCGGAGCTATAGGCATTTTTTCATAACAAGGTACCCCCTCTCCCTCACCTTTTATTTGAAAAAACAGGAACTAAAAATACGCAGAATTTTTCGAAGAATATGATGAACGTGTTTCCAATAGCCTTTAGTTGGATAAATTTTGTAAAATTTTGCTTTTTTTAATTTTTGGTATTCAATTACGCCCTCTAGTGATGGACCAACAATTCTGTAATTATTTCCAGGTTTTTCTCGAGGTCACTTTTCCCGAAGCTGTACTATAATCCAATCCTAAGATATGGGCGATGGCCGTTCTTAGTTGCCCACCCGGTATATTCACACAATACTTTCAAGTATGTTAGACTATGTTAGTGAATAATTGTTTGATCCAAACCACACTAAACTAAAAGCAGGAATCAAGAGAAAATTATATCCTGTTTTTGAGTTTTGTTGTTGAGTATTGGAGATGGTTTCACTTGTAAAGGGCACACCTGAAGTTGCTGCGAAGGAGTTGTCATAACCAGCGCTCTTATTATTATTATTAATAAATCCTGAAACTGGAAGGGTAGATAGTGAGTAGTAATAATCAAAAATAAAACATTTTTTTTTATTTTAGAATCTTTTTCTGTTCTATAATAGAATATTTCTTTTTTCTTTTTTTTAAGTGAACCTTATTAATATGTTTTATATAAATATTGATTCTGATAATTTAAATTTTTGTAATATGATAAAAATGTGATATTTTTTTGTTAATTATGACAATCTTATCGCCGTCAAAATGTCACAATACTTAAATGGCAGTTATTTTATTCTACTGTTTGTTTATTAAATTTTGGGCTAGCGCCGGTCCTGTTTGTATTCTTGATGATGAGTTAGTTCTCTCTTTAAATCTCGCGCGAATCTATTCCCGTGTGAATAAGCGGGTTTTAGCTTTTAGGAATGTTTTCGATTAAACGCGTATTTTGTAGGATCAAGGATGGCACGACTTTTTCAATGTTTATTAAGTTTGTTTGGCGAAATTAGATTTGTTGATCTAAATCCGTGTTAAGTAGGTTTTAAATTCAAATCGTGAATAAAAATATTTTTTTTTATTAAATCCAAATAGTAACAAACAATGGCTTTGGTTAACTTGTTTGCATTTAGAAGCACAATAAATATTTTTCTTTAATATGTAGGACTCTTATCACTTCACGTAAACAGTAAATAAAATAGGATCGTACACTTAAAAAAATAAAAATATATTATTATAACAATTGTCGTTTGCAATATGCGGCTCTAAATTTTAAAATATTAAGGAAAATCGAATTGAAAGGAGGCGAAAAACATTAAACAATAGATGAAACAGAAATAGAAGATACACCAGAAATAATAGAACCGAATTTAGAAGAAACTATATTAGAAAATAAAAGAGATGAGAACAATGGGGGAAAACAAGAAAAAGAAAAAGAAGAGAATAATAAATATAATAGAAAGTGAATTAATATAAAAGGAAATTAAATTGGAAGATAGAATGAAAATAGTTGCGCAAAATAAAATTGAAATGAGAAATGAAATGAATAAAATGGAAATTGAAATAAAAAAGATATAAATAATATGGGTAATAAATTATAAACAAAAGGATTTAGTGAAAAGTCAATTGAAAAAACTGATAATAGACATAAAATTATGGAAGAAATTTGGTATCAAAAGATATAAACTTGGAACATACAGGAAGAGGTGAATATAAAAAATAATAACATTTTCAAAATTATAAAAGAAAAACTTAAAACAAATGTAAATTTTAAAATAAGGAAGGAAGAAAATAAAATTGAACACGATAGACAAATATGGAAAAAAATTCAGAAAATGATAGTATCCAGTAGAAAAAAATATTAACGACATATAATGGGGAACCAGTTAAAAAAAATAGTCATTTCTGAGAAGAAAATTGTCAAATTATTGTGTAGATAAATCAATATCAACATGTTTTCTTTATATTATTTGTACCCCAAATAATATTTTTAATTAATACTTTCATAATTTGTTTTATTTTCTGTTCAATTACATATTCTGTTTTATTTTGAGGATGTATAATAACCAAAAATAAATAAAATGAATTAATTAAAAAAATTATGTATAACAAAGAACAGAAAGAAACTGTTGACGAAAATACTTATAGATATTTAGAAAATAAGAAATAAAGAATAAAGTATTAAAAATATTAAGAGAAAGACGAAATTGTATCTAAAAGTAGATTTTGTTGAAATAAAGGAATTGTAAGAATATGAAATGATGTAATGATAATTAAATAAATAATTTTGAAGAGAAATATGATGAATATACGAAAATAGATTGAAAGTGATTAATTTAGAATTAAACTGGAAAAGATAAAATAATGATACAAAGAATAAAAGAGATGATGTCATTTAAACAATCGGTTGGATACAGAAAATATTATTTATAAAATTAAATTTTGGGAAATTATAATAGTTTTTTTTAAGAACAATTATTAATTCTATGTAACTGTGAAATTTATTTCTGGTATTAACTATAAGATCTAGTAATTTGTTTTTGTTTTATGATTGATGATTAAGATGTTGATTAGATTAACATTTATGGTTTTGTAAAATATTGTCAAAGTCTTAAAAAAATAAAAAAAATATATATATAAAAAATATATTATCATAATAACATTAATTCGCTAAATGAAATATTCACCTCCTATTATGTCTGTTTTTTTTTGAACAGTAGCAAATATTAATCACAACAACCTGTTAACTTCATTAAACGTTGTGTTAATTATGATTTTTTAATTACCTAAATTACCAATCTCACTAAATCTCAAGGCTTTTTAATATAAAGAAAAAGTAGATATATTCACTCTACAAAAATTTGGCCTCTGGCTTGAGTCTAACCTGTAATTTAACAATTAGATTTCTTTCATCGAAATTGATCAAATCCAAGGCATTTAACTATTTATATTCATAGGCGCTCCTAAATAGTTCCAATACATTTCATGGTAGTATTTGTTGTTCATTCAATAGGCAGAAATATTTTAGAAGGTTGGACAAATAAATAAAAGCAAATAAAGAATTATAAATTGATTTCTTGCGTTTCAATATTTTCAAATTTTATTCTCTGTTTAATTTCGATTAATCAGTTATGTCTATGTATGTTCGAAAAAAGTAAAGTAGGTACCTAAATAGGCAGCTTAGCCTGCCGAAGGTCAGTAAGAATGGTGCAAGATGATCTCTTCATGTTCCTAAAAAGATAATCATAATCATGTAACAGTTCTCACGCTGTGGAGTAAGAGCTAATAATAAAATAAAATTAATGATTAGTTTACTATATATACCTATATTTAATTTTATATATCGCATGTTGTGAGGGAAAACGAAATCAAGTATTTTTGTTACAGCACTTTATGCTACTGGAATGTGAACATAAGTATTAAATGAATATAAGTATTACGAAAACTAATTTATAGAAAATTGTTTCTGCTCTTTTATACTTATTTAGCCATTTTAATTTAAAACAGAATTAATACTGTCTTTATTATAATTATAATAATTTAAATGTTGTTTACTAATTGTAAAAAGGACCTGTTAACTAACCAATAAATAAATAGATTTGGTTTTCCATTAAGGCTGCAGTTTAATTTAACTTACAAGTTAAAGTTTTTTTAATCATTTGTGATTTTAATATTCCTGAGTATGTAGAAAATGAGAACAGTGCCAAAAAATTTGCACTAGTATCTTTTAAAGTATTTTTTAATTTAACCCAATATAATTTAATTACTAGTGAATCTGGCAAATTATTAGATTTAGTGCTATCCAATGAAAACTGTGAAGTTAAGGCATCTGCTGATCCGCTAGTAAAGGTTGACTCATATCATCCTCCACTTGATATTTTTGTACCAGTTAACAAAACAAGCAACACATCGAATAATCCTGGCACACTTTCTTTTAATTTTAAAAAAGCAAATTTCATGATTCTTTATATTGCACTTTTGAATTTAAAGTGGGATTTTTTATTAGGTATTTGAGAAGTTGAATCGACTTGCAAAATATTATACGATACTTTATTTGAAATATGTGCCAAAAACTCGAACCAGACAAAGAACATATCCACCTTGGTATACTCAAGATACGATAAGAAATATAAAAAAAAGCGGATAAAAATTGGAAGATAACGTTTTATTGACTGAATTTAGGAGTTTGCGAAATAAAATAAAAAGAAATATATATTTCGCAAAAAACTATATTCAGAATATTGAAATCATTCTAAAAACTGATATTAAAGCTTTTTGGATTTACGTTAAACTGAATAAATCATACTCTGATCTACCTGCTAGAAGAATTTGTGAAAAAAAATCGTTAAAAATTTAGCGACTCTTTTTCAAAACACATTTAAAGACTCTTCAAATCCCTTTATCACCCCGTACTTTCCGAATTCGGATATGTTTTACCTACAAAATATACGTGAGGAGGAAGTCTTGATTGCATTAAAAAAATTAAAACCTAATTTTACAAAGGGTCCTGATGATATTCCTGCATTTCTCATCAAAGACTGTGCATATATTCTATCATATCCCTTAACCATTCTTTTTCATTTATCCTTAAAAACTAATATTTTTCGTCTATTTGGAAATCTAGTAGGATATTCTCGGTATTTAAGAAAAGAATAAATTCATTTAATTAGTCACTCAATGCCTCTAACAAAATCTAATTTATAGATTATTCAAATTAGAACACAATAAAACGAATTAATAATCTAAATCAAGAAGACAATTAATTTCCATTTTTAAACTATTATGTTAATCATTCTCTTTCAAGGCCCAATAAAAATTTGAATCCATAACAAAAACAATCAGAAAGACTAATTAATTAAAAAAAGCAGAAAATCTTTTTTATTATTCATAACAAATATCTCCAAGAAACATTCCATGGCTGTACGAGGTACCACGAGGTACTCTTTTAAAGGCCTTGTAATAGACCAAACCGTAAAGCAACAAGATTGCGTTACATTTTTTTTTAAACTCAGCAACACAGCAATTAAGGCCCATCAAATGTTAGTTCAAATGTTTGGGTGATGTAGCCTTAAGTAAATCAAACACTTTTAAGTATTTAAAATGTTTAAAAAAAAATCCGCGAAACTGTTGAAGATGAGGAGCAAGTTCGGGTAAGTTTTCATCTTGCATCAATCCAGGCACCATTGTTACTCCTCATCAAGTTATCGTGGATCGATTTGAGAAATCATGAGAATGCACCAGCCCATACAAGCTAAAAACAACATATCGGTTGTGATCCGTCCATCCTATTTACCTGACTTAGCACCATGCTATTTTTTCCGACGATGAAATCCAAGCTTAAAGAACGTGGATTTGACAACATCGAGGAGAGGAGGTCCTAAAGGCATTGATTTCAACATACTTCGAAGGGTATTTCCACTCAGGCGAGACGTTAGCAACACTCTGTAGACGCAAAGTTTGACGGCTTTGATACACATAATAAATTCTCTTATAGTTTCTTAAATAATATAATAATGATAAGTTTTGGATAGCACCTCGTAAAAGTTATTTTGGTTAACTCTTTAACAATGCAAATCGCGATGGGATTTTTTTATTTCCTATGTCAACAAGTTGGTTATGTTCCTACGACTCTCCCACAAATTGAGTCACCTTTCTCAATACGGATGTAACTAACTAAATAATTTACCATATTTGCATACATTATTCAATTATGACTAAAAATTATCTTTGCGGCAATGTAATACCTCTTTAGAAAGTAACAGCATATTCTCGTTAAGAGAATTTATCAGTACTCTTTGTATTAGTAAAATCCTGATATTATCCTAAAAGTAAAAGTTTGTTTGTGTGGTTGATATCGGTAAATGTCGCTTTTCCTTTAAATCAGTCTTGACTTTTATTATTCATTTGGTTTTTAAGTAACTGAATTATTTATATGTGATTTGTTTTGAACAATAAACAGTCTTGGTGTACTTGCGGTTTTCTTCAAGGCTGCCAAGGTGCATATAAAGATTAAAACTTAAAAAATACTATAATTTAGATATAACGGACTTGTCGCATTAGTATATTGTGCTACATCTAATTTCAATTATTATAAATAAATAAACTAACCTAATCCTGTTTAACTTTATTTTGAATGCTAATAAGGTTGGATTGGGTGTCTTTTCTACAGGTATGCGTTATTAAAATGTTCAGTAATATTCGAGTTTCTCGATGTTTCCGGTAGTAGTTATAGAGGTTCTCCTAAACCTATTATTGAATTAAAGTTTAGTAATACATTTTTTTTTAAATATTTATAATAAGAGTATTTATTGAAATTCTTAAAAAATGTAGAAAACGTGCAAATAAAAGATCGAGTTGCCAAAAAAAGACGTCAGTTTTTTTCCCGGGTAAGTTTGGAAATTGTTAGATTTTTAAAATTGTTACTACTGGCACCGAATAATAAATTGTAATCTTCTGTGCCACTGGGAAACCATTATATAATTCATTTTAAGGTCAGGAAATGGAAGAATATGAATTTTGACTGATAATAATTTAATTCTGTTTCAGAGAAATAATTAGACTTAGAAGGGCTAAAAAGAAATTTGTTAAACTATGCAACTTATTTGATTACTGTGGAATTATTTCTAAGAAATTAAATTATTATATTGTTGATAATTATCATTTTTAAGGTACGTATTTTTAAGCCGTAACAAACTATCTATTCTTAAAGATCTTTCACACCAATAAATCAATATTTAACTGTATTTGTAGCTCTTGGTCTACCTTGACCAGTCTCTGCATTCTACCAGATACTTACGTCGAGGAATTCCCAAGAGTTTTACGATATACCGATTGTTAGATCATCAATATGTACATTATGTAGAGCAAGAACTTGTGGAGCTTCTTTTGGGTACATTTTCAATTTTCCTCAGTAAAATTTCAGAAAAAGATTCAAAATACATAAGGAACACAAATTCAAAAAGGGGGAAGACGTAAAACAATTTTTAATTTGCATTTATAAAATATTCATAGTTACCAATGTTAGCGTGATTTTTCTATGCTAACATCGAAATGAAATTTAGTCTTTATGAAAAACGTTATTTACTATTCAATAGTATTAAAAGAAAAACATCTCAAAAATTCAACTATCCGGTTAATTTTTTTAGAAACTTATATGAAACTCGTATTTGGTCGCCTTTCTTTGTTCTATTGTTATTTGGAAGTATTGTAATTTTAAAAAACAATTTTATTACCGTTAAAGTCCACGATATAATTGGATTAGTATAAGAGAAATTTTCTTCATCCAAATCTCTTTTATGATGCTATTGTAAAGCAATTATGTTATTTTTTTATATCGAAATTCAAATTTCTTTTCAATTATAGTAAAATAATATTCGAATCAAAAACCTTTGTGTAGTGATTCACTAAGGACCTTAAAATAATTGAAACCAACTTCATTATCCATGACCGATCCCAGGCCTTCAAATATAAAAGAACATATTCATCTGTTTCCAGTATACTAATAGTCAAGTTGAAGGATTACATTCAATTTTTCAAATAGATAGATATCATTAATGATAGCATAGGAAATTTGTTACGTCTATCATGTAAAATTTGGTAATTTATTTGAAAGAACAACTCCGATTTTGTAATTTGGATGTAACAATGAGGGCCAACAGTATTAATCAAAATATTAATTAAATAGGAATATCATACGATTATATAGAACTGGATATACAGGAAGTTGGGAAGGAGATACTTACAATTTTCGGTTTAAAATTATGCAATAATTGAAAATATTGAGCTGTCTTATTTTTTATCACATTGTCAAATTAATTATTTATAAAACCAATTACCCATGATTCTTTTGCACCACTAGAATGTGTTATTCAATTATATTTGTAGATGGTTTGAGATGATATACACTTGTAAAATAAAGGAGCAGGCTCATTAGTTGACAGGTATATCGGATTTCTTGCTTAACCTGGCGTAGATATCTATCTCTGTTAAACATTAATACGAGAAACGGAAGGATGAATGTTGGATTATTCGATTTGATCTTTGCGAAATATTGGCAAGGATACTTAAACTCATTTCATTGTTATCTCCTATGTAGAATTACATTAATTTCTTTAATAAAATAATTAGGGGACCACATATTTACGTCTTAATAATTTTATTAATTTTAATAATATAGAAATCTAATAGTACTAGTTTAATAGAATCAACTATTAAAGTTGTAATCCTGAATCGTAGTACAGTTTTATGATAATAATAATATTGTTAAAAAAAATCATAACCCGCACATTAAACAATTAAAAATAAATTCTACCGGAAAATCTGTTTAATTAAAATTTATGATTAGATTGTGTATTCAATTTCTATCTGTAATTTCAGTTGTTATAAATAAATAAATTAACCTAATCCTGTTTAACTTTAGTTTTGATGCTAATAAGGTTGGATTGGGTGCCTTTTCTACAGGTATGGGTTATTAAATTGTTCAGTAATATTCGAGTTCTGCAGGCGTATTTATAATAAGAGTATTTATTGAAATTCTTAAAAAATGTTATAATTTATTTCTACTTTATGCACCCAACAGTAAACATCAATTTTTAAGGAGAAAATAAGCAAATTGGAAATTAAATTGTTACTGTGTTTTACATAATTAGATATAATGATTTATTATTAATGAACGTAAGAATCACAAAAAATATGTAACAGTTTACACAATCATCTTTTTCTAATTAAGCAAAAATTGAAAAAATTAACAATTATCATGAAACGAATTGGTACTAGTTAACCAAATATTGAAATCCTACATAAAAGTTTTCTATCATTATAGGACTGACGAGTTTTATATGTTTTATTTTGTCGAGAATTATTATTATTATCCTGCATTTGAAGAAAATTATTTTCTATAAACCTACCTACGACTACCTAGCGCTTTGTTGAAAAATTCTACCTAATACGCTCTCTCTTCTACTAACATTATTAATTAATATTCCAAGATACATCTACCAACAATCTAGCCAAAACAGTAGCTAGAACTTCTTATCCCAGTGTTTAAAATTCACTCATTTTAAAAAAATAAACCAAAATTTAATATAAACAATCAGGAATTACGATAATAACTTCTATTAATTTACAACCAAAATGAAACTGAAATTATTACACATTGCCGACTAACGAATCCCAAATACTCAATAATATCATTACACCATGTTAATTAGCGCAAATGTAGGGCTACAAGAAAAATAATAAAAATCATTAGAACCATGAACGACGAAAAAAAAGACATTACTTCAAAAACTATTAAAGTTGTAATCCTGAATGGTAGTACAGTTTTATGATAATAATAATATTGTTAAAAAAATCATAACCCGCGCATTAAACAATTAAAAATAAATTCTACCGGAAAATCTGTTTAACTAAAATTTATGATTAGATTGTGCATTCAATTTTTATTTGTGATTGCGCAACAAACACGCAAACATTTTATTTTGGAAAAGGATACCTACGAGCGATCAGACCACGAAACCTTTACCTTAGAAAAAAATCCGAAACTATTGGAAAGTAACACCCTGTACGATAATTCAAATCCATAAGTTACACACATTATCTAACTAGTTACGTGCCAATGCATCCGCGAGCGTATATCTTCAAAGACGATCCTTCGTCTGTGCCCCGTGATCTCCCCCGGCCCCCTCTCAAAGGACATCCTTTCACTATTCCTCGTCTTTTGCGAAGACCATCTTCAAGATGCATCTTCTGGGGACTCAGTCGACATCTGACTTTCCACGATGAAGGGTGTTAGTGTTTTGTTTTTCTTAGGTGAGTTTAGTGGTTTTGTTCAACCCCGTCGCTCGTGGATCTTTTATTGGATTATTGTTCGAAGAAGGTTTTGTGGACGGTGATGAATCTATCGCATTTTAGGATATTCGTATTTTTTTGTCGAGCATCCCCATTGCACTTAATGGAAATAAATATGTAGCAATTTTTCTATTAGTCGTCAAAAGCAATAATTCGTGAGATTCTTATTTCGTTTTTTATAAATACAATTATTCAAATTCAGTTTTAGAATCGTTCAAAAAAGGTCAATTTTCCAACTTATTGTATAACTTTTTAATAAACAACATTTTAAATGTCAAGTAAATGAAACAATTTCCACCAAGAAAAAAATATTAAACACAAACTTTTTACTTGTGCTCTAAAGTTAAAGTTAAGATAATGATGTGTATTAATTTGGTTTAATATCAATCGTTTGATAAAATAACCGTTATTTTATGTTACTAGGAGCGTGCGGAAAAGTGACACTTTCTGCACGTTCGTAGAAAAAATAATGGTTTGTAGTTAAATTATAGATCAAAAATTATTTTTTTATTTTCCTAATGCTTTAGAAAAAATATTGTTCTTAACACCTGCGAAAAGCGTTTTTTTCGAACCCGACTACTTTGCCGAGCTTCACCGGAAAAATACAAGTGCGGCAAACTTTGCGCAAAAGCTTAAAGAGAAACATAATTAATAATAATGTTATGGTTTTTAATTGCTGAAATATTATGAAGAAAAGAAGCTAAATTTAATTTATAATTAATTATCTTGATATCATTGGGAAGAGTTTTCCAAAAAAAATTATTTCTAAATTTCATAAAATCGTCAGTTCCTTTAATGTGTGGTTTCTTTAAAAGCAATACAAGTATAATGTATCAAATTTAAAATCGAGCAAATATCGAAAACAGTTGTGTTTTAAAGACAAATAAAACATAATTCAATAAATTTTCATTTTTAAAAATTCCCTGATTAAAAGTGTAGGGGATACTATACAATAAGTAAAAAAATGGTATATACTGCCTCTTCCCCTCCCATGGAAAACTCCCTTCTTCTTTTTAACTTATTACATTTTACCACAAAGTGGTATAATTGAGCTGATATTCTGAAATCTAATTAACGAATTCTCATAAATTTTTGGGGGTTTTAACCTAAAAAAATGATTTTTCGATTTCTCGCAACCACTAACAAAGTAGAGCAGACTTTAAAACAGGTGTTAGTTTAAGTTCAAAATAATATTACTTATTAATACGAATAACGTTATTAACGTATTTGATACAATAAAGGATTTTATTACATTGGAAAATATTTTTTTCAGCTAAAAATGTTATCCCTTTACAATTACTTTTATGGGGTGCCAAAAGTTGTTTTATAAAATCCCGATGGGTATGATTCTATTTTACAATCAAGTTTTGCAAAATGGTGAACTTTTGGATTTTTATGAAATTGTTATAAACATTTTGAAAATCCTGATACATTTTTACTTAGTTTAGTTCGAAATACATAGGACTCAAATCTGAAATATTATTTTAATTAGAAAATATTCTTATTTTATAAAATAAGTGTTACATATGGTTGAACTCGGATTGAAGAGAAGATTCCAAAAATAACTGAATATACAGGGTGATGTATTTAAAAAACCAAAGTGACTAATAATATCAGAGAAACGGCAAATCTAGCAACATTGCAAATATCAAATCTGGAATCTCCGTATCCCAAAATGGGCTTATCGCAAATTTTGTAGAATTCGGACTAGCAATTTACGAGATTATTGGCCGTTTCCAGACTTTTGGTCCACTCTGTATATATAATTCGATTATTTTTTCTTTAAGAATTTAAAAAAAAACACTTGAATTTAATTTGGCAGTCATTTTATTTTTCTTTAACATAGACATTCTAAATGACGCTGTAAATATGTTGAGTATATTCAGAAGTTTAAGGTGGGTTCGTTATTAATAAATATAATTATTTCCAAATTTAAATCAAATATATACCTTTCAACTACGATTAGATATCTTATAAAACTTTATGTATTTATTTAAATAAACAAATGTTTATATAACATAGTTTCACACACAGGAGATACCCCGTTATTAAATAGATAAAAATCTTATTCTCACAATAGATTTTGTAGCTTACACGGATTCTCCTAATGGAATCTAGAAAGCCATAAAATTATTAGCAATTAGCACCTTGCACTCATAATTTGTCGTAAATTCAAGAAGCCTGAGAAAAATCCATAATGCACCTAAATTCCCAAAAATGTCTTTTGTGAAAATGTATAATTTCGTCATTACCCAGGAAGTCATAAGAGCATATGTTCACGTAAACACTGCAATTATTTATTCAAATTACCCAATTCAATTATAACAATTTAGTCAATTTTAAACGACTAAGACGTAAGAATTGCGTCACTGAAGAAGCAACGAAGTTATGTCAACATATTATATAATAATAGTTTAGAGAATAAGGGTATGTTTAAAAATGATTTTTGTGCGGGGTGTTACGAAATTAATTACAGAAAAAACTAAATTGGCAGTTTTTTAGAGGAGGAGGTGGTGAATTATATTCTAAGGGTGCACCTCACTGCACCTCACTTTAAAACATCTTCAGTATAATTAAGATTCCCTTTGATGAAGTCTGAAATTGGTTGTCTTTAAAATTGGCTAACAACTTATTAAAAACAAACATTAGTGGCTGTTTAAATAATAGTTACAAGCCAATTTAGGTTTAATAACTTTATATTATCCATACCTACAATTAGACATGGAAAATTAAGTTAAATAGTTACTCGAAGTATTCTTGACCTGCTTGTTTTAAATTATCTCTTTATCGTAGAAGATGGCGTATTGCTACATATCCTCAGATATTATAATATTCTTCAGTCACGAAGTGTTTTTCTATGAAAATATCATTTACTGATATTCATTTCATCGTTTTATTTCATATAAAAAAGTGAAATTTATTAACATTTGAATAACTCAATTACATTTAACCTTCTGATGAATTAATTTCATTATTCTCTTTGAAAGGATGATATTTCTTTCAGGATTTAATAAAAGGTGCTCTTTTTAATGAAAAAAGATATTTTATTAAAATGGTTAATTTATGGATGGATTTCATGGCCAATTACCGGTTTTCAGTCCTGTTGAAGTTCCTTTGGGAACATTTTAAATATGTTGTTTATATTGAAGAGATTAATGCATAATGTCTATGGCGAAGTAAAAAATAAACATTAGACATTTTTTAGTTTTATTTATTTTAATTACTACTACTATTTTTCTTTTGATATAATGAAGAAAAACGCAATTTTATTTTTTTAGGAATTAACCTTATTTTAAATATTTTGCTATCTTTGCGATCCTGGACTAGTTCTCTCAGTTTTTCATTATTACGCTTTTTCTCACTGATCCCCATCTTCTCTCTAACCATTTATTTTGGTCTATCTCTTTTCTTTTCCTATTTACAGTATTATTCTTTCTAGCCCATTTGGAGTCATATTTTACACATCATCGTCGTACCTGTTAATTTCCCTGTTCTCTAATTCTCTTATTATTGTTCATTTATATGATGATTCCAATATATTTATTTACCATGTCCTATTTTGTCTTTTCACCTATTCTTTTGCTTTAATTTCTACTTCGGCGTTAATTTTTTGCTTGCCTTATTGGTCGTATTACCGCCGCTATATGTCTTTTAATTACTTTTTCTTAATATTAACAAAATGTCTGCGTTTTAAAATCCTAACAATATCCCTCTGCGTTGAAAAATTTGGCGGGCTACAATCCCTGAGAGGAAGCATTTATTAGAGGAAAACCCCAAAAAATATCTATTTCTACCCTTCGGACATTCTCCAGTTGCAACAATAAACTAATAGTTTGTTTACACTAAGTTGAAAATGGCTTTGTTATATTTCCCGAAAAGATCTATTGTATTTCAAAAATATTTGGTATATTTTGAAATTAATCCGAGTACTTTATTGTTACTTTATTGATTTCTTAGAAGGTATGTGAGAGTTAGTAAACCTTTTTTAATGCGCAATAATATTTACTCTCTTTTATTAATGCAAAAAGTTAACATTAGAATTTAATACATAACAGAAACTTTCTTTCATTTTTTTCCACTGGAATATTTCTCCCAATTTGGTTTCGACATATTTTTCATTTGTATAGTAGGTCAAACTGCAATATTAATCACGTTGCCCCGGAGCACCATGGAAAATAATAAATGAAGATTACTAGAAGTGGTTTCAAATTATTTTATACTGTTATACTGTTAAAACTAAATAAAACTGCTTCGTTCACTAAACATTTTTGAAAATTTACCTGTACTATTAAACAAAAATTGTTTTTACTTGATTATAAAAAGGATATACCTGTATTATAATTTTGCACAGAATTGTAATTTGTAATAAAATTAATATAAAACTAATTTTCACTTTTCTTATCGCAAATTTAGAATCCAGCTTTTTTTTGCTCCAAAATATGTCTAAATACTTTTATTTTGCTCTAAATGAAATAGAAATCAATATATCGTCAAAAAAATGAATCTATGTAGAATTGAGTACAATATTTGTAGGAATAAAGATATTAATTTCCTTCATTTTTAAAGGGCTCTGTACGTCTTGGTGCCAAGCTATATTTTTAAACCACAGGCCATTTCCAACCTACAGCCTGGAGAACATGCCCCACACTAGTTTCTCCTGTAGAGAAAAAATTTTAGGAGGATATTATGCCGATGTTGATACACAGTGCCAAATGTTCCACATTTGTGTCAAAGTCGCTGGAATTGGGGTAAGTCCTTTTTTCAATTTTTAAAAATTATTAATTAACATTTCCTTTATAAGTAAGAACATTTTTAATAGTCCTGGTATAAATTGTCTTGAATAATAAATTTATGTAATGCTATGCTATGCATTGTAATTTATACTAACAGTAAATTTTTAATAATGGATATCTAATAAAACATAAAAGAAATCTTGGAGTGTTATTTTTAATTGTTTAATTATTATTCACCTAATTCAATTAATAATAGACATAATAATTAAGTAGAAAATTTGCCTTATTGAAAGCACAATGTTTTCCAAATATAGGCCGATAAGGCGGGTTAAAAAAATTGATTGTATTTGTTGACAGGTATACAAAAGGAAAGATAGAAGATCTGACAATAATAATTTTGTTTATTGTAATCTAATCTTATAGAAAGTTTATTTTAAAAATACACAAAGAGTTTCTGTCTTTATTTAATTGACACGCCGACATTTCGTTAATAGAAAAAAATTATAAACCTAAGTTATATTTGTTGTAAAAAATCAAATTATTTTTAGTATGTGCTTTAAATTTTTAAATTTATTTATTATTTATATAAACAATATTTATGCAACAAATAGTCGCAATTTTAGCCAAAATTTAGAATTATATCAATTCTATTTATATCTAATAAATGGCTATTAAAAATGTTAAAATATTAATATACAGGATTGGGATAAAGTATGGTACCAAGTAAATATCTTTAAAACGAAACGGACGATATTTATGAAATTTTGTAAGTAAGTGCAATGGAACAAAATGCAGCTGATGTATATTTTTTTGTTAATAATATACTTCCGGTTTAACTGGAAATACCTTCAACTTTTTTAATTTAAATGGGACACCCTGTAAATTTTTGCAGATTTTGAAAGAGCTTGTTATTTCTCGAATTTGTACATATATCCATAATAAATATGTAAAGAAAAATGATACTTTCCCGAATTTCCACAGTATTCCAAAGCTTTTTAAAGTTATATTCAATAGACCCACATCTGTTTAAAATTAATTCATTTTAAACAAGCTAAAATAATATTTAGGACTATCTTTGTTGTACCCGGTAAAATTATTCCCAAACTCCCCAGAATTCCAACAGCTATTTCAATTCTAACCAATCAAAAAATTAAAAAAATTAAAATCAGTGACCACCCTTACGATCCTCGATGCAAAGTTCCAACACAACTGCGCAGTCGATCGCCAGCAATTTGAAAGTTAAGTCACACAAACTTCCACTCTCAAATAAAGATGTTGCTCACGACTAATTCGTAAAAGCCGGTGTTAATGTTGTATTATAATTAATAATACTGCTCGATTTTTTATTAGTGCCTCCACATATTAAGTTAATAAATTAATGATTTGTCAGTAAATACGTTAAAGCTCTGTAAAATAGTTTTAAATTGTGATTTTTGCAAAGTCATGTTTGTTCGAGTAAGGAATAGTATAGTGATTGAGGTGTGAACAAATGTCAATTAGCCCATTTACCTCTCGTGATACACTCTAGTAATAAGCAACTAAAGGGATATTAAAAGAGATTTTCTGGGCAAAAGTAAAGCTTTTTATCCAACGATGCATCAACCTACATTTAATTGAAACGTAAAATAAACAAAAAAATCTGCATAAATAAACCGATCCTGTGGAACAAACTGAAAACAGACCTACTTAGCAATGTTGTTAACAAATAAGCGAACTTATCTGTATCTTCAATAAAAATCGTTGTTGGAAAGCTTAGGTACCTATTTCTCGTTTAGAGATAATAGATTTTGATTTGATTGATATATAGCGCACGTCTAAAATAACCGCACATCACTTGTAAAATACCCATAACTTTCTATGATTGATATCCATCTCTCTCATAACTGTAATCATGCAAATGACTGCTTAGACTTTTACTACCTAAAATGGTTATGCATTTAGTACAAAAACTTACATAACTTCGAGTTTTATGTATTTATCAGCGCCGTGCTACTTGTGCAGATGTCATCAGCATTTGGTCATGGGGTCACAAGATTATTTACAAATTTTTCAGTTTTTTACTCTGTTATTTTAAATATTCATGTTTTTCTTAAAGATTAACATGACGAGGTTACTCTTACGAAATTATGTATCTACTGAATATTCAATTACATAATTTAAGATATTTGCACAAATATGCTGCCGGGTCACAAGGTTAAGTAATAAATTACCTTTAAACAAATAATATTTAATGTTTAAATTAAAGAAATTATTATATATTGATTTGAAATAGTAGATACCAACAAAAAATCAATCGGTCCTTCTTGTTTATTTTTAGTCTTTTTTGCTTTTGTCCATATTTTGCCTTTTTTCTATAATATTTTTCCCCTCATATTATCCCATGTCTCCTCAGGCGTTCCTCGTTTCTTTCTTCCTCAGCTTTATCTTTCCAGATTCTTTTAACAGTTATATTATTACTCATCCCTTGTAAATGTCCCCACCATCCTAGATCATTTTGTCTATAATGTTCTCTGTGGTTTACATAAAATTTTTCTTTTCTTTCTATTTAATTTCTTACTTTATCTATTGCATCCATGTACTCTTCTTAGGTATCTGATTTCTGTCGCTCCTAATTTGCTTTTTGTTAACACCCACGATTCACATCCGAATATAAAAATGGGTCTGTAAATGCCTTTGTATACTTTCATTTCAGTTGGTTTTGTTACTTGCTTTTTTTATTATTAGACATTTTCTCATTTCCTGATACGCTGTGTTTGCCTTTTCTATTCTTTTGTTCATTTCTGTCTTCTGATTTTTCTATTAGAGTTGTTCCCAAATAAACAAAACTGTTAATTTGTTCAATTTTTTCTCTTCCAAGAACATATTTAGTCTTTCTTTCTTATCTGTTGCTACAGCCAGTATTTTTGTTTTTTATTTGTTCGTAGTCTTTCCATAATTTATTAGTACTTTGTTCCTAATTTTTATATTATCTTCTAGGTACTTTTCTCTCCCATAAATAATTACGATATCATCAGCAAATACAAAATGTGAGATGCCTATTCTTTCTAATTTTCTATAACCAATTGCATTGCTTTGGAGTTTTGTTTAGTTTCTTTTAATAGTTCGACCATAAATGTTATGAAAAGAAGGGAACATAAACTTGAACCTTGTCTTACTCCTTGTCTTTGGTGAATATTTCTGACTTCCTGTTTTACCAAGTACAATATTTCTGTTTATTGTACAGATATCTCGTGACCCTTGACACTAGTCAACTTATCGTTTACTTTTATTTTCTTTAAACTTTCCGATATCCTAAAAACAGTGGTTTGGATATTTCCATGCTTCTATTTATGGTTTCATAAGAAACATGATCTTGGGTACTTCTAGTATAAGTGTTGTTCAAATTGTAGCAGATAATTTTGTAATCTTTAGGTATTCTTTGTATATATTTCTTTCGTATCCTATTTTCATTTTACATGTTTCGATTTTACTTATTTATCCGGTTTTGTTTATTTAATACCTATGTTTGACAATTGTAAAGCATTGTAAACATAAATACTTTCTTTACTATTTCGATTTCTATGTCTTTTGATACTTCCTTCTTGGTTAGGAGTAGAGTTTTTTTTGCATTGAACATTTTACTTGGTCTACCCAATTTTTTGTTTATTTTCTATCCATGTTTACCATTATTCCCTTATTATAGTTTCTAAATATTTGTTGTTACTGCTTGTTTAATTTGTTTTTCCTGTATTTGAATTATGTTATGTTTCTTTTATTCATGTTTGGATTTATTACTTCTAGATTATGTTATAGATCTTCTTTTGAATTTACTATTAGGACAAAGATAAAAACTGATTGTAGAATTTTATGCCGAGCGGAAGCATATAAGTTCTTGGGATAGAATTGATTAACGAATTTCAAGTATAGAGAATAATCGCACTGTATTTAGAAAATTGGCACTTCCCAGTATTCTCAGAACTTTAGTTCCGATACTTAAAGAGGCTCAGTACAAGGATATACTTATCACAGGGTAAATTACGCAGTCATCATCAAAACATAAAAAAATCGTATTTTAAATATGAAAAATATGTTTTTATGTTTTTAGAATGGTTTTCAGTTATAGAATTTGTATATTTTAAAATAAATTTAAATACTATATTAAGACATTCTAGATTTCTTAGAATATTACTAAAACTTCTTTAATTTTTTTACAGAGGCGGCTCTGTTACATTAATTTAAATTGGCACCACGATACGATGAATGCTAAACTGCCCACTAACATATTAAGAAATATTCTCACGGAGTGGTGTATAAGAAAGTCGTTTGAATACGATAAAGTTTTTTTTCTTTCAACACTTTTAGCCCAGTCAGGGTCTAGCTATGAATTGAGGATCGTACTTGTTACATCACTATCTTTACTATCACTCTTCATCCATACATGTTCTCAAATAATTTTCAAATGTAGAGCACCAACTAATTATAGAAATAAATCAGTAAGCGGATGACTGTCGAAAATACAATTTCATAAATCAATAACCGTTTAAATACGAACGAACGATGTCAGTTATTTATCTTAATTTAGATAGACACATTTAGCGAAATTTTAATTACGTATTACAACATGTTTGGCATTTTTAGATCATATAAAGATATTAATAAGTTAAAATTGTAGTGGGCGTATCGAAAAATTTTTTAAGACGGATATGTCTGATCGTCCTAGAATTTTTCTAGTTAGATAGAAAATTAAAAGTTAGGTTGAATGTATTTAGATTGGTGTATGGGTATCTCGAGAAGAACAAAATGAGAGGTTAAATAAAAAATGAATGGGTAAATAGCAAACAAATGACTTTGGCCAACCAATATTGAATTTTCCATATCGGTACTAAAATACATATAGGCACAATCATTTCAAGCCGGACCTGTTTTGAATTAAAAAAGCTTTTGATAATACATATCGATCAATGACAAAATTTGTTTAATGAAACTAGAAAATGGAGAAATTTGGGGTATAATTTAACAGTGCTTTAAAAGTTACTTATCAAATCGACCACATGAATTAATGTGGTGTGTACCTCAAGGATCTGTGATAGGTCCCAAATAATTTTTGAATATATTAATTTAATTTCAAAATTATTTTTAGTGGATTCTAATACATTAATTGTGGATGATATATTTATATTTTTTAATAATAATATTGACCTAACACAAATTGGAGAAGATATTGTTGAGAGAATTAAAAAATATTATGCAACAGAAATTTATATAAATCACAATATATTCCCAGAGAAATATAATAGACCAAGATTCAATAGTAATAAAATTAAACAAATTACCAGTTTTTAGCAATTTATCTATATATATATATTTTGTCTTGATTAAGTATTTCATTTGTAATTAGAAGTACATTTCGATCGAACACTTTTATTATTGCTTTATATATAAATTATAGTACTTAGCTTCCGACAATACAACAGCAAATTAATTGTTAAAATTAATCAATTACAACAACTAAAAAACAATTATTAAATGTATTTACAAGCTTATTTAGACAGAAAAATTATTGGTTTACTTAATGAACATTCACTTCTTTATTCATGGTGTTAAAAATAATTTTAAAATCCAAATATTTTACTTAAGTTATATAGGGTTTTCCATTAAGAGCGCAATTTTTTATTTGTTAATAAAACACAGTATGTCAATTGTAATGATTCAAATTTTTATTTAAAATAAATGTTTAAGGTATGGCAATTATAGTTTGAAAAGAATATCTGACAAATGACCGTTTCTAGCTGCTCTACAATAGGTTATTCTTTTGTCAAAATTGTTGATAACATTTTCACACAATTGAGGTTCAATCTCACCAATAACTCGAATTATTTCAGCATTTAATTCATCAATGCTAAAATGCAGTGCCCTAAAGAAAATAGTCCAATGGTGTTAAATCGCACGATCTTGCTGGCCAATTAACATAACCATTTTTTGAGATGATACGCTGAGGAAAAGTTTGATGCAATAAATTGATCGTATCACCAGTTGTATGACATGTTGCACCATCTTGTTGGAACCATTTATCTCTGATATCAATATTTTCAAACTCTGGCAATAAAAAATTCTCCATAATGCGATTTGTGGAATGTTTAATTGTTGTGAACGTCGTGTAATCGACATTCTTGGATCATCTTCAACATTCTCACGAACTGCATCAATATTCTCTTGTGAACGACTTGGACGATGACGAATTGGTATTTTTACATCCAACACTGAACCACTTTGTTCAAACTTTTCCACTATTCTCAATATTGTTGATTCATTTGGACGATTATGTTGAGTATAAAAATCACTTAATTTACGAAAAACAATTTTATTTTAACGTCCATTTTCATAATAAAGCTGAATTATTTGAACACGTTGTTCTAAGCTATATCTTTCCATTTTATAAATTGCCAACTATAGTAGATTTTAAATGTCAATGTCACTTGGAAATTCGAATGACAGATATAAGAATTATAACTTCACAAAAAATTGCGTCCCTAATGGAAAACCCTATATTTTAAGTAAGTTACGAATTATTTCCGAGGACTGCAAATATATAAAAACTAGCCCATTAAAATAAAAAATAAATAAAAAATATTTATTATTTTTTTAATATTTTGTATTATTATGTAAATATTTATTTATTTATTTATTTGTCTTAGAAAAACTAAATAAATCTCATTTATTTCACTATTCTAATACTAAGGACAAAAAAAATTAAAATTAAAACGTTATATTCATTAGCTTCTTGTAGATTAGAGTCTGAAAGCTGAGATAACGTACAGTCGGTTACTTATTTCTTCTTAATCTTAGTTTGACATTATTAATATTATAAAATTTGTAAAGTCACAATTTGTAAATTAGTGTTAAAGGAAAAGAAAACATGAAGCTATTTTCTAGCTACAGGGTATTGAAACTAAGGATAACAAATAATGATGAGTAGTATATTTTTTCTTCTTCTTTAAGTTATACCTTTTGCTGTTAGGCGATGGGTTGTATAAATGTGGATATATCCAATTCCTCACTGCTTGCCTATTAGTTGCCGATTTCTCCATTTTGACTATTGCTTTTCTATTCATTAATTTGACTTTATCTGTTTTATCTTCCTTGGCACTCCTCTAGTAATATTTTTAGAGATTTTTAACCTTCGTTAATTCTTATTAAACCCAAATCTGCTCAATTGTCTATTCTTGATATTTTCCTTCTATTTGTTGTCTATCGTATTGTGTTATTTCTGTTCTAATATTCTACATCTCTATTGTATTGTTATAAGACTCCTACTTCTATTGGAGCTCCCAAGATGCTGTTGTATTCTCTTAGTTTTGTTACTTAATCTAGTTGCTCTTTCTTAACAAATATAGCTTTGTTAAGTGAATAATAGAATTTTTCTAGTTTTCTCCAATTTACAAATTGATCTATTTACTTGACGTTAAATCTTCCAACTATCTACTATTTATTATCTACTTTCCCTTTGTATTTCTCTTTTTGTTTTTAATTATTTTTATCGTTATTTTAAGATTCCGTATCTTTTCTTACCATGTGTTTGTTAATTTTCTCACAATATGACTTAGAATATACAAAGAAATTCCCAGTGGATAGACAGAAATTCCAAGCTAGAAGGCAGAATTAAAGAGTTGTATCTCAGAAATTTTAAATATTGCATGTTACAACTTATAATTTATTTTTTTCTGGAATGTAATATTAGAGACCATTCATAATTTGCTAAAAATTCTTACATGCAAGTTAAAATTTAACAAATTTCCAGGTGGTAACTATTATGAGTCACAAATAAATAATAAATTAAGAGTTACAACTAAGTCTAAGAAGAAAATTAAATTAAAATTTGTCTTTTTCTCCGTTTCATTAATATACTGTAATACCCTATTTTTCATTAAAATTATTAATATTATGTTTCCTCTTTTATAGTTATCATTATGCTCCTTCCCAAATTATTATTACTTTGATAGATATTTTGATTGAATTATATTTCTTTTGATTGCCGATTTCTGAAACACATTGTATAAATTATTATTAATAGAACGCAACATCTACTTCCTAATAGTGTTTGGAGATTTCTGTATGTCATCATCTGCTATAATCTTCATTAGATTGCTTTCTGCTGTGCCTCTATTATTATTACAAATATCTGGGTTATTACCGGATATAACCCATTGTTAAATTATTAATGCCTAATAAAACGGTATTCTGAAACTTTCATTTTGGTGGTTATTACGAATACATAATTCGATGATATTAATATACTATAATTATTTTACCATTTTCCAGTCTAGCACACACCGTCAACAATAACAGTAATAAAACCAGTTTTCACGGTATTGTTAATAGATTGAATGATTTCATATTAGCTATAGCATGTTGTAGATCTTGTAATAATTATAAACAATAGTTGGTTATCTAATAGATTCCCGACAGTAAATTTTGGAAGAACATTTCGTTTCTTGATAAATTACATTTTTGTCTGGTTTTTGTGGTTAGTCTTTCTAAAAAAATAGGCTTTGACCAAGATTCCAATATGTCGGCAATTTATTTCAAATTTTTAATTTGATTTACTAACACAGATTCTTTTGATATTGTTTTGAAATTTTCTTTAATAATTAAAAAACTAATTTGCAATATTTACACACTCTTTTGGAGAAAAAAGGACGCCATTATTCGAAACAGCATAATTACTACTTTAAAATACAAAGTTATTTGGAAAATAAGTTCGTTCTTAAGATATTTATTTGCAAAAACCATAATTACATAAGCGATTATAAAATTTGTTGAAGAATTGGAACCTCTCTTGCAATTTCTTTTGATTTATTTTCTGTGGTGAGAAGCCCAATATTCTTTCTTTTTTCTACAGTCTGCTTTAGTTGGCCCAATGTATTGTCATCCTTGATATTCTCTCTCTAGTAATTTTGGAAAATATACAGTGTGAGTTGAATATTATTTTAACTTGTTTAAAATCAGTTAATTTTAAAAACTGGCTTAAAGATTCGTGTCGCAAACTTCGTTTGTAGGGAATTTGTTACTTTGCACACTTTTTACCTAACCTTTTCTTATTTTAATATTACGAATTACAGTATTTTAAATTTTAAATCAGAATTTCAAAAAGCATGTAAAAAACTTACTAATATGCTAGAAATTATATTTGGTTCCGTAGACTTTCCGATTCTCATTCTGTTACGGAAATGGCACCTTTTTTATTTTTCATGTAGTTTTCTTTGTTTTGCACAACGATATTCATGATTTGAGAATAAAATCAAACTAATAGCACGACTCATATACTAGTACCAAGTCCAGCTTTAGTCCTTACTTAGCCTTCAATTTTTCTCTTCGTCTTCTATTCTAATTTCTTGTGCTGCAACCAATAGTTATACATTTGAATAACAACCCATACTTTGCTTTAATTTACATATATTGCATCTAATACAAAAACTAAAACCCAGCAAAAACAATACCTACCATCGTATCTATCAAACTTCCTCCATAAAATTCCTTTTTGTCACTTAAGGCAGAAGCATTTCAGTGTTGCAACTGAAATGTGACACCGTCATGGTGTATTGATTTGTATACATTTCATACAACTACTCATACATATTTAAATGAAAATTGTACAATAGCACTTATTTAGTAGTTAGGCGGAGTCGAGTGACACTTAAAAAATTGATAGAAGGTGCATACAATTGTTGAGTTATTGAATAATAGGTTTTACAGCTTCCATCTATAATCTCACAGAACGTGTTCGCTGCGAATCACTAACTCTCTTATCGTCATTGACACTGCATTGTAGACATTTTCATGCTCCTTATACAGGGTAGTCCAAAATTGAAGAAAAAAATCTTTGTAGGAAAAATATATACTTATTTTTAAATAATAATGAACTTATGGTTTACGGTGAGAATAAACCGCACATCTTCGATTAAAAATGTTGTGACACTATCTACTTAACTCCATCGGCCATTAATCAAATCATGTTGTTTAATACAATTTATAGTTCTTAACGTCTTAAAAAGGATAAATCGTGTTTGAAGATAAATGCAAGGCTGAAGATTTCTTCTTAAATGAATAATGCAATTATTCCTGTAAGCAATTAAATAGAAAAATATTTGTAAGACTCGACATACCATCATAAATTTTCAAGTGGACAAGAATAATCTCTAAATTGGCTGAAAAATTACGTAGAATGATTCTATGAATGTCTAGTACATTATACAATACTAATTAAGAAATTTTTAACTATTGAATAGATTGACGTGTTGGAAATCGATGTTAAATAAATAACTGAAGGTGGGAGCTCAATTGTGTGATTTATAAAAATATAATTCTTAGATAATAGTACTAAAATACGTTCCTCTTGAAAAGGTTTGTATTCATTAGAAATTTTAATTTTTGTTTCAGGTTCAAGACTTCCGTTTCTTGTGTCCTAACGGCACAGCATTTGATCAAGACCATCAAATCTGTGCAGACTGGGAAGACATAGATTGCGATGCCACTACTCTTTATTATTCCAGTGATAATTTTGACTTGTATCGCATAGGATCCGGTAAGTCCGTATATCTAAATATATTAAATTAATAAAAGTAATATAGACATCTAGTTACTGGATCAGTTTAGTAATAACAAACAAGGACCAGAGGGTCTGTAAGGAAATGAGTATCATTTTTGTCTGTCGCTCTTTTCAAAATTGCAAAATTGCTATTATTTTTTGAGAGTCATCAAAATTTAATGAAGAGGTTACCAAACTGATCCAGGAACCCACTTGCTGTACTTCTAATAATTCATTCAACTGCTTAAGGAAGTATCCCTTATATATTTAAGCAATCAAATAATGTTGAAATTATTGACATGCAGCCAACTGCACAAAATATTTACAATAAATAGTCAAAATTGTAAATTCTGTATGTAGCCAATTAAGTGGATATCATCTTGGTAAAACATTTTGTCTTCCGTTCCCTCGCCCAATAGCGTTGCGAGTATTTGCAATCACAAGGATAGCATGTGCTTAACACGCGCTATTCACTGATTACATTGGACGTATTTCAAATGTGAAAAACTAGGTTTTTTTCTGCTGAAGCAACAATAAGTAGCTTTTCTTGTTTTATAATGTTTAAACTTTTTTTGTTTATTTGTATACATTATTATTATTCAGTATATCTGTTTGTAAGAATATCACTGAATAAAATTTTTTTATATTTTTAAAATCATCAGTGAAATCAAAAACAGTTTGTCCTAGATTCATTTTATACAGAATTGTTTGTAATACCGAACTCATAATAGTGATTGCTGTAATTAAATTATAAATTTTGTACTATTGGCATGAAAAAATCCATCGTTCAATATACAGAGCATTGAAGTTGAATTCCATCTAAATTAAAAACCATATATTTTTTTTTAAGTTGAAACTTATTTTTCCATATCGAAATCCTCAACTTTATATGGGGAAATTACTTGGTAAATGTTTCCAGTGACGTGTTATATGTAGTCATAGTAACTTTAGTTCCCCTATTTTCCACATCATTAGCTCAAATTAAAATCTCGCCTGGATTTAAGTACTACAACATGGCTTCCCATCGTAATTTAAATCACATACATTTTTTTTTAATTTGTGAAGACCCTGTTTCTAAATTTTTTGTCATACATTTCTCTAGCATAAATACATTAAACTATAAATCCTAATAGAAGTAACTTTAATATGATGTAAATTAATTAATTTACCCCTTTTATAAGTATTAAACTGATTGTCTAAACATTGTTTGCAACAAAATCAGAATAGAATAAGAAACTTAATAACCTCTTAACGCTTAAACTTAAAATTCAAGATTTGTTACTAAATTTATTTAAATTATATGCCGAAAAACTTGTTAGATTAGCTTATTACATAAATTTTATAAATAAATAACTTTTAGTTTTACTAGACTGACACAATTAACTTAGTGTTAATTTGGAAACATTGCACCTTATGATTAAAATTTTAAATTCGTTTAATTTTAAATGCACATCATTGATAATTATATTTTCTTTTATAATTTAGGCCCTTTCATTATAATAATTGATTTAATGGTGTGGACCATGTACAGACTTTCTCAAATTAATTGAATTAAAATTTTATTTCCATGAAAACTTTCATTTTTAAAAAGAAACCCATGTCCATATTTTCACAAAAAAAATTATTTTTTCAACTTCAACCTCGTACATTAAAAAAGTTGGATTTTTTAATATAAGCATTCTAACAAAATATTTATTATTTCATTAGGCTAATAGTAACCAATAATATAATTTTAATATTCGAGTTTTGAATCACTCTATATATTTTTACTTTTGTGGAGCTGTCCTTTCCAACATATTTTAAGGAATACATTAGAGATATCTTTTGGTCTCGCCTTGTAAACCAACATTTTTTCGCAATGTAGTAGTGCAACTTGGTTTTCATTTGACGTTCGGCACTATTGAACAAAACGGATGTATCTCGAGGGTATTTCAAAAATGTAATGACGATGTACGGTACACGCTGTATATGGTAATTTCAGTATGTGCAATAATGCAACTCTATACCCTGAATAAGAAGTTTGATGTTGATGAGATGCGAGATAATTGTGAGGAAAATGCGGCAGCGGCGTAGGAAGAGACCTTCTATTGTATTTTTTATTTCATTTATATTAATTGCGAAGAAAGATATAATTATGATGTTAGAAAAAACCCACTGTTTGTAGGTAGCAATTTTGAAATTAGTAATCATAAAAAAATTAGAATTTAATTGTATTAACTAGTAAAGAATAGGATGCAAGTTATATTGGGCGATTTTTGAAAAAAATATTATTATGAAGGTCGAAAGAAGCAATTTTTGATACAAATCTCACCTATCATAGTTTCACAAAGTAATTTTATTCATCTGTTAACTAAAATCGATATCGAACGATTTAATTTTCACTATGAAGTAATTTTTAATTTTCATCACAAACTACTTTAATCTTGGTTACAGAAATAATCCGTGAATCCACTGGTAGTTTTTAAACTTATTGTGAGAAAATGAGAGATAATGACACATTGAGCAATGTAATTAATTAATTAATTAATTAATTAATTAGAGACCGATTCAAAACATCGCGGATTTGATTAATTAACATGTAGGAAAATATTGATTTGAATAAACTGATATTTTTCACTAAATTATTAAAACTACTTTAACAAACGATAAGCTTAAAGCGATTAAACGATCTGAATCTTCTGAAAAACTAACAACATTTTATGATTCATCTGTCATATATTCCTTGGTTACACGACACATATTTTTATTAAAAATGTGAGGTGTTGCCACGTATACATTTTCGAGTAGATGTAGAAAGTAAATTTTTATGAAAAACTAATTATATGTTTTACATACCATTTAAAAATATGCACTATTTTTGCGGACACCCTGTATATTTACTTCGTGTTTGTCTTGTAAGATTATAATATTACAAGAATTTCTGATTTTTCTTAGATTATCCAATCTCAAATTATCTGGTTTTCCCAAATCTGTATCGTTCTTTTTAATTCGTTTACATTTTGGGCTGTTAAAATTGTTCGTTCACAATGAATACTCTTGCAAAATTTTCTTATAATAAAAAATTATGTTTCGCCATTTATATTGTGGAAATACAATTCAACACCTTGATGTATATAATTTTATGTTTACATTGATTCAGGAATTATTCGTGAGATAAGATGTGTTTTATTCCATTAACAATTAACCCTACAACATTTAAATTCCCATTCATCTTATGATTTATTTGAAATTTATAATCTTTCTTTAGTTAAATCGTGAATAGACCTATGAGTGCAGATATCTAAAGATGTGCGAGATTCTATAATAAAGAAACATTAACGATGTGGGTGGCGACCTTCTATTGTACCTGGACAATGTTTAAAAACTTTTAGTCTTCTTGAATAGGAAATTCGTGACACTTAAGGTCATGATCGTTTTATTATTATTGCGACTAGAATGATCAATGCACAAGTGATATTTGATACAAAAGTTTACGTATTTGATTTTTGACATGATACTTTTCATCATCGTATGAAAGTACCTTTTATTAAAGCTTGATTTAAATGTTTGGATATAATAGAAGGAAAACCGTCGTTAAATAGAAAAATAAATCACAAAAACTATTTATAAAAATTGCATCTATACTAATTTAAATATAATAACTTAAATCGAATATATTTTATTACCATATTTTAACGTTATTGAGATATTAAAGTTGATGAAAATGTGATTAACAACTTGTTCTCTATCGATGTTTTATTTGGTAAATAAAATCTAAATGGAGTTTTAATGTTAGCCTTTTAATTAAGGAATTTTGTTTTTTTTATACTTAGTTTATACTTATACATATATTTATTTTGGGATCCGCCACTGAGTTAATAAAACTGTTGCATAAAACTAACTGACAAGATGAGGTGCTCAGGAATTAATTTCGTCTTCACATAGAAATAATGTAATTTATAAAATGTATGCCAATGAATTGGTATGAGTAGGCAGGCCCGGACTTAAAAATGGCAAGAAATAAGTGGTAATTATATTTTAATTACTATCATTATTAAATGAATAATATGTTAACATTAAAAGAAAGTACGTATATTCTAATATTATGAGATGTAGTTCTAATAGTGCCTTTCTTTAACCTGTTTTGGTGATTCGTTTATTATATCCTCCATTATCCAATTCTCTTTTTGAGTTTATATATATTTTATTAAAAATCTACATTTCCATACATACTTTTTTCGACTTTTTCGAACGTGCTTATGGTGTTCTTTCTTTTTTTTTATTTTGCAATATAACAGTCTCTTTTCTTTCTCATTTTTATCATTGGTACATTTTTTATTTCTCCTTTTTAAATTTCTTTTTAATTGAATATCTTTTTTTAATTTATAAACATTTTTAAGCTTATACATTCCATTTTTATGGAATAATTTCGGTATACTTTCTTGTCTAAAAATTCTTGAGGCTTTTTCAAAAGTGCTAATGGTGTTATTTCTCATTTTTATTTTGCATTATAGGTGTTGTTATTTTATTCTTAAATTTGTGTTTTTCTTAATTTGTCTTAATTTTTAATAATTTATTATTAAAATGTATTAAATGCTCCTTCTACCTCTTGGATCAGTTTATTATGTTTATCAACTTTATTATTTTTACGTTTTCCATCTCTTCCTTTCTGGAATGGCATTTATTTGATTATTTTTTTTAATTATAAACTTCTTTTATGTTTACTCTATTTTTTTACACTTTTTTTTATCTAAAAATTCTTTACATTTATTCGAAAGGGCTAATAATGATCTTTCTTCTTTTTATTAATTTGCAACATAGTAACGGTGTTGTTATTCTATTTTTAAAATTATATTTTTCTTATTTTTTGTAACTGCCTTTTAAAATGTTTGGATACTTCTCCTACTTGTTGATGAAGTCTGTTTTCTTTTTCATTTTCATTATTTATACGTTTTTTCTCGTTCTTTTTATAAGCGTATTTGTTTTATTATTTTTTTTAAATATAAACTTTTTTATGCTTATATATTCTACTTTTCCTTACTCTTTTTTGTCTAAAAATTCTTGAAACTTTTTCAAAAGTGTTATTTCTCTTTTTTATTTTGCATTATAGTAGTTAACGGTGTTGTTATTTTATTCTTAAATTTGTATTGTTCTCAATTTGTCTTATTTTTTATAATTTATTGCTCTATTTCTATGGTTTATTGTGTGTACGTTTTCCACCTGTTTATATGTGCATTCATTTTTATTACTTGTACATTTTGAACATGTTCCCTTTTATATCTTTTTATTTGATTATTTTTTTAAATTATAAACTTTTTTAAACTTATATATTCTAATTTTTCCATACTTTTATATCTAAAAGTTCTTGAAACTTTATTTAAGGTGACATTGGTATTCATTTTTTAAATTATTTTGTAATATAGTAACGATGTTATTACTTTGTTTTTACATTTATGTTTTTCTTAATTTGGCTCATATTTTTGTAGCTGACTTTTAAAATGTTTTAAAGGCTTTTCCTACTTGTTGACCAATCTGTTTTCATTTTTATCATTTTTACGTTTTCCACTTCTTCCTTTTTATTTGACTAATTTTTGTAATTTATTACTCTTTTTTACTTACATGTACTATTTTTATTTTGTGGTGTCTACATATATCCATTGTATCCCATTCTCCATATTTTTTCTTCTAGTTTCATCATGATAGGTAAAGTTCTCTTTTCCCTTTACTATTAATTTTCTTTAATCCTCTTTAACTCATTCGCTAGCTGTTTTCCAAATCCCGATTGGTCTTCTTTTGCTGTACAAAAAAGGATGTTTAGTACAAATTTTAAATAAATTTGATAAATCCGATGCTGGAGTTTTCCCAGGTTAGAATCTTCGGTGATTCGTTCTCTTGAAACGCTACTAGAAAAAGTGAAAGTTTAGAGGCCGACTGAGAAGCAAAAGGTCGTGCTATTCGCTGAAGACGGTGAATAGGATAGAAATAATTATCAGTCATGTAATGATTTCGTTGTAATGTCTTGTTGATGGATAATTAAAGAAAAATTAGGTTTTTGACACAATTCTCAGGAAGAATATGCAGAGAAGATCAAAAAAATAGAAACAAGTGGATTTACAAACATGAAATAAACCAATTATGTACTTGGTTACCTTTTCACTATGACCAAATGTCATTGGGGGTTTCTACGCTTTGGCACAAAAAAAATTAAATTCCCCCTTTCAGTAAACTAACCTACAATTTGATTAAAGAAAGCTTGGAGAAATAAGTTTAACGAAAAAGGCAAAATTAACTAAAGTGTGCCACACAAAATTACCAATTACCATTAGTTGTACCCTAAAGGTTTACTTACCAAAAATCCAATCATTAGTAAAATCCCAAAACGGTCTTCCTCCCTGAAATTAGCGTCAAAATTAGGCAAAATATTCTCAAAAAACAGGCATTCCGAGCCTCTCGATAAAACTCTTTGCGTATCTAGACAAGACTAATTTTCTTCCTTTATTTTTTATTTTTTAGTCGCCGAGTCGTCCCCTTTTTTGCCGATTTACACTAATTTTGTAGGTTCAATTTATTTTGTACCCACGTCTATAAACATTTTTTTGAAATTCCCTTTAAAACTGCGTTATTTGCATTATTTTTTGTTTTCAGCTTGCAATACAAAATCTGTCGATTGTTTAAACTTTTGATTATACGATGTGTTTGCTATTTAATGTCAATTTTAAAACTTTTTGTTCGATCTCTCCTAACTTCATTAATCTTTTATTATTACATACATATTAAATTTAAAGCTTTTATTATTACCAGATAATTTAATAAGAGTTAAATTGCCTCACTTATGACAGAGAGACTTGTGCTTAAATTTTTAATAATCATTTTTCAAAGTAAACATAAAAAAATATTCATATTTATTAACTAAATTATTTTTCCTTTTAGAGTGTTAGGTTATAATTCTGCTCTTCTTAAGCTAATTGCCTTTAAACTTTTTTTATATTCTTCGCTAATATTTTCATTTCGTTTTGTGTCTTCTCTTTTATCTGTTTTGGTTCAAGAATATCTTTTTCTTCTAGTTTTCTTTTTTTTTCCTTCCTCCAATACCTGGAATTAGAGCGAATAATATAAAAATTGAGGTGAATTTTTACTTCGAATAAAGAACGACCTAAAACATCAATATTTTTTCTCTTAATAAGAAAAAAATGCAAAAGGTAAATTTTTAGACTTGGAAAAGTAAAAAAAACCAACAAACTCTAGTATATATAAAAATCAACGAAAATTAACTTAAAATTAACTTAGAAGAAGCAAAATATTCTCAAAAAACAGGCATTCCAAGCCTCAAGATAAGACTATTTGAGTCCCAAAACAAAGGCAAATTTTTTATTTGTTTTTATTTTTTATTTGCTCCAAACATCGTCCCCTCTTCTGTTTGAATGATTGATTTTTTCAAATTTACAAAAATGTTGTTTACAGCTTTGTTGATCTTACTTTACTTACGTTCTCTAAACATTTTTTTTTAATCTGACCTTAATTCCCTTTAAAACTGCGTTGTTTACATTTTTTTTTATTTTCAGCTTGCAATACAAAATCTGCCGCTTGTTTATACTTTGATTATACGACTTAATTTCAATTTTAAAAATTTTGTGTTATACAAGGTGATCTCTATTAACTTCAATACTCTTTTATTACTACACAAATATTTTTTTGAATATAAACCTTTTGTTATTACTACGTAAGTTAAAAATAATTAAAGTGACTTAATTGTGCCTAGATTTTTAATAAATATTTTTCAAACTGAAATTTCTAAAAAACATTCATATTTATTAACAAAATTGTTTTTCCATTTAAAGTATTATGTTATGATCCTCCTCCTCTAAAGCAAATTACTTTTATAATTTTAAAATCTGCTAATATTTTCATTTTGTTTAGTATAATTTTTCTCTTATCTATTCTAGTTCCAGAATACTTTTTAATCTCTCTTTTCGCCTATTTTCTAATCAATTTGCATAAAAACATGTAAGTAATAAGTTTAGTACTTTGTTTATTGACATTTTGTAACACATTAGATAAATAAACGACTGCTGCCGCGCAAAATCTCACATCGCTTTTTCACGCAATAAACTAAAAAAAAATTATATGATTATACCATAAAACAACACAGCCATTAACAAATCAAGAAATTTAACTGTGGTTATGTAATTCTAAGAATAATAACCAACAATAATTATGAGAACAGACAGCTGCCATAAGGTAATAACGTGGGATCAAGTAATGTATAGTAATAGAAAATAATGTTTCCTGAAAATACAACGCGAAAGTATGTAGATCGAGACTTTTCAGTAGTTGCCTTAATTATTCTATTTATTATGCGGAATAACGTTATCGATGAACATTATGGATCATCTAAAAGTAATGAATATCAATTTATCGTATCGCGGATGTCCGATTAATTAATAATAGTTTCATCTTAATTATTACATACAAGTTGTTTTTTACACCGGAATATTTTTGATAAAAATGTAACTGAACGTATCATGTGGTTTTTTTATATATTTGTAATAGTTTAGTGATTTAAATTCTTTATGATTCTATTTTTTTCAGGTTTTGAATCGAAAGCACATAAATACGGAGAAGAAGAAGAACCGTTCGCTCTCCAAAGAGCCGAAACTGGTGATGCAAGAATAAATCGCGAACAACAAGCTCGCGTTGTAGATCAAAAGGTAGCACCGAAGAACTACAACAAACCAAGGCAAAACTTCAATAATAATAATAACAACGATAAAGAAATCTTTAAAAGCTCCAGTAGCTCTAATTTCTACAATAATCGTAATAATGGAAAAGAAAGGGACGAAGATTATGATGATAATGTTAACGTCAACCAAAATCAAGATTACGAACAGAAGAGAAAAGTAGTGAAGAATAAAGTAAGAAGGCCAGTACAAAATAATCAAAACGATTACAATCAGCAGAATACGCAAACGAGCAACAAAAACGGCAACAGGAATACAGATTCCAACAAAAATCAACAAAACGATGATTACTACAACAGGAATAACAATTATAACAGGAACCAAAATGATTACAATAGAAATCAAAATAATGAGCAAAACAGAAACCAAAACAGCGACTACAACAGAAACCAAAACACCGACTACAAGAGAAACCAAAACCCCGACTACAACAGGAACCAAAACACCGACTACAACAGGAACCAAAACACCGACTACAACAGGAACCAAAACAATGACTACACTAAAAGCACACAACCAGCTGCTCAAACTAGACGTCCAACGTCCAAATTCACAGGGTTTATCAACAATTTTGCCGGTAGCTATGAACCTACTACTTCTAAACCATCTTCAACTTCTCTCAACCCGGATCAGTACACCACTGCTGTCAACAATCACAAGAACAGGAATGGACAAAAACAACGTCATCAAGATTTTACTGATAGTCCTGTATATACTATAAGCACACCAGCTCCTTTCAGGCAACAGTCACAACAATATAACTCGCCTTCTGCTAGGTCTAATACCAACGGCCAGTATTACAGCACTACTGCAGCACCTCAAAAAATAACTGAGAGCAGTTACAAGAAAAATACTAATTACGATGAAAATTATGATATTCCTAAGGTGAAACCCGGTACCACGACTACTAAAAACTATAACACGCAGTACGATGTACCTAAAATAAAAACTGTGAGCAATAATAACGGACAATATAACAGACAGTTCGATAATCAGAAGACTACAGCGAGCCAGTACGAAACTACTAAAATTAAGCAAACCGAGAATTACCCTAGTAATAATCCAAAATATAGCAGCCCTAGCTTCGACAAGAAACAAACTACTCCTTACAAACAGAACGAAAACTACCCAACAACGTTAAGTCCAAAACCGTTCAGTTTAAACAACAATAATTTCCCAACTACATTTGCTCCTAGAACTAACGCAGCTTACAGTCAAATAGCGCAGCAAACTGCTAGTTACAATCAAAACAGGAATACACAGAACAGCCAACCTACTGGTTTCAGCAGCACTCAAAGAAGTACGCCGTTTACTCAGTATACACCGACGGTTCCAAAATTGAGTTCTACAACCCCTGTCAGCAGGTATGATTTTTTTTTAAATATATAGTGTACTTTTATTTTTCAAGATGGATTTTTGTATACGAATTTGATCAATGTTTTTCCATGTAGTTTATGGTTTATCGAATCTTTAAAGTAGTTGCTTCTTTGCGAAGTCTCATAATGTTATTGAAGTGATTATTTAGACGTACTAAAAATGTATTTAGCCTCTTTAAAAAAAATAAGCTCTACTGTCAGATCAATTGAATATTCTTCTTCTTTAGTTTTATGCGTTCAGCCTCTAAGAACTATTTACCCAAGGTTCAACCCAATCAGTTTTAATCTAGCCTGTAATTAACACAAACTTACAATCATTGCAAATTAACCTGAATCATAAGTTTTTTAAAAAAGAAGTAGAATACAAACCGAATATCCCTGGCAGCGTGGCCTCCAAATCGAAAATAAAAAACAGGGGGGCTTACCTTCCTAATTACGAACCAAAACTTTTGAAGAAAAATAAAAATTCCAAAAATTTATCATCACAGAGGCCGTTGCAATGTAAGAAAAAAGTTAAATGATTTGTAAACCATTTCGTCATGGAACATTAAAGTTTAAATTTTAAATACCATTTCAAGTTTGGTAAAGAATCTAAATAATACAGATTGTCCCAAAAGTCACTTCCCAAAATCGCATCAAGACTTATTTCCCAATATTTGGCATATCATCGATAATTTAGCAAAATCTTTTATCTCAAAATTTCTTTTTAAGTCCTTATATTTCTTTACGTATTATCATATTCACATAGTGTCCCATTTTTTAAATAACTCAATTTCGCAAAAGTGTAAAATTGATTTTTTTTATTTTTTTTATTTATTTATTTCTATTAACGGGTTTACCATTTTTACATACAAATCACAATACAATACTATTTTTACATACAAAATTAAAAAAAAATTAGTTGGGTAATACTTAAAAAAATAAATACAGATCACACCTACTATACTAACTTAGAATTAGTTAATGAGTTAGATTTATTTAATTCCATAATCAACATCAAAAATTCATTGGTAGGATTGCAAATTCTTTGTAAAGTCTTATTTGCTTCGTAGTAGGTGATATGAATTTGTACCGAAACTAGATTTCTAGATCTAGTGTTTCTCCCAGAAATATAGAAAGGAATTTTGAACAGCAATTCAGGAAAGTCAACTTACTCAATAATTAATTTGGAAAGAAAGATTATATCAAGGAATATTTGCCTTAATTTTAGGACCATTAATATCTTATAGTACTTATTATAATCTAATAGTATAGTCATTTTAAAAGCACTAAAACGAAGAAATCTATTCTGTACCTTCACTATATGATCTATAAGGCATCTATAGTACGGAGGTGAAACTCTATTGACTTACTTCAGAGTGAATCCCACCAGAGTCTTAAAGTCTTAAATCAATAAATTTTATTAAACTCGAAGAGACTGTGTTTCATAAAACCAACGAGTTGAAATGCTTTATTAATGATAAACTCATAATGACTTCTAAAGTTCAGAGTGGGATCAAAAAAGACTACCAGATCCTTAACAATTGAGACACTCTCCAAACTTACACTTCCATTTTTATAATTGAATATAATTGGATGTTTATTGTTATAAAAGCGCCTTAATTTACATTTGTTGATATTAAAATCTAAACCATTACTTTACACCATTCGAACAATTTGGCGAAAACTTCCTCAAGCAGGAGGTAATAATACAGTTTCATCAGAAAAATGTTTTTAAATCTTTAAATCGTCTTGCATAGAGCAACGATTTTGCTGTTTAAAAACACTTATAAATGTCATTAAGAAAACAATTGAAAAAATTGAGACAGAAGTCCACCCTGAGGGACACCAGACATAATTCTGATCTCAGAAGATTAGCAGTTATAGATCTTGACAATTAGGGTATGATTTACAACATAAATAATAAGCCATGACATTAACTGTTCATAAATGCCTAATTTTGACATCTTAGATATTAAGACATTGTGATTACCTCTGTCAAATGTTTTGGAGAAGCCGGTATAAATCATATTGGACTGGTTCCTATCTTCCAAAACATCCAACAACAAAAACAACCAGGTTTATAGATTTGATAGATCTACCTAATAACAAATCGAAAGAGCGTAAAAAAATGAAATAGAATCATATTTTAACTCATTTGTCAAAAAAATGTTAAATTATCGACGATATTATGAATAATTAAATTATTAAATAACGAAATGTTGTTATTCTCCTCTTTTGATATTTTGATTGTTCACATCCGGTGACTTTTGGAGCACTCCTCAGACCTACTTTTGTTTTTGAGACATTAAAAGTAGATGTTTCGCCACAAGTTATACATACCACTTATACCACTTTTGTTATATTATTTCAATTATAATTTCAATAATTTTCAGTACAAATAGGCCCCAGTTTAGATTATCTAAAAACAGCAATGACAAATTGGATATTAAAATAATGAGGTAAGGCCAAATTTAATGGAAACCATACCATCATTCATGAAGTTTTAAAAATATAATGTGTTCTACTGATTGATTTCATTAAGTTCATGGTATCCAACAAATTATTTCATACAAGCACTATTTACATAAAATGCACCTCATTTTTATTTTCGAGCGTTTACTTCCATTTGAATAATCTCCGTTTACTCAGTGTTTTACCTTCAGCTTCTTTTTTCTCATAATTTGGGCCAATGTCTACCTATATCTAGGGCTTACAATACCGAACTAAAATCTGAATACCGGTATTTGATATTTGAAATTTGAAATATCGGGATACCGGTATTATTAATAAAAAATGTACTAGTTATATTTTTACTTACCTCAGTTGTTATATTGACTTGTTAACAAATAATATATGAAATCCAATAAATATTGTTCTGAAATGAGTAGATATTATTTATTTTATTACATAGAGAGTAGGAGTAGATAGATACAAAAAAACGTGCAAGTAAAAAAAAGTACATATTAAATTCTATGTTACATTTTAAATATAATAGGCTCGTATGGCATTATATAATTAAAGAAGCAAAAAATATAATTAAATTGAAAGTATTTATGAAATAATATTAATAACTTGCGTTTTGTTTATTAAAGTATGCTCTTAAAAAACATAAACAATCAATCGTTTCATCATCAAGCGAGGACCGAATTTTCGTACAAATATAACCAGCCGCCGAAAAAGCTCTTTCTGATTCTACACTTGTCGGCACTATTGTCATTAAGAAATCATACACATTTTGTAAATACGTTCCTTTTGTTCCTGTTTTTTCAAAAAAAGTAATTTCATCTTTTATTTTTTGTTCCAGACCTGGAATTTTTTTAAACGCAGACACGGGTGAAGTATTTAGTGTTTCGTCTATTGCTGCCTGTAGTTTTTTCTTTAATGCGTTGACGTTTACCTTGTCAGATTCTAATACTGTTTTATTACTAACTACTGTTTCATTACTAATTTGGGAAGATATTGGAAGGGATGTTTCTTGCACAACTTCCATATCTTCTGTATCTTCTAGATTTTCATGTGTGAGCCGTTTAGTTAAGCTTACAATTTTTTAAATGATATGGATATGCGTTTAAATACTTCTCCAACATCTTGTGAGCCCTTTTGCAGATACTGAAGTATTTGTGATAATTCAGTTCGTCGTAGTAAAATTCGAGATTTTAATGCTTCCAATAATTCTAATGCAATTGCAGATTTTTGCTGGGAAAGAGTATCTAACATAAATGTTAAAGAAGCGTCAGCCGTCAAAAGATTTGCATCTTTTCGGCATAATGCATCTACTGTTAATTTTACAGGAGTAAGAGCAGCAATAATTGAAGATAATAAATTAAATTCTTCGTCAGAAAAATGAATATCGAAATTGTTTGTTTATCTTCAAAAAAAATTTCTTGTAATTAATTAATATTATTTTAAATTAGATTTATATTGTGCATAAATTCAATTTTTATCAACTAATGTAATACCAAAATGCCGGTATTTTTACATAAATACCGGTTTTTAATAACGGACAAAAATCGTATTCGGGATCCCGGAATCCCGGTATTGTAAGCCCTACCTATATCTTATAAAGTGCCTCCTTATTAGTTGTTATTTTCTATATTTTTTAAACTTACCACAAGAATCTCCTTTATCATTTTCTGCTGTTTGCTTCTTATATATAAATATTTTTTTTAAATAAGTACTCTTGTCGTCCTATTTCAATTTCTTCTTCATTTTTACATATCATTCTGATCCCTTAGTAAATGTTCTGTGTTTTGCTTTGTTGCTATTGGAATTTGCTATTTTTTATTCTAAAAATTGTTTCCCATTTTCAAGTATTTTTATTTTTCTCCTTTGCTTTTTGTTCAAGTTTAAACATTTTGCCTTCGTTTTGGCGATTAACCACCAAATTATTCTTTACCTCTTTAAAAAATAAAAATTGTCCAAGGAATATTCTTCATTTTTAAAGAGTTGATGTTTCGCTCTCTTTTATTTTTATTAATTTTTGTAATGTTACAGACGTTACTGGTACCCACAAGATCCAAATACAAATTTTCGTAAATATCTCTAGTTACAGATTATAGTCCATTGATCATGACTTTAACTAAATCAAGCACCACAATTCTGTTCATTTATTTAACTTTCATATTGCACAACAATTGCAATATCAAACTAGTCCATAATTTGTTTCATCAGATCTAAAACATTTTTCGACAACTATCAAGTTTCAGACATCATCCTGTTCACTGAACATTCAGAAGTATGTACGTAATTTATTTATAAAAGCCTGCAGGCTATCCAGGCGCTACACTTTGCTCAGCATACAATCAAATATTTAAGATGTTTATCTTAACAAGTAGCTGGAATATAGTTTGTAATGTGCTTCGGTAATAAGTTTCATTTTACGACAGAAGAATCATACCTACTAATTTTTGATATTAAGTTTTCTGTATGAGTGAGTTCTTTTGAAGATCTTGTGTTTATAATTTATATTCTTTCGAGGTTTTACATAAGAATTAATAGTTTTATAAAGTTGCATCACACTTCAATTCTAGATTCTTGTGTGAAATAAAAGTTTTAAAAGATCAGGTTTTAATATTATTTTCAATTTTGCAGAGTGATCCAAAAAGTATAAGTGAAAACAAGTGAAGTTTTTCTAATCAAAATCTCCTTAAATTAAACAGGTCACTTACTTCTTAAATTTTTATTTCTTGGAATTTTAAATGCGTGTGCGGTTAATTGAGAAGACTTGATTTGACCAATTAAACTTCACTACCTCAGATATCAAGTGATTATAAGTGTTTTATAAAATGATTAACTGACCATTTCTTATAGAGTTTTTAACTTTTAGAAATATTGGATGAACCTCATTAATAGAGTTAAAATTTAAGTTTTGCTATTTAGAATAGAACTACCATACTATCATTTTTGTTTTTAATTTGTTATCAAAAAGTTTCATTTTTCTTCAAATTTGATCTTCTACCTTCATAACAAATGTAATTAATTCTTGTTTTACTCTTTTTCTTTTTATGTATTCACCAATTTTATTTTCTCGTCATGAATAGACATACTGAATTTAAACTTAGAGCTAATTATATTATTTATAATATTAGTAAATAATCTTTTGGCACTCCTAGATCGAGTCGTTTCGATGAAACGCAGTACGACGATGGTTCTTACAGCTCGAAGTATGATTACGATGGCGACAGACGAGATGACGAATTTCTGAAAACAGCGCACAGCCAAAACATCGCAGCAAGTCGGAACGAACTCTCCAGAACAACTAAACAACAGCAAACAACACAGTCGTATCAACAACAACCTCAAAGATCAACCTACGACGTTCCCAAGACGTTCGCCTCAACCCCTAAACAGGCTTCGAAGGCTACCGAACCGCCAAAACCAGTCTCGAAGCCTGAGAAGCAAGTGCCAGTAAACCCGCCTAAAAAGACGAAAGATGTCAGTTATGACTACGCTTATTACGATACTAACGTTGGTAGTGAACCTGACTATGAAATTGACACTGACATTAAAAAATCAACTGTGAAAAATTAAAGAGGTAGTTTTGTTAGTATTTTTGTTAAATGGAATAGAATCAGACAAAGGTTATTTTAATGAATTTGAAAGTCTTTAATAGATACTGTTGTGTAATACGAAATAATCACACGTTAAAATGTAAGGCTTCGTCTCACATAAACCTCTGAAGAAGAAAACTAGTTGCATCTAACAGACATTTAAAAAAAAATTAAACGTAATAAGGAACTCAGGATTGAAAAAAATAAATGGTGGTAATAAGTGTTTTATATTAATTTAAATTACAATGAATAATTACAAAAAAATAGGCACTTAATTATAAAATATTTCAAAATGTTGTTATTGTAATAAACAAATAGAAATAATATAGGAAAGAAAACAATTACCTGTTTAATTTATTGAGAAAAATATAATGAAAGTTTTACTGGTTGCAGAACTAGTAGGATTTAATAATTTAGAGTGTATTTGTATTAAAACAATTTTTCTTTACAGGGAGATTTAACCAACCACTATTTTTAAATGCACTTAGGATACTTTTAAAGAATATTCATTGAACTAAATATTACATTTTTATAACTACTACTTATAGAACTGGTAGATGTCTCTCAATTTTAATAATTATAAAAACTTTACAATTGCTTTAATTTAGTTTAGTTACGAAAATATGTATATTTTCTGTCAAATTTTCAAAATATGTATTTTTGAAAGCTTATTTAATACTTGTTATTTCAAATAATATTATTATTTTGCAAAACATTCTTTTTTTCTATTTTTTAGTATTTACAGTCGAATTTTATTATTTTTGCCAATAACATATTATAAAACAGGAACAATAACTCAGATTTGTTAAGTAAGTAATAATAATAATAATTGAATTAACAGAGTACTTTTACTCGGATTTTCAAATTTTGCAACTTTTTTAGTTTTAGTTTGTTGTGATTAGTCAGAATTCTGTAATAACGAAAAACTAACAATAGTTTTTGCTCAAGGTTTTGAATAGTGAAACTTATTTGTAAAATAATGTTTCTTGTATGCACCATTTCAATGTCAATATAATAAAATATTTTTACGATCTAATTAAAGATAATTAATTAGTTATAATCTTTTCATCATTAAATATTTGGCTTATAAACTTTCTATGGAAAAATTTTAAATTAGACCGTAAAGTTAATTATTTAAATCAATAATCTATGCCTGATTCTATGAAAAAATAATAAGTCTGTTTTTATTATCAATCGTTTTTGGAGAATCGAACAAAACAGTATTTTATAAAATCGAAGTAAATCAAATAAATCTTACCAGTGTTAATTTAAGATTGTACATATTATATTTTATTTATAAGAATAAAAGTATTGTTATTTATTGACTTCATTTATTTTTAAACTTGTGTACATTCCTTTTTATGTCAATTATGTAGCCAGATTTCTTTACTGTTTGAAATAATAGATAAAGGTCTAGGCTATTTTTAAGGAAAATAACTTGGATTATTTCTTTTATACTTTTAATGTAGTTCTTCACCTGCTGACCAAAAGAGTCTATGAGCCCAATCTTCTCCTATGGCTAATTTTGGAAATGTTGAATATGCCATAATCCCAATTTTTATTATATACTTTCGAAAATTTTTGTTTTGTACCCTTATTTTTGTTCACTTTATGATTAATTATACCTCCATATATAAATTTCTAGAAACTAGTTATTTATTTTATCATGGTATAAAAAAGTTTGTAAAAGGTGGGTCAAAAATATGAACATAATATATAGTTTAACTGAAAACACTTTTGTCGATATTTATCTTATTTATATTAATAGAAATACTGTATCATACTTGACGACTATTTTCTTTCTTATCATTGTTTTTATTATATATGAAATGTATTGTATGATGACAGTAGCACATAAATTCAATTTACTCCTCTTAGTAAAAAAAAAAAACTGTTATCAGGAACTGTGGGCGTGAGGTAACGACTGAGACGGCCACCTTATTATTCGGGTTTAAATCCGATTGAAATAATTTGGGCAGCACTTAAGATTTATATTGTAAGACGATTTTTCAACCGCTAGATATGATAAATGTTCAATAAATTAAAAAAATAATATAAAAGTTTTCTATAAACAACACCCTCTGCTACCTTTGAAAGTAGGTTTGGGCTCTGATATATTGAATTGAGACATTAGAAGATTAAAGAGTACCTAAGGATAAATAAAATTGAACAATGAAAACTAAACCTTATGAAATATGTATTTCTAGGTATCTAATATTAAAACCGAAAGGTCTACTCGATAAAGTACGGATAAAACTGTTGAAAAATGAAACAAAGAGAATGTGAAAGCTCAAGAGATTATTGTACTGATTGAACCAAAAGCTCTTGAACATATTCTAGCATGTAATACTCTCATATCCGCAGAAATATTGGTTACAATATACTAATACAAATCGCAGATATTAGTTGATTTATTACAGCAACATTTTTTTAGTCTAAGTGTTTCAGGAGAGCATAACAGAGTTTCTATCATAGATTGAAGATATTCAGTGTAATTTAAAAACTTTGGGCGAAGCGATTAGTGGTCATAACAAAAATTCTAATGTCACTACCAAAAAAAATTAAACCATTTTCTTTCTGCAAGACAATCAACACCCAATGAAAAATAAACAACAAAATTGATGTGTCAGTTAATGGCACAATAGTAAAGCATCAAAATAAATATAAATGCTTTTTATGTGACAATTTTAGAAAGTAATTAACTTAATTCGAGAGCAATAAAAAAACATGTCAATATTTTAAGAAATATGCACCTCTAATTAAATAATGTTGTTTTAGGAAAAGAAAGGAGTCTGAAAATAAAAATTCTAACCAAAATAATGAATGGTGGTTAGACCACTAATCATATGTATTATAAGAAATACAAGTTTTTAAGCACCCACAAGGTAAAACAGAAAGAAAAGTTTATCGGAAATATAGTTAGAGCCTCAAGAAGTAGGTATAGTGCAAGTAGAAACATGTGATAGTCAAGCATGGTTAAAAACAAAGCTCAAACATATTTTATTTCTTTTAGGTTGGGAAGCAAATCTGTTTTCACGAGTTGCAGCACTTGATTAAAGAAAAAGATCTGATTGAATACCTTGACTACCATGTGTATCACATGTGATACATAATTTTACAGTATTTGTGGACCATCAAAGAATGTCCGAAGTTCCGTGTTGTGTACTAAAATTTCAACTTTAGTAAATTATATACAGTAAATTCGAAATGATCAATAGTAATTCACTTGGTAGGAGAAGAAACCACATGGCTAATATTTATTTTAAAAAAGAGAGGCGGGCAACGTTATGGGAAATTGGAAAGGCAAAGGATCTGTCGCTATGCTTTATCACAACTGGTTTTACCCTGAATATTTATGAAACCTCTAAAATAATCATAACAATGAACAAATTTTTTAACCGGAACCTGTGACTTTATATAACAGAATTAAGCAGATATCAAATAAAATCATATGTCTACCTATTTTACAGTTTTACATCGATCTATTCTATTCGATGGTATCAAAAAATAGTATTCAATTACATATATTTAACTTCTGTTGTAAATGCGTTGATACTCTAGAACAGCGCAAATAAAAGAAAAGTACAAATTTCAGACTTTCATGAGCAATTAGTCTCTGGTTTACTATCGAATATTACCATTTATATGTCTTAAATGTTTGTATATTCTATATTTTTTGTTTAAATAAATGTATAAATACAACAGCAGCTATACTTAATTCCACTCAAACTAAATACGATTTATACACACTTTAGTTTAAATTACTTAAAATTAAAACCATACATTTTTAAAGCTAATTGCAATATGCAATGCTCAATATCAACAGTGACACAACCGGTAGAGTATGGATCCCAATTGAGATATCAAGGGTGAGTCGGAACAAAATAATGAAATTTGGACATGGAAGGCAACGTGTTAATAGAAAAAAAAAATTGGCAAAATAAGTAGTATTTTTGCTGTAACTGAAAGAAAAAGGTAAAATGTGTAGAGAAGATTCATATTATTACCCAAAGGGTTCCATAAAGGGAAAATGAGATTTTACTGTAGATTTGAAGTACGACTTTATTTAACTTAATATATTAATCTATGAGTATTTATAGGTAGGTAACAATTTTTATATGCAATAATTACAAAAATATATTTTTGATTTGAGTTAAAAAACCAGTACATTAAACCTTGCGAATTGAAAATTAAATAAAAGTTTAGTTACAATAATATTTACAAAATTAATGTCAAGTACAAGCATCCAAAAGTTTAAATATGAATAAATATATAATACAGCACGTCAATTTTCAATACTTCAAAAAGTGGACTAATCAATAAAATATGTATATAATTTTAACACTTTTTTATAAACAATTTTTTATATATATTTTACAAGTTTAGGTACCTAAATTTAATGATAAAATATTTAGTTTTATACAGTGTTGCTTAATCGTTTAATCTGAGTATGCAAGAAACACGACGTGTACCTAAGAATTGTCTTTAAAAATATTATGTACATAAATTTTAATATTCTTTATACAAAACATATTTATTAGTTATAAAAAGTATACATTTTAGAATTAACTATAGTGTGCAGAACCATTCGATATTTTACCAATTTATAAAATAACTACATAATATCAGTTTTTCCTATTGATACCTCTGTCTTTTTTTTTAATTATTTATATTCATTTCCATTATTAGATTAAGATTTACTTAGAGGTCAATTGACAAAACTATCAAATAATGTCAACACACTCTATGAATTATCCTGCTTTAAAATATTTATTAACAACGTTTCGGCTTCATCTTTGTGCAAATCAACTTTTCGTCATCAAAATATGTATTAAAATCACAAACAAATTTCATATCTAGTAACTGGTTCTTACTATACCCTTGAGTACAATAATGAAATAATCTACAATCCCTTAAATCGGGATAAAATCTATCTATTTCTTTTCCAAAACAATTGAAGAAAAAGTGCCTTTTTGTAGGCGAGGTATGAGAAAACGGAGTGGTAACTGACGTTTTCTCAGATTGAGTAGGATTAACACTTTTTCTCAACGGGTAATCAGTCAATACGTACTCTTTTTTCCCAATGTTGCCCCTATAACTTTCAGTAGTCAAATCTTTACCTTTTCTAAAAACATCTACAATTTCTTCTTCTATAGTTTGTTTTCTAGCAGCAGGTCTTCTAGTAAAATTATCTGTACTAAATCTATGTCTATAACCTGCATTTAAATTGCTCTTAGATTTTCTTCTATTAGGTTTGCCACCTCTTCGTTTAGGTTTTACAGTAGTAGTTTGTTCTAAAGTTGTGGGTTCAGTTGACGTTTCATCTAAAGTGGTTGGTGGCAAAGTTGTTTGCTCGAATGTTGTAGGAAGTTTATTTAATTCTGTTGTAGTCTCCAAATTTGGATTCGTATAATCAGTAGTATCACTGATAACTTCCATTTTAATTGTAGTATCTTCTTCAATTGAATTTATACTGTGTAAACTCTCCTTATGTTTGAGTTTGATGCTATCCAGTTTACTTATAAACTCATTCATTTCTTTTTTAAAATCCAGTGATTGTATACCAATACTTTCATTAAGCTCTAAAACTTCCGTAGTAATGGGAATATCTTCAGTAGTGCTCTCAAACTCATGATTCTGTTTTGCTTCTAAAGAAACACTTACTAAACTCATTCCGCTCATATTAAAAGTATTGGTTTTATCCACTGTTGGAATTGGGACAGTACTAGTTTCAGTAGTACTCTCTGACTCGGTAGTAGTTTCTTTATTCATTTTTTTATGTATTTGTGGAGCAACTACACTCTTAGTGTTACTTTCAATATTATGAATTAATTTCATTAACTTATTTGGAGACCAAGTCGTGGTTAAAGGCGTTTCTTCAGTAGTTTCAGTATCAACACTTGTAGAAGTTGTCTCAAATGTAGTGTCCAACAAATTTTCTTTTAATTGTTTTTTCTTTGTGATATGAGTTGTTTCTGTAGTAGGTACAAAAGAAGTAGCATAAACGCCTATGTAAGAATTTGCCACAGTAGCAGTAGGTATTTTGTTTTTAACAATATAATCTATATGACTAGGTGTAGCTGTAATACTTGGATTAGTTGTAGGTGGAGATTCAGAGGTTGAATGTGAACTAGTAATATCTGCAATGTTTTCTATTTTAATATTTGGTGTGGAGGATTCCAAGATTTCTGAGTAAGGTTCTTGACTATCATTTTCATTAGAACTTTCTGTACTTTGTTTACTAATGGTTATATAATCGTTACTAGCTTCTTGATATTCTAACGACTTACTAGTTCTATCTGCTTCAGATTTAATTCGTGGTTGCTTTCTTCTAAGAATAGTTTCTTCATTTGAATAATCTCTAAACTTTAATTTACCTCTTCTTAGTTTATTTTTAGGTTTTTCAGTGCTTGTAACAGGCGCCGTTGTTAAAGTATAATTGAAAGTATAAGGACTTTTATCCTCTTTAATACTAGTTACAACTTCGATGGTTGTTTGTACTGTAATTGGATCTAAAGAAGTTGTAATAGTTGGATTTTCTGTAATAGTAGGAATAATTTCTGTTTCTGTAATTGGTGTTTCTTCAGTTTGTGTGTTTTGATATGATGGTTTTGGTGAAGTAGTCTGATCGTGAATTGTTCTCAAAAAGTTGTAGTCATCTTTTGCTCTGTGCGGTTTCTCGATATGTTTATCTATCAATTTAGGATCAATTTCTTTATCTGTTTTATTTATGTCTATAAATTTTCTATTACCTCTTCTGCTGATTACCGGTTTTTGCCTTTCTGTTGACTGTTCAAGAGGAGGTGGTGTTGTGATATCATTAGATTTAATACTTCTTAGTTCTTCAGGTTTCTCTGTATGTAGTGAATGATTGTTATCTACTTGACTAGAATATTTATTGTCATTATCGTATTCAGGATAGTCTTCTTTTACCTGATGGATATGATCATTAATGTTATAAATGTCTTTAAAATTGCCTTCTTTAATTTCTCTATTTTTATTAATGAAATCATTACTCTCATTATCATAATCTTGATCATGATATTCTTTTTGATGACTTCTAATTATAGCCTCATTAGTTTTATTAATATTTTTAGTAGATTTATTGAAATGTCTATCTTTGTAATATATAGGTTCAATGTTATCGTCTATGTAATCATCTTGATCAGAATATTTCTTATTTTGTCTATATGTATTGTACTCGTTACTGTAGTCATGCTTTTGTTTTTCTTCATTATCATTTTCTTTATCTTTTGGTTCTGGTTCTCTATAAGTTAACGGCTCATAGTTGTCATTAACATAATCTTCTTCGTGCTGAAATAATTCATCTTTTTCATTTTCATTATCGTGTTTTATGGTGTATTTTTCTTGTACATTATTAATTTTCGTTTCTACTTCGTGATAAGCGGATGCTCTATCATTACCAGCAACGTTGTATTTACTTTTTTTATTATACGAATCGTTGGTATCGATTTTAAAATTTAGAGAGTCGTCGTCGACATCTTCAATACTTGATGACTCTGTTTCAGGAGCTAATCCGTAATTAATTGAAGAAATACCTTCGTTGTCCAACGGAGCGCTTAGAGGTGTTGTATATCTAGCTGGGTTAGTTTTCTCGTTTTTGTACCAATCAAATAGGAACTTCAAAACATGTAAAGCCTCTTCTTCGTTTCTTATAATATCGGAATAATTTATCTTCCTTGCCTCTTCTCTTTTGGCACGATTTTCTGATGTGCTCCGCTTCTCTCTGGATCCTCTAACTTTCGGAACGTCTAGATAAAACGGATCTAATGCTACATCTTCGTCTTTATATTCGTCGTAGGTATTTGGTGGAAGTTTGAACAGCTGTGCAGGTCCGATGGTTCCCAAAGAATAATTGAGTTTTCTTCCACTTGCATCACTGACGCTTGCACTTGCGCTTATGACGATTCTTGGTGGAGGTATATGGTCCTTGGTATACCTACAAAAAAAATACTATTGAATAGGTTATACTTCTAATTTTCAAGAGAGGTAACATAAAGAACTATGAAAACTATATTACGTACAACCAAGAAGATATATGAGAGTATTGCAACGGAAAAAATAAAAACAAAAATCGATCCAGAATTGGATGAGGCATAAAATTGATTTAAACCAGGTAAAGGAGTGAACAATGATGCAGAAATTAACTTAGAGAACTATAGAAAAAACGAAACGTTCTACAAATACTTTATAGATTTTAAAAAAGCGTTCGACAAAGTAAACAGGTATGACATTAGGAAACTGTAAAATTAAAATTTGGGTGACTATTGATATTTTAACTTGTATGATGGGCAATAAACAACTTAAGAGAATCTCTTTTTGACCGAAATGTGTGTCCACTGTTCTTTATTTTTGAAACTGTGGAAGTTACTAAAACGCATTGAGGGTGATCTCACTGGTTAATTGTGAGCTCAGTTAGAACCGTCCTCTTAGCGAATTGTTGATGTTAAAATAAAGCCTTTTCTGCATACGTGACTTCTGGCTCGTTTGTATATGAAATCGTTTGGAGAATGTATTAATGTGAGTTGAATAATATTTTAACTTGTTTAAAATGAGAGAATTTTAAACATATTGAATAAATGAAACATAGTACAACAAAGATTCAAAACTACATCTGGCGTAAAACAAGGAGGAACATTAAAGCTCTGCCTGTTTTTTAATATTTTTAAACAATGAAACAAAAGTGTAAAGAAACCAACATAGGGATATAATAATAAGTAATAATTAGCTTTTGCATATGATATAGTACTACTATCAGAAAAAAAGAAGAGCCCATTCTGAAAGTATGACTTAAGGAGCTAGGCAAAAGATAATTGGAAATGAATCGAAATAAAAAAATAATAACGGTTTTACAAAAAATAGGAAATTAAAAATACTAAGATAAACAACATAGAGCTTGAACAAAGTAACCGATGAATAATTTTAGCCGAAGATGGAAAGAGTGGAACAGAAATAGAAGAAAGATTAAAAGTAACAACCACATTATTCTACAGCCTACACGATGATTAAGCAAGTATTTAGTAAAAAAAATTGAAAGCAGATTTTAAGGTTATGGTATATAATGCATGGTGTGTCACAACATCGACATCTGTAAATGTGGAAATTAAACAAAAAAAAGAAGAATGAAAGCTAGTGAGATGAAAACTTCAAGAAGAATTACAGGACTAAGAAATAAGAAAAAGTTTCCAAACAAATAAATAAGAAAACAATTAGTAGTTCGAATTTTGTTCCACAAAACCCCCACCATCATGGTTCTAGAATATTCTATGTCCTTAGTGGGAGTGAAATTGAAATTAGCGACCAATGGTAATTTGTAACATCGAAATGTGTCATTCTCTAAACACATGTTAAGACCCAGGTGTCAAATATTTTTTTAATTAGCGCATCAGCATACTTAATTTGTAACTAGGTTGTGTATACATATTTTATTAAGTATTCAGCAGTGGTATTTTTTTTATTTCGCACGAATCTAAAACAATTGTGAAATTTAAATTCAATTTCCGTCTATGTTTTGAAATTATGAAATAAATCCTATATGAACCTTGATATTTTTTTTGTTGTGCAAGGGCGTCTTTTTTCAGTTTCAGTTCCTATTTTGATTCAAATAATCTCTGATTATTACAGACATATATGCAGAATGGCTAAAACGAGACTAACCAAGATAGTATAAAAAATGGGTAAAACTTAGAAGAACATAAAGAAGACCACGAATGAAATCGAACAAGAAGATTTGTAGGTACTTGAAGAAAAGAAAGCTCTTACGAAAGACTAAAGAAAATGAAGAAATAAAATAAAAGTAGATTAACAAAGTTCAACTCAACACTGGTATCTACTCGTAAATGAGTACCGATTTAAATGATGATGATGTAGATGAACATTAAAATGTAATTTAAATATAATTAATTACCTTTTTTGTTCGTTCCTCTGTTGCAGTGAAAATGGTGCGGGTGAACTAAAGGTCAATGGTGATAATGTTGGCAGTAAGGGTAGAGGTAACTGTATTCGTTGGGGACTCTTTTCGGTTCTAATTTCTCCATAATGTATTTGTTGATTTGGCGCTGGTGGTTTTAAAAAGAAGAGGTTTTTGATGGTGGTTGAAGACTTCTGTTGGTAGTTGTTTATTGTTTGAGTACTCGGAGCATAATCGGAGCGGTAGGTGCTCGATTTGTAGCGTTGCGATATAGGATTTTGATATGATCCTAAAATATAAAAATTGTATTAATTTATTTTTATTAATGGTTTCTTGTTATCGCTTTTAATAAAATAATTTACACCATTAATTTCGCGAAAATCCATGTGGCAAAATTTATTTGAATTTTTTGAAAGTAAAAATAAGAATAATGGCGAAACTTCACCTCTAATTATTTAAATCTATAGTTCTTACAGAGACGGTGTTCTATTACAAGCAATTTATCAAAGATTTAAAATGTAATTAAATTCTAAAAAGGAATGTATACACTTAAATTAATGTTGCTTTTGAATTTTTAACAGTTTCTTGAATTTATTAAGCATTTGAACAATTTAATATTATCCATCCAACAATAGCATTAAAGATATACACTTCAACAATTTGATAATTCCAATCTAAATGGAATTTTCAACTTCTGTTTAATAATCTTTTTACTTAGTATAAATTATTACTTAACACCTTTTTAAGGGATTAGTTGAAGAATGTACGTGTAAACATAATTTAAATATTATTTAATGGCAAAGGTTAGAATATTTCTCACATTCCAGTTAACCTTATGTCAAGTATGTCTAAAATATAAATGAAATTTCTAAGCTTTCTAACATTAAAATATCGGAAGGATTAAATAAACACCTCTAGAGTAATATTATGTTACATCATAAATAAAACAAATAGTTTAGAATATTTACGTAGAAGGTGCAGCTACAATTTAAATTAAAGCCCATAATTAAATTAAATAATAATACAAAATATAATTGAAGCTACAGCTCTAATTGTAAAAGGGGGAAAATGACGTAGAAGTACCATTTTTAAAGGTTTATAGATCATACATTTTGGGATCAATATAGTTTCGGTAAAAGTTAAAACTATGACGACAAATAGGAAAATGTGGATAAATACTACAGAAATATATATGTAAAATGCTCACCATGATATTCCTGACTAGGCCTAAATTCCGTACGAATCCTGTAGCTTTCCGGCGGCTCTGTATATTCCCCAGATTCGTCTTGTCTGTAGGTGAACGCATACCCATTTAAATTATTGGGGGTTACCTGATTAAACGTGTGAACCACTTGGGACTTCTGGGTACTAGTCCCCGAATTATCAACACGTTCGTGAGAAATAACAGTACGATGCGTAGTCACTACCAAATCGTTATCACTATTAGAATTACTATTGATATTAGTTACTTTTTTGTCACTATAATAAGAGATAGGTCCTTTAGTCCTTATATCGGGAGGCGCACCCGGATGAAGGCTGATGTTGATTTCTTCAGGGTTGAAACGTATATCCGAAGAACTCGGATTGAGTATTGGGAAATGGTGAGTTGAGATGTGATGGGTATTAGTTCGAGTTGTGGTTATTTTGGGGGGAGAAATTGAGGTAAAATAGGGAGAGCGCGTTGTTTTTCTTGGGCGTGGCGTTGTCGTCGTTGTTGTCGTTGGCGTTGATTTGATGATTAGAGGTTGCTCAGTCTCAGATATTTCTGGAAAATTTTATGAATAATATTCTTTTTAAAGCCGTTATCACGACCTAATATAAAAAAATTTAAAAGAAATAAAATAAAAATACCTTCTAAATTAGAGGATTGACTATGTCCATATAATTCTAAATTTAAACTATAAAATTGTTCAGATTTTGTACAGTCCACTTCGTCTATTCTTTCACAGACTCGAGTTTCCTTAAAACAAAAGAAAATTAAAATTAAAATAAAAGAAACCAAACATATTTTTACACCTAATGCATTAGATTATTAATTAAACAAAATAAAAATGTTTAGGTCAAAATTCAATTTATGTTATAGTTACACTTTTTGAGCTTCATAAATATTTTATATTAAGTGGATTTATGATTTACTATAAAAAAATTGTGCTCTGTTAAATGAGTGTGATAGAAATGTCAATAAATAATATTTTAATTATGGAAATTATTTGTCTAATTATCCTCTTCATATTGGTCTTTCATGATCTTACCTGATCAAAAACTGTTCCATTCAGGCACAAAAATCTGATATCCATAGGCTCATCCAGCTGGCCAATAGTGCAGACGTGAAACATTTGGCAGTTTGTCTCCAGATCTGCATAATAACCTCCTATGACTTTTCCTACGCATGAAAAATTTGTGTCCGGTAAGTTGTCAAAATCCAAAAACTGTAAAAAATAAACTTAAATTAAAACAATAATTATAGGAAATTGATGTTGCAAAAGTCATATTAAAACAAAAAACAATTCTAAGTTGGGAAATTACCAATTACCAATAGCCAAAAGAACATATTTCACTAATCGACGGAAGTTTCGTTAAATATTGCCATCATCAGGAGTTTATGATAAAACTAAACTACCAGTAAAATAAATTAAAAAAAAATCTGAGGAAAAATATACACTTGCAAGATGTTCGGCAAATCTATTTTCTTTTTCTGTATTTGTTCGTGCCCAGTTCTCATTAGCTTTTATATATAAATTTGTTTACAGGGAAACACTGTGCAGTTTCTGTTCTATGTGCCTATTGGTATCTCTGGCCAACTAAGAAGGAATTCCAGCGATATTTTAGTTATCATTAAAAATAGAGAAAAAATTTATTCAAAACATCTGGAACTCCGTATTTATTTTTTAAAAATTCAGACAAGAATGATACAGAGTGTTCCAGAAACCTGTGACATTATTATTTGTATTCGTTGGCTAGATAAAGAAACTCTGTTATAAAGTTATAAAAAAAATAATTGTTTATAAAAGGTTAAACTTTAAAAAATTTTGCTGAATTCTAACCTAGCCATTGGATATACAAGGTAATTAAAAATTTTAAATGCAAAATCTATTCTAGAGAGAATTTCTTGTGTTAATTTAGGTTTACTTAGAATAATCAAAAAATGTTTTTTAAGATTATTTAAGAATATAGTCTCTATAAAATAAAATAAGAATTAAAAAAAAATAGAAAAAGTAACAAAACTTGATTGCATATTTAATTCTGAACAATTTTCGATATTGACAAAATAATTTATTCACATAATAAGCAACGATTAAAAATAGTAATTTGATAATGACATGTTTTGGGATTACTATGCATCATTTTAGTCTGATTTTAAAATACTAAATATGCCTAATCGTTTTGAAAAAAACGTTTTCTCTATTATTAATATATACTAAAATATTACCGCAGTCCCTTCTTATTTGGCCAAATATATCAAAAATCACATTGAACAGAAATTGCACAGTGTTTCTTGAAAGTTTGCGAAACAAACCATTCTTTTGAACCAAACATCTACAATATAATTAATACAAATTAAACATTTACATTGAAGTTACAAACGTCAAGTTTATAACAGTTTTTGGGTAGAATAGAAGAAAAAAAATGATTATCATTTCTTTAAAAAAAGTAATAAAAAAGTAATAAGAATCGAAAAGATATCTAAACAAAATACTTTGCCTATAGATAGTTGTCCAATACATTTTTTTTAATAGTCCCATTAAATTAAAAATTTAAGTAGATCTACTGAAACTTTTTTGACTTTTTTTTAAATAAAAAATTATTTTACTTAGAAATGCGCGTTAACGTTATTGTTTTTAGCTGAGATGAATATTTTATTTTAGTTCAAAAACAAATATATGGCTTGTTTTAAAAATCCGTTAATGTAGGAACATTAACTATAATAAAACTGTGATAAAATGTAAACTATATTAAAGTTAATAAATGAAATAGAATTTAATTAAAATTAATAAAAAAAATTTATCCTAAGAGTAGAAGCACTTATTTTTAGATATTTGTATTTATTTCCTCCCTATAAATTTTTTTAGACCTCTTCGCTATCTACTAATAGATATGGTACCTTAAAAAGCAATTTATATCCAGAGTTAATGTTTTTATACATTTTAATTGCTACTGATGGCTTGTGTAGTTTTATTATAATTTATTTATAATGTTAACATAATTAACGAAAAGTATGTGCATTAATGAAATATGTTTTGGGGGGTGTCCCGAATTGGGTGTATGGCTTTTTTTCAATTGTGCAATTATTTTTTATGAACGTTTAGGAAGAATAATTTTTCGTAAAATTTTTAAAAATTAGTGAAGCGTTTTTGTATTTTCAATAACATTGACTGTTTTTGTTTTTCTGTAAGTTTCCATGTACACACACTATGTAATTCCTCTTATTTTAATTTTTTATGCCAAAAAAAATACAAAATAAATTTTTCTTTCATTTATCTTTTCCTCTTATCACGACTAAGGTGTGAAAAGAGTTTTATAACCACCGTTTGCATTTTCCTTTCGTTGAGTAATTAGGTCAAAGTTAAACTAAACACAGAAACATTGACTTTGTCTTTTGTTTTATTAATAATAATTCTATACATTTGAGATTATTGGGCAATGTACCGATAACAATCAACCTTAGTTGAAAAAATTAACTTCCTTGGAAGTATTTAAATTTTATGAAATTTTTAAATGATGAACACTAATTACGGTATATGTTTAATTATTGAAAAAATTACGAGAGACATGCAAAAAAAATTGGGGTTATAAATATTTTAAATGTTGTTATATTAATACAAAACAACAAAACTTTAGTATAAATTTACCGAAGCTGTATATGAAATATAATCCCAATTTGTTAATGAAAATACCTCCAGGTAGTTAATATTACCTAACGTGACAATACTTATTCGACATTTTCTCATATCCAACAAATAATTAATTAACCATTATTACTCTCAAAGTTCCTAGTTAGGAATCACGTAATAGACGCCATTTTTTACTCTTTATACCCGCGGCTAATTTAAACACTGAACACCAACTTTTGATTAACTCTTTTCGAGTTAAGTCACAATGTGTTTTGACGGTATTCTTTGGTTACATAACTTCATTTAAAAAAATTAACATAATGATGATAAAGTGAAGAGAACTTTTTCGATGCAACTTCAATTAAATTGAATTTGTATTTTAGTTGTGAAAATATTTTAAGTTTTTTAATTAAAATGAATTAAAATGTATTAAGTTAAATATTTAAATAGGATGCTAAAATATGTATTAATAAAAAAAAACTATATAAACTTTAAACTAAAACAATATAAATAAATAAATCCCAGGGTGAATTTAGGGTATTAAATTAACATAAAATTTGTTTTAATTAATAATTATTTCTAATTACAAACGACTGATTTAAAGGCTAATAACAACAAAATATTTATATCAGTTCAGTGAACTAATGTTTTATTTGAATAATTTTAAATACTCGCAAAATATAAATGAGGCAAATAGTTTTTTCTGTAATCAATACTTTCGAAGATACACATTATCAAATCAAAGTTCATAAGTAAATAAAAAACTTTTTACTTTAAACACTTTCACTTATTGATAAAAATTGAGGTTATGTTATAGATTGTCAAAAGAATCAAGAAAGCTGGGTTTTTAAATACTAAACGATGTGGACTGTACAATGTTCAAAATGGAAGAGAGCGTGTAAAAATTTTGAGATCTCTTTCAGTTTTGGAAATCATAGTCTTCTAAAAGCTAAAATTATGATTGGATATTTATTAAATTTAATTTTATATTTTAAAGACCCTGGATTTGAATATACAATATAATTCCACCTTAAATACTTATATGAAATAAATAGCTATACTTTAATCTGAAATGCGAAATTTCTAGTAATATTTTAAATTCACCAAGAAATCAATTATCTGGAGATATGCTCTATAACTTATGTAGTAATTTCAAATATTTTCTATAACACTTACTATTAAGTATAGTTTAATGAGATTTATAATTATATTAATAATTTAAATTACCCTTTTTAATTACTTTATTATCGCAAAATTTAATTTTAAACTTCTAAGTTTAATTAGATGCTAATTGCTAAAATAAGACCTTGTGCCAAAAGTTAATATGTTGTATGATTTTACTAATTAGGTTTTATAAACAAATAACTTTTAATTTTATATATTCGGAAAGAGATTCCAAATTTTGTAATTTAATTTGTCATTTAGAAAACTTATATTTATTGATTTCAAAACCTTAGGGAACATTTAGAAAGTAATGAAACACATATGGACAGATTATAAAAGGTCTGAAATCTTTCTAAAACTACTAAAAACATTCTTAAAACTTCTGGCAACCTCTATAAAATATATGAAAACCTATTTATATATATATATATATATATATATTTTAGTGAGTTAGAAATTCTGTTACAATATTAAACATGATTTCTGTTAATAAAGCTTAAGTTTGGAAAATTAGTAAAAGTTAATATTGCATGGTAGAAATAATAATTTTTAAGATAAATAACAATGTAAATTGATCTTTTCTATTCATTAAAAAAATCCATTAAATCTGATGAAACTTTTGCATATAATGTCCTGTATGCTAATGAGTAACTAGACGAATATACCAAAAAAAACATACCTAAGATGAATTAGCGTCAAGTCTAATAAAGAGAAAGAAATATTATTACATAAACTATGTCTTATTTTTTTTTTCACATGAATTAAAATAGATTTTAAAAGAATGTACTACAGGCATACATTGGGCAATCATTACGTAAAATATTATCATGAGATATGGGTCAAAGAAATTTCTTCCAAAATGTTTTTTTGTTTTATTTTTGTGAAACATTTTTAAAAGTTATTGAATCATTATTTAGATAGTTAGTTGGCCCATTATCATTGTAAGAGTTTATGTTTATGATCGAAATAAATTAGTTTATTGATTTATTGATACAAAGTACAGGGTGAATGAAATATTTTAAAAATTTGCAGATATATGGATTTAGAAGGATAAATATTTTACAAAGAATTAAAATAACAAAAGATGGACAAGTTTTTCAAAATCTTTTTATTCTTTTTTGATTTGTACACAGCATTTGATACTGTTAATTATGAAATTTTACTTATAAAATTATATAACATTGGTATTAGAAGAACTAAATGATTTGTTAAATACTTTTGAAATTACAGAAAATAATCAACTTGTGCTTTTTAATTCAATACCAAAACTTATATATAAATTTAAATTGATCTAAAAAACTTGTTACAAATGAGTTAATTGTATTAATTCTGTTATATAAATTACCAAACTTAATAAAATTTATGAAGAATTAAAACCAAATTATTATTTAAGGTTTACTTATACTGGGTGTCTAAAAAAATGAGAAAAATAAAAAATGAGAAAAATAAAAAAATGAGTGCAGTTAAATTATTCAAATTCAGGATTTACGTACGGGATATATTTCCCATTATTTCAAGGGCCTACAGGAGTCAAAATCATTGATTTATTTGTAACGGGTAGTCCAGATTTATGTTTTTATATATTTTTTAATTAAAAATAAAATATTTTTTTACTGGAACGCAAGGCGTATTAAAATCATTTACTGGAAAAAATGTTTGACAAAACTGAAGAAAAATATTATTTTTTTTTTTGCTTAGAAAAAAATAATGATATTTTGTAAGAAACAAATGTTTCACGCATGATTAAATAAATCATGATAACCCGCAACTAATCAAGATTGATTTCTAAAAATCAGATAATTTTGTAATTACAGGCAATCCTCTTTATTGTGTAAGAGGGATAAGTATGTTTGATTGAAAGGTAAAATTAATGTTCAAGATCATTGTTTATTTTGTAAATGTTACACATACTGTCCACAATAATACATAAGCGTAACTCAAGAAATTTTATAATTTTAAGTATAAAAAATCCCATTCTAATTAATAATTTAGATACTATATATAATTTATGTTTTTATTCCATCCTTGACATAAGCTCACATGTTACTTCAAACAGATTCTTCCATAAAAAAAGTAGTAGTTAACTAGTATTCAAGATTAAAATTGTATATCTTTCTAAATTGCCATAATTAAGTGAAGAGCTGTAAAATCTTTACTGTTGCAATAAAATAATTGTACGTAACTCAGCCCGTTCTTTTATTACAGAGCAATTTCTAAACTATTTTCGAATTATATTAACCACGTATTATATAATAAATAATAAAGTTATCCGAAAATCTGCGTTTAAATGGAACATACCTCGTTTTAGTAGAAAAATTACAGGTTCTTTATTCTAATATAGTATAATTAGGTAAAAATGTGTTCGAAACTGATTTTGTGCTTGCCACTCTAGTATTAAATATGCAAAGTACCAGGAAGTTTCCTGGGGACATTTAAGTGAAATTACTGGTAGATAAAAAATAATATAGTGTTATTAGATTTTAGAGGGAAAGTTTCGAATATTTTCGTTTCGAATATTTTATTATCGTTTTTTATTATATTTGCTTCATTACATCTAGTGCATTTCCTTCCACAGGCGTAGATGACATAATTATAATAGGAAAGACTATATGTATATATCAAAAGTTAAGTTGTTATTCAAATACAAAAATAAAATTATTGTTGAGCGCCAAATTATTATAAAATAACATTAAAATGCAACAATCAGAAACAATATTTTTTCTAATTGTAAAGATTAATAAAAATCAAGTTTAGAAATATATCAATCCTAAAATTAAAAATGGTTAATAACTGAAATAAATATGATCACATGTATGATAGAGAATATCTAACTCTAATCAAATTAATTTGGGTAAAGAAATAAAACTATTTTCTGCTATGTCGAGTTTTCAGCAAAATTTATTTCCTTTATCAACGATAATTATTACCGTGATTATGTATAGAACAACTTATGTGCAAGTAAATTACAAAATAAATTTCATAATATTTCATCGTTTTGTATTAATCAAAAAAAAATTTATATAGTAAACTTGATAAGAACTGAACCTGAGCTCAATTTCCTTTAGCATTCATTATTTGGGTTTTTTTATTGTTTTTCGTATTTAAACACAATGTCATAATATGTGTTTACAATTTAATTTCAATTTTTAAAACTTTTATTTTATACGTTCTTTCTTTACATCAATTATTTTAGATTTTTACAGAATTACATCATTTTAAACTGAAACTTACTTAATTTACCAAACGTTCAAAATGTACTACTTTTACTTTCCTTAGATTTTATAAAAAATTTATAGATCCACACGGGGTTTGGTAAACTTTAGATTTAAGGTAACCCCACAAAAAGAACTTTGAATGAGTAAGATCTGGTCATCTTGAGGGCCATTCTACAGGTTTTCAGAGTCCTATTCATATTTCCTTATAAATAACATTTAAATAATTTATCGTGAAATAAACACAGCATTTCCTCAAATATTTCAGTGTATACTTTACGTTCGCACTTTATAAAAATTAACATCAAATAATAAAAGGATTTAAGGCTTCCGAAAGGGAATTAATTATTTGTGGTTTATTTTAATATTCATTTATTTTGAGTGAAGAAAGAGATGGAGTGGGAAAATAATAAAAAAGTCTACTAATAATACGAGGGTAATGAAGTTACTAATTAAAGCCATTGGCACAAAAAACTATTAAGAAAATGACTTTTGTCAATATAAAAAGAATAAATTCATTGAGTTTATTAAAATATTCGACTATAGTGCTAACTTTTTTTGCCAGCAAAGCAGTAAAAGTTTAAATTATTTTTTTAGACATATTATGTATTTTGTGGTAATGTAATCAATTTAAATTTCTCTCCCAATTTTTTACTACTAAAATTGTAAATTTTGTTTATGGTTATAAAATTTGATTTATCTAATTGGTTGTCAACTAATAATAATTTACTTGGACTTAAATTATCTGTTAACGAGCAAACGGTTGACAAAATTACTTTTACGACTTTACTGTTTTGTAATGTTCGTTAACGAAAATATTTATATTAAATAAAAAAACTGCATTAAACAGAAATTCTCTAATTAAGATCTGCATGAACACGAACGACATCCTACAAAAAGTCACTATACTCTCATTTATAAAGTGAAAAGACATTGCCCATTTACCATAGGCGCCGACGTATTATATTTTCAGGCAAGTTTAAAAAATATTCAACTAAACCATGCAACACCATTAAAAAAAACATTTTACTAAAAATGTTTCTGAATAGTTAAAAAGTTTTAAGTTGTTATAATATAAAAAAGTATCATGGAACACCTGGTATAAAAATTAAAGACGACGAGAAGTGCAATAGATTTGTTTCTATGGTTTTAGTTAATTTATTTCTCTTTAATATTTCTTCTTATTTTCTTAGGATTCTAACCTAAATAAGTTCTCCCTTTTTTAGGTAGTTTTCTCAGTCCTACGTTGGATTTTTCATTCGATTCACTATTTTTTCGCCTTGTCTGTTTTTTTTTGTCCTCCAGGTGATTCTTAATACCAATTTTTTTCTTTTTAATTATTCATTAATCTTTTATTTATTTCTTTATCCCATATGTTTCTGAAAAGAAGCATTTTTGCTGCTATTAGCTTATATTTTGATTTTAAAAACATATTTAAACCCAAAAATACTTTTTAGTTACCTATATACTATGTAAAACCAGCAAAAGAAAACATTTCTGTAAAAATTGCACTATTCTATCTTAAGCTTTTAAAAAATGTAATAGGACACCTGATTTCAAACATACAAGAGCTTTATATTTTATATTTATTTAAAAATGTTTCTAATATTTTATTATTCTATTTAATTGATTTCTAATTTCATGTTTCCATTATAAATCATTCTACCTTCGTTGTTTTAAGTTTGTTCAATCTTCTACACTTTATTTGTGTCCTCATTTTCTTAAGATTCTACCCTAAATATGTTCCATCTTCCTTAGATAGTTTTCTCAATTCTGTTTCTTTCTCTTCTCCAGCTGCTTCTACCAGTTTTTTTAATACCGATTTGTTGTGTGCTTCGATTATTTCCTTATTCTTTCATTCGTTTTTTTTACCCCATAATATTTTTATGTTAAGAAGCATTTTTGCTACTATGAGCTATTATTTTAAATTTAAAAACCGGAAGTAGAAGGTTATATATAGGAGAAACAAAACGACCTACGGAAGTAAGAGTCAACGTACACAGAACTCATTAGGAACTCGGAGAAACATCCAAATTTGTCAGACGAAGAATGAGGAAAAGGATGCGATGAAGACGATCAGAAATTTGCACTGGTTATGATTATTTTTATTTGGAGTGCTAATTTTTGTACGCCCATGCACAGTTTCCGTATCAACCGCATTCCTCTGGTAAATAAATGCACGATTTTGGTATAAACTGCAACAAAGTCATTTCGGATGTTCACGTAACAATTTTAGATAGTTTAGATTTGCGATAATATCCGAAAAACGCTACACTGTCCTGTTCCACTCACGTAATTGTGCATATAGTTGCTGGGTTAACATTATAGTCACGAACTCATCTAGATTTTAATCTCGGTACTTTACTTTGTTCTTATTTCGGATTGACGCCTTGCCGCTTTGACACTTTTAAGTCGTATTGCAGAAGAGGCCGTTCCGGTTACATCATTCTAAAGCGATCATAGTTATAATCATCTGAAAATGAGGAGGAATGATAAATTTAACAAAGTAATACCGAATATTAAGTAAGTTCAACGAAAGAATTAATCAAAATCAATGTTATAGAAACGATTCAAGAAATAAGTAAGTATTATAGGTGATATTATTAAATAAATGAATTATTGCAAATATTTAAGCTTAAAATAGGTCTTTTAAGCCGACAGCTTTGTAATTTTTTTTTTCATTCTATTCAGTTTTGTGCCAATTGTCTCCACTCTTTAAAATCTTCGTCCGCTTCTCTCCATTTCCTCTTTGGTAGACCACATTTCTTTTGCTCGTCTTGTAACCAAATTTTCTTTTTTTTAATATCTTATTTTGATTCTTCCTCGTCTACCCACAATTTTTTATATCCCTATTTTACCTCTTTCCTTTTTTCTTTAATTCTTCCATTTCTCTAATTTCCTTTTGCATATTTCTTTTCGTTAAATCATTGTTTATATAATTTTTAGTTGTTTGATTTTCTTCTCTTGATTTAGGCTTGTTCTTCATGACCTTGCCCATATCTTCCGCATCTAACATGTTTTTTCTTGCAATGTAACATTATTTCTTTTCCAATTTCCAATATTTTTCTTTTGTCATCCATTACATATTAATTGTGGGTAGAAAAGATGAAGAGGTGACACCCCGGATATGCATAATGGCAATCAAGTACCTCAATATCATGCATTTGCAAGAGCTGGGGCCCAGGGATGTAACGATAGCACTCCTGGATTATAAGGTAAATAACAAAAGAAATGCTAAAAATATCAAAAAAGAGTACCAGTACATACCAATGAACCATATATATAATCCTATAAGATTGGAAAATTTTCAATTTCGTTTAACTGATATTAGATTCATTGCTTCTATTATGAATACAATTTTTTCCATAACTTCCTTTTTCTTTATCACTTTATCCTGTTTACTTAGTGTCCTTTTACTCTTCTACATGGGAAATTCCCCATTACCTTTCTCTTTCCTCTCTGTTTCCTTCGTAGAGTAATAATAATTGATTTTTTGGTTCTTATTAAGAGATCATAAAATTCAGAAGATATCCATAAATATCCATTTTATATCATGGACATCCATATACGGGGAAACATAAAGCCTTTATTGATCTTTAGAAAGAGCTGCTGCTCTAAACAGAAAAAATATTAGTTTTTTCCTTTTAATTTTCTTCATTGATGGGTTGTGGTAGAATATTTGTTTATTATTTAGGTTTTTTTAGGAAAATGCTTAAAGGTTTATAACCTAAAACAACGCCACTGAACTATCCATATATTATAATTTCCTTTGAGAATTTATCACTGTCCATGTAGATAAGGTACATACATAACTAATTTCTGTTTCATAATTCTCACTTTACCTGTTTACTTTCAAAATAGTAAAATTGAAATAAGCTACAATCACTGTAATTATTTGTGCATTAAGTTATGTATGCCAGAACACCATATTATATGTTAAATTAGTATTAATAGCTCTATTATAAAATTTGTAAATACATTAACACTGATTATTAAATCTTACAATTTGCTCTGCTAACAATTTAATGCGACCGAACTTTGCAGAGTTTTGAACTAAAGTTTCCTACTAAAAATTAGCTTACTTGAGTTAATTAAAGCTATAATAATAATAATTATTTATTGTAATTGTGTAGAGTACAATGATTTTATTATTAATATAAAAATTTGAATCAGTTATCTTAATAATATTCTAAATCAGGCTATTAATTGATCCTTCAATCTACCTCGTTTACTAATCGTAAATTGAATCGTGTATCTTATTTGCAAATTTTGTCATTCCTCCATATTAAAATTACTATAAATTACTGTCCATTAGCATATTGCATTTATGTCGATGTCAAGATGCACGACTTAGTTGTGGCCCGATGTCTTCATATGAGTAGACAAATTATAAACCGCAAGCAGGAATTTATTAAAAAAATACAAATTCATTTCTCGATACAATAGTGTCAAAATGAAATTCATAGTTAAGCAAAAAATAGTGTTAAAAAAATTAATATACGTTGCAAATGATAATAGAAATTTACAAATCTTAAATGTGGCTCCGTGTTTTGACTTTTTATTTTTTAGTATTTTGAAATCTATGAAATGACCAATGACACAAAGCCACAAGAAAAGACTCAGAAACATAAATTAACTACTAAAAGCTACGACAGTTTTGTAAACAGTTTCGAAAATGTCAAGTATTAAAGTGTTTAGCATAAATTCGAAAATGGTTTCCATTTAATTTTTAAATTTTTTTACCCCATGACTAGAAACTGAGATCCGGTATTTTCTATATTAGTTTCTTATTCACCAACAATGCCCACGGCCAAGTTACCAAGTTTCAATTCATATATTGCAAGATTACAAAATATCGGTACTTGTTAATTAAATATATGTGTGATGCGAAAAAGAAATATACTTAAAGTAAATAAATTCTATACAGTAAACACAAAAAAATATTTAGTTAAAGGTTAAACGTTCTATATTTCTAGTATGTTGCAGTTGGATCCTACTAGAATAATAATTATTATTATTTTTATAAATAAAGTTAGAACTAAGAAGAAAATTATTAAAATTGTATTTCGGGTATTTTACAAGAAATATTCACGTTGATCCAATCCCATACACTTTGAAATAAAATAATTGTCTTTCAATAGCCCATTTGTTTCAATAATTTATTAAAAATCGATTAATCGATATTTCAATGAAATCTTACAATCTATTAATTCTATTTTTTTCCAAGATATACATACATACATTCTTATAAATTTCTTTATTTTTACGCATCGGATAACCATTTAATTAAATTAAGGTCAAGTTTGTTTTTATTAGACAGTTGTATACAGAGCAAATCTTGTCGTAATTGTTCATGAGCATCTTAAGTTTTCATTTTACTATAAATTGTACAACCATTAGCATAAAACAAGTCCTTACTTCAGTTTTTCTTTGATAAATATACAGAGTGTCCGCAGAAATAACGCGTATTTTTAAATGGTATGTAGATTGTATTATTTGCTACAAAATATTCTAAAATTTTTTCAAACATCAGTAGTTTACATTAAAAATTCACTTTAAACATTTACTCGAAAATTTATACGTGGCAACACCTCACACTTTTAATAAAAATACGAGTCATGTAACCAAGAAATATCTACCTGATGAATCATTTTTCACTCGTCTACATCTCCTGTAATACCCCATTCTAAATATCTAGGTGTACTAAAATAAAAACTTATTTTTAGAACGTTTGAAAAACCATTGTTTATACTTGACTGAGTTATCGGTGTTGCCGGCTTTAGTTTCTTTTCGGTAAATATTTGGATAAATCTAAAATACTAACATTTATTACTTTGAAACCACATCTATAAACACCCTGTATGTAGATTCTTTTTCACGTATTGGATAAAGTGAAAATAGAAATGCAGAGTACTCTAAAGGAATAAAAATAAGAAATCAGGAATGAACCATAAATTATTTTTAATTATATTATTATTTGAAGTACTATTAATTATTATTAAAATCAGATTTTGCACTTAGAACTTCTTATATATCTTATACCAGATACACATGTAGTTAAAATACCTACAAATGTTTAGAGTAAGACCATTACTCATTTTCTAAATGTTAAGCTATTTTCATTCCCACATAAAGTAGAAATTACAGTCAAAATTGACGTTAATTATATAATCTCATCAATAGGATATTTATCAATACATCTAAGCTTTCCTTTACCAATTTTTTTCATATTTGATATAAATACTTTTTGGTATCACACCATAAAATTGCTCTTTTTAAGCGAATATTTTTTAAAACAAAATTGTATTACAATACCTGATGCAAGAGATTATACAATTTATTAATAAGAAACTCTTATTGAATCGTCATGAAAATTTTAGCAACACTTTTTTGTCCGACTAGATTGTAATATAAACCTTCTTTTTTGTGTGGGTGAAGGAAAAAAATCTGACAATATAGTTGAGCTTGCACTTGTATGGTGAATTATGTTCTAATATAGCACAATTCATATTTAAATTGCTGAATCATCGGAATCTTTTATGGCTATAACGGTTATGCAATGCAATTGCAAATGTATTATTTAGTCGGAGGATTAAGGATGTATTATAAAGGTCACCCTGTCTAAATTATGAGAGTAAAAATTATTATATACATGTTGTTGATACTAAATGGTACGTGCTGTTATTAGGCCTTAAAAGGACTCTTGATAAGATTAAGAAATCGACACCGATGATCCCAAACTAAATTTGACTCATCCCAAAATTTATCCTACCCGATAGTAAAATAGGTAAAGTTAACACAAAAACCGCCAGAGTAATATCTCTGAAAAATTGATCGTTTTTTATCTTAAAATAAACAAGCATATTCCCAAATAAATACTACAAAATATTATTTATTACTAGGTGTTCTTCTTTCTATGTTTGTCTTTACATTTTTAAAATTGTTTCTTTACCAACACTTTTGTCTGAAAGATAACGTGTTTAGTTGCAACGAACAATAAAATCACAATGGCGGTTTCATGTGTATTAAACGTGGGACAATTTCGATCTGATATCCCAACAGATACTGGTACAGGTGAAAATAAAAGCGAATAGAACAAACGAATAACAACAAGATCGCTTTCATCCGTTTCGTAAAATTTGTGACCTTTCTCGTGGAATTTTGCAATAGAAATTTCCTTGGGATACTCATTTTTAATGAGAGGAACTTAAATTGTTTATTTTTTCTACCAGTATTTGAATATACAGAGTGGGCCTTCTTATTAATTTTTATAAACCCCAAACACCAAGAGAAAGTCAAAAAGAGTTTAAAAAAATAGAAGAACGAATCATGATCCAGTAATGATGATGGCAAGACAAAAATTTGAAAATAAATAAGGAAAAAATATAGAAAAATTAGAGAAACTCATTTTCTTTTGGTTTCTTGTTACATGCCTTCGCTGCACTTTTACTTGGTCTATATTGATACTTTGATAGTTCTTCCTTGTTGCTTCAGTTTCATAGACATTTGGCATATATGTCCAAATAATCTTAATTTTCCCTACCCTATTTTTTTGCTTATTTGTTCAATCTGCAAGTTTTTTCTATATAAAGTATTTTTCATTCTATCCTTTCTTATTTTATTTTTTACCTGAGAAAGGAACCTCGTTTCAATTGCTTCTATTCTCAATTTATGATTGGTCTTATTTTTTTATATCCTTTGATATCCTTTTATTCTTAGGAATGTGTTCATCATTCTATTAAAAAATTTTCCAGCATCCCTAACCTTCGTCTAATTATTTCATTATTTTCTATAAATGAGTCTAAATATTTATAAAACCCCAACTATTGTATTTCCTAGTCTTTTAACTTTATTTTCTCTAGTGATTATCATGGTTTTTGTTTTCTTTATATTTATCTCCGTATAGATGTTCTCTAGTTCCATTTGCTACACAAAAATTAATACACCAAAACATAAAATGCTAAGTTCTGAATATGAAAAAAGTTAGGAGTAGCTTTCTTTAGAAAAATAAAGAGCAAAGTATTTTTTCTAAAAATCGTTCTGAAAAACCAGTAGCGTACCATTTTTTTCCTGAAAGTATGTAATGACTATCCCGTATCTACGACATTGCAAAATTATTTAGAACTATGTTTTCATCAATTTATTGCCCAAAACTAAGAAAGGGTGTATACCAAATTTGGTTAAAAAATTTAAATAAATTTAAATGTCAGTTAGTAGAAACGTTTTTTTTAAAGAATTTTTAACACTCTGTATTTGACTTATCCCGGCTTAAACCAAAAAGAGGTACAAATAAAGTCGTTATAATTTCTTATAAAGAATTAGCATGTGATCTGTGGGGTGCGAATTTCGAAACACTCTGTAAATTCTACCATTTACATTTTTCTTATCTAACCTTAAAGGCTTTTTATGCTAGTCTTTTCTACCTTTTATTTTTATCTACAACTTTACAATTATTTTAAATTTTTACATTGACATTTGCTTTAAAATATCTTTATTTGTTTCTTACCAGAACCTTCTTCTTTCAGTAATTCTTCATATTATATTTCATTATGCTTATAAAGGAGGGTAAACTTGTAAAATAGATAATCGAAATAAAGAAATAATAATAAATAACAAAAGGACGTCCAGTGGGAATATGAATAAATCAGTAAAGAGAGGAAAAAAGAAGGGAAATGGTAATAAATACCGCCCTCTAAAAGAAGATAGAAAGGAATCAAATTTTTTAATAAGACATTAAACAAAAAGTGTAATATAATCTTCCATCAAACAAATTGCGTATATAAAATCTAATGGCTGAAGTTTATTGAAAATTCAATCATGATATTGACAATATCACGTTGCATATCTTGAAGAAATAAAGAATGAATTATGTAAATTTTTTGACAAGTGTCGAGAATAACTATTCACTTATTGGGTTGGGAAAAGATATAAGTACTTGACAAGAATAGCTTTATCTAAAGGGTGTGTTGAAAGTTACGTTCGTTCTTGCAAAATGAAAATTATTATTTTTCTATTAGCGTATTTTATATATTTATCATACGTATTTGACACTCGAAATGTTTTCAGATGTTTCCTGCATCGTGATTTTTATTGGATCACGCGTATCTTGGGATATTTCATGGCCTAAGGCTTATATCGATAAATAAACTCTTGATTGAGGATCTAAGTAGGTTAGATTACTAAAGAAGGTCAAATATTTCCTGCTTGCGCAATATAGAAGGATGGTTAATACTATTAGTGAAATATTAAGACAGACATTCCTATTTCAGTTTTGTTGATCCATTAGCAATTGTTTTAGCTAATTTCTTATACAGGGTCACCCGAACTAATATATCTGTATTTAATTAAAATTATAGCATTACAAATACAGTCCTAATTCTTGTATGAAGACATTCAAAATATGGAGATTCAATTTTGACTCAAAAATATTGATTGATTAAAAAGTAACTAGTTCCCATTAATGATTTATACTCATTATCCATTGCTTCTATCCATTTTTCCTTGTTCTTATTTATACAAACACCCTTAAAATTAAATTAATAATTTTCTATTAATGTTGTAAAAATCTGAGATCTCAATGTCATTTCATGAGGAAGAATAATTTTGTTATTTTCCTTTTTTCTGTTAGATTTCTTTTATCCTGTTTATTTTCAGCTTCTTATACAACATTGTTAACATTTTCCGTATTATCATCTATTCTATTTACATTTTGCGTTTCTTCTAAAATTCCATTGTCATAAGTGTGGTTGCTTGGAATGGGGTACACTTTATAAGGAAATAAACCGGGTTGAGTAGTGGACATTTAATGCAAAATAACATCTCTTAAAAGATATACCTTTTTAGTTTGCTTACATAAATTTTGCAAGATTCTGTGTATTCGATAAATAACAATTCTTTGGCATTAGCTTCATATTTACTTCTTAGTTCACTTCATATATTACACTTCACATTTGAACCAAATATATTCATATAGGAAACATCTGCTTTCTTTTCATGCCATAGTCATAGTCTGTTCATAATATAGACAACTGTTGAAGCAGCTTCAGTCCATAAACATAATGTAACATACCGTAGATTTTAATGAAAGTTGTAGAATTTATAAGTGTAGCACGATCTTTTGTTTCTTTAAAACTGATTGTAAGATGGTGACTTAATATCATGTACGCATAAATTATATGTGATTGTTCTTTATACCAAAAAATACACTCAATAAAAACCGAACACTGCTTCATATTTCAGTAATTTTAATGAAGATAAATATTTTTCATATAAAAACTTTAACAGAACCAAATACACACATCGTTTTTATAATGGTTGGCACTAGTTTCTTCACAAATCATAACTTAACCACAACACTTATTTCACATACTGTGTTTTCTGAAGAGTTATCAACGGTATATTTTAAACTTAGGATGATTTATTTACTATTTTCAACCATCGCTGAAGGCGATAAATAACTTAAGAAATTCATTTCTTTGAGACTTTTTGCGGGGTGCGTGCGTTCTCTTGAGTCTTAATAACTGGTTCGTGTCTGGAGTGTTTTGTGACTGTGGCGCTGGGGTTGATTAGGATTAACTGAGCATAACTCAGAAAGAGCACTTCCAATTAGTTAGTGTTAACCCCGTAGATTGGAGCATGGCTTATTGCTTGAAATAAAAATTACATACGTGACAAAAGTCTTGTAAATGAAATCGTCAAGAAAACGTATAGGGTGTACCAAAGAGATTTGAATATTGTTTTAACCTATTTAAAATAGGTAAATTTTAAACTAAAATATTGACAGCAAAATTATATACATTATTATAGAAATGAATGCTCTAATCTGCTCAATAGGTACGAGATATTTCTTAATGGATCGATTTATTAAAGACATAAGTTTGCGTAACATGTAAGAAAAAAAGCGAAATGTCAGTCACCATAGTTTAAAAATGCAATCTTCAACAACCCAAATATAATTAAGGGCAATTAGACAATCGTATACTGGTGCATATTACATTTCATTATATATATAAGTTAGTCAATGTAAAGAAATATTAATTTAACCTTGTAATTTTAATAGTACTAAGACAAATGATAGTTATTAAAATTTCATTACTCAATTAGCGATTGTGTTTTTTGATAAACCGTTCCATATACCGCATACACATACAAATATTTTTAATCTTAGTTTATCGGTACTATTTGTCACTCCCACCCACCTTAATGGAGGTCAGCGCCGACAATCGTATTGTTTTTGACTTCCAAGGCCATGGGCGGCGGTTATGACATATTCTCGTAGCCCTGCGGGGCCTTAGGGTTATTTGTTATTTATAAATACTTATTCTTGGAGGTTAATTTCATATTCAAAACATGGCATTAGCATTTGCTGGGCTAACTAGATTGGAATGTCGCTTTCAGCATCCGTTAGGTACAATCGAAGAAAAGGAGAGTTCAAAAAAATTAAAAAACAAAATACTATTATGTTGAAGGAGATACTGAATTTATAATTGCTTATACGTTTTATTTCTCTAAATGCCTTCTTTTATTTCTGATAACATCTCTGTCTATGTTTTCTTTGTGACTCTTTTTTATTTTTATCTTTCACAGTTTCTTCATCTATTTTTTCTTTTTTATTTGGACCATATTTTTTAAGACGCCAGCTTAGGCTTCATTTGTAGCTTCATAAAAAGATGAGTTAAGTCCTCGCAAGAAGTGGCTAACATTAAATTAATTGTTTCAACTATTAACATATTAACATAATAAATATGAAAAGATAAAATATACTTATCTGAATTTCCACAGTATTACAAAGGTTTTTAATTTGTATTGAATCGACCAAGGTTTCCCTATTTATCTATAGCTTACCAAGATTGACAGATTTTTTTATATATAAAAAAAATTTCTGAAATTATTCCTTAATAAGATTTATGTTTTTCAATCATTGTACATGTTTACATGAGGTTGAGCTGACCACTGTTTTAACATTTATTTCTTTTTTAACATATTTATTATTTTTTTATTTCATGTATTAATAATGAAAATATGAAAGGGACTCTACACACATTCTTATTTGTATTTTCAATCTTTTTTGTAAATTCTTCTAATTCTTCTCTATTTGCTCATTATGTTTTGCCCCTAATTGCAATTTATTTTATCACTTCAATAATTTGTATTTCAAATAGTATTTTTTATTATTTCCCAGATACAGAGTGATTACGTAAAAGTTTCCCAAATAAATTTTTTTTCGTCATACTTACTCCAGGTTCAAGTGATAGAGCCATAAAACCAAATCCATAAAGATAAAGCCATAGAAGACCTGAAACAATGAAACATATATTTAATATTTTCTAAATTAACGTTATCAAATTTTTTAGAAGTAATAATATATTTTCTTACGAACGCAATTTTTTATATACACCTTATTCTGTTTAATAAACAAAAAAATTATTATTTTATGCTGTGCACTGCGTGCATTTTTTAATCATTAAATTTATAAATTTGATGAAATAATAAATAACACCTAAATATTTCATTAACAAATATCGATCCATAATCCTTGTAAATGTCCTTAATTTTACAAATTGCGACAAACTTCTCTCAGTTTCACAATTTCCTTCTATTTATATCAAACGACGATACTAATTCAATATAACTTAATGAAGATCAATTAAGAACTAGTAAGAATTTATATTTATGATTCTAACCTTTTCACAAGCCGACAACTTGGATCATAATTTAGTTAGTTGGGTTTTTCTTTCATAACTTAAAAATAAATGATGAGAACTTTGTTACCAATACGAACACTATGTTGGTGTCACGTCAAATTAATCAAATATTAATTAGTTAATTAAAAAACAGCCACCTACCAATCGCTCAAAATTGTGTTTTCCTGCATTAGCCATTCCTGTTTCTACTCCACAGATTTTTAGAAAATGTTGTTCTGTTTCTGTTTTTACCTGATTTTAAATGTTTGGTTCAGTCCAGAGATAAAATATTCCAATTATAATCTCTTTGAATTATTAGTAGGAATAAATGGGTAATTTTAAGTTAGGTGGTGTTATAATATTGCAATTATATTTTATTAATTATTGCTAAGAATGGGTTAGGTTAAGTTCACAATTTTAGTTTAACTTCACTTGTAGGTCTAAATGACGAAGAACTAAAACAGTACCAAATCTTCAAATTTGGGTTATATTATTTGCAGAAAAAAAGCTAGTTAACGGTTAGACAGTTGATAAAATCTTCAAGAGCTTCAAGGAGAATTTTTCTCCCCATATAAGATTTTTTACTATTTTACTATGTTTTTTTAGTTTCTTTCTTTTTTTTCATCGTATCTGCTCCGTATGTCAACATACCTATTATCGCGTTTTAATATTAATCTTTCGATTTATTATATATTTTAATTCGTCGTCAGTGTTGAATTGAATTAGTTAATAACTAGTAGTACATCTAAAAAATAAGAACGAGGTAACGTCTCGGCATTAGAAGTGATAAAATTTCATAATTTTACGATGTATTTTGAATGGTTTATCAATTATTATTTCAAAGGAATGCTAGAAATTATCTAAAAGTATAGTCATAAGCGGAGATGATGATATAATTACTATAAATTAAGGTTTTGAACTGGATGGTGTAAAACGAAAATTAGTTTAATCATTCGATTTTGACGTGTTGTACATATAGTTATAGAGCTAATTAAGATATATAACAATAAAACCGAAAATGTACATAGTGGATAATTAGTTTACACGAACAATTTAGATTTCTTTACTTAGTGAGTTTCATAACGCCTATATCTCCAATCGCCTTAATGTGAATACTGATATAGTATTTCTATTCTATTAATTAAATTTTAACTTTATTTACGAGATTAATCCAATATAAGTACTTGTAAATGTGAAGAACTTTATAAGAAATATGCATTTAAATATTGTATATTCCAAGTATAATCTGATATCTAAGATAGTGAAGTTCAGTTGGACAAATTTATAAGTATTTGACTGAGTTCCTGTGGTCGTAAATCATTTACCTTCTAAGTTCTCAGGCAGTAGCGCGTATGATTGTTTTCTTAAAATATTAATTTTTCTTTACTATAAAAATATGGCGTTTTGGAGACCATAGCTAAATAGTCAAATATCGCAAGATCTAAAATTCCACAATCAAATAATGACTAATTATGTATATAAAAATAAAGATTTACATATAGAAACGCCAAAAGTTGTTTTAAATATCTTCGAGTGTTTAAAAAAGAAAAAGTGTAAAATTTGATAATGAAATAATTAAAAGAATATCAGAACTAACAATAATAAATTAGCATGTTATTAGACTAAATGAAGATTCTTCTTCAGAATTTGAGTACAAGAAAGTATATTTTTATTTAAACAACTAGTTTTTTAAGTATGTAAACTTCATATGCTGAATGTTATTTATAGATTTTTTTTACTTATTTTTAATATTGCAATAAAAGCAGTTTTCTTTAATTTGGTTTTAAGAATGTTTTTTTTTTATTTTTCGATTAAAGTTAATTTTTAGTTTAACCTGCTGTCAATAATTTTTAACATCATCTGAGGTTTTTGCTAAGTAAAATTAGCAATTTAGAAAAATTTTGTGCCAGGACCTAGCCCGGAGAAAGAAGCGTTTTTATAAGACGATCAAAAAATTAAAAATCACTGCTACCAACACTTTATGCATAGTATAGTTTTCTAAAAATTGTTCTTAGGCAATGGTTAACTTTTAGTGAGGTATTTGTTACATGTATTTCATGATGAAAAAGTATGTGTAAAATTATTCATTTTCTTGAACAAACTAGATTAAGCCAATTTCATTCAGTAATAATGAGCCTGGTAATTGAAACTTTTTCAACTTAGAAAAAAAAAATAACCTCAAAAATAAAATATTACATTCATTAATAAAATCTAAAAGTGGATTATAATTATACACTATGTATAGTCTTGTTTTTGGTATTTACATGAATATGAATCTTCTTAGTTTCTTGTATTTTTATGAATTTTTTTTGGGGTTTGGCAATTTATAATAGAAATACTATACCAGGAAGTTCAAATGTACCCATTCTTCTAATTATATAAGTAATATATATTTTGCACTCGAATTTTGAATCACTCTGTAATATCAATTTATGTTTACTGGGATGTTTTGATCAGTCATCGGTATTTAGTACAGAAAATTCCATTTAACTAATCAAATCTAATCCACAAGATGTTGACAAAAAATTGTAAATAATGAATTAGAATTTGAAATTTCATAATAAACAAATTGGTATATTATGTATATAGGTTATTTGTAATTGCATCTATATTAATTGCTTTAATCGGTAATTTACAAAATCTTAACGTGGACTTTCACTAAACGCTATTAGTATAATATATAATACATCTGTTGTATCTGTTGAAACTTATTCTGATACAAAGCATTCTTTATGTCATGTCATTAACTATTATTAATATCATAAAATGTTAAAACGGTGGTAATAACTGCATCAATTAATATAATTACTAAAATGGAGTTAATGATTCGGTTAAAGAACAAGATTAGTTTTAGTTAAAAATTATGTTATTTTGATTGCTTAATTATTATTTAACTGAACGCCTTTTGTATAGACCGGAAATAGTTGTATTTTAAATGTATCTTGTAAGTAATTTATCTAAAAACCAGGTCAGGATTGCTGTAATTTTAATAAATTTTGTAGGACACGTTTTAATGGATTTTACTTATTTTTGTATACTTACAAAAATACGAATTCTATGAAAATTAAAATGGAAAAATAATAAATAATAACCTCAAAACCAAGTTGTTTCAAGAAAACAATTTTCGTGATGTTAAACAAGTGTTCCACGAGCATAATTGATTAATTAATCGTACAATATTAATCAGAGACACTCTCTATTTAGTGAATGGATTAGGAAAGAAGTATAAACAAAAAAAACATGTCAAGTTTTGATGGATGTACACGAAGTATATGATGAAGAAAAGTAATTAATTTTCATTGTAATGCTGATTTCCAACTTCGATAATTTTCATTGTTTGCCTCTTCCGTTGTTCTTGTTTCTTCGTTAGCAGCGTTATTTTTTAGCCAAAAGTGAATAATAATATTCGATAATGAATGTCACAATACATATGTACTAAAATTAATGATTTAATTTGAAATATTGCAATTGTAACATTTCTCAATAAAAGAAATCTGAAAATACTGAATGGTGGTTTAGCAAAGTGAAAGGTATTTTCTTTTATTTTCTCGCCTGGATTATTCGAGAATTAGGCAAAAAAATAACTGTAGATTTCTTTAGAATACCATTTCATCAATTATTATTTTGACCATTTTTTGAAAAACAACTAGTCCTCTGACGAATATCGTGATATCGATCTTCTTGGGCATCATCAGGAAAGTATATTCTATTAAACAATACATGTCTGATAGAATTTTTTTAACCAATTTATACTGGTTAAAATAACGCTTTGATCCCTATTAAATCTTGATTTTATATAAAACGTTGATAAAACAGAGCGTAAATCCCGGTTCTTTACCGTACATTTACATGTAAATAGAAGATTAGATAAACTTTTTCATCCGAATAACTTTCTTCTCTTATTGGAGATACCATATTAATTGCGATGAATATTTTGACTACCGTTGCTCAACCAAGAAAATGTAATTTCAACGCCTGATTGCCCTCTTTAATACGATTCTTAGGAAAGGATTTCAGCGATCTTAATTACTGTGATTCTTGCAATAATGAAATTACTTATAAGTATCTACTGCAGATTTAGGAGGATATTGTGCAATTATGATAAATGATTGCAAAGCAAGACTAGAAGGCACAAAATCTGGTTCGTTACGTAGAAAAATAACTAAAGTAGAAGACAGCATCTTATTAGTATAAACGTATATAATATTATGAAGGTTTGGTTGCACAGACAAAGACCACTGGCTCTGAGAAGTTTGGCTAATTGCTATCACAGTCTCACAAGTATTCATGTAAATGTAAAGAAGAGTACATAAATACGAGGAATTAATTTAAAGGACGAGTGAAGTGAAAAGTTTGAAATCAAACCGCTTTTACTGTATTTAGCTTAATATGTAATTCAAGTTTGACTTTGTTAAAGATTATTGTGAAGTTTTCTTGTAAATAAAGTTTATTAAACCTCCAGTAGTACATATTGGTGTCAGTTGTGGGGTGAAGAGAAAAGTTCTAAGTGCCCAGTAAGAAGATTTGTGAATTATTAGTGGCTAAACTCAGAATAGAGTTGGTAAAGTTATAATTGGATACAACTAGCACGAAGATGATACTAATGCAACAGTTACATGACTACTATCAATATCAAGACATTGTCCTGAATCAGTAGAAGTAAAAGACTCCTCTTACGAGGGTTGCTATTTATGTATTGAGAACTGGCAACACAAGTGGTAGATTTAGTACAAACTTAAAAAGAGCAAGAATAACCATAGACCGATTTAATGAATTTTTAAAGGAAAGATTCAGTTGTTTGCTAAAACATAAAGTGTCAAGTTTGATGGAAACGAAGTGGCTCATATTGAATTCACGCTAATCCTTAATTCAAGTTTTAGTTTCTTAAAAGCAGTTTTCTTGTTAATAAAGTTTGTTAAACCCCCACGACTGTTATAATAATAGCAATAACAATTAGTTTTTGTAAAGAAGAATGAAAACATACTTATTATAGATGTGATTTGTTTGCATAAAAGTCATCATACAATGGCTTTAATTTAAGTGACTGTGTGTTTGTTATACGCAAGTCATTCTGTATAAATTTTTGTAAATCGTGACAGAGAACCGGCGGCAGGCGGTTCGGGTCGGTAAATCTTTAAAAGCAGAAAATTTCCTTTCAAATGTTAATCAGCAATTGGTAAAGGCCGTTTGAAAGTCATTCACCTGATTTGAATCGAAGGCGGTTGTGCGTTTTATCATAATCACTATCAAAATGCTGCACATTGCGAAAATTTAGATAAATAAAAGTATAAGGTATTGCATTAGATTGGTACGACCAGCCTCTCATTATCGATATCGCTATTACAGGTTTTGTGTTTCAAACATTGTAATTATATTTTGTGTTTTGATCTTGTGCACAGTAACTTCCACATTGTTCTGGTACAGTGGAACTAGCATTAAAATAGTTGTGCAAAAGATCATGGAAAAAGCTACTGAATACAAAAATGATTTAGAAATATTATTTATTAGTTTCCAACAGACATTCGACTCAATGGAGAAACAATTACTGTTAAAAGCAGTATTGGTTTGCACAAGCTAAAAACGTCATAAAAAAATGTTGGAGAAAATGGTAGCAGTGGATAAAAATGTAAAAATATAAAAGAGAAGAAAAGGTCATTTTTTATTTAATAAGAGGCTGAAGTGGTGTTTTTTTTCGGCGACGTTATTAAAGGAGAAAGTTAAGAACAGAAGGTTGGAAGGATGGAAAGAAAATTGAACTAAAATTATATGAAGAAAAAAAAATCAAGATTAAATGTAATTCGTTTATCGACAATATAGGGATACATTTTACAAATTACATGGTACAGTCATTTTCTATTTTTATTGTTGAAATCCACCGTCCAATGAACCTTTTGAATTTTTAATTATGTAATAAAATCGATGACATGTTTCCTTTTTACAATTAATTCTTCAAAAAGCTTTTTATATCATTCCATATTGGATGAAAATTTAAATTAAAATAAGACTTTTATAATCCAATCGAATTCAATAGCCCAAGAAAATACTAAAGAAAGTGTATAATTTTATGCATAGCATAATTAATTGTTACTCAAAAATGTATTTTTAAGTGAATACTAAGAATTATCTATACATAAATCCTATGTGCTTATCTTCTTAAACAAGTCAATTCCATCCAATAAAATAACTGATAAATTTATTTATTTTTTAACAACTTTAATGAAGGTAATGAAGTTCAAATTTAAATTTTAAATGAGAGTTCTTTGAGTATTTTACATAATATTTGGCCCAAAATTTTCACTGATTCACTTTTCACAACGTAAAACTAAACTAAATTTTACGTTTGTGGTCTGAAGAGTCATTAAATATTTAAATTTAAACTTGAGATGACCGTTTATACATTTAAATTATGTGAAGGGCGATATACAATTTGAAAGAATCTATTTTTGAGCGGAGAGTGAGTGTGTGCATTGCTCAGTGACTTCTTAGCGACTTTTTCTTTCTGGAACTAGAGTGACTGTGATATTCGGTGTTATTAACACTTGGTTAATTGTGTGCCCATAGGGCAGTTTTCATTGGTCAATATTTCTAGTATATATTAGCGAAATATCGATTGGTTGAAGTAAAAATTGCGGACGTGACAAATTGCATGCATAAAATTATTTTGGAGTATGTACAGGGTGTAGTAATGTAAGTTGAATATTTTTTTAACTTGTTCAAAATGAGTGAATTTTAAATAGAATCATCATTATAATTAAAATACAATCTTAAGAGATGCAACAGAAAAATGCAATGAAATCAAAAAGCAAATACTAAGAAAAACCATAGAGCAATAGTAAAAACCATCGAAAAATCATGTAAGAGACTAGAAACATTACACCAACAAACTAGCAACGGAACAAATCAAGATTAAACATAAAAATAATGAAAAATCAACGAAACCATGGCAACAACCCTAACAAAAGAACATAAAAGGTCGGTATCAAAAATAATTTAAGGAAAAGTTCATTGAAAACATAATTAAAATTAAAGAAAAGAAACATCGAAATATTATGCATTAGAAAATTAACATAAAACAAGCATATGTTGACTTTCCAATAATAGATGCTTACCAAAGGTCGACCAAATTGAGCAACTATTAAAGATAAAAACTAATTTCACACCAAAAACAATTTTAGGAAGTCAGCACATGAAAACCATACTAATAACACAAAATAACAATGTAGTATCAAAAATCATATCATATATTGAACAGTTTTATAGAAGCATCGAACTCTTACAAAATGAGGAGACACATAAAAGACTGAAATAGAAAACTTCAGGAGTATAAATATTATAACATTTTGAAATAAAAGTAATTCTTTTTTGTCCTACTCAAATACAATTTAAATCTAGTCTTGCTCAAGAATGTGTTAATCTTACTTTTATTTATATTTATATAACAATATGTCAAAACCTTTCTCTCATTTAAATGTAAAAACCGAATATAACAATAATGTAATAATCGTTACACATGCTCTTACTTACTTACATGCTTATAGACAATAATCTACCGTTAATAATAGGTTTCGAAATACAACCTTAATATACTTTTGCAAAAATTTCAATGTCATTGGCAATTAATATCTCACCTACGCTATAGGAATTTGTGCAAGCCGCAACGCTCTTATTATTTCAATTTAAATCAGTCACGATATTTTAAATTGTTAAATTTATTATTAAAAATAATTTTATGTTGAAGAAAAAAGTAAATACATATTTTAAACTATAAATTTTTTGCAGTGTGATACTATCGTTTTGTTTTACCTATTAATATTATTTTTCTGTTTTATTAATTATTGGTTTCTTTTTATTTTTTGTTTTTTTTATTATTCACCTATTACCATTATTTCCATTTTTTTAATTATTTTTATCTAATTTTTAGCGAACATCCTCAAATTATTTATTTCTAAATTTATTTTTTTAATTCCAATAACATTCTTCGTCTTTTGTTTCTGCTTCGTTAATCTGAATAGTAAAGGGCTCAGAATGCAACCTCGTGTTACGCCTTGAAGGATTTCAATATTTGTGATCTTATTCTATCATAGTTAGTCTTTGGCATTTTATGAGACCGTTTTATTATATTAATTAGTTATTTTTTCTAAAATAACCTAAGTTCTCACTTGTAATTTGGACAAAAATTTGCTTGTAAACGAAAAAAAAATGTTAAAATATATAAAAATTGTGTATTTGTAGCCTAATTTGTCAGATATTTTGTAATAAATGACGATGTTTATAAAAAATATATTAATATAAGCGATCTAATGTTAATTTAAGAAAAAGTATACACCTTAAGTTTAATTAATTATTATCTCACGGACTTTAATTAAATGAAAAATTAATGTAGGAAGATCAATTATTTAAGCACTAGTTGCTGTATTATTTAAAGTAATTAGATAATGTTAATTTATTTCAGGAATATTCTCTTCTATTTTACATAAAGTAATTGAAATACAAACACTTAAATATTTGTTCACGCAACTGGTAATTTATCTGCATTTTTCTAATATACACTAAGTTTTCTCCCATATTAGTTTTTCTGGAGTTAATTAAATAGAGTAAATAAAATACCATTCATTAGTGTGAGTTTTTTAAAAAAAAATATCCGAGATTATTTGTCAATCAAACTTAACAGAAATAATAATAAACCAGTGCCCTATTCTTTTGATTTTTTGAATTATTTAAGTCGTTTAATAAATATGGAGTTAAAATTATATATCAATTGACTAGGATAACATTTTCTGATTTTTTACTTGTAATTTTCACAATTTTAAACACCCGTAGAACCGCTTTTATTCGAAACCAATCAACTGGAACCACTGCAAATATATCCTGCCACACCTAAAAAATGTAATCTGTTGCCACCTACTTAATCCGTGTAGTGGGTGTTGTTGGTCTTCTCGAGATCGTAATTAACAACTTACCTTGCACCGACTTCCTCAATAGACCGTTGTTTGAGTTGTTATGACCTTCCGAATGTTGCTGGTTCATTTTACTTGAACTTGAGAAACGGACACTTATGAGAATTCTTTTTTGTGGCTGTTAGACTAGATACAGTTATAATTGTTTTAAATGTACCTCTGATGAAGCATTTTTTATGGAAAAAATACTCCTGCTGGTCTAACAGAGACAACTGTGTAGAAAAAAGTTTATTTGAATAATTTCTGATTGAAGATAATATTTTTGTTTTAATATTGTTACGTATTGGGTTGTTTTCTTTTTGAATAATAAATGTACGAAAAGAATCTAAATGTTAACTTAAGTGGGTTTTTACCCATTAGGTAACTTGGTTAATGGAAATTTAAGAGGCTGAGTAAAAACAATAAAAATTTAGTTCTTTAATGAAAACAACTAAATTATAAGGGTAACTTATACATTAAATAACTAATACACTTAATAGCAGGAATAGGCATTATCAATTTCTCGATCATCCGAGAACCCAAACTTGACTCCCGATCTTCTTTTATTTTACCAACCAAGAAGGCCCTAATGTTTATTAATTTTGATAACTCTACTAAAAATATTTATTTAACATTCACTGGCAGCCTTGACCCATAACTCTCACTCACGTAATGTTAAATGAATAGTAAGTATTATAATTTGGAAAATAAAAAATAAGTTTTATGTACAAGGGCGATATTTAACTGAATCCCTGTACATACTATTGCAACAATATTATTCTCGAAAACAAACCAATAGTTGGAATACTAACAAAATAATTTTTTATTAAAGCTATTAAAGCTATAACATATGAGTTAGTTCATTCATGCATTTCTGCAAAAAGAATCAAAACTTATTTTAAAATCATATGAACTAAACCCACTTACCTAGAATATTTTGTAAAATAAAACTGTAAGTCCCTTACGTTGTTCTCAGTGTTTCTAGATTAACCTGTATAAAATATATGAACAATACAGGCGGTATAAATAACTGCAATAAAATTATCTACAACTTGCAACATCATAATTTATATTGGAGCTATTTATCAACAAAATTCAACAGGTACTAAAGTTATAGTGTAATTACTCGGTTATGCTATTTTTCAATCATACCGGACAGAAATTGGTTTCGTGCTAGAAAATTATCTAAGCGGAACGAAAGTATACCTTTTTTTTTCCAAATAAGTATATAAATTTTTAGGACTATAAATAAAGGAAATACAGTATATATTGAAAATTAGTTTGTTGAAATCGATAAAGTTCAATATACGCCTCAGGCGATTTGATTAATATGAAGTTTCAGTTCTATAATTTATGATACAGTTGAAAAAATGTAATAATACTAATAATATTGAATACGCCAAGATAAAAGTTTAATCTCAAAAACTATTTCTCTTCTGCATTTTTCAGGAAAAGAACTAAAATGGAAATTAATTATGTATAAACTACTGATGTTATCATTCACATGCAGCTTTTCACTAAAGATTTGCACATTAAAATTAATCGAGAAGAAAGTTCTAAGCCAATACAGTTGTATTATTTAAATAGTTTGCATATATATATGGGCATATAAGTCAACTGTCTATTTATATTACTCGTTAGCAAGTTACACTTTCATTTTTGTGGAACACATTTACAGGAAATCAAACGGGTATTGAAGAACCTCTGGGAACTCGGATATAAAGTATATCACAAATCAATAATAATTTTATTAGAAATGTAAATATTAAAATCGCTAATTTCAGAAATTTTCATGCAACTTTTTTGAAAAAATACAAATCAAAAAAATATGTTTTTGGTAATTTTCAAAGTTGAGAAATTTATACGTGTCATGAACATATTATTTTCTAAAATTAAAGAAATTGCAAAATACTAGACCCATGTTTTGACACGTTTTTTGACTTCTCTCTTGGTTCAAATAAATATGTTTTACGAAGTGTTCCATGTCAACGATTCTTTATAATATCCATTGACAAAATTCAATTCTTTTCTCCTCGTCCCCTGGGTATAATCCTTGAACTTTCCGAATGAGATAAATATCAAACCTTGTTGTTTTAGAATTTTCAACTTTCAACATAAAAACGTATCATATATACCCACATTTCGAGATAAAAATTAGGATTACAATACTTTCATACAGACTTAAATCTAATACCATTGCGCACTTCATTTTAAACCCAACTTTTCAAAAATTCATATTCATAGCTCAGTTAATAAGGCGGTTTAAAGAAATACTGATAATTTTCATAAGCTTGTTAGAACTTCAGTTTAAATTGTTTACATAGAATTTGTACAAATTTTGAGTTTCACACTGTGAAATCTAAAAGTTCTATACAGGTTTTGCTTGATTCTCCATGGTTTTTTTTCTGATCATTGTTAAAATGACAGTAGCCCGCACTTAAATAGAAGATAAGGGTAGAACGGAAACTGTCAAAAAAGTGCACATTTGGCTCACCCGAATTTCTCAATTTTTCGCAATGTGAAACAGGAAAAGTTGTTTTTTTGCAATTTTTTAAAACACTCATTTCTTTTTATTTTTTTATATTATTTTTATACAATAACTTATTATAACTATTAATACCAGTCCTAATTAGGCAAACGATTAAATGAATAATAATTTAATTAATTAAATTATTTTTTTAAACTCTGTAAAACGATACACAGGTTTCTTATATATTCTCCATTCGTACCATTATGTAATTCGCCCTACATAAAATTATTGATGTTTCAAATGTATTAATGTTTTATTTTGGTCATATAAAAAAATACATATTTTTGTTTTTCTCACACTGAAATTGCAAAGTGTTAATATTTTTTTGTTGTTGTGTCGAACGCCTTTAAAATGTAATTACTAAGGGATTGTTAATGCATCAACACCAGAATGTCCAGTATTTACCTGGCTTTAAAATGTAATAACTACACCTACAATCAAAGAAAAAATTAGCATTTAAAATCTCAATCTTAGAAATCCCAAGGAATATTTTACCATACTTAAAATGCAATGAAAAAGTTTCCCAGACATTACAACAGGCTTAGCTTTTCCTGAATAGTCAAAACTTTGTCTTGCTAAGAAAAAGATCTATATAGTTTTAGTGAATGGTCTGGGACTTTGAACTTTTATGTTATTTCTTTGTGCCGTGGTCATAGACACATAAACACAATACTGTTATTTCTTTTGCATAGCTCCACAAGCCTTACTTTCTCATTAAGCTCTTCTTTATTTTCTGATGATAGTACTTTATCATTTGTATAAACTAACTGGTTAATTATTACTTGTGATAATATCTCCATGTTATTTTCTTTATTCTTTTATTTAATTGTTTAATAATTTCATCCATTATAATGAAAAATAGTAAGAGACTTAACGTTTCTCCTTCTTTTACGCTTCAACATGTTTAAAATTTAAACAAGTTAAAATATTCTTCAACTCACCCCGTACATTCTCCAAAAGATTTTATATGCAAACGAGCTATCAGTGGCGTAGGCAGAAAAGGCTTCATTTTAATTTCAACCAATCAACAATTCGCTAAAATGCTCCACAAAAATTGATCAATGAAAACTACTCTTACTGAGCTCACAATTAACCAGAAAGATTACCCTCAACGCGTCTTAGCCACAATTTCAAAAATAGAAAGCACGGAACACACACTTCGATCAAAAAGAGATTCTCTTAAGTTGTTTATCGCCCATCATACAAGTTAACATATAAATAGTCACCCAAATTTTAATTTTACAAGTTTAATGTTTCTTCAGGTAAAATGTATGTAAAATTAAGTTAAAGTTGTGGTTAGTTAAATAGTGAAAATTTGTGCGAACTATTTGAAAGACCACTCAAAGATGCGAAAAACAAGACGTGTACTGAGAAAAATGGAATTGAATAAAAGGGATTAAAAGAACCTAGAAAAATATACAGCAAACTTAGTTTTGGGAATTTGAACTTCCATTCGTTTTCTTTCATCTCTCACATGTTCGAAGGCTTGAGTCCTTCAAAGCCCCTAATAGAGACTTTAGAACTTGCAAGGATCTGTAGGGACTTAACGAAAACTCCTGTTTGCTCTCTGGATTTATCCAGCAACCACCTGGACTTCCTCGGCTTGTCTATACCACCCATTTCCTCCCCTATATATACTTTCTAAAAGTGTCAATATTCATAAAATATACACGAATGAAAACGAAAGTTTCTTTCGAGAAAAAACGCATACATTCAAAATAATTAATTATATACTTGAGCAGAAAATAGGACGCTCACGGTATATCTGTTCAGCTTTGTGTCGCGTGTACAAGTTTATTGCGATTCCATTTACATTCTAATAAATTCGAAGTTCACGCATTCTGAACGATCCCGTCGTACGTCTTACGGTTACGTAACGCAATTTTCTTTTACAGAACCGTAGTAAATACACCAGTGAAATCAAACATGATCACAAAGATTAAGGAATAGAACGATCTTTATTATTTTTAATTTTTATATAGGTGTTTAGTTTGGTGTATAGTAAAACATGCGACTTATTAAACCAACTTCTAGAAACAATTATTGTCTCACTTGTCAATGAAAAACTCCAAAAACTTTATCACCGTATTTATGATAACGAAAAATGCAGATGTGGCAACTAAAGAACTGCAAGATTTCACTATTTTTAATAATATAATTCGTTATAATAATTAATTAACATTAAAAATATTGAAGGAAAAATGGTTTGAGATAGCTAGAAACTCCACTAATCATTAAAGTGGACGTAAGCCCTTTAATTGGCCAGAATTTGTTGCTTTATAAGTAAACAATGGGTAAAGATATAAGCTTTCTGATTGGTTAAGAATTTGTCATGGCACCAATCAACAAGCAAGCAAAGTGAGAAGTCTAAAAGTTAGACTTAATAAGAACTCGAAGTAATAAATTCGTTATTTCAGATTTATTTAATAAAAAGGATCAGTTCACAACGGGCAATTTCCTGAAACAACAACTAACTGAAAATGTTTTTTTTTTGTATAAAATCAGTGTTTAGTGTGTTAATGAATTTATTCGCATTTTACAGTTAGCGTTACCTTTCAATAAAAACGAAAGATTCTTGTGTTACTTGATTATCCCCCTTTAATTTTTCCTTGAGTGTTACCCATATCAAATTTTCCATTTCAAAAGTAGATGCATCGTAAATAACATTTTTTGTGAAGTTTTCCATACCAACTGACAAAACTAAACTCTCATCACCTCGTTCTTTGAATGTACTTTTTAAATGTGGTAAGGATTTGGTTCTTTTAGAGTGCACCAAACAAATAGCGATACTTCTATTTCTAAAGCAAGTCTTCTACAACTTGCTTCAGGTCTATTTTCTATCGTTTCCAGTATTACTTCAAGTATTACGAAATGAGTTCTACCTTCATTAGCATTAAGAGAATAGAAAGATCCTAGTCCTTTAAACTAGTGCTGGGGGATCGAATCCTTTTTTAGAGATCGATCATTCGGTACTCGAGTACATTAAAGGATCGAGTCCTTAACCGAGTACCGAGTACTAGGTTTTAACAGTAGGTAAAACTTATAACCCAAACAAATTCAAAACATGTGTTTCGGATTGAACTGGTCTCCTCTTAAATACATGAACTGTAGCGATCACTCATAAAATAACTGGAGTTTTGTGGCAAAATAGTTCTTGCCACTGTCAGGTCGATCGTAAAAATATTGCGAAGTTATTAAAGCAGGACTTATTTATTTTATTATATCTATATTTAGACACAGTTACACCATATTTCACAAAAAAGTTCTGCTAGCTAATAGGCATAAATAAAGATATTCTATTTTTTAAAAACATATATGGCAACATTGTGTCAGACTTTATCCCAAAATATTTTCGAAATATAAAAAGTATAAAGAAATAAATGTAAATTCAATGTGGACTGTTCCTTCAAAAAAATACATATATATATAATAATTGAACGAACAAAACTCTTCTTTATTTTAACAATTATTCATGAGAATAAGAGATTGTGGTACAAATTCTGTATAACTACATATACTTCGTGAGGATCTCGTTTTTATCACAGCAGTAGGCACAAAAAAACTTTCCCAACTTCACTACTTAAATTACTAACTTTACATTGAGTTTCTAAAGAGGTATTAAATTTTGATTTAACAATTTCTACTGTACATTACTGGTGAAAACAACCAACATCTTAGGAACTTGTGGTTTCTTGGAGTGGAATCTAAATCAACATTACGTGGGTGACTCAGAACAACCTTCTTTGGGTACTTAGGAACAACCAACCTAGCGAGGGTGTGTATGTGTGTACCCTTCGGGGAATTGGGCACAACTGATTTAGCGGGCTTAAACTGGAGTTTATCGCGAGATGCGTGGGAAAGTGAATCAGTAATTGGTCATATATGAGGATAGTATGGGCCTATCCTGAAAGTTTTGTATGTAGGGACAAAGCAAGTTCTCAAACATGAATAAATGAATTTTAAACACAAAACCATATCAATGATTTCACCTTTTAACAGGCAATTAAATGGCATATAACACTTCACAAACAATAAACTCACAACATCGTTTAAATTGCAATTGACCTATGCGAGGATTAATAATTGATTTTTGCAATTAAACTTGAAAACGCGTTGTAAAAATTAGTATCACAACACTTTCGTATAGACTTATGTCCAATACAATAGCGTATTCAAACTCTAATATACCAGATAAAAGGCAAATTAAAGAAATACTGATAATTTTCAAGTTTACATAGTTTTAATATTGGTACATATTTTAATTACTTCGTTTATTATAATATATATAATATAAAAAAAGTTCTATACTATTTTTTTTCTATTCGTTTTTTTTTTGTAATACCCTCTTAGAAGTGCTTTCTTTCTTGTAATAAGTGAATATCTGATTACTGGTCTTCTCGTTAATTTTGGTTTTATCGGTTTACATTAATATATTTCCTTACTCTATCTTTCATTGCTAATTAAATCAACTAAAAAAAAATTAAAATCGCGTATTCACGTACTTACAAATTAGAAATGTAATGTCTTTATATACGGACCATTTTCCTCTCCGGTCGAAAACAACAAAATGATATCTCGATAACTGAAAGTGCAAGTATATTTTCCTTGGTCGAATGGTGATGTATTACCCGGTATTTGACATGCACGTAACGTAATACTTGTACTGAATTAAAATTGACCAATGCTGTATAACACCACTTTCTGTCTGCAGCTGCAGCGATAAACCCATGAATTTCAATCGCAACATTATGAGAAACCAAACTACAAAATTTTATTATTCCAGTATTAGACTATGTACATAATAAAGCGTTATTTATGCAATAAGCGTATAAATTGTGAATTTTGTTTCTTGGAAAAAATCTAGAATCTCAACTGTACTTCCGTTAAATTTTTTTTTTTTGGTATGCATTAACTTTTAATGCGAATTATTTTATTAACTTTTACTATTCAAATATTTCACTTAATTGAAACTTGAGATAACGCGCTGTTTTACAACTTTATTAAACACATTTCGGTTTTTTACAGTTATTTACAATAGGTAATATGCAATTATTTTATTTTATAATTATAGTGAAAAATAAGTGACATTTAAAAGAGTGAATGTATGTACATAATTGATGACTTTTTTTATTATGTGAATTAAGCTCAGTTTACGGTATTTTAAATTTTTATATACCTCTCACGATGTTATAAAAGAAGGTGCATTTGTAAACTGAAAATCTACCCACGCTGTAAACAAATAAATTAGTTAAAGATCATCGGTTTTTTATTATCTAGTGCTCCTATTATTATAATTTAATGCAAATTTTTTTACAGTGAATCATATTTATTTAAAATCAGGATATGGTATTTAACATTTACATATTTAATTCTTTATTGTTTTAACTTTTTATGTGCATATACTATAACACCGAAGAAAATTATGGTATTACGTCTTAGCTTATTTATTGTTGAAATTTTATGTTTTTGCAAAAAAAGCAAATAAAACTCTCTCTTTGCAAATCAATAAAATCATAAAATCAATTGATTATTATTTATATTAGACGTAATATTAAGTGCCAAAAAAATTGCTTCCTAGTACACCGTAAAATATTTTATTGAATATCTATTATAAAATCATGTAATAAGTTATTAACAAATAATATAGTATATTATCAAGGTTAACTATAACAAATAAAATATTTACTTCAGTGCGTTTTTCTTAATTTAGATTAAATAAGAGAGAGTTTTATAAATCATAAGCTTTTTTTAATTGCACTTTTCTTGTTCACATTTAACCATAAATAGATAAATAATAAATCTTTTTTAAAACCTCAATCTAAAGGATTTATGTAAATAGCCTCTTTAATACGGTTTAAAAAATAGTTTTCACCAGAATAATAATCGAGATATAATCAAGTGGATTTAATTAATTGTTTAAGAAGTTACTTTTGTCTATAAAAGATTTTAAGAGGGGCTTACCGTTAAAAACTCATTTCTAATTCTATTTCTTTTTTTTAGTTTCACCAGTTATTTAATCATCGGTTCTTTTAATTTTTTTTCTTGTAACTTTTAATTACCATATATATTCTTCTTGCTTACTCGAAAGTTAAATTGCCCGAAGTTCTCAGTCATTCTTTTCGAAATATTTTGTAAATTTTATGTTAATCAAAAGAAACTCAAAATCTTTACCACTATACCCCATTTGAGCCCAATGGTGAACCTATTTCATCTTAAATTTAATGTGTTTTTAACTTTCTTCTTTTTCTTCTACCCGCCATTCAATTTTATGCAAAGATATTTGATACTTTACTTTTCTACAAATTGATTCCACTCTTTTGTTTTTTTATCGTGCAATTTTTTTTCATAGTTTTTAATATTTCCTTGACTTTCTATCTTTTTGCCCCTTGACTCATTCTAATTTTTAGTTGTGAATAATAATAAACTACAGCTGTCAACAGAAATTATATGTTATTAATTAAACTATATAATTAAAAAAATTAACAATTAAAGAATTGATCACGGTAAATTGTTAACCGAACCATTTTGTGATCGGTTAAAAATAGCTCTTTAGAAAAGTTGTGCACGATTCGATATTTTAAATTTTTTGTGCGTGTGAAAAACGAGAATTCGTGATTGAGTTTCTCCAGTTTATAAATTGTTTTTTAATTTTTTAATTATAGCGTAGGTTTGTTTTTATTGATTTTTTATATTAGGTGTTTTTCAGTGGCGTTCAGAGGGTTTTATAAAATAAAAATTGTTGTATTAGTATGCATTTTCAGAAAAACTGAAATCGTTAAAATCAGTTTGTGAATGCAGCAGAAAAAATGGAAATAAATATCAATTTATGTTTTCAGCTACAAAATCTGAAATCATTTCAATCAATTTGTGATTTCAGTAGGAAAAACTAAAATTATTTAAATCAGTTTATGTTTTTAGAACGAAAAACTAAAATAATGTACTTGAATTTATGATTGCAGCAGAAAAAACCAAAGGAATTTAAATAAAATTGTGTTTTCAGAAGAATTTAGATTAGTTTTTCTTAATTTGCGATTTCAGTAGGAAAAACTAAAATTATTTATTTATTTTTACATCGATAAACTGAAATAATGTTTGTCATTTTATGATTGCAGCAGGAAAAACCGAGAGCATTTAAATATTTTTTATTAATTTTTGATTTCAGCAGCACAAACTGAAATTATTTAAATCAGTTTTTATTTTTAGATCGATAAACTGAAATAATGTATATCAATTTATGATTGATGCAAGGAAAAGCCGGGAGCATTTAAATAAATTTGTATTTTCAGAAGAATTTATATTAATTTGTATTTATAGAAAGAAAAACTGAAATAATTTAAAATTAGATTTTCTTTTTAGAACGAAAAACTGAAATAATTTAAGTAATTTTATGGTTGCAGCAGGAAAAACTAAAAGTATTTAAATAAATTTGTATTTTCAGAATTTATATTAATTTATGTTTTTAGAAGGAAAAACTGAAATAATTTTTATTAATTTGCGATTTCACCAGGAAAAACTGAAATCATTTAAAATCAGTTTTTTTTTTAGAACGAAAAACTGAAATAATATGTCATTTTATGATTGCAACAGGAAAAACTAGAATCATTTAAATAAATTTGTTGTTTTGGAAGAACTTAAATAAATTTGTATTTTTAGAAGAAAAAATTGAAATAATTATTTTATTAGTTTATGATTTTAACAAGAAAAATTGAAACAATTTAAATCAATTTGTATTATTTTGAACAGGAAAAACTGAAATTACTTAACTCAACTGATAATGAAATAACCAGACTATTATTTTTTACAAATTAACAATTAATTGAAATCTCTAGAATCTTTTAAAGGATTATTGGCCCAAGATTTGACAAGGATATCTATACTATGGATTTAAGTGTCACAATAAGACGTAGAATTACTAATTTTAAAAATGTTTAATGTTAGTACCTAACTTAATATCTAGGCACTAAGTGAAATCAAATAAAATTTAGAAAAATAACCATAAATATCAACTGCGAAAATTGATATGAACGACAATGAAATATGTAACAATTTAATTTTCCGTGCTAATTAAAAACAAATATCGTGTAAAACAATTATTTTCTATAATTTTTCAAGGACTTTCTTTACTTATAATTGAATATTATTATTGTTATGGAATAATCACGATTCATGAATAGTATTACTTTAAGAAGAAACGTGGATATTTGATCGATAACAGGTTAATGTTAAAATACGCCTTGAAGAATTTTACAGAAATTTATTAAGTTATGAGAATATATAAGAAGTGAAATTTCTTCAGATTTAAATGAGTTCAGCATGTGAATGATTTAGTTAAGTTTGAAATAATGCTAAGAAATTTCAAACTTTAATAAATAATAAAAGGATATAATTATGATAAATAATTATATGACAATAATATGTAGGATATAGGAACTAATTGAACAACGGATTTTTGAATTTCCAGTAATTAATAATTTAATGCTAATTATAAATAATTAGAAAATTTGCTGCATATTCTCGTCTTTTTAAAAAAAAATTTGGTAGTCACATTTCTTACCTTGGAAAAAAGATCTTTTCATTCTGGTGTAGCAAGGCATTGCTAAGACACTGAAAAAAAAAATAACCTAGGTTAATATTTATAAACAAACTTATGTAATTGATACTGTCTGACAAATACAACACTCATTATTAATTATTAATCCAATTAAATTATGATAGCTGATAATTTTATGGAAAAATTCACCAATGGTTTTACATGTTTGTCAACATTATTTACATTAATAGATTTAGCTTATTGAGCTTCAAGCTATCCCCTAAAAAAATATGATTTGGACAATGGACAAACTAAGAAATTGTACATTTAGGAATCAAGTATAATTAACTTTTCGATTTCACTTCAGAAATTTTAATAAAAAGCATAAGAAAAAATTGAGTAGAACAACCATAAAATCGAAATAAAAATGTATAGAATGTATAGATGTATAGAAAATGACACAAAAGAAAAACGAAGATTAAGATAATTAAAAGTGAACAGATTATGTCCCATCACAAATATTTTCACTTTCGGTATGCTCAAAAGCGAATCAATAATTATTGGATACATGGTACAAATATATTAATAAAAACAATTCCAATCAAATTCAATTTCTTCAAGGAAATCAACTTTTTCAAACAAATATTATTTTCCTTATGTAACTATAATGACAATGACTGCGCATTATGTTCATTAACACTTGTGGTTTTATTTTGAAGCAAAAACTGAAATGTTTTATTAAAGAATGTTGAAACGTCAAGCCCGACCCGCCTAACAATTATAAAAAATTTAAAATTTCTCTCATTAACACTTTTCTACCGTTCTGTTGATATAGCGAGAAGACGTATTTTAACTAATTTATATATAATAATAGATGGATCAAAAATAAAGATAATTCGCTTTCTTAAGTAAATTGTGAAATTAACTGGTTGGTTTTAGAAGCCTAATGATGGATTAATAAAGACCCGAAACGTATACATGTGTAAATAATACTTTAACAAAAGCTAAAATAATATTTTTTGTAAAGGTGGTATTTTTATAACATATTTTCCAGTGGGCACACAAATGATAGTGAACAATTGTTTTGTATATATAATTTAATTATATTAATAGGTAAAGTGGTTTAATAACAACTGATCATTTTAAACTAATTTTATTTATCAAATGCTGAAAATATTCTTCTAAATCTAAAGGAGTAAGATCTAGTGATTTTGGAAGTCTTTTCCCTATACAAACAATAATTTCTCACATAAAGTATGGAATAAATTAATTTTAAGCTAAACAAACAATTTTGAGGAAAAATCGTGAGGTCGGTTTTTGATTATAATTTAATGTATTTTTACATAATAATGAAATATACAGGGTAAACCATTTGTGAGTAACGTTGTCATCGACAATTCTTTTATATGGCACACCCTGTATATTTTATTTTTTTACTCTCCCAAATAGTTGATACCGTTTCATATTATGTTTTGTACTTGTGGATGTTCATGTGTATTTGAATTTTATTGCCTACTTTAATATATTTTTTTTAGTGTCATTTATCTTTGGCCCTCATTTTTGTACTTATGTTGACTAGAAAATTAAAAACGCTTTCAAATGAGCCATCATTTGACCCCTATAACCATTTAAAATTTATAAGGGAGTAGCTATTCTTCGCTGGTGTTGTTATTTGGAATGAGTTTTTTATAATCAAAAATAATTCATATATATATATATATATATATTCATTTTTTAGACCAAGGTATAACTATTCCTCTTTCCCATTCTTCTGGAATTTTTTCGTCTTCCCATTTTTTATTGAATAATTTGTTTAACACAGTAATACTGCTTCCGTAACTTCTTCTATTGTTTTCATTATTTTGTTGCATGATTCTTGTATGTTGTGCGTTACCTGGAATATTTTCGCCATTTTCCATGTTACAGTTATTTTCTACATTTAGAAGTTCTTCAAGACTATCTATGTCCATCCGTCCATTATCTCTTTTTCTTTTATTTTTAACTTCTCTTGTACTGCTTGGTTTCCCTTTTCTGAGTGGTTTTAGTACATTATAGAATAATTTTTGGTTTCCTTTACTATCTCTTTTCATCTTCTTTCCAAATACTTCCCAAGAATCTCAGAGAGAGAAAGAGAGAGAGAAATACTTCATAAGAAATAAAAATCGACTTGTCCTAACATTTCCTCAAATATTTCGTCGTATTGCAATTACTAAAGGGGGAATATTATTGAAAACATAATAAATTATATAACATTGATTAAAATATGCAATGTGTGAAGTAAATAATACATGCTCCAATCCGATTCCGTTCACTGGATGTGGCATTTCCTAAATATTGACAGTCTTTTATAAAATTCAGCAAAATAAATCCCGTTGTCGACGGTAAGTGTCAAGGCAAAGCTTTTTTTTTACATTTTTTAACAACTGAATTCAAGCACTTTCACTACCGTAGTACTGTGAACAGAGATAACATTTTATGTGGACAAAATTTAGTATAAATAACACCAGAATAAAAATAAATACAAAGTGAATGTTCTAGAAATAATGGTACATATCATTAATTACAATGGTCAAATATGCAAGAATAAATTAGAAATCAAAAATAGGATATACATGTTCAAAAATTAAAAAAAAATGATTGTTCACTCAATTGAATTCGAATTCTATAAAAAAATATAGTACGTTAAGCTGAATACATCAGGTTTAAACATGTTTAAATACTATTCAACAAACTTTTCGTTAACTTCGTCGTCTATCGGCTGTTTTAAAGCGAACCAATCAAAAATGAATGAGTAATCACACCATATCAAGTAACCAATCAACAACCCTTTAAGCAAACTAAAACTCAAAAAGTCTCCCAAATTTGTAATTAATTGATGAAACTGTTCAATTTGTCATTATGTCCTACTTTTTCAAGTTAATTTAAAAAAAACTAATAAAACGACTCAGGTTACCATTTATTTCTTTAATGGAGGTTAAAAGTAGCATCATTATCCTCTTTTACTTACCTTCAAAATAAGAAAGAAATGTTAAATATCTTTCTGGTAAACTAATGTCCACTTAGATAATATATTCGATCTACTGGTATCAAGTTTATTCAACTATTTATTTATTACATCATATTAAAATATGGCTGGTAATTAGGTACCTACCTAATAAACAACAAGTCAAAGTATAACGAATTATTTAATACAGTTAATTATCATGTGTGAGAGTAGATTTAATTTATTCCACTTTCAACTCACTTTTCATAAATATAGTTATTAAATTCATGTTCCTAGTAAACAAACAGTATTTAGAGTAGTCACGATTTTAAAAATATTTTTAGTAATCCAAAAATAACCTTTTACTTTTACGTACAGTAAATAATTAAATACCCTAAGAAACAATGATAAATAGTGTTCTGCTTAATCTATATAGTATTTCTATTCCAAATTGCAAAACTTAAATTTTAAGCCCAAATACAAGGATCACTTTAATATAAGTACTTGTTAATGTTAAGAACTTTATAAGAAATGGGTATTTAAATATTATACAGGGTGTTTCCTTGGGAAAAAACCTAACATTAACTGTAGATGGGAATCACTTCGGTGGTTTCAAATATCCTATATTTAATGGATTTTCCACCCTTTATAACTTAGATACAGGGTGTTTTATCAATTTGACCTATTTCTTTCGGAACTCATAACTTTCTAATTACTCTACATATTACTTTGATATTTGGTACGCATAATAACCAAAAATAAAATCCAGAATCGACTTAAAAATTCGTCTTTCCAAAAAACAACACCCTGTGTATCGAATTTCTTTAAATGTATTTTTTTAATTCGAAAGAGCAGAAAAAACTGAATGTTTTAGACAATTCTATTACCAAAATTTTACCTTCAAAGTATAATAATTTATGAACGTTTTGGGTTTTACGAAATTGTATCGAAGAGATTTTTGCTAATTTTTTTATTGAAATAAAATTTACTTGTCTTATCTAGAGAGGCATCCCAAAAATTGAATAGAGTTTGTTTTTTTACAAATACAGAGCACTAGAAAATATAACTACAGGACCGTACTTAGAACATAATCGTTCATTATGGTTTGAACATCCTATATATAGTTATTTGGAATATATGCACTTGCATTTGTAGATAACAAGAGCAATTTATAAGAAACAAATTTCTGCTTCCAAATCCTATAAAAATACTCATTTTATATAACCCACGTCGTAGGATGGAAATAAATATTTTTACGAATATAGCCTTCGTAAGCAGAAATTTATCTTCTTGTTTTTTGATATTTCTCGCGTCTGCATCTTTTTCTTATTTTTGCTTCTATATTTTAACTGATAGTGGATTTATTGCATCCAAGGAACTCTCAATCTGTTTCTTCTTTTCAACTGGTTTCGCTCCATTAGTTTTTTTTACCAGTTGATTATACTTTGTTTGCAGGTCATTTATTATTATTGAAATAGATAATTGTCCAATTCCATTCTCTGCCCCATTTGTCAATGTCAATGCTGGTAGGGCTATTGATTGATCATTGATTTATAATTCAGTTTTCTCCTCTATCTTCTTTTACTCAAATTTTTTAATATTGTTTGCTTTCCTTGGTTTGCTGGTAATTTCAATATCTATTTTCTTTTGGATTAGTAAAGATGTATTTTCTCTTATTTTCATTATTTATCTATTTCTTCTTAGGAGTTTCTGAATTTTTGATGCCGAATCTGTTAATAATATTATATAATCCTCATAGAGGAGCCACTCAATTTTCACTTATACCGAATTTTGAATCCAATTGACGTTTTGAAGTTGCTTGTCTATCTCCTGGTATTTTATTCAATGTCCTATCTATTCCCGTGTTTTATTGCTTTATTTATTTTTCTCGATTTCTCCTTTCTATTTTATATGTCTTACAACTCTGCATTTTGCTCGGTTTTTCGGTACGAGTTCTTCATTGGAGATTCTATGTTATTTGTTTTTCTGTTGAATCTAAAGCTACTTTTAATGAATAAATGTGAAAGAAATGTTCTTCAGTTTTCATTTTTTCTTCTATCTGTAATCGTCTTCTAAAAATGTTGAACCAAGAAATAGACAGCTTCTAATTATTCCACCGTTCAAATAAATCATTTGTCAGGCTTTAATTATTCTAATTAAGAGTTTTCTTCTGGTCAAGAAGCTATTTACGATTGTGATTTTTTTATTTTTAAATTGTATAATAACAATGAAGCGACTCCATGTTCTATATAAAATGGATTTTTGGATATTTATTTCTAATAATCATACTTTTGATAAATAAAAATTAAAATATAACCTACAACACGTCCAAAAAATATTTTATTTATTTATTTATTTTTCTGTAATAATGTAAATCAGTTTTTAATACAAAAATTAAGTTCATCCACCTATTAAAAAATATATTCAAGCAAAACAATTTAAGTTCATTAATATTAATAAAATAACTGATCTTTTATTTTCTAGAACATTTACATATAAACAATCATTAATTTAGTTTAATTGCACACAAACCACTCGTTCGACGCATTTACACCGTGATTATAGCTTTGCTAAAACACATATTTAATTATACTCCTAATTAAAACCAACCTGTAAATTAACTAAAAAATAATTTGCCCTTAAAACGATATACATGTATGTATGTTTGTTAGTGTCCAAATATCACTTCGTTAACTAAGAACAAGAAATGTAATATTTATTAAAATGTAGATGTTGACTTATTCTCGTTAAACCAGATCCGTAATTGATTTCGGGAGCTCTAAGAGTAGGTTAATGCCTGCGATTTATAAAACGACTTAGTTATTATTCACACTGTATAATATAAATCATTTAATGTCTGTTTTTTATTACAATTTCATTCAGACATTGTTATATACAGTGTAATTCAAATTTCAGATATTTTTGTCAACAATTGGGACGTGAGTTCTGCTCGGAATTCAGATAAATTTTAAACAGAGAAAATTTTATTTAGCGACATTGTGTAACTGCATTATCTTTTTTGGAGGTTTTAATTATGCAATAAGGAATTAGTGAGTTGTAATCCTTGATTTTATTATTAATTCTCATTGCTAAAAACAATTAACACCTAGTGATCTGAAGTTGTTCATATTACTCAAAAAAAATTTTCTATGAGGTTCTCCCACAAAACTGAAAATTCTCATGAAAATAAGACAGTGATAATTTTTTCCCGTGGTAAATGTAACTTTAGCTAAATTATTTTCCACCGTTCTGTATAAAAGTCAATAATTTTAACATCATTTTAATCCATATTCAAAGTTGTTTAACTGAGAGAATATTTAACTACCCAAAATGAAAAATTCCTTTTTGAAACAAATTGAAACAAGGTATTTTATATTGACTGAATTTTTTGGGGTCTAGTTAAACAAATTTAAAAAAGAAATATTTTTTTTTATTTTCCCCCAATGCTATCGAAAATATGAGGACTAAAGATTTTATAACACGCCACTGGAAAAATTATATTTTTCATTAGAATTTAAGGTTTTAGATAAAAAACTGTGCCAACTTTCTGACAAAATGTGGTCTTCATTTACATCAACTAATTTACCTACTTAGGTTAATTTATAAGAAACGAATACTTTGTCATGGTCAAGATAATAAATAATTAATTTGAAATAGATCATTGCTTAAAAAAATACATATATTGATGAACATTCATAACATTAACCTTGTGAAAACACTTGACATTTTTATAGGTTTAAAATGTTTAATTAATAGATAATTTATGATGCTCGTTAACATTTCTAGATTAAAAATATAAATAGATGAATATAAAAAAATTAGAACTATATTATTTGATTATTTTGTTGTAATTAAATTCTTAATATTTAATGATCATCTAGAAGTCATCGGATCGCCATGATAATAATAATAATAATGGTTGACTAGGTAGAGTATTATTATAATTATTAATAGTTTTATTCCAAAAAATAGCCAGAGAAAACTTACTTTGAAACATTTTTACTTTCAAACGAATGGAAAATTTTCTTCTAACCTTGTATGTTTAATTCCACAAAATGTAGGTGTAAACCAGACAAAAAATGAAGTAGTTTCCTACACAAGTATATTTTTCAATAAATCAATTAACTGTATAAATGGATTGCCGTTCACATTTCTTGTCAATGTTTCTTGAAATAAGATACTTTCTATTTTTATAAATCATTTCATAAATAAATAAAACTAATTGTAAAATAATTTAAATAATTTGCAGATTTTCTGATGTAATAACATTGAGGTTGTGCCTAAGGTTACGGTTCCTAGCTAATATCTCAAAATAAATTTAAAGGGATAAAATTTGGCAAGTTTTTATTTAATAGTAAGTCAATATCAATTGAAATATATTCTGTTTTTAAATTATAGAAACGCCTTAATATCTTCTTAAATTATAAGATTTTCGAAAAACTATAGAGGGTGATTCCGCCAAGAGTTGTAAATAAATAAAGGGCGTTTCATCAAGACGAATCGTGTTAAACGTGAATGAGACTTAAACATTAAATTATTTCTGACGTCATGTTTCGAAATTTGACAAGTTTATTCTTTGGCAATTTCAATTAAGGAAATATTAATATCCGAATACCAATACAACAATGACTTTATTCTGTCTGTTGGCCACCAAGATCTTACGACTTAACGCCTTCAGACTTTTAGGGTTATCTCTGGAATAAGGTCTATGCAAATTGAAATAAAAATGAATTGCTACGGGTCACTCAATTGTTAATTGTTGTTTAACAATGAGGACCAGTAAAGAAATTTTTTAAATAAAATCACTTTGGTTTATTGACAATTATAAAGTTCCATAAATTAACAAAATTTCCACTAGTTGATCCATGTATTTTTTTTAAGATGACGATTGTGATACCATTGCGTAGAAAATATATTTCGATTTACCACTAATTTTATTCACTTAACACACCTTTTAGTTTTATTTACAATGTTTCTGAGTAAGGTTATTACTATTTTATTAATTTCAATACGGATAATTTGTATTTATTGCAACTTATTGATGAATTTAAGATGAAAATATAACGAGCTTTTGCTTCGGTAAGTCCTTGAAATGTACTGAGATGTTTCTTGGTTAACGGTTAAGGATAGAATCTTTTTATATACATATGTTTCAGTTTCGAAGGTTCCTGATGAAATAAAGCATTGTGACTTTATAAGGGATTATTGCGTTCTAAAATATGACTGCTAGTGTTTTAAGAAAAGGATAATACAATGAGAATAGAGATGTGTTTATATTTTTTTAAATTATAACGCAGTTTTTTAAATTGGCATTATGTTCTGTTGCCAATATATTAATAAATTGGAATTGGAATTTTGAACACTAACAAACCAACAATTCAACGCTAAACCATGAGACAATACAACATGTTGGTGACATCAAGGAGGAATTATACAGAGAAATCATCAAAAATTTTAACCATCGATTGAAGGTGTGTCTTGGCGAACATTATCTTTCACACATAATTCCCATGTGTCAAATAAATTGATTCAATAAAAAAACTAAAAATCTTTACCATTCTCTCATTGAAACACACTTTATATTTTCGTTAACTAATATTCTGTTAGTTGGATCAAATAATTTTTTTAGCCAACAATTTTTTTCTCTACATGTACTAAAATAACAAATTAAATAATAAAATTGCTTTAATAATTTTAGTGTTAAAAGTTTTACGTGTAATAGATATACTTATAGTCACAATGTATCTAATAAATAATTGGATGGAACAACTAATGGAATTTTAAAGACGATGTCGACTCTGACCCAACGAACACTTTCATTTTTAAGAGAGTAAAATGAATTGATTACGATCATTCACTGTATCGGAAGCACGCATCGATCGACGTTCAAACCCGATCATTGACATACCGAGTGTTCTAAATAAAAACGAGCCTTACTTATCCGATTTGAAACTGTTATCCAACTTCTATAAAAGTCGTTTTTAACAGTTGCAAAGTATTTTATGCAATGCTTGAATTAACCATAAATTTTATTCATGTAAATTTAAATAAAATAATAGAAAAGAAGACGAAAGTGGGATGTTTATAAATCTTTAATTTTTTATAATAAAATTTCTTTTATCTACTAAAAATTTCTCTAAATCCATTTTTGAACAAATGGGTTTTTAATGACATGCACCATATAAGTAGAATTTAAACAATTTAATAATTACTTTACAAATAAGGATATTGATTTTTACTGATGATTACCTATAATATTTACTTATAATAATAATGATTTTATTAAACCTGCCGAACATATATGGATTGTTTACAAGTGAAACATAATTTTTAGTACTTTCAATTCTCAATAGTCTTTACATTCTAATTACGGTCTAATTCATTTGGAACGTGTACACGACGAGATTGCTAATTGCCAAAATTCCTAGAAAGTTCATAGACAAACAAAATCACCGTAAGAAATTATAAAAACCTCTACCACAAGTGAAGCATTTAACGTATGGTTGCCCGATGAAAGTAAACGAAAATAGCATTTTTTATTAAAAAAAATTTTTCTCTGATCTATGGTAATTCTTAAAATGAACATGTGATTTATATAATTTTAATTTGTCACATAAGTATTGAAATAGAAAGTTCTTAAAAAAGCAATTTGATTTTTTTTTCAAATCTTTTCTACAGGGTGGTTAATGAAGGAAATAATTAGGACAAAAATGAAATAAGGAAATATATCGATCATCCCGAAGATGTCGATTCCTAGTTTTTTTTTATTTATAAAGAATTCTAAATGCCAAATTAAATTTCGATTAAAACAAAACAAGTTTTGTCGTATCTAATTAGTTCAAAGCATTCTAAAAGGCTACTTAAATGGTTTAATGTACAGGTTGGGCAACTAAGAACGGCCGTAACAGTAGTATGACAAGAGTTTAAATTACTACATCTACTCCAATGTAAGACCTTTCTAACCAGACTAAATTTGTTGATTTTCGGTGAAACTAATCAGCCTAATCGATATTTGAAGAAAAATTCCCACTATTTACATATTTCATAGGATATTTCTGGAAAGAAAAAATATCGAAATGGGATTTTCGTTTTTTTATTGATAATTTAGTCTACATTTTTAAAACGTGGTCAAAATTATATATATATACGTTTCCATTTAATATTTTCAAGAAAAAAATTAAAATTAAAAACAGACTAAAACTTATGAAACCAAAAATACGCAAAATTTTTTTAAGAATATGTCGATCGTATTTGCAATAACTTTTAGTTGGGTAAATTTTGTAAAATTTTGATTTCTTAATTTTTGGTTTTCAATTACGCTCTCTGGCAGTGGACCTACAATTCTGTAAATAATTTCCAGATTTTTCTCGAGGTCACTTTTGTTATACATTTTTTTCCCGAAGTAGTACTATCCTATCCTGAAATATGGCCGACGGCCGTTCTTAGTTGCCCACCCGGTATTAACGTCCTTATCCTAGAATTTACAAAAAAAAGGTCATGAAAAATCTTACATTTATTTCAATATACGATTTTGTTAATTTCCTAAATATGCCACTATTCTACCTTTTAACCGACTATTAACGACAGCAAAACTGTTTCTATTAAAAAGTAATTACCCTGTATATAAAATATGTTTAATACATCTGTCACGTTTAAAAATCGGTACTGAAATCTGTCAGATTATCATATATTTTGACATTATATTTGGAAAAGACCACATAAATCTTTTCCTTAAAAAATTTAAGAAGTCAGAACAATTCGATTAATTGATATGAGTGATTATTATAAGATTTTGAAGGTGCCGAAAAACGCTACAAATGAAGAAATTAAAAAGGCTTACAGAAAACTAGCATTAAAATGGCATCCAGATAAGAATCCCAATAACAAGGAAGAGGCTACTAAAAAGTATTCTGTCCTAATTTGTCTAATTTTTTTTATAAATAGCTGTGAAAAATATTAACAATATTTCCACTCCTCAAAAGATATTTTCAACTAAATTTTTTTCTTAGATTTAGAGAAATCTCAGAAGCTTACGAAGTTCTGTCTGACAACCAAAAAAGAAGAAGTTATGACACTTACGGAAGTACATCTCCAACAGTTCACGCAGGAACTGGTCACGATGATTTCTTCGATTTTGGAGGAACATTCAATTTCAGTTTCAGGTATTCTAATTCTATTCACAAAAATTAGAAAATATTCCCAAAGGAAATTAGTTATTAACTCAACCGATTCATGGGTTCAACTGAAAAGAGTGGTAAGTTAAAATATTACTAGTACTAGTACTACTAATGTTAAATTTTCTAATTTCGACAGTTGTCTTGACAATTTCTTAGTTAAAATTTAGTGTAAATTACAATCACTGGTTTAATTTGATTTATATATCAAAATGAATCAATATCCATATCAGTGTTGCATGTATTGGAATTACGATCCAAATCTTTACTAATATCATTATCATCAATATGCCAGTTGCCAATCTCTTTCACGACATATTTTCCATCTAGATCTAGAGGATGTGTATTCAAATCCTTCAATGGACCAAACGTTAGCAAAGTAATGATTTAAAAATATCATATTAAATCATAATTATAAAATATTTCTATTCCAACATATAGTTTTTATTTTTAGAGACCCAGAAGAAGTGTTTAGAGAATTTTTTGGTGGCAGTATGTTTTCCTTTTTTGGCGAAGAGTTTTCAACGGGCCACGATTTAAGATCCAGGTATTTAAAGAAAAACTAGTTGATGTTGTTAATTTAATCTAGTTTAAAGGTCACATTTGTTTTATCGATAAATTTTGTTCCGCAGATCCAGTAAAAGTGGTAGAGGTGGTCCCACTCATCAAATTTCCATTTTTGGTCCCATGGGGGGTGGTGGATTCCTCGAGGGTTTTTTCGCATCCCCTGTAGATTCTATGAAAAGCTCCTTCACTATTCAGTAAGAACTTTTTGAATACAATCTAAATTTTTTACCTAGAAAAAAACGCCTAGAAGTATCCTCCTCCCCCTAGAAAGTTGAGAATTAAATAATTTATTTTTTGTTTTGCTTAGTAGCAATCAACCAACCAGTTCTTACATCAAGAGAGTTTCAACTTCCACAAAAGTTATAAACGGCAAGAAAGTCTCGACAAAGAGAATATACGAAAATGGAAAAGAAACTATAATGAAATACGAAAATGATGTTTTGACATCGAAAATCGTCAACGGTGTTCCCCAGAGTATTGATTATCGCGGGCATTAAAAAAATAACGTTTTATTATGTGCTTGTCTTTTTTTTTAATCTTAAATACATTCACTTATAAAACAAATTTCGCTTTTTCTTGAAAAAAAAATAGAATATCATCCAAAGAGGGTTTTCAATTACTTTATTATAGAACGATTCAAAAATGTTACTTCTCTAGTATCTCCGAAAAAAATTATTTAAGTAAAAATTAAAATGTAAAATGAACTAAACATACAAAATATCGCAGTAAATGTTCCTTGGTTGTAGATTTTTTTATTACATTTTTGTGGACATGCATTTTTACAAGAACAGGATATCTGCAAAAGTGAACAAAGTAATTTTAAAACGAAAGAGAAGAAACCTTTCGTGCCAATATTTTTAGTAATTTGGCTCTTGGCGATACTACTAACATTAATTTGTTCTTAGAGGATAAATTCAATATAAAAACAATTACACCCACACTAATTTTGTGGTAATTATTTCCGGATTTATATGCTTTAAACAAGATGCCAATAATAATTAGTGGATTAAAATAAAATTGTGTATAATGACACGCTATTTTAGACAGAGAGTTATGGTATAAAGCTGGGCAATTAGGAATTTATTTCGATATTTGAAGGAAATGGAGCTAGCTTCGACCCAGATAAACAACAGCAGAAAGTGTTATGGAATAGAAACTATCAATAAAATCGAAAAGTAGAGTTCCCAGGAAAACCATCGAAGAGGTGGGAAAAATAAAAAAAAATGATGTTATAGAAACACACCAAAATTAGGCAAAACATTATTACTTAATAGAAATTGGTCTCGATATTAGAACGAGAAAATTGAGCTAACTTGGACATAGATAAACAGCAGCAGAAAGCGTTATGGAGTAGAAACTGAAAATCGAAAAATAAAGTTACCAAGGAAAATGAATAAAATGATAAAATTATAGAAACAAATACCAAAATTGAACTAAATGACATTACTTAATATATACTGGTCTTGATATTAAAAGGAGAAAATGGAGCTAGATTAAACGAAGATAAACAACAGCGGAAAGTGTTCTAGAGTGAAAACCATTAAGAAAATCGTAAAGTAGTGTTCTCAAGGAAGACATCGAAGAGATAAGCAACTAAAAAAAATGAGAAAATTATAGAAACACACAACCATTGGACTAAATGCCATTACTTAATAAAGGCCCTATGTTTCTTAATAAAATGACGGAATTTCAAAGGACATCCTCTTATATGAAACCAATAGTACTAGAACTAAATATAAAGGCAGTTTAAAGTTCAAATACCTACAAGAATGAAACCGATGGAACTGATACAGACAAAATGAAAAGGGAAACCTTAAAAAGCACCAAAAGGTAAGACAGAGTAAATTGAATTCAGTATTTCAATATTTCTTCCGAAAAAATATTCGTAGACTAAAATTATGCAATCTTTGCACTTACCTATTTTAGATATTTAATAATTTATTAAATGTTTTCATATTATTTAAGCTCAAGATGATGAGAAAAGTTCCCGTTGTCATCTGGAAGGATGCCTCAGCAAGTCCAAAACTCGATAAAGTAAGTAGAACAAGTAACTTTGTCTAAATAAAAATGCACATTGTTTTCTCCAGTATTTCTCCACGTATTATAAACAAAAATTATAAATTATATACATAGGTTGTGTTGGAATATGAAAAACAACAGAACGTTGCAGGTTTAAAAGAAATTTAGGTCTGATTTCAATGAAAAATTGTTGCAAAGTTAAATCAAGCTAAACTCTGTACAAAATTTTGCGCAAAATTGCAGAAAAGGGCAATGTTGAAAAATTGTCATTTGTAAAACAAGCTAAAGAAAAAATTAACAAAGACAGTCCTCATCGTGAGACTCGGACAGTCCTGGACGGAACCTAGATTTTCGTTTTCTGTTTTTTTTTTAATAACGCCTCTGTCAAGTTAATTTAAAGTAAAACTTCGGCTCATTTTAAGCTTTAAAAGTCAATATTTATCTTTGTGTTTTTAATTTTTGTATTATTCGCGCCAATTCAAGGAACACACAACATTTTGGGGTTTTATAACTGTTTAGTTTTAGATAAATACATCCTTAGGGTACACTAATATTCTGGTAAGTTCTCTATCTATTTTTTTTTTGTTTTAGGCACAATTTTCTGTTAAATGTTTTTTTTTTCGTGCGCTGAAGTAAATTGATGTCCCTTTCAGGATTTTCCCCAAGAGTTTTATATAAAAGTTGTATTTTTGTTCTTATGGGTTGTACGTACTTTTTTAAATAATTTCTATCATCAATTCAAAGTTTTGTTTTTCTTGTAATATCGTGTGCTGATTTGGTGAAAGAGAATTTGTCCTATCTAATTTTATTGTTTTTTTATTTATTTTTTGTGTATCCATTTGAATCACTTCATTTATTTCGTTTGTTTAATCTTTTCTTTTTGTCTATATACTTGTATTCCTAAAGATTTCAAAATCTGTAATGAAACGAGATTTTCTTATAAACTAAAGTAAAAGGGTCTTAAAATTCTATCGTAAATTAAATAAAAATCTTAAAAAAAATAAACGTATTCTAATAATACTAAAAGGAAACAATACCCAATATTTCAACATTTTTCCATTTTTTATTGACCAGAGCATACGTTTTAAATGATTGGGTATTATAACTTTTAAAGATTTAAAGATGAGATAATCGATCTTTTTGTGTGCCATGTCTGAAATCGAAATTAGATTCCTTTCATTTGTATAATCACTTGTGACGCAGGGGCGTAAGTAATCATCACTGTACAAGATAATCGATGATAACTTTCTAAATTAACTTATCAACACGATCAAGATCGTGCAATTTTTTACCGATTTAATATTAACAAATTATTAAGTCATCTCTTGTTAAAGAGGTAAAGCAACACCATATAAAGACCGGTTATTAAAATGTCTATAGATACTCCCTTCTTTAAATTGGATAGATAAATAAAAGCATATTATAAGAATAACAAGGTTGTCCTATTAACATTAAGTTTTCGTTGAATTTTTCTTCTTAAACATGCAAACAAATAACTATAATGACAGTTTCATATGAATGAAAGTGTAAACACCGGGTACGATATAGTAGTGTGTTAATTAATAATTACTTAAAAATTTAATATACCATTAAACCAATCTCTTAACGAAAACTACACACTTATCCTATATTTGGTGGCATAAAATAACAGTTAAGTGCTACCTAACAAACTAGCCGTTAGTAGTTCATAATACCATGTATGGATTGTGAAAGATTTTTGCAACCAGTTCTACCATTACAATAGAGTGGACAAAAATTGAATAATAAAATGTTATAGGTACTTATCAAAAGATCTCTTTAATTGGATTAAACATTTTCTCGTTACTGGAGCTGATATTTGTGTGTTGGTTCTGCAACAGTTTCATTATAACGTCAATATAAATTCAAGGTGGTTTCGGATAATTTTATAAGTATAAGGAGCTGAATATCTTGATAGAATATAGGTCATCTCTTTAAAGCTACATTTTTAATTTTAAATAAATAAATAAATGTATTAATTGTGGTGGTAATTTTAATATATGAATATTCTTGATAACAACTAATTTTTTATTTATATTTGGACGTTTCATTTTATTAATAAACTTTAATATTGTCTTGAGAAGAATTGTTATTAATGCTTAATAGTCCTACTTGAATTTCTCAAGAAAATGTTGATTGGTTTCTCGAAAATGAACTGAATTTTATATTTTTCATGAGTTTAGGTTTTATGTTTAATTTTTTTTTTCATTTTCTGAAATGAAGTTTAAATTTCAGGAAGAAATAAGTGAGTAGAAAAAATATGGCCAACCAGCTCTCCTGATATGAAACCTCTTCATTGCTTTTTACGAGCTCACTTAAAAAGTACAATAAAACATGTAATAAAAAGGTTTTGAAAAAGAAAACAAATAAATTGAAAAAACAGAAAATTAATAAATTAAAAAATAGTTACAATATTAATTATTATTGTAGCATAAAAAAGTTTAATTAAGTAACTTTTAATTACTAATATGAAATTATAGTATTAAGACTAACACAGATAATATAGGAGAAATATTAGTAGAATTGGTAAAAGTTCGCAGTCATATGAATTGAAAAATTCACAAGGTTGGAAAGAGAAATTAAAAAAAAAGTTTATTCAATACATTGTAAGGTATTTGATGAACAGACATTGTATAATCTTATTGGATTAAATTTTTTGGAGATACCTACATCTATAAAAGTATTCTTAAAATAACACTTAATACATGTTTTATAAATATTTTTATTTGCTTCTAAACTTTGATAATCTACTGCTTGACAATTTATCAAAAATCATAATTCATATTCATCACATCAAAAACAAAAAACATCCTTCCTTGATTAACGTATAAAAATTACCCTAAATTTTATTTTGAATCAAAACAAAATTTATGACTCGAAAAGTTTCATTATTAATTTTTTATTTTGTTTATATGCTAATATTTTGCTACCTTTTTCACCAAATTATATATTTTTTCTTTTTGTTGTCCCAATTAATCTTCAGCTTTTCTTTGTAGTCTTCTTTGTACCAATGAAATTTGATTCAACTTAGGTTTCAGTCTTGAAAATATTTTAATATTCCTGAAATTTTTAAATTTTAAACTATTTGTTTGACTATATTCTTTAATTATTTTAATAATATCTATGTTCGTGTGTATATATGGCTTGTTGTAATAATTTATTCAATTCTTCGTATACTTGATCTTTTGGTTTATATGGAATAGGATAAGATTTTAATTTAACATTATACATATTTTCATTTCATCTTCAGTGCTTTATTTCTACTTTTTGATAGCATGTTTTTTCATATCGCAATTCCAATATAACTCTCTTATTATTTATATTATCATTTATTTTATATTTATTCTCCCTTTCTTCTTTTATACCTAATACTTCTTCACCTTCAAACTCAATTATAACTTTATTATTATTTATATTATTCTTCTTAACCACTTCTTCTTTTAAATTCTTTTGAAAGTTTGATATTTCTGATCGTATGTTTTAGTTCTATTTTTAGACTATTAAATTGTTCTTTATTTTGTCTTTGAATGTTTTCTTCTGACCTTTTAATGACTTCTTGTGTTTTTTCTTTCATGCTTTTGAACTACTTTAATTTGCTTTTATGATTTTTCTTCTAATGCTCCAATTTGCATTTATGTTTATTTTCACTGCCATCATCATTTCTATTTTGATTATCCATCCTTCTTCTTGTACTTCTTAAATACATTTATTGTTATTTTCAAAATTATGATGTGATTCATCTATTTTTAATACAGCCAATTTTTAAATTGCCCCACGTTGGGTGCCATTCGTCTTTGGATCAAAAAAAAAAAGGAAAAAGCAATAAAAGCCAGCAGTTTAAAAGTTTATTAATCTTTTGAAAATTGGGACAAGAGCAGGATAAAGTAATAAAGATATCGTTAGGTTAGATTCAAATAATAATAATTAGCAAGCTTGGTGTCAAACTCAAAATTCGTGTGCCTCCCAATTCATCTTATTGTAAACTTATTGGATATTCTTGTCCAAACATACCATATAAAAACCTTCAGTAGTACCTACGAGCATACGTGTCATATATTATTAAATAACGATAATTTCCAGGTCAGTATATAATAATTAAAATCGGCTTATATTAACACTAATTACATATTATACTCACGAATGCGAATTAAATGTAAAAGTTCTATTGATATTTTGTTTTAGTTTATTATAAATCTCCATTATGTATAATTATTACATAATGCGGAGCACTGGGCGGTGTAAAGTCTATATTAAAGACCTACCCACATGCAATTACTATCAATCATCTAATATTTTGATATTTTGAAGCAGTTACTAGTGTATCCGATTTTAATACAACTAATAAAAAGGTGTGTGTGGTTGTAAGAGCATACTTAAAAGCGCTCTTAGTGTTGTACAGAAAGAAGTCTAAGACAAGGACATGTATTAATAATATACTTTAAATATTGATTTGTACTCTTGAAAAGAGAAGTTATCAAGTGCAAACTAATTGTCACATATTTTAGGCCATTGGCTATTCAGATATCAAAATTAATATTGAGTGTTTTGAAAGATACTCGGGAGAATCTTAACCACAAAAATCAATAAAAAATGAGTATAAAATTTGTCAATAACACATATGGCTGCAAGAAAATCTGGCATTTAAACAGGATTACGGTATAAAATTTGGGAATGAAAATAATGAGTGCTCCAAAGTGCTGCGTTTACACTCAAGCAATTCGAATGAGATGTTCTGAAGAAAATTTCAACCATTTTAAGAAGAATCAGAAATATTTTTTGTATGATTTATGATACTGGATGAGTGATGAGATCACCATTTCAGAACAGAATCGAAGAAAGAGTAAAAAAAGCCTGTAGAACTTGGTGGAAGTATACACACCAAAGAAAACAATAAAAGGGAATGTTCATAGATTCAATTTTATGGGAAGAAAAAGGTATTTTATGATTGATTATCTTCCATTCTAAATTACAAAAATTAAATTTTAACTCCATTCACGAGGTTCATCCAATAGAAGTACTTGCAAATTTTAAGAACTCTATAAGAAATGGGCATTTAAATATTATACAGAGTGGACCAAAAGTCTTGTAACGACCAATTATCTCATAAATTCCTAGTCCAAATTGTACACAATTTGGGATAAGCCTAGTTTGCGATACGGAGATTCCAAATTTAACATTTGTAATGTTGCTAGATTTGCCGTTGCTCTGATATTATTAGTCACTTTGGAATTTTAAATACATCACCCTGTATATTCAGTCATTTTTGGTATCTTATCTTTTAGCTTAGCTTTTAGTTTTTAGGACATGTCTGAGCAATATTATCAATCGTAATCTTAAAACTAAAGAAAATTACTCAATCTCAAATTTTTGCCTCTCCAGTAAAATATTGTTTGGTACGATAAACACACGCTTCTTCTCAAAACGATCACATATTAAATAATAAATTAGTTTATTCTTGTGTATCTTTGAAAAATTAAGTTGTATTAGTTTTACATAAAACAAAATGCTGAATCCCACAATATTAATATTAACTCTTTTCAACTGTTGGTGTTGGCTCGTTTTTTCTGAAACACCCTGTGTAATTAATGATATAATAACTCAATTTGACAAATTATACAAAACAAAGAATATAAGATATTTTATTAAATGACTTATTGATTGGAAATTATTGTAATTGGTTAATAATAATTGGTCAATTATTGTGTTAATAACGTCTTCATAACTATATATTATAATTCTAGGTTACATGACAATTCAATTAAATAAATGATAATATCATTTCTATCATAATTTTACACTTGTTTTTGTTGTTTGTTAAGTTGACATTTATTTTTGGCTCATATGCCTGTTTTGACTATTTAATCAGACCGAAATGGGAAAGAAAGCCCATTTGATGGGTCACCTAATTCCATTTAAAAATTAAGGAAAATAATTTTATTTCGCCTCCAGTCCGAAGATATCTCTTAATAATACTCGGTAGTGCACAATTTTGTTATATCCTGCAATACCATTTGCTCCCTAATAGTCCCTATTAAAAATATTTCTACGAATTAATTTATTTATGTATAGTTAAATTTATAACCGTTATTTATAGTATTTTTAAAATGGTGGGCTGAAGTAAACAATACTATTGTTTTAGGCATAAAATTTCACTGTATTATTTTTATTGTAAACTATCAAAAATTCAAAACCAGTTTCCCATGCTTTTCAAAATTTCCATTTATATACCGGTATTGTTTCCAAACGTGAGAACACATTGACAATTAAAAGTAAAAATCCAATTGAATGTTAATTAATTGTTATGCTCCCAATATCCACTTTCAGTTAAACACTCTTAACGTGAACATGAGAAAATTTTATTTTTACGCAATAATATTGGACATTACAAATCACAATCAAATATAAATTGTTACTAGAATGATTATTTTTATTTTAAGAATATCAAAAATTGCTTCTACTGGATTTAGTTTATAATTTTGATCTATTCATTATGAAGATAATAAGCAATAACCATTTACTGGAACTTTCTATTGAAATTGTTTACAAACATAAAACCAACGCAATTTATGCAAAGTTATCCCACTATTCTGCAATAATTTATACTTTTTCTCGATACCTTATATTCACCGAGTTACATAAGATGACCTTGCAACGAAATCAATTGAAAAGTAAAATCAATACAGTTATTACTATTAACCATCCATTGCTATGATGATTAATGATTTTTATTACATGTATTGATAGAAAATGTATAAACATATCTTCTTTCAATAACATTTCAGTATCACATCATTGACTATTATGGTGTCAACGATTGAATTAGTATTTTATCATCATTTGGTGTCAGTTCTATAATGGCTTATTCATTTATTGTGCGATTAAGAATAAATTTTTTAAGTATTTTTAATACGATGTGACGTGATTTTTTTTTAAATAAATCACTACAAATTCAAAATTTCCATTCTTTCCAAATCAATTAGTTTTGCTTGTTAATTGTCCCCTTGAACTTTGAAAGATCAGGGTCAAATGATTATGACTAAGAAAGTATCGGTGTAATTGTACCTAACGAAGCAAAATTGAAATAAATCTTTAGTGACTAATTAATTCTTCCACCTTCTATTCAATGAAATATCATTTATTTAGAATAAAACTAAAATCTACAAACCTAGTTTATTCAACATCTATTTTTGCTAATCCGGATAAATAATCTGAATTAAAAATAGCGATTTTGATAATTAAAATAACTAATTATTCGATTCTATGCAAATGGATGTGCATTAAAAGCACTCTACTTTAAAAAAATTTGACAGCGAAAATGGATTGAGCATTCTTTATAAAGAATCTATTTGAAAATTAAATGACTTTTGCTTGAAACAAAAATTAAAGCTATTGATAATTGCTTTATTAAATATTTATTGATTTATTCAATAGTAAACATATATCTGTACTTTTTTTCTTTAAAAGTGAATTCTAATACTTTTAAAAAGCAGTGTAAATATATATTTTATATTCAATAGTTACTTAATTTTGTGTTAAATTCGACAAATTTCTTAAACAAGCAAAATACATGTAGATATAAAAACTGTACAAGTATCAAAAGGAATAATTATACATTAATAATAGTTATTTATGACTTGTATTATTTACTTAATTGTAAACTACGATAACTTTCATAACTTGTTATACATATACAACGTGCGCCACGTTCAGTGGAAATCTTATACAAGTTTAAAAAGTAATTAATCTTTTCTGTATTTACATCGATAAAATACAGGGTGTTCCATTTAAATTAACGTAAACAAAACATTCCATTTACAAACATTCTATATATTAATCTAGCATATTAATTCTTTCGAAACAAAATCCCAAAAACTCAAAATTAACACAGAAAAATAAGTTCATTAATACTTAGGCAATCAATTTTTATTTTCTTAGTTCGAGAATACTGCATTATGGAAAAAATGAAATAAATCGAAAACTATTAAAAATAGGGGACTGTCAATAAATGGACATTGGTCTTTTCAGTTGATTTAAAAATTATAATAAAACACGAGGCGTTCCGTTTAAAAAAATATATAACTTGATATATGCACAAATTTGAAATTGTAACTCCCACACACCTACATAGAACAGCTGAAGAAATGTTTAATACTTTTGGTGATTTACACATTCCTTCTTGCTGAGCAAAGCTCACCCTGTATATTCTTTTTAAACCTATATCAATGTAATTTATAAATTTGCTCTTACGAACACGATTAAATCATTGACCATTTTAGCTCCAAGCTAAGTAAGTAAAAGTAATTCGTGTCACAAGTCTTTGTTCGCATTTAACACTCTACAAGGTACTTAATCTAATTTTATACTAGTTTCTTTTTAAAAATGTTATCTTTCCTTAGATTATTTACTACTACATTGTTTTAATCAATCCATCAAAAATATATTTTAACGTAACAGGAATCCTCAATAGGTCGAGGTGGAAAAGGCACTAAAATTTGTAAGTTGGGATAAAGTATAAAACCAAGTAAATATCTTTAAAACGAAATAGACGATATTTATGAAATTTTTTAAGAAAGTGCAATGGGTCAAAATGCAGCTGATGTACATTTTTTTGTTAATAATATACTTCCGGTTTAACCGGAAATCCCCTCAACTTTTTTAATTTAAATCGAATAACCTGTATATTTTTGCAGATTTTGAAAAATCTTGTTGTTTCGAATTCGCACATACTGGGTTTAATAAATCTAAAAAATAAATATCCAAAATAAAAAAAGGCAATCCAAATAACATTCCATAAATAGATATCAATTACATTGAGCCAATAAAGATAAAAATTAAAAGGGCAAAAGTAAGACAAATATTCAATAATTGATAAATAATTAGTATAAAATAAGTACTATTTTTAGCTTTGTCTTAGATTTTTACAATTTTCTTCGACACTTTATATACGAAAAAAATTCGGGTCAGTAATTACCGTTCAATAAAACAAGTATTAAACATAACTTATGGAACAGAATATAAACGAAACGAAAATCTCCAAAAAAAAGTAGAAAAGCTACAATTATTTATATTATAATTTATAATTTGTGTTAATTTTTTATTCCCTTTTTTTCTTTGAAGACAATGCCCAATAACAGTTAATTTAACACTCCAGTTATTTCCATTTTTATTTTGTGAACATAATCCTATTGTATATTCATATGGTGCTTCAGCCAGAAGTAATTAAAATGTTAGTAATGTAATTTACCATAATTAAATAAAACAACTAAATTGCATAACAGGATTTACCGTACATTAAAATTCTTCTCAAACAGTTGCGGATTAAACTGAAGGCCGCTGTTACATATCAATATCAGAGGATGATATTAATTGTTTATAGATACCGGTAAAAATACGTAAATGCCGTATTTTATCGTTATATAAATATCTGGATTTACTGTTTCTACTTTCATTACAATGAATCGTACAACGATGGTTTTCTGATGTAACATTATTAAATATTCAATTTATTTTTGGATAATTACGTGAGGGACGTTACTTAACAATAAAACCCTCTCAGGGAATTTTTTAATTAGCAATTTTAGTTATCAGAATTACTTGTTGAAATTTTAATTCTTTATTATTAGTTACTATCGTCATACGTTTCGATATTTGTTAATGTTTTCCTTAGTAACCAACCACAAAATAAGTAAATCAGATAATAAAGGATTCGTATATACACGATTAAAAAAATATAAAATAAATGAATATTTTAAAAATCATTAGCTCATAAAAATTATTCTAACTACAGTTATTATTATTTTTATATACAAGGAGTCAAAATTATCATAGAAAAAGTGGTAACACATTTACAAAAAAATCTCTCACATGGAAAAATGTTGTGAATTTTACTTTTTAATTTTTACCTTTTTTCTGTTTCCCCTTTTTTTCCAAAAGAATATATGTATATACATGTAAAATTTATTTGTTTTCATTTGTTACTCATTTTTTAGAAAATGATTAATAACTTCACTCTATGGTTTTACGGAACTATTTCTTAATTATTTTAGAAGTAATGTTAATTTTATATTTTTCAATTTAAATATTTTTTTGGAAATTGTAACGTTTAGATTTCTATATTTTATTTTATTTTTTTTGAAAGTTTGGATTTTTGATGATTTGTATATAGATATATCCCGGTGTAAAAGCCCTGATGATGACAGAATGTGCTGAAATATTGGCAGATAAAATAGTATTGATTTTTCTTAACCGTGCCTAAAGTTTTCAAAAGATAAACGTCTTAGTGGTCATAACCTACTTTAATAATCCATACCAACAAATCACATCACTTTAAAACCAAATAAGAATTTTATTTAAAATGTCTCTTACTATTTTTTTATACTAATGATTGAAAAAAAATCATAATCGCCCACTTAGCTTAAAATAAGTTGAGCTTGTTGAAATTACTACAGTGTCTCTTCTCTGCATTTCTTTCATTATTTCCTCTTTCCTTAAATTCTTAGTACTAAGTTTTATGTTCATAGATCTCGTCTTTTAGGTATATTCTCATTTGCCCAATATACATTTTGCAAGTTAGACAGATCACCAGAAGTTTTCTTTGTTAATTTTTATACAAAGTGTTTCAAGCGTAAATAAACGGTTTCTTGAGTCTAAACGATACAATTTTTCCAAATATTTTATAATCAACATTATCTATGTGAATTGTGGTTGTAATTGAAAAATATACACATAAGTCATGATTTTTTAAATTGATCATCCCATAAATATTTTCTTCAAATCTGACCATTGTGCTGATTTCTAGGATGTAGTACACTTGGAGTCTAAAATGAATAGTTGATCAGTGCATATAATGTTCCTCCTGTGTGAAAATGTAATTCTAGCAATAAAATAATAAATACAGACGCACCACGAAACTTGAAAATGAAATAGGAATTTGGTTTAAAATGGCTTTTACTATTTTTTTATTTAAACCAATAAAATTAAAATAAATCCAGCTTTTTGAGATTACTACTCCAACTTTTCTCTATATTGCCAACTAATCATATTTCAATATTTCCTTTTTACTTAAATACTTAGCACTGATATCGGTTTTATGTTCATAGATCCTGTCTTTCAGATATCCTTTCATTTGCCCAACATACAATTTGTTGCAAATTAGACGAGCGATGTAAGATTACTTTTATAATGTAGTATGTCAGATAAGATAAATAAAACTATTATAAATAGATTACCTTATATATTTTTCCAATTTATTCATTGCACTAAGTGTGTAAAATTAATAATTTGATTTGTACAAAAAATTGCAAAATGCATATTTTGGTTTTTAAATACCTACTGTGTGAAAACTTTATTATTTTAGCAATACTTAATGATTTTTTTTAATACTTCTCTTGATTGAAATATCACAAACTAGTAAATTTGATACAATTATGTTTCATTTTTGATAGAAAGAAAATGAAAATTTAAATTAATGATCACCCTGCTGTTTTACTTCCCACTATCAACTACCAAATAACTTATCTTAATAAAATAATTAATAGATTTATTATATTTATCCAATACCGCCATCAAGCTCATTCAATAACTTCTGTTGCTTAACAATATTAATTGAAATATAATATTTTATATGTTTCATCTATGGGAGATCTAATGTCAAGATATAAGGAGTGTTAACGGCTCAAAAAAGAAACATTTTATTAATTTTCAGACTCCCTGTGGGGTTCCAATTAGAATGCAAGTTGCTAGAATTGTGATATATCATGTGGGTATGATTTATTAATAATTTTTAAAATTTCGGCGCCGTACAGAGCAGTGCAAAGTGAAACGTTGTTTGCAAACACTGGAAAGTTAATCTTGCAAATATTTATAAGTTCGTATGTTTTTCTAGTAATCTTTATTAAAGTTACTAAAAAACTACTCAGTTTTCCATTGAATTTTTACTAAGAGTAAGTTTTTTAGGAAATGATGCCCAAATGATTGATGCGCAGATATTTTGTGGTTTAAACCATTTTCAATACATTTATCGATAATTAACAATTACGCTGCATACTAAATCTTTCATAGTGAGTAAGAGAAACTAAAGACGTTTAAGAATTGTTAGAGAAAAATTAACTGTTTAATAAGCAAATTAATAAATAACAGTATCCATTCTATTCTGGAATTAGCATTTCCTTGTTTTTACCGGTTTTCTCTATCACCAATTAAGATCGTTAAGGAATTGATTATTTCCTTTTAATTAATCAGCGATAACCAACCTGCTGAATACCTACCACTAAGCCAACGTTAAATCAATTATTTCAGCAAGCAACGCTGTTATTACTTGATTATGACCGATTCTCGATTGTTAACAATATAATTAATCGTTTTGTTACGGGTATACACTTCATATAACAAAAGAATGTTTGAAAAATAGGCAACAACAGGCGAGTTGTATAATAATAGATCCACAAATAGGTGAAACTAATTGAAATAATTGAAGAATGTGTAATTTTTTTATTCGTTTCAAACCAACAAATTTGTATATTGTACTAAATGTGTTTTAATAACAAACTTACCATTCTCTTGTAAAAAATGTTGAATGAATACTGAACTTACCTGCAAAAAAAATAAATATAAGTACAACTTATTTGAATTTTATGTTACTATGAAATCAAACACACCCTGCATTCTAATAAAATTTTACAAGAATATTTATTACAAAATAATTTAATATAAAATGCCACAGTTTTCGATGTTTGAACCCCGCGGGTTGTTGATTGTATTTAAAATTAACGTATAACGTGTCGATATTGTTACGTTAGCGGTGCTAAATGATTTCTAAGAACAGTAAAAGTTCTGAAATCGCTTAATCGACCTTTGAGTGGATTTTAAAGACCTCTGACTGTTTTCTGCATTCTTTTACGTAATTCTTCCTTTTGCCTTAAAACTTTCTTTTGTCAGAGCAGGTTGGAGGTTACTGTACAGAGCGTAATAAAAACGCCCGCACTCTATGCTTTATTTTTGCTTACAAAACAATATTAATATTATTTCGCAATGATTGAGTGGAAATTATAAAGAATGGTCCTGTTGGTAGCTTGAATATTTAAATTGTGAGTGTATAGCGTAAAAAATAGAAGGCTGAATGATTCGTAAAATAAAATTCAAAAAATCAAAACAAATAAAACCCATAAAATATCAAATATTCCAAAATAAATATTTTGTTTCTATCTCTTATGGTAAATTACAATCGACTTATTTGTTTGTACCATTAAATTCCCATTTTAAGTCCTAGTTCACACAAAGTTTTTACATTGAATCCTAGGGTACTTCAAATATTTATTTTAATTTCTTACCAACGCAGTCATAGAAAACCTACAATCACTAAAACCGAAAACTAGGTGTATAGAGATGTTGTGGAAAGAAATGAAACAAAACATAACAAAAGCAGCAGCAGCAGAATTACTGGGTGGAAAGGAAATAAAACACAAGAGAAATGAATGGTACGTCCAAGAATATGAAGAAGTAATAAAGAAATAACTGGACAAATACAAAAAGAGAAGAAGCTAGAAAAAGCTTTACCAACCAGAAACAAACAAAGCAAATATACAAGAAAAAGACGAACGAGTGGATAAAAAGGGAGCTAGAAAAAGTAGAACAAGATCACAGCCATAAAGTGAAGAAAACCCCACATTACAATCCCACAAAAACAAAAAAACAAAAGTATGAAGTAGAAAAAAGAAAAACGGTGAGACTGAAAATGAAAATACACACACAATGAAGGAAAATAAAGAACTAAAAATAATAGAGAGGAAGACAATAAGAACAATAGCAGGGATAAACATAAACTAAGAAGGAGAGAAACGAAGGAGATCCGACAAAGAAATAAACAACATACTAAAATGAGAAACAATTGTGAGGCATGAAAAATACTACGACTAAAATGAGGCATGTGATGCGAAAAAAACGGAATAAAACATCGAGAAGGATAAGAGAATAGATCCCAATATGGCCAAGAGGTAGAGGAAGGCCAAAAAAAAGATGGAAGAACCAAGTAAAGAAAGATACGAGAGCAATGGAGGTAAAGGATTGAGGGGAAAATGCAAAAAAAAATGGAATAAAGGAGAGAAATCATAATATGAAAAAAATACCGAAGACAACGAAGAGTAATATTTCAAGAAATGGATTATAAACACTTTAAGCGTAAGCCAGAATTAAAAGGCTCAATGATGACAATGACGATAATGATGATGATGAAAATCATAACAAATAATATATGTATCTACCTAATTACCAAAAAATTATTTTATCTTAAATTAACCCATCCTAACACTTGGGATATAGCACATCTGTAGACTAAATTTTGAAATTGCTGGTTTTGAATCTCCAAAAAAGAAGTGAGAATAGATTTGGTAGCTGTATCCAATAGATAAAAAAATCAATGTTACTTAGACCTTCACTGTTGCATCTACTGCATTTTTCATTACAGTGTGTTTCTTGTGGATGGTATCTTTAACCATGTTCAACAGTTATTTAATTTTTTCTGTCGTCGTTCTAATATATTTTTTGTATTCCAACGCATCTTCTAAAGCTAACTCTTTAAGCAGAAATGAAGTTACTCTTAATGACCCTTTTATACTAAGCAATTCTCTTTAAGATACATAAAGTTCTTGTTGTATTTATCTCCTCGAACAGCTTGTACCATTTCCTTTATCAGAGCTTTTAAAACTTTTAAAATTTCATTAGCTGCAATACTAGTGCTATAAACTCTGCTCTCCAAGTCATTTTTGGTTTAGTAGTATAGTCTACTCCTCTAGGAACTATACCTGTATAAACCAGGTTTAAATGAAAACAAATGAATCTAATATTTATAAATGTTTTGTCTATCTGCAACCATAAGCAATAACGTATTAATATAGCACTTGCATAAATATTTTGTCTATATAGGTATAGCAGTAGGCAGTAATATGTCTTGTCGTGATCACGGTACCAATATATCCGAAGTCAGAAGCATCTGTTTACTTAAACTATTTTAAGTATAGATATTAAACCAGTCTGTGAATCTGCAAATCGTACGGTTTTGTGTATTCTTTACGTAAGTCTTAAAGAAACTTTCTTTCGCTAGTGTAAGTTTAAACAGAGTGGTCGTTATATCATTTTAAGCCCCCTTTACAAAATCAGAGTGCATCAATATTTTATTTTTTAATAAGTATTTTTTTTAAATTCGATAAAAATAACGAGTTCGCTTCCAGTTTATTTCCTAAATAGGACATACAGTATATTTTTACATTTTCAGAGGCAGATAAAAAACTATTTTCAGAAAAATCAACATGTTTATTTTTATTGATAAGAAAGCAATATTACAAATTAAAAAACTACAACGCAAAATGGAGATGTCTTTTAAAAGATGAGCATATTACACTGTAATTTGTCAAATTGTTATTATCACTTATTGACGTCACTATATTTTGATGATGATGATAATTAATAAAAACAAATAACACTAAAATTTACAGAAAATGGGCGAGTTGACTAAAAGAAGATTTATCCAGTACAGAAAGTGATGAAGGCAGCAGTCTGAGTTGCTTATTAGAATTTCAAGAAAATAATCTATAACGGAATTGGAACAAATTATAAAAATCTAACAAAAAATTCTAAAGCTACAAAACTAAAAGCTTTCAACGTGTTAAATGAAGATAATTAAATCGCAAACTACACTTTTAAAAATTAATCACACAATTTATCAGAGATTCTCTGAATGTGCTGAACATAATAGTATTTTCTAACAAAGCAGCATTTTATATATTAATGATATTGTTAACAGACACAATTAGTTACTGGTCAACTAAAAAATAGGCGTATTCTATCAAACCGAAATCGAAATTAATTATTTTATTATATAGATCCATACTAAATTTAAAAAAAAATACATATCAATTATCAGTTACAAAATGTATTTATTTGATTAACGATATTCTGCTAACCATGTATAATAATACAGTGTGTCAGCTAAAATAATGCGTATTTTTAAACAAAATACAGAACGTGTGATTTGCAACAAAATATTCTAATAATTTTTTTCTAACATCATTAGTTTATCCAGAAATTCCCTTTAAACATACTCAAAAATTTACACGTGGCACCTCAGACTCATAAAATTGTGTTAGTTTCCAGAAGATTCAGATCGTTTAATCGTTTTAAATTTATTTTTTGGTACAGTAGTTTCAACAATTCAGTGAAAAATAGCATCTTATCGTAGTGGCAAACAAAATGAAGAGATGCAAAGCAGAGAATAGATTCAACTTTCAAAACGGTTATTAAGCTACTTTACTTATTACTGTTATTTGATTTTATTAAAATCTTCTCAAATAAATGGTTTATATGAGTATAATATATTTAATGTGACGGTCCTGGTTGTGGATTGCAATATAATACAAGATGAACCGTGCGACTTGTCGTAAATATTGTATCAGAGAAGATCGTGGGTATAATGGTCCGATTTGGTTACACCGAGACTTGCATTTTGGTTTATTACGTAATTGACTCAGGTATTACCTTAACGGTTATATATTTATTGGGTTATTGTTATTAAACCAGATCGAGAAATTTGGTTATGGTTTATTAAATTTTTAACGTTGGTGGTCTCTCAAAGTTTAAAATTTGCTTTAGGTATAAGAGGGAAGTCCAATAAATAAGATATTAATTGGTACTAATTAATTTGAAAATGTTGGTTTATTCACTCTAATTTTTTTACCTTGAAATTTATCCCTTCATATTTTATCGTGATATGGTCACTTTTTCAAATTGATTGTGTAATAATATTTTAAATTCAGGCAATTTTCTTAAAATTTAAGGTAAATCTGTTGTTGTCAATAATAAACCACTCGGACCAGCTTTTCTTCCAAATAAATTGAAAGATATCTTTTTGCAGAAGGAGCTACCAGATAAACAATAAACCACCAATTAGACAAAATATGTAATTTTTGTAGTTACAACATTAACTCGAAAACCTTCTAGGAAGCCATTTCTGTGGCAAACATTTGATATCTTAATTTCATGAAATTCAAATAACAATTAGTAATCTAAACTAGAATATTTAATATAATTCAAAAATAAATTTAAATTAGTTTATCTAAATCAAATATAATTATAACCATCCAAGCGTTTAGTTTTAAAAGAAATTTCACTACATCTAGATTATATCTTTCATAGAAGGATGTTATTGGTAAACAATTACTTATCTAGAGAATTTAAAATGTATAGGCAACACAAAATTATAAACTAAGAAGGAAGATTATTACAATTTGTTCAAACACTTTCCATTGCTTTATCGCCCGTGACCCAACAAGCAATTTTTATATAACAAATGATAGCCAATACGAGACTCTAAGCCCCACTGAAATTATCAAATAAATTAAAATATACGAGCATTGCTATTTTGAAAAAAATTTATTTTTATCCCCTATTAGAATAAATCTAAATAATAAATTCAGTACAGTGTACTCTTGTAAATAATGCTAGTTAAGAGAATAATGAAATAAATTCACTTTTTAAAGATTTAACAAAGTTTTTCTAATTCTTATCTGTGAAATAATTTGAAAAATTCACAAAGTTAATAGCCGATAATAGAAGAAAACATTATGAGCCCCTTCGATTATTTCAGCTTTAGAAAATATCAATCTTCCATTTATAAATGAAAGGAAATACTAGAGCGGATTGAACATATTCCTGCCCATACAAAAATCGCAATTACTAAAATCCCTCCTGTCAGAAAGACACTTTATTTATTGACAGCTTGGAATTCAAAAAAATTATATCGAAAGTGCCGCAAGGTAGTAATACTAAATCCAGTATTCAATCTGTTAATGACACCCCTGATCATTTGCTGATTATAACGAAATTATTGCTGTAGGAAAAAATATATCTAAGATGTACAAATCTTATTCTGCATTAATAAAATGAACAAATGGAATAAAACTTGGCACGTACCTAAAGTTGAATAAAAGCAAGCTTCGGAATAATTTTTTTATAGCGAAAATGGTAGCGAAAAAAACCTGGAAATTATTTACAGAATTGTAGGTCCACCACTAGAGGGTGTAATTGAATACCAAAAATAAAAAAATAAAAATTTACTTAACTAAAGGGTATTGGAAATCCGATGATCATATTGTTGGAAAAACGTGAATGCTAGAGGTCACTGTTTTATTTTTTTACCAGAATAAAGAGCTCAGAAATAATGTACGTGTCCCTTGATACATCAGAAACAGACTTCCATCGGAACTTGGAAATAGAAAGTGTTGGCCAGTTCATCCAAAAGTTTGCCAGGAGTCACAAAGACCAATTCCATCACCATGTAATGGTTGATGCTGAAGGACCAGGTGGCTGCTGGAAAGAACCAGACAGCAACTATGGTTGATCGATGGAGTCTTCACTGGGCATTGCAGGCTCCAAAGACACCTGTCTTTGTTTGGGGCAGCGGAGGACCCAGACTGCCAGAAATGTGAAGGGGAGGAGAAATCCGCCCTCCACTATTTGTGCAACTGTGAGGTCTACCGGCATCTGAGGAAACACATCTTTGGTGTCCAACAGATGGAAGTGGAAGATCTACACGCCCTCTCATGGAACGACATCTTAACCTTAATTAGAAAGTCAAGAGGTTTCGAGCAGGGGCAAACGTGAGGAAGAAAGGAGGTGGAAGATTGGGGATGGCAAAAAGGGCCTGAACAGGCCTACTTGCCAGGCATCAGCCTCCCCGCCCTTATACTACTATTACCAAACAAAAAGAAAATTTAGGTCTTTGAGATAGTGTAGTGACAAATTAAAAAGTAGAAATTGTAAAGTGTACACACCAAGATTAGTCGATAGTATATCTATTCTAAATTGCAAAACCTCATAAAAATCCAAGAAGCAAAGAAAATCCATGGGTGTAGGTGCTTAAGTAACTGCATAAATTTGACATTCATGTAAATAATATCCTATACATCGTGTGTAAACAAGAACTATTGAATTATTTATTGATCTAACTTTTGATATGAATACCCAAAGTACTCTGAAACATATAAATTTTATCAATTAATTATTTCGCTATTTGAATTGTCGATCGTTAATAGAGAAAGCATGCAAGTCTTCAAATGATAGGAAATTGCAAGGACTAGCCTCTCAATGGATGAAGGAGCGGTTTAATCATTTTATTTTAGATTTTACGATTTTATAAATTGTTGTTCACAATGTTAATGTCAATTATTTGTTAATTAGACCACCAAGACTTTTGAGAACTCTATCATTTAAGTTATGGTGCACGGTTAAGGAAAAACGAAGTAAAGATTAACATCTTATTCAGGCACCGAGTGTTAAAATTTTTTCGGGTTCATATTATAATTGTAATAAAAATTTGTAATATTTACCATATGTAAGTTTTTTATTTGAATTATATTTCGCTTAAATATCTACAACATATCGAAATAAAGGAGAACCGAAGAATCACAGATCTAATAAAAATTCTATAAACAAATAAAGATGTAACGAACACGAAATGTTAGAAAACATCATTAATATTAAATATTACGATGGAGGTACTTTCATATTTAAATCGAAGCAAATGTCTGTGTATGACCTTGACGATCACAGCTTGAAGACATTTTCATCTTATTATTACTACCTGTTACTACTATAAAGTTACATCTATATTAGATTAGTATAGGTAAAAAAAATAACTTTCATATAATTGAAATTATGGGAAAATTGTAGTTTATTAGCCTTACAAAATAAATAATAACATTAACAAATAATAATTAATTTTTATGGTTTATTCGATTTTAGGGAGCATATCCTCTTTTGGTCTTAATTTGTTTTAGTCGTACAACCCCTGATATTTGAAATTTTAAATAACGATATTAAAGGATATTTAACATTCATCATTTCATTTTCTTAGTCTCTTCATAGAACAAAAAATTAAAAAAAAAATATAAAATAATATAAATTATTACATGGGCATCCACGATAGAAATAAAATAAAATAATTAACGACAAATGAAGAACCAAAAAAAATAATAATGAACTCAATGATGGAATGAAAAAATGAAACAAGTTAACAAAAAGATAAAAAGAAATATGAAAGCAGTTTATAATTTTCACAAGCCCTAGTTTTACCATTATTGTACTTTCTTTCTTTTTTTATTTTTTCGCAACCCAGCAAACTTTTTCAATATTTATTTTATTCCTTGTACCCTTTCTAGAATGGAAGAGTAGATAATAAAATGTATATAAAAGAATTCATAACATACTCAAAGAAGAAATAATAAGAGGAAGAGAATCAGTTGTAGAATGGCAGAAGAAATATATGAAGAAAATATTGTTACAAGATAAAGATACACCAATTTATTGGCTGACATTTTTACACAAAGCAAAAACAAAAAAAAAAGGAAATGAATCGATCAAAATAAATAAAATAAAAGAAGAAGAGTTTAATAGAAAATGTATAAAGTTTCCAAATATTTAACCAGAAAATTAAGAAAAAATCATTTTAATGTAAAATTAAACACAAATCATTATCAATATAGAAACTAAAGAAGTTGTCAAAAAAATAAACAAAAAGGAGAAGTCTTGGAGAGTGGTAATAAATATAATATAAAAATATTTTATAGGATATTAAGAAATTTTAAAAAAGACAAAGAAGTATTAATAAAGAGTATACCTACGTATAAAATAAAGAATAAAAATTATTAAGCAATAAAATTATGAATATAAAATAAGAATCTCTTTTGGATTTATTGACCAGTAACCAGAAGCATATTGAAATACAAAATGAGGCGGAAAATTACCGGATAGTAAAAAATTAATCAATGAGAATTATAAAAAGTAATAAATAACACAAAGATTACTAAAATTTATTGGTTTATTATGAAAGAGAGATAAATAAAGAGCAAATACTCCAAAACTGAGTAAACGTTATACTGCGATTCCTCATTCAAGAAAATAGATTTATGCGAATTATATAGTGATTTCATACTTTTTTTTCTTTTTAATAAATTGTTTCACTTCCTCAGTCTACCATTAAGTTTATTTAAATATCCATATTATTCGTTTGATTATTCCTTTGTCATAAATACTTTTTTTCGATTGTGGATTTTCATTGCTCATCTAATAAATTATTTGAGCCTTATTTTATTGTTGCATTTTCTTCTTTTTATAAAATATCAGATAATAGATTCTAGTAAATGGTAATAAAAAATTTTCAAATGATTTATATTAAGAAAACAATGATAGTACATTATAATAAAGCATCAATAGCATAAATGTCATTGTGAGATCATGATATAAAATTATAAAATATGAATTATTAATATTTTTACTGCATTTGACATAAATTGGCTTCAGAATTTTTTTATTACTATGCTAACTAAGAGTAAAAATGGTATAGAATTATAGGTTTGTTCTTCCCATATTAGAATCTAATAGTATTATAATTTATTTTGTAAATGGACAACATTATTGACATAGTTTTGGAGTATTTTCTTTTCCTTTTTGTTCAAAATTATCCATAAAAATATTTGACAAATTTGGTGATATTGGACTATCCTTCATTTTGAACATGCAATTTATCATCAAAACCAAAGTAAGTTCGATTGATACATAAATTAAAGATAATTATAATTTCAATAATTAAAATTTAGTTAATATTTTTTCTTTCCAAGAATTTAGCTATTAATGGTATACATTCGCAGGGAGGATTTTTTTTTAAATAATTCTTGAAGCTTTTGGGTAGCACCCCGTACTTAATTTCCGTAATAATTCTCCATAAACAGAAACAAATATGACTTTTATTACGTAACCAGTTAAAGACTAATGCACTAAAACGAAAACGACATTTAATTGAAATTATTATTGTTTAGATGAGTTCAAACAAGGAAATGCTGTCTAGAAAAGTTATTAACAAACCTGCCTACGATTATTACTTCTATTGTTGCCCTTAATAGCAGAATCGTTTTTATAATCTAGCGTGACAGATTTTATAGATGTGAAAATAAAAAGGAACGTGTGGTTTAAATTTTTCGTTTAACAATCATTAAACAACAGAATCGTCAATCGGGAGAAATGACTTATTTTGTTCGTTGGTATACAGAGTGCGCTATAAAATTTGGTACAAATTGTAGTTCAGTTTCAAAAGGAAAATATATTTATATTTTGATTAATACTAACCAGTCTAAATTGGGTATTTGAATAAAATAAAAAGTAATCATAATGCATTTTAATTCATAGGTGTTCTGAGATATTAACTCTGTATTGTATAATTATCGTGGGCAGTATACATTGAATCAATTATTGGAACAGTACTTTTAACGTAAATTGCTTGAGTACTGAATTAAGGAAATTATTGCTTCTTTGATTACATGTATTGATTTAATGGCTTTTTGATTTTTATTCTATTATGGTATGTGAGGTTATGGGAATATTTTACAAGTATTTATGAAATTTTATGCCTCTCAAACCGAGAAAATGTAAATTGTGTAAAGTTTGTATTACATAGATGTGTAAAGTAAGCTAATGAACTAAAATATCAATATTAGATTCTAATGTAGGAAGATGAAAACTATAAAAATTATATAAAACAATATTAAAAATAATTCTGACGCTAGTTTATGTCAAATGTAGTAAAAATTGTAATAATTCATGTTTTATAATTTTATATCATGATCTCACACTGACATTTATGTTATCGTTGATTTATTATAATGCACTGTCGTTATTTCCTTAATATAAATAGTTTTTAAAATTTTTATTACGATTCATTGAAACCTTTTATCCGATAATTTATAAAAAAAAAAGAAAATACAATAATAGAATATCAAACGGCTCAAATAATTTATTAGACATATATACAGGATGTTAAAAAAAGATCGAATATTTGAAGAGGAGATACTGAGAGAAGCATTTTGCGTTTACACCTTATTTTTGATATTTATAAACAAATTCTTCTTCTCTTATTTATTATTTCTTTGTTGAGTTTTTCGTGAATTCTTTGATATTTGCATTTTATTCGCCCTGTATAAAATGAAAAACAAAAAAATTATGATGGGACATTTTTGTTTTTTGGTGATACTAATGCACAATTTGATTAAACAATAAAAATCTAACGAAATCAGATCAGATAAAAAAATATAAACTTACTTATACCATTAACTGTTTTAAATTTTAATATTTTACACATTTATAATGTTTTTTTTTACTAATTTTTAAAAGGCTAGACCATTTGGAATTCCAGTTTATGTTATTGTGCCACCCTGTTCACAGTCAACTAATCCCGTTTTGGTCAGCTTAAAAACAAACTAAATTATAATTATTATTTGCAACAGAACTTTCACAACCGGCAATTTGACGTTTGGTTGCCATCTTTGGGAAAATTTAAATGCAAACGATTATTAAGTTTGAATCAACGTAATTAATACGGAATTGTGGGCAGAAAATTCTATAAATTTTACATGAGACTTAATGGAAGAATGTGACTGATCACAACCTACATCGAAATTGTGATATTAGAAACAATCAGATAATTATTGTTCGGAACATACAATTCCTTAACTTTCTGATGTTTATTTTTTTTCATTTTTGTTCAGTTACATCTCTTGTTTAATTTTTAGAATTGTTTCATTTTATAGCCTTACTATTAGGGACCAATATATTTTGAGACGAAATTTTGGTGCATTTGTTTCAATTTCCAAAGTGTTTCAATAAAAAATCCTAGGGTCGATATTTTAAAAATATTAATCAATTGTGTCAACCTTTATTTTGTGGAATTTCCCCATAATAAATATAAAATTTAACTAAACCTTGGTCAGAGACAAATATTTAAAAATATCTTTGTAATACTGTGGAAATTCAAGACAAGTATAATTTATCTTTATTATATTTAAAAACCTTAAGACATCCCTTACACTCTGTTAAGTTTATCAATGTTAATTTCTGTAGATTTGTGTCATATAGTTTTACGATCATTACAAAAATGTTGTTTTTATGTTATTTGGCTGAAATAAGAAGTTTATTAAATCGTAGATACACTAACAAACAAAAGCCTTGCACCTGTTTAGTGCACGTAAAAAGCAATAAAGTTCAAATTAACGGCACACCCTCTACAATAAAAATGTCAATTTGTAAAATATGGATTTTTAGATATTTCCTTACTTACATGAGCGTACTTTCACACTGAAGACAAAGTATAACATTAAAATTAAATTTTCCTGTATAATAGACAAAAAAAATATTTTAAAATACCGACGTATTGGTTACATGAAAATATTTTTTTTCAAAAAAGCAAATAGTAATTACTGAAAGGAAGACAATCAGAGGTATAATTTCTAAAAAATCGAACTTAGTAGGAAATGAGGAAAAAAGCAGAATAGCAAAAAAATCTGCTACCAAAGATAATGTTCCCGGATTAATTTGTACTTTTAAATTGTCTTTTTATAGACTAATGACAAAATGATAAAGGTGCATAAAAATCCGATACGGTTATGGTTGCTGTATTTTACAGATGTAATAAAATTGATGACCACTACTCGCTTGTCAATTATTGTTAACTATGTATGTAAGATGTAAGTGTAGCACCTGGACAATAATGAATTGTTCTAACAGATGTTCTAATTTTTTTAATCTCGATAGTTATAATTTTATGGATATTGCCTGTCTCTCGAAGAAGGATGTTTATTGTTTAACGTTTTATACATTCAATGAATTTAGATTGTAAAGAATAAAAAAATCTTTGAGATATTTAAACATTCAGTTAAGGTTACAGAAAATCAGATTAAGATTAGATATATTACTGTTAAAACAACAAAGAAAATTAATTTCTTCTACTTATTTTTAATTTTGCTATACACTGTAATCACTTAAAGATAATCTGCTTTATTTACCTTTAAAATGGTTATTTTTCTCCATCGTTAGACATTCCTTAGACAAGTTTATGCCATTTTCGATATTTTCCATGCAATTCTCATCTTTTAAAATAATTACATAAAAAAAGTAAAATAATCATCTACTCTGAAAAAAAAATGATTACCCCATATTTAATTTACCGTAAAAAATTAAATATTTATAGAGACAGTCGAAGACAAATAAATAAGTTACTTATACGATGTTCAGTCTTAACTCCGTTAGATTTATTCCTAAGGGATGATCTGAACTTGTTTTTTAAACTTAACTGATAATATCTCTACAATTAAATTAGATCAGCAATTTTTCTAAAGTACATTTATTTATATGGATTTCCTCTCGTTATCAAACTTAAAAGAATATTTAAATTCGCACGACATTACCTAACGCATACGAGATACAGATACTTCCTTTATACATTTAAAACCGTATTGCAGAGCAAACAAAACTTTCATTTTTCTTCCATTATTGGTTGCAGTACTTGATAGCATGGTTTTATATTCTATATATGTGGTTAAGAATGATGAAAGAAATTTCAAAATTTGTTACAGAAATATATGGCTATAATTTCGATTTAGGTGAATAACATTTTTTTATAAATCAATTTTTTAATTTTTGATATGAGCATTTAATCTTACATTTACGAAGGTGACAATCAGAAATCAATATCAGGTATGGAATCTCTTTTTCTATTTTTTATTTCATACTTAAAAAAGTTTCATTTGGTAATTTATTACATCACTAATCGAACACAAAATCTAAAGGAATGTGAACGATTAAATATGTGGTTATTATCGATAAATTAATTGTATGGATTTTGAATACTTTAAAATAACCCACATAAAAAATTTCTGTAGTTCCTTTCCGTAAAACACTCAATTCCAGCCATTCAAAAAATAAATGGTAAACTAAGTCCTTTCAGTAATTTAATCGATCCATTTATTTTCTAATATTTACAATAGTTACAAAAAATGTGAAAAAGTTAATACATTTATATAGCAACCGAAACACAATAATATGAATATATTTATCAATGTTTTATGATCCATAATGAAGAATAAAACATTGTTTTTAAAAATCTTAATTCTTAATAATTCAATAACTATAAACACTTTATATTTATATACATATATGAACACTCGTAAAATATATTTTTTGAACATCAAATAGTTCAAAAATTAGAAACAAGCTCACGTGAAATGATAATTGTTTGTTTATATCTTTACATGCATGTATTTTCACATCTAATACCAGTTTTCTGAATTTTAAATATAAAGAAACAATTCCCAATTTATTTGTTTTGTAAATAAAATTACTTTTTTAAAAAAACGGTCACATAATAATTTAGAGTAATAATTCATCAAATAAATATATGTAGATTACCGTCGGCTTGAAACACCCTGTAAATAATTTTACGTAAAAATTATATACAATTATTCGTTATTAAAATATTGTATCTTCATCCTCTTCATTTTAATGATGACACTTGTATTATTTTGGAAAACAATAAGAATCTCTAATAAATTATGTAAGCATCGTTCGTAAGTAATATTTTAAAAATAGAAATACAAAGACATACGAAATCAAACAATTGCATAAGCCATAATATTCGCATCCAGTATCGGACTCCTCTTGCTGAAAACTATTTATTAAAAATATGTAATTGAAATGTATTCTTCCGTAAGCATAATCAATGTAGAAACTCTTATTCTTTTTAAATATAAGAAAGATAAATTATACTTATCTTGAATTTCCACAAAATTACAGTTTTCTTATAAGCGTACTTGACTTCATACTATAAACATTTTAACCAATCATTATCAAGCAATATGTACAGTATGATAATATTCTTCTTCGTTTCCTAAAAAATTGGTTAATATTATATAGGTAATTAGTCCAAAAGGTAATCTAAAATAATTGAACTTCCCAGGTTTAATTGTTCATTCAAATATTGAATACTGAGGATATATTAGATATTTCTTCTTCTTATATGAAGTATTTCCACTGCTGTTTTAGTTGTGTTGTTAAGTGTAGAGTTTGTGTTTAGTGTCAATGAGGTATTTTGGGTAATGTGACTTATCTGGTTGTTTTAATCTATAAGATCGTAAGTGTTCACAGTACCTTATGTTAAAATTTCTACAGGTTTGGCCAAGATAGATGGCGTTACAATCCGGACAATTTAGTTTGTAAATACCTAATTTTTTTAATTCGTTAATTTTAGGTTTTACATTTAATAAAAATGAACATACATTATTTCTTACTTTAAAAGATATTGTAGAAGATGCACGAGATTTTTGATATTTTGTTTGAAACATCTCCAAAATATGTAATAGTTCTGTATGATGTGTAATATTTAGGTTGTTTCGAAAATATAAGGTTAAAGGCTACCTTTTTTTCCTTTTTATTAATCAACCTATTTATTAGATGTAATGGATAATTATTAGAGGGAGCGATTTGTTTTATTATATTAATTTCCCTATAAAATCATCCTTACTCGTTGGTATTGAAAAGGTTCTATGTATCGTTGAGATTTAAGATGCTAATTTATGTGACACAGGGAGTTATAAGGATACTCATATTTGTATAAGTTGGTTTACGATAAATTGAATAATGAAGAAAGTTAAAGAATTGTTCTCTTCAACTTCAACAGAAAATTTTATTTTTGGATATAAATTGTTAATAAAATTAAAGAAAACACCCAATTGTCTTTCATCATATCTGTACCAAAATAATACATTCTCGGAGATATTTGGATAAAAATGTTTTGTTCCAAATTATCCATAAAAATGTTTGCTAAAATTGGTGATATTGGACTATCCATTGGTAATCCTTAATTTTGATTATAAAATTTATCATCAAAAACAAAGTAATTTTGAGTGATACATAAATAAATTAAATAGGTTTATAATAACAATAATAAAAATTTAGTTAATGTTTTTTTTTCTATGAATTTAACTATTAATGGTATATATTCTCATTTTTGAAAACATACTACTAACGTCAAATGATACTAATTTACGTTTATTCAATTTATTGTTATTATTATTATTATTATTATTTACTTATCTAGTAAAAGAAACAAAAATCGAAATAATGGAATTGTTTCATTCTATTCCGATTTACACTTGCTGTTTTAATTGAACAGAATCTATTACAAGAAATCTACGTGTGTAAAGTGATATACCTACACCCGCTTATGTAAATAAGACTACAATGATTTTGAATAATTGTCCTTCGTATGTTCCTTATTTACTTTATTAATACGAATGGAGTTATTAGAGCATGTATTTCATATTAAATATTCTATTGTTAACAACTAACGCATAGAATGTACGTAGTTTGTAAAAAGAAGCCTCGTTAATATTGTTTATTTAATTAATTTTTCATACAATAAAGTTAAAAATACTGATAATACTCCAGTCTACAATAACAAATTAATTGGAATTACTTACCATAATTTTAATTAACGATTATTTGGATCATATTATGAAATTTCGAATATATTTAACTTTTTTCTAAACTATTTAAAAACTATTTTTTTGAAAAATTGGATCAATATATAAACAATTTCAATTTTATTCAGCGCAGAGTCTATAACGACAGATCGAATAAAGTAACATTTTAAAAATAAATCAATAAGTAATTTCTCTCATAATATAAAAAAAGAAAACCAGCAACTTACTGAAACCTTATTTTTTAATAATTTTAATAAATAAAGGAATGCAAAGATGAGAGACAGTACAAAAAAGCAGCAGTAAATAAGACGAAATTTAATGTAATAAAATTTTTGAAAATGAGTCCATAAATATGGCAAAGATTCTAAATTTAAAACACACTACTACTACAAATAAGTTTTACATATATAAAAACAAATTTAAAAATAAACCGAGAATCTTTTTCATAAAGCTGTGTCTGAAGAAGCTAGAAGTTCATAAGTCTTGATATATGAAATTAAAGCAAAATGTTTATAAATTCTAATTAGTGAGTTCATATTGACTAATTTAAGTGATTGGTATTTAATTAAACTTAAATATAACATTTTCAGTTCTACATAGTTTATTTTATTAATAATGATTTGGAAACAAATGTGTTATTAAGAAATGTTAAATAAAGTAATTTATCTTAGAAAAATGCTAATTTAATAACAATTAAGCATATTATTATAGAAAATGGTGAAAATTACAATAATGGTCGTAGAATATGAAATTTTTTTCATTCAATTTAAACTATAATTGAAAATTATGTGCTACAGATTGAACAATAAAGAGCCATGTTTGATGCAATTATTTAATATGGAAACAGGTTTTATAACAAAATGTAGGCCATTTGAAAAATGATTTTATATTAAAATTAAATGTAAGAAAAATTAAATGATAAAAATTTGTTTAAAAGAATGTTATGAATTTAAAAAAAAGTCAGAATGTTGACTCTCTCTCTTTCATTTTAAAACGTCGAAAAGTTCACATCGTGTTTTTATTTAATCCTGGGTTACCATATTTTGAAATTGTTTATTAAAAAATGAATCTAACCTTAAATTTATCAACTAGTGAAAGTGTTTAAAACTTATGTGTTTTCATATGAACTTTTTTTATCAATTGATGTAGGGAACACCCATAATTTGTATTTTCACTAAAAAACAAACTTCTTCAAATACAGAAGAACTTGATATAACAAATTGTAAGTGAATGTCCATTTCTAAAAAGATTTGTAGTAATGGGCTAAATAAAAAAAATTTCCTGATCAGTTTTGGAAAACTTTCAAATAAATATAAAATAAAATAAATTCATTTCAAACTTTATATTTATGAAAATGTGTTTTTAGAGAACTAATATACTTGGTTAAGAATGATAATATAAATTAATGCCATAAATTTAAAATTAAGAATAATTGATTATAATGTTTTTAAAATTAATCTTTATAATTAGTTTTACTCATGTGTAATATACTTTTATTCTAATTTTGATTTAATACTTAAACTTACCCTGGGATTTTAATACTATCGATTTACTATTATAACAAAAACAGATATTAATGGTTTTATTTTAAATTTTAGCATTAAATTTAAATTTTTTTAGTCCATAAATTTTCATATTTTTTTTTATTTAAATCACACTTTAATATACAGAGTGAACCATCTAAATTTTAACTCCTAAATAAATACGTCCCCAAATTAAAAACCTCCAAAATAATATTACAACATATACCGACTTTCAACTCCTTTTATTTACTTTCCTAAAAGAAAAATCGGATATATTTATATCATCCAATTTAAACAAAATACTCATTAAAGCCCTGTTTAATTCCTGAACTTATATTGTTGTAATTTAGTAACACGTTGAAACTACTTATACGAAACTGTTCTGCTTATTGCCTGCAATTAATCAATAGTCGAGATAAAATCAAAACCAGATTGACAACCATTACTGCAATGGTGTGGGTGAAATAGGGTGTTTCAATAATCGTTGCACGGCTGTATTACATTATTTATGGTTAATATTGTTTCATAATTTTCTTTTAGTAAAAGAGATAGACAGAAAAACGACCACACTGATCCTTTTACAAAGCTCAAATAAGCTCATCATTTTAAGAGGAAACTCTCGGAAAATCTTCACCATCATCAACAAGCAATTTAATTTAATGAGATAATTCAATGCGATATCAAAATAAGATTTGTTTAAATATTTCAGCTTGGAAATGAGTGAAAAAAAATTTTTGGGAACATCTTAATATTTTTAAAAGACACGCTATAGTGTGTGTGAGAACTTTTCTTGAAAATGCGATTAAAGATAAAATTTCTTTTGATGGAATATTTTTGAAATAGTAACTGTTGTTAATAATTGTTTCTATTATCATTTTTTTAATAATTGAATTTGTAAAATGTCTAACTTTAATTCAATTTTTGAGTTAAATCATTTTATATTAAATTCAATGAAAATTATTAACGTTAGTTAAGTGTATTGGTTTTAATTTTTTCTCAAAAACGAAATCAGATACGAAAATAGGAAAAAAAGTTTTATGTTAAGTTACTTTATCTAAAAAAAAATTAGGAAACTGGTGCAAAAAAATCTAACCCACTTACTCTGTAGTATGTCACTATATTTTTTGAATAGTAATAAGTTCAACAAATTTTAAAAAAAACTAAATATTAATAAAAAACAAAGTTTTCCCAGAATTTACTCAAAGAATGCGATCCTATTTTTTTACAATATTAATGAATTTTATAAATATTAGAAAAACAATCAATTTAAAAACATTATATCTCTTCTACTATTAACATTGTTTTACAATTCATTTCAACAAGCAGATATAGGTGAAGGTACATCGATATGATAAAATAAATACGATTTAAATTAGGAGGACTATTTGAATAATGTCTTGATTTAAATATAATACAAGGGGTATTTTTTATGTAATTTTGAATTATGCATCTCGTATTACATCTTGTTTTAATTTTATGGTCATTTACAGTATGGTGCAACTATTGTATCATTTATTTAACATTTATTAAATGCTAATCGTTTAAACATGTCTTCTGGACTTAAACGTGTGGTCTCGAAATAGGTTTCAATTTCTCTTTGGATATTAAAATAATCTTAATAATGATAAAGATCATATTATTAAAATTATCAAAGGAGATTATAGAAATACGACATATTAGAACTGATAAGTCTATAAAGTCTAAAGTAAATAATAAAAGTATAATCATTATATAGACCAGGATAATGAAGGATTCATTGGAGACTATAGATACAACTAATAATTAAAACGATAAAACAAAAAAGGGAACTAAGGAGCAAGGCAGCTACAAGTGAATAATAAATAACACAGGAAATGTATAAAGAAGCCTAAAGACATTACCAGTTAAAATTATAATAATAGGGCAATCAATACATTTGAAACAACCACGAGCTGGGCTATGGAAAAGCTGGAAAAAATGGAAAAAACTTAATAAGAAAATTGATCATATTGGTAAAATTATTAGTGGAGATTAAAAAGGACAAGTATACAAAGTCTAAAGTGAACATTACACGGTCAATAATAATGTTACAACTTTAAAATAATGCCAGTATTATTTATTTATTGTGTAAATTCGATAATGATGGATCATTCCTCATCGTTCAGTAATTCTTTTTATACTGTAGTTCCCCTACTCATTGGCCAGGAGAGCAGGAGTTTACTTGTCTTCTACCAGCTCTACCTTGTTTATTCGGGAATTCCTCTGGTCCTCTTGTTTCTCCTTGCGAACTTTTGATGTTGTCTTCATTTCATATGCGTTGTTGTCGATCCTACTTTGTTGGTTGACTTGTTTAAATTACTGCCCTTTTATTGATCTCTGTTTTGGTCAATTTCCTCTTTTAATTATTTCCTCGGTCTGGCGTGCCTTCTGTAGTCAGTTCATCCAGGCTCTTGCTTGTATAATTCTGTCTCTCACAGTCATGATGTAGACTCGTATATTCGGATATTTAAGCATCGTTAATAGTAACATATAATGTATGTAATGACGAAAAATAATGGCAGCAAAATTGAAGAAGAAGAAGAAGAAAAATGTATCTTGGTTTTCAGTGCTGCCTTAACACCATCTAATTGTGATAGTTACGCATCTATTACGGTGGTCTACTTGCCTCTATACAAAGGCCTTCAGATATGGAAAGAGATTTGTCCAGGGTTAGTTATGGATGACGAAGCTTAATCATTTTCTGTGCGACTACCACAACCATAAAACCACACTAGTGTATGTTATGGTGAAATTATTATTGTACTTATGTTGTGATAAATGAAAAAAAATAACCACTTTTTACAATATCTGTAAATGTTTGAATTACGCCTTTGTTTATTTTATTTTTCCTTTAGATTCTTTGTTAAATAACTAAATAATAAATAATATAAACCAATAAGTTATTTAAATAGTAATAAATACAGATATGTCCACAAGGTGTTAAACTTGTGAAAGTGTTCACCTGACAATCCTACTTACAAATCCGGTAGCCACATATTAAAAATTGATTCTGTCATACTTATAATAACCAATTTCAATGATAAATATAAAATATTCAAATACAATAATTATTAGACAAGAAAACTAATGGTCCCACAATAATAATATTTATAGAATATTGCTTTTAAATTGAATGGAAGTTTTATACATTTATGATTAATTAATCTTATATAAGGGTTTAATGAAAAGCTCAAAGGATGGAACTAAATTCTAGATTTAAATGTATACAGGATGTTCAATAACTAATAGAAAAATTATTAAATTTTTTTTTAAATTTTAATTTTTTAAAAAAGAAAGAAACGGGATGAATATAAAATTAAAAACTGTTAAAATGCCTACCGATCATAATTGATGGTTGAAAAATAAGGAAACAAATCAAATTATTACTGCTGATTAGCAATCAGTTTATTAAAACTAAGATTAAAAGCATTAATAGTGAAAGGAGCAGCATTCAAAGACAGACAAACAAAATATAACTTATACACACTGAAGAATATCATTGAAAAAAAAATGAAAACTCAAGAACATTTGTTTATTACATTCATCAACATAAAAGCAGCTTCTGGTTCACTAAGAATTTCTTGCAAATAAACATAACAAAATCAATAAAATAATAATAATAATAATAATAATAAACAAAACCAAGAGACATACGAGTAATTTAAAAGTTTTTTGGATACAGAACTATGCTAGAAGTAAAAACTGAGGAGCTCTTTTATACAGATGATATAATACAGAGTGTTTAAATGATGGGTGCAAAGCTTTAAGGCGTTTTCATTTTCGTGTTATTTTTTGAAAATTTCAAATATTTTCAACACACACTCTATACAACTAAAAAACATAATGAACTCAAACATGTACTAAACCACAATGTAATGTTTATACTAAATAAAACGATATTAAAATAAAAATTGAATGTACTAAAAAAAATATTCATGGCATACAAATAATTAAAAAATCATTTAAATCGAATCAGTACAAATGAAACTTTCAAACTGACTACTTTTGAAAGAAAAATGCCCACTTTATAGTATAAAAACGAATAAATATAACTTGAATAATCTAAAACGGCAATCAAATATTACTCATGTTTGGAAAAATAATGTAGCTTTGATAAGTAGCTCCCCTCCCTCTCCCCACCCTAGGAAATTCATCTAAATTTTTTTTAATTGGTTAAAAAACCTCATTTCCGTATGATCAAATCAAGAACCCTTGAAAATGTATTATTAATCTGGCAAAAGTTAGAAAAAATTAAAAAATTATATAAATTTCACAATTTTAGAATAACTAAACTATCTATAAAATTAAAATGGAACCATTTAAATTCGGGAAGTCGGAATGCATACAAAAATGCATTTTCAGTTTTATGTCTATAATATTTCGACCTTTAGACTATTATTTGTTGAAAAAGTTTGGAAGAAACTGAAAAATTATACAAAATCCACAGTTTTCGAAAAACTCCACGATCTACAAAAATAAAACTCTCCATTTAAATTTAGAAGCATTTCAAATATTGCGTCTATAATATTTCAACCCTTAGACTTCATTATTTGTTTGTTTTTTTACGTCCAAATGCAGGTGATATTTACTCTCCTAAACGGCTTTTTTATTTAAATCGCGTACAAAAATTCACGCTATTTGTGGAATCAGTCTTCAGATCTCAAGGTTAAGAGCTCACCCATGCTTAATATTCAAGACAATTCTTTAAAATCGCAGTGCATAACGCTGGCAAAATATGCAACTGAAGCCATACAAAAGGATTAAAAACAACATAGAAACTTAAAACGTGTGTAAAGATTTAATCAAGAGAATAAATGCATTTACAATTTAAGATATATTACTTTTTGATATAATAAAGGTTAGTAAATTGATGGTTTTATTAAGTCAAAAGTGTAGCATTTGCAACAAAGTGTAATAAACTAAATAAGATATTGAAGTTTTGTAAATAATTACTATTTTTTATTTCCAATTGTGAATTAATTATCTTGAATAATAAAAACTTTTGATGAATTAATGTCTTAAATTCTTTAAACCAGTGATACATTAATTTACACAGCAAAAATTGCTATGGTAACTAATAATTTGAAAACATAGAGTGGAGATACCAATAGGCGCACAGGCAAGAAACCTGATCCTAAGTGTAAATACAGTGTCATTGAAGTGGTGTAAAAAAAATTCCTATAAGTATGGGTTGTTAAATGCATATTAAGGGAGTTAGGGGCGTTAAAAGGGTAAATTTAAAAAATGTATTTTTCTAAATTATAAGCTTAAAAAAGATAAAACATTTGTTTTTCAAATACGGGTTTAGCAAAGTGTTTGCCCTCAATTTTCTCGAAAATCGTTGCTCTAAGCGACTTGCAACAAGAATAGCTTGTTTATAGGAAAAAGTAGGCAGTTTTTAAAAAATGAAATCACGTTGTAAAAAATACAACCCCAATAAAGTTATCCATAAATCAACCCACAACTCTTGCAAGAGCAACTATTTTTCATTAAACAAGTAGTAAATATTCGATCACTATTTCATTTTGGGCAAATTTTATCTCGTTTGTTAAGCTTATTAGTTAAAAAAAACAATTTTTTAAATTTACCCTTTTAACGTCCTTAACTCCCTTAATATGCATTTAACGACCCATACTTTTGAGAACTATTTTTACCAGTTTTAGGAGTACCTTCACCCCTAGAATTTTTTTCTTTCTTGTAAATAGGGTAAATCTTTACAATGTAATCTCTAACCTCTGAAATGATTTTAATGGGAAGAATTGTTCACTCTAATTTTAATTCCACCCTTGAAAATTATCTTTATTGAATAATAATAATCAATAATATTTAATTAATTTTCTTATGGGTAATCAAACGATTAGGTATAAAGCTGCATTTAAAATTGATATTTTATGTTGATCTTTAAAAGTTTGGAAACCATAAATTGAAATATTTATATAAATATTTCAATTTATAATCTACTGGTTTCCTATTATTTATTTGTAATTTTTTAGAAAGGTTACTTAAGCAGAGAAGTAGGAAATAAAGATGCAGCAGTCAAAAATTAACAATGAAATAATACTTCATAACTCGTGGAGGAAGAACACTATTTTTTCAATATTTCCCAAATTAAGATTATGTAGGAGGTAAACTAAAAATGTTGTGAGAATTATATTAAATAAATTAACACAAACATAATCATTTAAATAAGAACGCAGAAGTCCTGATCCTAGATAAAAATAAAATATTTAATATTTAAAGTCCTTCTGGGCTTTCTTAAAAGGCAAAACCTAATAATTATATTTTTATTCATTGGCATAGTATTAAATAGATTAATTAAATTATACTTAAAAAAATAATCTGGTATTTCTAAATTCCAAATATAGGAGTACTAATGAATGAAGGCTTTTGATAAAAACTTCCGGCATTGAACATAAAAAATAATCGAATTTTAAACAGATGTTAATCAGTGGCTATTATCCCGAAATTTTATTAAAATTTGTACTATTATAATTAATAATTTGTAGGAGATGAAATGTTATTAATACATTGACATTTTTAACATTCTTCAAAATAATAACTAGAAACTAAAAAACTAGAAGAGGAAGAAATAATTAGTAAATTAATTTTCGAAAATTTAATAAATCTTTTGTGAAAGAATTTATTAATTTTAAAAAATATTAAATTGTTCTAAACTTTTGATAGACTCGTGTAAGTGGGTACACTAATATTTGTTAAGGGTATTTATTTACATTTTATTGTTTTCTTAATGTACTCAATTTTGTACTCTGAATTTTTTATTATGGTACTTCTGTATAAAGACAATATTAATAAATAAAATACGGGGTGGCCGCGAATATAATGCACATATTTATGCATGAGGTATTATTATATATTCAGAATAAAAATGTTTTATATATATTCTTTTTTCTAAAGTCAGACGTTTTCAAATAAATAAATATTAGTATATTAGTTCTATTCAAATATTATTTACCGATAATTCAGTCAAGTATAAACAATTATTTTTATTTTAGTACACCGAGGTATTTGGAATGGTCGATTACAGGGGATGTAGAAGAGTTAAAAATGTATTCTCGGCAATTATTACACATTGAACGATTTCTATCACTACTTTTTTTAGGTAACACACATAATATTCATATTATTTCCCCTATGAATCTTTTCCTTTATCAAATCTTAACAAAAATAATTCTTCTGTGTACTTTTCATCTACAGCAAATAATTATTTCAAGTAAGTTCACTATTTTATCCAGTAGTGTTCTGTTGACAGTTTAGAACATGGACCGCCTTTATTTAACAATGTCTTGCTCCGTAAACCTTAATTAACGGGACTATATAAGGTGCGTTAGAATTCTAAGGATTAGTGCAATAGTCGTTCGATCAGATTTATTACAAATTAACGAACCCACTTCGATCAGGTTCGATTTATTTGAAAGCGAAATCAAAACACTGTAATGCGTAGAAAACTACATCTCTGCTAACCCATCGAAAGTTTAACAAGTAAAATTTTATTTTGTTACGCCTTTATTTAAATGAATATTTCATTGCCAGCAGAACAAGGAAATAATATTTGTATACGGCGTGTACATAAAGTATGGAATAAATTCATTTATGCTAAACAAACAATTTTGAGGAAAAATCCTGAGACAAGTCGGTTTTTGATTTTAATTTAATGTATTTTTACAAAACAATGAAATATACAGGGTAAAGCATTTGTGAGTAACGATGTCATCGGCAATTTTTTAAATGGCACACCCTGTATATTTTATTTTTTTTAGATTACAAATTTCCAAAAATAATGAAATTACTAAAAATAAATAGTTTTTATTTTGGTTTAAACATGTTTAAACTTGTTATAAAATGTAATGTTAAATTTCTTCTTGTCTTAAAAACTAGTTATTCTGAAGTTTTGTTCGATATTCTATAAAATGATTGCCAAAAACTAGTTTTGTAAAATGTAATATTTACTTATTTTTTTTTTTATTAAAATTTACGTAAGAAATAAATTATCTTTATTATCTCGGAAAGATTAGAAATACAATATTTTTTAAGCGGGGAAAATGTATTAAAATTAAAAAATAGGCTATTCACATAGCCAATTATTTTCAAAAATTAACATAATTTATATTTGAGTTGCCTTTATTTAGCTCAAACAATTAAGGTTTCTATTTAACAAATATTGTTTGTTCCTCTGACGAATTTTAAATTATTGGGTTAAACCGAGGATAGAACACTGCATGTTATTTGATAAGTTTTTTTGTTGTAAATGTCAATAATGTTTTTTAACAAACTACTTCAAATCTTAATAAATTAAATTAAAAAAATATTTATAATGATTGTTTCCCCCCTTCCTTTGTTGGAGTTATTTATTATAAATATATAAGAAAAATTGTATTTATCTTAAATTTCCAGTTTCCCAAATTATTTTTAAAATTTTTTATTATTATTAGTTTAACCTAGAAGAATATTAATGGTTATAAATTGAAAATATAAAATCATACAGTATATATAAGATGCCTGTAATTTCTTATATCTTGTATAATCATGTTAATTGGTTCAAATATTTATAATAAAAAAAAAAGCATGTACGTGAAAAATTTGTCAATTTCTTATGACGTATCTGAAAATATGCGATGAAAAAAGTCATAAGAATTTTTTTTTAAATTTGGAAAACTGTAAATTTAAGATAAATATAATTTATATTTTATATCTATAAAATGTATTTTTCTTAAATGCCAAATTTTCATTCTAATATTTTGAACATTAATAAATAATTCTTTGTATATTAATGCTGTAAACAAATGCATTAATATACCATTATTTTTCCTTAAGTATTATTTGGAAATAATAGGTGCAGCAATAAATAAATATTGCAACGCAGTTAAATATTATTTTTTGAATAAAAAAAAATATTTATTTCAGTTAAGTTATTTAAAAGAATTAAATTATTATTTGATATCAACAAAATCAATTAATATTGACTGTTTCAAATTTATATTTATCTGAATAAAATAAATGTTGAAACAGTTTAAACGAAAATTTGAACAAAAAAACTTTTATTCGTATTTATTTCCCTACAAATAAATTTTATTAGATTTAAATAAATATGTACTTTTGTAAAAGGAAATTAATTTTTGTTTTGAATTAGGGGTTGTGACTTTTATCTAATTAGTAGGTACTTAGTAAGTAAAAAAGTATCTTAGAATAAATTTTATTAAGTATTTTTGTTATACCAAATATCATCTACTCTTGCAATTTAATATATTGAATTAAAAACTAAAAATAATTTTGAGCGATAAATATAAATAATGAACCCTCGTTTTGATCTAGAAATCTGTAGATAATATTTATTCCTGTAACATTTAATTAGAAAATAATATTTTATATCGATATCGGTCAATTAAAAGCAAGGTTTTTTAAAAATAATAAGAAATGCTGTAACGCTGAAGATTATTTTATTTAAAAAAATTATTATTTGTCTAATAAACAAACATTTCCGTACCAATCACTGGAAGTGACACCCGAAAAAAAACAAACGAATAAAGTGTGCTAGTTTAAAGATTTCTTATTCTTCAGTCAATGACACGCATTCCTATCGAATCGTATCTATTACAGCTGATTTCCACTCGAAAACAAACCAATTTCTACTCACATTTTCTCGGTGACAAATCCTGAACTAGGTTAACTCCATGTTCGAGCATCGCACAGGGCACTCAACCACCAAATTTTCCGAAAAATTCTCGCTCGCCTAACTCAGAACTCCCCGCACATCGCGAAGGATTCGAAAATTGGAAATTTCAACTCGAGGCACAGGTTTGTGATCTGGCGCGTTTACCTTGCGGTAAGTGCAGAACTTTTCAGAGAACAGACGGCGAAAGATATAAAATAAAGTGTTATGAAAGTGTGCATTAGCGAAGGTTGAGTCGTAGGACGTCGGGCCGAGTCGGAGAACCGTGCGAATTTTCGACTTGAAATTTTGGTGGACCAACACAATTGGTATATTTATTAGAAAATTTCACATCCAATTAAGTTTCGTTATCTCCACAGATGAAAGTAAAATCAATCTATTTACCTTGTAGAATCATCCCCTCTCATTGGTATCATTGAATTATAAGCTGCTAATTTGTGTGTCACAGGGTGATTTGAGTTATAAGGGATAGTCATATTTGTATAAGTGGTTTACGATAAATTGAATATTGAAGATTACAGTTTACTCTTTTGATATTTATATCTCTTTTGATATTTATATCTAAGAAATTTATAGAACTGTTCTCTTCAATTTCAACGATAAATTTTATTTTTGAATGTAAATTGTTAATAAAATTAAATAAAACATCCAATTATCCATAACAATATTTGCCAAATTTGGTGATATTGGACTACTCAATGGTAATCCTTCATTTTGAATATAAAATGTATCATCAAAAACAAAGTAATTTTGATTGATACATAAATCAGGCGTGCTTAAAATTTCATTAATTAAAATTTGGTTAATATTTTTTCTTTCTAAGAATTTAGCTATTAATGGTATACAATTTGTAAAAACATATTATTAACGTCAAATGAAATTAATTTTGTATTTTCCTTTAATTTATGAGTATTAAATCTAAAGAGTTTTTACTGAATATTTTGGTATGATAAGTAATTGTAATTATTTCAAATTTTATTGAGAACCTCTGTTAGTTTTGTTTTAGGTCTACTGACATAAGAAACTACAACCCTAATTGGTTTTGTATCTTTACATAATTTAATTATACCGTAAAATTTTGGTGTTGAGGATTTTTTTTAATTATATGTTGCTTTTCAAATTCATTAAAAAGGAAATTTGATTGATTAACTAGTTTCCTAACATTACCTGAAAATGTTTTGGTTGGATCTCTACTAAGAATTTTTAAGTAACTTGATTCAATAAATTGGTTTACTTTAGATTTGTAATTATTTGTATTTGAAATGACGGGTCCATAACTTTTATCTGATTTTGTAACTGTTAAATTATTACTTATAATTTGCTTTTTATAGTTTTTAAAGTTAAAATATCACTATTAATTTCTTTCTTAATTTTGACAGGTTTAAATTTTTTAATCAAATTGCGAATTCTAATTACCAAGCTATTTCAAAATATGTAAATATATACAGGATGTCCCATTTAAATTAAAAAAAATAGGGTATTTCCGGCTAAACCGGAAGTATATTATTAACAAAAAGTGTACATCAGCTGCATTTTGCCCTATTGCACTAACTTGTAAAATTTCATAAATATTGTCCGTTTCGTTTTAAAGATATTTACTTCCATACTTTATCCCAACCATGTATAAAAACTGATCCACCGACAATAGAAAACATTACAGATTCAATTAAAATACTTAAAAAAGATAAGGCACTAGGAATAAATGATAATTGGAAACACACTTCAAATAGATGTAGAAACTTCAGGGAAATTGCTTCACCCGATATTTATTAAAATATGGCAGGAAGAGAAATTTTCGGAAAATTGAGAAATAGGACTTACAATTAAAATTCCAAAAAAAGGAAATCTGAAAGAGTATAACAATTGGAGAGGAATAACGTAAACTATCACTGTAAATAAAGTATTTTGTAAAAAAACTCAAAGAAAAAACAACATGGAATTAGATCCAAAATTCCTGTGTAGACTTAATAAATATCTTGAAAATTCTAACACAATAATCAGATGTTTTAATATGGTTTTATACTTAGTAACAGTACCAAAGAAAAATGTTAAGAAAATATTTATATAACTTAACCTACATTTATTGTTTTTTGCAATTTTCAGAATCGATAATTAAGCAAAAAAACAGGAAATAATTATGCAGGTATAAAACCAGGAATTAATAATAAAACGAAACTTTACACTTTGTGGAGGAAGAACATTAATTTGTTAATAACTCCCTATTGAGAGTATGTAGGAGGTAAACTCGCAATTGAATAAATTTCGAATTTTTATGAGAAATATATTAATTAAATTAAGACAGAATAGTCCTGTTTTTATTTCCGGTAATTAATCTCCTAAATAAGATTGCAGAGGTCCTGATTCTAGATAAAAGTATTTAGTGTAAAAATTGACATGATTCATACCTTTTTACTTTAAGCACTAATATTTGATCATTCAAGAGTTATATTTTATTTCTCTATGCAACTAAAAATGTCCCTCTAACTATATTCCATTAATATTTGAGCTATTCCCTTTTTATTAGGTGCTCATAGAGGAAATAGCCCTCCTTCAAGATACTACTGTGACTCTAATACTCATTGTTGACTATTTTATTACTGTCTATTTATATTGATACTTGACAATATATACATTATATGTCCTAGTATAATCATTGACCGATGCAATATTTTTTTTTTAATTTTTATAATTTAAAAAGTCGATATTTATCCTACTTTGCCTGCATTCTCTTATACAAACAAGGTGACACAGAATAAGGGGAATTTTTGAAACCTGGTTTCAACAGAATGGAGCGACATCACACACTGCACGGAAATCAATGGAAGCTGTGCGAGAATTGTTCGGTAACCGCGTGATCTCAAGATTCGGAAACATTCCCTGGCCCCCTAGATCGCCAGATTTATCCGTTTGTGATTTTTTCTTGAGGGGCTATCTCAAGAGTAAAGTGTTCCCTCCCTACTCACCCAAGAACTCTTGATGAGTTAAAACATAGAATTCGCGATTAAATTCACAGTATTCCAGCTGCGATGTTGCAGCGGTCAATGAGGAACCTCAACGGCAGATTTCAAGAATGTATTCGTTCAGGAGGACGCCATCTAAAGGACGTAATTTTAAAAAAACGATAAATTCCATCAATGTTTCGTAAATGGCAAGTTTTAAGGTTTCAATTACTATGAATAAAATGTATTTCTTTTATCATTTCTAGTTTTATTGGATTGTACAAAAGTTCCTGTTTTTTTGTGTCATCCTGTACTACACACTTTTTAATTGAAACACAAAGCAAATTAAAAAAAAAGTTAATATTTTAGCAATCATTAACAAATCCAAGATAAATTCAGTGAATTCCTTCTCATTTTTTTTTGTAGTCTTTTTGCTCAATGTCATAAATCTGTAATATATTTAACTATTGAACAATATCATTAATGCATATTTCAAACTATAATCCATCAATGATATTAATTATCAATGTCAAAAAAACAGAAAATTAAGACATTTATTCACCTACACCTACTTTTATATATATAATAAATTACACAACATACGAAAAAAACATTTAAACATACTTCGCTTTTACCGATACCGTAATAAATCATTTACAAACACGTTCGAACAAAAACTTAAATATAATAATTAATATCCACAGAACCGTAGCCGAAGACAACGCCCAAAATATTTAGTGTCTATTAGTTCCCTATTGTCATTAGTTTTCATTGGAACGACCTTCCTTGATGACCGTTACATACAGAGTAAACCATAAACTCTCCAAATTAATAACTGATTTAGAGCAGACTTCTTGTCACTACATAGTTGTTTGCCTTAGTTGCCAACTAAGCCTTACCAAAGTGGGGAACAAATGTCACGTAGTCAGGTCGTATTTGCTACGTTCCGGCTACAGTCCCTACCACTTCATGGAACCTGACGGCTACGTTGTAGGAACATTCCAGGGTAGTTCCCGTGTAGTAGCGTTCACTTCAGATATTTTCTGTGTGTTGTCTTTGTTTTTCATATTTCTGAATATTATTTATCTCAACTTAACTTGTTATTCCATTCACTAAGGTTTCCATAACATCATTCTTTTAATACTTATACTTAATATGGCGGTATAACTAGAATTGATAATATCTAGATAACTCATGTGTTGTTCATATCGGATACAAAATTTACAAACAAATGAAAATTTATCGTAAATTTTTGAAAATTAGGTTGAAAAAATAAAAGCGCCCTCAATATATACACATATTTAATAAAAAATATTTAAAATATTATAACAAATTTTCTTTTTTTTTATAAATATTTTTTATATTAGTATAAATGTATAATTGGAGAAAGTATATTAAGACTCTTTTGTTAGTTTATATTAACACTTTTTGAACTTAAAAATAATGGTGTGATTCCATATTTTAATTTTTTAAATGGCGGAAATGGTACCTATGTATCTCAAAGTACCTTTTGCTACTTCTATGTTATATTAGCCATCTACAAGATGACAAATTCCAACCTATATGTCTTTTAAAGTATTGGCTACGATAAATTAACAATCGGTACCATCCTAATGGAACTGTATGGTAACAGTTTCTACTTTGCTACTACAAAGATCCTGATAAAGTGCAGTACGACTTTTTCTCGCCACCAAGATCCCATTTGCCACTTTATAAGTACATTTACAAAAAAGTAAATTTGAACCAAACGCTAGTTAAAAATTTACCATATTCATAAGTTTTGAAGAATAAAATACAATTTCTCTATATCCTGTTTCATATTGAACTACACATATAAATATCTTGATGCTGAAAATATCTTTAGACAAATTAATTTGGAAGCCATTTTGTTAAACTTGATGTTACTAAACAGTATAATGACACCATAGAGTAGCGATTTTAAGAATAATTCAATATATGGTGGCATGTGAAAGAAGCGGCAACTTTCAAGAGAACACAGTCTTCTACAGGGGAGTACCCGGGTTCTATGTATGTTATTTAAATTTTCTATACTTTTAAGTTCCCTTACTTATTCCAGGTGCGTTACTAGAACCGCTATCTGGAACTATAAAGTACCATATCTTGTAAGTCTCAATTTAGTTCATTACACATTTTCGAATCATGTAACAAAAATGTATACAAACCAAACGACTTCGTTAATTTAAATTCGTTACATCAATACCTACAAAATTAATCTGGACATTAAAAAGTTTTAATTTTAGTTTTAATAAATTAATGAATGTCATTCTCATATTAACAAAAGTATTTACTAATGACAAATAATTTTACAATAAATTTGAAAAAATATATATTTTGTAATAAACTTTTACTTTATAATTCCATAATTCTATGCGAAAATAAATTTAAAAAAACACTTATAGGTACACTTTAAAACTCACTTAAAAAATCTTAATAAATCAATTCAAAAAATAAACCAAAAATGTAATCAAAGGTTCTAATAACTGTTTTATATTAATTATTATCTCTATTACATTCTGCTGATTATTGCATTATTCATAAAAAATAATACATCAAAAATACTAATTTTTGTAAGTAATTTTCTATTGTATTAATTTATTATAAAAACCAGAATTTTAAATATTTATATTAGGAATAGTATTACTAACGATAGTTTAATGCGATCTCCCTATATACGCATATATAGTAGTATGTATAGGTCTTAAGCAATTAATGGATAAGCATATCGAAGAAATGATATTTTGAAATTAGTCACGATGAAAAAGTATAGAACCATGAACTATGTAGATAAACACCTTCACTGAGATATGGGTCATCGCTTGTAGGTGGTTTTTAATAGTGTAGATGGTTGGAATAAAAGATTTTAATCTTACTACTACCACATTTTTCAAGGATATTATTTAAAGAATACAAATATGTAGGAACATTTATAATTATCTTGTGGAGGTTCGTTCCTTAAGAATTATATCGTGTTTCTTTTTATAAATTATAATTGTCAATTGGAAAGCATTAATATATTCTCCCTAGCTATGTTCATCAAAATGTAGTTATTTGTGTAATTTTTTTTTATTTTTATACCAAAATCCCCCTCTTTCTTTAATGCAAATTAATAACAAATTACGATATTAAAATTTTTATTAAATTACTATTTTTTAAGCATTATATTATGCAAAACTTTTGGTAATTGTAAGCGTTAAAATGAACACGAAGGATATCCTGATCATAAAATATTTCCTTCACCTTTTGAAAAATGTGAACGGAAATATATCTAAACGTCTCTATAATTCTTTGTTCTAAAGCCTCTAGAAACTAAACTATTTCGGCAACTATTTTATTTAAAAATCAAATTTAAAAAAAAATTGTAAATTAAAATAATTAAGTAAATATGATATATTAATTATTTTATCTTACTGTCCTCGCAACTTTGTTATTAATTTTCCAAAATCAAAAAATAAAACGTAGATGTAAAAAAATTAAAAAGAACTTCAAAATAAAGTATCACTCGAACCTATATGCCATTTAAAATTTCTGACTTTGTAGGCGTCCCGACGCTACTGGGAAGACGTGGTAGTTATCTTTGATTCCAAAATGTAATATTTCTGATTTAGTTTCACTCAATCTAATAGCATTTCTATCATTCATACCATTCAAAAAAATAAGAGAGGGGTGAGTTTATAAATACACTGTATATTGCACGTATTAAGTCCAAGTGCAACATCGCCATTTAACAGTAAAATATTTAAAAGCCACTTCTTCCCCATTTTGTTTTAGCTTTTTTAAATATTTTTTTATAATAATTGGGTTTAAAATAAATATAAATTTAAATAAATAAATATAAAACAAGTTAAATTTTAGTGTTATAAAACATTATTTTATATTCAGATTATTGAACGAGTTGCTGCAGCTACCAAAGTTAGTTTAAAAACCCTTCTTAACAATAAACAGTAAACTCGTAAAGAAAATGCTATCTATCTATATCTTTAGAACCGCTTGTAAAAAGACAACTTCAATAAAGAATTTATATGGATAATACCAATACCTCTTAGAAAATCTATAAGATTTTTTCACGTAACAGAATAAAAGTTAACCCACTTTATCCACTAAACTTTTTCAAAAAGCAACAAATCTCTTGAGGATATAAATTAAACCTTGGCTTTCATTGGACCAAAATAAAAAATAATAGAAAGACACGAATTTCGACATTTCACTCAACATAAAGTTGAGGAAAGAAAATAAATGTATCGTTTATGTAATAAAACATTTGTAAATTTTTCTTATCTTAAAAACTAGAGTGAACATAGCAGGTTTTAAGAAACCGACCTCTACAGGTAATAAGTTCATTATAGTAGACGCATGATTCAAAAAAAAAATTTGCACCCAATACGTTGTGTAGCTACTAGTCAAAAACAGGAAACCATCAAAAATAAATTTAAACGAAAATTATAACAAGTTTTATTCCAAATTTACCAAAATTGATATAATAATACACCCCCATAACGTTTTAAATGGAAAGTTACTTACAACTGCATATACTAAGCGATCAAAGTGGTCTACAAGTTTTAAGCAAACACATATATAACCCTGATTTAAATCCTACTGATTAGCCCGCACTTAAATATGTTAACAAATGGCAGTTGACATCTAACATTTGATATTTTCCACTAGATCGGAAATGACTTGTCAATAAATACTTTTCATAATTAATGGAAAATACCACTCTCAAATAATCGATTCAAGTATTAAACGGAAAATTAAATTTACTATTTCATTTTTCGTAATAATGTGAAAGTTGACTATTAAAAAATCCATTTATTTAAAGGTAAAAATATAAAAAACAAAATTGCAAAAGGCAAATGAAAAGATACTGTACATTTTTAACGTAATCTTGAGTATATTGTGGGTAGTAAAAATTATCGACCAAATATAGTACCCATAATAGTTTTCGTAACGATTAAAAATATGGTTTTGAGTTAAAAGTGACCAAAATAGGAATTGCGTTCATACAAAACTGTTTTGTGAAATAATAAAATAAACATCTCTCGTCATATTTTCTACTACTCACTGTACTTCCAAATTTGGCCCAATACTACTATAATACTAGTATAACAAAATATTAAAATATTTTTTCAAGAGATTACATTAAAAATGTATCTTTCTTTACAAATAGATATCACATGTTTAATAATTGCATTAGTATGTTATAAATTCAAAAAAATACGGTACAGGGTGTCCCAAATAAGAGTGATACATAAATTCGAATTTACTTTTGTTTAGAATGAGAATTATTTTATTTTTATAAATACTCCATAGGATTTATCAAAGTGGATCATGAAATAATTTTTAGGAAATCAATTAGCCTTATTATTACATCTTGTTTAATTAAAAACGATTTAAAAATTATGAGTTTAAAAGCAGCTTGTCAAATTGATATGTTGTAAACTTAGGGGTTCTTCAGAGATCAAATCTAGCTTCAGATTTTTTTTATTTATATAACTTCTCTGGAAAAGTTTTTTTTCTGATTATTAATTTTTTTTTGTTTAATAAAAAAAGTTAAAGATGATGTGTGTTTCATTACAAAATTAAATTCAGTAGTTTTCAGCAAGCTGTAATTTATTTAATTATTAAAAATATTCTACAAATTTCATAAACGCCGATGATCTGTTTGTTATTGAATTAATAAATAAAATTGGCATATCCTTATAAAATGAATCACTCTTATCTGGGACATCCTGTTTTACAAAATATATTCTATTCTATGTAATACAATTAAGAAGAGATTTATTTTTATTTTTACTATGTCCAAGTGATTCTACTGTAACTTCAATTTCAAAAATTTCACTTTCAATTATTATTAAAACCTTAAAATATTTCTTTTCGGTTGTAGAAGTAGATATATATTTTATACTAACAGTAACTGTTCCATGTGGGTCTAAAATTCCTTCTTTTGGTTTGAATTCCAATTCTTGCTGTTCACAACTCACAATGAAATGCAATTTATGTTTGTTTTCAGATTTTAAAAATATTGTATCTTTATATTTGAAGGGAAGTGTCATTGCCAACGTTGCTGGTGCAACATAACAAGAACGCTGTAAATCGGTTTTGTTACAAATAATAGTTTCTTGGCATAAAGAATGGTATAAACCAGAATCATCGGGATATTCTTGGAGTATCGTTTGTTCTGGATCCCTTTCAAGTGTCAACACAATTTGATAATGTTTTAATAATTTTAAGATTTCTTTGAGTTGACCAGGAGATTCGTTAAATTTGAACAAATCCACAGACATGCATTCTCTTTTTTCCATCAATAATTTAGCTAGTTGGTCTATTTTAAAATTATTTTCGACACATTTTTCACATATTTTTTTTATTCTTCCCCTATCAATTTCAGCACCGAAGGTAATATGTAAACTTCCCAAATCTACCACTACTGATGAAGTATGAAGTGGCTTATGTAAAAAATTATAATCATCATTAGTGGGTTTGTAACTTACAAGTATATCTTTCTTCTCTTGTGGAATTAATACAAAAAAATCGGGATTGATACTAAGTTTGGATTTTTCCAATGAACTAATAGATATGTTAACAAACACAGGCACATCTCCATTATTTTTTACGGAAAACTGAGAACATACTTCAGGTCTGTTATCTAATTTTCCAAGAGACAGCCAAAATTTGCCAGTTGTGTCTCTAGTTAAATTAGTAAAGTCAACTTTTAATGATCCCCCATAACCAAATAATTTAATACATTGCTTTTTATTTTGTTTTAAATTAGGATCAATTGAGGTAAAAAGCAACTCATCTATTGCAGCTCCTATTTTAGTTGGAATAAATGATATTGTCACAACTTTAGATTCATGGGCGCGCAACAAAATTTTATAAGTACTTAAAGCCTCGTTGTCAGTTCTGATTTTATATTCCTGGGAAAACAAAGACAACTGCATTGCGAATCTTTTCTCAGACCTATTCCTAATCACAAATTCTTGCGTTTCTGATTTTCCAACTTTCACACAACCCCAAATTAGCTCAGATTTGGTTGTTTCTATGGGCAATTTATTATTATCAAGTGAAGTCAGTGCCGAGGAAGCTCTGGATGAAGTTCTAGAACAAGAAGTAGCCAAATGACTTCTAGTATTTTCCTGATTACAAATTTGTTTAATTTCCTCATTCTCAGATGGTTCACTGGTATAAGAAGAATTTTTACTAACAGGCAAAGATGAAAGATGTTTTTTGTCTAAAGATAAAGACTCTTTTGGCAGTGTCATTTTGTATAGATTGTTTTCAGTACGTCTAGGTGTGTCTTCAGAAGCCAAGAATCTTTGGATTGTCGATATACTCAAACTTATTTTTTTATTTTTTTCAGGCTCTGCCTCTACTATACTTAATGTTGGTTCTATTAGTGGAATTGGATCTTTAGTTACATTGGGACTGTCACCATCAAGAAAATCAGGCAGAGTATTACTTTTGTTTTGAAAATATGCTCCCATTGATTGATGACGTGAATTAGGTTCAGAGAACTGATTTACTTGATCATGAATCTGATTCTTCCTTCTCCATGACATTTCATCAGATAATAACATACCAGCTGCCTCTTCTCCAGACTTGAAAGAACTAGCTCTTGGTTCATTAATATTTCGAAATACTTTTTTAAAATCATCAAATAAATTATCTATGCTAATGCTGGTATCAGTGGCTTTATAAGAAAGTTGTGCTAACGAATCTCCTAGACAACTAGTTTGTAGAGAAGAACGAGGTGTAGAAGCATTTCTTGGTGTTTGCAACAAATCACTTTCACTAACAGTGCTTTCATTGAATGAATTAATTACAATTTCAGATTTACTAAAATTAGGACGTAAATATACTGAAGGTATACCAGCCGTTTCTGCTTTTTGAAGTGAAGTTCTGGCTAAGTGTCGCTCTTCTTTTAGAAGAAGATCAACTTCTGACATATTTTCTTTTCCTCTACTGGATGAAAATAGAGAATCCTCTTCCTGAAAGGAGCGGTTTTTTCGATTGTTTTTCCTACTCGCAGTAGAGCATCCTAGTGGTACAAACTCCGATCGATTCATTTTTCTAAAAAAAGAGATAAAGAGAATTAGGTAAGAAAAATAATTAATGATGCAATTTATGATTAACGTAACAATTTGTGCTAGTGATAATGTTTTTTTAATTATAATTCAATATACCTATCATCTAAATTGTACAATAAGGAGAATAATTAAAACATCTCTACTCTATTAAAGGTTTACAAATTGATAACTACTAAAGTAAAAAAAAATAGTCTAAGTAACGTTAAAAATATAAAATTGAAACTATTTTCTTTGAATAGCATTTAAAAAATATTCACAATTCAAGGCTATTTTTTCTAATGAAAAATTTCTCAGTACCCATTTCTAGATTAATCAGTTTTCTATGGCATATTTTAGAAATAATCAGTTGAAAGTTTATTATTGTTTAATTATTTTTTTATATTAATTATCTTCAGGATAATTTATGTATAATTAACTACTATTTTTTTGAAGATACTTACCAGTTACCAAGATAAAATTAACAACACCTAACGTTTTATATTTTTCAAATAATTGACATTTGACATTTGTTCCTTTTTTTGTAAGGCCACTTTTAAATGGATTTTGAGGCATATAAAATAAAATTTTCAGATTATCTTGTTTATAAGTGCCGTAAAAAGAAATAAGTCTAAAAATCTTTTTATAATTTATCCTTGTTAGTATGCACCTACAAATAGAAATAGTCTAATGAACGAATAAATGCTTAGCAAAAAGGAGTTATAAGATAGAGAAGAAGAGATGGAAAAAATGGCCCTGATCACACATGCCAACTAGCCCTGTTTCGGAAATCTACTTTAGAAAGTAAATTAATTGACAGAATATAAACTAGTACTTTCAATTTTTTTCTGTTGGTAGTAAATTAAATATAACCTTACTATTTGAAATAAAAATTAAAAAATGTTAAATCCTCAAATAAAAAGATTTTTGCAGCAAAGATCAGTTAAATTCGGACTTCCTTTTTTTATTCTTATCGTTGGAGGATCTTTTGGTTTAAGGGAATTTACAAGTCTTAGATATCAATTTTCAAAAGTATCCAAAGTAAATCCAGAAGAAATGAAGAAATATGGGGTAGAGATGAAAAAACCGGGAGAAGTAACATTAGAAACTGAATTTGAGAAAATTAAAAATATGGACATTGATAATTGGGAACAAGTAAGAGGTCCTCGACCCTGGGAAGAAAATGAAAGTTAATCTTTTCCAGTATGACTAAAGAAATGGTATATCTGTGATATTTCTAAATTGAAAAATAGTAGCTAAATGTAGTAGTTATATAAATAAATTATAATGTAAGCAATTCTGTTCAATTTGTGATACATATATTAATATTACCAATACTTATATATACTCATCACACATATATTTATAAAATGAAAAAGCAATTTCACATTACTTTTTTTAATATCTAAAAATTTCAAATTAAAGATTTTTTTTAGTTTTAATCAATCTTTTGTAATACAGAAATAATTTGAAAATATAAAAATAAGCAAGGAGGTCATGAAGCCAATTCAGATAAATTAATTAAAACCTAAAGTGGTTCCACAAAATTTTATTAGCAGTTGAAAAAACAGTACATGTTTAGTATAGATTACAGTTAACCAGTCTCTCTTCTTGCAGTTTAGCTTCGTAATAAACTGATTAATAAAATTATATTTTTCCTTTGTTTTATGCATGTCAAATTTGTTTAATGTGACAGTTTAATAAAAACAAACGTTAAAAAATGAAAAATTATATTCCTCAATAAAATAAATCTTTGTACAGGTATATACAGTTGATAAATGTGTTAACATTAAAGGCAATAGTAAAAATAAAACTGCAATCCTTAAAAATATCACTTTTCCTATATAATACTTTAGGTAAACACCTTTTTGTGCACTTGCTGCCTTAACAAAACAATACTATTATAAAGTTTTACAGCTGGGCCCACTTTCATTTTCAAAAGAGTTACAATGTCTTTTTGACTAAGAGAAAGAAAAGCTTCTCCATCAATTTTTTCTTTAATAAAGATTTCACTTTGAGATGCACAACTTGGTAATTTTGATACAAAATTCACAACTTCTCGATATGTCCAAAGCCGTGGATCAAAATCATTTTTTATATATTTTTGTAAAAATTCTGAATGTTTTGACCAAGATTCCCGCTCTGCTGGAAGGACATTTACTTCCTCTATATACTCTAAAGCTTTTTGTTCTGGAGTTTTTACATCTGATTCTACTTTTATCTTCCTTTCATACTTTCTGCGTGGTTTTTTCTCTGGTGGAGTTTCGCCTTCTTCCACCTCCTCTTTGACTACCGGTTCCGGAGGGTCTAGCTTTATTTCGGTGCGGGGATTCTTTGGAGGTCGACCAAGTCTTGGTTTACTATAAAAAATCAACATTAATATTATACAAGCCTATTAAAATTTTAATTTGTTTCTTTTAATTGTGGAAAATATACTTATAAATTTGATATATTGAATAACAATAATTCCCTTTATGTTTCGTTTTTAATTATAGAATTATTAGTAAAATGAAGAATTAGAACAAATCGGACTCTACAAATTTGGATTAAAATATATTAATGAATAGCCTAACAAGGGTGTCTGTTAGTTTTTCCTTTACTATGAATCAGACAAAACTATAACTTTGAACACCGAGGTTAAATAGATAACATCTCAAATTTGTCCCCAGTAGGAATACATTTCTTCCAAAAGTTAAGTTACATTTCTCTGTTAACAGATTACAACTCTTAGGTAACACTTGGCAATTATCCCATATGACCATGTGTTAACATCTGACTAACATTTGTATCTGATTTATGGTAATAATTTTAAATAACACTACTCACATTTTACAATCTTTTGGTTCTCTTGAAACTGGAACTACAGCCTCAGGGCTCCTGTCTGGGCTCAAAAGTCTATCAGGTACGATTTTATCAATGTCCAAATTCTCTTCCGCATATGGGCAGAATTCTTGTTTAGAGTGAGTTGCAAATTTTGGGCCCTTTATGTGACCTTGTCCTCTGCAGCCTACTGTTGGACACTCTAAGAAATCGTAGACATCATCTGGAGCTGAAAACAAACAATCTTGTTAAAATTAATAGGGATAAGGGTTTTACTTTGAGAGGTCTCCCAAGCGATAAAAACTTTAAGGACTTCAATAGCAGAACAAAAATTATCCTTAACCACCTGTCTCACTAATCTCCCTCCACATTGATAGTGCAAAAAGCTAACTTAGACGGCCAGAATAAAAGAGCGGCTTCGATTTTGCTTGAAGACTATTCTAATAAGCTCTTCCGACTATTAAGTGGGTGGTAATTACTATTCTTCTTTGTTTTCTCTGATTGTTGTGCATTTTTCTTTCATTATTTCATTAGGTTCTATTTTTAATAATTATATGGAATTACAAAGCATATTGTGGCTTAACCCATTTGCTTAAAGTACATAAATGATTTAAAATGTATTTAATTTTTACTTAGGTTACTCTTTAATTGTGTACATGTTAAAATTATCCTAGTTTTAAAAGAAGAACTTACTTAGGGGAGGTTCAATAGGATGACCAGTCTTCTGGCACCAGCCCATTGGGTGTATATCAGGACTGTCATCGTCCACCCAATAACTATACTTATCTGGCCAACCGTCAAAGTGAATTCTAATTTGATGCTCCTTAACATCGTCAACAGTAGCAACTCTTATCAATTGGGGCACTCGCCGATCTACACATTCTAATCTCATTCCTCTTTTGAAACCACAGGCGGGGCGCTGTTTAAAAGCTCTAACCGGCGCTGGCGATGCTTTCGTTTCTTTTAAATAAACTTCCCAGGAAAAAGATTCGGGATTTGGATAATCTGAAATGATTAAATATTTATTATCTATTAATAGATTATTACTGTTTTGTTAAGGCAGCAAGTGCACAAAAAGGTGTTCACCTAAAGTATAATATAGGAAAAGTGATATTTTTAAGGATTGCAGTTTTATTTTTACTATTACCTTTAATGTTAATGCATTTATCAACTGTATATTCCTGTACAAAATTACTTTAAACAAATTTGACATACATGAAACAAAGGAAAAGCATAATTGTATTAATCAATTTATTACGAAGCTAAGCTGCAAGAAAGAAGAGGGGGACTGTTTAACTGTAATCTGTATTAAACATATACTGTTTTTTCAACTGCTAATAAAATTCTGTGATACCACTTTAGGTTTTTAATTTATCGGAATTGGCTCCATGACCTCCTTGCTTATTTTTATATTTTCAAATTATTTCTGTATTACAAAATATTGATTAATACTAAAAAAATCTTTAATTTGAAATTTTTAAATATTTTATAAATATACATGTATAAATTAAGTAAATTTTGAATAAAGTATCCTATTTATTTATTATTAATGAGGTTGACTTTATTAATTGCTATTTACATAAGTTTTATATAATAAAATTAATGTGTTGTAGGCTATAAAAATTAAATGTATGAAGTAAACAAAAATTTACCATTTGGTGGAGTAAGATTATGTCCATACTGGTCACACCATCCAACAGGATGGATATAAGGTGAAGTTGGATCTGCCCAGTAATCATAAATATCGTCCCAACTATCAAAATGTACTAATATCCTATTATCCATCATATCTCTGACAGATGCAACACACACCAGTGATGTATTTTTCCTATCTACTGCTTCAAGTTTCATACCTACTCTAAATCCATTGGGGCATATAGCCTAAAAATATTAAACAAATATAAAATATAGTAAATATAATTAATTACTGCAAATATTATATGTATATAAAGTCTCTACTTAATTCAGAAATAGATGGAAATATTTTTATTATTAGATATAAGAAAAAAGTTTAATTTTCATACAAATTTCTTCATTGTCTAAACCAATGAATGTATCCATTAGATATCCATTTTTTTTAGTCACATACAAGATTGATAAAAAATTATAACTATAACTATATACCTTTATTTTTTATATAAAAAATTGATATAATGCTAAGTTGATCAAGTTTTAGTTTACAAATTTTTTATGTGATTTTATTCTTTATTTTGACACTGTTTTCCATTGACAACGTTAAAATGCCAATTTGAATTTATACAGAAATAATAGCATTATAAAGTATTAAAAAAATTAAAATTTTAGGATTGTATATCTTAAAATTGAAAATTGTCTAGAAGTTGTAATTATTTTCAACAACAGAAATTAATAAATAAATTAATTTAAGGCGTTTTGAGAATACTTTTATGATTTTTGGGAAGTTATAGAACTGAAGTATTGATTTAATATTAATTAAGCATAAAAAATGACTAACCTGTCCAGCTCTGTTGGCAAACAGATGTTTAGGTGCAGCTGTACATTTTGTATGCTTCAAATATTGCATCCAGTTGAAATTCTGAACTGTATACCCTGAAGGTGGTTGTAGAACATGGCCATATTTCTCACACCAGCCCATTGGAAATATATCCATACTATCTGCGTTACACCAGAAGTCGTAATTATCGGGATAACCATCAAAATGTAATCTCACCCTATAGCCAACCACTTCAGAAACAGTAAGAACACAAAAGTAAGATGGATGTTGGGGGTCAACCCCTTCGAGTTTCATCCCTGGTCGAAAACCGTTACGAGTATAAGGAAATGGGTCTTTGAATAATTTTACAGGTGCGGGTTTAGCTTTAACATGCTCTAAGTATTTAGACCATGAAAAGCCTTTCTTTTTACAAGCCCAAGGATATGACATAAATTTATCTTGAGAAGAGTTATCCACAGAATCTTCCTCACTTTCATCATTTTCTAATTTAATTATATCTGCTTCAATTTTAGTTTTTTTCTTCTTCTTTTTATATTTATCAGATTTTTCCTTTTTGTTTTTACTTTGGAAAGTTTCTTGGCAATCGTAACTACAAAATTTGGGATTAATAAAATCTGAAGATAATCCATAACAACCACATTCTAAGCAACGCATCTCTTCTTGATAGTCTGCTGCTTTCATTTTTTCTTTTGCTTTGACCATGCGTTTTTCCATAAGTGTCTTGTATTCATCATCAGTAATGTATTCAATTAAATTAAATTCATTTAATACGAATTTTATATTTGTTCCTGGTAAGGTCCCTATACCGTCGTCCCAATTTAATATTTTTTGAAGGTCACAATCTTCTACTGTCATTATTGGTTTTTCTTTAATCAATTCTATTTCTACCTCACTAGTTAAATTTTTCTTTGAGTCTTCTAAATTCAACTGGCTTATTTCAAACGATGCTTTGTTAAAAGATTCTTTTCCAAAAACATTTGCAGAAGTCACCTCCATCTCATCATATTCTTTAATACATGTTAAAGTAGACTTTCTTCTTCTCTCTTTTTCTGGCTTTGGAGCTGGCGGGATGGTAATAATTATATTTCCGGTTTCAATAGTGGTGGATTTTGATAAGACATCATTAGATTCTGAAATGGAAGTCAAATTATTACTAACAGTAAAACTACTAGATTTGTCAACTTTACGTTCTGTGAAATTACAATTCTTTTTTAAAATAGATACACCGTGTTTAGGAAATTTCGATGTATCCTTACTGGGAGCCCTAGTAAGTATCACAGAAGTTCTTGCATCATTCTGAGAACTAGTAGAATCCTCAGTAATGCTAAGTTCATAAGTTTTATTGCTGAGGTCATTTTTTTCTGGACTGTCCAAATCTATAATTTCATCACACACTAATTTTTCACCACTATTGCTATCTACATCCATACTATTCTCATCAGACCTGTTATCGCACATTACAGTAATATTACTAGATTCAGTATGAAGTTGTCCATCTGATATTTTAAAACTGCTATATACTTTTGGCTTGGTAATAATTGGTTCCGAATTTGGTACAGGCATTGGTAATATTGCAAGTTTCGGCTGAACACAGTTTGTAGTTGAAGTTGCAGCCATTCTGTTTGTTGTGATTTTTGGCATCGGGGCCAATATAATTTTTTGTTGTGGATTTGCTGTTTGGACAATAGTATTATTGCTCTTTAGAAAAGAATAATTATCGTTTACCTTAGGAATATGTGGCATATTATTATTATTTATGTGAAATGTATTTATTTTACCAGAGTCATTGCTGCTAGGTGTTTTCAACATAGTTAAAACTCCTGCAATTTTTGTAGCTCCAGATAGGGATACGGGTACCAATGGTACAACGTTCCCTGTACTTTTTTGTATAACTAATGGATGTGACCTTGCTGTAAAAATTACATTTGGATTTGTTCCAATTGCAAGAGATGTGATAGGATTATTTTTATTTCCATTGGGTGCAACGGTTGCCACTTGAAATTGTGATAAATTATTTATTACCAGGCTGCTATTCGTTTTATTAACAGAAGGAAATGGAACTTTTGAATTATTTTGAATATAAACTAGTGGTAAAAGTTGTGTTTTCATTGTAACTGCGGAATTCGACGTTGGTTGTGTACTTGATAAAGTTGTTGTTGGCTCACATTTAGATATGGTTATATCAGATGAATTATTTTCTATAATAAGTTGACTACTGTTTGAATCAATAGTTATTTTGGAATTGTCCAATTCCTCTTGAGTTATCGATAACTCTGTTGATGTAATCGAAGACATTTCTGCAAAAACCGTAAAAGAGTTATTTTTTTTATTTTTTTTAATAATGTTATGTATACAAGATCTGACACTCTATTATAATAAGAGCTAAAAAAAAAATAACGTAACTTTGTAAAATTTCGGCCTCAAATATTTAATAACACTAGTTTAAATCAAAATATTAAATGTTTTGGTTTGATATAAAAGTCCTTGTCTGTTAGTTGTGACTGTCCCATGCCAATATAAACTTTTATAATTCATAAAATAAAAGTCAAGGTAAACGCTTCCTTAATTGCTTAATTTAACTAACACTAAAAAAAATATTTATAAATACCTTCAGTAAATATCCATAACCACAGTACAATTAAAAAACTTAAATTTTATGACAGAACCAAAAAGTATTCATCATTATTTTCACAGAATATCCGTAATATTTATTGTGCGCATGACCGTACACAGAGAGGGGAGTCGATTTCCCTAAAATTAATTTTCGCGCCTTTAGGATTTTCAAAAAAATATTCATTATTAATTCATATAAAACAATAATTTTACTTTGGTCTAATTGTTTATTAAAATAGTAAAATATTATCTTGAGATTTAATGTAATAGATTGTTAGTAAACTAACTGTCAACCAAAATTTAAATATACCAATATTCTATTTAGACAACTGACAACACAAGATAAATCTACATGTAAGCTGTAAGGCATTAAATTAAATTTTTTGTTATTTTACGGTGTAACAGTGGATTAGAAATATATTATTAAGTTGAAAAATATTAATGATTTTAATAAGTATGTGGTTTAACCTAACATTTCTATTAGTTGGTATAAACAGGTTGGCACCATAGAGAATAAAATGGAAGCCATTAGATTCTTTCAGCATGTAGGTGTAAAAATGCATTAAATATTTCAATTCACTTGAATATACAAATATCTATTTCATTTTTAAGGAACAAGCGTTTGGAAATAATGCCAAGTTGGATATATCAATTTGTAACATTTCAATTTAGCTATTTTAAAATTAATTAAAAAAAAACTTCGTTTGTGATAAAAAATTGTTCACTCCATACAAAAATATTCTTCGATATAAAAATTACTTAAAAATATATTTTTAAAACGTTAATTATAAATAATAAAAAAATATGGTTTTCTTTCAGAACTTTCGAAAATATAACTATACAAAGGTTATTGACATACTATTTTATTGTGAAAATAAAACTAGTTGCAGATATAAACCGCAATAACATTTTTATTCCTACATATGATTAAACTAAATTAGTACGTAATTAATATTTGATATTAATTAAATATATATTACCTGAGATGTTTTCTAGGATGGCCACAGAGCATGCGCAATGTGAGAATAAAATATGAAAGGAGCAAACAGCTGGTCTTACACTCCTCGCCTCACCTCTTACCACCACTCGATACAAAATCTAGCGATTTGACAAGTGATTGTTTTTCTTAAATTTAAAGTGATTGTCCCTCATATTTTCTGTTATGATTTGTTATCTATACGATAAATACGGCTAAAGAATTTGATACGCATAGAAGTGTTTAAATATTAAATAATCTACATTTTAATAAGGTGACTATACCCGCTGTTGTTATGTTAACTAGAAAGTAAAATGTCGGGATTTATTTATATATTTTTTTAGCCAGTCAAAATGGGTGGTGTGGTAAGTTCCGGGCAGAATAACGATGATTTAATAGACAATTTACTCGAAGCTGATTATATTAAAACCCCAATAATTGAAAGAGTTTTTAGAGCTGTGGACAGAGCTGAATATTTTTTGCCTGAAGGTAGAGCTAATGCATATAAGGATCTTGCATGGAAATACGGTAACCTACATTTATCGGCTCCATGTATTTACAGCGAAGTAATGGAAGGGTTATGTCTAGAGCCGGGTTTATCGTTTTTAAACCTCGGTTCAGGCACTGGGTACTTAAGTACCATGGTAGGGCTGATACTGGGTAATTATGGCTTGAACCATGGAATAGAATTCCATAGCGACGTCGTACAATATGCCAATAAAAAACTAGAAGATTTTAAGAAACACTCCGGAGCTGTTGATGAATTTGATTACTGTGAACCCAAGTTTATACAAGGAAATTGTTTGTGCCTTACCAGTGATTGCAATGCTCAGTATGATAGAGTTTATTGTGGTGCAGCTTGTCCAGAACAGTATGAGAGTTACATGAAAAATTTGCTTAAAGTAGGTGGTGTACTTGTTATGCCATTAAATGATCAACTAATGCAAATCAAAAGAACTTCAATAAACAGTTGGGAAGTACGTTCGCTGTTACCAGTGTCTTTTGCTTCCCTGATACAACCATTAGAGGGACGTCAAGAGTGGGTCCAACCAAGTAAGTATTCATTTATACTCATTTAGAAATTTTGTAACTTATAGTCTAAAGTTAGAATTCAATAATATGGATAGGATTGTTAAAACATAATTGCTTTTATTCAAAAAATTATATTTCACTTAATGTATTAATAAAACTAAAACTATACTTTTTGCTCTAAACTTGCCAACACGACTAGTTTTCCAATATCTGGATTAAAAAACTGAAAATAGAAAAATTCATTAATGCATATAAATGTGTATCAGTTAATCTTGACCTTTATGTCGTTTTATTTAATTTCATAGTTAACAAGAGTTTACTAGAGTAGCATAACATTTGTGTAGAAAACTTTTTAATGTTCAAGTATTTCTCACCTAACTAATAATATACCTGTATTTCATGAATTCCTACATCTCAATATTTATCTTTTAAAATCGAATCAAGTGACTCTAGTTGCATCCAACTGGGAGCATTTACAACTTCAAAAGTAAAAGGCCCAAATTTCCTTAATTTTATCACAGTATTGCGAAAATGAGCTACTTTGATTTTGTGATTTTAACTGCTAGGAAATTTGTAATCATATCTACATATTCATTATAAATTAAGCGTTGCCTTGCAATGTTCAGATATAAAAATGCCAGATCTTTTACCCACAAAGGATCTTTTATATTTGATATAATTTCGTTTTTTTCCTATTCTTTCTTTTCAAGAAATACAATTATTTTCTCTAAAACCAGATTGAGGCTCTTCAGGACTTCGTAGCGATATAACCAATAAACTTCTATGTAATAACGATTTCAGATTCTAAATATTTAAGAAGGAATGAAGTAAATTGGCAATGGCCTTTTATAGAATAAAGTTGACTATCTATGATACTATTTTAAGTATTTCATCTATTTTTAATATACATATTTAAAGAACTTCTTGATGATAAACTTTATACCTTCATTTTAGTATTAAAGCAATAAAAGTTTAAAAAAAATATTTATAGAACAAAATTAGGGCACACTTTAATCTTTATTTACATTATTATATATATTTAATTTCAAAGAATTGTTAGACTTAAAGGATTTAATTTGTTTTTAATGTTTGTTGAGGCAAGAACATGAAGGATTTAGTTCTGTTTGAGTCCTTTCTGATTCAGCCATTCTGGAGAGGGGTTGCTTATAATTTTGTGCTGATGCAGCCCTCAGTTAAATCTCTATGGAATATCAAACAAATATAATAACAGTGGTTTTCGAGATAAATGAATTAAAGTGAAATTTAATTAACATTGTGAATTACGCACAACTTATGTTGTCCACTATGAAAGGAATATGATTAATATTAATAATTTTGTAACACAAATTATAAAAACAGCATAATATAATTGAAAATATTGTAGACATTGAATATGATATTTTATATGTAACACATTTCATTATAATTTAATAAGATAAGCATTGCAGTGTTTGTAATAATTATTTTTCTTTAGATTCCAATATTTTCTAGGTTTTATCAAATCGAAGGTCAAAGTCGACGTATTTCTTCTATCTCTCGTTTGGTGTTATAAGTTAAACTTATATTTGAGTATCTTAAATTCATCCTTTTTTTATAGCAACCAAGAATTCATAAATGTTGGAATGGCTTTTACCAACGTTTTTATTAAATTTTTTATGCCATCCTCAACCTACTTGGTTAGGTTATTTTTAGGACACAATTTCATAATATTCATCGATGTCGTGAAGGGACAAATGTGTTAACGCAACACACGTTGGAATGTGTTACTTTATTTATTCATTCAGGCAATAATCTGAGACCAAACCTAACTACTGAACATTCTTCTAAATAGCTTGATTAAAGTGAACACTGCAGCCCATCACTTCCAACTCTAGAAACATTTTTTTTATTGAGATGATTAGAGCAGTTTCAAAGTCAATTTTAAAATATTTCGGCGAAATGTTTGGAAAATATTAACATAATAGAAGGATACACTTATTTTAGAATTAACTCCTCCCTAGCAATAAAAGATTAGGCACATTTATCTTTACTTTTACGCATCTTAACTGATATTTATTAAAGATTACTTATAATCTTATTTGTATACCTTACTTAAAGCATTTATATTTCCCACTTCTTTTCTAGTTGAAGTTGAACCACTAAATTTACAAACACTTTGTTGTGCAACTATTAGAAGTATTCTCAGAAAAAATATAGAAAAGGAACATCCCCCTGTTAGGAGACAACCGCCATTTAATAAGGCCCCCAAGAAAAAGAGAGCTTTAAGGAGACTAGTTGTGCCTCTATTTGATTCAGATGATAGTTCCGATGATGACAGACATGTTAGAATTGGTGGGGTATGTAAAAATTCGTCATTTTTTATTTGTAACTATTTGAATATTTCAAATGATTGTTGAATTAATGTAACCTTTGGAGTTTGAAATACTTTTCCTTAAAAAAAATTTAAGTGGAAGGAAGTAGTTTTAATGGACCAAGGTTGCCCTATAAAAGTAAAATAGTTATTTATGTATTTATCTACCGTTAAAAAATGAAAAATTTTGGAAATGGAAAAATCACATTTTGAAAGCATTATGTAATAATTTATCTAAATTTGTTTAGTTATACTAAATTTTGAAATAATAATCCATAATTTTCATATTTATTTTTTAATCAAATTTAATTATGAATATTATAAAACAATAATTTGGAAATAAACGTTTAGATAGCGGTTACTTATTAGTCATGATACACAAAATCCCTATAGACAATATAAATAAATGCTATTTAAAAAAATCTTTCAATTCTTGAACTAGTTATTTATCTCTAATTCAAGGATATATTCGTTTATACAGGACGCTGTCCAAAAAGTTCTTTATTTAAGGCAAGTTGGGCATGTTTTGTCAAAAATACTCGGTATTTACTTGTATTTAAATGTCTGAAAAAGAATATTTAATATTTAAAAAAAATGTTACTATAATTACATTTTGATTTATATAATTAATAAACAAACAAATAACATTTCTTAAAATAGTCACTTAACTATTCTTAATGAAGTCAAATTATTTACCTAACCTACTTTAAAAATAACTTTATGGATTATTCATTCTTGGACATAATTATGATAAATAACCATAAACAACTGCGTAAATAATTATATATAATTACAGCGTAACAGACACATATTGTTAGAAATAACTTCAATTTGATTTTGGACACGTTAAAAAATATACATTTCACAAAATGAAAGATTTTTTAAAGTTTTTATTTATATACTCTATAAACAGTTGTGTATCGGTGACTAATATGCGCGCGTTTTCTAATTGTTACCAAATTTGTTTATTTTAATAATTAATCTAATTATATTTTTTTGTTTTTCCACTCATTTTAATTATTATTAAAGTTTACATTTTTGATTTAACTGCACGATTTTAAATTTGTAGGCAAGGAACCGTGATGCTGGTAGAGCAACTTTTAGAGAAGAAAGTGATGGTTTTTTGAACTTTGTTTTGGGTACATTTAGAGAAGGAAGACATCTCTTTTCAGGTAATGCAATTGTTTTCAATAAAGTAGTTGTTTAGAATATTTTTAATTGGGTCATATATTTTTTCTGTTTATCTTCCCACAATAATAGTTTTTTGAAACCATATTATATAAGTTAATAAATACGATTTTTATTGTATAATTAGGGTCACAAGAAGGTGCCAACAGTAGCAGTAGAGAAAATAACACCGAAACCGAACAGTCTAGTGAGGACAATAGAATGGAAACGGATACAACAGAATCGGCAGATGAAAGTGGCAAAAAAACAAGAGTAGAAACTAAAATCGAAACCCAAGCTGTAATTGAACATAATCCTTCTATTAGTGGAAGTACGAGTTATCAAACTAATGAAAAATCAAAGAAAGCTATAGAAAAAGTAGGTACACTTATTTTTGGTTAATATATACGCTGCATTCAAATCTTATTTAATATGTTGCTTAAATTTTTTTGTATGGCACTATGATACTTGGAGATACATTTTTTAAATTTAATTTTGGTTTTTAAAGCCACCTTCAACTGATCTGCCACCTACAAATAATCAACTCTCTCCTCAAGCTGAAGAAGTTCTCGAAGACACCCTGGACTCCATTAACGAAATTCATAGTGTATTCGTCGATGTTCTCAATGTGTTGAGACGCGAACGGGGTATTCAAGACAACATAGAAGAAAATGAAGAAATCCCAGATGATGAACATGAAATAAATAGTGAGACTGAGAATAAAGATCATGTTCAAATGGACGAAAGTGGACCTAGCGTCAACAGAGTTGCTGATGATGCAAAGAAGAATAAGAAAAAGAGGGAAAAGTTTGACAGTGGTTTAGGAGACGAAATAGTGGAAAATCATAGCGATTCTTCTGATGATGACCTTGGTGAAGGTATGAAATCTTAAATCTCAAAAAAATTAGTATTATTTTTTTGTGTATGTAGATCTACAATCAAGTAGTGGTGACGATTCTGGTCAAAAGCGTAACAAACGAACACAAAAGTCAGAAAACAAAAATTTTTCAGCACTGAAATGGCGTCGTATTGAGGCAGACATCCATACGATGGTCGGCGAGAGTAGCAGTGAGAATGAAAATGAAGAAGAACCCAAGATTGACAACGAGATGAAAATGTACAAGAGTTCTTACACAGAGCACATGAAATCCAAGATTCAACAGTTGCCCTTGCCAACAATATTAAAAAGGTACCTCAATTATTATAGGGAATTTTAAATCTAAGCCCCTAATTTTAGTTTGAATGGGTCAATAAGCACTGAAAAATTCTAAAATAACTTGTTATTGAAATTGTATCCTTAAATTTCAGTTCACATTTCTTATTTAATTAAAAGCTACTCTAAAATGTACATCATAAAAAAACCTGGCTACATATTTCATGTTTTTAAATTGTTTTGTTTTGCTGCCCGATTTATGAACAATATTTTATTTCACTAGATTAATATTGGCAATAAGTACATATATATATTTTTTTAAACCTGCATATTCTTCTTATTTTTTTTAGAATATTATAAATTTAATAGCGGAAATCCTTATTGACTCAATCTGTGAATACCTAAATGTAAATGCATACATCTTAATTTAGACTAGAACTGTGACATAAATAAACCAACTTTTATAGAATGAACCAAAGAAACGTTAAAATATTCAATTTTTTTGGTTCAACTAATCATTGTTGAGTAAAATAAGTTAAAAATTTATAATAAACTAGTTTGTAGAGAGAATATTTAAATCTGGTTGACTATTAAGGGAAATATTCTGGATCCAACAACAAAAATAAGAAACTTCTAAATAGTACTAATTTTTGATTGTACCACTTGGTTTTTTCAAAACTTTTAACGCAAAAGAATTTATTTTATTTAATTAACTCAAAATTAGATCTGCGCCGATAATTCTAATTGGTATATTGGGTGCATGTATTAATTAATATGGTTGTGAAAATTATGGCTGAAACCAAGCTATTTGATATTTACAATCAAGAAGTATTTCATTTCCACCTTAAGTTGTGCTGCCCTTTAATCTCTACAAACTAATATATTTATTATTATTACTCCTAATTGTAAAAATTTTATTGAGGAGTTTTATACCCATTATTTGAAAATACATAAAAAAATATAACTTGTAGTAGATTTTATTTTTAGTGTATGTATAATTGTAATGTGATATTTGAGTTTTTTTTTGATTCAATAGATGAAACGCTAAGAGTGAAATTTTATTTTATTTATTGTTTTTTTCATAATTTTTTCTTTAACTAAGATCAAAATTGAGAAAATAATCCATAATTTTTCAAATGCTTCCTAAAGCTGGCTTTGCAGATATATGCTTTCAAATATTGTTATGGCGTTTCAACTTACGGATTTTATAAACTTTTATTGAATAATGTTATATTTAATTTTATTCACAGGTAAGGATATGTATAAATAATTGATTTATGTTTGCAAAAATAAATTAACTTCCCCCATAATATATATTTCATTTTTTAGATACTTAAAAATATTTCTTGAACTTATCAACATCGTTTTTTATTTAGGCCATTAGTGTTATTAGATTAAATCATCCAATCTAGAATCGAGTTGTGAAAGGTCCTCTGCTGAAAACTAAAATTCGGTTATGACCTCTAAAGGAAAAAAAAATTCAATCTTCAAAAAAGTAAAATAAAGGGCCTTAGATTAGTTTCACTTGCTGAATATTATCGTGCAAATGGCCGGAAAGTTTTGCAAATTGGCACCATCTTATGACTTACCGTTAAATATTTAACTCAATAGGAAAATGTGCATTTGATTGGAGATGAGAAATATTCATTATCTGTTCTAATTGATATAGTGACGGTATAGCAGATTAGCCATTGAATTTGTTTTTGAAAGATATAACTAAAAATGGAATATTATACCGGCTGTTTCATTTAAAAAAAATATATTGGAGTTGACGTCAAATGAATTATAACGGTTATCATGTTAAAAAAGCAATATAATAACTTCTCCAATGTCAACTTTTCAACAGAAAGCTAATAAAATACTTTCTTGTTTAAAAATGAGTGATTATATTACAATAGAAACTGCACATACTTCTGAAGTCCAGATAGATTGTTTGTTGTATTTTTTGGAAATTGTACCTTTCTGTTATTTTTTTTTTATTTAATTTAATATGGAAATTGGCAAAGAATCTATAGTTTTACGAGAACCAAACTGTTATTAATAAACAGAGGTAAAATCAAAAATAGACGTTGAAAGCAGTATCACGAATTAGAGTGATGAGGGTTCAAATTTGACATGTACAGTAAGTACCTCCCAGAGAAAACAAGTTTTTGTAAAATCTTCAAAACAAGCAAATAATAAAAAGAAATATATGCACAAAGAAGTTATTGCTCAAAAAAATCCCCGAATAAAAATGACATTTAAAGTATTACAGCAACATGTGTAATGAAAATTTTGATACTGAAATATAATTTAATTTTTGAAGCTAAAATGAATATGCATCAAGGTACTCCTCAATCTCCTACTATTAAAATCTGAAATCACAACTCTGCCTATTAAGTTCTGGTTCTGCAAGTACTCCTATTCCAAATCCAGCCTCCTCGATTATTTCTTTGCAGCCTGATCTTTCCAGGGGTGGTCCCTGTATCAAGTTATTCTTAACATTTCAAATTTTACACTCTTAGTGAAAAACTGTCGTCGCTATCTTTTTTAGGAATATACTTTACTTTCTTTAATTCGTGCAATCCAGGTGACAAAATTAATTTCTAAACCTATATACTATCCACGTCTTAACTTGCTCTTTTCGGTAGATTAGTACATACCTAAAAATGTCAAGGGAGTAGCCTATAAAATAACCTATTTAAAATAAACAATGTATTGTCTACTTACCGGTAAACCTGGAAGTGAGAGGAAGCTGATAATATTTTGATTAAATATCCTCCGCAAATCTGTTGTATACAAATTTCAAACTATCAATTAAGAATACGGAAAGATAAATAATACTTATCTTTCCATATTTATTGTGAATAATTTTTACAAAGTAAGAGTTGAAACAATTAATTTAATTAAGAATACTTTTCCAGATAAGTTAATTTTTTGTAGGTAGTCTAAGAACAACGCAAGATCTTTTAATGTCTTGTTTATTTGGAAGACATTTCTTGTTATTAAAATCAGTATAAATCGATTGAGTATGAATTACAATTAGTTTATAGTTTACATAGAACATATTGCATTTTTTATTAAAAGCACTGAGAAAATCTATTTTACAAGCAATGTAACAATTTCTGCATTGAAGTTTACATGCTTCCTAGATTTACAGTATTTCACTAAAATTTCATATGTAGAGTGAAATAGTATTTTGACCTTTCTTTCACATTCATTTCGAAACTATTTAAAAGAAAAATTATTGGAGTTAATTGCTCTGTAACCTATACTTTTAATTTCCTTCTTACCCATCGTGATCCTAAGTAAGTACTAAGATCACAGGCATGAAAGGAAAAGATGGAGTGTGCTCCAAAGTCACACTCCCAAGTGTGAAACTAACGATAATAAATACAGGGTTTAACTGTCATTAGTGCCACATTTCATCTAGGGAGAATCGTCTTAGAACAAACTCCGGCAAAGCTATAACTTTCAATTTGAGCTGGCATTGAATAACTTAATATTATAAGAGTGTGGTAAATGAACAAAAAAAAAAAACTAGAGATAATACTATGATACGAATGAAAATATTTAATTTTATTTTCCTTTTCTTTACTTGGTGTACCTCATTTAAATAATATCGAAATAAATTTGGTAGAGTGGCAATCACTAAAAACACCCTCAGAATTTGAAGGTTTGATAGAAACATGATTTTGATTTCCTTTCTTAATTTATTTCCAGTAGCACTGAAATCATAAAGAACATATTGATTGATATAAGGTTTTTTTATAAATAGAATATCTTGACAGTATAAATTATATAAAACACATTTTTACGTCAACAATGTAAAGGTAAATTTATTAAAATAACTTTAAAAAGTTACACAAAAGGAAACATTGAAAAGTCTAGTGGTGAAAATTCATTTTTCACATATAAAAACAACTTAAAATAACCTAATTACTGTTGGCAACGATTTAAAGGTTTAACTTTATCTGGCTGATATGCCACAAATTACAGCAATAAAAAACGAGCAACGTTCCAATATACAGAACTAACAACCAGTTGTAAGAATTATTTCTAATGGTCACTCATTATACAATATTAGACGAACACATGAACAATCTGGTACTTCTATGGGAGGGTATTCTTACAAAAGGGTATAAACCAAGCCACTTTTTAATTGCGTATTTTATTCTGAAAACTTTTCGGTTTGATATAGATATACTCGAAAATATCACAAAACACTTATATATAATTATCATTACATGAGTTTGTGTAACAAATTAATTTCATCTTTAGTGGAACTGTTAAACTGGTGAAGAATTCGGGTTTCTATCGACTCAGAATTTAATAATTTATCCAGTATCACGACGTTTTTAGCGTGCATAACTGAGAAATTGATAAATCCTGAGGAAATAGCAATTTAAATATAATAGAAAATATTTAATACTCTTATTTTAAGCAGAAAAAATAAAATATCGCAGCCACTCTAAATTATAATAACTTGAAACCAAAAAGTTGACAAAATTTTATCAGTTGCCAACGTTTTTTTTTTCATTAACAATTAACGTCACTGCATAATTTTATAATAATTTTTGTATTTTAAATTGAACGTCATAAAGATAAACAATGTAAATAATAGTAAAATCGCAATTATAAAAATATAAATTATTTTAATTTTGGAAATGATTAGTTTTATGCTAAAATTTCCGGTTATTTGACATTTAATAAGATATATTTTTTTAAAATTTTATGACGTACAAATAAAATCAAAAAATTAATCAAAATATACTTGTGTGATGTATAAGTTTAAAATTGTTTATCAACTATGTATATATATCGCGCTATGTATTTACAATAAGTTGTGTTTATTTAAACAAAAAAAAAAAGAAACAAATAGGAAAAGAAGAAAAAATTTACAATTGCTATTTATAATCAAAAATCGCAATACAATAATAATAAAAATTTTGTGTAATAAAAAAATCACTTATGTACAAAAACAACTACACAATTTTTAAAATTTTCTTGATCTACATAGTCCTTTTAATCTTTTATGTTTTTATTAATTAATAGTAAGCGAATATGGGAAAGATTACTACAACTACGCCCATCACAGTAATTTTCTTTTCTTCTAATATGCCTTGCAATCGTCAAGGCCTATGGAATCTGAAATAAAACGAGTAATTTAGTGAAACATGTAATTTTTCTATGAAAAGTTATATGATCTGCAAAAATGTATTTGCTTATATTACACACGTTTTTAGAGGAACATTCAACCGAGCCAATGTTCTGCGTTTATTCTGTTATGGAAAAAAAAATTGACATGAGCAAGTGTGTTTGTATTTTATTGTTTTTGAATTTTCATTTTTACTTTTAATCCAGTTGCATATTACATTTTGTTTTATTTGGGTAAAGTTATACGTTACTTTTTTCGTATGCCTACTTTCTGCAAAATTACTATCAAAATTAAATTTTAAAAGTTCAAATCTAAATTAATAAGATCTCTTTGATTATTGTTGCAGCCCTGATGGTGACAGATAATCGCTAAAACTCCAGTATTTAAAAAAATTTAAGTCTTGTGATTTTTATCCACATTTCACAACTTTTCATTATTTTACTTGGCTTTATTCTTGTTAAAGTTAATATTTTTTAACTAAAATGTAGTTGTGTTTATGACAACTACAAAGTTATTTTACTGGGTTAAGCTCATAATTTGGGGGTAAAAAATAAGTTGTTTCGTGCAAATGTCCTGATTGTTTTATACTACAAAGTGAAATAAGTCGCAGAAAAATCTATTTTAGAAAACATTTCTAAAGGTAAAATGTAGTTCTTTTTCTTGAGATTAAATCTTTAAACATTTCTAGAACTTTTTATAAACATTTAAATTTTCCCATTTGTCATATTGTCCATACAAATAAATATAATACTGATTTATAGGAATCTCACCCAAAATCAATTTATTCAATAACCAGAAGTTGGCTATTAAAAATAATAAAACAAGAAATAGACAATACACAAGCAACCATTAAATAATCTCCTTTTTTAGATATAAGGAGTATTTCCAAATAAAAGTATGCGTTTTTAGGTGATACAAAATAAAATTATACAATTAAAAATATTTAAAATTCTAATGAAATATTATAAAACTCTTGTAAATAATGAAAATCGGAGTTTAATTGGACTACCCTGTAGATTTATTTGGTATTAAAATATATAATGCTAGTTATAAAAGTAATTTACATCCAGAAAAATTTAAGAAAATAGTATATTTTTCAAATTTCAATTGAAAACCGTTTAATTATAATTATTCATTATAATGTTGTATTTTAATATATTTTAAGTAAGTAAGCTGAATATGGACAAATTATTAGTCAAATACAAAATTCATTTGTGATGTACTTCTTACTTTTCAGTCCTACCACTCATCCAAATAAACCACCGATACATCCAATTTGGTGGGAATATTTTTCCTTTGCGCTAAAGTATTGTACATTAAATAATTTAGCATATTGGGGCTAACTCCCCCTTCTATACTCCTCTTTCTACGTTTGACGATAAGCTTAGTTCTAACTTTATGTATTCTGGAAAAAATGTGTAAAAGAAACCTATTCAGTAAAAAATGATGAAATAAAATTAATTATACCTTATTATTCGTTAATAATTGTATATACTTCAACAGCAAACGGATTTTATTGGCGAAAGTGCCAAAGCAACAATAAATACTATTTAATAATTCTTATATTGAGATGAGGGATATAAAGGGTGTCAATTTCAAAACAAAAATCAACCTTCAGAGCTATAGCCTATCCAAAGTATTTAAATTTTGGCCAATATTTCGTTGATTATCAATCAAGAGAACCATAAAAATTTAAAGTTTCTTTCTAAGAAATCTTAAACGTCTTCATTAATTTTTTCGATTTTTTTCCAAATATATTAGTTCTATAGTCCAAAAGTGTCCTAAAACAAATTTTTTTACATACTACAGATCTATTCAGAAAATATACTCTAAACAAAGGATGAGCTGCCTCCTAAATGATTAAGAATTAAAAAAAACAAAAAGAAACAAAAAAAAAACAACAAAAAAAACAAAAAAGTTACATAAAGAGTTCCTATTGAATTTAGCTTATTGTTTGTTTGTTTGTGTTACTAGCCTATTATTATATCTGTCCCAAGCGAAAGTAATCACTCTGAGTCATTACCCGGCAATGGCTCAGAATATTGATTCTTGATTGGGAGAGCTGTACATTTCTGTATTCACTTACACCCGGTTTCATAAGTTTTTATATTATAACTTTAAAAAATAAATTAATATTCAAATACAGATTTACTAACTAAAATAAATCTTAGAATAATGCAAATTATTTAAATCTTACTTAACCCGGTTGACCTTACATTTAATTAATTGGAGAATGCTATCCATATTTCAAAAATCATCTTGTATATTTTTATGTACTGGTAATCAACAAAATTTTGACCAAAATAATCTTTACTCTTTATCTTCATATCCAAATTATATTTAATAGAAGTTGTTGTTGAGGTTTCTATCTCTTCACTGAAATAGTTATATTTTTCCTTTTTATGAATAATACTAGTTCTACTTTACTATTTACGATATCGATAGTATTTTTATCAATTATATTAATTTTAAATTATACCGTTTTATTGTTAATCTTGTTACCTTGTCAAATGTCGGCTATCCTCGTGAACCGACATTTCCGAGCTTTTGAACTCATTTAATTCTTTTCTGATCGCTGCCTTGTCCTTAGGTGTTAATCTCGTCCAAGGTTTGTCCGCCCTACGATCGTAATCATGTGCCTGAGTAACTTCAATGTAATCATTAAATCTAATAATTTTCTTCTCTTTCAGTTCTTCAACTGTCGGCCTGAAACTCAATTTTCTTAAAAGGAATCGCTTTTTCTCTTCTTTTTGCTTCTTCTCTTCTGCTGGACTTTGTTCTAAACGAAAATAAATATACATCAGTTTAGTTATGTAAAGTCTGCGTTGTTGTATGATTATAGTTCCTTGTTTTCAGGATTCTATTTTCAGACAATATGAAAACCCGCGCTATGTAAAAAGTATGATTCAATATTTCTGTTTGTCCCGAGGAAAACTACGATGAGAAGGAACATATATGCATTTAGGGACGCAATTTACGTCTTTCAAAACAAAGTATTTGTAGATAAAATAATAAATGTAACTAAATAAAAATGCTAGAACGGAATGCGGAAGCGAAAATAGAAATTATATCAAATATATTGATTTCGAGAAGACATTCGACTTATTAAAAGCTTTTAAACAAGTGCGACATGTTACAGCAACAATTGAAAATGAAGTAATATCATCTCAACAAATAGAAACAAATCGAGGAGTTTTTTTTGTATGAAAATAGCTTCTAAATATATATTTTTTTATTTATAAGGATATAGATGATGGTAATAAGTATATTTTTCTTCACAACTCACTTTTCAAAATATTCCTCTCCTCCAACTCCTCCTGTGTAGGTCTCATGCTCAACCTCCTGATCAATCTTGCTCCAATGGCCTCTTTAGTCTCCTGTCTCTCATTATCCGATTGTATTTGCAGTATGTTTCTGTTAATTAGCTCCTGCCTGTCGGGCCTAAGAGCTAATTTCAGGGACAAACTTTCCTTCCTGGCCAGTTTGATAGCCATTCTCCTTTCTTCTGACAACGATGAATCTTCATCTCTATATTGGATTGGACCTAGGAAATAGGAATTGTTATAAATACAACATCGAATTGTTCACTTCACCTAACCGATATTATCGAAAATTTTGGCAAAATTAATCAAATGTTCTTATTTCTTCAATTTAAACTTACCGTCATTAGAATCACTGTCACTTTCATCTTCTCGGATGACAAACGGTCTGGCATTTTCCTTATTTTCAATTGTGGTCGGTAAACCAAATCTTACAGGTTTACCGCTACTGAAATGGAATAAATTAATCAGTTAGATGTAATTACGAAGATGTTAGTTAAGACAACTTGCTGAAGAACTAATGTTTTGTAAATATACTTGAAATGTTTAATTAAATATAATTTGTTATACAATTCAGTCACCATAAATGAAATAAAATTATTTTGCCGTTATTTTTAAGATGAAATACGTCAAGTTTTGAACTCAATTATATTTTTAATGAAGGATCTTTATAATTGAATATATTTGAAAGCTTTTCGATAAGCAGAATTCATCGACCTATAATATTTATAATCTAAATGTACAAATTGAAATTTTGTAGTTCTTTAGCATTTTCCTCTAAGAAAATAATAACAAAAGGCTTGAATCAGTTGGTTGTGTTAAATTAAAATATATGATCCATTGAAAAAAAATGGTACTGGCTGATCTAGGGAACGTAAAATTGAGTTGGAAAATTAACGTATGACAGCGATTTTCATAAATTTCTCTAATACCAGCAGAAATAATTATAGCAGTTATTGACATAAAATTGGTTTAAATATTAAATAGAAACAATATTGGAGCTTATAATGCATGTAAGTATTATTTTACTCATTGATACAGATTTAAGAATTTTGGGTTAAAATATTCTTACAAAACACTAATAAAATATTTAATTTAATAATATGTGCTTTAATAGAAGTGAGTGATAAAATTAAAAGAAAATTAATTATAATTTGGAGCTAAGAAGAATATAGCAAAGGTTACATACAATATGTAAACACAAACAAAGCAGTATAATAGTTAATAAAATAATAACAGTAAGAGAAGAGTAATAAAGAAGTATGAAAAATTAAAATACAAAACATTTAAACCTCTTTGGTATAAAAGGTCCAGAAAAGCTCCGTCGTAGCCCTATTACAGCGGTTCTGTACGAGGTCAAAATTAAAAAAAAAGGGGTTTCCAAAGGTGCAGGTTTTGAAATTATTTTCAATTTCAAAGGGCAGTGAACCAAATAAATATAAGTTGAACTGATCCTACTTTTTAAATGGAATGCCCTATTTTTGTTGTAATTTAAACAACGTTCTTTCTATTTCTATAAAACAGATCAATTAAAAAGTGGTTTAATCTTAAATAATTAATTTTTTTTTTGTTCAAAACACAAATTTGCAATCTTCCTTCTGCATACGTTAACGTTTATTTTTAATAGCAATATTGGCAGAAGTGTTTGATAAAAGTTATTATTCAAACTTTCATTTTTTTAGTTTCTATGGGGTGGTCGCAATAAAAATTAAATTTGATAAATCCCATCGTTGAAAGCCGTAAATTACCATTGTTTATTGTTTTACTTATACGGAAGTAATAATACTACAACGAAGCTTTGTCGAATCCTTTAAAAGATACCAGAAGGTCTCGGTTATTAGTACTTGTTGATTTTTGTGGTATTATATAGAAAAAATAAGCAAAGGGTCTTAAGACCAGATTTTTCTATCGATTTCTAAATGCTTGTATCAAATTAAATATCATTTAACTCCCTAATTTTTTTTTAAATATGAAAATAGTAAGTATATAATCATAATTAAATGATTTGATCGTGATCGTGATAGATGATCTGACGAAAAGTATGAATAAGAAAACTACACCTAATTATATTTACCATATTCTTATCCTAGGCCTCAGATGCGACCTTCTGTGTCAAGAATAATAACATAAAAACAAATTAGAAATAAAGTAAAAACCAATAGATTTTTACACACTATCAACTAAAATAATTTTTAAACGACAATGGTCAATAAGTCTAAAAAATCAATTACAAGTGTATTTCCCTACTGTTTTAAAGTATATCCTTAAGGATACCACTAATTTTTCTGTTAAATGCAAATTATTTACAAATTTTTGTTTTAAAATAATTACCAATTCTAAAATTTCGGATGTGCAACAGATTACCGAATAATTGATTGCTTTTATTTATATTTTAACAAAGTGGGGGAAAACGGTGGTCTAAATACAATCAATACCAGTGATGTAATTTTTTTTTGCCCACTCTTGTAAATAAATAGTTGACGAATACTGTTTCTACAGGACCGCCTTATTTTTAGAGATGTTTCTCAACTTTTCCCCAAATTTTCACATATTTTCACCGAAGCCCAATATCCATGTGAAAAATGCGGGGTCCTTTAAATTTGGTCAGAGCAGTACTAATGACAAATTTCGTGAAGGTCAACCAGCAACTTCAAAAACGACAGAAAACAATGAAGATGTAAGAAAAATGATAACGGGGGGCTCATCACGTGACATACAGGGAAATTCTGTCTAGTATAGACATTGATATCAAGCAAATTAATCAAAATTTGCATGATCACTTAGGTGTAAGGAAAGTGGGGTCTCAATGAATACCGCATAATTTAACAGAAGGTCAAAAACATCAAATGGTACAAAAAAACATTCAAACAACATCGTTAGTGGTGATAAAAAACAACAATTCACTGTATGGGAGTTTTAAAATGAGGCAAAGCCAACAAAAGTGGGAGCTCGAAGCAAACGATTGCTTGTTTGTATCAAAAACTAAGCTTGTCGCTATTATCCTTTTAGAAAATCGCAAAAAAAGAATGTTACGTGGTACACAACTATTTGTTTACCAGAAGTTTTCTCTAAAAATGAGATAACTCAATAGGAGACATCACATTGTACATTGTACATTACTGGGGCTTGAAAAATATTGCTAATATTTTTATTTACATGTAAAATGCTGTTTACAGCTGTTAGGTAATATCCTGTTAGCATTAGAGCTCAATAAGAACACTTACTTGAAACTAGAATTGTACTCTTGTTGTCTCATTGTTAGAGGTCTGTTTTCTTGCGTTGGTGTTCCTTGCGGTGTTCCAGGTCCGCTGTTTGATTTTTTCTTCAAAGCAGATTTTAAGGGCATGGCATGGAATTTGGGTTCTTTTGCAGGAATCTCGTCGACGCGGCTCGTGTCGATTGAAGGATCCGGTTGGGGCATTCGGTAATATTGGTCGTCATCGTAATCGACGTCCTCCTCCTCTTCTTCATCTTCGTTATCTAATGATATTTTATTACAAATTATATTTTTATCATCGAGTCTTAATGTATAGTGCGTCATGAAAAGTGAAATAAATATTTGTTTAAAAAATATATAATAACTTACCATCGTAATCGTAATTGTGATGGTTGGGGGGCGGTGATAGCCTGTTGGGTATTGGGCTCGGCGAGCTGAACATTGGCGGTGGCGGGATAGGGCCGATTTCCGAAACGGGAATGGGCGGTTCGGGCAATTCCGAGAGCATGAATGACGGTATTCCGACGCCCATGGGCAGGTGCGGTGGCGGAATATTGTGGAGATGCTTTTCTTGGGGCGGTGGAGTGCTGCCTGGAGGAGCCTGGCCGTCGGTAACTGAAAATAAAACAAATAATATTAAGGATGATTCGAATTATGTACGAGGTCTGTTGCTTTAATTTCGGGATATAGCACCACCACTGTAGTTACCTGATGAAAGAGTCAGAAGTTGAATACATTGGCCATTCGAGTACAATTTAATTTTAAAGTAACAAATCGCGAGCATTTTTGAATAATACGTTTGTTTATTTTCGATTAAAGAGAAGTGAAAACATTGTACGGATGATTTAAAAACTGCTTTTGGCGACGAGGTACTATCAAGAAAAATTGTTTTTCGTTGGCATCAAAACGGATGCCTCAAGCTCTTAATCTGATAAGTATCAAAATTCATTATTATTAATTGTAAATAATAATAATAATAATAATAACTAACTAAACTATTATTATTATTTATTATTTAGGTGCGTTAATTACAATTGGCAGTTTTTAAAGCTTGACAGATAATATTAACCTTTTATCTATTCAGTCTTACAAATACTATTTGTGTTCTGAAATTATACTTAATATTAAACCTCGTGTTTAAGTATATTTAGAGACAGATATTTACTTTGCTGAAAATACTGAGTGTTAATACATTCATTTGGATAGTGAAGGTTTTCTACTAAAAGAGTTCCTCCAGAATCTGCAGTATGTGTATAGACGATACATTATAAAGGGAAATATATTGAAAGAATTTTTGAAAGAACTAAAATTGTATTTCTGGTACAAAATATGACAACGAAAATAACTTTACACATGACGAATTTTCAACTAAAAGTCCAATTACCAAATAACAGTTTAGAGACATTTATTCATTTTCTGGACTCATTGTAGCCTAACAAGGTTTTATTATGTAACCAAGAGGCATTTACTATCAATTTTGTGCAAGATGTAATGGACCAAATCTGAGGGCTCATTCAGTTTCAGAGGCTCGACATATATGAAGGTAAACATGTCATTTCAAACAATTTATCTACATGTCATATACATATTTGCCTGTCATCTGGAAGCCGTAATCTTCATTTTTTAAGGTTGCGCCTATGATAACTTTTAATTAGCACCTGGTAAACAAACTTTTACCAAATTTTCACATATTTCCACCGAAACACAATTGCGGGGTCCTTTAAATTTGGTCGGAGCAGTACTAATGACACATTTCGTGAAGGTTCACCAGCAACTTCAAAAACGACAAAAAACAATGAAAATGTAAGAGAAATTATGACGGTGGCTCATCACGTGAGTTTCAGGGAAATTCAGACTTGTTTAGACATTGATATGAAGCAGATTAATAAAATCGTTAGTGGTGATGAAGATGAACTGGAAACAAAACAACACTCCACTGTATGGGACTTTCAAAACGAAGCCAAGTCGACAAAAGTTACTCGAAGTCGGAGCGTTTTCAAGCAAATGATTGCTTGTTTGTGTCAAAAACTAAGCTTGTCACTACTACTGTCCTGTTAGAAAATCGCAGAGCAGTGGATGCTGAGTGGTGCATAACCATTTGTTTACCAGAAGTTTTTTCTAAAATGAGGAAAATCAATCGAAAACATTGCATCATTCACCAGGACAATGCAAACAACTGATTATTTAGCCACACAAAAGCTGAAATAAATGACCCAAACGACATTGTCAAAAATCAGTATTGCATGGTCAACGTTTAAAAATGCTGTGATGAGCGTATCATCTTCAGATTGGAAAAAATGTTTGGGTCTACCCCGAAATTAAAGCAGCAGCCCTCGTAAAAGGATAAACTGTAGCTAAAAATTCGTCTTTTCTGGAAAAATTTTGGAAATTCGATGGATCCCAATTCGGTAACTTACATTTCAAGCTTTCTAGTAGTCTTTGAACTACTAATATTACATTCTGCTCTTAAAAAGAGTGTTTGAGGTAATCGTCTGATGAGTCTCTTTGCTACTTCGTTATCTTTTGAGTATAGTGGAACCAATGCTTGTGGGTAAACTTTCCATTGATAAATAAGATTTCAATAGTTGTTGTCATTTGACGTATATACTTACAATGTTCGCTGTGATAACACAACAATCTCCTGGTGAGTTTTCCGTGTCCCAACGAACTCGGTCTTTCCGGCTTACCGACTGGCCCGACATTTTCCATTCCGGGAGGTTGAGTGACATGCAATGTCGTTTCTCCGTTTGGAGAAAGAGCGCCATTCTGTGCCGCTCCATCAGTCTTTTCTTTTTTCGGCTCTGTAACAAAAATAATTTTTATTGTGACTATCTATGTAAGTGCAATGGGTCGGGAAAACTTGAGAGCGAAAAAGGTAAAGTGGAAACTGTGAGAAAAATCATTAAAAGAGGCTACAGACGCTGAGTGTTTGCATTTCACAGGATCTTGGCGTGGAGAAGTTATTTCTTTGTTCGCATATTTAAAAACATAATTATCAAGTGTCTCATTGTCATTAGTGTCCGATTAAATCTGTAAATACAATATGAAACGGTGCCTACCGTTCAGAACTATATTTTAAAATATACAGGGTCGTGCATATATAATAAACTTATAATTTTTAAATGTTAATTGATTTTTGAAATAATTTGATTAATCCTTTTTGAGCTCTGTAGGCAAAATCATGTTAGAGGGTGCAATCTTTAGAAATTGAGGGGTACTTATTAATTTAAAAAAATGTAACACCAGTTTAATGGGTCGAATTATATACAAATTACAAGAAAATATGTGGTCCACTTAATTATAAAATTTCAAATCCAATGAAATACAAAACATGCATATGTAATTTAATTATGTTTTATAATTCTGTTTCATTTTGTGAGAGATTAGGAGAGTCTCCTTTTTACGTTGAATTTTTTAACATTGTTGTTTTCACTGTTGTTTTATTTGGTAAGTTTACGAATGTATTTTATATAAAATATGATGTTTTTTATATTCTTTTCAGACCTGAAGGTGACCTTAAGGAGTCGAAACTAGTTGTCTTTAAATAAAATGTATGTGGTTTCATTTTGTACTTCATTGGATTTGAACCTTTGTACCACATTTGAGTGTTATGGATAACCTTCTGTTTTTTAATTATAAAATTGTATTTTCCAAAATACCCACATTAAATAAGAGCATGCTTGATTAATTTTTTTGCTAATAATATATGTATATAATAAATATATAATATTTTTAATATATTAGTATAAAAGAAAATTACTTTAAGTTAGTATTTCTAAGTATTAAAGTTCAAAATATGTAAGTTAGAAGTAGTTTCAAATTTACTACTGTTATTTTTGGACGAGCGAAACAATTTTAACCTGTAATGATTGTGATTCATATTTAAAGTATGAAAGAAAGATTGATGTTAAACGACAAATTAGTGTGGAAACGTGTTTTCAAGGTAAATTTATTGGACTCTAGAATACAGCTGTTAATAAATGTTAGTTATTTTTTTCATGGCAAATAAACGGCGGTAAACATAGAAACTAAAATAATTAATGCCAAAAGACAGATTCATTTGTTCAGTCAGTAAATACAACCCAAAATAATTAAATCAAATCTACAAGTTAAATAACCTTTAATATTAAATTTTCTAGGTTTAATTAATAAATATATTTTATTGGTACCCTTTGGACTGCGTAACGTTACCATGTTTTTAGTGCCTTACAAAGTTTATTTCAAATATTTTTTGTATATTCAATAATAACAATAAAGGGTGAATAATTTATAATGAATAACTCTGTATATATTTCATTAATGAATATGTGCAAAGTGAAGCAGTGCGTAAAGACGAAATGAAATTTATTTTAAAATCTCGTTTTATTAGTAAAATTTGCTTGACGCATGTAGTTTTATTTTGGAAGACGTCAAGAAATAAACATTTATTATCTTATAAACACTAGGTAAATTTGATAGTATTTTTAATAAAATATATATACATATCTCCATTATTATAATCAATAATTTTTATCATTCATTTATTTCAGAAATTTTCACGGGAGCCGGAAAGAATTTAAAACTAATTTTAACTTGTCATATGTTTTTGCATTGCATTTTATTAATGAGATCAAGTCAATAAACTACACCATCATAAAAATATTTTCTAATCGTAAAACTCAAGGTTCATTCTCTCAAAACATATAAATCGAACTTGATCCTGTTTTTTTTTTAAACATGTTGACTAAAATTTTCCAGAAATTTCCATCAATAAAAACAGAAAACATAACTATTTTTATAATCTGGATGCCTAATAGCATTTAATCAAATCCTTTGCTTCGGAATATCGTTAAAAAACTTCAAAACAAATTGCTCACATTAAACAGAAACCAAATTAATTTATGAATGAAAATATTACACATTTTATTGGTGCTTTTCCAAAATTATTAACGTATTAACATGAATGAAAACGATAACAGATTGTTTGTTGGAATTCCAAATAAATACCGGATGTCCCTATATATAAATCCTTACGCTAATGTGTGTGGAATTTGAAGGTAAAAGATTTCCGATTCTGTTGTTTTTACCGATTTAAATAAATCTAATTGCATTCTTAAACAGACAAGATCTAATCTAAATTTACTCTATAATTTCGTTAATTTGTCGACGCACAGAATTTGAATTGAGTAATAAATAAAATCAGCTTTAACTAATTAAAACTGGTCCTACCCTTAAACGACGATCCTTTCTTGTGTCCCGGGGGCAGGAAAGCAGCCGGTGGTGTTATAGGTACGGCGATATCCCACTGGGGCACAATATCCGGTTGCTGCAGTTGTGCCTGGTGGGTACCTCCCCCCAAAACGGGTAATTCTAGTTTGTGTTGCTGTTTTTCGCACCTCCTGCGGCGACGGCGACCAGCAGGAGTGAATGTTTTTACCAAGAAACCGACTCCACTCATTTTTAATTTCGTTGGTTATTGTCACATTGTTTTATTACTACGTTAGGTTTTTTGACTGTTATTTAATGTCAGTTATCACAAATGTACAAAAAAATAATGAAGTTATTCATATTTGACTTTTGGTAATAATTGTGCACAACAGGGCTCGTCAGACTATATTTGCATGTTTAAATTTAATCAAACAGCTACAGTCTTATATTATTTATTATACAGGTTTTTAGCGAATATAATGCGTATTTTTAAATGGCATGTAGAACAACAAAATATTCTAATACAATTTTTTTTAACGTCATTAGTTTACACAAAAATTCACTTTAAACATTTATTCGAAAATTTATACGTGGCAACACCTCACACCTTTAATAAAAATATGTGCTTTGTAACCAAGGAATATCTACTGGATGAATCATAAAATTGGGTTAGTTTGCAGATGATTCGGATCGTTTAATCGTTTGGTAAAGTAATTTCAATAATTCAGTGAAAAATAGCATTTCATTCAAATTAATAATATCACCACTTATTAATTGAACCGCGATGTTTTGTGTTAGTGTCCCAAAGGTTGTTGGAAATGTATTACCAAAAAAAAAGTAGTAGAATAAATAGTTTTCGGATCATCTAATAATTGCAATTACATTTTTTACTCTTCTACATCCCATTTATTCGATCATTCTAAATATATAAGTGTACTAAAATAAAAACTTATTTTTAAAACCTTTAAAAAACTATTTTTTATTATCAGCATTGAACTTGACCCAGTTATTCAAGTGTGGCGGTTTTGCGGCTGAAGTTGTTTTTCAGTAATTAATATTTATTATACCTCATCCATAAATATGTGCATTATTTTCGCGGACACCCAGTATATTTGAAACTATAACCGCTTGGTTAAATTTAATCAGAGGTTTCTGTCACTGTGACAATTGGCCAATATTGGAATGAAATTATTTCGGTCTTTCTTATACAAACAAGTGAAAGGATCATTAGTAATAAAAGCGTATGTATCGGCTTTTTTTATTATAAAAAATTGTACAAAGGCAAGCCTGAATATTTATTGTTTTGTTACGTGTCTAACTTGTTTTTATTCCAATTTCATGTAACTTAATTTGCCAGTATTGGTTTTATTCAATATGATTCCACCTCTATTTACTGATTTACTTACGAAAAAATATCCCAAAACATCCTCGGACAAGTCGTTATCGTTATTGAATCGTTAATTAACCAAACGATGCTTAAAGTCTTGTGCAAGAAATTTTTATTATATTTTTTAAATCATTATTTGGAATTTAAAACGTTTCTTGATGTTGAAAAATGACATTTCCCAGTAAATGTGGTAAATGAGTAAATGCTTTAATCTATTTCTATATCACAGAATAGATATTTTTCTATTTCGTATCGTAAAAATATTTTTCTCGCCTTATATAAATAACAAACTAAAAAGATTATTTTTAATTTCGGGTAACATGACCAGTTAAAATATCAAATTCAGCTATGTCTATAAACATAACTAATTATTTCGTTTTAATCAACATTAATTGATCAGAAAATTACGTAAATTTATCGCCCGTTTATTATACACAATAGTTTGATAAATCTATATCTACAATCATTAGCAATATTCATCAAAATTCATGCTGTAATAATGATTTTGATAAGATTTAAATTAGCTAAATTCATTAACTCTAACGACACAATTAACCTCATGTATACGAATCAAATCAAAATGTAAATTGCAAAATGGAATTATTACATTCTTTAGTAGATTACAATGTTACTATTTACAGGGCTGAGGAAAAAATTACCAGAACATTTTATTTCAAATACTATATAAAATATATGAAAAATTTTATTAGAGTAAATTTTTCGTGCAACCCTACTTAAGTCAAAATTCCGTAATTTTGATCAACCCTGTAATATTGTTTCATGTTGATTTTTCACTCCCCATATCCCTAATGTTTCTCATTATTTAATAGGTTGAAAAAAAATATATGAAAATTCGGTTTTAGGTTTCATTTTAAATAACGTCAACTAAAACTGAAATAAAGGTCAAAAATGCAACATTTTTCTATTTAAGGTATATTCATTCAAGTTCTATTTTAATTACTCATTTTTAATATACTCTGAAGATATATATTTTAGTTACAGTAACAAACAGATTAAAAACTTCATTATTGAAGAACTTCCGAACCAAACTAAAATTAAGCTAGATCTGCAGTTTTAAACCTTAAGCAATAAAGATTTAGTTTACATTGTGTCGGGCAATATATTTCCCAGGTGCATTAAAATTTAATAACGTTAAAAGATAATTCCGATTTTATTATAGAGTTATTAATTATTAAGATTTCTTTTGCTTTTTAATAAAATTTAATCAAACGATTCTAATAGCGAAAAATCGACAATACTACAAGATATGTAATAAATACATTTTCGACATTCTTGAAACTGTAGAAATTATAATAAAAAGAACATTTGTAAAAATTATTGTAAGTAAAATGCTAGTGGCATTTAAAATGCCCTCGTTGTTGTACATTAGTTGTAAACTTAAGTGATATTCTAAGCGTCGTTTGGTTCGCTAACCAATCAATAACGGTAATTATTGTTCAGCCTACTCGGGTTTAATAAAAATTAAGAGAAGAAAATCTTAGTGAGAATGTATTAAAAATTAAAATTATTATGTTTAAATTAGTACAAAATAATTTCTAAAATTTATACTATACTGGAAAAAAATTATTATTTTATAAACAAAACATTCTTCATACAATAAAAAATATATACTTAATATTAAGAAATTTATATTTTAACGAATTAAAATAGGAGTTTAATAAATATATTCATTTTTTTTATAAGGAACCCCCTCTTATCTCATTAATTAAAACTTTATAAAACAATGAAAGAAAAAGAACTTTTTAATTGATACTCCATGTATGATTTCACATAAAAAGCTAATTAGAAAAAAGAATAGCCTATAATTAACGAAAACTAGAGATTATAAAAAAATAGTTATTCTATCTTCAAAAATTTAAATAATTTCAAGTATACCCGGTAATTAATAAGTAAAAGTCGATATAAATAGTGAATATTTTACTACACTATGATAAAGGCATACACACTTTTGTTAATATTTTTTTGTAGTTATAAAAAAAAAAGCTTTTGTGAAATCAAATGGAAACAAAAACGATATCTTAATGCCCTTCTCTTGCTAGGTCAAGGATATTGACAAAAGCCGCGCCCTAAAATTTATTTAACAAATCAAAATATCAAAGCTTTAAGTAAAAAGCATTAAAGCAAATTTTTTGTAAAACATTAATTATATGATATGATTATATGAAAAATATATTTTAAAAAATGTGTATATATGTATCTTTAAATACCGTAATAATTTTTAATTAATAATATTTATATTTTATGCCAATCGGAATCAAATAATTTTAAATTTGTTAAATAATCCTAAAATGTTTAAATAAATCAATTTGACAATCTAACTATTAAAATTACAATCACACACTTTAAAATAAATTGTATCCCCCGAAACTACAATAGTTACATAAGATAAGTTACTTAAAAATTCAAGGTCGAATCTCACCCTAAAACAATTAAATTTTCACTTTTGAATCGACCGAAATCATCAATAAAACTAGATTTATTTCGACGAAAATAGATGTTTGCGCTGTAAAAATATGTCGATAAATCACGTTTCTCGCGTTTTATTTACAAAATTCTTTGTTGTCAAACAATCAAAGGCGACGAAAACCAACAGGTCTCGACGCGGGTTCCGATTCAACTGAGAAACGTCGCGGCGCTTTTAGGAAACGGATGCGACGCGATGATGCCAAGTTCAAATGTTCTGCTAAATTGGTTTTGAACTGCATTCTATGTGCCTTTCGCTAATTATGTTAGCATCATCAATTTAGTTTCATGTATCTTCTGGTGATGCTAAAGCGCATCAAGTGCAGAATTTTTATTTGGTGTTTAGGTGTTCAATCCTCAGGCAATACATACAATAAATCAACGGTTCTGGTCCCCAACGTAAGTAAATTGGTATAAATTTCAAAAAACAATTTAAAACTTACAAAATTTTGAAATTTCATATATTAAACGGCAGCCTACCATGCGACGTCTCCACCATTACCACCATCATTTTGTGAGTTGAAAGATTAATTATTTTCCCTACCAATTATTTTGGATGATAGAAAAATAATGGTGACTAAAATTATTCAATTTTTTTAGTACAGTCAATGCCACACAGTACACATAATATAGATATATTTAAAATTCACTCATTTTAAACAAGTTAAAATAATATTCAACTCACATTACTACACCCTGTACATTCTCCAAAATAATTTTATGCATGTAATTTGTCACGTCCGCAATTTATTCTTCAACCAATCAACATTTCGCTAATATTCGCTAAAAAATTGACCAATGAAAACTGCCCTCTCTGACCTCAGAATTAGCCAATGAGGAATAATATCCCCCAACGTCACAGCCACAGTTACTCCAGTTCAAAAAAGTGCTAAGAAGTCACTGACTGAATTTATATGTTTTAACAATAAAAAGTATTTGTATATGATTACAAGAATATACAGTGCGTTAAATGATTTCTCCGATTTTAACAACTTTCTTTGGAGCATCTGTGATATGTCCATTTGAATTAAGTTTTAGAATATCAACAGATTCTTCCAGTACCAGTTCTTAGATAAATCTGATTGTTTTATTTTAAGCCAGTTTGATTAACACTTCGTTCTTAATTATTACAGATTACTTCTTCTGTAGTTTATATTTCCTTCTAAATTCTATTTTTATAGTTCTTTACAACTGGGGTAGATTCTAGCTTGGAGCCTTATGTACCAATAATTTCTTCATATTATGTGAAATGTGGTTTACTTTGATTGTTTCATCAATCCCAATCTAATCAAGTTTTATCAACTTTTAAAAACAGAATTGGTCATAGAATCAGTGGTGGAAAACTTAACAAAGGATATTCAAGAAGCAACGTTTTTTGCCACTACCTCTAGGAAAATATCTTCCTCAGACAAAAAAAAATCGAGGAAAAGGAAGCTTGTGGAAAAGTGGCAACAAGTCAAAACAATACAGAAAAAAAATTACATAAATCAACCAACAAACTAACAGAAATGATAGAGGATGAACAAAGTCAAGGTGTTCCAAAATATCTGGAAAGTCTCACACCAACAGAGGCAACTCTTATAAGCCAATAAAAGATTAAAAAGTAGCGAAACAACACAGGATTTCAATCAAGAATGAGGACAATATCTAAAGAAAAAATAACAAAGAAAAAGCTCCAGTCTCCTCGAAACATCTATTAAGCGTATTCAGATTTTTTTCATCAGATCTATCTACCGAAAAGGAAAATGAGATAATTGGATTCCTAGATGTTCCATTGCAAATGTAACTGTCACAGCAAGTTCACAATTAATTAATCAAAACAGGTCACAATGAAAGAAGTAAACATACAAATTGCTCCAGGGTTTGTTTTAATTTCTGGTCAAGAACTACAAAAAAAGTATGAAAAATGCTACAAATTAATAACTTCCATCTTCAATACAAACTACTTTCCTAATACATGGAAAGTTGTTTAAATTCTCGTGATCCTTAAACCAGAGAAAAAGCCAGAAGACTTATCCAGACCTATAAGCTACCAATGCTTTCCAAAGTCCTTCAGAAGTTGTATGCCAAGAAAATATGATAATTGTAAAAAAATAATTCCAGAACACCAATGGTACCCTAATGTATTTGTCAATCAGTTAATAATTTAAATACTATACTATTTTATATCACAAATTCTAAATTATCTTCTAAGCAGGTTATAATTCATTTTAGTTATTTAAAAAAAAATAATTATTTTTCTAGTCCCAGGAATTGAGAAGCCAGTTTTATTGTAACTTTTTATTTTCCAGATGCTTTACTAACAACTACATCTAGTTCTATACTAAACAAAGATCATTTCTAAGTCATTTGGTATTTTTTTTTGGAATATATCTATATTAGTTAACTTAGATTTTAACTTATTTCGGTGGGTTTTGGCAACTCTGCATGTAACGCCCAGGATCGTTACATAGAGATGCTTTAGCTGCAGCATATTCCCGTGACGTCAGCGTCGGTAAAATTTTCCTGCTATTCGATTGGTGCTATTGTGTACCGGGTCTATTTACCAACAAAGTTAAAATCGAACGTGATCAGCATTCGAAATGTCCTTTTAGATTTCTTGACGGTCTTCTCGAAATGCATCTGGCAAACTTTCAATCTTAAAGAATTATGAATTTATTAGATAGAAATTAAGACGAGAAGCTGGCGTTTTTTTAAGTAACACATATTTTTATTATTTTGATTAAATTAAATATACGTGTAGAAATAGAAACGATAATAAATTGGATCATACAAGAAAAACGAGAGAAGAAAAATGATATAAAATAATAATTGATTATAGACAAAAACAAACCAAACAGAAAATGAAAATAAAGTATTATTTAAGTTTTACCTGGATTTTTTTTTGGAAAAATAAATTTGGCACATAAAAAATACTTAAAAGTATAGTATTTTCAATTATTTTACAATATTTCTACAGTTCTGTCTAAATTAGTTTCTGTATCAATTCGTTTTAGATTTTTTTACGATCATCATCTCGAAATGCGACCAGAACATTTTGAGTCTTAAAGTGTTATGAATGTATTAGACAGAAATTATAATGAGAAGCTTTTTAAATAAATATTTTTATTATCTTTATTAAATTAAAAATGCATGCAGCAATAGAATGGAAAATCATACAAAATAAACGAGACAAAAACAAGGTTTAAAAAAGAGTTGATAATGGGGAAAAACAAACCAAATAGGAAATGAAAATTAAAAAAAAGATTATTTAAGATTCACTTGGATTAAAATGAAAAACTTTGAGTCACAGAGAAATTAAAATGAGCTGCTACTTTTTTTAAATAAATATTGTTAAAATATATTCAGAACAATTTAATTTTTTGTGAAAAGGTAAATCGCAGGTCCATCAAAAATGCTATATTGGCAAAAAGTATATTTACAATGTGATATAAACAATAATACAAGATGACTTCAAAAAACAGATATAGAAAATATAATAGAAATTTTTCAGCTCATAATAAAGTACGAAATTTTACCCAACTCTATGTAAGTTTTTAAAAAGATCCCAGTGAAAATAAATATACCGATTAGGCAATGAAATGTTCTATAATATTATATCTTTATTATTTATCCATTCTAGTTGTATAAAAAAATTACTATACTTTTTTTGCCACCCAATAATCTAATACGTTTTTATTGAAGAAATATTTTTTGAATAGAAAACCCAGACGACCGTACTTCAAATAAAACCTTGTCGTCTACAGCGGTGTCTTTAATAATGTTTCATAAAAGTTTATAGTGGAATAAAGCATTAGAGCACAGGACCAGACATAGAAGTTATATAACGTAATTTACGTTGGAATTCCCTTCAATTTTAACATAAGTACATGCAAATTTAGCACACAAGACGTGTTATGCTATTAACAAGCTGCGAGAATGCGATTACCTTAAATCCACACTAAATTTGGTAGTTTGTTATACAAACACTTTCATAAACTTTTAATATCGTGGTTATTCGTATTACTACGTGTACAGAAAAGTTGAAATCAAATTAAAAAAAAAAACGGTCACCACATATAGCAAAATATATGTAATTAACTATAAAATGTGAAGATTGACTCTATCTATATCTTTTATTTAAAACATTCTTTCCTATTTCTCAAGATAACGGAGATATCAAACTTCGGAGTATAAGTTGATCACCTTGTATATATATTTGTGTTTTAAACTTAATTTCAGTTATTTTTAAATTTTTTGTGAGCCCAATTTCAAATTTTAATTATTTTTAATAAATTTAACTTTAACTGCAAAATAAAATGTTATTTATTTATCAATAACAAAAAAGTTCCCAAATACATACATGATTCAAGAAAAAACTATAATTATCTTTAGCTACTCTTATCACTTTTCAAGGTTTGGGTACGAACTCATGGGACATCCTGTATATGTGATCTACTATTTTTCATACATTCACATATTCCAAAAAACTAAATTTTTAAACAAAATACACTATATTTTTTTTTTGAATTACTGGTAACACTTCTTGATGGTGATTAAAGACTCAATTTCTTTGTCTTGTTATAAAACATGAAACAATTTCAAACAATTTCCTTTATTTGGTTCTAGCATGACTTTCGTCCTAAATTAGTTGAAAATGTGCTTGGTAGAAAAATAACATATGTGCTGGCAGTAAAATGAAATTGCTACTAACTTTAGTAGCCCGTAGTGTCCACCATAATGAAGTATTTTTAGATCGTTGTAACAAAACGATTTAAACTAAATTGCAGACTTAAAATTTTAGAGTTGGTACTAGTTATTCCCCGAAATTCATTTGCAACTTTTACATCGTTTCGTATATATTTGTGCAATCCTGTATATTAAATTTATGATAGTTAATGAAGTAAGTCTTCGAAAAATGGAATTCCTTTTAAATAATGAAAAAAGACTGGTCTAATTGCGTTCTGTGTCGTGTTTGTCGTTGAAAAGCTCAAGCCATGTCTTTCTTTTCTCTGGAGAGTGTATTTGGATGTTGCAGGAGGAAAAACCAATAAAAACCACTTGTTGATTAGTTTTTTTTTAGTGGATAAATGTCAACTGGGTTGCAATAATTCTTGACGAGAGTAAATAGAAATAAAATGTTCAGGTTGTCGTCACAGAATTTTATAGAGTCATCTAAAGAGAGTGTACCTTCGTTTTCACACTTAAAGGCATATAAAAGAAGAAAACGTTGTTATATTTTTATAGGAAGGAATCTGAGTGGAATTATAATTTGTGATATTTGATGATAATTACACATTTTGATTATCTTGCTTATATTAAAAATATGTGCAGAGGTGGAAAGGAAAATCAATTGAATCGTACTATAAAAACGAGATAAGAAAAAAAGGTATAAAATAAAAGTTGATAATATGGAAGAGCAAAAATAAAAAAGGGTTAACTGATATTCACTTTTATAAACTCTTTCTTTGTAATGAAAATAAAATTTTCGAACATACCTAAAACTAGCTGAAAGCATAACATTTTTAATGATTTTCCAATATTTCTACAGGGTCGGTAAAGCTCTGTATTACTATGACATAAAAAATTATAAAGGAGCTCTACGGTTTGCTTAGATGCAAACGTTGTTTTTTTTTTATAATTTAAATAGTTAACAAATTCCTGAACTTTATTTTGTTTTAAATAAACGAAACGATTACAAGATTTGTAATCTGTTTAGTTTAAAGAATATTTTCCGAAAACAGAGCTTCGATTTTAAGAGGACTTCATTTTCTGCAACGCGATATCTTTAAACGAGGTAATAAATATGGCGGCGGAGAGCCGAAAAGCCTCTAAGGGTTTCAGAGTAAAAGGGGTATTTAATACAAATTTATCGCGTTAATGAAAATTCATACAGCCTTTTGGAAAAATAGACTGAGTCAGCGTGTTTTCTTTAAATCCTCTCACGTATCAAAACAGTTCATGTAACAAGTCACTGAGACTAAATATTAAAATTGTACTTTTCGGTATAATTCAAAAAATGACGAACGCGCATTTAAAAAAGTGGTGGATGAACGTTAAAAACGGTGGAGGCGATTATGTTAGTCTAAAATACAATAAACTTGCTTGCTTGCTTGCTTGTTTCTAAAATCATGCGAAAAATTCAGTAAGAAGTTAAAATATGTTTTTTTATAAAAAAATCTCGATTCATACCATAAATAGATATCACCCCCAAAAGGACGGAATTTATATTGAGTTTTTAATTTTTTCCTCAAGTTCTGATTAATATAAAAACCTGAAATTTTTACTATTATAATTGATTTTTTTTTCATTTATTTTTTGTTTGAATGCTTTACGGGGTTGAATTCTATAAATTAAAAATATTATTCGGAATTCCTGTTATTTCTTGATTTTTCTATCTCTTGCTTTCCATGTAATTATTAATTTTGTTATTAATGTTATTAAGTGATATACAAAATTAAAAAATTAAAAATGTAATAAAATAGAGATGTAAGGACATAACATAAGTTATAATAAATGTTATAATATAATGGTAATAGTGAAAAAAATCCATAATTACCTCTTTAGGAGTTGGGCTGAGAAATTTTTTTATACTAGGAAAAACCACTCATAATTTTCAACGAGAAATCCCCTCCTGAATATTTTCACACGAATTTAGAAACTCTCTGTACAAAAACATTATAAAGAAGTAGAAATTAAAACATTTTTTCGAATACTTTTTGCAAAATATACTAATAAGTTTACATAATCGATATTTTATTTAGATTGTCGAAAAAAAAAATGAAAAATGGATTATGAGATCTAAAGTTACCACAAACAAATAAATAGAACTTTTTTTTTCAAACATTTCGTTTCATTTCTTTAGTTGTTATAATTATTATTACAAAAATATTTTTGTTAGTGTTTAATTTTATTAACTTAGTTATTAAATTTATTATCCCTCTGAAAGCTCTTATTATCTCTTAAAATCAATCAAGCTAAACTGAATAACATATTTCCCTCATATAAAAAATAATTAATTTGATTACCGCTTATATACCCCACATACAAACAAAGGCATTGATCCTTAATTTACCAAAATAAAATTATTTCTTAGCTTCGTAAGATAAATTATTTCAATATATCAGCAATTCCATTGGCTCTACATGTACAAATGTTTTCTCCTATCAAAAGAATCGCTTTATTACCTCGTCGATACGTCGTGGAAGCGCTCCTATAATTAATCAATTCGATTTTATTTCTATGGAGGCCTTTTTTATCGACCACTCAGGATAAATTGTTAGCTTGACTTAGCGACATCACAGCCACAAGTGGTGTTCTAATTTTATTTGATTCTTACAAAAATAGATTTTTTATTCTTTTGGGTAATTTTTTTTGCCTCTACTATTAGAAATTTGTTTAAAAATAAATCAGATTATATAGACAGAAGGAGTAAAATGGGGTTTAAGATAGTAGTAAATAATGAAATGAGGCTAGGATTTTCGGATCACTTTGTATACCTATATAAAAGTTATTTTAGGATAAGTTTGATTTTCCAATAAAAAAATTGCTTGAACGCGAATGGTTGGTTTAGTGAAATGAAAACCAGGATTTCTACCTCGTTGTTGATTTATTATACAGGGTGTCCCAAGAGTTCGTACACAAAACAAAAATGTATAATTTGTCCCTTTGTTATTGAACTATAGGGTTCTAAAGTTAGAAATTAAAAATGGTTTTTTATTTATAATTATGAAACTATTTCTTTGAAATTAATTAAAAATTATCCATTTATAGACATCATAAATGCGCACTTAGCGGCGTTTATCACAAATCGTCACTATCCTTGTGAGCTCAGGTACGGACTAAGTTCAATCATAAAGAGTCAAATTTTTTTCATCTTCTAAATATGACATCTAAATTCCTCAAACATTTTTAAAACAAAAACGTCCGCTTGTGAAAATTCGATAAAATTAACGGTTTAAAAGTGTGCAATTTTATCATCGCTCAGTACATCAATTGCGCATTTACATTTTTTAATAGATACGATTAAAGGAAAACAAATCTTTTAAATCGTTAATTTTGTCAAGTAATCAAAACAGGGTGTTTTACTTTTAAAAATGTTTGAGAAATTAAGGTGTCACGTTTAAAAGTGAAAAAAATCAAAGATGTAAAAAAATGCCTCATTAACCATTGTGTTTAGTCCGTACCTGAGCTCAGAAGGGTAGTGCGGATTTATTTATATCGCCAGTAATTGTGCATTTATGGTGTCTATAAGTGGTTAATTTTTGATTAATTTCAAACGAGTAGTTTAATAATTATAAATAAAAATAGCATTTTTAATTTCTAACCTTACGAAGGGCTGGCTTAAGGGACAAATTTTATATGAAGTACTATAATTATTTTTAACCCTTCTATCATCTCCTAAATTTTAGGTTTGAACTCCGGGGACATCCTATATAATGTACGCATATTTCATAAACTGTCACACAAATGAAATTTTTACGTAGATTTTTAATTTTCTTTAATCTAATATACTTATTATGTCATTTTATACTTGCTGGGTATTTTATGTTCTTGTCACTTTAATTGTTTTTACTAATGATCTATCTTAATACAATTTGTGCGCCGATTCCTAACAGTGGATGGAACTTGGATACACCATTATACACCAGAGACCAGAGACAGCAAAGGGTGAACAGGCTCCGAAAAAGGCGAAAATATTTTTTTCAGCCGGAAAGGTGATGTCGCCGGTTTTCTGGGACGCAAAAGAAATTCTTTTGGTTGACTACATTGAAAAAGGAAAAACAATAAACAGCGAACACAACGCTAATCTACTAGAATAGCTCTACCAAAAAATTCAAGAAAAAAGACCCGGGTTGGTCAAAAAGAAAATCTTCTTTCATCAGGACAATGCACCATGCCACAAGTCGGTTATTGCGATGACTAAAATTAATGAGCTGGGCTTTGAACTGGTACCTCACGCTCCCTACTCCCCTGATTTAGCCCCATCGGACTTCAGCCTATTCCCCAACTTGAATAAATTTCATGCGGGAAAGAAATATGCTACAAACTTGGAAGTGATTGGAGCGATATACAGTTATTTTGTAGAGTGGCCAGAATCGACCTACAGGGATGGGATAAAGAGTTTGGAACATCGATGGACCAAGTTCATTCAACTAGAAGGAGATTATGTTGAAAAATAAAAAAAAATATTCTTCTAAATTATTGTTTTCTTTGTTAGGTCGCCGATGAATCAACCCATCCTCGTATATTCAGTGTTCGTGTTCTAATAACGTCTGTAAGCTGCAAGTTAAGCGTTTTCACTTTTTATGACAGGAATAAAATATTGGAAAAGTGAAAGAGAAACATTTTTTAGGTGCGAAGTGAAAATTTTTTGTTAATTAATTGGAACTTACAAAATTTTATTGGATAATACTGTCTTCGATTTATTTATTTTTGGCATAAATTTGCATTACTTTTTTCTGAGTTATGACATTCCATTTAAAACCCACTGCTTTGAATGAACGACATTCCTCTCCGGGATCAGTTTTCTTCCAAAAATATAATACTCGGCAGGGATTCACATAAATCTAGTCCAGTTTTAGATTTGTATTCGTGAATTCGACCTAGAAAGGGAAGATGAAAATGGCGACAAACATGGAGCTTGGCTAGCTCGGCTGCTTCACTTTTCTACAGGAAGGGATTGAGAGACGGTAAGATCGATACCTTGTTTTCTATAGTGCACCAGCTTTCAGAAAACAGGCCCGGATAGCCTTAATTTTCATAAATATTTCAACGTGCATCTTTCACATCAGGGTTTTCTCAAATAGCCCGCATTCAAGCTTAAGTACCAGGATATTGTTTGCAGTTTCTTTAAAGTGTAAATAAAATATGTTTCCAATAGATTTATGACACCGATAGAAATAACTTTGGATAAAAAATTGTTTCTGCTTTAAGGACATCTTTTAAAATTGATAGTTACATACAATCATACAAATTTAGGTAATTTTTATAAATATTGGAAAATGTGACTACAGAGACGTATTTAGGACATAATTATTCAATATGTTTTGAACATACTGTATAAGGATATTTGGAAAGTATGAACTTGCTACATTTTTAGATAACAAGAGTAGTTTACAAAAAATAAATTTCTGGTTCCAAAGGCGATAAAAATACTTATTTGCACCCTACATGGGGTATATACACTTCTAGTAGTTTATGGACTAGATACATTGAAATTTGTGTGATTTGTCTTGTTAGAAAAATTCACCAATTAATCGAAATCCATTTTTCAAGTATGGCTTACTTTTTTCAACGTCAAAACATTGAAAATTTGTAAATGGTTTTTCCTACACATTAATGTATCACATTTTGCCAAAGCAGAAAACTAATTCAAGCTAAATCACATACGGATTCTTTTAAAACGAAATTTTTCTTAGAATCATTTTAGAAAACACCTTTTAGGTTAAATCAACGGTTAAAATACTTCTTAATAACTTCTTATGCCTGTATATATGGTCAATTATACGAATTTTAAGTTCTAAAAAAATAAAACTTCCACTCTGTTCTACTTTACCACGTTCAAACCACCAAATTGCAGGATGAGCAACGGCGCGAAGGAGCAGACACATGACTTGGATTTTGGGCTGCTCGTTCGCATACCTCATATAGTTTAATGCCCAAATCCCAGTCTGCCAGATTTTAGGGATAAGGGATAAAGCCCCCGGTAATCGAGACCGGAATGTAAACATAACTTTGCAAATTAGCTTCCGTTTTTTAAACGATTCGATATGTCGTTAGGCGCGTAGGGAAAATAGAATAGTGAAATGTACTTTTTTTGGATGTAGCTTGGGCATTAGATATATATGCGACAAACAAACAGGTGATACAAGGTGGTCTAAAATTGTCAATACTTATAGAGGAGACAGTTCAACAAAAAATAAAGGTACCTATTTATATATACGTTTTTTGAAAGCTCAATAATAAGGGAGGTACATGCCTCTAAAGTTGTATGAAAAATGTTTTTTTTTAAATATCAAATATCTATAAAATAACTAAACAAAAATTCAAATTACTCGAAAACATTGCTATTTATGGAAGCGTATCCAGACTACTTTTTTGCGTAAAAAAGGCAAAAAAAATATGTCGCAATCAGTGGTACTTACGGCCAAGAACTACTCCTTAAGAGATTAAATGACTAATAACGTAAAATTAAGTAGCTTTATGTAGAGCTTCTAAAAATGTGTAGAAAGGTATCTTTATTTTTAGATGAACTATCGCCCCTAGAAGTATTGCTCAACCATTTTGGACCACTATGAATATATTTAACATCAGAAATTAAAACTGCTATTTTCATTTCACATTCCAGTTAAGATAACACATCGATTATTATTTGTTAATTAATGAATTTCTATTTAGTAAAAAAATAATGAGCGTCTATAAAAGTAGAAAAAACTGTTATTAAAATAAAAAATTTATGCAATGCAATAATCATAAAATAAGCATCATCGTCTGTGCTAAATAAAAACATTAAATTTTTAACATGAACACATTTTTTAACTCTAATACTTGTAATTCTTTTATATTTCGAAATAAAATAATTACATTTAGAGTATCAGAGCAACTGATAAATGAATGTACCGACAAACTTTTTTATTTTTATTGTATTTATTCCATAATTATAAAATTTTGAATTGTAGAAAATGACTATACTCGTATATCGCATTTTAAAATTCATATTTGAAATGTTTCTAAATATTATCTTTGGAATACCCTTCTGTTATTGTTTTCTTAATAATTGAAATGTTCTAAATATTTATTACCTTTGAAATCCCCTTATTTTATTGTTTTCCTAAGATACAACTATAAACAATTTATATAGTGTGTACCCCCAAAATTTTAAAATGTTTAACCATTTTTAAAAAACAAACGAAAAATAGGTTCCTGTCGTACCAAAATTTTGATTTTTATTGCATTTCCTAATTATAAAATTTTGAATTGTAGAAAATAATAATTTTCATTGCGAAATTTTAAATGTTTTATACTATTTACAAATAAGTTCCATACTTACAAAAACTTCTTAATAATCAATTCTATTCTTTCAAAGATACTTACCTGAAACAAAAAACAAGCATATGATTAAATTGATTAAGGTGAAATATTATTCATTTTTAAAATAAAAATAAAATAATTTTATAGTTATATGTATATGGATTAAGACCAGATAATATTCAATGGATGAAGATTCAATAAATCTGTTAAATTTTTAGTGAAAGGATTTTAATCACAACCCCGTAAATTGACTATTGTTCTGGGGCTTTTTTAAACAGAAATTACAGGTCAGGGATGTGCAAAAAAAAGCGAAAAAGGAACAAAGAGATCGACGATAAATTTTTCGTGCTGTACCAGTGGAAATAGGTAAAGTTTTTTTAGGTGTCATGAGTGTTTTTTATTCCGTTCTCTTTTGGTGGTTTATCGATTCTCGTTTAAAAGTTAATAGTTTTATTAGATGCAGAGTTTGTAAAATATTTACAATATGATAGAGATTGTCATGTTTATTGTAAATACATTTATTGCCTGATTTCCGTAATTAATTATAAAATAAGATTATTTTAAATAGCATTCAATATATATGATTACATAAAATTAAAAAAAATAAAATAAAGATATATATAAAGATACAAAAAAATAAGAAATAGGTTTCGGTATAATTAAAAAATAGAGGATACCTAATAGCATCATAAAGTTTAAAATAGTCTAAATTAGTTATTAATTAAAACTCAATATTAATTTTATTGTAAATAATATTTTTAAAATCAAATTTATATTAAAAAACAATAAAATAATTGAATATGTTGATTTATTTATAATTTATAGCAAATTTTATAAAATTTAATGAAAATGACATCAAAAGTTATGGAGCATGTCTTGATAAACTCGTCTTAATTAATTTTAATTATGAATGATAATGATACATTCCAGATTAAAGAATAAAGTCTAAAATTATATTTTATGCAATTGTTTAATATGGAAACATGATTTTTTTATTTATTATTTAAAAATTGATTTTATATGATAAATAACTTGAAGAAATGTCAAATCTAACCATAAATAGATTATAGCTTTGAATTGGTTCCGACTTTGCATACCTATAAAAAGGTCGTCAAAATTTTAACACGTTTTTTTCCATTCTAGACATCATAGAGTTCACTTCGAAAAATTGTTAAAAAACCACGGTCTACTTTCATTTAGTGAAATTTTATATGAACACTAACCTTAAAAGTTTCTTAAAAATAAGTTATACTCTCTTCCATTTTGAACATAAAACAGTCCACTTTGTTTATTGTTAAAAATCCAGGCTCCTTACATTGATTATAATTTAACAGCCTCTTATTATTAATAAAAATGTGAACATAACCTCCAATTTTAAATGCCAGAGAGACTCAAAATATACATCATTTCTATGATTTGCAAATGACAGCTATATCTACAATGGAAGATGCACTCACTCTATGCCATTGGCGTACAAATGAGAAAATAAAACGTGTACTTTACTTCTGTACGGAACACTTCACTCTATTTTCAGCCAGAATAATAGGAAAATTTAGAAATACAAAAACATACTTTACATTCCCTTACTTTTCTCCTCATCTTTATAATATTTTAGTCCACTTGGAAGAAAATGGGAAAATGGAAATATTTACATTGCAACGTGTACTAAATAGTAAGAAATATAATACCGCAAAAAAGGAAATAAAATAAAAAAGCGAGATACCCAATTTGAATACAATCATCGGGTAAATTTCGAAGTAACTGCTAAAAGTAGAGAAATATAGAAGAAATAATAATTTTGTTTAAATGCAGGAATAATTCCCAAAAATTATCGATTATTGTCGTTGCACTATTATTTTTATTTATTATTATCTATAATATTTTTAATTTCTACAAAACAAGGAAACTCCCAATTCAGTATATTACGTTTAATCTAATCAGATATTTTGAAAATACTCTGTGAAATATATGAACATTATAGAATAATTTCAAGCATTTTGCTTTTGATGAGTGACAACGTATTTATGTTTCTAGAAATATGTCACGAGTTTGTTTGAAAAATGTAAATATGAACCAAAAACAGTCAGTTCATCTGTTAAATAAATAATATCGCAAAATTGTTTCTTATTGTTGCACGAGGATTCGATAAATTCCAGGTCTTTCTCAAATTTGTTTTAGAAAATATGTATTTTCAATTTATTTTCACTATCTTATGATATTACTTCTGAATTATTATACAGTGACAATAAATTATTAAAAATCTAAAAAAAAAACATAAAAAATGTCATTAATCATCAGAAAATAGCTAGGATATGAGTCTGGATATTTTAAAAAATGTACCTATTTAAATCAATGATATTATAAAATAACGTTCACTGGATTGTTAAGAATAATTTTTAATACATTTAAAATTAAAATAAAGGTAATTAGAGTCTGCAGATAGTTTTATTTATACATGGTTGGGATAAAGTATTGAACCAAGTAAATATCTTTAAAACGAAACGGACGATATTTATGAAATTTTACTAGTGCAATGGGGCAAAATACATGTGATGTAAATTTTTTTGTTAATAATATACTTCTGGTTTAACCGGAAACACCCTCAATTTTTTTAATTCAAATCTTATCTTATATTTTGATATCATTAATGCAGTAAACACATTAAAAACTCATTGTTACTCAAAAAATCTTATAAAAAAATATGAATTAGCTAACCATCGCTACGAACGTTGGTATCAAGAGAAAATTTATTAGATTTTTTTAAGAAAAAGCAAAGTAAAAAGCGACCTTTTAAATTATTATTCCATGTTACGAGATATCATTTCATTGAGAAAAATAATAATAATAACTTTAAAAATTAATATTAACATTTATAACTATTAGTTTTAAGCCGCCAAAATATTAAATAGGCGCTGCCACCAAAATTGTAAAAAGTATCATCCACCAAAATTTTAAATAACTAATTTTTAGGAAAATTCATTTGCATTTGAAAACCAAATGAAACTTCAACCACACTCTACTGTCATTTAAACAATAAAAATCCTTTTAATCAGTGTTAACTGTATAGTTTTTAAATTTTATGTATTAATTAAGTTTGCGGCAAAACAAAATTACTTCATAGACAATAAAACTTTTTAAGGTATAGTGGAGATATGCCGTCTTTCGGAGGAGACGTTAAGCTGTCGGTCCCAGAACCCAGAAAAAAGTTGGTATGTACCGTTAGTAACCAAATAATAAATGTACATAAAATAATATTTGGACCAAATAAAATATCGTAAAATGCGATTATATATTTTGCGTTAATATTCACATATTTTACAAAAGTTTATGAAATGTAATGATTTATGTAAAATACATAGTTTTTTAGTTGTTACATCTTTTTTTAATAAATCTAAATAAAATTCTATATTTGATCTTTCCAAGTAACATACACATGTAAAATATACTTTCGTATATGCAGATAAGTCCAAGACTAATTATTTTTACCACTTTTATAATTTAAAGCTAAATTTGCATTTATTTATTAATTAATTTCTGAATAATACAAGAAAAAATAATAAAAATTTCCTTAAGATCTGAAAGCAACTCAAATCAACGTAAGAGATTTATTTCCCTTATTTTTGTTTCCCTTAATAAGAAAATTACCTCATTTTTCATTTTCTCAACACAAAAGAAAGGAACGTTTATATAGCAAGTATAATATGCACGGTAATTTTTCTTTAAAAGTAACGCCCATGTTTTCTAATTGCACAGGTTTATTTCGACGTAATTGGAATCGGAAAACACACGTTTTCATCACGAGTTTTGTATGTATGTTGGTGATTGTTGTTTTTTTACGTTTTTAACGTCACAGTTCTAACGAAAGTGGAAACGTTTTTTTAGAGGAATTGAAAAAATAGAGATACTGGGCTGGTTCGATATCATCCAATAAAAAAGTTGTGGAGGATATTTAACAGCTTTTTTAAATAGTTTTTAGTAACGTAAAACTAAAAATAATAATATGATGTAAATAAAATTTTAACTATTATTGTTTAAAAATTGTACACTTTAATATTACGACTAATTTGGCAATATGATAAATTTTAATATAAAATAAAACAAAAAAATGAATTTAGTGATGTGCGAAAATAAACTTTACTAGTTATAATGAAGAATATTTAGACTATAACAATGTTGATATATACTAAGTGACCTAGAAAAAAAGAACACCCAGTAATTATTATTTTATTTGAACAATTTTTGGTATACAAGTATATTTGAGTTAGACTAGTAAATTATCAAAACAAATTACATGTACAATTACAAATCTAAATGTGTCAACATTAAAAAAAAATATTAATTTCAAGGGTAATAGTTTAAATTAAATTGTTTTATTTATTAAATTACCAAAAAATACCATTTTGGAAAGAAATTTTGCTGATAATAATTATTCCCAGAAATTCGAAAACATGCTTACAAAGATATAATCAAATATCATATAAAAAGTTATTATGCAAAGTTTTGTTGTTAAAGAAAAACGATCAACTTTTATTAGAAAGTAATCATATCCTTATAAATAAAAGTAAATAAGAAAATTCCAGTATTGTAAATTCGTAATTTATTGAAATTTGTATTCCATATTTGTTAAAAAATATCAAATCATCCAAAAATCATTATATTTTTTTATGTAGGATTACTTTTTTCAATATACAAATTTTTAGAATACGCATCGAAAAAGTATAATATGTATTTTCTCAAAAAAATATTTTTCTGCGCGATAATGCCGAACACCCACAATAAGCATAAAATTTAAAGTACGTCCAGCGATTATACAAGTCCGTTCGAAGCTTTTCAAGGAATTCGTTTACAGCTGCGTCGTTCATATTGTTTTTCGTCACGGAAATGAATGGAAATTTATATTGCCAAATTTCACAACAATAAAGTCATGGCAGTCAAATTATTGCTTTCTTTAGTTTGGCACATCGGGAAAATCTGGTGTGAAAACCTGAATTATTTCTCCATTGCTAAACCATTAATTAATTTAAAATATTTTTATAATATTTCATGGTGAGTTGGCAATACAAGATTGTCAATTATTAATGAAGTAGTTTTAGAAGGACAAATTGAGTGAACTTTTAAAAAGAAATTTTATTAAATACTTAAAAATATAAATTAATTATTTCAACCCTTACTTTGTGGAATTTCTTCATAATAAATATAAAAAACATAAATTATACTTATCTTGAATTTCCACAGAATTACAAAACTAATTTTAAATATTTGTCTCCGACTAGTTTCGCTTAAATTGCATTTTCCAAGAGTGACATAAGATTGATTCTTAAAATTATAAACATTTCAACCAATGATTATCTCGAATAATACATTTAACCAGCCATGGTTATATATTTAACTGCTGGGACCTAGAGTGCATAATGTGGTGTGCGCTTTAGAGCCTAAACTAATATCACTTTCCTCGACTTCCGGTTCATGTAATTGGCATTCCATTCTGAGCCGTTAGATTGGATTCCAGAAATGATCGATGAAGTACTACTGTGTTTACGGTTGGCAGGCTTCGCTTAACTTAAAACAATATAATAGGTATTATCGTACGTAGATGATAAATTTCTAATCGGCAGATGTATTGAGTGATAATATCAGTGGAATATTATACAGAAAGTCGAGCTTAACGTTTTATAAGAACAAGCTATATCAATGTTATGTTTTTAAATATTTTAAAAGTTTGTTTGCAGAGATAATAATAGTTTTCATTTTTGTTTTTTTTTCGTAAGATATACATCCAGTATTTATTGAGCTTTGAAAATATTTCCTGATGAATTATGGCAATAGTGCCAGTACCCAGTTATCGCTCAATTTACCCTGTATCCAAATAATATCTACTAATAATTTACTAATTCTTTGTTTGAAAAATTCATGTTTTCAAAGTTGGAACATAAAAACTTAAAAATTTAGTAATACCTATTTATCCTACGAACCTAGAATACCCCAATAAAAGTACTTAGATGTATTTCAAGTTTATTAATTCAAGTGTAACTAAGCATAAATTCTTTTAAATGCAGTAGATCTTTCAAAAATATATCAAATTTAAAAAGTGTTAATCAGATGTCGAAATTTCACTTGTTGACAAAGTTTTATTAATTGTAACTTTTGTATAAGATATGGTAGCACCTGGTGAACGAGATCGGAAGAAACAGAGTTTTTATTAGGGGGTTTCTCTGTAGAACTCCTTTCCTACCCGATATTGTAATCCCAATAAATTTTTTAGAGCGAGGATATTGTTCACACTTGTAAAAAGAATAAATTCATTTAAGAATCAGAAGTCATAAAATCAGTAAAAGTAAATTTAGCAATAGAAGTCGAGATCGAAAAGATCGACATATTTTGAGGGCAGTTGTCGTTTGGCCCACATTTCGAATGATAATCTATAGGTACACGATTCTCATTGTATTATAGTTTAGTAAGTTATAGTTTACCGGTATTTTCTAACTTAAGTCAGTTAATAGTATCAAACCAGATTATTACTAATAATTCATTTAATTAATTGAATTTCAGTTTTCAATTTAAATTCACTTATTGTTTTTTTATTAATTTGTCATTTAATCATATTCCTCGCCCGAATAAATAGTTAGAAAAGCTTCAATATTTTTATTAGGTTAGTTGCTAAACCTAACCCGTCATAAATCCTGAAAGCACATGAATATGGAAAATGCTAATTTTCTTTATAAATACAGTATTGGTATCGACTAATTAAGTTTGATATTCGTAATCAAATTTATCACAAGAGTCCACTCGCCATTCATTGGGCATATAATAATACAATAATATTATATGAAGGCATATCACCCATGATATTACACCCTATATGTAAGTAACGATAGAGAAAAAGCAACTCTGAATATTAATTTTAAAAATATTATTACTCTTTCAGGTACAATGTAATTTGTTCAATTAAAAAAAATATCCATTATAATAAAATATTAGTGGGTCCCTTTAAACCCACACGGAGTTAGACAAAAACATATTCAATGACAAAAGAGCCCGAGATAAAATAGCCATTTTTATTGTGGAATCAATTTTATGATTGATATATAAAAGATCTGTATTGGAAGTGGTATTGAGTAGTTCTAAGAATTGCTAATAGAAAACTGTTGTATTCCACTAATATCTGTATTGTTGAGTAATAAAAGTGAAGCAACATAAGTTCGAGTATTTCAGAAGCTGTTGCAGATGAAAGAAACTTTAAATCCAGTGTTAAGTGATGTGAGAAAGCGATTCGAAACTCCGTGCTGTTACAAGTTTTCAATAACAAAGAAGCTGTTGGCTGTTTGTTTCATTTGGAGCTGTCTTTATGGCGAAAAGTGCAAGAACTGAATTTAGCTAATCTTTATGAAAATAATAAATGTGCGTGTCTATACAAAAGTATTCCTTGCGCTGAGTTTTGTACCAATACATGATGTTGTTAAGTTAAGTTTTTAAATCTCAAGGTAGGGATATTGCAACGTTGGCAATAATAGTTGGTCAGTATTAACATATGCATTTTTAACATGACTATGCCCGAAATAAAATTACAAAGGCTGTATGTAACTTTCTACTCTTCTAATTTTATGTTTATTCAATAAGTACAATTTTTTAAATGCATTATGCAATAAATTTTAGATTTTCAGAATGTTTTTTATTGGTACCCAGAATTTAAATGAGCTAAACAATTTCTTAAGTACTATTTTGTCAGGATAGTGTCAAAGTGTAATAATATTTTCATCCAAATTATAATTTGAATTAGAAAAAAATATTTTTCAATTGTGTAATGATTAATTCTTTATATCATCCCTTCAATTTAGCAGGGTTTGATTCTTTAGATTTATCGGTCTATTATAGTATGTGTTTATATCCACTACTTCACAGGTAATCCACAAATTTCCTTCGACTTTTGTAAACCCCGGGAGTAGTAAGATAAGTTTGAACCCAAAGCAAGATTAATAGGACCATCTGAAGTGCTAGTGCTATTTGATACTTACTCTTTTGTTGTAAATCGAGACCGAATAGAATTCCTTCAATTCAATTAAAAACTAAATTACAACAATTTTATACAAAGTCTTTTAAACATGTGCGATATCTCTCCTAAAAAATTCTATAAATATGTATCAATGTTTGAGAACTTCATTTTTTACCAATTTTCAAAAAAACAAACAATTTTAAGATATATTTTATCAGCTAATTATTTTTACATCGTGTACTATTATCCCGTATCACGCCCTGTTTATCAAAATCAATGAACTTCGAATCTCTCAGTTCGGCTTTTTTTTCGTGTATCCGCTCTTCATCAATACATATTTATCTCTTTCTTTATACGCAACTGAATGGCTCTATTAGCTACCGCTATCCATCATGTCATCGTCATCAAAAACATGATGGATGTATCTATTTTTTTTTTACTTACGCAGTATCCTGAAATTTGATCAATAAACCAGTTTCTGGTATAGAAAAAGTGTACAAAGGTGTGCAAGGACAACACATTAATTTTTAAGAAAGCTTTTTCGTTTACCTTTAAAATTGAAAATTAAATGTGGGCACGTATCATTTTACTGTCTAAATATAAGGGATGTATATATTATGATACATTTTAGAACTTTGATATATTACTTTTATTACCAGAAGGGATTTTAACTTATAATGAATATTCACTGTGAAAACCACCTAGAAAATAAAAAACATGCAATGAAATAGGGTGTTCTATTAGAAAAACGGTACTTATTTAAATCACCCTTGTCTTTTGCGAATTTCGTTTCCAGAAAGTACAACTGAGTTCAAAAATTGATGTGTCTCAGTATTTTTTTTATAAATCTCTATATTAATGAAAATATATAAATTTTTTCCACTCTGTGTATTCAAAAATTGTAAATCTAAATTCAAAATTAAAAAATTAAAAAGTACATAGAAAATTGAAAGTTATAATCTGAACCACAGGGATCAAATTTGGTAACGTACAGCACTACCCACACAACTTCCATTTTCTTTCATGTTTTAAAATCGTTTTACGGTCATAATACGAATATTAATTACAATTTTGAACTCATAATTAATTGGATATTTTAAACAAAAATGTAATACTTTAACTTATCGTATATACAATTTGTGACATTGACGATAAGAGGAAAAAACTTAAAATTGATGGCAAGTTTTTGAAACATAGTTGGGATTCCAGGCAACAATTGAACTTTAGCGGTGAAAAGGTGAAGCTTAACGTTCGCTGCTACGTTATAAACGGTGGTGATAAATGCCCTCAAATTTCACCCCAAACTTTCTTATCGACGTGACGAAAACGCTTTTACAACGTTTCAAAGCGTTTTGATTAATTTTATCGTTTGTCTATTCGGCAATTGTTCCGAGTGGATTCATTTGTTGATATTCGCGCATAAATTCCTGAAATTTTCCGAAATGTTTATATATAGGATAAAACAATAGATATTTTTAACAGATTGAATAAAATGTTTACTATATTCGCTATTTTTAAGGATTAAAATGTTTCTTTCTTTCTTTAATTTTCAACCGCAATATTTATAAAAATATGTTGTTAAAATTTTCATGCATAATTTTTATTCCATTTAACCAACCTTATATTTTTTTATAGTTTCATTTTTCTCAGTGAAAGTTTACGATAAAAAAAATCGGGCAATGTATAAATTTTTAAGATCCACCTGACTTTTTATGATACTACTTTCCATTAAAAACTGCAAATATTAACGAACATAACGAAACGTTTTAACTGCTTTCTTATATTTTAATGTCAATTTCAAGGCGATCTAAAATTGTTACTGATTATTTAAAAAATATGTACATACTTGCTTGTGCAACGCAATTACCGCATATATTTTGTATTTATTTATAGAAAAATAATCCTGGATAAATATATATAATTTTTGTAACGGGAATTTGTAAGAGTTGTAAAATCTTGAGAAAATTAATTTAGGATCTTACCATTAAAGCAACTAATACGTTGAAGGGTTTCGAATTATAATTGTAATCAAATTTAAATTCTGATTCAAGATGTCGAATGGTACCAAACGATCAATAAGGTCATCAAATTAAATTTATTATATTAAAAGTGATTAATCTGTATAATTTATATAAAAATTCCAGATGACATTTTGGCATATAATTATTGAATAATATTCAAATAAATTAGATTATCAAAATTTGTTATATAATAGAGCTGCTTCTTATTAGTATTTATAGTTAAATGTAGTAAACTTGGAAAATATATAGAACATACTTCTTTTAAATAATTTAAATTAAGAAAATCTGTTAGATGCTGACTTAAAAAGAAAGTCTCAACTTTCATAATAATATACAGTTATTTTAAATAAAAATATGTACTATTATCTAAATTCAGATTTTTGAATTTTGGTATTGTAAGAAAATTTCTTGAGATTAGCTGTCAAATTATAAAAGTTATATATAATATGATTCTGAAATGAAGAAAATTATAAAAGAGGTGGAAAAAATTGACAGGTCTTTTTTAACTTTCGACTGCAAAGGGTCCACTCTCAAAATAATTAAATACTTTAATTAATCAATAAATCCATTAGTTTATTAACATAACATAAAGTAATTTTTTATAACAGAAACAATCATAAAATTTTTGTATAAGCGAGTGAATGTGATTTAGTAAAGTTATTTCTTTTATCCACAGTGGAAACAATCAACAATTTTTTCATCTTCGATTTCAACAAGCTTGAAATTTCCTTGGTTAGGAAATAGCATTGTCGCACTTCTGGAAACCCGTGAAAACTAACAATTTAACCTTAAGGGGGATTTGCCACCAAAATTCCAAAATAAATAAAGCCCGTGTCGATAAAAGTATAAAGAATTAGTGGTTCAAGACTTAAAGAAAAATATTATTTAAATTTTTATAATTGGCGCTCTATAAAAATTTTGTTAATTTCATATATTTTAATTAAAATAAAAAAATATAAACATTTAAAGAAAACCCAGTATTTTAAAACGACATTAAAATCTCTTTACAACAAATTTTACTTCGTACACCGCAACTAAACACTTGAAATACTAAATTATAGCAGTGAATCTAAAGAAAATGAAAAATACATTTTCTAAATCGATAAAAGTTTTCTTAGCCATTATCGAAATATTTCCCTGAGTTTGCAATCACATATTGGCTATGAATAGTGAATAGAATGAGTCAGCAAATAACCTAAGTTTGAAATAGAAATCGATTTTCTTCCTATTAAATTTTGAAACCAATGGCGTACTTCTTGTTTTGCCTTAATCGAATTGTATTTTATGTCGGTTAGACGAAGCCGTTTGTCAAAATTAATAATTGTATCCCTTAACGTACAAATACTTTAGGTACAGCCATAGTGCAATGTCTATTCATCCTGAAGTTTGTCAATAATTTAAAATTGTCCAGTTGTGTAACTGACATGTTGTTCGTAAAAATGTATTCATATGTCTGTCTGACATATTACTGTATTTTTAAGACTTTAAAAATGAAAGAATATACAGGGTGTCCGTGAATGCATATATTTAGGGTATGCAGAATAAAAACGCCTTATAAATTTTTTTTCTAAAGATAGCCGTTTTCCAAGAATTAAATTAAATTTGTATTTTTGTATTTCTATCTATCCAAATATTATTTACCGAAAAGCAACTAAAGTCGGCAACACCCACCGATAACTAAGTCAAGTATAAACAATGGTTTATTAAACGTTCTAAAAATCCATTTTTCTTTTGATACACTGGAATGATTTCTACCACTATTTTTTTAGGTAATTCACTACACATTTCCAACAATCTTTGTAACGTTGATACAAAACATCGCGGATTAGATTAATTAACATGTCGTGATATTATTGATTTGAATAAAATTATGATTCATCAAGTAGATATTCCTTGGTTACATGAACACATATTTTTTTCAAAAATGTGAGGTGTTGCCACATATAGATTTTCGAGTAAGTTTTTGTGTAAACAATGACACGTTCTACATACCATTTAAAAATATGCATTATTTTGTACAGAGTGGTCAAAATAAATATGTCTAAAAATAAAAAGATGAGCTAAATGTTAAAATTTGCGATTTTCAAATTCTGTAGAAATTTCACAATGAGTTGAAGATAAAAAAAAAATTATATATATTGAAGAATTAATATTATTACCGTATTTGATTCAAATTTCTCTATATTATTTTAATTTTAATACTTTTGATTGCCTAAAATGTAACAAACTTGAACTTCTATACAAATATAACATTTAATCCTATTTTTAATGTTAAGAAAGCTTTTTGTGCTATTTTAAGAAAAAAGTTTTTCCATTCAATTTATATCTCTTTTTACCATCTTGCATTCTATTGTATAAATAAAAAATATCTCTTACGAGGATCAGGATTAGCTTGGGTGTCCTTTCAACTGAGTAAGGATTTAAGTTCTTTTATTTGTATTATTTTACTTATAGCTCGAAGAGCTTAAAAGCAGGGAAAATAAGAGACTTTAAACAGAATAGAAACCATAACAAATCAAAGTTATACCGGCCTAGACATATCTCTTTATGTCAGCAGCACACGCAACAAAAAGTAAAAAGAACATTTCTTCGCTGCAATCTATCGAAGGGCTGTGGCTTTTCATTAGAGTACAAGTCAAGTTTTCGGATATGGATATAGTTCCGTAGCAGGATGTTATTTTAAATCATGTAATAAGTATTGATTGAGTCTTTAGGTATACATATTTTATGTTTTTGAAGAACAGTATTAGTTTTTCCCAGGGATTTGGTTAATTTTACAATAAACATGAACCAAAAAACCTTGAGAATATAAGTTTTAAATAACTAGGTTTTCAGCAAAATAAATAACTTTAATTTTATTTATTTTATTTTCAAAAACTGTGATGAACGAGTAAAAAAATCATTATTAAATGTAAATGATACTAATAATTAAATTTTATTTAGTCACTTCCTACTTCCACGTTTAATCAGATGGATTATCAGACATAATTATTTTAATATATCTATGTTATGTTTCCTTTAGTTCAAAGATCCTCTAATTGGAGTTGTCAAACCTTTTTCTCATTTAATTAATTGGACACGAAATATTCGCTCTTAAAGGATAATTTATTAAAAGTTGCAGTGAAAAGAAGATCATCATCACTTTAGTGAAATTACACTTTATTTTCAATCGCAAAATTTTCGCAATAATGATAAAATTTGAATGCCTCTCTTCGGTCATATAGTCACTACCACACATTTTTTTATCGATGCTTATAAAGTGGTTTGATCCGGTAAACCGGAGAAACAACCAAAGCGTAAAATTTTGTTTTACGGTCCAAAAAGCATTCTTCAATGGCAGTCAGCCATTATGCCCATCATCGTTCATTTAGAGTACGAAATGGCTTTCAATATTTTTTAGGGAGTAGTTTTGTTTTAGAAAAATATATCATACCTCATTTGGCACTTTCGTTTATTTTTGTACAATTATTTCGTGGTCATATATTATAGAATGTCTCCACCATATCCATACAACTAAGCCTGGTTTAAGAGAACAGGTTAATTATATTGATATAAATATTGAAAAAGATAAATAGGGCGAGTCACGAAATTTGACATACATCAACGACGTGTATAATTTTATTTCGTATACAGCCATTTTAAAAATTCAGATGTCATGCCGATCAACCTTGGATTCTATCTTGAGATTCGACGCTCCAACTTCGGTTCTCATATTTAGTGAGTAGCAAAGAAATGTAAAACGTTGCCGAATTGTGTAAGTATCTGAATCCTATGTATGGAATAAAATTACACGGTGTGAAGCACTATAAGCACTATTTTTAACCGATTTATTTTAAATTTATTATATATATAAGCAATGGTGTTTTAAACATTCTAAAAATAAGTTATTATTTTAGTATACCTGGATATTTAGAATGGTCGATTACAGGTGATGTAGAAGAGTAAAAAATTTATTCTTGGCGCAATTATTACAGGTTCGATTTCTACCACTACTTTTTTTTATGTAATACACTGTTTTTCCAACAACAATTAGATTAATTAGGTTAATTAACATGTCGTGATATTCTTGATTTGAATAAAATACCATTTTTCACTGAATTATTGAAACTACTTTACCAAACGATAAATTTAAAACGATAAAACGATCTGAATCTTCTACAAACTAACACAATTTTATGAGTCATTAGTTAGATAATCCTTGGTTACATAACACATATTTTTATTAAGAGTGTGAGGTGTTGCCACGTATAAATTTTCGAGTAAATATTCAAAGTGAATTTTATGTAATGAAAAGTAATTAATTTATTAAATTAAAATGGTACTTCTACAAAGATCGACTGTATTTATAATTGATGAGGCAATCCTAGTTAATAAATAAACTGAAATTCGCGACAAAATTTAATTCTGGAAGGACGAGAGTTAAGGAAATGGATAGAAAACTGTTGGGAAAATTTAATAGAAAATTGAAATTCGCTCACTCAACTGAATGCTTTCGTTAATTTTGTCGGAATTCAACGGAAACGGAGCCTGGGCATGTGTACGGTCTCGAACACGGATGAGATTAATAAAGGAACGATTCGAAAACAGACGAAGAAAATTTCATTACAGCAAAATCGAAATGCTTCGACGATTCTTTTTGCCAATTCTTAACTCAGTTGTAAGAAAACGCAGGGACACTTCGTCCTGAAACACCTCGTATACTTTTCATGTCAATGTAACATCCGACACGAGAATATCGATTTAACAATTAGGGTAACATAGAAGCGACGATGCATTTGGCGGCAAAAATGTCGATCAACATCCGATGTCAATTTATAGTTTTAGTGATTTGATGTGATAAATACATTAACGCCGGCAATCCACAGCGGCAATTTATTTTATGCACTCTAGCGGAATTTTAGCACCATTTACTTGATGTGGGTAAATTGAAATAAAAAAATGGAAACTCAGGATAGATTAAGGTGACGTGAAAATAAACTAATTCGATACAGTTACAAACGCTAAACGAATGTTACTGATGAATTATATTCGAAACTCCATAGGGTAACCCAACTTTACTGCTGACAGCCGTGACAGTTTCCCGAATGTTCTGGTAAACGTCAGGAATATTCTGGAATGTTCGAGAAGCAACGAAAAGTATACTAATATGGAGTAATTGAGATTGTGTAGCAGTAATGAAGTGTCAAGTTTGACGAAGACGAAATAGAGTCGTTTGTATTCACGTTTATTTGTAAAAAGGAATACGGAAGTTTTCCTGTAAATAAATTTGTTAAACTCATACGACTGTTACAACATGAATATCACGTTCCGTGTATAAGAAAAATAACAATTTTAGAGGAAAAATTCATTTAAGTTTTTCATTTTTGACCGGTTTTCAGTCCTGCGGGTTATTGATTTTTACGTAATTCTTACAATTTTTCATAAATAAATAACCGAGTCTTTTGATAATAATAATAATAATAATAATAATAAAATAAATAATAATAAAAATAAAGGCTAGCCTTTTCTTACTTTATCTTTTATTTTACTTCTTACAGTTTTTAGAAAATTATCTTTTTAACTATTACTTCTTTACCACGCTTTTTTCAGCTTGCGTTGACCATTTTCTTTAGTAATAACAACAATTTTGATCCTTTGATCACTTTTAATTTAATTTACATTTATTAATTTTCATTGTTTATGATTCATTATAAATTTCTTCAAATTTAATAAAAATATGAGCTTTTTCCATAAAAGTATCCGCTTCCAATATTTCTTTTTTCATTTTTTGTAGTAGTATTATCTTCTTAGGAACATTTACAATTTTATTAATATCGTTCATAAAACTTTGAATTTCTCTCATTTCATTATAGACATCCATCATCTTGTATTGTTTGAGTTGTTTTTTAAAATATTACTGTAAGTTATTCCGTGTTTTACTAAGTTGTTATTATATCCGTTATTTACTTTATTATGTTGATGATTATATATTTGGTCTTTTGATATTCAAAACTTTGAATATATATTGTCCTTCCAGCCGTTCAACATTGAGGACGTAAATGAGCACCATGAACTTATTTTCTTTATTTAACGTCTTTTATAAAGCTCGTACTAAGGTAATATTTTTCTACGATGAATTTTGTATTCAACACCGTTTATATTTACAGGAATTGGAGAAGTAAAATAAAGGTAAAGTAGAAAATGTTACAATAACTATTTTCATAGTGATTGTTGCTACTTCTCTTTTGGGGAATTATCTATTAAAAATGCGAACGATAAAATATATTTATTTTAAAATTACACCATAAGATTATAAGAAATTATCAGACACAGTTGATTTTGATTACAAATGTTCTAATCAATAATAATCTAAATTTTCTAAATCATTTGGTATATTTTTATACATTCAGTCTAAAAGGTCATCTAAAAGAGGGGAACTCTTATTTGTTTGTTTAGTAATTTATACTGAGGATATCGTAGATGTTTTATATTTAAAATACTTCCAAAAATTTTTTGTTTCTTATCACACACATATGACTTACATTATTGTTTCTATTATTCTGTCAAGTGTGATTTATCTGGTTGTTTTAATATATAAGCTCGTAAGTGTTCACTATATCTGTTTTAAAAATTTCTAATGGTCTCCCCAGTATACCAATACAATTTATAACTATCTGATTTTTTAATTTAGGAATTTTGGTTTTTTCGATTGTTAAAAATAAACCTACAATATTCTTTACTTTAAAAGATATTACCGAAGATGTAGCCCAATGTATAATTTTTGATATTTTAATTGAAATATTTGTATGATTTAATTTTTTTAGTTTAGTGTGGAACTATAAGACTAAGGGCAACCTTTTCCTCTTTTTTTATTGATGAATCTACTTATTAGATGGAATCAATAATTATTAATATAGCTTTGTTTTATTATATTAATGTCCCTTTTTACAATTATCTACTTTCATTGGTATTGGCTCCATGTATCATTGAAATAAACGGTGTGATATTAAACTTTGGAACCAAGCTTTTAACTCAACATGTTCGGACAAGTCAATCTTACTTATCTTAATAAGATTAACTCTTTGTGTTAGTTTTGTTGGTTTCGATTTTTTTGCTCCCTTTCTCCAGTTTCTTCTTTTTAAAACTGTTTCAGCTATGCCTCTTAAGCTTTTTATAGAATTTCTTACTTTTTCCTATACGTTTCCTAAACTTTATAAACAATAAAATTTTCCAAAATGAGACTATTGTACATTCACGTAAATTATCCAGAACACTTAAGATACCATTATAATGCAAATAAATATATATATATATATATATATAACAGTCACGAAACATACGAGATATTGATCCGACGCGAAGTGAACAAACGCGACGTTCTCAGTCCTTTGCTTGCATGCACTTTATTTTTTCTATACAGGGTGTTTCAATAATAATTCTTTGTAGAGTAAATGGAGAAATCTTAAGACAAAATGTGTAGATTTGAACTACATCAAAACAATGGGTCAAAATCATTTTAATTAAAACACTTTGTGTTTCGGAAAAGAGAAATATTTTTATTTCAAGGAAAATTATTAATGAAACACCCTGTATATATCAGTTACAGTTCATTTTATTTAAAATACATTAAATTATATTTTATGAATGTTTATGTATGAATTAAAATCTACGCTTCGCTTATTTTAAAATTTGGATCATTCAATAACGAGACAAACCGATGTAGCTTAAAAACGGGTTGTTTAACCAATACAATAGTTTCAGTGCCTCAAGGTGGCATTCTTGTACTTTATTTCTCATCAGCTGTTCGGGAGTATTTAGTAAATATAACCTCAAATTTATTCAATTAATAATGGCGAGTGAGAAACATTTTCCATCCAATGAATCAGTTAAAATTCAGATGCAAAAGAGGGTGCGAGATCAATCTAAAGGATTTTATGACAGAGGTATATACAAATTAGAAGAACGAATATTGCTGGTGACTATGTTGAAAAGTAGCCCAAGTTTTGTATTGTTTTTTAACTAAAGCAATTTGTCTCGTTGCTTAGTGACTGACCCTCGTATATAGATGCTTATTTTAAATTTATAGAAACTTTTCCAATAGTGAGACTTCAATTTTGATTGAGTGAAGCAATAATGAAGGTTGCAGCTAATTTGGCTGGTCTATTAGATTTTTTTAAGTAATTTCCTGCTTTTCACCGCAGGTTTATGGCTGTCAATTCAACTCGACCGATTTCCTCAGTCGATATTGAGAATAAGGATACTCCAAGTTTACCAGATGAGAAGGCTATAAAAATAACTTAAAAGTTTTTCGAACGTGCAAGGTGCCACTGAGTTCAAGCGAACTGTTTGTACTTCAAAAGAAAGTTCTGTATTCCTTATTTGATGAATATTTATGAGAAGTTAAGCTGCTTCTAGACCAAATAGTTCTATTGAAAGAAGTTTTCGTAAACTCAACCGATATAATAAATAAACGTATGAGTGTAGGGTAAAAACAATAACGAAATAATTCAATTTTAAGCGTAATGAAACGCTAGTTTTTTGTGAAATGTCAATTCCAACAATGGATAAAAAAATATATGCATTTTTGTAGCATTAAAAGTAATGGATTCGTAGCTTTTGGAAACTAAAACTATTTCATTAGATTTTCAATAGTGCTAATGCTAATAATCCGTTCTGTTATGATAAAAAATTATTTTTGTCGGTATTTTAAGGATTTGTCAAAATCACTGAGACAGATTACCGGCTACACTGGATTTACACGAATCACTCGGTATATTTAGATTTTTGTTCGAAGAACCTACAATTGACCTCAAAAGTTGATATGTACCAGCGTGTTTCGTACCTGAAATAAGGACAAAAATAATTTTATGCCATAAATGGTTTCCACACTTTACACAAATTATTTTGTTGTACGTAACTAAAGTAAAATTTTTTTTATAAAATAGGTAAAAATATAAATGATTTAGTTAAGTGCAAAAGGAAACTGGGTAAGGACCCGGAGTTTCAATACATAAAAATAACTATATACATTTAATACATAAAGGTTAATTACAAGTGATCGTCAACTAACAAACACTTAACATACCTTGGAAACAACAGTAATCCACTACGCCTATGAGGTAATCTAGAATTCCTAAACAACAAATAAAAGTTATTTTCAAAATTATTATAAATTCTATTAATTGAAGGTAACATTCAAATTGACGACTTTTTCCTGTGTAAATCAACTTCGAATTCTTTATTTTTTATTTTTTGTATTCTAAAAATTCAAGTTTAATAAAAATAAATGAAGGGTATGTGTATTAATACCAACAATGAAATATTGTGATTTAAAAATACAGGGTGTCAGCGAAAATAATGTACATATTTATGGATGAGGTATAAAAACTGTATATAGAATAAAAACGCCTTATAAAAGTTTTTTCTAGTCAGCCGTTTTCAAAGAAATAAATATTTTACATATATCCAAATATTATTTACCGAAAAGCAACTAGAGCCGGCAACGCCGATAACTAAATCAATTATAAACAATAGTTTTTTAAATGTTTTTATTTTAGTACACCTGGATATTTAGAATGGTCGATTACATGGGATGTAATAGAGTGAAAAATGTATTCTTAACAATGATCCGAACGATTTCTACCACTACTTTTTTTAGGTCATGCACTACACGTTTTGAACAATCTTTGGGACGCTGATACAAAACTTCGCGGGTTAGATCAATGAACATGTCGTGATAGTCTTGATTTAATTAAAATGCCATTGTTCACTGAATTATTGAAAATACTTTACCAAACGATACACTTAAATCGATTAAACGATTTGAATCTTCTGCAAACTAACACAATTTTACAATTCATCAAGTAGATATTCCCCGGTTACATGACACATATTTTTATTATAAGTGAGTAAGTCAATTTTTGTGTAAATTAATGATGTTAGAAGAAAATTTTATTAGAATATTTTGTTGCAAATGACACGTTTTGCATACCATTTAAAAATATGGATTATTTTCGCGGACACCCTGTATATATCGAAAAAATGAGTACATAAAAAAAGTGAATGGATATTTTTTTTATTTTGTAATTAATTAATAATAATAAAGTCAAATTTTTTTGTAATTAAAAGTTTATAGTACGTAAAAAGTTATAAAAATCAATATTGCATAACAGGTTCTATTAATATTATACTAAATACTTTTCTCCGACTTGCAGGAAATGTGAAATAATATGTACATGTTAATTTAATCATTTTTTTCTGATCGAAATTTGATTTTATGAAAAAATTGTATATGCTTATTAGGTGGGGTACTAGGGTACATTCATATACCGGGTATTTACAAAGGTATGCATAATGGATTACCATAACCATAAAAATATCGATCATACCTTCTATGCACGTACACCTGCCCATATATTCCAGTACCACATCCGTTATACCTGAATAGTTGAAATTATTATTATTAATTATTTGATAAAAGTCACTAGGTCGATGATATGTGTAATACATTTTTGGTTTAGTTGTTTATTAAAACGTTTTCAAAAAATAAACAATTCGAAAATCTATATTATCAAATTTGAAATTAAATATAAATACCAAATTCATAGATTGGATTGCAGATAATAAATAAAACTAACATATTTTATTTACTTAATTCGCTAAAAATGATATTTAGACAGTGAGGTTTGCAAATATTGCAAATAAACGGTACAAGTGTGTACGAAAATTTATTACATTTTTATTGCCCAACTTGTTAGCCTCTAGTATTAATCTAATTACTTCAGTATCGAAATATTTAAACGAAATATTCATTATTACCAATTCTTATTCATCAATGAATAAAGTTTGGATCTGTGTATATATTGATTGCAATAAGAGATTTGCATTTTGCGATGATCGCAATTAATAAAAATAATCGCATGGCTTTATTCCAGCTGGCAATGGACAACGTCAACTCAAATACGATTAAGTTTGTTTTTAGATAAGTAATTTCGAACATCTAAACTAGAAGAGATTTGATAACGTACAACATTTTCAGTTTTATCAATTTATTAATCTCTCTATTTAATGATATTAATTTAATTTGAATATATGTTCTTTCAATATAGTTAATGGAAACGAACTAATTCTAAAGGCATGTCAATGAACAAATGCATAAAATATCACATATTTAGAATGGATACCAAAACAATTATTAATAATTAACAAATGTTACGTTCGATAATATGATTACATCAAGTTTTGAAAGTTTAATGAAAAATGTTTGTAAAATAACCCAACTTTTTGTTTAACATTTATAATATAAAATTAGTAGCAAATTAATTTCCTCCCATTTTTACGGTGACATTAATAATTAACATTAAATTATTATTTATTGGCAACATCCTTTTAACGTAATTAAAAGGAATTCAAATAGGGCGTTGAACTTAGACCAGAACTAAATTAGTTTAATATTTTCATTAAGATTTTTTTGTAGTAAATATATAAGAAAAGATCGGTGGAAAATATGTTTCAGAGAAACAATTTGTAATTGAAAAATAAAATGAAATAACTTCTAAAAGTATAAGGATGATATTACAAGTACATTTAATACAATTTTTATTTATAAATTCACTACCAAATTTTTGATATGTTTAAGAGGTAAAAGACTGGTTTTTAATAAAATTTCAAGTCTACATTATTATATAAAAAGGTACGTTATTTCTATATATAGCTTAAAGCATTGAAGATACTTCAGTTAGTTATTTTAGAAATATATTGTAAAATACATTATTAACAGTAAATACGTTCCAAAAATGGGATGAATATATTTTATGGGAGTTACTACAAGATAAATAAAAAAAAATGTTATTTTTTTGTTTAAATTTTTTAAACCTGACTTATTTACAAACAAAATGATAATATTTGCAAGTTAAGGGGTCTAAATTCGTCTCCAAATTTACTTTTCACTTTTTTTGCTTTTCTGAAAATTACCGTTTTTTTTTTGTTCAAGTTCCTATTTCTTTGGTTCTATAAAAGATATCAAGTTTTTTTTTTATGTATTACCATAAAATAATAATAATATTGGGACTTAGGTAATGAGAATTCTTGTAGATTTTCTTGAGAATCGCATAAACCCTGCAGCTGTTAAAAAAAAATGGTTACATAAATCTAAGTAAAAGAACATAAAAAAGGAATCCCAAATTTACATTAAATGCAGAGTTTAGAGAAAACAATGCATCTTTGAACCTCCATTTATGGAACAAACGATCGCCCCATGTTCCTCATAAAAAGAAACAGATTGACAATGTGCATAATTTTGCAGTTAATATTGCCAGTGACCAAAGTTATACTTGGTGTCCGTAGAAATAAAAATTCGTGAGGTAAAAATAATTTCTTATTTTAAAAATGTTTAAATAAACTTTGAATACTAAATTGTATAATATAATGAAAACACCATAATTTTTTAATAAAAACTGATATATTATTAATTCCATTTTCTACCTGTTAACATTTTAAATTCGTTTATAGTAAACCGGAAAATTATTAAAAAAAAATTGCATGTAACGTTCCAATTTCTTGAAACGCTTTATAAGTCAAAATCTGACGGCAGTATGGTACATTTTTACGTTTTTAATGGTATTATTATACAGAATGTTTTACCATTCGAGTGCTATTCGTGACTTAAAAAATTCATTTCGGCCAAAAAATGGAATTAAACTGTGAACATTTTCGTACTATAATTTATTTGATCTTCATGGAGAAAATTTTGAAAAACTACAAATCCATTTTCGATAGCAAATATATGTTTTTACTTATTTATGTAAAACGCTAAAGAGTTCACACGAAACATTAAAAAAATGTTGGGATCACCCCGTATAATTTTGCACATCCATAACATTATCCCAATATTATGCACAATCGAGATAAACATTTATATAAAAATTGTCTGTTTTTAATTTAATTTTTCCCATAAATTAAAGTTCATTCATCGATCTGTCAAAAGGATCTATTTTACGTATTTTTGTATAAATAGGTAATTTTTTAAAAAACTTTCATTGATTATCAGATTTTAAGGAAATCTTTAACCATATTTAGAGAACACGATCACCTTACATATATTAAAATCAAAGCTGGAAACTAAACCAAACTATTTTTCACTTTGATTTCATTCGACAACAAAAGCTATAATTCAAACCATGAAGAACTAATTCAATATTTTTTAGCGAAAACCAAATTAATGCAGTGGTTTAAAGCGAATTTATTTAATTGTCCAATAAAAGCCATGAAAGATCAAACGTGGAAAAGTGTTATCTCATATTTTCATATGTTAAACACTTTTTAAATGTCATAACCATTATCATAGTAATGTAATACGATGCAAATATGCTTAATGTAAATAACTATGAAATAAATGCTGCAACGTATTTAAACATGCATAACAATAAAGAACGCAGATAAATAAATTGTTGACATTGCTTATTAAACTCGTAGAATTTGATAATTGAATTCAACTCGATAATTTAATACATACTTAAGCAATGCAGTTAGATATCATTAAATGCCGTTGTTGTTGTTGTTGTTGTTGTTGTTGTTTTCTCTTCAGGTGAATCACATGGTTATATCAATCTAAAGTCAGCAATTAGTCGAATTATGTAAATACGACAATGCCTTCGTTAAACACAATTTTCATTACGACGTTTCGACTGCGGAAGGCTTCAATTACGACTAAATAATGGAATGAAAGTAAATTCTATCAAAAAATGGAAACAATATATGCGTATAATTCTAGAATGTCATTACATTCAAAAAATATTGAAGACAAAGTTGAATTTCCACTCAAACGAGTCGATTAAATCAATTTAAATGTATGGTGGAGGTACTAAGTATTTATTTGATATAAACAAAGTTTTCCTTACATGGAACAAGTGGTTCTTAATTTATCAAACAGCTCGTTTATTGTTCTCAAACAAAAATTTGTTTATGCTCATTTAAATTAGTCTGATTGAATTAAATTAATATTTTTTAGGACAAAAATAAACATTTCTCATTTGCTTTTGAAGCTCGCTATTTATAAAATTTATATGAAAGTCGATCGAGATAGAAAATGAAACTAACAATTTAAAACACTTTGCTTATTAAAAAAATATATATAATCTTTGTTATCTTTTATTTAAAAAGTTATGGCATTTGATCAAATAATAATCATTTGATTTAAACTTTAAATCGTATCATGGCAAATTATATCAAGTTAAATGAAGCATAAGAGAAAAAAGATCGAATTTAAACATTTAGCCATAAATTAATACATTTAGTTAAAGAAATTCTACACCCACAGAAAATGTATTTTCAGATAAATTAACTGATTTATTTGGACCCCATTCGTTTAATAATTGCATTACTTATTCATCGTTACTAAGAAATTATTTTAATATCAAGAAATCATTTAAGTATGATTTCTTCAATATAAGAAAATATTTTCACTCAAATATATACTTTATACCTTTGTTTCTTCATAAATATAATAATTTACCATTGAACAAATAATAATTGTTTGGTTAAAGAGAATATTTATTAAACAAGAGAAATGGTAAAATATTTAACAAATTACAACAACAAATAATCATTCGTAATAATCACATTAAATTTTTAGCGAAACGTACAGCATTAGATATATTTGCCTTAATTTGAATTTAATTATAAGAAACAAATATTTATTAATCGTAAATAAATGTAGCTTTTATTTCACAATTTTTTTTCAATGAATCTACATTATTTTATGTAGAATACATTCAAATTTAGAAGTAAACATTCTAATATTACAAATGAATAAATAATGTTTGAAGCTAAAATTATATACCTCTAAAAACCAAATAATTCTTAAATAGAATTATTTTTTATTGTTCTTTATGAATTTATTTTTACACATAATCAGTATTTCTTTGCAAACTTCAAAAAATCTATTTTTTTACCGCAAATTGAATATTAGTTCGGTAATATATAAAATCGAATTTCTTTGACATAAATAATTATTTTTCTCGTTCAAATATTGCAATACAATATTTTTAATAAGCTATGATTCAATAAATATATAAGTTTATATAACATTCTTTAATATTTTTTTGTTCATACCTTACAATCTGTACGATTATTCTTGGGTAACATTATTTGATTTATATTTTTTCGGCAATGAATTGTAATTTTAAACAATTTTCATTATGATTATGTAGGTTAGTACAAATGTTGTTACCCTACAGGAAACTTTTAAAAACAGGTCATTAAAATGAAAATAAGTTTATGATTGATTTAAATAAATAAACTTATATACGATAATCGATATAAATTAATCGTTTAGTAGTTTGTGGATTCCTGCAGCTAAAATATATTTCAAATACAAATTTATATACCTTTGAAGCATGTACACCCCATGATGTAGCCCATCATGGATGCAACTAGACGGGCCTATCCCGTCTCCTGTTAATACGGGGCCCGTAGTCTTTGTTGCGGCCCCATCGAAGGGCGCCCAGTACGCCCCTGAAGGGCTCCTGGCTAACATCCACTACGGCAACATGCCACAATTAGTCGGCATCTCGACATTTTTCGCATCGTCTTTTCTATAAAAAAAAAGCGCGTAATCGACCGAGTAACTTTCGTTCCTGCAACTCAAAGGTGCAGCGGGACTTATCTGAGGCCCAATGAATCGACCGGTTTTATGTACAACAGTTGTACGGCCGAAGCGGCGGTTTTAGAAGCGGCTGCAGGAAATCTCCGCGAACGCAGCAGGAACGAGACTACCATGGCTGTAGTTACGACGGTCGCGGAATAAAATTGGCGGTAGGCGACCTCTTGCGACGGGAAGAGGGACTTTTCAGAATTAAGCGCGGAATATGATTACACTGAATAATTATAGCTACGATTTTCGAGGAAAACATTATAGTTCATGGAAATTTAAGTAAAGAAAGGCATTAAGATAAGATGGAAAGCTGCACACTGTTTTAAAGAAAATCATAAAGCGATTTAAGAATATTAGAAAAGAGTAGATTTAAAACAAGAAGAAATGTTTGGTATACATTAAATTAAAATAATTGATATCACAGATTTCATTTTACTTTTGCTTTTGCTAAAGATTATTGTTTTTTTTTGTTATTCATGTAAATCATAGATGGATTGCTTTGAATTAAAATACACCGCATGTTATTGGATATATTCATAATTGTATTGTACCTTGTAAATCAAGAAAAATAATCATCAAAAATTTAAAAATTAAAATTTAAAGTCAATACATAATCTGGAAGAATCGAGAAAACGCAAAACCGAGAAATGTAAAAAATCACAGCAAATGTTGCATAAAGTTTTTGATGAATTGCGAAGAACAGTTGGTTTGTGTTTAAACAGATGTGAATGGACAACATTTTCAACAAATTCTGTAGTTGTATGTAAATTTTGATTATAATTTCAATATTAAATGAATTATTTATTTCATTTCTTTGTTGCAGGGTCATGTCGTGGTTATAAACTTTATGCCAAGTAATAAACGACATTATTCGGCTAAAGTTCCAACTTAAAACATTTACATTTCACAGCCTATTCGAATTATGATTTTTCTGAATGGTTGGTTATAATTTTCTGCTATCAGACGAACGATTTTCACAAATTTAATACAGTGGCTTGTCAAACTCTACAACAGATTAAACTATCCTAAACAAGCATCGAAACTTTTGCTCGAAAAAGTGACCCGAACCGTAACCTCTTTTATAGAGCACTCGCTTTATTAAAATGTATCCAGAGGAGCAGCCGTACAGGAAACTAATTATTATTGGAAATACAAAGTAAACCGAGATTGCCGGGATACTGAAAACCCTTTTCCCAAAAGGCAAAATAAATAAACTATTCCTAAGAGGAGGAGGCGGCACTAGCATAAATGAATCTCGAAGGAGGATTAAATACTCCTCATTTCGTGTAGTTTCTCTTAACTTTCGAGTGTAATTGGTTTTGCTGTCATCGTATAATATGCAGAAATTCCGGGAAAAGCGAAAAATCGATAACATAGCAGATTATATATGTTGCTCGATATATTTTTAACTTTTAAGTTTGGAAATATTAAAAATATAATTAAATTATCTCCGGCACTCGATGATGGACTTTTTTTTTTGTTTTACCAAATGGTGAAATGCCACCTGGGTCAGGTGAGTGAAATAATGATTAGATCGATTTCAAAATACATTTTATAGTCTGTTAATGTTATCATTGACCTATTAAATAGGTAACATACTTTCAGCCCCTCGCGTTATCTCATTAATTACCCTCGAGTATTATTGTACAGTAAATGTTGATTATTTGTTTAATTTGTAATATTCATTATAAATATTTTAATTCAATTTCGTTGCAACATTAACAGTTTTAGCATTAATTAGTCGGTTTTCGAACGTTATTTTTTTATCAAAAATAATGTGTTATGAAATAAGCTACACAAACAAATACTGCAGTATTACACTTCAATTTAAACGAAGGATTTTTTTTGAGAAACAAAAAGTGAACATGCAATTTTTTTTAAATAATATGAGAGCGTTGCATGTGGCAAGTAAAGGTTTGCGCTAAAAATTAGAAAGAAAATTAATTTTGTAGTCATTTGTTGTTTATCCCTAGTTCCGAAGGGACTAAAGTTAAATAATTTGTCACTTCTATACTTTAGTGTTTTAGTAAGTTCATAGCTTACTCGTTATTTTCCTAAATCAGTCTATAACTATAAAAATCTGATTATCAATGAATTGGTCAAGGATTTTGTTAATTTACTTGAATTATTTTCCATATATTATTTATTAAGTGTTAATATTCATCGTCTGAATAAATATTTTAGATAAGCAACGACTTTTCGTTATATCGAATAAGTAACCTATTCCGTGTTTCGTTATACTGGGTGTTTTCCAGAATCAAAACCGAAGTCCCGAGAGTAAATAAGTCAATTAACTTTTAATTTTCTTTGTTAACATAGTACAACTATTGGCTGAAGAATCCTCTATGATTGACATTCGCTAAACCATCCTATCACAAGAATTCACATGCTTCGACTCGGCAGAAAATATTACAACTTTATAAATTTCAGTAGCATCAAAATATCTCGCTCGTTGCCATTTAATACTAACATTGTATGACTTTATATAAGCGTAACGATGTTTACTGGCAACTTCACTAGATTCTACAATCACTTGTAAATATATATCTACTATCACGAAATAAACATAAAAATTAAAATATTCAAATGTAGCCCACAATTTTATATCTTAGTATGCCACAATTTTAGTAGGGTTATTAAAAAAATTTAATGAAAAAATTATGACCTATAAGCAGTCGCCTCTGCCAATTTTGTGGTTATTTTGAAAAATATTCAGGATGGGCAGTTTAATGAACGAGCAATAACAATTACAAAAATCGTATGTGAACAACTAAAATAAGGTTAGTGCGTTTTGTACTTTATAACGGTACAAAAATTATTCAATACTGAAAACAGTTCATAAATCAATAAAACAAACAACGTACCAGCAGGATATCACATTGAAGCGGTCGTCTGTAAAACTAAACCAGTTGGACCAATTTAATTTTAACATGTTTTAATTATTCTCTTCAAGTAAGATTTTATTACATAAAAAAATTGGGTCCGTAAAAATTTTCAGTGATTTTCTTTTTATAATGGAGTTAATATAATATAATAATAGATAATCGATGTTCTAATATTTGTAGTATGTGATTTGTCAATAATATAACGTCGAAAAAACAACAATTAATATTTTTCGAAGAAAACCATAAAGAGAGATCGACGAAAACTAAAGAATATTAAATGAGTTGCAAAATGAAATGTATTTAGGTCCGAGAAATGTATAGAGATGCCTGAATATCATCCTTAAGTGAAACACGACCGAATTTAAATTCATAAAACCAGAGTTATACTGTTATTTTTGATCGAGTTTCATCATATGCAAAATTAAACATTGTTGTCATGTTAAACCACAATGAAAATCATAAGGTTTTTCGTTTCCATTTTTAACACGTTACTTAAACTTCGTGATCCACAGATTTAGCAAAAGGACAAAGATTTTAACAATCGGAAAAAACAGACACATTCTGTGATTGTGGTTTATAGGTGTTTCGTCCTTATACATAATATCTGTGAACCAATGTGCAAACTCAAATGGCACAGACATGATATTCCGATGTTTTTGTTTACGTTAAAATTATAGTATTTGCAGGAGTCACGCTCCCGTTCAAATCTATTCGTTATCAAGATTATCCTCTGATTAATCAACTTCCTGGATATTTTTTAAAGAAAATTGTTTCCAGTTAATAGGACGCACGTTGTTATTTATTATTGAATGATACGTTGTCGTTAACATTGTTCAAATATTTTTTTATAATAGACGATAAACTAAATTTTCAATTACTATTATTCAAATAACTACCTAAAAAGTGTTTCGATTTAGTAACCAGTAGATTCCATTTTTAACCACACCAATGTTTTCATTTGTTGGGGCTATTGGATAATATTTTGATAAAATAGATGCCAATTATAGTTAATAATTATTAGTTATAAGCAAATAATTAAGTTTAAAATAATTAACTATAAAATTTAAACTAGTGTAATTAATCAGCAAAACACAATTTCTGAAGTTTAATGAAGGCCTTTCACCGAGACGACGTAGGTTGTTTTGGTGTATTCATCATTTGGTGAGAATGTGTATATCTATTGAGTTTGCAAAGTTAATGATATATGTACGTTTGCTTAGTTAAAATGTAAATGTACAAAACTTTAAGGGTAAAACTGCTATAAACTTTGACTCCATCATTAAATCCAAAAATGGCATAATTAACCAAAAATTTGCTTTACTTTTCAAAAATAAACAATTTTTGCCATAGGAATAATACAAAAATTAGAATTTTAGGGCTTGTACTTCATCTCTAGTAAATAATGATATATAAAAAAATAATATTTTTTCTTAATATAGAAACGTGTAAGGTGAATTTTATATATTTTTTTAAAAAGTAATGAGAATCTAAATATTTCTTTTAACTAATAGTAATTTTATCAATCATATAATGTAAAGATCTATTTTATTCTTTATTTACAATTATTCACGGAATTCCATTTTCACAATTATCACATCAGATTAGATGATACTTAAAAATAACCTTCAGGTCAACACGGTCAATTCAATTTCATGTGACTAAACTCTTTATCGAAATGAAAATAGAAAACTTTATTATACATTTCTTGCTTAAATACAAACTTTTTGTTATGTTTTATTAAATTAATATGTTTATATTTTATATGGTTGTAATTAGCTTAATTATTTATACTTTTATTTTTTTTCAGCAATTTACGTATGGTATATATATATATACATATATATATATATATATATATATTCTTATTTGTAATTTTGTTTTAAATTTGTTTGTATGTCTACATATTTCCACTGACGACTGTAAAAATGTTTTGTATGGATCTCAAAATATTTGAAAAATGTTATTTTAATAACGTCGATAACAACAACTAATAATTTACTGGAAGAACACATTTTAGTTATTAGCGCTTTTTGTATAATAAATCTGTCATTTACCATTGCATTATATTATGATTTGTAAGCGCATATTTTCAAACATTTTACCAACAATACCTATATGGTTAGGCCACGAATACAATGAGGAATGTTATATAAGTACATGTAATAAAAAATAATTTTATCAATATTTATAATTAACAGGGATTTTTATCACTTTGATTTAGTGGCAATTTTAAAATAATTTTTTTAAATGTACTTGTTTTAAAATATATCGTCCTATAGACATTTTTTTCATAATTATTAAATAAAGTGTTAAATGATTTCTAAAGACTTCTTTAAATATGATTTTCTTATCAATTCAGAAAAAACTAGAAATGATTAAATATTTTCTACCAAATCGTAGTTGCCTATCATCAACTCCACAATATACTTTTCTCTCTAGTTAAATAAAAAAGCCGGAAAAGTTATATTGCAATTACTTAATTACCTGGTTCAATTTCTCATTATCTCCCGCATTTCCACCTCAATAAATTTAAATGTGTGAAAATACCATAAATTAAAGTTAAGTTGTGAAGTGAATAAAGTGAAAATTTGTTCATTGTAAAAGTTGGAAAACGGCTTGTAGATAGTTTAATATTTGAATATAAGTGATGTTTCTAGCTCTTTTAAATAAAATTATTAAAACAACTCAGGGGACGTTAATCTTGAGAATCTCTAATTTATACATTCCATTTATCGATACGCCGCTTATTAAATCGTACACCGATTATAAACAAATGCAAATCATACGTCTTATTTCTAAATTAGATAAATGATTGTGTCGAGGCATTTTCACTAAGTATTTACATGGTATTGTATTTAAAAAAAATTATTGATCATAACTTACATGTGGATGACCTAAAGATATAATAAAAAAGTCGTACATATTGTAGAAAAATAAAAATCGACCTTTTTCAGGGTTTCTTAACAATATTTTTGGTTTAGGAAATAATAAATTTATTATACTTTACACTCAGAGTGTACATCGGTCGACTCGCGTGTACTTAAGGTGCGAATTACTGAAAATCGATGTCACTATTACCAAGTTCGTGAATAAAAAACATTATTATTTTCATACAAAACTCGGTCACAAACATCGGCTATCGTCGAAGTCTAGTATATGTCTGTCGCCATAAAGATTTTCTTATCCCCAAGCGTTATGTTATAGTCATGGTTAAAACTGGAGTTTTATTGTAGTTTTGTACTTTTGATTCTTTCATTCTTTGTTTTTCTAATAACCAGTGTTTTCAAATACTTAAAGGTCCAATAAATGGAAAAGAAACAATAAATAATAGAAGAATGAGAAAAAGAATAGACACCTCTTGTAAATAAATTAATAGGGTATTGTTTTCATATCTTGTATATCAATAAAATAGAATAATAATATACTAGATCTTTTTTATTACATAAAACTTATTGTAGCTAAAGATACAGACAGCAGAAGAGTGATGTTTCGGCAAAACTTTCGCGACATTTATCAAAATGTTTGTAAAAAAATCTTCAATATCTACACTTCAGTATCGAATTCATACCGTCAAAATTATTTAAAAATATTTTCAATACTAAAAAACATATTTACATAAAGATACAACACCAATTAGAGCTGCAGTTTTCTATGTCAATACACCTAATAATAAATTAGTAAAAATTCTCAATAAGACTTTAATTACGGTTACATATCAAAATATTCAGTTAAAAACTCTGTATAATTGTTTGAAAAACTTAATAGACATAAATAAAACATAAAATTTGTTTCATTTGATGTTTGGTAACTATATTCTTAGAAGAAAATCACATTAATCTAGTTTTAATTATCGAAATTATAAAATTGTTTAATTTAGGCATCAATCAAAATTACTTTGTTTTTGATGATAAATTTTATATTCAAAATGAAGGATTGTCAATGGGTAGTCCAATATCACCAATATTGGCAAATATTTTATGGATAATTTAAAACAAACAATTTTTTAATACCTACCTCTAATAACTATTTATTATATCTAATAAAGAAACTTAATAAATCAAAGCTATTACAAATTTTAGAGATATATCAAATAAAATATCAAAAATTATATTTGGAGCAACATCTTCAATAATATTTTTTAAATTACTGAATAACTGAAAAAAAGACTTCTCTTATGTTTGACAGGTTGAATCTAATAAATATGATCCTTTGGGGCTATTGATTTAGAGCTATTTGTTTTCATTTAAAATTTACCTACATTATACGTGTCTCCAGTTGAAACTACTACAAAAACAGATTTTTCGAAGTAAATCTATGCTAGAATATTTTAACAGCAAATACATTTTTAAATAATTTTGTACCATTATAAAGTCTTAATCAATTTCCTTAAGTTAATAAATAGGTTCTGTTTATAATTTCACCTTACGGGAATTTAAGAATAACATCAGTTTTGCGGTATGGATAAAGTTGTAAAAATCCAACAGTAAGTAAAATTTTTTCTTTACATCGTCATGTGACTTTCAGGCTCAAATAATTGAGCTCTTACGTCTTCAAAAAAATATAAAGACCTACAAATACACTATCTATAAACACGACTCCTTTCTTCCGATTTTTTTTGCATGAAACAAACAGAGAAACGAATACGATTTCAACCAAAATTACTTTGGCAACATTTCTCTTGTGATATACACATCGACTAAAACATTGCACAGACCCGGTTCTAACAGAAAGTATATTCAATTTTTTTGTCGTACATACCCAAAAAATAATCAATAGACTATTTCATCACTTTCAGTCCTCTCGATCAAATATACTACTAAAAAAAAACAAACAAAAAGAACTTACCGGTGTGACTAAAACTATTGGCATTGGCGTTGGCCTGTGCAAAATGGGGATTCTGCAACAATTGTTGGTGCAACAAGGCGTGGTTCATGGGCGGCAAGTGCGAGGGCGGCGGCGGCAGGACGGGATAAGGGGGCGGTTGTTGCGATTGCGGCGTCCCGGCGAAGCCACCGTGGCTTAACTGCGGCGTTAAGTTGCCGCCGCCGTTACCGGTCGCGCCGTTGCCCTTGCCGCCGCCAGGAACCTGCTGGATACCAGTCGGTGGGAACGAGGATAGGTTGGGTTCGGCTGAAACAACAAAATAAAAATATTAAAGAAATTTCATTATCAAATTAGAGGGCCAGAGCATAAGGGCCATTAATAAATAACTAACAGTAACACAATTATGCAGATCTCGACACCAACCAAATCTACACTTATTTCCTCTGTATTCTAAAGAAATACGACACTCAAGTAGACATTTAGGTACTTATATCCCATTTTATTAAATTTGTGCTATGACTCCATCAAATAATATACAACAACGGATTGATACGCATATGATTTAATGATGCACAAGGAATATATTTGCAATGTTATTCATAAATAATGTGACGCCCTACATTTCTATAAAATACTTTTAACGCCCACAATATCATATGAATTTTTTGTAGAACTTGAACAGTAAATTAATTAATAAAATTTACAGTTTATTAAAAATAGAAAATAAAAACAAAAATGGGCAAAGATGCAAGAAAGTAAAAGAATTTTTTTAGCTCTTATTACAAAACCGACTAGACGCTGCAATAACAAAAGATCTAAACCTGGTCTTATTTATTAAATAAATGGAATTGCCGGCGGTGCTTTTGTGATTTCTATTTGAAAAATTGTTTGAAGTGGTAAACAAAGATAAAATAAATACAAAGGAATGTAATCAAAGCAAAGAATATAGAGTGATAAAATATCTGTTTCGTTTTTGTATTCATCTGGATATCAATATCTTGATTAATGATTTACGCATACAGTAGCGCACGTAAAAGTATTTTACTCTAAAGAATTTTATGTGATTATTGCTAATTAAAAAAAAACAAGACAACTGTTTTCAGTAAATACCACATTTTCAAAATAGCCGTCGAATATTGAATCATTATTAAAAAATATTAACGTGTTCTAAAATATTGTAAATATCTGATATCTGCTGTCAAATCATAACAATATTTTGTTTTGATATTACATTCTTATACCGCAGTCCGGTAAAATCCAAAAATTAAAATGAGTCTTCCCTTAAGATGAAATGCTAAAGAATATTCTTTTCTTCAAAGTTAACATGATATTTTTTATAAAAGCGTCAATTTCTTTTGGTTAGATCACTGACAAATAGTTTAAATGTCTAAATAACAACAATAAACAACGGTACGTCGCCGGAAAAGATTATCAACTGAAGTTAACATTTTAAACCACCAATTAGAAAATGATTTATTTTCTACAAAGTGTTCATGTGGTAAAAATTTTTGATAATACACTGAATTTTTTAATTTTGAAATGGCTTTTCGGTAGCCTTTACACTAATATTTAATTTTTTCAATTGGAATGTTTCATTGTAAAGATATTTATATTTTTATTAAATTTACGGAAAAATTGTTATATTTAAAAAGTATTCAAAAATAATTATATTTCGCGGATTAAAAAATAAAATTTTGGTTGAAATTATTTTAGAAATGACCTAAATTTCTCCTTACTTGGAATACATTTTATTACGTACAGGGTGTTTATAGTAGAATCTTATATATTAGATTTTTTTTCAAATTTACAACTAAATTTGTTTTAAATAATTTGCAAATGAAATAGTATTCCAGAAAATTAAAAAAAAAGCATCAATGCCACTTTCCTAGCAATTCAAAAATACAAAAATATACGGATTGTTTATTTAAAAATGTCTCATTAGTAGCTACTGTATATTCAAATTGTAGATATTCAAATAAAATAGAACGGTTTTTGGATCACGTCTCAAATAATTTTGACATTCCGCCGAGTGATAATTGACGCATTCTGTATAAACGAGCAATTAAGATAAAGGTATTAAAATCTTTATTGCCTCTAACACTAATTACTAAATCAATATAGCTAACGACTTATGAGGTACTAGTTCTCTCTATTAACCAACAATATAAACGGTTGTTGTTAGTCGATATTTTCCTGCAAGCAGAGATCCCTGTATTCCTGCTACCGAAACTCTCCTGTTAAGAACGAGATGGCGCGCGATGTTCTTAAGGCAACAAATTTTATAGCAATTTCACTTTCCACTATCATTTTACGATTTATGTTTATATTTATAATAAAAATAATAAATCATTCGTCAACAAACAACAAAACTTGTTTAAATGTCTAACGCTTTTGAAGAATATGACATTATTTTATTTAACGACCTTATCTGCAGGATTTTTCATTTCAATAAAACTTCAGAATGCTGTAGAAGAGATAATTAGCTTATAAAATGTACTTAAAACAGTTAGGATTTGATTTTTAAAACGTAACAGAAACATGGAAAAGACTAAAGATTATAAATAAAACGAATGAAAATATGTTGAGAAAATACTGAATACTGAATAGAGACGGTTATTAAAATTAATTTTAATTAAAATCATAAACAATTGTATAATTGATTATTAACAAAAACAAAACACTAACCTGGCTCGGATTTCAGGGGGGTCAGTGGACTTTCTGGTAGAAGAATTCCTTTCATCACTAAATCATCTCTATTGGCTCGGACTGATATTTTCCTTTCTAAAGCTGAAAAAAAAAAATCGAAAAAGACTATTTAAAAATAGTTTAAACATTAAAGAGTTGTATTAACATATAAAGACTATTTTAAAAATGTACATTGCTGTACCCATCAAACATTATGGTTACTGGTAAATTTTATTATTTATAAATTTCTGATTATTAGAACTTAAATAAGGAAATCTTCCACTTCTTGAGTTACAAAATTAAAACATTTTCTAGTTGTAATTTATGACGAAGATAAAAGCTAATACTAACAATTGTGCTTTTTTGGTACTTTTTTTTAGTTTGGTCTTCTTTTTATTATAAGTTTCATATTATTCTTAAATTTTCTTTTATATCAAAACAAATTTTAACTCCTAAAGAAATATCTACCTCGAAATGAGTATTAATTTTTTTATCAAATCCGAGTTAATGTAAAATTTTGAAATTTTGTGATACATTAGATACATTCAAAAATAGGTAAGTACTGGGATTTTTTCAGTATTACCATTATCGAATAACAGCAAATGTTTATATTTTTGGCTAATTGAGAAACCTATTACATCATAATCAACTAGCTCTATTGATTTTGTAATTAAAATTAGAGGCTATAAAGATTTTAATACGTTTATCTTAGTAGCTTCTTTATACAGTGTGCATCATTTAACACTCACGTTCTATTTGATTTGAAAATCCCTACAATCTGAATATAGTATAATTTATAGAATAGCTCCATGCTAATGAGTCATTTTTAAATAAATAATCCGTATATTTTTTATTTTTGAATTGTTAGGAAAGTGGCGTTGACATTGATGCTTTATTTTTTGAAATAACATGTTTATTAAATTTTCTAGAATACTATTTCAATAAAAAATTATTTAAAAACAAATTTAGTTCATAAATTTGAAAAAAGATCTAATGTTTAAGGTTATGCTATAAACACCGGGTACATAATAAAATATATTTCAAGTAAGGAGGAGTTAAGGTCATTTCTGAACAAAAATCAGACAAAATTTCATTTTCTAATCCACGAAATATATTTATTTTTGAATAATTTTGTAATATAACGATTTTTCAGAAAATTTAATAAAAATGTATCTTTAAAATGAAGCATTAGAATTTAAAAAATAAAATATTAACGTTAAGGTTACCGAAAAACCATTTAAAAATAAAAAAAGATTCAGTTTATTATCAAAAATTTTTGCCACATGAACACTATGTAGAAAATAAAATATTTTCAAATCAAATAAAATTGGTCTTTTTTTCATTTTGATATCTCGCCCGGGATATTTAAAATAATTTTTAAAATTAATTTTTTTATGATGATTTCCGGTGGCGTACGGGAGGGGGTGTGATCTTCAAAATTGTTCCTTGTTAATTTTCAGTCATTTATATCGAAAATATGGGGATCAAAGTTATCCAAAAGACTCCTAAAATATTTGTCAGTGACATGACTAAAAAAATTTGAGGCTTTTATAAAGAATCTTATTTGCATAATTACCTCGTTAAAAGTGTATGTAACTCAAAATTTCAAAATTTTACATTAACTTGGATTTGAAAAAAAAATATTAAAAATTGAAATTTAATTTCTTGGGATGAGAAAATTATTTTATAGGAGAGACCACATATAATTTTCAACGAGGAATCTCCTCTTATACTGTTCTTATGAATTTACAACACACTATATATATATAAATAAAATGAATCCCTCTAGAATAAATCAACCCGTCCATATATAATTTATTTACTAGTTAATATTTAAAATCAAATATAATCTGCATTTCAAAATAGCAGATATTAAAAAAATAGCGATGCCGCATGCATATAATATCGATATTGAGGATGATAATTTGATAACAATTTCAATGCCAATCTATTTTTAATTAATGGATATTGGACTACGAAATGCGGAAATTCATTGTCATTCACTATTAAAACCCGCTGTTCTGTATAAGTAAAATGCAAAAAAAACGGATTCAATAGTACTTTTTATTATTGGTCAATGACAGGAAAAATTTTAGATGTACAAACTAATTTTGTAATAGATATGACAAAAACGTTATTAACCATTAATTATAAATAAAATCAAAGCCATAATTGGAACTAATTTCGACCAATAATATTTGAATATTACAAGTAAGGTTACATCCAGTTTAACTGAAGATGGAGAAAAATCATAATTTGGAGTAGACAGTCAAATTTAAATATTTTGGGTTTATATGTCAAAATATTTTGTAGTATACACGGTGGTTCAAAAAAGATTCTGTTTACAGAATTACTTTAGTCTAGTTTTTAGTGTTAAATTTTCCTACGGTTATAATTTCTACTTATCAAAAATGTCTTCTAACAAAAAAAAAGAGAAACTTACTTTTAGAAACAGCTTCCATTCTGTCGGATTTTCTTTTCCGTTTCCATTTCCACGGCCTAAGTAATTTTCCTATCGAAAACTTGCTTTTCCTTTCAGCCGGCGGACTTCGAGTGCTGCTACCCAGGCTATTTGTGCGGAATGCAGTTCCATTTTGCTTTTTGGCTGAAACAAAAAAGAACATTATAAATAAAAAATAAACTAAATCCTGAACGTAGTCAAAAATATCATCAATATCCGGAAAATAAAAATAAAACCACAATTTAAAGTATAAAAATTTTATTGTCGAATTAGAAAAAAAATGGAATAAATTACAGAATTTCTATTCTAAATTGCAAAATTTCAAAAAAAAGTTCATAAAAATCCAAGAAACAAAGAAGATACATGGGCTTAGGTGTTTAAGTATCTACATAAATTTTATATTTATGTAAATAATAAAAAATAAAAAGACCCCGTATAATTATAATCCATTTTTATTTTTTATTAATGAATGAAATGTTTTTTATTTGAGATTATTTTTTTCCTAAGTTGAAAAGGTTTTACCATTTTTCGTAATTATGTTACCAGACATTAAAATTAAATAATTTTAAACATATTTTTTCATGATGAAATACGTATAAACAATACATCACTAAAACTAAATCATTGCCCAAGAACAATTTTTCATTTTTTCATCGTCTTATTAAACCCTCCTTCGTTATCTGGGCTTGGTTGGGACTGGCGCAGGTATTTTGCTAAATAACCAATTTCTCTTAGCAAAGACATCAGATGAGGTTAAAAATTATTAAAAGCAGGTTAAATTAAAAATGAAGTTTAATCGAAAAATAAAAAAACATTCATATATTCATTTAATCTTTTTTAAGTACATAATTGCCATTATTGTTTATGGAATTTCAGGATCTTGCGCTATAACACTATTTGTTGATGTTGATTAAGACGACTTGATTTGGTCAGCTGAACTTCACTACCTCAGATATCAAGTGATTATACGTGGAATATATAATATTTAAATGCCCATTGATTATAAAGTTGTTAACATTTACAAGTACTTATACTGAACCTCGCAACTAGAGTTAAAATTTATGTTTTGTAATTTAGAATAGAAATACTATACTCTTTTTAAAAGATTATGAATTAAATCCACCTCCACTGCACTCATTGCAAATTTGAAGTAATTCAATATAGTGATAACTATTTTATTAGAAATAACCATTTCCAAGTTAGACAAATCGGGCATGTCAAAAAAAACATTTTTTATCTTTTCAGCCTCATTTTTTGAGTTGACTACGATGTAAATAATAAAGATAATAATAGTGATGTTAGCGAAGGTGAAGATGGTTCTTACTGGTTACCACCTGCTAACTTTTTTACTAATGTACGAGAAAGTACTTTCTTTCTTAATTACTGAAAATAAAGTAAAAAGAAATTTAAGTACTTATTCTTATTTACGAATAAACTAATGCAATGTAGCAGGTGCCGTTCGTACCATAACTATGTCATGGTGTCATAAATTTGCTAGTTGATCGTTAGTAAGTTTTAATTTTAATGAATCATGCGAGAGAACTGAAGAAGGAAATTGGCTTAATTACTGGAATCCTCGTTTAATTACTTACTGCAAGGAACGACATTACGGCTCTCGCAGGCCCATACGTGAGTCATTAATGCCATTATTAACAGATTGATGTCGAATAGAGCAAATATACACAAATTGTGGCTAAGAAAAAACATATATTTGTCTGAAAACTACAACTTAATTCTACCATGCATGTAACAAAATAGATATTGCTTAGTTAGGTCATTGTAGATAAAATGTATCAAATTTTTCAAAGCAACACTCAGTTTGTTTTCGAAATTTCATGTAAATTGCTTATTTATTAACTGTTTTGAAAGGATAATATTCGATGAAAGTGCTAACAGCATAAAGAAGAGGTAAAATGTTATTTTCTAAATGACAGAAATTAGAAATTCTCTTAATTGAAGGAAAATCCACAATCAGGAAATAAATGTAATAAGATTTAAGATATTCCGATTATCCCCAGAGATAGGTTGATTTTATTTTTTGTTGAAAACTAAATATTTAAAAAATAAACATGAAACAATTTTTTTTCGTAATTTTCAATTTAGACCGCTGCCACTTTACAAAATTCGTACTTAAATGTGTATTAGCACATGTAGTGTCAAAGTTACGAAAAAAGCGAACAAAATATTTATAGTTTAATTTTAAACGATCTTTCATTTAGCTAGAATTTTTAATTTTGGAAAAAAATTGAATTTTTGATAACTCCTGGGACAATCCGAATATTTTGTATTTCAATATGCCATTTTCGTTATTTCGTCTATAACGAATTGTGGAAAAATCAGAAACAATATACAGAGATAAAACCTTAACCAAAATGTGAGCAATGCAGGTGATCTATGATCATCTCATTATGAATCCATAAAACTGATGCAATAAATAAGTAAAGAGCTTGTTCAGACTGGCACAGGACACCAGGAATACCCCATTTAATGCATTAAACCGAAATAGAATCTATAATTTTAAAGACGATGTCACTGGCAATGAAATTCAATAGTTTCCTTCCCGTTTGTCTAAATTGAATGTCTTTATTAAAGTAAGGGTTAAGTACTTTAAAAAATCTTAATAAACTTTTATTTCCTATGAAATAAATATTTTTTGACAACGAATAATTATGTCTGGGAATAGCGATTATCTTGTTGGTTAATAGGGAAAAGTTACAGAGTTGAACAAAAATAACGCACAGATTAATAGCTTCATAAATATAAATCAAAATTTCATATTCCTATTTGTAAAAAAGCTACAGGGTGTGTTCTACATCCAGGAAAAATTTTAGCTCTCATTACAAAGCTCTAGTACCTCTAAAACCTAACATTATTTGAACTTAAAATTACTAGTAGAATAAATCTGGTTCACCCTAATACTGGTACAAAATAATACATTTTAATCCTAAGCTGTCTTACATTTACATATAAATTATTTGACTCAGAAAACTATTTTTATTATAGGGAAATTATTGGTGCCATAAATGAACTTCCAAAGACGGATTATTTTCTGTAAACTAGTTTTTTTCAAAAATTGTCCATTTGTTGCTAATCTATCAAGACAATTTTTTTACAAACATTCAATAGACTATTCATATTTCGAATACCAATTTTTTAAAAAGCTACAGTGTGTCCCATAGCCAGAAAATTTTTTTAGCCCTCATTGGAGGCCACTAGCACGTATAGGGCCTGTCATTATTTGAACTTAAAAATAATAATAGACTAAATCACCTTGTTTAGACCACCGTAATATTGGTGACAAATTATAGATTTTAATCCTATGCTGTCTTACATTTACATAAAAATTATTTGGCTCAGAAAACTATTTTATTATTATTTGTTCCATAAAGTCCAAAGGTAAATCTTTTTTTATAAATTAGTTTTTTTGGAAAATGGTAAATCTGGTGCTATTCTATCAAAACAATTTTTTTTGACCAAAGAAAAACTCTTTCCATAAATCTCAAAACTCGAAATCTTTACCACAATTACTTGACTGATGAAGACAATTTACAGTCGAAACTAGTCGTCCTGTTTTATAAAAAGTTACATTAAAGTATTCGCGGTAAAAAAAAAAGAAAGTATTTATGGTAAAGATATCGAGTTTTGAGATCTATGGAGAACCTCCTCTATCATAATCTTTTTTATAAACTTTCAATAGACTATTAATATTTTGTATCAAAATTGTAAAAAAAGCTACAGGATGGATTCGATAGTCATGAAAAACTTTAGCCCTTTTTAGAGAGTACTGGCACCTTTAGGATCTACCATTATTTGCACTTAAAATTTGGGATACACCCTCCTGTCTATTTTATGTTACAGAAGAAAAACGTTGAAGAAATTATTTACCTACGTTTCAATGTAAAAAATTGGAGAGAGTATCTATTTATTTTTTACTTATATTTGTATAATAATAAATAAACACATTCAAACAAATAACTGATTTTCATTTAGAAACGGTAGCCTTGGTAAGACGGTGTTAACCAAAATGTCATTGTTTGTGATACAATTATAGCTGTGGTTAACCTTTCATTAGTAGCGCTTGTAAACCATAACTAACCACTGGAGGAATATATATCTCCCATCGTTCCTGCTAACACAAGAGGAATCTGGGGAGTGTATTGTACAAATGGGGATCTAAACAAGTGGATTTTGTTGCCTTGACAACGTCAGTGGAAAACCGCCGTCGTTGATTTTGCTATGTCGAATCGCACTAACGCGCCCGCGCCCTTTCTCGTATACTATCCGAAACTATATTATTTATGGAAATCGAATTGAGCGACGGTCTAAATTTAGACGAGCTGGATAACGACATAATTAATTCGGGGGGTTTGATGATGGGGGAAGATAAAAACAGAAAGGAACCATGATTTTTTCCTAATAAATATTGAGTTACAGGATAAATAGTAAGCCATGGAGAAAAATCATAATTGGAGTAGGTTGTAAAATTTAAATGTTGTGAGTCGGTACTTTAGTCAATTCCAAAGTATGATTTATTATATACTGCAACTAGAAAAGAAACAAACTCATATAATATCGAAATTATAATCAACATTTACGTACATGTAAAGATTTTTTTTTAAATATTGTCTATTTGCATGTGTTTAAACACCAACCAACTTTTCTCCGCAATAGACCTTTCATGATAAAAACATTCGAATCAACTATGCTCAGACGCACCTCCCACTACCCTAAAATTTCTCCTCATTCTAATAACATATAAAAGTGACAATATGTCAAAAGTACTAACAAGAACTGGGACAACAACACACAACAGTGATACCAATAAAAAACTAGGTACTTTTAAATTGCCAACTTAATTCTATTGCCTTTCTTTCTTTCTTTTACGTTTTCTCGATTGTTCCAAATTATGAATTGTCGTTGAATAAATCAAATTTTTGATGTATGAGGCATGAAAAAATCATTAAAAATTCTCTTTCCGCCAATTTCTTTGACATATTCCAACACAAACACCAATTTTTTGAGGGATGCAATGGTTTTCAATAAAAAATGAGGATTTTCAGATGACCACACATCATGATGAGTTATCTTATCCAGAAAAATAAAACCATACCTCATCTGAAAAAAAAACTGTGTTGAGGATAGCTCTCCTTTGTTTATGGAATTCTGGATTATTGCAACTCGACATTTACTTTCATACGTTTACAGAAGTAACTTACGATAATTATTAATTTTTGCTCTGCATTGACTATTTTTTAAATTTATTTTTTTTAATAAAAGTTTTGAAAAAATTGACACATACGTTCAATTTAAGTTTCAAGCATAAAATAACATTTTTGGGAGGGCGGAGGCAATTTGACACCAAATGACTGATGGCCCTCAATCTGTTAGGTCTTTTCGACAGGGAAATCGTTAGCTTTTTCATTTTGTTTTAAATATAGAATTTGGGCTAGGTATGATAATTCAAAAAAACATCAATGGATATATAAATGTCAAATATTTTATATTCAACCATTAAAATAATTATTATAAAATATTGTTTTAATAATAAAGAATGTACTTATAAATATAGTTAAAAATTACATTTATGTGATACACATTTTACAAAATTCAACCTATTCCGTTGTTCTGGAACCTTTGTCCAGAATTTTCTATGAATTTTAATGTTATTTTTACTTAATTTTTCTTTAAATTTAAGCGCATCTACTTGAATTCTATAAAAACGTATCTGGAAAAATTAGTTGAATAAAATGATATATTAAAATTAGAATGAAATGACTCGCACGCGTTAGAAGTACTAGAAACTCAGGGGCTTTGGTCGGCCCATAAATTTTGTGAAAATTTAGATTCTTTAATATATGTCTATACCAATTAATTAGCAAATTTATCCAAAAGTTTGTTTTGAGGTTTACTTCACATTAAGTCAAAAATAAAACAATATTCAACTTAAATAAGTCAAATCAAATGTTCTTTAAGTCATTTATCAACTTCGGTAGCGTTTTTGTAGTCGTCGCTTAATCAAAGATTGAATTTTTCTAGACCAAGCTTGAAGCAGGTTAAATCGGCAATCACTACTTTTTATTATGGACCAAATATGGAGAAATATAATATGAATTTACTTTTCGAAATGAACACACTTAGTAGAGTCCAAAAAAATTCATTAAATGATTCAAAAATTTTTGATTTTAGAAAAGAAAATAAATAAACAGAATACGAATGTCACATAAGGAAATTTTCCATCCATACATAAAACATTCTTTTTTAATAAACTGCGAACATTGGGTTCACATGTAAATACAATAAATATTGTACACTTCGACTTTTTATTTAAAACTATTTCAAATTAAGCTAACTCATTCAATACATTAGAATTATGTTACAGCTTTAAAAACCTTTCATATCAGGAACAATATCAAGAACTTAATCAAAACAAGAGCTAAAACAACTAATACTATTTTATAGAAACGACTTGGTATTATTGAAATGAACTTTTTCCATTGTAGATCTCACATAAGCTTCGTGAATTTGTTTTTTAAAATCGGAATTGTTCTTCAACAAATAGATGAGCGCTTGTGCCAGTTGCGTTTCGGTCAGCAGATCGATTTGTTCTGGTTGAAATGACGATTGTTGAACATTTTCGTTACTCACCGGGGTAGTAAACAACATAGGAGTCATCAAATAGGGTTTGCTTGACTCAGTAACATGGTCAAATGGAGAGCTGCTCATAAGTTCTTGGGTCTCGTTTTTTACTGATTGTTGCCGACTTTGTTGCAGCAAATAGGCAAGTGGCGAAGTATTATGCATCCCTGATTGAGGTTTACTAGAAGTAGCCAACCTAATGCCGTTCTCGCTTGTAGGCTTCGTCTCGCATGAATAAAATAACTCTTGAGGAGTTATTGGCTTTTGCTGGGCGGGCCTGGACATCAACTTTTGCAAGACATTTTCTTCACGAATTCCTGGCTCCGTAGACGTCTGACCCGCTTTCATGCTGGCTTTGACAATAAAGTCCATAACACTTGAAGTGACATCTGGAACCACCGGAGTCGATGAAAAAATTGGAACGTCTTGTTTTGTTGGTGTCTTATTAAAATCCTCCTGCGCCTTCGATAACATACTGAATATATCAACATTGCTTCCATTTTTGGTAGATTTTTTGTCGGTCTTGTCATTGAGTCCCTCCATTGCAGCTTCTATTAGAAATGTAATTCGGATGCACCCTTCTCTATTAAACAATCAAATACCAAATATTTTGTTTTTTGAATTCAAACACAGTAGAAAGGGGTTTGCACTTGATACTTAAAATCTTTGACAAGCAGTTCAACTGAAGGCACTCAAATGTCAAATGAAAACAAATTCAACCTGTCAAACATAAAAGAAACGTAGTCGCTTGTATTTTTTTTTCATTGTTCTTAATTTTCATTGGGGATCATAATAACGTATAGGATTTTTAGTACAAATACCGTTGCACGTCAGGAGTGACGTAACTCTTTCGTCATAGTACTGCCAACTAATTAAAATTTCCCTAACTAAGATAAATCATACGAAACATCACGAAAATTCACGAGGACTCATGAACGTAGTCACAGTACTAAAAAACCGAAAAAGTAATCGTAATTATTTTGATAATTTTAGAATTATTTCAATTATATTGGCTTATATACGTATACGTATATACATAATTTACATTAAATAATTTTGAAATTTTCTACGCCCATGAGACTCGTATTTATGATGAAGAAATGACATTGTAGCGATTGGCATGCCTTGATGCGACGTTGTCGAGTATTTAGATTGAAATATTTCAACGATTCCTGACGTCCGGCCGTCAACCAGTTGTGTGTTTTCACCACGTTTTCAAGTGATTCAGATTTGAATTAGGAGAAAGGATTTACCTTTTGTAGGAATTCGAATATTGTAGTTTAATTGTTTCTTATAAGAAAAATATATATTTTTTTAAACAAAACATTGTCTTATTTTAATAACAATAAATAGTTTGCTATAGGATTTTTAATACAAATCCCGTTGCACGTCATATATCAATTATGAGATCACGACCCTGCAGTGTTGTCGGCTTGTCTAAATTGTCGAGGAATGTAGGAAGTTTCAAAAATGTAAGGTTAGGTTATGTTGTTTAGCTTTATTATTATGAAAAATTAATTTATTGAAGCGTATATGAACAATATATGATCGCTGTTAGGATTAATAATAATGGGATTAATTTCTAGTCTATCAAAAACTCTCTCTCTTTCATACCATTTTTGTATTTCTTTTTCTGTATGTTTAATAGAATTTTTCCATACTTCAGGAGTAATTGTTCTAAGAGCTTCAGACCACATATTTAAAGAATCTTGTTCTTTATTACCGTCTCTGCCAATATGTTTATTATAATATTGCTTAGAAAGGCCCCAAATAAGTTCGATGGGGTTGAAAACACAATGATAGGGAGGAAGACGTAAACACTTTATGTCCATATTGTTCTGCTAAATTGTCCACCAGATATACTTTTGGTGGCTTGTATCTGAAAAAGAATATATTTTACTTGCGGTTTTTTATAATATGCCAACATCGCTAAATTCAAAACTGTAACATCGATAGATTTTTATACTTACTGTTCAACTTTTTGCAGAAGTTCATATTCAAAACATATTAACAGAAAAATCAATATTTCTATTTGCTAGCAAGTTTAGGGCTGCTGCAACACGCTAAAATAGACAAGAAAACAATTTCATATTTCTAGACATTTGTATAATCTTTAACTTACCTCTTTGACGGCAGTTAAGGGTAATAGTGGCCCATTATTATCACGCTCCCGTTCAAAGTACTGTATTAATGAATAAACAAGCTCTTTACAACGACTATTTAGTTTTTTTGGCATTTTGTAGAAATAAACGTCAATAATCAGCTTATTCACACTATGTTTGTTTTGAAAAAAAAACAGTTTTTTTTATAAGTTAACTATCTAGCAAAGCAAAAAAATAAAGACAATATTATAAAATTACCGAAAACGTGGTGAAAACACACAACTGGTTGACGGCCGGACGTCAGAAATCGTTGAAATATTTCAATCTAAATACTCGACAACGTCGCATCAAGGCATGCCAATCGCTACAATGTCATTTCTTCATCATAAATACGAGTCTCATGGGCGTAGAAAATTTCAAAATTATTTAATTAATTAAATTATGGTTTTTTGAGTACTAAACATATAATAATGATTTATAAACTTTATATTATAAAGAATAAGACGTATATAAGCCAATATAATTGAAATAATTCTAAAATTATCAAAATAATTACGATTACTGTTTCGGTTTTTTAGTACTGTGACTACGTTCATGAGTCCTCGTGAATTTTCGTGATGTTTCGTATGATTTATCTTAGTTAGGGAAATTTTAATTAGTTGGCAGTACTATGACGAAAGAGGTACGTCACTCCTGACGTGCAACGGTATTTGTACTAAAAATCCTATATCTTTTTTATATGTCTCTATTTTATTTATTTAATAAAAATATAGTACAAATAAACAACATAATATAACGATTTTTATAACAGATTATTGAATATTAAAAGTAGATAATACAGCAAGAAGAAGAAGAATATCACAGTTGTAGATTGCTAATGAATCAACTGAGAAAAACATTTTTCAAATGTACTTTAAAACTGGCAGGATGAAGTGTCTTGAGTGTGAGGATCATATATTGTTCATATACGCTTCAATAAATTAATTTTTCATAATAATAAAGCTAAACAACATAACCTAACCTTACATTTTTGAAACTTCCTACATTCCTCGACAATTTAGACAAGCCGACAACACTGCAGGGTCGTGATCTCATAATTGATATATGACGTGCAACGGGATTTGTATTAAAAATCCTATAGCTTTGTGATTAAAAGACAAATGTTAACTAATTTCTATGATTTTTTTAATATTGGTAGAAAAATATCGAATTAAGTATACGTCTTTCATATTGTTACGTATTGGGTTATTTTTTGGTCTAACATTAACCGAGTAAAATTTTGCAAATATTTTAACATCTTAATTCTTAATTTTTCTCTATAGATGTAGCAGATCATTTTTCATTTTTTTAACATCTTACTCAAATGAATAATGTCTAAAATCCGAGAAATATATTTATTTATTAATCTTGCCTTTCAACTTTTAGTGTCTGAAGTATTTAGCTTTTAGATTTAATAACATATAATTAAATTATTCTCCCGGGAGCATACTATAGACTTCAGAATATCCATTTAATGTAATATTATATTCCTTCTCGTGTTCTAGCCCAGGCCAAGTTACTTTCGCAGCTTCCCACTCACACGATTAAAGAGACTGTACAATAATTTAATTTCATAAATTAGGACTGTTTTATAACCCCATAAACTCTCCTTTTGTCATTTTCATGTTTATGTTTCCCCTTAATTTCCCAAACGAGCACTTTCAACAACGCGTCTCGTCTCTTCTATAGGAATAATTAGTTTCATACATATACATATAATAAAAGATTATAGAGATAAAAAAAATTTTATAGCCCAATAATAACTTGAAATGATTCATTTTTTGTTATTAATGTTAATAATAATTTAATTATTGATCTTCGCTTCAAAATAGATACTCCAGAGAATATAAGGAAAGCAATATAATCTGATTCATTTTAAAGTTACCAATTTTTATTTCTTTTTTAAATTTTGAAAATTTTTGAATTATTTTTAATAATAAATAGGTCACACGACACATTATTTAAATAAAATAATTTAAAAATAAAAAACTCAATTTTAATTCCGGCCTTTAGGGGGTGATATTTTTTTGGGGGTGGGGTTTTACGAAAGACCACTTATAAATTTCAAGAAGAAATCTTCTTCTAATTTTTTTCGCAAAAATGTTGAAACACGCTGTATATTCGAACTCTTGAAATATTTACATCGAAACTTTCACTCTATCATCAGCTTTGATCCGTAAAACACCTAATATTGAATAATCAACAGTTAACCAAAACATATATAAACATATTCTGTTCTGAACCTTTTAAAATAACAACAAAATCAACAAATACATGTTTAATTATAAATAAGATGTGTCTTAGGGAAAATAAAAGTGAACTTCTAAAAAATAATCCGATTTGTGAACATTGTGTAACTGTATCATAGATGATTATTAATTATGCAATACATTCTTAGTGATTCGGAATCCTGGGATTTTATTTACTAACTTTCATTTGCTAAAAATATTAACAACCATCTATAAAGTTTCGTTGTCTCTTTATTTGTACGTCCTCTTCTTCTTTATTTCCTTCTGTTCTCTTAACTCCTCGAAATATTTATCTCAATACTCTTCTCTCCCAAATTTCAACTTTTCTTCCTTTTTGCTGCGGCCTAATCCATATTTCATATGCACACAATGTTATTTGATGTATGGTTTAGTATTTAAGATTCTTACTAGCGATCCTACTGCTTTACTTCATTTTAAAATCCTTTTATCTTTTTAATCTCTGCTTGGCTTTTGTTTGTAATGATCTTCTACCTTTTGAAATTGTTATTCTCTGCTTGGTGTCTGTAACACTATATGGGGTCTATTCTGTAACTTTTTTGTTAAAAATAACCCAGGGTAATAATTGAAATGTCAAAATATGCAAAAGTATACAGGGTGTTCCATTTAAATTAAAAAAGTTGAGGGTATTTCCGTTTAAACCGGAAGTATATTATTAACAATCAGCTGCATTTCGCCACATTGCAGTTACCTACAAAATTTCATAAATATAATAGTAAGCAACTCGAAGATCTTTTAGAGATGATACCTGTGTTGGCGTTGTTTGTATTTTACTTTGGCGGTGAGGTCACGAAAACCTGCTTTTGCTTTGGTTCTGCTTCTGATACGGACGCTCGGCCGACATTGGAATGTATGACGTCATGGAGGACGTTCGTTTATGGCCGTTAAGGGAAGGGTCATCCGACCGTTAAGGCCTTTTAACTTTTGATATAGTTTGCTACATCTTTAGAGCAATACCGTGAATGCATCATTTTCGTACATTTTTAGTTTAATAGGAAAGGACGCCATAAAAGCAAGTAATAAATATTTGAATAAATTCTAAGGTCAAGTTAATAAAGAAAATGTGTAAATGTGTGCCCGCTTAGATGTTAGGTTGTTAGATCAAACGATCATTAAGTAATTAATCGATAATTTATATGCATACAAAAACACTTTTAAAGCGACAAAACGAGATTTTTTTTTGTTTTGCAACATGGTACAATCGGCGCCTGAAAACAAAAACTTCTATCTTTAGATTCGTCATATACTGTCTGCATTTCTTTTTTCACAGATGCGACGGAAAGTCTATATCGGTGTTGCACATACACAAGTCAAACACCATGAAGTTTATAAACGTCTGGCATTTCCTTTAAATTCCTTTTTAATGCCAAGGTCTTTATCAACAAAAATTTATCCATTTCGAATACTTAATTGACATTAATCTATTTGAATTAAGGACCTTGAATTTTAAAGTTAACGGTTCTTTGGTCTTAAAAATTACCTCAAATTAAAAATCTAATCGGTTTTGATGTTTAATTGAAATGATTTGTTCATTTTTAATACATAGTCTAATAGGTGATAAAAGTTTCGCTCTAATAAATTCTAAAATTAATTATGTATAATATGTATGTCTATGCTGTCAGATGCATTAAATACAATTTTATTTGGTCTAGAGAAAAATGATTTTATCTATATTAAAAGTAAATATTAATAAACGTTGGATATCGGTCTACAGTTAGAGCTATTAATTTGTATTTATTATATTCATCAAGATCGTATAGCGTTTAAATAAGAATGATCGAAAATACCGTTAGAACAGAAGAAAGTAACAACTCTTACTTTCTCATTTTAAACTTTAAAACTCATCTCTGTATTAGCTTACATATTTGTTTCAAAGTTATAACTCTTTTTTTGTGGATCTTTAAAATGATCTTAAATTATTGTTGTTCAAATTTGCAGAGTGTCCAGAGTAAGTGGACGGATCTAATTAATTGGTTTTTAAAATGAGTTCTGATTTTTCCTATAAAGTCAGGAGTGGAATGGCCATTCAGAAATTTATTTCAAAAATTTTACATGAGGATAATTTTTTATTCCTCTCCATTACATTTAATGAAATAAATGTACTTTTTGTTAGTTTTTCAAGAAATGGTCCGTTTTGAAGAAAAATTATTGACTTCAATTAGCAACTTCAACATAAAACGATACTTTGCAAATAAAATTTGAACCATTTTAAAGATTTTATTTGATTTTGGAGATTATTTACTGCCATTTTCATTGCCCACTAAATCCATTTATGCGGGGTTGCACGGTCTGAGTTTAAACTGGAATCAAAATAAATTTAGTTTAAATTATTTTTTATGTTTATGTCTCATTCATTAGTAATAGATAAAATTTGCTTATTTTAAGTATCCCAATTTGGAAAATTATTAGGGGTTACAACCAACAAATATTTCCGACTACATTTCAGTTTGAACCAAGTTTAACCCCAGTCCAGACAACTCAGTTTTACATTAATCGCTATAAATTTATGATGGTCAGTATTTTAATTATTAATTTCTTTTTCTTTCGTTCTTTCTTTCCTTTATTACTTTTTTTAACATAGTTTAATGGTGGAGTCTTATTGACTAGACTGCAAATCCATTAGGTTGTGGTTATTTTATAGCAAATTAGCCCTTTAAAGGAGAAGTTAATAGAACATTTTAGTTTTTTAATTCGTTCAGGATTAGTTTGCATTAAATAATTGTCATAATTTGATATTAAAATCAAGTATATTCCATTTTCACCCTCTAAATGTACAGAATCAATTTTAAAATGTGAATAGTAAAATTGTGTATGAAATAATAAAAAGTGAACTAAAAAAAATGTTCTTTACAAATACTCCAACGCATTCTGATATATGGAAATTCTTTTGCGGACAGAAATTATTTGGATAGTGGAAACATATGTACCAAAAATCTAAAAATATACTGTGGGATTTTGTATTTTGAGCAAAATATTCGGCGGCTCTATTATAACAACCCTGGACATTGGTGGTTTCTAATTTTTGTCTGATAAGATAAACTATACATGTTCGTTGTTCGATGGATAGTTAATCATTTCTTAGTAGTGGGAAAAGAAAATAAAGTCCAGGATTTCCAAATTCACTAAATTTTTATTACAATTTAAAGGTTAACAGTGTTCCAAAAATTTTAACGTGAAGTCATTACATTTCAAACTATCATTTTGAGTATATACGTTTATTTTTCATTAGTATTTCTCTTTCAATATAATCACAAATTGTATTAGAACAATAATTAATTTGGTTTGTTGCTATTTTAATATTATTAAGTTGTTTCAGGTCCTTTCAGAAACAAAATGTAACGAGATACTAAGTGATAGAATTTTTTGTTAAGCATGTATTATAGAATGTTTTAGCGAGATGTTTATCGGTGTAAAGTTGATGAGAGAATGTTATTAGATGTTTCTTTGTTGAATGTCGAAGATGTTGTCAAATCTTTAAATAAGTGGAAGTTTCGTCATGATGATTAACTGATGTTGCCAATATTTTCAATAAATTCGTAATACGGAGAAATTTAATGGGATGATAAATTTCATTTGAATTTTTAACACATCCGTTAACCATAGGTTTTGAAAAGCGCCTCAATGTAAATTAGCGTTTGTCGATTTACCAATAAAGTAACGTTGTTGGCATTTTATGGGCTATTGTAATTTGCAACATCGGTTTCTGCAACCTGTTGGGTTATTTGAATACGCATTGTTGAAATAAGAAATTCATTTCATTTACTACACTTCATTTCATTCTTAAGAATAGAAGTGGTTATCTCTCCTTTCAATAACAATGCTTTACGAGGTACCGAAATAATAACCCCTAATTTTTACGTGTTGGAATGAAATAGAGGAATTAACACGGCTTGTTGACACCATAAAATAATAACCGTTATAAATGCAATTGCAATACCGAACCAAGTACTGTATAACCTTTATTATATTCCACTGTCTGGAATACAGCTACATTACAAAGTGTTTTAATTTTCTCAAAGGACAATAACGAGATAACAACGGCGACTTAACAACAGAATTCACACTCGAATTCTCAATGAAGGCACGGTTACAAAGTTCAATGATTCGTAAGTGACTCAGGATTTTACTATAAAGAAACCATGGCTTCGCAATTCATCGCGGCATGTCACTATTTTCGTTGAATGATAAATCGTTATCAATGAGACCAAATTGTCATTGACGTTTAGTTTATTTATAAAAAAATACAGATAGTTTTGTGGTTAATGTGACGGTGGTAATATAATGTTGCAAACAAAATAATTCGTTTTGCAGAAGTATTTTATTATAAAAGATTTTTTTATGTGTTCGGCAGGAATAGTTTTTCGCGCCTAGGTAAAATATTATACTTCTATTTTTGTTATATACAAAATAAATTAAATAAAAATACAAAATTAGTTTTATTTAACGTTAGAAATAGGTTTTCAAAAATTCCTCCATGTGAATATATAATTTTAATTAATGAAATTATAAACCTATTTAATGTATTAAAATTACTTTGTTTTTGATGATAAATGTTATATTCAAAATGAAAGATTACCATTGTGTAGTCCAATATCACCAAATTTGGCAAATATTTTTATAGATAGTTTGAAAAAAAAAAATTCAAATATCTCCCCAAATGTATTGTTTTGGTATAGATATGTTGCTGTTTTGGCTGGCTTTATAGGTAGTGATAGACAATTGGATGTTTTCTTTAATTTTATTAACAATTTACATCCTAAAATAAAATTTACCATTGAAATTGAAGAGAACAGTAAGTTTCTTAGATATAAATATCAAAAGAGTACTCTCTAATATTAAATTTAACGAAAACCAACTCATACAAATATGACTATCCCTTATAACTCAAATCACCCTGTGTCACATAAATTAGCGGCTTATAATTCAATGATACATAGAGCTTTTTCACTATTTTACCACCAACGAGTAGGGATGATTTTAAAAGGAAAATTAATATAATAAAGCAAGTCGCTATCTCTAATAATCATCCATTACATCCAATAAATATATTTATTAAAAAAAAGGAAGAAAAGGTTGCCATTAAATTTATATTTCCGAAACAATCTAAAGATGATAGGTCGTACATTTGTTACAAAATTTGGAGAACTTTCAAACAAAATATTAAAAATTATATCTAGTACAACATCAACAATATCTTTGAAAGTCAGAAATACTGTAGGTTCATATTTATTAAAAATAAAACCTAAAATTAATAAATTAAAATAATTAGGTATTTACAAATTAAATTGTCTGGACTGTAACGCTATATTTCTTACAGGCTCCTATAAAAAAATTGACTAAAGAAATAAGAATAAGGAAGTTTAAAGGAAAGTTATCCAGAATAACTTCGGTAATCATAAAAATGAAAAATATACAGTATCTCCCATTAAAATAACGAAGTTATAACTAATTTCCGGTAAAACCGGAGGTAGCAAAACGATGTCAACATTTTCATTATTGACCTCTCTCTGATATCTCTTTATTGATCTTTTTAGCTGTTCCACCTTGTACAAAGGATTGAGGGAATAAGATAATCATAGTATTTCTATAGTGGAGAGGTATTTCAATGAAGATCTATATTTAATCCATTGCAACCATCGCTGACTATACAATTTGATTTATAGAGCTTACAACATGTACTGGATAGCCTAGAACCAGACATTTCCGATTTGCATCACCATCGGCGATTATTTAAGCGTTGAAATTCTCTCTTGATTATGCCGAACACAAAATAACAACGTGCGGACTTATTCCGCTCGAATATACTTTCGATATTTTTTGTTTATGCAATATACTCTGGGTCAACGTACTACATAGGCACGTACTTTAGTATCTGCGTAAAACTAACCCGAATTGAAATTTTTATAGCTAGTTTATCTAGTACAATTCTGTTAAATATGTTTATTTACATATTCAGGACAATACAGACGTACATATTCAAAATATTTTAGATTATCTGTAAATATTTTTTGTTAGTATCAATTTTATTGCTGCCTCTAGGTTTTTAATATATTTTAATCAGAAATTGATTTTTCTCCAGCCCTATATATTATAACAATTTTCTTTCATAGTTCAAAATCATATTTATTTAATTAGATTTTGTATGTTTTCTAAGAAATCAGTCAATCTTATGTCACTCTTTGATAATGTTATTTAAGTGAAACCTCTGTCAGAGCAAATATTTTGTTTAAATAGCTTTGTAATACTGTGGAAATTCAGATAAGTATCATTTATCTTTTTATATTTATATAGATTAACTGTTTTTTTGATGTTTGATTTTCATCAATCATATATTAACAGAAATGGGAACACTAAATATTATGATTTGACTTGAATAATTTTCAAATTAAAAATGTGAACAACAAACAATACTTATCTAAAAATTTCAATTCTAAAAATTCTAAAAAAAAAGCAATATTTTAGAACATTTATGAAGTATGTATTTGCAATGCGTGTCAATTTCTTAAAATCTTATCTGACGATGCCAAAGGATAAAACAAGTGTCATAAAAAAAATTGAAATATCGAGGATTTTAAGAAAAGTATATTTTATCTTTCACATTTATAATGGACAGATTCCACAAAGTAAGGGTAGAAACAATCGATATAATTTTCAAATTATTCAACGAGCTCCTTCAAAAAAGTATGACTTTTTAAATACTGATTTCGGTATGCTAATTTCGTTCATCTTGTTAACACAGATTGCACAATTAATAATGTGTTTACATTGTGTTAATATGTGTCTTTAAATATGTCATTGTGAATACATAATAATGCAGATAACATATAATAGATTATATTTTGACTGATAATTGATTGATTTCAATTTTATAAATTAAGAGCAATTCAAAAGGAGTCGAGCGACTAATTACTACTACTAATTATTTAAGTGTTTTAGTAATTAGCGTCCTTTTTCCCCAAGGAAGCTCGTGCGGGGAAATATCGGGAGGGGGTTAAGTAAGATTCAAATTCTGTGTAAACTAGAACAAATATATTGATGAAAAATAAATATGTACAGGAAGTAAAACACAAAACAAATTACAAAAGGTTTTAAGAGCAATGCTCTTTAACAATTGGATAACGGGCAACGTCGCCACAACCACGGATTTAAGGGATGTATGTAATAAATAGCTTTTTTAGAGACGCTTAAAAACAATCATTAAAGCGTTAGAGACTTCCAAAAATATATTAAGTGGAGAGAGAGTTTGAAAGACGTTTTGTGTTTTTTTAACTTCGTACCCTGATTTTTTTTGTCTTAAGGGTTGTTTGGCGCCTGGCTTGACTAATAGCAATTGAGCCGGTATTTATTTTAATAATTGGGGCATATTATTTTAATTATATATAGTTTCTGGAAGTGTGACATTTATAAATTAATGTGGATGATTTTGAAGACGCATCGTGTTGTTGTTTTTGAGAAATTTTACATTTAATGTCGTAATATACGAGAGGAGGGGGGGACTGGAACTTAAGGAATATGAGAGGGAAGTATTTCCGGCGCGCTAATTCAAATTCGAATCAGATGGTGAGATCTAATTTTCCGTTGGAAATGTCGAATTTCCAACAAGGAGATTAATTAAAAAATTGACCACCCTCGTATATTTCACGGCTATGACATTACGCCACATCAAAAGCACGAGGCATTAAGAATGCTTGTAAATGCTTAAATATGCGCAATTAATAACTTTACGAACAATACAGGATCGGACAACGTGTAAACTGAGTTGAAGTAACCGATCAAACGCCTTGAAGAGCGAATTTTAAAGAACTTGATGGCCTCTACCGTGAAATAAAAGCGTTTATAATTTTCGATTTACCGTCGTTCGAAAACGGCGAATTGAATATTCTATGTAAAAGCATTTTTGTAAGGGCAATTCGGTTTTATGGGATTAAATAATCTACATGCCGCTTTAGTTCCGGTAGCCAGATATAAAACAATATAAGTATCGTACACCAACAATGGCATTTTCCGAAAATACATTAATGGAAATAACATTCTTGCTCAGTCACTTGAAATTCGTTTAGAAAAGAATGTTTCACAATTTTCATGAAAATGAACTGTGGCCTTTGTAGTCGTATATTTTATAACCTATATCAGCCCTAAAGCCCAACATAAAAGTGACTATGCAGGAATTAATTGCTATGTAATTACCATAGTGAAGATTTAATTACCCATTCCTTTAAAAAGATGGGGTGGTTTAGCTTAAATAAAAATCTACATCAACCACGAAAATTGTCAGCAACCATTTGGGGGTATGAAGTATCAGATTTTTTTATTCAACTAGACTCATCTAGAAAAAATTATAAATAAAAGTTTTTGCAATTTGCAATCAAGTAATACAAAATTTCTTCGAACGTTCGTAAAAAACAGATTAAATACCCTGGTTTTTTTTATAAAACATGTTTCCTCAATAATTAAATATCATATCAGATCAATATTTATCCTTTAGTATGGAATGTATATTTTAAATTCACTTAAAATTTTTTGATTTTGGAGAATATTCGATAAATTTATGTTGGAATTTTCACTAATCTCTATAAAATTTGCTATTAACTATAATTAAATTAGCGATATGTGTAAATTACATAATTTATCCTTTTCAATATCACGTTAGTTTTCAAAACATTATTTACAATAAAAATGTATGTAAAAATTGAAAATTAATAAATTCATATGATGTTAGAAAACCAAAACTGTGAAAAGCGCTGGTAAAGTGATGCACTTGATTTTTTTTTATAAATGTGGCGTTATTTATTTAGAGGAAATACAGTAACTGGGGAGTACTATTCTAATGTACTTCGAGGACCCTTAAAGGCAAAATTAGAAAAAACGATCGCTTTATCCAGACTTTGGTTGGACGCTACATCACGATTATGCTCCGGCTCACAGATCAGCAATTTGTCAACGAACAATTGAAGAATTAGGGTTAGAAATTATGGTTCACCCCTCTTACTCTCTCCACTTTACTCCATTGTTTCCTGAAGTCAAAAAAGAATTGAGAGGTCGAATATTTGAGTCGGATTTAGAGCTCAACAACCCTGTGATGGGTATACTCAACAGGCTATAAAAAAATAGTTTCTCAGAAGTTTATGACAAGTGCATAAAGCGATGGAGAGTACTTTGAAGAATAGTTGTTGAAGTTTTTTAAATAAATGTTTCATTGTTATACTATAGTACCACTCTCGTTATTTTCTGATACATCCTCGTATGTAATGCAATTTTATTCTTAAATTTGTATTAGAAATCCACGATCGCTATTAATTTTATCCCCCATTTCCTATTATTTCTTTTGAAACTTTTTCCATACTGTTGGGAAAGTGTCGTCAAAGCTCATTATTTTTCTCCCAGCGGGCACTACCAAAAACCTGTCGATGCAACTAAAAACAACCATGTCTCTAGCACTTAATATCACTTAAATCCATTTAACACACCCAGCAAAAAAAGTCCATCTCGTGACATATTATTCTTTATTGTTACTTCTTGTGTGAAACACAAACCAGACGGGGGGCTTGGCCGAAGCTGAGTTCCACCCACGGTGTATTTAAGGTCCATGTGTGTAAATGCAAAAGTTCATTAGTAAGGCATACATATATCTCGCCTTTTGTTCTTTGGGTCAAAAGGTTAAGTTATTGTGCGTAGGTATTTGTGGAATTATTTTATAGGAATTTAAATGGAAGCTTATAACTAAACCCGAGAGCAAAAAGGGAACAAAAGAATGCACGTTGCTAATACAAATTTAAATGTTTATTTATAATACAAAATATTTTAGCCGACTAAATAATGATCTGTAAGTATAATTTAGCTAAGTACACTATATTGTACTAACAGCTATTTTTTTAAAATTAAAACATACATTATTATTTTTTAATTATAAATATAATTTGAACCTTGCTTTAATTAATGTTTCTTTGTATTCTTATATTATTTATGAGAAATGCAGGATTGCGTGCTAAAGATAAATAACTGTAGGAACGTCAAGGATTTCTAATATTTTTATACTTGCCGCGTGCTATTGAATAGTTATAGTTACCTGTTAGCTTATTGATGTAAAAACTAACTTAGCAGTGTGTATGGAATTTCTTGCACTTACTGTAGATTTTATTGCAAAATGTCATTTTTGATAACAAACTTATCTGCCCATTTTTCTACCTTTTGACTTATCCAAACAGGTCACTTCATAATTTTATTGATTCTGTAGTTATTTATTTTAAACTGAAACTAAAAATTGGTGTTACATTTTTTTATAATTTTTATTAAAAAAATGGTATTCAACACAAAGTCAAAAAGGCAAAAATTGTCGAATATTGCCTGAATTAGTGTTTGATTACAATGTTTTGACAAATTCTGTGTAGTTATTCAGAGAGACTGGTAGCGTCGGTATAAAAACTGGAAGTGAGTGGTCGTCTAAACGCAGAACAAAAATATTAGCAATTCAACATGTTACTGATGAAAATCCAAAACATCCATTTCAGTAGTCGCCGAACAAACAAATTTGCCTTATGGAACATGCCAAATCATCTAAAAAAAGACTTACATTGTTATGCATCCAAGCTACAGTGTTTTCCTGAGTTTTTTCCAGTAGATTATCCAAGGCACATGGAATTTTGTCAATGGTTACGAAATTATCTAAACAATGAGGATATTGTAACACAGTTTTTTTTTCTCAAATGAGGCTCAGTTTTATATTACAGGACATGTTAATTCACAGAATATGCAGTGGTGGTAATTTGAAGATCCTCATTATTTTGTAGAAGAACCATTGCATCCCCAAAAAGGTATATGTGGGTTGAAATATGTTAAAGCAGATTGGTAGGCACATTTACAATAATACATTTTCGTTAAGAAAATTAAAGCAACTTTAAGGACATTCCGAGAATAATTTCTTTTGATAAGAATCAAATTGTAACAAATCTAGGATATTCAGTCCAGTTTTAAAATATCAGTCAAGTAAGCGTCCTGCATCTTCGCCCCATTGCTCTTCGTCTGACGCTTTTCACCCCAACATTGAATCAAAATTTTTGCCCATAATCTATTTAGTAGAAGATCCAATGCAGATCATACACGATATTTCTCTTACCTCATAGTTCTAACAACTATTCAAATTGTTCTCAAATAAACCAACAAACCGAACCTAACCGAAACATCCACAAACGGTCACGAAAATCCATGCACGTGCACAAAATGTATGTATTATTTGTATAAATTTAAAACTCTTTCGATAGTACTGACTAAACATATTTTCTTTTGATATTTACTTTACGTTAAATAACTCTCAAAATATGTACCTTGTACCATGAAACTCGTATTAAATTAAATTATAGTGTTGAACAAACTGATTACAATGTTGCCAGTCTCACATCGAATTTTATGCCTTAATTTAGTTAGGTTATATATAATATTTCAACTGTCAGTGCTATTTCACAAGCAGTAAAAAACAATGAGGATTTAAAATCACTTCCAAAAAACGGTTCATACAAAAAGAATTACTGATACACAATACCAGTACAATTCGATACAATATACGATACAAATAAGTATATTTACAAATATTTAAACTATTATAGTCAAAGAAAAAAAGAAGAAAAAAACTCTTTATAAAAATTGAAATTAAATGTAATTCTTTTATTGTCGAAACAAAATTAAATTTTCTTTGATATCGACATCTAGAAAGTACTAACAAGTAAGAAAGACTTTTTAAATAAAATAAAAGATAATTGCTACTGTTTTTTACACATGTTTACAAATGTTCAATAAAAATAATAATCCAAATTAATTTCAATTTATACATTGATATAGAAACAACCAATTTTGGGTTCGTATGATGTTATCAATTATTAAATTTTATTTAGACACGAAATCTATACAACAGGTCATTAGTTTAATTTTTACTATTTTCTTTTTCATTTTCAAGTTTCAAATTTGAGCTTAAAGTGTCTTTTCTTTTCTCATCGGCTCATGTAACCAATTTTCCTGTTAATAAAAAAATACTAGGCTATATTTTTCGCTTATAAATAACTATCAAAATAACAAAAATTTGAAATTGATAAGACGACGATAAGAAATTGGACATTAATCACAACGTTGTGGAAATTTATATGAAGATAATAAAAATCCCATCAGTGACACCGTTTAATCAATAAAATCAATTTTCAATAAACTGCATAGATAATTCATAATGGTATTTAAGAAATCTATTTCAAACTAATGCATAATATACGTATATGGCAAATATTTTTATGCGAGCGATAAAAATCTTAGAAGCAATAACTAATAACGAAATCCATAAAAATAACATTGTATAACCACAACTTTAAAGAATTTTCCTGCTTCTAGCTTAAATTTTATAGTCCAAGTGCAATCAAAAAATGATTTACGATCAATAATGTACATGAAAATGTTTGAAAAACATTTATCATACAGTTACCGCAAGTATGATCTTACATAAATATAAATGTATGCAATGGTTTTTACCATACAAAGCGTTTAAAATTTTATACTTAAATGCGGAGAACCTCTCTCTATAAGTGTAACTAAAGAAAGAAAAGTTTAAAAAAATGTTTTAAAGGCAGTTATATAAAAAGATTGATGTGAGAATATAAGCGCGATTTGGCCATTGCCAATGTTAAATGAAAGAATGTTTTTACTGTAACCATTAAATTTTTAAAAATGTATTTTTTACAGAACGTTACATAAGACTAACAAAATAATTATTTATTCGGAAAATTTTGAAAAATTATTTCAAATTAAGTGTATTATTGAAATTGATGAGACTAAAAGAGAAGAAATGGACCGGAATTAATAAATTAGTAACAGTTTAATTTAGTATTTTTAAGTAATTTTTATTTTCCATTTGGAACATATCAGAGTTTCCGATTTTAGAATTTCGAGGTCAGAGATAAAAACACTTTTAGTGTAAAGTTACTAGAATAATGGTTAACTAATCATATATATTATCTTTAGTTTTTTTTTTAAACAGTAACGTTACTGAAATAACTATGATTTTATTGGAAATTTGACATGCAATTAACATAAATAAATAACCAACAATTAAAGTGATTTTCTAGTGAATCAGTAACCATTAAGTATTATCTATCACGTGCGCATGGTTTTACTTCGTTTATTTAAATATTTTGAGGCACGTAATGGGTAAATAATTATAAATGCTTGCATATATTATTGTCATAAAAATAGAATAAAATAACCAAAGTGTAAATATTGCGATTAGACTCTTTTTAAATAATTTTTTTTGGCATTATTTAATCGGATATAACTTTTGAGTTACAATTATAATGTACTGTATAAAATATTTTTTTAATAGAGAAATCAGGAGACAGAAACAAGTTTAAAAATTAAAGTGCATCAAAGATTATTAGTATCCTGCCAGTTTCCAGTCTTCCCATGGTCCATTAAATAACAATAATTAAAGTAACGCAACCATTGGCAAAAAAATATGTTATTACTAATTAGAAACCCGATGTATGTTTATACATGAATAATCATATATACTTATTTTATGAACACTATTTACACTTACACTTCTAAATCTAGTTCAACTTTCGTTACAGTTTTGTGCTACGCACACAAAATGTCGGTCATTTTCTCATGTTCTCAAGCAAACAAACAATAAAATTTCAAACGAAATTGCATATTTCCCAAAGCCGGTCGATGTTAGAATAAATACACTTGTTCACTAAAATTTGTGAAAGTGTTAAAAATTCTTTTAGGTCGCAACAAAATTCGTTCTCATGGGTTTCTTTTCTTTTTTTTTTTACAATCGATCGTATTTATGGATGTTATGCAAGAATATGATATTATTTGCGATGTTTATGATGATGATAAATAATTTTGAGAAGTAACCTCAATACATATTGATGTAATCAAATTCAGTTCTAGTAATAAAATTAGAAACAAGACATTAAAAAAAAGGACAACAAACGCATACGACGAAGTATAGAAAATAAATAAAAGGAAAAGGGACAACATGGGTTGAAGGAGCATTATTGACAAAGAATAAGAGGGAATGCAAAAAAAATTGATTTTTTTTTATAGAAGTTAATTGTCTACTTTAATTCTTATGGTAGAAAAAAAGGGGTAAACATTTTTGTCCCAATTCTTCTGTCAGTTGGTTTAAGTAAATTATACAGGGTTTATTAAATCCGGCGTTTGTGAAGGCTTTATTGTTTGTGCTTTTTTCCAAATTATAATGGTCTACTAAAAATAATGTACGAGCAAGGGACCCACTTATTTTAGCAATATTAACATATCAAATAACATAATGTTAGTTTATCTTTAATTAATTATTAATACTGTCCTAAGAGAATAATTATTAATACTGTCCTAAGAGAAGCATCCTTCGAAGACATATAAAATTCATGATTTTAACATTTGTAGATGAGTTTAGTTCAGCACGAGAAACAAATATTCAAGATATTATATTTCCAACATAAAATGTTTTCCATGTCTACAATACGTGTACCCTCCAAATATGAAGATTGATGAGCAAAAATAATAATTAAATTAATAAAATATTTATTAAACAGTCATATTTTATCCAATAGTTTGGGGTCGAATTTTCAGTTAGAATATTTATAATTATAAATGAATCATCCTGTATACAAAAATGAAGAAATTGGTTATTTTTATATTAAAATGTTTCGAAATGATAAAATCAATGTGACTATATCACACAGTGCATTTTTCATATAACATTTATTTTATTCTCTCCATTTCGATTAATTAAATGCATTTATTAATAGAATTCATTCATTTCGAATTCATATAAACAAAAAAAATTCCAGCGGATTTGAAACTGAAATTTTGCTTACACAATTTATATGATAATATCCAGAGAATCGAACCCAAGGTTGCATAATAAAACAACTGTTTATGCATGTTTCACAAAAGTAAATATAAATTTGGGTGCCAAGGTCAAAGATTGGCCGTTGTGTGATTTTGTGTTTACGAAGCGTTTTATCAGGCAATCCGTGTGACGACACCACGATTCCTAGAATAATCATGATTTCGGTGAACTTGGATGAGCAAGTTTCAGGTTCCTTTGACTATTTGAACGTGTTACTAAACGGATATATATTACCCAGTTGATAAAAACATTTTATCCAAAAAATGTTTAGAATTCAAAATGTAGATTTCTTGCTTTTCAAAATATTCCCTTTAACAATCAATGTATTTTTCATCCACATGATGGACTTGTCATAACATTTTATCCAATCTGAAGATTAAACGCTAAAACTACATCTTCTGGATTTGGAAAACGTTGTCCACGTATTTGAATTTTCAAAATGTATGAAAGTTTAGACGTTAATTCCACCTATTGTTTTGGTGCGGAATAATGCGACGTCTTCTATTAATTTTTCTCATTTCAGAGAAAACTTCTAGTAAACAAATAGTTATGTACCACTCAGCATTCACTGTTCTGAAGATATAGTAGCGACATGCTTAGTTTTCGGCACAAAACAAGCAATCTTTTGATCATCCAAACACTCCTTTTCACTTCTTTAATCGTAAATAAAACAATACTCTTTCTCGAAAATGTTCGCGATTTAAATCCTTAGTTTCTTTCAGATTCGTTACTTGAAAGACTCACTATATTCAGCTTCTTCACATTTACTTATCCCAACAAATGTCAAATTTTCTAAATGCTCATGCATAAAACATCAGTGATGTCATATCCTGAAATGAAAGTAACAACCCTCGTATCTAAAATTTAAGAATTTAATATATGGGAGAAACATATCGTATTTCGTGAGAAACGGATCTCACTATCGACCGAAAAACTGTGTGAACCGCTGTTATCTGAACTAAAACCTCGAAAACTCTCAGAAAGCACTTAATCAAGTGGCCGAGAACCAATTATGAAAATATTATTCATACGTCATTAAAGAAAAACAGAAACTCGAGAGTCGGATCAAAACCAAACGAGTCTCGAGCGTTTTTTCCACGCTCGCTGCCATTCGTAGAGGAAATAATTTAAAACCTTGTTACGGGCACCTGAAATTCGTGTTTAAAGTTAGTTAAAGCGTGAATCTAGTAACTGCAACTAGTATTTAATTTTAATGTCGGGAGATGAAGCCAAAATGACAACATCCTATTTTAAAAGATAAAAAATTGATTCTAACTCTATAATCTCCCAGAAGAGTATTTTCTAGTTTACATTGAAACCCGTAGTTCAAGAGGCTTTATTTTTCTTTAAATCTAGATATGTTCGTGTGTAACAGAGCCGTCCTTATAAAAATAATATAAAAAAAATTAGAAAATGTCGTTATTTTTATTCTAAAAACCTAGAAGACACTTTTTTGTGCAATAGATCTTTTGAAAAAAATCTACATAAAGTTGAGCGAGAAGTGGAGATTTTGGGGTTTTGTCTTTCTATAAAATAATATTTCGTTCAGAATTGTCACCCCATCAAAAATTTTCAAATAGAGGAATACTGTTCAGATTTGTAAAAAACTAAAGTTCAGCTATTTCTATTATTATTATTAATAATAAAAGATACCAAACAAGTTTTGTAGACATTTTAAAAATAATTAGAAATATACAAAATGTTTTCTAACACCATGCATTCAAAGTTATGTTTATCTAAATAGAACACGTAATTTAGTATCTTCACCTTTTTCCAATTCTTTAATCGACTTATTCAGAAAATCATAACTATTGTAACACCCTGTATATTACTAAAATAAAATGCTATAATTGTGGATTTTAATGTAATTCCATACTAATATATCGTTTTTCATTATTACATAAACAGTATAAAGAGTAAATCAAAGTTCAAGTACATATATTATTATCTATTTTTCTAAATTAATCACCCCATATTGTATATGAAAAAGTACTGTCGGGTTAATTATTGGTAGTATAGAAAATTTGAAATATAAGACAATGAAACCAATAAAAATAAACATCATGTATAACATAAACTTGTTGAGAAATAAGGATTAGAGAAAAATTCGAATTACTGTCTAACGAGAAGTAAATAAAGAATAATGAAATGAAATAAATACTTCAACTGACAAAATTAATCTTCTGTTTGTAGTTATTTGGGAATTGGATCAATTATTAAACAAATTAAGACACTAATTATAAAAATAAATTATATACCATCACTTAAATTCGTAATAATGTAAACAACAATATTATTAACATTATAATATACCAATAATTAAATAAAAAATCATAAACACCCACATTCATTCCAATCGAATGGATTAACATCAAAAAGACATTTTTTCCCTCGAATGATTTGAAAATTAAATTGTGAAATCGCAGTTCGACTTGCAAGAACGTTCAGAGAATTATTAAATAAATTTTAATATAAAACGAAAATTTTAATTTTCTGTCCCGGTAAATGTTAATTTATAAGGTTCCGAGTGAAAATAATAATTTACTCTTACTTTTACTCAAGCCGCAAATTTGTAATTTATTTCGGATTCCAGACATGCTAATTTGTATATATCAATTTTGGCGTATAATTATTAATAATTTTTATTTGAAATTTGGTTTGTCGTAAATAATCTATTATTAAGCAGACAATAGAAATCAATATTTTGTATACAATAATGAACACATCATTAGCGATCGTTAAGATATAATTCTTCACATTTAGAAACCTGGCTGGAAAAATGTTTAATTCTAATTTACATCGCGTTGTAACATGTTAATTACAATTCTTGTTAGAAAACGAATAAATCATTATGTACTTTTCGGTAAGCTGTTTAATTGTCCATCATACCTAATTTTAGAACGTAACTCGAATCTAGTGTTTAATAGAAAGTAAGTATGTTGTATACCATTTCCACCTACATCATTATTTGCTCATTTTTTCCTTAACACAGCAGCATCCATTCTACGTTAAATGTTTTTTTAGTATTTAGTTTTACAACCGTGTTTATATAAATTAAGTCTTCGTAACGTCAGAATATAACGGTACTATTTGAAAAATAGCTCAGTAATCCACACGCGAGATATTCATTTGAGATGATTTGTTGCCGCCCCAGAATTGTTGAGAAATATTAATAATTTTATTTCTGTACAAATTTGTACGTTTCTTAGACTGTTAATTATTAAATTCCAATTTTAGATTTATTTAAAAAAAAACTGTCTTAACTTCTAATCTAATATTCTCAGACAATAATGATTACAATATAAACTAACCTAAAATTAATACTTAAATGTCTTTAAAGTAAAGAATAATGTATGTTCATTTTTAATAAAAGCGAAAACCAAAAAATCCTAAATTAAAAAATTCAGTTATTTATAAGTTAAACTGTTCAGATTGTAAGGCTATCTATATTGGCCAGACCCTCAGAAATTTTGAAATCAGATATAATGAACATTAGTTGAATAAACATTTACGATCTAAAATCAAGTCTGTACGTCAAATGTCTGTCAATTTGTTATAATCTTATGTAACGGTGCCAAAGGGTGAAACAATTGTCGTAAGCATATTTAAAGGCGTATTGAATAATATGAACATTTAAGTTGATAAACATTATCCATTTTCTCAAATGTGGTATTGGGGATTAGAAACAATCAAAACTTTAATATCTTTACCACAAAATACATAAACGACAATTAGTTTCGGCTCATAAAGCCATCTTCATTACAATGAACAGAGTTATAAACTAATACAAACATAGGAGGAAGGATCTTACAACTTACCAAATATAGGATCCTAGTAACAATAATAAAAAAATGTGAATTTGAACAAAGTTAAAAGTTGATATGGGGTAAAAAGGTTATTTATTATAAGTAAAATTTTTACCTTTTCAAAGACACCTTTTGAGTACTTAAATACTTTTTAATATGTCTATAATTATTATATAATCATTTAATGCTAATTACTAATTTTAACTTTTTATTTTCAACTTTTAGTCAATTCAGTTTAAAATTTTTATTTATAATAACCTTTTTACCATACCTCAACTTTTAATTTTGTTCAAATTCGCATTTTGTGATTATTGTTACTAGGATCCTACGTTTGGTAAATTGTAAGTTTCCTTCATTGTTTGTATTAGTTTATAAATCTGTTCATTGTAATTTTAGATCTGAAGATGCCTTTATAAGCTGAAACTAGTGGTCATTTATGTGTTAAACTTTATGAAATTAAAAACAATTTTGTGATAAAGATATTGAGGTTTTCATTGTTTCTAATGAAATTTTAAGATAAGTACATTTTATCTTTTACAAGTTTAATTTAACGGCCTTTAATTAAAAAACTTGCTATAATAAGATGCAGATCTATGGAAGAGACAAATATTCTCGATGAAACTAAAAGTTCTTAATCCATCACGGATTGTCTTTTATTAAAAACCATTTAGGCAAATATAATCGATTAATATAAATCTGAAAGTAAGTGTTATTAATTTTGTATTAAGCAATATTATATTTTAACTGATTTATCACCCGTGATATTAACGAGATAATAAACATAAAACTATTTAATAATAATTATAGCGATTAATCTATGACCTCGACTAATTTTGAGGTTAATAGTATTAAGTGACTCATGTGTAGATGTAGAAGTAGCAAAAGGGTAATAGAAATTGGTCAAATATAGTTTGCCTGTTTTAATTTAGCTCTACGTTTTTTTGACCAAGATGATATATATGTTTCTATGTAGTATGGTGTAATACTTACCATTACATAATTGAAGCATAATATACTAAACTAAACGACACTGACGTAAGTTTTGTAATAATTAATCTACGATTATTTTCTTATTTTTTATCTTCCTAAGAATGAATGTTAATTAAATATACAGTATGAAAACCATTTATACAATAAAATTATTTTTGTTATTTAAGAGATTTCTGAAAACGCTGAAACACGCCCTTCTTTTTAATGGAACAATCAACAAATATGACAAAGAATTCTAAATTACGGAACAAAATATAATTATATTGAGTTTAATTTAAATTTTAACAAATTTAGAATCTTTTTCAAGAAAGTTTTACGAACCAACTGGAATTTTATTAGGTGAAATTTGTAAATCCCAAAGTTAATTAGATGTAAAATGTTTGTTCATTTTTGGCATAGTGTAATAGAGATAAAAAAAAGTAAATTAATAAATTTAAATATTAATGTTATTTCTAATAAGATTTGTAGTCAAATTTATCAAATTCTATAAATTTTTAACTAAAATTAAAGAACATGTCTTCACAAAATTAAAATCATTTCGATTATGAAGGAAATTTATTTAGTGCAGATTAAAGATGAAAGTTTAAATTTTCATATGATTTAATGATTTATTGGGAATCTTATGTCAACACTTTGAAAATGCGATTTAGCGAAACCTGGTTAGAGAAAGATATTTAAAAATAGTTTTGAAATAATATGGAAATTCAAGATAAGTATAATCTAAGTATATTTTTTAGTTTACAAAATAAATTAATTATCCGTTGAAGTTGCAAGGCATTTAGATTGAATAGAAAAATGTTTTAGAAAATTAAAAACAAACAAAAATTATATTTCATTGAAATAATAATCATTTAATGATAGTTGGTAATAGTAATGTTAAAAGATAACAACGGGACATTAAAAGTTTCTAATTTACATTTAAATCAATAAGTAACGTTTGTAAATCCTAAGAGAAAAAGTTGATTTGATTTGGACCACTCTGAGATTTACTTATTATTTATGTATTTATTTGTGTTATAAATTAATTTTTGGCTGTTTATAAAAAATTTAAATTTAACTTTAAAATATGAATTAATTACAGACCAAAAATCCTCACAAATATTAATCTACTATTACACCCCCCATATGGGGCATTCAAAAACTCAAAATTCCCAAAACTATACATTTACAATATTTTTGAAAGTTCCAAAATCACCTCATTTCAATTACCTATAATATTTATAGTCTAAAAAAATAAATACAGGGTGAAATTTTAATATTCGGTAATATTTCCTTTAGCAAAAAAATACGGGAAAGACTTAATTCAGCAGATTGTATTTTATTAAAACTTTTCTTTCTATAATTTTTGGTTAGGAGCTAACAAAAGACAATCCAGGAGTTCTGCTTAAAGCAATTTTATGTAAGTGGGATCCATGCTGTATATAAATATATTTGTGGAAAACAAGAAACAATTCTAGCTGTTAAGAAAGATATTTTAATTGATGGTTTAAAGCTATTTATAATACAAGAACGCGAAAAATAGAATCGACCTTGAACGCAAGTTGCACATGTGCAATATGTTCGTTTGTAGCTCAATTAAATCATTAATGTACTGTTATTATTCTACAGATTCAATTCGACATGAAATCAATAAAATTTACTAAAATTAATTAATCTAATTTCCAACATATCTTTATTTTTTCTAAAAGTCTTTTCAAGCAAAATTGGTACCAATGAACTTATGATTTAAAAAAAGAACCACCTCTCTTTAAAAAAATTTCAATTTACAAACAACACAATTTACATTAGTTTAAAGATCGTTTTGTAAACTTCGTTTTTGTGGAAGTTTCAAACAAAAATCTCTTATTTTAAGACCTAAAAGCAGCTTATCTGTCTAATGACATTAGAAGACGACTAGAGTCATTTCGAAAAGCTATAAATGGCATTTTCCAAGTAAACTGACCATAAAAATTTTTCAATTACGTTATCATTTAATTTTGTTATACCATTACCGCGATTATAGCCATACGGAAACATGGGTGTGTACTCAAAGATATAGAAGGGCAAAAGATCCCTTCAAAGTAGAAAAATTAATTTTATAAAATTGGATCATTAATTGCTAAATTAGTTTGCTGTCGAGAGTAGCCTAATAAAATAAAATACTTCTTGAATTGTATTTAAGGTTGAATTGTCATTATTTTAATTCTGAAATTATGATAGTACAGGTTTTCAACATTGATGAACATGAAACAAATAATTAGTGATATAATAATAATAATATTAATTAAAATTAATAATATTAATAATAATTCATTTTAAATAAGATTAAAAAACATCCAACACGCTTTTCGTTTAACATGTATATTTTTCACGAATATTCTAGTGTTATAACAGCTGTTTAAGCGCGATTAACCAAGACATTAGCTCAGAGCATGCCATTTAAGTAACAAATCAAAGAAATAGCACGATTCTAACGCCCAGTAAGCTCTAACTCACAAGGTCGCAGTTGATCTCTAGTCGCAATTGCTTATCACTCACTATCAAATAAAATTTTCTCCATCAGTCAAATAAAAAATGTCGGGCAAAATTTGTATTTAATTAATGACCAGTTTGTCATTATTTTTCACTTTTTCACTCAGACAGTCGCAGTTGATCGCCTAAAATTCCAAAGTAAAATTGTCTATCAGTCACTTTCAAGTAAACTTCTCTCTATCAGTCAAGTAAAAAATACGGCAAACTTGTATTTAACTAATTTTTCACTCTCTCACCTAAATAAATTTAACGACACGACAGTAAATACAAATAAAAAGGAAACTCTGTAAATAATAAGTTTAAAAGTAAATGATAAATTTTGAAATGAGGAAAATTTAAACTTTGTTTATAGTGCAAGATGGAAAGTGGCATAAATAGTGTAAATATATGTATACTAGTACTTTTTTGTCATTTTAATTAAAGTTAATAAAAACTTAGTTTAACCTTGTTATTTTTGGACAGGTTTATTGTCCAATGCGAAACAGAAGCCAATAAAGCATCCATGGGAAGAAAAGACTCTTTACTCCTTTAGGCGGGCCACATATCAAAAGAACTAGAAACATGAAAAGTGAAAGAAGAAATATGAAACATATTTTTTTAAATTAACACCATATTTTAAATGATAGTATGTCTATCTAAGAAACACATTTCGTCAAATTTTGTATGAACCTGTTTCACGAAATAGATTCTGTCATATATTTTGGTTTCTTGTCAAAATTCTACAAAATAGGCAACAATTTTGACTACGGCAGTTTTTCTAAGCGTTTATCACAGCTTCAACATATAGAAACAACAGTTTGTTGTTTTCGATTTCGCATTTCAAATACCACGTTTCATGTTTGTAGTTTCTTTGACGCCGTATAGTACATATGATTTTTTCTCCAAACTATATTAAAAATAAAAACAATACATTATTCGGAAATGTTATCGACAATTCTAGGCAAATTTCCCCCTTTCTCTCCCCATGGGGAGGAAAAATAACGCTGAAAAATGTCTTTTTATAGGTAGGAGAGAACATTTCTTCGCTCTGCATTTTCAGTAGAATTACATAATCAAAATCTAATACATTTAAATTTTCATATTTCATCATGAAAAGAAATTGAAACGATAAATTTATTACTTCTCGAATTTACTAAGCTTATAAAATCAACGGGAAATTACTTCGATTTTAAAAACCAAACGGAAATAAATACGAAGCATTTGAACCTCCACATTTATATTTTCATTTCTGATCGTGCTTTTTTTATTGATTCGATAATCCGTTTAAAGGTTTTTTTATATAGAAAACGATTAAATCGTCCAACCTTTGCTCGGTGGGTGGAATAAATGCGCGCTACTGGGCACAAATGAAATAGAAATTCATTTAAAATCCATCGTGTTATGTAGCAGAAAAATACTAAATCCGGATTACGTATGTACCAGCCGGAAAGGGACAAATAAAAATGTTCTTTTTAGTAAATAATGCCGAGCCAGATTAGATTTCGGGATTAAAGAAAAGGCACTTTTTGAATTATTTAATCCGTTCTTTATTAAAGCCGCGGTGTCTCTAATTAAAAGATACATTTTTAACAATTTACGGTTTAAAAAAATTATACTTGTATTTATCCAACCAGACTTGACTCATTGCCTTAAAGGAAGTTATCAATTACGTTCTAAAAATATTTAGAAATAATTCAGTCGTGCAAATAGTGCCACAATAATTCTTGATTATAGCCACAAGACCAAATTCCAGAGGAAAAAATGGAATTTTACCACATGCACGAATTTCTTCATTTTTGATATAAAACAAACTTTACAGAATGTTTATAGGGGACAATCTTAGTAGGTGGCATTTAATTAACTTTAAGAAAAAAGTATTAATAACATTTGTGATTATAATTTAGGCGAGCTTTTAGAATCACCTAACGATATCCGATTTTTGATGAAAAAAATTACAAGATATGTTGGCATCACTGTCTCTCACCAAAACGACTTTTTTTATTTATTACAAACGTATGCGTAGCGACTTAAAATAACGCCATTCATCACTCTAAATAAACTCAAAAATCCTAAAAGATTGATGACAGCCCGTTATATACGAAATGTAAAGAAAGATGAAAAAAATTAACACATCTTGTTTTTTCTACGTTAAGGTGTGTCGTTTTTTTTTAATCTTATTAAAGCTTACATCAAATGAACAAATTAATTAGCGTGAATTTATGAGATAATAAAATTTGCATACGATATGATTCGTATTAGTTAAAATGAAGTAAACGCAGCGGGGTCAACGGCATTCAAACACCTGGTTCGTTAGATTTTTCCATATTGCTTCATATATTTATAGAAAATTGATACAGATTCCTAACAGTGAATAAACAAGTATGATAAAAGATTCCAAATTATAAATTAAAAAAATATCAATGAATTGTAACCAAATTTAACAAATTTAGAATCATCATTGAATTGTAATCAACTTTAACAAATTTAGAATATTTATTGAGAGACCAAATATTTTCGCACGAACACTATATTCATGAGTTTAAATTTATTAAATTAAAAGTAATTTATCTGTATCATTTATAGATATAACATTAAAATGTTTTGGCATAGCATAGAAATTTAATTAGTAATGTTAAAGTAAATTTAAATTTCAAAGAGCATGGTGTCGCAATGGAACTGCAAAATTTTATAGTGTCTTGTCATTTTTGCAACAAACTATGTTTTATATTTAAAAAGGGTAAATTAAATTATTTGTATCGTATAAAAGTTGTTTTTATTAGTATTAAGATTAATTAACAATCAAATTTGTTGAAAATTTGTTTCATGCAGATTAAAGAAGAAAGTCTAAATTTTCATAATATCTAGCCGTTCTATGAAAAAACATATATATAATCTATTTATATGAAAATAACATGTATTTTGCTGTCAAGTGATAAAAAATATTTTTAAGTTTCCTTTGACAACACTCTCTTTCAATTTTGACTTCCAAAAATACGCATCGTAGAATTAATTAAAAATTAAACTTTATATGTTTCGTGTAACATAACTTCGCATTTTTTATCGTGGATTGCAACAAACTCCAATTTAAAATTTTTTCTCCTTGAGTTGGGAAAACCCAAGAAAACGACATTTTTCTTATGCGATTTTTTAAATTATGCAAGAAATTGGTCATTCATAAAACTAATGTTTAAATTAATAAACAAACTCTTTAATTTCTGAAGTTGCCAAGCATTAATACAAATATATAATTGTTTTAAACCTAAAAAATTATACCAAAAGTGATAATGGTCTGAACTAATTTCTTTGGACAGTTAATAATACTCACGTCAGAAGAGAGTAACAGGATTTTTAAATAACGTCCCTTTGATTAGTTTATATTTGAATAATTTCCTAAATTAAAAAATTGCAACTTTTAGAATCATAAAGTTGATTTAAGTCAAGAAATCCATCCTGATAATTACTTATAGGTATTTATTTAGTCACGTCTTTCAATTTAATTTTAGCATTTGTTATTTTGAATTTGGTTTTAGATTTTTTTATTTAGATTATATTTCATTCTGTTAAATTTTTTTGCTTTTCTCTAATTTCATATTTAAATTTTTTTTAATACCCTACATAAAATTTACATTTTGGAAATTTTGTTTTATTCTGAGTATATATATATATATATAAATTTATATTTTTATAAAATTCATATTCTTTAAAAAAAATGTTTTACACAACAAATCAAAACGAAAAATAAGAGATATGTTGATGAAACGACATGAAATTCGAGATCCGGGACGTAAAGTATAAAAGCTCAGGGAAGAAAACAAACGTATCGTTTATAGGGACGAAACATTTATTCACCCTTAAATGAAAATAGTTTTGTACCGAATGTTTGCGCCATTTTGAACCCCAAATCAAAAACAAGAAACTAGAACAAAGAAATGAACTACAAAAATTACGAGAAGTGAAAAAAGTGAAGGTATACTGTAACGATTTTTCCGAAACGTTGTCTGGTGTGAACATGTTAAAAAAGTTGTTAAAGAATTCATGAAAAATGAACCACTATTAAACTTATTTGTTTCCTAGTTAAACAATGTACTAAAGAACGTATTGTGTGATACGATACAGTAAACGTTTCAAACTTTACACTTTACCCTCTTCAGGATGTTTTATAAATACTCTAAATTATATGGACCTTTATTTAGTCAATATAAAACATTTAGTTATAAACATAAAACATGTTATTTTAACGAATATTTTATGATTTACGATAAAAGCATATTATTGTTTATTCTGAATAAAAAATGTATTTACTGTAATTGAAACATGCCTATTTTATCATTTGTTTGAGTGTATTAATTTGGCTTAATTGTAATGAACAAGTTGATTCAACTCAGTTCTATTCTAGTTTTTATAAAATTCTATGTATTGTTTAGAAATACAATACAGATTAATGGATTCTGTAATAATAGATTCTCACTAGACATATCACATAGAAATATCGAAACAAATAAACGCTAAGCCGGAAAAAATACACAGAACGGACAGCTGAAAAAGCTACAACAACCAAGATAGAAAAACAAAACACTGTGTAGCCAGACTTGAAATAATCATTTGTCACATTAAAAAAAAACTCACAAACCGTTGTTGTACGTTTCAAACTGAACCAAATGAAAACAAAGATGTTAAGGTCCGAATAAACAATTGATACTCCGATAAAATCCGTAGGTATTTCATTCTTTTAATTGATGAGAAAGCTGTATTTTTTTGACCGTAATGTGTGACTGTAAAAGAATAATATGGTGAAATGAAAACACAATGAACTCGAAAGAAAAATAAATAAACAAACGCTTGATAAAGTATTATTTACTGCATTAAAAATAAAGGTTAGCTGCAATCAAAAAACACTGCCAAACAGAGTTTTCAGACTTTTTAATTACATTAACAAGGATATTTTTCCTCACGTAAGTTAGAATTATAGACAGAATCTATTTATCAGCTTAGGGAATTAGATTAACCATTTGTAATGATAAATAAATGTGTATTTGTTTTAAATAATCGTTAACTCCTATAGACTATTTTTAATCACGCGGTCTGTTTTATTTGTAGCAATTCATTTTCATTTTTTACATGGAGTAAATAACTTTATTTGTCAATGACGAACTCGGACACAATTAGTGCTGTGCATTGAATTTTCACTCTCCATGTAATTCATGGCGTTTCGAAATCTAAAAATATCTTGCCAAATAGACCAAGGTTCGCTTTTATGAAATTCGAACTTGTTTATTGAACAATTATTGCACCGGACAATTATTTTTCATTACGCACCGTACCTTGAATTTTAACTAAAAATAGAACCAGTTTTCACGAAATATGCAATAATAATAATAATAATAATAATAATAATAATAACAAAACAAGGGCGGTAAGCGGTAATTATGATCAGGATATATCCACCATTTGCAATATTATAAGTGACTAAATTACACTGAAAAACCAATCAATAACCCTCGTTAAAAAATTATTTACAAATACATAAATTAGCATTTAAAAAAATTATTAATAGTCTTTTTCTCCAAATTGTATATTTTAAATACGTTATGTAAATATTTGAGAAATTCCACGTAGGCGTTTACGATCATTTTATCAATACGGCGTACTTTATGAAATATTTTAAGAAATATCAAAAGTATATTTGTTTTCCAGTATACTGAAATGACTCTTGTTTCAATCAACGAATCTAAAAATGACATAACTTCAACTTGAAATTCAAATTTAGTTGGTTCAAGGTACAATGATAAAAATAAAATTATTGTAACAATTTTTTTTAATAGTAAATATAGTAATTTACATGAACTATTAAGTATGATTAAAATATTTTTCTCACAATGATATAAAAATAATACTTTGCAGCACCGTGCAATAATCTACAAAGTGTTGAAGTTGATATGAGTTTCAAATAAAAATGACAAGAACTTTTAAAGTACCTTCTATGGTTCTATAAAACAATATATTCAAAGAATTAAAATGTGAGATTTAAATTCCTCTTTTAATAAGTGAGATAAATAACTCGTAATATTGGAACAACATGTATATTAATTATGTTGCTATATAGAAAATTTATATTAATTAATGTTTGGAGTCAAATTTAATTTAATAATAGTGTCTTATACTGGCACATTTAGGGTAAATATTATTTGTTGTTACTAAAGATATTAATATTTTTTCGTCAAATTACTTAAACATATGCATCAGAATAAAATATATTTAGCAATCATATATTTAAATACTAAGTATTTTTTAATTATTTAGGTATATGATGAAATGAAATGAAAACAATGGATATTAAGTATCACTACGAAATGTTATCTATGTAATTATTAATTATTGTAACATCCAAACTGTGTATGCAGTGTGAAATAACTGTAATTTAAACAAAAGCCATATGCCAAATCTATTAAAAAACTATGTTTAATTATGTCCTTATTTTATACAGTGGGGTTCGTATAAACGAAATATTCACTTTTAAATATAAAAAATATTGCCTCATTTTCATTCTTTTTGAATTATGACAACCCGCCGAAGAAAATATGTACAGAAAGTAAGTCTAAACAGTAATTAATTGCGAAAAACCGTAATAAGAACAATCTCTTAGTATAATTAACAATTTTCCTGATACCATTCAATCAAATTATTTGCTCTTAGTTTTTGAATAGTAACTGGTGTACTATTTAACGACAAAATGAAGCTCCTCTGCATTTTTCATGTGTGCTTAAAAAATATTTAAAAAATGTTTTCTCTAACAAATGTATTGGAAGAGGTGGAATTATTGAATGGCCTGCTCGGTCTACCGATTTTACTCCTCTCAATTGCTTTTTTATATTTTAAATGAGTTAGCAGAAGAAATTCACAACATAAGCTCTGAGATCACAGAAAATGTGATCCGATATTTTAAAGATCGTCTTACCTATTGTCAAGAATAAACTATCGGCTTTTTTATCATTTAATTTATTAATAAAATGAATTGGAATTATATTCTAAATATTATTAGAGGCGTTGGGTTTTTTTATGAAAACTATTGCCATGGTAATAGGTACAAATTTGTACTAATACATTTTTCTGTTATTTTTTAACAAAATTTAGAAAAGGATCATCAGACTCCCTTTGGAATGAGATTTCACGCAATTTCAAATTAAAAATCAACCTCTTTCAGAATATTTTCAAAAACCTAATAATCACTGTTAAAATGGATTTATTCCATGCACATGGACTGCACTGGTATCATGTACTTACGTAACTGCAGTTTTTAAGTTGATTAACACTTACCTGAAACAAAAATATTTTAATTAAAAATACTGATTACATGAAAAACGAAACCTGAAAAAAAACTGATAATTTAATTAGAACATAATTGAAAAATAGAAAAAAAAATATATAAAAAATAAAAAACCAAATAAAATAAATAAAATGAATAACGCAAATATGTCAAATTAAATAAAACAAATATAAGTAATAAGCGAATCCACTTTAGGATTTTATAGCTGATTTTACCAAAAAACCAAAAAAGAACGTAAAACATAAAGAAACAGGTTTATACAAGCTCGAACATTAAAAATAATATTTAATTGGGTAAATTTAAATACACTTTATCAATAAAAACATCGAACAAATACAAAAAAAAATATTAGATTTAAATAGTTCATTTCCACACTCTCTTAAAAACTACCTCGCTTTTGTAAGATTCACGCTTAATCTTTACCTTAGACGCACTCATATCTTGTTTCTCTAGTCCTTTTTTTATGTTAAAAATTCCAGAACGACAAGATATAAAATCCAAGAAAGTTATCTTAACAATTTTCTAACAAAACAACCTAGTTTCTGAACGGGAAAGAGGCGACAATTTCTGTACTCATAATTGACATTAAAATTTTAATAATAGAAACGAAAAGCTTTAAAAACAAAAGAGAAAGACAGAGAGAGAAACACCGATTTGAAACCAAACGTCCCTGTTGAGCATCAGACCGTTTTCTGAAGCGAGGATTATGCCTCAATTATCTCCGCTAATTGAGATCGTAATTAATAAGAAAAAACAACACCAGAGAGTAAGATTAAGCCAATTTTAACAGAGCCGTACTAATCGATAAAAACAAAGTATCTATCTGAATAAAAATAAAAAATCTTATAAACAATAATTTAATTCCACACCTTATGCATATTAATCGTTTAAATAATATAAACCAGAATATAGCAACTCTAAAATAAAATTCCGTAACTAACTTGGATAATTAAATTTTACTATCCAAAAGCATATCTTCTAATTTTCCATGAAATTTAAATTCCTTTTTAAAAACGCTAATATTTTTTACTACGGTCCTGGAAGTTAATGCTATACTGCTTATTATAGAAATCTGCCAGACTAAATTGATGCAATTGACGTGTTTTTGCGAATAAAAGAGTTTCTGGTTTGGATCTTCAGTTCACAATTAGACCAATTTTTAACGCATCGCTGTACGGTATGTTCTACTTTTAAGAGACGCAGGAAATTATGTGGTTGTTGCATTTTCGTGTCGGTATCGAAAATTACAATACAATTATAGTTTTCTATAGAGATGATTGAATACATATTAAAACGCTTTGGAAGACTGTGAAAATTCAAGATAAGTATTATTTATCTTTCCATATTTATAATTAACTATTGTTGTTAATATTTAAAATTACTAATTATCTCCATTGTACGACTGCTCAATAAAGGAGGTAGACATTAAATCAGGTAAAATTGTAAATTTCTTTTAACAGATGTCTCTTTCGAGGAGTTAGAAAGGTCTGAACTATCAGAATGAATGGAGTATATATATTATTTCAATATCTTTTAAATCCAAGATGTAGCGTCCGTGCTAAAGTAACTACTAGGATGTCAATAATGAAGAAATTGAGGAATCTAGAAATTGAGTCCAGGATCAAGCATTGAGCCATTATGATTCTAATAAAAAATATTTATATATGACTCTTAAGCCATAATATTTAATATTATTGATGTCATAAGAAAAACCAGTAGCACTTTGTGTAGTTTGTAGTACAACCGTTTACAATACAATAAATGCTCGCCCTAAAGACCTTAGAAAAATGGCCCCGTTAATTTTAGTCTAATAAGAAATGTTTTATACATTATGTTTAAAATAACTCAGCTTGCGATAAAACTAATTCAATAAACGGTAAGAAATGATGGATCTTCCGTCTGATAAAATTGAGTATCGTAAAAAAGGTTATGAAATTTCTTATTTGGATGAAACAAAACACGGAACAAATGATGGATCTTGGACATATGATTCTAATAAATGTAAGTCTAATGTTTCTCATAATAGAAGAGACCACATGGAATGATGGAACAAATGATGGCAAAATATGGTGGTATCGTAAAAAAAATTAAAGGTCGCAGTTTTGACTATATACAGGGCATTGAAAGTACATTTTTTGAGTCCCGATTTATTCCAGACAACTTTTATGATGCGTTTAACGATTCCGCAAGAAGATTCAGATTCTATTATTTGGGTCTGTATTTGGCTTTCAGATTAGCTAATTCCTCAGCCATATCTTAACCTTTGGCTCCTTGGTATAATTTATTATTATAATTATATTACTGATAAATACCCTTATAATTTGTAGGGTGCTAGATTAGTTTTCAGATATGACAACACCAAGGTAAACATGTGTTGTACTTGACTGACACTTTTTTTTATTATGGGATAATTATATAAGACTTGTAAATGGGTTTTTTTATATTCTAAATATCTTAATTCCAACTTGAATTTTTGTAGTTTCATTGCTATTGGCGCTGGCACCCTTATCGTACTCTCACTACTGTCTAATTCTTGGTGATCTTGGGGAATCAGTGAATTCAAACAAATAATCCAAATTTTGGCCCCCTTATCATCAGATTCGTTGTTGTTTTTTTTATACATTTCTCAATATCTTCCAAAGATTTTTTAGGATTCTTTACCATATTGTAACACTTTAGTATAAATTTAGGAAAAAGAACTGCTGCTATAATTGGATCTTGCCATTCCAAATTCAAAATGTTAGCAAAACGAGTATTTAAGCTTTTGTTGTACATAATTGCTAGATGTTTTGCTCCACATTTGAGTTTTGTTTGGACAATAACATTGTTTTCACTTTGTAACAAATCTAACAATAAAGCCAAAGGTTTCATAAGTAAGAAGTACTAATAGTTTAGTTTCCTTAAAAGGTTCTAAGGTTAAACTATCTTTTCCTTGCAAAATCCGCGAAACTGCTTAATAAATAGAGTCCTATCTGATTGCCCCTGAATAACTCAAAGCATTTTCTAAAATTTCATTCCATTTTGGTTTATTGGATTTATTACATAATTGAGCACATATCTTCCTTTTTTTTTCACCCAATATTTCGAAGAAACCAAACTTTATGAAAGTTAATGTAAAAAATAAGTGTATTCCTTAATAATTTTGGATATATTTTATACACATCCATCGATTTTACTGTATCTCCTGCACGTATTTTTTTATTCTTTCTTGAAATTACCCTAATCTAACGATACACACGCAAAGCATACCTTTGGCGCTTACTCTAAAAACTCGTGCCAACTTTTTCCGAGAAGCAAATGTCGCAAAAATAAACGGAGAAATGAATTTGACACTGATTCACTACAATTTTCTGCGGAATGGCCTCACACGGGAATAAATGCTTATATAGAAACGCGAGCGGGCTCTTCCAGATTCTGACATGTAATTTTTTTCATTTTTTCTTATAAATATTTCACTAATACGAAGATTGATTTATAATATTTTTAAAATAAAAAATGACACACGGTGTTTGAAAAATTTCTACAAACGAGACTTAAAAAATGTCGATAAACAATATTTATTACTCATTTGCGATTAATTGACAATATAAGGCACGTGTTGTTTTGTTAATAACAGTGCATAAATGTGTTCATATTAGTTTACCAGAATTTCCACTGTAGAATAATAAAAGTCAATTCAAAATCGAATCTCGGACATTGCAGTTAGTCATAATTGAAATGTTACTAAAAAATAGAAATAACATATACGATGTAATGTAATAAAACCTCGCATTGCTTCTTTCACATCTACGTATTTTAAAATCTTTATATTTGCTATATAATTATTGTACTGAGATTCCTTTACCTTTGAATTTTAAGTACTTTGAAACCCCTAATTGAAAGTTACTTTTGTCGTACGCCTTTCCATCGACGCCTCCGCATCATAAAGTTTCTAAACTGTAATTACCTCAAGCCACCATGATTAGATACTTCGCAAGAGAAAATTTCTACTTTAATTCCAAAGAAAATTTCTATGCGAAAAGTCCCCGGATACCGTCTAGGCCATGAAAGTTGTTGCGGTGTTGGGTTTCTGATGATGGTATTAGTTTCGGCACGGGGATGGCATTAATTAGTTGCTTAAAAAACAGGAAATAACAAAACATCTCAAAAACTTATATAATGTTAATAAAGGATATTTAATTTGAGTTAAAGCCATATACTACTACGACCATTAACGTTAATGTTTCGTTTACTAAGCGAACGCGTTTTTATTGAATGAATAATTTTAACGAATTTCGTTGCACACGATTGTTAAAAAAATTTTTGTAGTTCAAATGTTTTTGATCATTGAGAGTTTGTTAAAAGAAATTATTTTGCTATCAGTGACCGTGTAATGAGTGTTGTTTATCGACAACAATTTGAAAACAATCATTTATGAATATAGTTAACAACATTTTTGCATTTAAAATTCACAACAAACGTAGACTGTTCTGTTACAGAACCAATAATTTTCAAATTATTACTATGGTTACTGTTTTGTAGCTATTCATTTTGTATTTATTTATTTCGTTCGTATTTTGCTTTCGTTGCACAATCTTCAATATCTGATGCAAGACTTTCAGATTCAGACACATATTAAAGTGTTTTCTAGAAGTGAAAGAGAAATTGACGTTTTTTGTAACAAATTGTCAGGTTGTCATATCAATAAATAACTGCTATTACAGAATCGCTGCTACAGAATTTTAATTGATGTGTTAAGGGCTATTAACGTACTCATGCTATTACCGACTCAGACTAACGCCCTCGATTTGCTACCTACCGCAATCGTTTGTTAATAATACCCTTCTTCCACTAGTAAAATAAATAACTTTTGTTGGTTCATGTTGTTTAATATATTATCACATGGTTTTAACCATTTTCTTTTTTATATTAATAAGAATATTAATGAATTATTTTAGTATAACCGAGCACTACTTAATTTAAAAAGAAACTGTACATTAGGTAACCACAAATTGTTTATAAATTCTTTAAAAACAGCTTGATTTATTGTTTTAAGTACATTATTACGCCCGCCCACTTATTTAATCAAAGCCGTGAAGTTTTCATTTTCTAAACTACTTATCATACAAAAACGTGATTAAGATTGACATTTATTAAACCTTGATCCTGATTACAGCCTGTTAAAACTAATTAAATATTGTTGAAGCTCGTTACACTGTGAGAAAAGGTAGAATTATTGATTCGCAATTTTTAAAAACAACGAGGATATTTTCTTGACTCATATATAATATTTATTATTGAACATCGCCCCTAAAGTTCGAACATCTGCAACTACGTATGTCGAATATAAAATTTGATATGTATACTTAGCTAAGAGAATGTCTGTCGTAAAAGTTAGGAAATTTTATTTTTTTCTGAATTCCATTTAGAAAGCCTACTTTGAATATTGAACAAGTTTCCAAAGACAAGTTTTAATATACCAATGAACGCTACCATGATGAACGTTTTCTTACCTTATGGTACAGTTTATAAAATATCGTTAATTTAATTAAAATCAAAGTAGATCTTGTAAAAAGTCAAAATTTAATTTATAGGGTGAGTTATAAAGAATGAAAAGAAATGCTACCACAAATAATGGAAATTAACAAAAAGAGGAAATAAATTGTCATTCAGAAGAAGAAATACAGAAAGGAATAAGAACGCTACGCAATGGAAAAGCATCTGAAGAACATACAATACAGGTTAAACTGTTGCAAAATGAAGGGAAACAGATACACAAAGAACTAAAGAAAAAAAAGGTAAGAATTATAGAACAATTATCACTTCCAAGACACCCTACAAAATACTATCCAATTTGATAAACCAGATACTAAAGATCGTGTAGAACAAAAAATTGGAGACATCAAAATGGCTATAGACCAGGAAGAAACACTACAAACGCAATCCATACTTTGGAAATAATATTTCAGAAGATATGGGAATACAACCAACAAATCCTTGTGATTTTTATAGAATTTAGAAGCGTCTTTGGTACCGTGAGCAGACTAAAATTTATTAACGAATAAAAAACAATAAAAAAGAGGAATAAAACGACTATGACACAAGTCCAAGAAAAACCAAAGAAAGAGTGAGATTTCAAGAAATAGTTACAAAAGTCTTTTTGAAAAAGCAGCGGAGTAACATATTTTTCACAAAAAATAATCAGGGTCATGGCCTTGAGGACGTCACTGTTTAAATTTAAAAATTCGTTTTTCTCTTAAAAGATGTGTTCCTATACCTAACTTACGCCCACCAGTTTCATAAAAACATTTCATGCAAGTCCGGACTTATTAAAAAATATATATATAGCAAATTTTAACACCCTGTGTTTCAGGTAGAAAGCGGAAACGGACCTATACGGTTCATATAAACTTTTTTCTCAAAATCAAACATTAACATCCATTATTACATATGCAACGGAAACTACATTTAATAAAAAAAGAAGAAGGCCTAAAAATTTGCGAAACGAAAATAACGAGGACAATAAGTGGCCCAGATTTAACAAATTATGGAAAATTGATGTAATGAAATTAAAGACAAAACCATAACGTTAAAATTAAGCAACTGGAAACTCAAATGCAATAACAGAGAAGAAGGGAGAAAAATAACCACAGCAGCGAAGAAAAATACTGAATTGTGATGACTGGAAAGAGGAGCAAACCACCTCAAAAACGAATTTAAACGGTTACAAATGTTAACCATAAATACCAAAAGTTGACGAACTAAAATGATGATAATGACGATGATGATGGTGATACAATCGAAGATTGATCCTTGTGTGACCTCTATAAAATTAATGAAGGTTCTGAAGTGGAAAAATTAAATGAAGACATTTGATTTTCTCCTTATTCATTCCAAATTGATTTATTACCTATTTACTGCATAATACATTATTCAAGTGCACGAAATGTGCACATCATAAAAAGTAATAAAATATTCTTATTTAAAACAAAATGAATAAATGATCGTTTATGCTTGGTTATTTATAATATTAGTCATTCACTGAGAACTTGGGATGCGGTTTTAAAATAAATCTTACACACAAAAGAACATAAATATTAAAAAAAAATATGATTCATTATTCGGTATCGAACATAAATCATAAATGATAATTTAAAACTTTAAGAAAAAATCGATAAAATGTATACTAGGAAATGTATTTTTTAAACTGAAGAGATAATGAACTTTCTACGATGTTAATGACAAATTATTTATAATTCTAAATTGGTTTGCGAAAATGTCTCCTTTCTTTTTCTTAATAGTGTTATAGCCAGGATTACAATTTACCCTTATTCTTTCTTTTCGGGGTTTAACTATTTACAACGTATCTAATGGAAATGGAACGGAGGTCAATATGTGATAAGAATGAAACCCAAGTAAGAACATCGAAATCTGGTCTTAACAAATTTGTCTTTTTCGTGTAGTTGGAAAGATAATGTTATAAAGGTTTTAGAGAAGATACAGGCTGTGTGATTTATTCCAATGTAAAATTCGATAACATTGAGATTTAAGACTGAAGCTTCGATTCAGAGTTGATTTTTATATTTAGTGAGTAGCAACGAATCGTAAAACGTTGCCCAATTGTGCATCAATCTGCTTAGTAGATAAATCCTATGCACCGGTAATATCTACGAATCCAGATCACTAAATTCGTTTAAAGGAAATGAAAAGATCGTTTTATTTTTAAATATTTTAACGGGTTTACAAATTATAAAATTTGAGAAAAGGGGTACAGGGTCCTTAGAGTTAAATCATAAAATGTGTCAAAGGCTTATAAATTACAAACAAAATAAAATATAATTATTGAGTTGTAATTAAATTATAATAAATTTAGAACCGATAGTTTTACGTATCAACTAGAAGTTCATTAGACCAGATGTAAAATTAAAACTAATTTATATGTAAAATGTATGTAATAAATTTACGAAATGTTAATAATTTTGCATATAATATACATTTGGTTAGTAATGTTGAATTAAATTTAGAATTGAAAGATTAAATATAGCGTCACATGAGATTATTAAATTTCACGTTGTATTTTAATCATGGTGTAAATAAGGTTTAGGTCTCCCGATCGTGGGGGAGAGTTTGCCTAAGTGCCATGCGACATAAGCGCCCCTTAAGAGCATCATACCCTTGGTAAGAAATTTGTTAATGATTGTTGAGCACTGTTTATATCTTTAATAAATCTGTAATTGTTGTTGATCTTTGCCTGGCAATATTAAGTAGTTTCTATTAAGATTTATAATAAAATTTATTAAAATTGTAAAAAATAATAAAAGTTATAAAACGTCTTTACAAAATTAAAAAAATTCTTAATGCAGATTAAAGAACAAAGTCTGAATAATATACTCGTATAACAATTTGATGGGGAAACATTTCCTATAACAAATTCCAAGGTATTTAAAATTTGATTTTGTATAAAAATTGCTTTTATAAAATGACATACAATAAAATTTATTTATAAGTAGGCTTTATGAAAATATTTATAAAAAGGACATTAATTAATTTGATATTCTCTCTTTCAGTTAAGACCTCCAACATTTTACGTCGCTAATTTCTACTAAATCATAACATCACATTTCATAAACAAAGTGGTTAAAATAAAAACTTTATTTTCTTTGTGAATTTTAAGTGGTGATAAGTGTAAATACTGTATGTATGATTTATAGGTCTAGTTATTTTTGTGTAAAATAAATCTTTTTTGGTTTTGTTTTTTTATGTTTAGAATGATTTTCAATTCTTATTTTTATTTTTATTTTTATAGTTAGTAGGAATTATTTTTTAGTTATTTTACCTATATGTATTTATTTTATTTGTTAATTACAAAACAAAAATCCCAAAAACATCTTGTTATAATATATTCTACCCTACCCTTTCTGATATAGTGAAAAAGAGCATTAAAAAAATTTGGAAAAAATGTGGTACCGGTAATATAATTAAAAAAATGGTTTGTTCTCATTAGATTCTGAGACGTATTCAAATTTTATTAGTACTAACCGTATTTTGACATATCATGTTTCAGACAGTATTTGTCTAATAAATAATATACTTATTTATAATCATTTATTTTTTTATTTTGATTACCCTATTTTAATGAAATATTTTTTATTTGATTATAGTGAAAGTATTGAATTCTTAACAGCGAGAATTAGTTTTCTTTTCTTTTGGATGCATGAACAAATTTTCATTTTTCACTAGTTCAATAGACTCGACGATGAAGTCTTGTGTTACATTTTTATCATTGTCTTCATCTATTGTACGAAATTTTACCTACTCTTTTTCCGTACATTCAGTCCTGCAATTCACTCACATTATACGTTCTACATGATAAAAACGAGGAAAATCTTGCACAATAGAGCCGTGGGACTCGCCTTTTATTTCCGGCCATTTCAACAGTACGAGAGAATGAAGTATGATAATATGCGAGCTATAATCAATCAGAATCAGAATGGAATAAATAATTCGTGTGAAGATGTACGTTTAGTAGAAAACCATTCATGAAAACAACATTCTGCGTTAGTTCTGTAGCTTTTATATATGTAAATGATATAAAAGCTCTTTCTATATAATTTTCACGATTTATTGTAAGCATCTATTGTTTAATATTTGAATTCATACGGGTAACGCTTTCAATAAAAAAACTTTGCAAAAAGGAGCATTGCCACTCCTTCTTCTATATACTTTCATTTCAATCTCTTAATGCATTAGGTTTGTTTCCTGTGGAAATATTATCGTATTTATACAGTGTCCATATCGTCAATTATCGCGTGTGAACGAACACTTAAGTGTATTTATTATATTGTTGAATATATTTGACCAAAAAGGTGAATAACCTTATTCAAACAAGCCAACAATAAAGAAGATCGGCCGACCACTTTAATGGCTGGGGATTATAGTAAATAAGTTATGGTTATATTATCCAATCTACTTACACTGGTTAATAAAAGTACCTACTCGATTATTTCAATACTTCTTATAAAGTTCGAAGTTAGAATTTAGATGTTATTGTTTTTAGATCGAGAGTTATCCTGTTTGTTAAAAACATGTTTTACAATTTTTTATATCTATTAGATCTTAAATGAGTTAAATGTTCTTTAAATCTAATATGTATTGATCTTCTCGTTTGCCCAATATACTCAATTGTGATAGTACGTGCAAATAATTTGGTATATACAACTTTTTCCAACGGTTTCGTTTTGTCTTTTGGAGTTCCAAATAATGTCTTTAAATTATTTGATGTCTTTCAGGTAGTTACAAAAAATCAAATATTCCAATCCACAAAGTAGTTTAGATTTTATATTGGGTTTCTTAAAAAAGCATATTTAAAAATATATTTAAAATCGGAATACTTAACCTATTTCGAAGAAAAAAGTAAAGTCATTGACTTAGGTTTACTTTTCAAAAAATATAAGGCAGTTTAAAATAGGCCCACACATCTACCTACCAACTTTCACAAAAGCAGACGTTAAAACATTGTTAAATCAATTACGAATATAAATTATTTTTATAAGTGCATAAACATTACTAATAGAAAATCTAAATTAAATAATTATTATTTTCTATATTTGAAATTCCACAGAAAGTAAAAAACTCGCACTTTTAAAAATATAATTTATTACAAAAGGAAATGCGTGATACTTCATCTGAAATATAAAAAGCATATTAAAAATACCAACGAAATTTTTGTTTGGCGCCAAGAAAACTTCATTTTTTTCTTGGAATCACTTGAGAATTAGTTTGCAGGGAATAACTTTCAGTTTTTCTAGTTGTGTTGTGAAAGTGGGCGTAAGTAAATTAATTATATAAAACAATAACAACCAGAAAAGCAAATATACAGGAAAAATATTTTTTTTATTATTTATAGCCTTTTGTATTCATAATTATTTCGCTATTGTTTGCAATGATTAAACACAAAGATGTTATTTGATCCAGTTATATGGCTACCAGCTATTATTATGTACGAATATTAATAACATTCGTATTTAATAACATTATTTTGTACTGTCGTTGGAACTATTATTCTTAGAAAATATACAACATTGCTTAGCTGATTAATTTCTATTGATTCTTCCAAGTTATTTTTTGTTGCAACGACGTAATTAAATTGTATATTTTTAAAATAAGTTTGAATTAATTAATATGAACTGTTTAGTATACTGACAAAAAAATCCACTCAAATTAAAAAAAGTGAAAACCCACATTGCATGAAGGAATATAACACAAAAGTTAAAGCCTTACATTTTTGAGGAAAATACTGGTCCTTGATTTCAACAATTTCTTTAGGATTTTCTTTTGCGAAAACTGAATCAAATATTTCCAAATAGAAATAAATGATTTGTGGATGGGTAAGATCGATCGAAAGACCTCCAAAGTATCCAGATTTGACTCCGTGAGACCTCTTTTTATGGGGATACTTAAATTTTTTCACAGTCAACCAAATGATGAAGATATTTGATAAGTATAGAGAAAAACCATAAATAAAACCATTTTAAACGAAGTTGCAGTCAAAGAATTTAAGGATTATTGTTTATAAATAAATACTAACAAAATATGACACTTTAATTTCTATTGTAGTTATTATTAACTTGCCAAATCAATCAGATAAAGCGACAAACAAGAAAATACCTACATTATTTACAAAACAAAATGTATATATTTTGACATCGGCTTTAAGCCATTTGCCACAACCTCTAAACGATCTTTTATTTTCAGAAACTGTAAGTTTAGATCATATTGTTTTCTTTGACAAAAGTTAACATTAAATCAGACATTTTTGTTAAAAGTTCCGAGTAGCGTAATCATATCGAGAGGTGGATTGATTTTATATTTACTTAAATTAAATAACAGCTTATTATTATTATATTTTCTTCATTGAAAAAATATATGATTCTGGTTACATTTTCCCCATTCGCTTCACAAAATGAAGTTTATAATACACTTATTTTATTCAAATAAGCCGGAAAGCAACAGTAATTAATTTTCAATCTATATATTTTTTGTTTAAATTTTATTCAAAAATGTGTGGTACTTTTCTGAAAGATCTTTATGTACCAAAAAATGGAGTTTTTGGAATTAGATACTACTTTCTTCCACAATATCAAACATTTTCTTTTTATAAATACAGCAGAGGTTTTGGTATATTGGAGCCAGTATTTTAAGGATTTTTTAACAATTAAATCAAACTCTTGATTGCCTTGTATACCCGAATGTCACTTACTCAGACCAAATTAACAAAGCGTCTTTCTTTGGCTATTTTTACAGATAATACTATCTTTAATATAGTTTGAACGTCGCTGTAATCCCAACTTAGAATCATAGACTATCGCCACATCATGTTTATCATTGTCGGCGCACTAACAAACTTTTTTCAAATGCTACAACCTAAAAATGTTACCTACAATCTTGGACAATTGGTATTGTTTAATTATAAATTTGAGTTGGTACATAGAAGGTACAGCCACTCCGTGCATATTTTTACTTCTATATACTACTATTTTGCTGTCTTTATTTACCATACTATTGGTTAAAATGTACATATATAAAAGAAAAACAGAACTGAAGTAAAGAGAAAAATTATTAATAAAACCATTATTAAAGAAGCTGCAGTCAAAGAAAATAAATACTAACATGGCACTTTAATTTATATTGTCATTTAAATGTATACAACATTTTGCCATTATATTGACTTGGTCAATATGATACAATTTTCCATCAAAGAACGCATATTTATTGATGAAATTCACTACCAAAAGAGAGAATATCTTGCTGAAGCTGCAAAAAGATGTGGTACGTATTTCGGAAGAATTTGGCACCGCCTGTTAAAATTGCTGAGAATTTTGTGATGAAATTTGAACAGATTTGGTCAGTATAAATTAACAGAAACCATTTTTATAATAGTGATGTCAGATAGTGGCTAGTGTAATGAAATTCCGGAAATATTAGTTCATTTCGAACGGGATACATAAACAAGTTGCAATGCGAACTTAAGGATGAGGAAAATCAAAAAGAATTACTGGAGAAACGATTGTATCCAGAAAAAGCGACTGGTCCAAAACGTATGGTACCAACATACACCGAATTAAAAACTAAATCTTTTAAAGGAGAAGTTTGGCGATCGAATAAGTTCTGAAGGCCTGATATTAATTGGTCACTTAGTTCTTGAGACCTCACACCACTAGATTATTTTCTGCGGAATTTTTTTGAAGTTTACATCAAGGATCCTCAAACAACGGAAAATCTTCGAGTAACCATTACTGAAGCAATTGGAGACAGGGGCAGACCGTTTAGAGAAGTGTTATCGATATTTTAACGAAACGAATATTATTATGCCAAAGAAGCAGATGGGCTTATTTGTTGGATATCGTTTGTATTTCAAAATAAAATATTAAAATTATAACATTGAAAGTTTTTTATTATTGAATTAAATCGGAAGGTTAAATTTGTACATTAGCTTATTAAAATGTTTTGATAAAGCGGTAAAAATTGAAAATCTTACCAACAAGAACCGTTGTAACACCATCTTTTATATCCTTTAATTCTTTTGTATCGGCATTTCCGACACTTAAAAAATCAGATAAAGACAATGAAGAAGCGATCAACCGTCTTTTCTCTTCAAAATTCAAATAATCCAAACTATTACTTCGCGTAGGCGCAACTATTGCTACAGTCTTTTGCTTAGGTGGATAATTTCCATTCTTCTCGTGCATAGTTACACAGTAAAACGCACTTTGACCGCGATTTTGATAAATTTAACGCACCTACGGCACAGGTAGATTAATTAATAAATACACTTATCCACCATTTTACAAATTTAAAACACCTGTAGCAAAACAAACGACAAACGGTCACTAGTTAAGGATGGCATCATGACAAACACAAATATTACCAAATTGACCAAGTGTTTTCATTCATGTTAATTACAATTTGTATTGTCTCTATAGTACAAACACATGTTTTTAAGTAGAAATATACGGGCAACGAATGCCAACTGTGAGAGGAGGTTACAAACTGAAGTTCAATTTGAAGTGTTACTCGGAACGGGTAAACGTTGCATTCCATACAAGAGGAGAGGTCGGCCAGCAACCAACGGCGCCGAATGCGCACGAGAGATAAAAGCAGGGACCGGACTTGGCGCCAGCAAACATTTCTAGGATTACGAAAAATATCCAAACAAAGATTTAAACGGAACAGGTATCCCAGGATGTATCAGAAAATAACGAGACTGGTGCTGTAACTTCTTCAGATGTAGAATTTTATGACACAAGAAAATGTAGTTTTCCTCAAGTAGGCTTTCATTTAACTTTTGACGTTTTTTACAAATTAATTATTGAATTGTCAGTATTTTGCTTACCCGTCGAAAAAATGAAAGTGAAGCAAAGATATGCGATAAAATTTTGTGTTCGGTTGGGTAAAACACCAACTGAAACTTTTGAAATGATTAAAAATGCATCCAGATAATAGTTTATCACGATGTAGAGTGTTTGAGTGGCATAAGAAGTTTAAAGACGGTTGTGAATCAGTTGAAGATGAACCTCGTCTTAGTCGACCACAAACAGCGCGAACTGACAAAAATTACAGAAATTAACGACTTGATAGAAAGTGATCGCCGGCTTGGCATGAAACGAATTTCTGACATTGTTAATTTGTCTTAGGGTTCCACTCAAAAAATTATTCCTGAACATTTAGGATACCGAAAAGTCGCAGCAAGATGGATTCCAAAAGTGATGACAGATGAACAAAAAGCGAAAAGCGAATCGAGTGACAATTTGTCAGCAGTGGAAAAGATAACTCCAACGTAATCCGCAGCTTTTAAATAATGTGGATACATGTGACGAAAGTTGGTTTTATCAGTACGATCCTGAATTGAAGTCTCAAAGTATGCAATAGAAGCATAAAGGCAGCCCAAGACCGCAGAAGGCCAAAACTGTTAAAAATGCTGATAACGTGATGCACTTGATTTTTTTGATAAAGGTGGCCTTATTTCCGATCACATTGTACCTAGAGGTAATACAGTAACTGGGGAGTACTATTTTATTGTACTTCGAGGACTCTTAAAGGCAAAATTAAAGAAAAAACGACCGCTTTATCAAGACTTTGATTGGACGCTGCATCACGACAATGGTCCAGCTCACAGATCAGCGATTTGTCAACGAACAATTGAAGAATTGGGGGTAGAAATTATGGCCCACCCCCCTACTCTCCCGACCTTGCACCATTTGATTTCTGAAGTCAAAAAAGAATTAAGAGGTCGAAGATTTGAGAAATTGTTTATTTAAATACAAAAACCAATTTTTAATATCCCTTCAGTAACAAAAGTGGATTTGGTAAAAAGTGAGTGATAGTTTTGTGCAAACTGTGATTAAAAAGACTTTCAAGAAGTGTATTTGTATTTATATATAATTCGCACCACCAAGAAACTATTTAGCATAAATATTGTTGGAATAAAGAAGATTTATTTATTACTACTAGCGTGTTGTTATTTTTTATAGAAGAAAAGTCACAATAGAATTTATATGTGTGGAACTTACAAATATAAAAGTGTACAGTCCACTCATAAAAATAAAAAACATCATGACAAGTTATTGTAAAGATTTTTTCCTATAGTCCCTTTTAGGAAGATATGCGCCAACAATGGACACTCCTAAAGATTTTTTTTCTATTCTTTAAAGTACTTAGTGTACATTAAATTTTTTTTAATGCGATGTATACAAGATCAGAATAGAAACAAATGAGATATTGGATTGCATCATAGAGTAGCTTTTAATTAATTAACAATAAAAATGTAACATTAACCGGTAAACTGATTTTAATTCATAAGAGGTCGATTAAAAAACTGTTGTGTTGAATTGAATATTTTTTTAGAAAATATTAAATTTTATTTTCTGCAAGTTGACCAAGGACCAATTGAATTCGTTGTATGTAGGGATGTGTGAACTGATTAAAGAACCAATAGTTTCTTGAAATATGTTAGTACAGAGAATCGGTTAATATTGATAATGATAAACATTAAAATAGATAATAAATTATGGATAATTAAGCAAATATTTAATAAAAAAGAAATGAAGCAGATACTAAAGTGTGGGTACATAATGTTTGTCCCAACATTAACATATGACTCAGAAATGTGGAAATTAAGCAAACAATAAAGAAGAAGAATACAAACTAGCGAGATGAATATTTCTAAAAAAGTGGAGGACTAAAATTTAAAAACAAAGTACCAAACAAAGAAATACGGAAAAAATTAGAAGTTAAATCAGTATAAAAAAGTGGAAATTTATGAAGATGGTTTGGATCTATATACATATCTATATATATGTCTAACATACGACTTGTAAACTGGGGATAACCAAAAAGACCACAAAGAGTAGACCATCAACGAAATGAAGGGCGACATTGGTAGATTCTTGAAAAGAAAACTAAACTGGGAAGATACCAAAAATCTTGCTAAAGACATAAACAAATAGAAAAATAAAATGAACGAAGACTGAGAAACTCCAACAAACACTGGTATCTATTGGTAAATGAATATCGATTATGAGTAATGATGGCTTATTTAGGATCTTAAGGACGAATTAGCTTTTACAAAATACTGCTCATTTTCTTACAACCCTCGGTCTTAAACGTACAAAAAATAGCTTTAACCTTAAACTAAAAAAAGGGGTAAAAAACTACTTTTGTTGAATATGCTTTTTATTAAATAATTTTGTTTTTCGGTTCAACAAAATGAATTTTTCTATTGTTAAGCAAATCCCTAATTCTAAGAAGACGGTTGGACTTCAAGATGTGTTCTTATTTTGCGACAACGAAAATTAATAATTTCTTTATTGCCGATTGGATTAGCACAGACTAAAGTTTTTAAATATCCCCACAAAAAATCTAAGAGGTTTAAATCGGGTGATCAAGAAAGCCAAGTACTGCTTCTTTACTTTTTCTCCATTGATTCTCGAAATTTCTATGTATATGTTCTCGAACTACGTGACTAAAATGTAGCAGAAAAATATCATGCATGAAAGAAAAAGTGTTTGATTTTTTATAAAATTTTTCGAAATTACCAATCAAACTCTTAACCCGTAAGACACTATTAAACTATATTGCTCCTTTACCTTTTTTCGCCTCTTGGAATATTATAATATCATTATTATAATAAAACCAGTAAAAACATTATTAGGTTATTTCATTCAAACGAGGGTGCCTTACATACTAAACGAATTTTGATCAAAAAATCAGTAGAAAACATCAGCATACGTGTCAAAACTGAAGATAGTCGAACCCTCCACAATACATAAACATTAATTCTTATTTCGCTGCAATGAAAATGAATTTCCATTTATAAAATCAAACTGATGATGCGTTAGAGTAGAATAAATGGGAATTGTCGTCTACCTTTTAGATGAAAATTATTGAAGTTTATGATGCCGTTTTTAGAAAATTCCAAATCGACCGACCTAAACCCTCTACATTTTTTTGTACGGATATTTAAAGTATTTTAGCCTATTCGAATCCAATAGAGAACACTTATTAGAAATGTTGAGGTATTGCGGAGAGTATAACAATCTTCAATTATTCATTTTATCAATAGCGAAAAATATTATTGTGGTAACTTTATCATAGAGGGTGAAAATAATATCCTTATTATGTTAAAGATAATCCAATTAAGTCGAATATGCTTAAAAGCGTCTATTCTAGGGAGACACAACTAGTAACCATGTTAAAAAAAAATAAGAGTTTATTAACTTAAGTTGGGTGGAAATTACTACCATGAAGTACTCGAATACTAAAACTTAACATTCGATTCTTTAATGTTCTCGATGCCATCAAATCCAAGTAGCAAAGTATTCGAATACAGGATTCCGTATTTTTTATTCGTCGGATCTCGAACCGTCCCATCCGAATTCGATTCCTTCTCAAATTTGATACCAAGTATCCGATTCTTAAAAAATCGATTCTGCCCTTCTCTATTACCCTTTTATTAATTTTTACCAATATTTGAAATCATCAGATTATAAAAAACTATAAGAGGTATAAACATCAAATTTTGTTAATAGATCTAGGGTAATACGAAAATATTTTTATTGATACAAAGCGATCCAGTAAGTGGTTATAATATAAACTTACTTTTTTCTTAAATGAAATTTAATCGAAAAGAAAGAAAAACGAAAAATTGTTTAGAGAAATTACTGATGATTCACTTTTGCCGAACCTTGTATAATTAAACATCTTATTATGAGCAATATATTTAATTAATTATAATGACTTTTAACGGAAGACCATATATAGAAAATAAATTCTAATTTCCCGTCCGTCCCTGACCATCGGATTTCCTCATCTGAAATCTTGTTTTTGATTATCACATACGGCAGGATCTGTCTGTATTTGACTGTTAACTATAGAAAGAGACAGGAAATGTAAAGCACGTGGAATTAAAACTCGTTAAACTTGTTCGCACTATAGTGCGTACAGCGGTGTTGCGGATGTTTTTAAATTTAAAGCAAATATCTGAAATCAGACTTACTCCGATTGTTTCTTTATTTTTTTATTGGCACTCGGAATATAATCCATTTCAGCCAGTCACGATTATTTATCAATTTCTAATATTCACATATTTATACAAATTAATAGAAGACATTCACACACATTCATGCAACACCCATGTCCAAGCCGGGACACCGTGGGATTATTTCTTAAATAGGTGTATTAATAAATAACTTTTCACAGTTAAATACTAAATTTTAATGGAAGCTTTTAGCTTTCGATCTTTAATGAGGGAGTCTTGTATTTTTATACAAATTAAATTTAAAATTTCCACACGTCAGAAACGTAAGATTGTCGCTTTGGTTTTTGTAATTTTTTCTAAAATTTTGTTTCTTATTTGAAATGCATTTAGATAATAAAATTTAAATAAAAATATTTATTATAAACTTCATTATTTAAAATATGTAATACAATTGTTTTTAAGAATAATTAGAAAAGTTTAATCTCTCAATAATAGAAACCAGCCTCTTCTTAAACTTCCAATTAATATTTGGGTAACATAATGACAAAGATTCAGACTATGATCGTCACCTGAGATGAATTATTTAAAGTTTAACTAAAAAACGCAAAATCATTACCGCATAATCATTTAATGTATAAATAGAGACGACTAATTTCAACCATACAGGGTCATCTTCAGGTCTAGTTATAATAACTGGAAAACAGTTGAAGTGTGGTCATACCGCTAATGCTTTCCAAAAAACCCAAATTTTCAATTAGCCTTTTAGCTTGTTTTTCGCCCTGTGAGTTTATGTCAACTCTAATCTTGCCCCTTCGTGGGTTTACTTTGTTCGCTCCTTTTGGGGGAACGTTTCCCTTATTTTCCATGCCTCTGCCTACGAAATGACTCGATGATTGTACTGGGGCACGTCCCTTCCTTTTTGTATTGGATGCCAGACGTGTGTGATTACTGGCTGGCATTAGCTACTCTAATCCTTTTTTTTTCCTGTTTTATTTCACTTTCCTATGTGGGATTTTGTTAGGCTTACCCAGGTCTCTTCCTTTTGTATTGGATCTTAGACGTGTGTAGCAACCCACTTACAGCCGTTTTCCACTCTGATCTGAGTACCTTTCTTATTGCAGTTGCAAGTTATTTTTCTATTTGAGTCTTTGGCTCATGTATTTCCACTTACTCTTGTAGAGAGAGTTTCTATTACATTACATTACATTCCTTTACAATTTTTTACAATTCGCAATATTACCCTGTTTCACACTCGCACTAAAAGTGTAGACTCCCTTTATGTCGTATTCATTTGAAGTATAAAAATTGAACTACTATTATATTTTGATTATTTAATTTTTATGTTAAGAGTACCACTTATTATAACTAGACCTGAAGATGACCCTGTGCGATCGAAACTAGTCGTTTATACATTAAATGATTATGTGATAATGATTTTGGTTTAATTCTCTATACCACATTTGCCCAATGAAGAACCTTCTTTATCGATTATGTAAAGGATGAACCTTTATTGCCACAGCATTATCCTAGAGTCTTGCTATTTTTGATGAAAATATATTTATCATAAAGTATGGAAACTATTTGGAATAAAATTGTTTTGCTGTTAGCTTAGATATTGATGAAAAATGCTGAAAAGCCTCAACTTTTGAATTCGATTGTGCGCTCGAAATATACAGGATGATTCATGTAAATCCAGCATTACCAGTACCAGTCCTTATTTTTTTAATGGAACATCCGATTTCGTTGCATATTTTTGAAAGCTTTTCGACAAGTTGACTTCAACTTACAATACTTTTAGTCTGAATGAATAAGTGTCGAATAAAATTTTGAAATTCCAACCTGTTTTTCTCTAATTATCAATACACTCTATCTAAAGTACCAATTAATACTTCATGAGCATAAAAACCAAATTATCGCAAGGGTTTCTTAAATGTAGCTTTCTTAAGATACCCCTCTTCAAGATTTCCCTTTTGCCATTTTTTTATACTAACATACTTATTTAGTAAAACTTGGAAGATTTAATTCCAGCGTGTTGTAATAAATTCAGGGAGCGAAGCGTTGAAATCCGGCAACATAGTCGGTAACTATGGTGATATGCATTTTCATTGTGATGGACCGCTGCCGCCGCCAGACAGAAGATTCCCCCAGCCAATGGGCTAGAGCAAGGGCCGGGGGAGAAATGGTTTTTCATCCCTTTTAAATGGTCCCGTCAGGTATCAAAGCTCTAAATGTTTTGTGCACCTGACAAAACGTGAAAGTAAAAGTGGGATTAAATTGGAGTGTAAAATCCTCGGAAAGAATAGAAATTAGCTCAATAACTTTCCTACATATGCGTTGTTAGAAAAAATTAGAAAAGAGTGAAACGGTTAAATAATTAGCGATATTGTCGTAGAAAAGTGCTCCTGAAGAAGGATGGTAGTTAAAATAATTTTTTTGTTAAAAAAATAAAGTTTTAATAGACTTTTTTCATTAATCACAATCTAAAAATCAATTTTTAGTAGAAATATTTCATGGATTATAAGCTAAAAATCAATTTCTTATTAGAGATGTGATGAATTACAGGCTAAAAATTCAATTCTTATTAGATGTTTTATGAACTACTAAAAATCAATTTTTAAGAGAAATGTTTCATAAATTCAGATCATTTTTTGGGATTGTACTAAATTGCTTTTATAATTTATATTATTCAAAATTTTGACGACTGTATAGAGGCACGTTCTAACATCATATACATTTTTTTACAATTTGCAACATTTGGATAAAATATTATTATCCAGACGTATCATAACAGGTAAATATGTTTAAACTGTCAGTTGGTAAATAAATTTATTATTTTGTGTAAATATTTATGAATGGGACACAATAAAAATTCATTAAAGGGACGTGTCCCTTTCAATATTTAAGTGGCCCTTTCAATACTTAAATAAATACATGATGCAAAAAGATGGCAATGTCTAGCTTCAGATTAAATTTCTTTTTTGTTTTAGTATAAAATGCCTTCAGAAAAGAAGAAAAGAATGCGTGTGGATTCGTCGGTTATAGAAAAAGCTATTAAAGAGGTAATTGAGAGAGGCACATCAGTGAGATCAGTCGCAAAATTTTGTCACATTTGGCACGATTGGTAAAAAAAGCTAACGAGTCTCCAAATACTTTTATATATAAGCCAAATATTGGAAACAGAAGGGTCTTTACCAAGGACCAAGAAAGTATTTTGTGTGATTATTTAAAAACATCTGCAAAAATGTGTTATGGCTTAACAACGACACAAACACGAGAATTAGCGTACCAATATGCAGTACGATTAGATATTACACCCACCACATGGGACATCACAAAGCAGGCCAGTCCTGATTGGTTAAAAGGTTTTCTGAAACGAAACCATACGTTATCGGTTAGAAAACCGGAATGTACTTCCTTGGCAAGAACAACGAGTTTTAATAAGCATAATGTTGAAAAATTTTTCAATAATTTGGAAAAATGCTTCGAGAAATTCAATTTTTCTCCCCAAATGATTTGGAACGTAGATGAAACAGGTTGTAGTACAGTCACAAATACCCCCAAAATAATTGCACAAGCTGGTGTAAAAAGAGTTGGACAAATCAGTTCAGCGGAACGTGGATCACTAGTTACCATGTTAGCTTTTGTAAATGCTGCAGGAGGTACCATTCCTCCTCTTTTCATATTTCCGCGCGTCTACTTTAAAGAACTTGCTTAAAAATGGACCCACTGGTGCTCTAGGACAAGCAAATATTTCTGGATGGATAACGGAAGATTGCTTTTTAAATTCTCTTAAACATTTCATTCAACAAGTGAAACCTTCTGCTGAGTCTCCTGCTTTTATAATTTGTGATAATCATAAAACTCACATAACGATAAACATAGTGTTATATGCGCGAACAAACCACATTATCATCCTTACTTTTTCAGCACACTGTGCACTATAAAACTGTTTAACATGTTAAACATTCAATAAAATAATTAATAAATCAACATGTCCCTTTTATTAATGCAGACGTCTCTTTCAATACCACCTATTTATGAATGGGACAAAACGCATTAAAAATTCAAAATAATAAATTCCCATTTTAAAATCTTTTAAGAACTTATTCGCCACAAAAGTTTAGTTTTTGATTAAACGTAGTTTCGATTTGTACCAAAACCATCAAATTAAATCATTTTATTTACTTGAAACCATGCTTTGAAGTCAAATGTCCCTTTCATACCACCTCTCCCCTAACATGTAACAAATTAATCAATTCGTTAATTTTTCAGATTAAATTTTGATTACAATTCACAAATAATTATTCTTTATTTATAATTTAGTAATCCTCCATCTAACTTCATCATTATCTTAGAACTTATGTTAAGTTAATTATTAATAAAGCTTTTCAATTATTTAAAAATATAATAAAGTAGCTCCTAAATACGCAAAATTCATAAAATTGAGTTTAACGGAAATATCCTGATTACTATTAATAAATACTTTAAATAATAGTTTAATGTTCACCTTGAAGCTTTATTTATTTATGCGCATTTTCCATAAATCACAATTATCAGTTGGTATTAATTATTCATACTGTATTAATAAATCAAAATTATTGGTTGGCATCAATGATATATTTTCAAAACAATCACACGAAAGTAAAGATGTTTAATAAAATTTAATATTAAATTATAAAATTAGCCGATGATTATAAAAAATAAATAAATAAGTCACTGATAAGTGATAAAGAAAAAAATATTTGCTCGGAGAATATAAGGAAAATATACTTATATATCCAATCAAATTTTGTTACTAATAATTAATTATTCTTCAAAATTTCTCAATTAAAATGTGTACAAACATTCTAGATATATATTTTAAAATATAAAGTTTATATATTGGGCTTTTTCGCACATTTTAAACAGTTTAGCTAGTATAAAAAATTATGTTCTAATGTAAAGCTAATCATTCCATATTCAAAAAAAAAAATTGAGGGATTTTTAACAATCATACTTAAAGAAAAATTTATATTCCGCAAGGACCTCGGAAAAGCCGTTCCCTGTTTGCACGCGACATTTTAACAAGAATAATTAGTTCTCGCATTGTCCTATTATATACACCACACCCAGAAAAGTCACAACAGACCGCAAACTTAGTATAAAAACTATAGTGGAAAAGCAGTCAGCATTTTCCAAGGCACGACTCTTTATCATTTTTATGAGAATATTAGCAAACCCATCATTTTCTCTAAATGAAGCTTACGGCTCCAGGCAAGGTTACCAACCCCATTATTTCTGAGAAAAATAGTGGAAGACTGATATAAAGTTTTGGTTAATTTTGTACGCAAAAATTTAATAATATAAATTATAATTATCATATAATTTTATAAAAAAATATAAGTAAAAATCGTACCAGAAGAGTATACGAATTCTCTCATAAAACTATACAATTATATTGTAAACGATTAATAGAAAAAATACAAATCAAATCAGAAAATAATTAAGCCAGCTAAATTTTTTACCTAAACCACTTATTTTTTCCCCTTTTTTTTATTACAATATTTATATTTTTTTGTTTTTTTCACATAATTGGCTCTATACAGGCTGTGTAATTATATTTTGTACACAGGATTTAGCTACTAAGCAGATGGAATCACCATTCGGTCACATTTAGCGTTTCGGTGCAACTTTTGTAAATTTAAACAGAAGTTTGAGTCTCGGATCTCAAGGTAGGGATGCTTATTTGAATTTGTTAGTTAGTTTAACTATTACTATAATCACAAATATCAAAAATAGGGCAACACTTGACTAGTAGTCCGTTAATATTCGCTCTAGAGGATACTAACAAAGTTTTGGCAAATTTTCTCATACAATTCGCTATTTATTATTCAAAGATGGAAGAAACTATAATACAGCATTCTGTAAACTTTGTTCAAAGTTTCCAAGTTGTATGGCTTGTTTTGAATGATGATAAATTAGAAAAAAATATGTTTGGTGGTGTACGAAGCGAAAAATTTTAAACTTGTTCTAATAATTTATTTGAATTCTTTTAGTTTTGTGTTAAAAGTGGGGGAATATATATATATATATATATATATATATTTCAACTGATGTTTAATTTTACATTTCTGTTTAAAGCATATTATTTTTGACACTAATTTTACTTTTTGCCCATATAAAAATTGCATAAAGTGGTTTTTTATGAAAAATAAATTTATTATTTAGTATTATTTGTATTAATAATATTTAGTGTAATAATATGATATATTAAAATTAATAATTATTATTAATCAAATTTATTAAAAAATGGATACTTATTTAAACTGATTAAAATTTTCTATATAAGTGCCTTGTTACTTGCAAAATTCAAATATATAGATAACCATCACAATTCTTTCGATGTCTAATTAAAATATTTAATTTTACTATGGCAAAAGGATTAATAATTGGGCCATATTTATTTTAATTATAATAACGATACGTAAAATTAGTTTGAATAAACGCTGAATGGTTATTAAAAAGGTATAATAATTCCGAAGATAGTAGCATGATTTTTGATACCACAGTGTCACAGAAACTTTACTTAGTTACAAATAACATATTTCAAAAGATAGTTTTCGATTTTGACCAGCAACAAGATCTAACGCCTTACGTGTAAATATATTTTAAATTTTCTAAAACATTTTAAAAGTATTCAAACCATTGAAGATACCTCACATTACTAAGTAACAGTTTACCTTCATTGAAGAAGTCATTTTGTATACTTGCTCATTTGTCGAATTCTACTTAATTTCTAAAATCGTGGACCAAGAATAGAATTTCAACCAATTTGACTGGTATATTAATTCAAACCATGACTTCGGAGTTTATACAAGATTAATCTAAAATTTATTGCTTATTAAACGTTAAGATCTGGTATTGATTCAACAGACTATATGTGAATAATTACCAAATGGTACAGACTAAATATTTAATTTCCCTCAAAATCTCATTTCATTATAATAAAGTAATAATACATTAGTAATAAAAAAACGTTGAAGGTATAAAATTAATTATAGATAGTGTGCCTTTATCCGTGGTTATATTTAATCCATGAGTTGATATGTTTCAGTAACAAATTGTTAAATATAGATTATTATTGTTTCATGATTTTAATACAATAATATTTCTCATTATGTTGAAATTATAAAAAATGTTGTTCATGATTAATTTTTAATTTTGACCATCAGTTGAATGTAGTTATCCAGTTATATATTATTAGTTGTATAACTTTTTTAGATTTAATTTTATGAAATATATTCTTGCATTTAATTCTACTGTAAAAGTATCGTCTTAATTTGGAATCTGCTCATCTTCTTATATTATATATATATAGTGAGGTTGTGTCAAAATTTCTGAAATGAGTGATTTTAAAATTCCTGGGCATTAATTATCATATGCCTCGCCTTCTTTTGGTTCAAGCTTTTTCCGTTAGCGCTGTTAGCCCTCTTCTGACGAAATCCAATAGAGCACAGTTGCCAGATTATGTGATATTTCTTTAGATATGTAAAAACCCATATACGCAATTGTATAATTATTATTTTATCAACCTGATTTTAAAATTATCTGTAGTCAAAATGTGTTTTGTAAAATAAATTATATCTTATAAAATCTCTTATCATTAAAATACAATTATTTGTTGAATATCTAAACTTATAATAGTACAAATGAATACAACACAATTAGCAGAACTCAATTTATGTACATATATTGAAAGTAGTAGTACTTATAAGTAAAGGAAACATTTCTATACATATGACAACTATTAAACAAAATTGATAATTTCAAGTACATATTTTAAAGAAATGTTTAGACGGTGAGCTTCTTGAGGAGTGGCCAAATTAAATAATTCGTAAACGATACTGGACTACCCTTTTAACAGATATAAATTAATTCAGTTTTACAAATTATATTTATACTCTACTATTAAGAAAAATGTTTATCATTAATTCTGTATTAACTTTATCTTGGTTTAAAAGAAAGTATAAGGGAAATAATATAATAAAAAGAAAAGTTTTTAACAAATAGAATTATGCAAGTGTAAACATTATTTGTCGCGTTAATCCTAATTAATTTAATTTTATCAAATTAGAAAATAAAACACGACATTAGATTAAAAGTACATTTCGAGGCATGATGTAAATTGATAGAAAATGCTAAATAGTTTCTCGTCGGGAGGCAAAAAGAGGAAGAAGAGGCTGGAGTTAATTAGAATTAGTTGGAAGAGGAGGATATATTCCAAAAGGCTTAATCCCGATTATCCAATGATGTCCATAGTTATCCAAAACATTCATAAAACACAATAATAATAATTTGCCCATACAAGACACCATGCAAAAATCTAAACTGTTATGTCACAACCATGATTATTTTAAAAAGCATATTTCTATATTTCTAAAACAGTCTACTTAATAAAACCTCCAAAGTGTCGACATTTGTTTAGAATGCTTCTATTATGACATTTACGATCTTATCCATTAGACTAAAATTAGATCCATCCTGTATACGAGTATTGATAGTAAAAAAGGGGAAATGGTTGAGGGTTGTTTTATGGTGTTCGTCACCTTAGGGCTCGTCTGCTGAAATATTGCTAGCTATTTTTGACGGAAATGTGCAAGGGAAGCTCTATTTGTAGATATTTTCGGCACGTGTGTAGACTTTCACGGAGGGTTTTTCCCCCAAAGTGGCATGTCTTAATTTGAGCACCCGTCTAACTGAATAATACACTAAGTAAATGATCTGACGATGTTTTCCTCAGTGTTTTTGTTCGTCTAAAATAAACAGAGTCAGTTCAAGGGTTCGGTAATAGATTAGTTTGCTTATAACATTCATCACGATTTATTTCAACATGTATTCTTGAATACTTTCTATTATTTCTAGTGTTATATAAAATTATTTTTATTAAATTTCGCTGTATTTTGTCAGAATCAGGGGATTACCAGTTCCAATAACGTTTCAATTTTACTGAACGAATGAAAAGTAAACTTTGCTAAAGCTTAAAGTGTGACGTTCAAAGGGCGAAGTCCTGTTATTTAACTGAAATTGAAAAAAAAATAACAAAAAAGTATATTGAAAATCATAGATAAAAAAATGGGAACTTCATTCTTCATGTTTTTAAGGATGAAATATTTTTCAGTATTTTTTTTTGGCTAGTAAGAAATTGCAAACTAGAAAAAAGTAAAAGGAGGAGAGGAGCAATGAATAAAAACAACGAGATTTGCAAATTAGAAGGAGGTAAAACTACGAGAAACAATTAAAAAACAACGAGGTTTGTACACCACTTAAAAAAAGTATTCTACCCACATGAAAATCAAGGTCTGAATCATTCTCTTCTAAAAAATAGAACTAACCTCCCCCAAATAAGTTACGCCTAAACTACTTAAATAGTTAGGGTGTCCCATTTAAATTAAAAAAATTGAGGGTATTTCCGGTTAAACTAGAAGTATATTATTAACAAAAAAAATGTACATCAGCTGCATTTTACCCCATTGCATTTACTTGTAAAATTTCAAAAAAATATCGTCCGTTTCGTTTTAAAGATATTTACTTGATTCCATACTTTATCCCAACCCTGCAAATTAATTATATTGTAGACCCTTTTTTACATAACGAGTGTTTTATTTTGATTTTTTTTTTTTGGTTTAACAAACAAAAGGATATATTCCTGGAGGATGCTCATCGTGTCACACGGCAAAAATTCAATTACTTCTTATTGCACTCCCACCGTTAACTGTCATTGAAACTAAACTAAGAAATGTCAAAAGGGGTATTTACTCTCTCCCCTGGAATTAACTTTACGTGTTTCCTTGGTGAACCGACCCTTTCTGAAAAGTATGAAACATCGCTTTATTTCATTTTCGCCAGACGGAGACTTTTGCAAGGTAGTTATATATTTTCAGCGGCAGTCTTCACGTCGATAAGCTGCCAATAAGTTGGGGGCTTGAAGCGTTTCCGCCCCTTGTCAATTTGAGAGGAAGCATTGACGTGCATCCAGAAAACTACTTTTTCCTAATAGGTTTTTGGCAAACTAAAGATTATTTGAAAAATCAGTTTTTATTTGATCAATATTTCGTCAAGAATCGATGCAAATTTTGCGCTTTTACGATTGATTGAAATTTTGGAAAGTGGGCCCTTGGGATCAACAAAAATACAGAATAAAGAAAACAACTAAAAAATTGCTAGTTGATCTGAAAAGAAAACCGAGAAAACTGATGTAAGTGGGCTTTTATTTATTTTGGAAAAACACTACTTCAAGAAAATGAAAGTCTTTTATTATTATTAAAATGAAAATAAAATTACTCATACAATTAAATTAGATTTCAATTAAACGATAGTTCGATAGAAAGAAATCTTTCAATACAATTTTCGTAAACAAGAAAATCTTATTTCGAAAGGACTATTTCTTGTATATGATTTTTACGCTGTTCTGGAATATTTATCATAAATAAAAAGTGATCAATAATGAGTTTCGTTTCCAGAAAATCGATACATTTAAATAAACTAAATGCACTTTTAACACAGGAAATCTACAGAGTGTTTGTTACGATAGATTACACTGGAAAAACTTTAAAGACCATACAGAATTCGGAGTTTTCTAATCTATCAAAATAAAAACGTTTAGTACATTTGAATTTTCCATAATTTTTTCGGGAACCCTATATTTTAAAAATTCCTCAAGAAACAACTTGTAATCAACCACAGAAAGACGTGATACTGGCAGACAAGTAATAATATTTGATGCACTTTAAATTTCAAACTTATTCGTTAAAATATTACCCTTAGAAAAAATAAAACTAGATAAAATAAAGCAAAATGGAAATTTAAATCTTACAGTTAGACCAAACTAGAAGGATGAAAGAAATATTAAAGAAAGTACAAATGACCGTTCTAGTTTTTATAGAGATATATATATATATATATATGAGATGCTCGGAGAGTTTTTTAATTATTTGGGAAACATTCACAAGGTGTGTTTATAATAAATTTATTTAAGTGGTTTTAGATAAATACCAAAGTATTGAAGTGCATCACTGAACTAAGTAATTAAATTTATTGTGATATTAAAAAAATGAATTTTAAAAGAGAGAAAACAATATTAAATTGTTCAAATAAAATTTAACATTCCAATCTAAAAAATAGGATTAATTTTAAAAGGTTGAAAAATAACTTTTTCGATTATACAATATCTTTAAATAATGTATAATTTGCATCTCTTTTTTAAAAAAAAGGAGGAACATTTAACAGAAAAATTGGATAAAAAAAATAAAAAGATAATTAAATAAAAAAATTTAAAAACACACCTAAAAAAATAAAAATAATAACCATTTATTTTCGTACAAACAATACATGAAAACAAATTAGGTACGACCTTGGTGTTGCTGCTCTAGTGACGACAGAAATATTGTAAAGTTGGAATTTGATATTGGCCCATAAATCGGTTCAGCCAAAGTCGTTATGACGTTCTACTTAAAAAAAAAATGCTTAGAAGTCTGGTGATTGATATACTGCAATGGATAAGAAAACGTCTAGTCAAGAAAATTAAGCGAGCTCGAAATATATTACGTTGAAAATGAAATATAAGCAATACGACATTTACAGTTGTCCATTTAAGGTTAAAAAAAATTACATATTTATTTCATCGATTTATAAAAAACCTCTATGATACGTCAACTTTTGTAGTCAATTGTACGTTTTCTGAGATTGAGAATGCCCCAGAGAAAAAATCAAATGACGTAAGGTCTGGTGATATAGCTGGCCATTCAACAGTACCTCTTTTCTAAACAAATGTCCTACAATTTGTTGTTGAAAAAAAAACACGCTCAAAAGTCATTTGCAGTACATATTTCCAAGATATAATCAAGAAAATCTTCAACTCGTTTGTCTTTTCAAAAAAAAAAAAAGAAAACCGAAAAATATTTTGCTATTGATCCTTGGGACACTCCAATAAAATCCTGCAGGACGCAAATCTTTCAGCTTAATATTAGTCGTTATATCACCAATAATTAAAATTAGTAGGAGAAAATAAAAAAGTTGTTTTAAATTCAAAATTTTCTTTAGGCACGTTTTAGTATTTCCCTTTAAATTATTTAGATATTTTGCCATTGAATTTATCATATTTTTTGTGAGGCTGATATTCAGGGCACAATCTTGCATACATAAGGTCTCGCACGACTTATATATGACTTTGGCTGCAAGAGAGGAAATATATTTCGGGATATTCAATTGCACGTGGTTTGGCGGTCCATATGGAGGGTAATTTTTTTAAGAATATCCTGCTATCATTTAAAGGAATTTGGCTTCATTTTTTTTATTTTAGACTGTCTAGAGATGAAGAGATAATATTTTATTTTAAGGATAAATATAGTCAGTCTGAGATATATCTGTATACAGGGTGACCACGAAAATAATGCATATTTTTAGTGGTATGTACAACGTGTCATTTACAACAAATAATTTTCTAACATCATTAGTTTACTCAAAAATTCACTTTAAGCTTTACTCGAAAATTTATACGTGGCAACACTTCACGCTTTTAATAAAAATATGTGGCGTGTAACTAGGAATATCTACCTGATGAATCATAAAATTGTGTTAGTTTACAGATGAATGGGATCGTTTAATCGTTTTAAATTTGGTAAAGTACTTTCAATAATTCAATGAAAAATGGCATTTTATTCAAATAAATAATATCACATGTTAATTAATCTAATCCGCGATGTTTTATATCTCAATGATTGTTGGAAAGTTTAGTGTATTACCCAAAAAAAGTAGTTGTAGAAATCATTCGGATCGTGTAATAAATTGCCGAGAATACATTTTTGACTCTTCTACACTCCCGGTAATCATTCTAAATATCTTGGTTTACTAAAATAAAAACTTATTTTTAGAACGTTTAAAAAACCATTGTTTATACTTGACTCATTTATCGTTGTTGCCAACTTTAGTTGCTTTTCGGTAAATAATATTTAAATAGATCTAACATACTAATATGTATTCCTTTGAAAACGGCTGATTTTAGGAAAACATTTTATAAGACATTTTATTCTGCAACCTGTATATTTGGTATAAAGGGTAGCTAATTTTTACTATAAATTGGATTATTATTCTGTAAAGGGTAGAAATGACAAAATCGGTTAAATGAAAGACAGAAATTCAAAATATTTTAGATCATCCTCAGGAGTAACCGAAAAAATCAACTATGTCGTTTCAGTTATTTTTTCAATATCAAAAATTCAAGATGAAAGACGGTTTGAGACAAAACAAAAAAATTCTTCATTTTCATCGCAATTTTAAATTTTAGGCCGTAGTAATAGTTTCTTTATCTGTCAGTATTAAGAAAAATGTGAATAAGGACAATCGTTTTATTTTAGGCGATCATTCAGTATATCTCAAATATTTTATCAAAAAAAAAATCAAATCCTAAAAACGTTTTAGTTAAAAATTACAGTTGTTGTAGCTAATACACTTGATATTCTATTTCTGAGGAACTGTAAATAATAAATTATTTTATTTATTGAAGTTCTTTAGGTTATTTACCATAGATTTTTATCTCCAAATCTTTCTATTTAAAATATTTTATACCCAAGGTGTGTAGGTATATTTTATATTACCTAAACCAATAAAAGTTCGTAAATTTAAAAAGTAAAAACAATTTATTACGTGTTTACTAGTCCAATAAGTATTTGTTTACAACTTATAAAAATAAATGATGAAAACAACATCTGATGGAAAGGTTGTATGTAATACAGTACGAAAAAACTCTTACCGTCTGCATTTGCTGATTCATCAGAACACGTACCTGAAACGAAATAAGGAAATTAATATTTTTGCAACGTCTTATCTTAACGAAGGAGAATTATTTATGATTCTCGAAAAATTTGAAGAACCCCTTAACGCAGGATATTCCAAGAGTTCATTATAAATATTAGTAAAGTAGTAATACGCCACTGAAAATAATAATATTCTTCAGTTTTTCATTTATAAAAAAAACCCTTTTAATTTTTAGAAAACGGATTGAGATAATGAGATGGTTCAAAAACTGAGATTTTTACACCAAAGGGGAGGACGTATAAAAAAGGAAAACACCCATCCTTCATCCAGATTTTTTAAATTTAAAGTTTTAATGCATTTTTTTTTATTTCAAGCGCTTGTCAGTAAAATAACATTTCAAACACTGGCACAAATTAGTCAGTAGATTACGTCTATACACTAGAGATCTACAAATCTATTATTTGGCAACAGTGTTAATACATTTGCGGAAATTATAAACGACATAAGTCGTACTTAAGTAATCATGGAACATACTTGCACTGAGAATGATAAAAGTCACAAAAGACGTTTGTCGTATACACGAATGAAATGTCGGAAAAGAACGCGAAATGCCATTAATAATAGGTAAGTGCTTTTTATGTAATAGTTGCTAAAAAGTAGTTTTAATTAACGCCGTTTCAAATTTTTATTACTAATTTGATTATGTATAGTGCCAATTTGAAATTGTTAAGTATATACATTTTTTGGTTGCTGCATGTTATCGAATTTTTTATTTTGATAAATTCAGTTTTTATTTGTTATCCATTAATAAGTTCTAAAAAAACATATCAATCAAAATATTAAAATTGTAATATATAGTGACGTTTTACAAGAATCTTTAAAGACATTTATAATAAATGTTTCATAGTTTTGTATATTTATTATGTTATCTCATGTTTGACGTTCTGTATTTTTAGTTACTCGTGCGCGTAGTATAAGGGAGGTATTTTCGTAAACATTCAAATTCCCGTCTTTTTGGCAGAAAGACTTGTTTTCGAAATCCAAGAACTCAGAAAAGTTCTATTTTCTATTAGAACCGGGCTTGTGCAGTATTCTAGTGGAAAAGCAATGTGCCAAAGCAGTTTAAGTCAATTTTCATGTAAAAAGACAAGTTTTATTTTTTCTAAAATGTATAATTATTCCCATACATCCAACATTTTTTCCCTTTAAATCGATTCGTTTGTATTTGAAAAATCTGCCTTCCGTTTCTGCTTAAGATCCGACATTTATTTCAATGCCTGTGACATCCCAATTTAATTTTCTGAAATGCTAAGCCAACTTCATTATTGAAATTATAATTAGTTTTCCAGAAGCAGACGGGAACAGAAATGTGGAATTAGCGGAGCTATTTAATACGTTTATTTTCAAGAAAGTGATTATCATTTACTATTTATTACCCCACAGTAACGTCAAAAAAGACCGTTTCTAGCAAAAATGTTTTTAAACAAATATATTCTTTATTGAACCATTTATTTCAGCTAATCTGGGTTGTTATTTAAAAACTATTTCCTATTCAATTCATTCTTTTTTGCTAAGTTTTTGTTTCTATTTTTCTAATAGTGATTAATTATTCCATCTAACTTTCTCGATCTTCCTATATTTTTCTTCTATTTACTTCTGATTCCAGTAGCATGATTTTTTTTATTCCTTAACATATGCTTTCTTTTCTTTAGTTAAAATTGTTTCTAGTTTTTATTAATTTAAGGCATCCTTACTTTTACTCTCCTTTTTAGAATTTTTTATAGTAGTCATCATTTTGCATTTGATATTGTTTATCACTTATCAATGTTTGGACTTTCTCTTTTTCTTATAGTTATTATTTATTCTCTCAGTAGTCTCTATTTCTCTTTCTGCAGCTCTTTAATTCCAGTATTTTAATTCATTTTATTTCTTAATATATTCTCTTTTTTAATCTTTTGTTATAATTGTCTCTTATTTTTATTAATTTAAGGTACTTATTTTACTCCCCTTTTTAGATTTTGTATAGTAGTCTTCATTTTTCTCATAGTGTTTATTTATTCCATTTGAGTATTTTTCGATTTTCCTCTGTTTCTCTCCTTTCTGCTCTTTGATTGCAGTATCTTGATTCTTTTTATTTCTTAAGATATTCTTTCTTTTATTAATTTAGTTATAATTGTCTGTAGTTTGATCGATTTAAGGCACTTATTTTACTCTTATCTTTAACCTTTTCTATAGTGTCCATATCTTGCATTTGATATTGTTTACCACTTATCGATGTTTAACCTTTCTCTTTTTCTTATAGTGATTATTTATTTCCTTTGTGTTTTTTCGATCTTCCTCTATTTCTCTTCTTTCTACTTTTTAATTCCAGTATATTGATTCTTTTTATTTTTTCATATATTCTCTCTGTTCTTATTCTTTTAAAAAACGCAAAAAGCTGTGACCCACTCCTTACACCTTCCATATGTTGATTATAATTTCTTATCTGTTTTTAAATACCATTCTTTACACTTTCGTACTTTATGAATTATAATGTTAAATTTCCATATTCACTTTCAGAAGTTTTGCGGCATAATATTTCAAAGTGATAAATGGCTGGTTAAAAAGCTGAACCCATTTGAATTTTGTTGTATTGTGCACTATCAATTCTTCTCACTTATATTATTCAAGAGTACCTACCCTCTTCATTTAAAATGATTAATGTGTAAAATAACTATTTATATGAAGTATGAACTTAGCAAATATTTTCGATTTACTAACTGTTAATAATAATATGTTAACAACTCTGTAAACCTGTAAATAACTTGTCAAATAAACTGTGTTGTCAATAACATGCACGAATTGGAAATAATTATGACATGAAACCAACAGATTGGAGTATTTACGTAACTGTATCAAGATGAAGTCTATAGGAAAAAAAAATAGCTAGACTAAATAATAATCATTTATACAACACGATAAAGATCAGATCTAAATACTTCATTAATTCCACTGTTGTTTTAGTGAAAAAGGTTAAAAATTTAGAAAAACAAAGACACGTTTTAAATAAAAGAACTTCAGTATTTCAAAAACCAAAATTAAATCCTGCAATTCCTGAAAGATGGTGTAAAGCCACTCTAAAACAAAGAGCTTCGAATTGTCTCTGAAAGCTCCAAAGAAAATTTAATTTTATAATAGGAAAGGCAAAGGAAAAACAAGAACCTAAACGAAAAATTAATCGCTTTTCTAACGGTGGACTGATCAAAAGTTGATAGTTCAGTGAAGGAGCTTTCACTCGAGAGAGCTCTCGAGACGTTCTTGAACAATGGCGAAACCATACCGCATTTCAAAGGGTTCTCACGAAAAAAATTACAATATTACAAAAAAAGGAATATTAACCCGTTTAGCGCGAAAAATGGTGTAGTAGTAGGGCAATAAAGTCCTATTAATGAGTACGAAAAGTGCTAGTTTTCATCAAGAATAAGAGAAAAAAGACAGTGAAATAACGAATTGGTGGATATACGCGATGGGTTATAAAGAATGAGCCAACCTTTATCAGTATTTTTAATAATGGATCTAGGTTTGTTCTTTATTAGGATAAACTGGCATAATCCTTAAGGATCGGAAGGCGGTGATGACGATAACGATGATGATGATGATGCTACTACGTAAATAATAAACAACAGGTAAATGAGTACTGTTTATGTATATATATAATAATCCAATAGATAAACTACTCCTATTCCTTAATGAACGCCAATGTCTTGAAATTCTTTTACCGAAACTCTTCATCATGGCTATACCTTTGTCGAGCTCTTAAGGCGTTTAATTCTTTTTCTTTTCTTTGTGATAGGAAAAAGTTGGTATTAGCTGGGACAAGTAAAATAAATGGGGAAAGTTAAAAATAAAGGGTTGTATTGCCAGACGAAAGTAAGAAGTCTAATTTCAATTAAAATAACTAAATCGATAAATCACTAAGTATGTATGAAGGGTGTAAGTTTCATTAGGTATTTAATTTAGAGTTAAATTATTTCTGCTTCCTAGTAAAACACCCTCGGTATTTAAATATTTTTTTACTTTATTTGATGTCGAAAAAAAACAGATGATTGTAATCTTTACCTTCGGGATTAAAAGTACACTTATTCCCTTGGTATATAAATTTAATATGATATGATATGAGAAAGCAAACAATCCATACCTGAAAAAATTCAATGTCTGATAATAATGATATCATTCTTATAATACTTTTTGTCATTAGAGAGAGGTATACAGGGTGTGTCACAACTTGTATTATAATTACAGATTTGATGTATCTAAAAAGGGCTAAAAAAAACAAAATTATGACTAAATTGAATTCATGGATTATTATTTTTGTTAGTAGTCGTTAGTAAACTTTGTTAAATGTTTAAAAACGTTTACTCACTCATAACACTATCTACTGTTTCTGTACTGTATAATATTTCTACGTAAAACCTACTTTGGCTAATAGTGGACCCTTCATCCTCACCAATCGTATCTCTCGAGTCGCTTCTAGCTAAATTCCGGCGACTTCTAGAAATTCTTCGTAACAATTCAGCCATTGTTTTTTAAAAATGAAATATCAACCCCAAAAAAACGCGCACAAGCCGAACACACTTTCCAAATGTTTAACATAACACCTGTTGTAAATTCACACCTTAAAACTGAGCACTAAAAACCAATCTAGAAGTAATATTTTTATCTTATCTTATCTAATAATATATTAGAACAGCGACGTGAGACAATATGCTCCATTTCTAAGATTGATATGGAGCACTTGTGAAGTTCAGTAAATCCATAGTATGTGAGCCAGGCTATGCCAATACAAAATGTAAGTAGATGTAGGTGGACTTTATTTATTTATAAATGATCGAAAAATGTATTTAAATAATAAAATCCATGTCTAGGTTCATGTGTGAATTAGTTTAAATAATACATATATTTTTTAAACAATTTTATTCTCAATAAATAAATAGCAACCCTCGTAGTTGATTAAAAAATATTTTTGATTTGATTATTTTATTTTATTTTCAAGAATCTTGTCAGTTTTGTCCGTATACATTCGCAAACTAATTTCAAATTGAATAGCGCAATGAACTTCGTCTTTGATATTGTTATTGTTATAGTTTTAATGTTTTGAATTATATAAATTATTATTAGCTTAAAATCGTGATTATTTAATATAACAAATTTAAGGAATTATTTTATAGATATACGAAAGTAAATAGGATATTTTATATGTTGAACAAGTGATAAATATTATTTGTCATTGTTAAAAAAATAAATACTAAATATTTACTTTTAATGCTCGAAATAACTAGCTAATTCAAAACTAACTTAATGCATTTTTGACGTAATGAATATTATTAGTATTATTTTTAACATAAACCAGTGGTTGCTTTTGAAAAAATCTTCATACACCGACCCTGTATTGTGTGTTTACCTCTAAATAAGTTTACCAAACACATTTTGTAGTAAGTATTTAAATTATTTAGTTTATAATGCTTGATGAGTACAAAATTATAATGAAACATAACCTTGGATAATTATTTACAATTTACAAGGCACATAAAAGGGCCTACAGACTACAATGTACACAAATAGGTTTACATTTGAATTATTGTGGCTTCTCGACATTAAAGTAGGTGTGTAGTTTATTTAATTAGGTTAAAATCTTATAAGGAATACTTGGAAAATTTTTCTATACAACAAACGATAATTACTTATATACTGTGAAAACCACTGATGAAATTAAATTATTTTTGATGTTATTTTACAGATCCATGAAAAACTTTTGAACTCAATTGTACGTTTTCCGAACAAAAATAAAAAATTACAGGGTGATTCATGTAAGTTTGGCACAGCAGGCACCCCCTTTGTTTCAATAGAACACTCTGTATCATTATACTTTTTGAAAGAAACTCGATAAACTGATTTCAACTATCTACAAAACTTATTATCTAAATTTCTAAATGACAATAATGAAATTTTTTAATTCTTTAGCATTTCCTATAGGAAAACAATTACATGAAAGATTATATACAGAGTGGATCAATAATCTGGAAACGACCAATTATCTCGTAAATTGCTAGTCTGAATTCTACAAAATTTGGGATAAGCCTATTTTGAGATACAGAGATTCCAGATTTGACACATGCAATGTTGCTAGATTTTCCGTTCCTCTGATATTAATAGTCACTTTGATATTTGAAATATATCAAACTGCAGTTTTGTCATCTTTTATTCCTACTCTTCCTACAATTTAGGTCCCTTATTATTATTATTATTATTATTATTATACCGTCTGTATCATCCACATCTTCAGCTATATTTTCCCAAAACTCTTGTTTATTTTTTGATTTGTCTTATTCGTTTGGGGCGTAAACTACCAATATTGTTGTGTTTATTTGTTTTTCTAGTTCCATCTCAATTTTTAAAATTCTTTCATTGATAGCTGACCGTTGTCTTACGTGCCTACTATTTTTGTGATGTATGATACAACTTACACCTTCCTTGGCTCTATCATTATGTTCTACACCACTATTAATTCCTCTTCTTTCTTCGAACGTCCATGTTTGGTAAAGTAAAGAGTTAGTTGTTATCTTAAATTTCCACAGTTTTCCAAAGCGTTTTGTAAAAAATCTTATATGACACAAGTTTCGCTATTCTGGGTACCTCAGATATTTAACAAAAATTGACAGATTTTTTTACGTACACGCTTGATTTCTTTTTATAAATATTCGAACCAAACCATGAAGACGAAGACATTGACTTTGTTGAAGAAGTTGAGGAAGCTGTTCTTCAAATAAACGAAGAACCTTCCGGATTAAGATGGGAGAAATCTTATCGGAATACGGAGACCTAGAGGCTGGAGTACCCCAGGGTGCAGTCTTGTCACTCCTACTATACGTGATCTACACCTCGGATATCCCGAAGACACCAAGGACTAACCTGAGCCTCTACGCGGACGACACTGCCATTGCAGCCAGAAGCCTAGAGCCCCAGTTGATAACTCGTTATCTTCAGGAAGCTCTGGACGACCTGGAGAAGTGGTGCGTCCAATGGAAAATAAAGATCAATGCAGAGAAAAGCCAAGCAGTGCTTTTTAAAAAACGACGACGCGCTCCTGAAGAAGACCTGGAGATCATGGGGCACGACATAGTGTGGGGCACTTCAGCCAAATACCTTGGCGTGATCCTAGATCAACGGCTGACGTTTAAAAAGCACGTAGACGCTGTGGTACAAAAAGCGAAACTAGCCAGGAGCAAGCTCAGCGGACTTATCGGAAGAAGAAGCAAGCTGCTAGTCCACACAAAATTACGCATAATAAACGCTGTAGTGTTGCCCATCTTGAAATACGCCTCACTCGCGTGGGGCCATTCATGCAGGACAACAAGGCAGCGTATCCAAATAGAGCAGAACCTGGCCTTAAGGCAAGCAGTCGATGCACCGTGGTACGTAAGGAACGAGTGGATCTTCCGGGACTTGCACCAAATCCCGGTACTCAATACCATGAGAGAAAGGGCCGTGCGCGCCTTTGAAGATCTCAGAGGACACCCATGCCAGCACCTAAGGGAGTTGATCAACTACCCTGCCGACAACCACGGATTGCATCCGCGACCCAAAAGACAGACGGCGTTCTAATGGACAACCACCGATTACGACCAGCACAGGGAGGCGGACGGCGAGTGTTACTGAACACAACCGGGCGCCGAAACACCAAAGGACAAGCCTAGGGTAAGACCTCGGTAAGACCGGTGGAAACACCCTGCACAAAAACCAAAAAACCCATTCCGGAGGTGGCCGGGGGCTTGCCTAACAAGCGGGGACCTTGCCACCCCCGGACTGGAACCAAAAAAAATCAAAAAACCAAATAACCGGCCTAGGAAGGAGGCCAGGAAGCCGGAGAAATCCGGAAACCTGGCGGCCACCGAAGCAAAAATAAATCTATTTCAGAAGACAGACTGCAGTTCCGACCTGCAGTCTCCCAGCACTGGCGACAAAATTAAAATCAGACCAAGCAACAAGGGATCACGGCCGTGGATACGCGGGTGAGAACTTGCCAAGTCCCAAAAGACGACCGTGTGCTGGCATGACCGTGGACACGCGGATGTCAGTGCACAAAAATCCCCCCCCTTACTCGATTTCCAAAGAGTAGGGAGACAAACCCAGACCAATACTACAAACTCACCCAAAGACAGCTATCAGACGACCCAGAGAGCAAAATGCCTAGCATTACCTCTGGGAAACAAAGCAGGTTCTTCTTTGTTCCCAATTGGCCATAGGGAACAAAGTCACAGAGGGAAGAATGACACTAGAATGCATGATAGAGAGTGAACAGTGAGGACCCGCCTGCCAAGGCTGGGGGTGGAGGGAACCTCTAGGATGGGTATAAGTATCGAATAGATGCCTATCCCGGGTGGTTCATGGGCCCTTAAGAGTGAGTGGATTCGAACCAATCAGCATTAGACAAGATACGTCTAAGAATATTCTTCATTTTCTAAAAAATTGATTAATATTATATATTTAGTTTAAAAGATAATCTAAAATATATTGAAGATATCGTAGATATTTCTTGATTTCAAATTGTTGGAAGAACTTGATTTTTTGGAGACTTGTCAGTACTTCTTGGACCCCCCGCATTGGTAAAGCCCTTAAAGCCGAATATGAGGGTGGGGGAAAAATGTTAAAACAACGAGGAGTATTTTGTATCAAAGGATACATTTCCACTAAGTCTATCACCCATCTCTTTCAAATTTGAGTTAGACTGTTTGATTTTGTTCTAAATATAGTGGTTCGAGCAAACGAGATGGAAAAACGGTCTCCCTATATGATTATTATTTGATTAGGGCTTCTTCGTTAGTAATTAAATTTCCACCTGATATAAATATTAAAACAGGCAATTTTGGTGTAACGTCGTTGGATGTTTGTTAAGGGATTATAATGAAAACAAGGTGAGCAGCTAAAGGAAGAGTATAATGTTGTTCATAAAGCATGATTCGTGTCAATACAAGAATTTATTAAACATGAAAATATAATCCCGGATAAACTGATCTTTCGGAAAATATTTTACAATTTGATATATTAAAAAATGTTTAATACAGTTGGATTTTTACAACTTTACGTATCTCACAATAGAAGAATTTGTTAATGAAGATTCGTTTTCTAAAATGTATTTTTTATTATAACTGTAAATTGTGTAATAAACATTTAGTACATATTTTGTACCTAAAATACTAAACTGATGTTCGTGCTTAATTTTAACGATACCGAGAAATCTGTGAACAATATATTATTGTCTACTACTTCACTAATTTCAAGACATTATTCTCAAATAATAGCTGCGATTTGAAGAACTATAATTATTTCTCATACATTTAATACTTATTTAATTGGATTTTAAATGTTCGATATAAACTTCATGTGATTTTATGTTGACATAATTGTGGGAAGAAAACGTGAAAAGTCGTCGAATTTTGTTTTACAATTTTCTTTAGAGTTACGAAGGCGAAATTTATAAATATCAGAGTGAATTTTAAAGTATTCACAGGACGCGACTTCAATTTTTCAAGTTGTCAGAGAAGCCTGATGGAATACTTTTATATTAAAAATACCACGAATTTATGTAGACTGGCTTATATAAATTTTAAATGAGATTTTGAATTTTAAAACATATTATTATACAAAGTTAAAGATTTACTAAATGTAATGGATCAATTGTTGTGTAAAGAGAAATATGTTCTTATTATGCATATTTAAAATATTAATATGCTGATCAAAAGTACTATTTTATATAAGGTTTTTCGTATTTCAATGAAACCCTCTATCTTCGTCGTCACAAATTATTCTTTTTTGACATTACGGACAAGTGACATTGTTTCAAAAAGGCGTCTATGTCGTAAGAAACGTTCATATTAATAAACGATATTGTATGTATATCATAAACAACGTATTTCTGATTAACGAGCATGTTGCAAAGGATCGTTGTCGTTCCGATGATAAATTGACTTATTTATAAGGCATCCCATGTAATCTTAGAAGTACATGTTAACGATATTTTATACATTATTAACTTCAATTTGTGAACCAAACCAGTATAACAAATGGTGTTTTTTTAAGGCGGTCTTTTTACTTCAAAGTAGTTTAACCGCACAAATGCTCCCATTTTTATTAGTCTATTATTTATCAATCCATTAAAATGAAATTAGCAAATTTCCCTAATGGTAGTCCTAATAGTATGGGCTTGAAAATAAATGAAACACAAACTATGTTAACGAAAACTATTTAGGGTCTTCCATTTTCTTTTCTTTTACCAATCAGTAGACATTATTCAGCGAAAATTTAAATACTTTCATTATAAGCATAGTTATATTATTTCTTTTTTGCGAGCTGTGAACAAATGATATTAGAAAATTCCCTGCATTCTCTTCGACGAACAATGTTATTATAAAATTTCTGTAGAACACTTTGCTCAACTCATTTATTTTGCATAAGTTTAGGGAGTCAGATATTTGACAAGGATCTGGACGAAATTGTCAGGGAAATGTTGTGGATCTAATTCATTTAAAATTTAACATCTTCATCAGTTGCTGGGGTATTGTCACTTGCAGTTATAAAATATATTTGTATAGAAACCGAATATTTTTATTAGATGTTTCATTTTTCAAATACTTCATATTTTTTCAAGAGATATTTTGAAAAATAGCAATAGTATTTATACAGAAGAGTAATTATGTCTAGGTAAGTATTGCCACTGTAATGTACAATCATAGACATAAGTTTTTTAAACTGTCTTAGATAATTATAAATTATTAATAATGCAGCTTTCCGTTTTTTTTTTATTTTGTGTTGTGACGTAATAGTACCAACGTGCTTTGTATTATATTATATTTCTATAAATACATTATACAAATCAGTTTTTTTTAGTTTTATTAGAATTATCCTTCAAAATCATAATTAGCCCGAAGGAAATTCGCTGAATTTTCAACACACCATTTGCTAGAAAAAAATTAAAAACCAATTATTTTTTGCCTCAATATGTTCACCAGCGAGGAAATTTAAAGGGAAATACAAAAAAACTTAACGTGCTAAAAAAATTATGTTTAGCTCATCTTAAAAAATAATAAAAAATGCAAATCTACTGGGTGCTACTTTCTCGTACAAAAAACGAACCGACAAATCAATTCTTACCTTGATTATATGCTGGAAATTCTCCATCACTATGACTGTGAGTTAACATGAGATGATCAGCTAGTTTTCCTTTATTCTTTAATAAACGTATTATAAATTAAACAGTACACTTCAATAAATCCATCGTAGGGAAACTCTATTTTAATAGAATTTCATCGTTTTGTATAATTTGTGCTGATTAGTATTTGCTCAATTTAACTTAAGAAATTCCCTAACTTCTCTAATTCTTAATTGTAAAAGTTCTCTTATGCTACAAGATCTAAGAACATTTAATTAAGGTAAAGTAAATAATGTATTTCAATTTCGTTATTCATATAAGTTTGAATTGTTCAACATTTTAGAAAACGCTGTCCTTGGTATTGTTATTAAGAATTATGTTAATATTAGATTAAAGAAGTTTTAAGCACTTAAAAAAAAATAAAACGCTCTCGCTAAATTAATTAAAATAAAAAGTAAAGAAAAATAATTAAACCAAATTGTTTGTGGACTTAAATTAGCAAAACTTCGTTATTTGAAAACATTATTGAAATTTTGGAGATTACCTACATTCAAAGAGGAAATAATGGAATTTTTCAACATTACGATTAAGTTATAAGGGCATGAAATTAGCAACCCTTATTTTATTTTAAAACAGAACTTTGTTACTTAGGGACTTTCTAGGAAGATATCTCTTTAGGGAACATTTTTTATTGAAAAGACCCGTCATAATTTTTAACAGGAATCCACTCCTGAATTTACATATATTTAGAAACACCCTTTATATGTATATGCAAACTTAACCTTTTTCTGCTATTTTAATATCCAATACTTAATTAAAAAACTATTACAAGAGGGTACTAGCTCTAATAAATTAAATAGCTTAATTGTTATTTATTAATAATGAAAATTTACTAATTATTCATAAATTTCAATTTTTCAACAGAACGTATTTACCAAAGCAAATAAATAATTGAAAACAGATACGAGAAACTAATCTATTCTAAAAAGAATGTTAAATTAATATTTATTTACTTTCTATATTTTTATAATTCGTTTCCTCGTTTCCTTTGGCAGATTTTAGAAAAAAATTAAATAAAAAATCTTAATGGCAATACCAAGGACAACACGTCAAATTCACCCGAAACCCGAGTTCCAGGGACAAAAAACGGGCCCGTTTTACGTCATCGCGCCTCGACCGGGACACGATACGAGATTGGGACAAACCCCTTTCTACGGCAGAACAAAAGAACACACGGCGACGTCCGACGTCGCGACGTCGAAGCTGGGACGCGCTCTACTGCTGGAGTGTGCTACTGCCTCCGTGAAATCAGCGTTGCCAAACTCACAATGGACCAGTACTCAAAAGCGATCCGCGTAGTTGATGGATAGATCAGCAGGTAATAAATACTACACAAATGTTGTTATTTAAGAATTAAAATGATCTAAATTATTAGCGGGGATGGCAGAATACTTGACAGGTCAATTCAAGTTGCTATTTATGTATTGAGAGTAGAAAGAACAAACAAATTAATTTTATTTTATTTATTCCTTTTCAAAATATTCGCCTTTAAGCTTTATTCACTTTTGCATGCGATTGAACCACCCTTCAAAGCACTTTGTCCAGTCAAAAGACGATGGCTCTAAAACATGCTTTTAGAAGGCCTCAACCGCTTCTTCGGGTGATGAAAATCGTTGTTTACGCAGTTCATTTTTAATTTGTGGGAACAAGAAGTCACTAGATGCCAAGTCGGGGCTGTAAGGCGGATGACCCATCAATTCAATCTTTTGTGTGTCCAAATACTCGCTTGTTTCACTTGATGTGTGTGAGCTCGCATTGTCGTCATGCAAAATGATTCGTCAATTTGGATTGGTTTCTCTCAATTTACCGAAAACTTCTGACAAGCAAATGGTCGTATACCACGCTGAATTAAGTGTCTTTTGATTTTCGAGAGCCACAGTTGCCACATGACCAGTTTTTGTGAAGAAACTCGCCACCATTTGCTTCTAAACACTTCGAGAACGAGTAACTTTTGTTGGCTTTCCTTCACATTAAAACACCAAAACTGCCGATTAGCCTTTTCTTTCTGGCTCATATGGATAAATCCACGACTTCGTCACCTGTGACGATGTTGTATACGCCTTTGGATGTACCACAGTTGTATTTTTTAATCATTTTACGGCACCAATCGACACAAGCCTTTTAGCATCTGTCAACAAATGTCGAACAGCTTCGGAACACCCAAATGTTCATGCAAAATCTTATGTATGCTGGTCATACTAATGGTTAAACATGCCTCGATTTCACGCTATGTCATTTAACGATCTTCTTCAATTAGTTTTCTCATAGCATCGATGTTTTCCGGAACAACGACCGATTTTGGGCGACCTTCTTTAACTTCGTCCGTGAGCGAACGCGGCCACGTTTGAATTCAGTGTACCAACGAAATACACTGGTTTTGGATGGTGCTTCATCGCCAAAAGTTTAATTAAGATGATTGATGCACTGTTCTTGAGTTACACCACGTAGAAAGTCATAATAAATCATAGCTCGAAAAGTTCGCGAGTTAATTCCATTTTTTGGCCGAGATGAGATTTTCAACTTACTGTAAACAACACAAATAGTACTCGCACGTCAAAACGTTCTCTCAAAAATGTCAAACTTTAAGATGGCAATGACAGATTTCACGTGGCAACATTGGTGTTGCCAGTTCTCAATACATAAATAGCAACCATCGTAATGAAATGTTTATGATATGAAGTCAAATACGCTTAAAGGAAATCTGTCATTCTTTGATAATACACTTTAGCGAAACCTTGGTCAAAGACAAATATTTAAAAATAGCTTTGTAATACTGTGGTAATTCAAGATAAGTATGATTTATCATTTTTATGTTTATTAACTGAGGTGATAAAATACTCGATAAGAGAATCAGAAAGAAGAAATGTTAAAATCTACTATAGAAGAATAATCCAGCGAGGAAAAGTAGTCAGACATCCATCTTCAGACTATCTGAGAAATTATTTAATTCCTGGGATGTGTAGATGATCTGAGATAAAACTACGAGCAACACCCCCAAACATATGTTTGGATAGCAATTCTTCAAAATGAAATAATTGGTGTAATTTTTCTCCTCCTCCTCGAAATTTTGGAAGAATTGATGCAGTGTTCTATCTAATGACCTGCACGCTTTCCAAATTTAATACCCATAAATTTCCATTTGTGAAGACAATTAAAGTCTATTGTCTGTAAAAGATTGCCACAATCCATTGATAATTTAGGAATAATGGTATAAGTTCGAGAATTAACACCGTAAATTATAGGAAATATTCAAAACAGGTTCGAAAATAGACTATATTATTGTTTAACTAAAAAGGTGAACATTTTGATCATTTAATTTAAACCAAATAGTATGAATTATCACTTGGCAAATCTAGTTCTGAATTTCTAAAAATGTGTGAGATGCGCGAAGTTAGAATGAGAAAGTATTCGGACGACAAAGAGGGTAGTATACGTATTTCTAAATTGTACAGTCAGTCAGATGCAATAGAATTGACAAGTGAAGTTAAGTATACTTGTTTATCGGACTGGCCTGATCCCTTTTGCTACCGCGCATCGAAATGCATGGCGACTTCCATAATCAGAGCAAGATTTGCCAAGTTACTAAATGAAATTTTGATGTTTTGTTCGGTTATATAAGTCAAAATTTACAGCAAGTACATTTTTGATTGGATGGTTTAATTAAAAGATAATGTTGGCGGTGGCGAATATTTTTTGTTTGCTAATTCATACAAAAACAAATTCAATTATCTATTCCAAAGAGCAAATCTTGAGTAAGTTCATCTATTATTTGATTGAAAAATTTGCACATAACTTTACACTAGTAAAGAAATATAAACGTCACAAGCAATATTTGATCATTTAAACTTGAAGATTGAACTTTAACATCATGTTTTATGAAAACTTTTTTTATTAAAACTTACTTCTTCTATTTTCAACATACTTTCTTCAAATATTATTTGTTGTCCCTATAGTAGTTGTATAATTTCCACTAATATTGTTTCCTTTTCAAATAATACACAATTGCTTACTAGTTTTATGGAAATAAAAACTAGAGATAATTAGACAAACATGAATAAAAGTGAAAATTTGTTCATAGTGAAAAGCTGGAAAACATGTGTATAGTTTAATGTAGGTATAAGTGTTTTCTTTTTATTTAAATTACTAAAGCGACTCAGTTTACCATTTCTTTATTGGATTGCTCGAAGTGAGTGTTTTACGAAAAGAAACTACAAACATTATTGTATGAATTCGGAAAATAGTGAATTCTTTGTAAAATTCATCGTAAAACGTGGAATTTTTGAACTCTATAGGTATTGACAAGAAATACTTTTCCATTCAATGATCTCGCTAATTTAATACCGACGTTACTATAATCATATAGATTCGATTTCGTTAATTACTTTGTATATGATTTATTAATTTTAAAATCTCGAATCATATTTTGGGTACTCGTTTTAATGTTCGAAAATTTTCTGTAGAATTCGGCAACGTCGAAATGAGGTCGTGTGGCCCAGATTTACACATTTTCTTTGTGTTCGCAAAGTTGGTGAAAATACGATAAACAAAAATTGAAAATCCAATGATTTTCTCTCGGAAAATAAAAATCTTCCTCTTGTGGTTTTGTTAATACAATTCAATTTTGGTTTCTGTACTTTTACAGCACATTTCGGAGGTCAATAAATGAATTTTATATATATGTAGCCCTTAGGATTAGATTGAAAATTCGGTTTGGTAAAAAAGGAATTATGGTCATAAACCCCGGATAGAAAGGAACAAAATATTATAATAAATATGTAAAATAACCTTAAGGTACATTTTAATGAATCTATAAAGAAGAACTCTCTAAAAAAAATGTTGTGAAAGACTAAAATTTAAAAAACTTATCTTTCCCAAAAGTACTTGAACAGTCGTTACTTACAATTTAGGTTATGTTGAACATTTTGACAGTAATCATAGTTGCCATTCATTTCTCTTAAAATTTAGAGATATCCTAATAATTCCGTCTTGATGAAATTGTTGGGTATTAAATGTAGTACTTCTATGTTTTCTGTTTATTTTAATATCATGACCAAATGAAGCTTTTTCTAGTTGATTTAGATGTCCTTTGATTCTAGTATTAATCTTTCTAATTGCTCTTCCTATATAAGTGACAGGGTAATCAGCACAACTAATCTTATATATTCCGGTCGTATTGAGTTTTTCATTTTATCTTTTTATGGCAAAAACAATTATTTTAGAATGTACTTGTCCCTTTACAAAATTTTTATAATAAATCATAGTAGTAATAATTTTTAACTATGTTAACCAATTTTAGAAATATCCTGATGATGGCTTTGTAAGCCGAAAACACTCGACATAATTGTAGAAAAAATAAATATACGCACTTTAAAAAGTACAAATATTTTTTCCTTTTTACTTAGAGAAAAAAAATTAATATAAAAACGTAATTATATAAATAAAAATATTGCAGTCAGGAAACGAAGCAAAAATATATTATTTGGAAGAAATATTGCATTTTTTATTATTGTAGCAAATTTAGTTTTGTATAAAGATAATATTATAATATTAAATTTTATCTAATATCATATTTTTCAATGTCAAAGTCATCTAAATGTATTTTAATTATTTGTTCAACCATATCGATAATTCTACGTAATTATAGTTTTGTACACTACAGAGAAAATTTCATGTATTAAATTTCAACTATCTGTTAAAGCCGTTACTGGAAATAAAATGTTAGTGTATTGCTTGACTATATTTTAAAAAAATGTTTTTTTCAAGATTTCAATTTAAACTTATTTTACTGGTCAAATTTAAACGGAAATAGTGGTTGAATACATCGTATCAAAAAAGTATTTTTGACAAAATGAAACGAAAACTAGAAATTTCGATAATTGGTTCTGGAGGCAAAACATAAATCTCATGTCTATTTAAAGAAATCATCAATTACGTTATCACACTTACACTGATAATGTCACGAAAAAAGAAATATTTCACAGAAAACGCGTTAGAAAATAAAAATCGACAGCTTTCATGATCTTTTTCAGAAGATACCGAATTATAAAATAATGAATTTATTCCTTTCATTTGCAACATATTGTATGTATGTCAAAAATAATTTAATTTAAAAATTTTTTAGATATACACAGCAGTTTATAAAATTTGGTATATCATTGTTAGTTTTTAAATGGAACGCCCTGTATTTCATTACATTTTTATAAAATAAAAAATATGTAAATGGTTTTTTACAAACCAAGCGTTAGAAAATAAAAATTTCTAAAAACAACTTTGATGTGCCTCACTTTTTATTAAAAACATTTGCCGCAATGCAAAACAGCATATTCACATATATTGTTTACTTTTTCGAGTGAGAAAAGTAATTCCTTTTCGCACAAGTGCAGAAAGACTAATTTAATACAACAAATAAAATTAAAGTGTTAACTACAAAATTTTATCTAACCCTGCTTTAAAATAGAGAGTTGTGGGGTTAACGAGGTAACTGCATAAACAATATTTGTTGGTGGTGATTTTTTTATTGGAAATTAAGCCGAAAATAGATTATTCTGATTTAGATATAACTTTTAAGAAAAAAATATCAGCTAATTTAGCAATACCGAGTAAATCAAGAAGCAGGTATGAAGAAGTGTATAAGAATTTGAAAATTGGTCTCAAGAGAGAAGAAATGAATAAATGTTCCGTCAAATTAGGACTTAATTTTAGTAAAAATTCTTTATTACAATACCAGTGATTTAATAAAAGAAACAGTTATGAAAAATGTGAGGTTTGAAAACATAAAAAATTTCGTGACGACGTTAGATAAAATCCTAATTTGTAGACTCTAATGTGTTTCATTTATGAATAACGATTTTGGTCCCTTTTAAATTTGTAATCTTGACTTGATTTTAAAATTTATTTACCAGACGCGAATGACGCATCGGGACCTAGGTTCTCGATTTTAAAAGAAATCCTTATTGAACCGTGTCACGTTTCTCAACTCTAATGCAGACTGGCAAGTAAGTCAGAAAAGAGAACAATAACGGCCTAGTGAAGTTTACTTTTCTCTTTGTTGGTTATAATCTAGCTCACAATTTCTGATAAAGTGCTTGCAGTTTACACAAAGTTGGCAAGCACACGTAAATAAACTAGAGGAAGCAAGTATAGAGGGGATTTCCATAGTGCAAGGTAATGTTCTTTTTCTTACTATCTACAGAGTGAGCTAATGTATGGAATGCTCCAATTATCATACATAAAAAGAAAATCTCAAAAAACGTGCGTTTGAAATGAAAAAAAGACTGGTTTCAGGATTGTTTCCTATACTCAAAGAGTTACGAAATAATGAATATATTCTTTTCATTTACGTAGCTAAGACGTAGTTTAATTTTAAAGCACTTTGTAGAAAATGTAACTAACATTTACTCAATTAATCTTACTAAATAACTACAAATTAAACATTTATTGCAAGAAGCTCTCTAGAGCGCTGGGCTGCAAATTAGTTACATTGATTTTGTCATATAACGTCTCTAATGTACAACTTCGACTTCCAGAATTCTCCTGAAATTCAGTAATTTGTTGCAGATGTAATTTCAGGAAGACATCTCTGATATTTCGTAAGATTTTGAACGTATTCGGAGAACGAAAATCAACGAATCGATGACTCACACAAAATTAAGAAACGGGATTGTTTGTTATACAAGAGAAATGTATACCCTTTGTTTGGTCAACATATAGATAATTTTGATAATCTATGCAATTAACATTCAAATTTATTAAATAATAAATATAGAAAGATAAATTATACTTATTGGAATTTCTACACTATTAGAAGGCTTTTTAAATTATATTTTTTCGACCAGGTTTTGCCTATTGGCATTTTAACCAATATTATCAAGCAATATGTACAATAATGTTCGTCTTTTCCTATTTGTTTTTTTGATTATTATATAGGTATTTAGTCTAAAAGGTAATCTAAAATAATTTATGCCACAAGTGTGGCCTATATGGTGCCCTCTACAAAATATATTGAAATAGGTACAAAATTAGGATTTCTCATACCCAAAAACCCACACTACCAAATATTTATATATACATGTCAAGAAAGTTAAAGTTATTGTGAAAAACAAAAATTAAAATTTCACTTTTAACACCCTGTATCTCTCTTATTATCAACATTTTATTAAAGCAAGTTAGTTCAAATCGTAATATTTTAAAGTGAGGATTCTACTGTACTTCTGTGTACAATTACTTAAGGACCACGGTGTATATATTTTCTAATTTTTTATAAAAATCGAGAGTCTACTTTCATATTTATATTTATTTTATAATAACCAACAATATTAAATGGGCACACATTTCTACTTGAAACCGAGTTCTCTAATAAATTACAGATGAAAGCATCTTTATTTTTTGAAACTAAGTAAAAATGAGAATGTACAGCTATTGCTGCCGCCATCTACTAGCCAGGGAATAAGTTTGTTTTTGATAAAATCATTCTCCTAAATATATCAAATTGATTAAATTTTTGGATAGAATTTACACAGCATCAAGCTATTCAATACTTAATAAACTAATTAAATTAAAAACGAAGAATCTTGGATTATAACTTTTCTAAGATTCACTAAAATAAGAAAAAGAAATAGTAAACTACCTTTTTTTGATAAATAATCAATATTTACTATCGCCAAATTTCTACTGTAACTTACTTGAATCACCATTGGTGTTGTTCAAATTGAGATCCAAGATGGCACCAGTGGTTCCTGTGCTAGTCGCATGGGGTGGGCTTTGTATTGTTTCGTTAGGGGGTTCGATTTCTGGAATATATAATAATACTTACTAACGAACTAAATCTCAAACTTACAATCGCGTTTACAATAATAATGAGGTATTAGGCTTTAATTAAATTAATACTTTTATTAAAAACGTTAATATCGAAAGAAAAATGATGGATTATCATATGCCTGATTAGTCCATCGAAATACCTTTCTAATGATGTACCACATATGATATATGCCCTATTTAAAATTAAGGGGTTTGAGACGTGGAAGGGAGGGGGTTGACATACGACAATGTCTTTATCATGAAAATGGAATAAAAATCGACATGTTTCTGCGTTTTCTTAAAATATGATTACTGCCAAATATCAGGATAGACTATTTTGAGTTGGCCACTCTGTATAAATATGAGCATTTTTTTAATGTTTATTAAGTAAAGTTTAATGTATATTAAACGAAATATCGTTGATAATTCGAAAATATAGGAATGTAAAGAACATAAATAACATCATTTATAATATACCAATCAAAATATACAAATTTAGCTAATGTCTCATTGATCGTCGAATACGTTCAAATATTTAAAGCGTATTTCTTATGGTACCACAAGCTATCCCTAAATGAAGCAATTACATAGATCCAACTATTAGACTAAACTGTACTGAAGAACCGTCATCTAATATTAAGTTTCATCTGTACACAATATGTAACTTAAAATGATGATTTTGCCTTATTTCGTTCTCAAGTCAACTGGAAAATATTACTAGCTGAAGAAAATAACATTCTAAAGGAGCTTGAAAATAAAGATATAATTGTTACTCCTTTAAAACTCGCCAAAGAGCAGAGTTACTAATATTCAATGTATTAACAATTATTCTAGTGCTTATTTCGGGATGTTCATTATTTTTAACAAAAATTACTTCTATCTCGCCTGTTCTAATTATCAGACCAGTGTTGTATGAACTTATTGAAAAACTTAAACTTACAGTATCAAGAAAAAGGTGGTGAAGACTTGCTACCAAAAAATATAAGGAGAAAATATTACTTGTGGATTACTTGCATTACAAATAATAACATATCAAAGTATTTCAAAAATCACAGATCACTAGAAATGCATGTATTATGTGTTATTTAAGATTGTCTTCAAAATAAACATTATTACATAGTGTTAATGTGTGCATGTCATAAAAAAAATTGTACCTATAGAACTTTTAAATATTGTATTCAGCTTGTTCCAAGTGTTTACCTTAAATATTAACATTTTAATACAGGCATGTTCTTTTATGTAGATTTGTATATTTTATGATTATGAAAGCCCTGTATATTCAAGATAAATTATATTTAAACAAAATCATGAAATTTGCCTTCTAAATTTTATATCAATTCTTGCATAGTTCACAAAACCTGTCACCTCCTCTACAATATTTTTTCTAAAAAATAAGAAACTAAACGCTATTGTACTTTTTTATTTAAATATATAATACATTTATAGTACACATTAAATTTTTTTATTCACAAAAGTGATCAATTAGGGGCACATCTTTAGTTATCTAAAATGTATTAGTGATGGTACACATCACAAGTTAAATTCAATACCAAACTGTTATATTTATCGAAATATTTCATTAAAATTTGTATTGAAAATTTGGCTTAAGGGTTAAAGCTAAATATCACAAAAATTTCAAATGATAACTACTACCAAGCTACCTCAGGAAATACATCGGTGGAACTCTAAATACATTAACTTGTTGTAAATAGTTTCTTTTTGTCCTATTTTTCTGTTTCAAGTAAAATGCAGCCACTTGACTGTGGTTCATCATCTGCCACGATGCATCATATTCTAATCCAAAATCTTTGATTATTCTTCTAACCCATAGTAATGGAGTCCTCATAATTTTGTAGTAACGCATGGAAGTCATGCCGAATCTCACAAAATCACTAGTTTTTAAATAATCAATTATTATAAGAACTAATTCGTCAGGTAAGGCGTCTAAAGACTGATGTAGACGACAATGATGCTTCAGTACAGCTTGTTTGGCAGGATAACAAATATTTTCTTTAACCTTGTAAGAGAACCCTCGTAAATTTTGCAATCTTATATTATGAACATTTATGTTGGAGCTAGAGAAGTATGTAAGTGTATCTAAGTATATAGAAAAATTAACTGTGATTCCTTTAATAAAGCAATTTACTAATAAATCATCTAGAGAGGAGCAGCATAGGACAACACACTGATTTTCTTGAAAATTTTCTAAAAAGAAAGACAATTTGTAAGTTCCATCTTTTTTCCACTTATCTGGCAATTTCTGAGTGTATTCTAAGTGTTTTCTGAAATTAAATCCAGAATTTGTAGTATCGCTTTCAAGCTGACTCGGCAGAAACCCTGATTCCAACATTAAAATATAGATGAGGCCTATTAGGACATCATTTCTAGTAACATTTGGTTCCGACTCTTCCAAAAATTTAAGCAAACTTTTAAGTGATTTTGGGTATTCCTCGTTTACAAAATCATCCAAAAATATTGGTTCCATAACTGAAATAAAATGTCTTCATTCACTTTTAATAAAACAAATATTTGGGACTTTATGCGCTCGCGCACTTTTAAAAACTGCCTGTTGATTCACTAAATATTTTCAATAATACTAACAACCCGCAATAAATTACACAATGTTGAGATTAATATAATTTCTATAAAATTTTGCTATAAACTTCCAAACATTTTGCAAATAACATATGAGTCATACAACAAAAAACCTAACCTCTACTTGTGACAAACAATCTTGCCCTTCATAACCAAACACGAATTTTCTTCACTAAAAACTTCTAAAACATAAAATCGCAAGCGTTAAAAGGTACCTACCTAGTTACAGGTATAAAAAAATATTGTATATTTTTAAAAGTTTCAAAAAATGATACGTCTCAAACATCTGTGAGTGAGGCTAAGAACAAAAATTTGAAGTAATAAAAATGTGACATGTTGTGAAACCTACCATTTTGAAGTTTAGTTTCTGTCGTAGTATTTGTACTTTGCAGTGTATTTGTTTGTTTAGATGTTTTCATGTTATTTGACACTACACTATCACTACATTCGGCCATCTTTTACTTTAATCTTCTTTATTTAACAGTTCGGCAATTTTAAATATAGTTACTCGTTCTCTGACCAGAGGTCAGCACTTACTTCAGAATGTTTTCGAAGTAGGGGCGAATGGAGCCAAACAAAATTTATTAATAAAAGGTGAGTCGCTAATATTGTTCCAAATTTTAACTGCATTCAGAGTGCAAAAATATTTTAATTAAATATAATGGTTCTAAGTGTAGAAAAACCTATGTGGCTTTAGTTTTATTGACAATTTTTATTTTTCTAATCATTTCAGTTTTAACAAATTTCAAATGCATTTTCTAAGTGTTCACGGATACAAAGTTCTCTCACTTGACTAGTTTTTGAAATACAGGAGGTTAAATTGTTGATTTCCTAAAATGTTCCAATTTATTTAAAATATGTACATCTGGATTTTGCTAATACTGAAACTCGTATTTTTTTTAATTAAAATTTACGTGCCTTAGCAACGTATAAAGCCATAATTTAATTATCTAATGACTAACAAAACACAAAGACTATATTTTCAATTGGGTAATCAAATTCTGCAATGAATAAAAATTTGGAAAATTTTTGCAAAAGGAAAAAGCGGGACACTAAAAAAAACTTTAATAGTAAGAAACAAAAAAGGCTTTATTAATCTCTTAGTTACAGTTATGATGTGTATATACATTAAGAACAAAATTATAAGAACCACAGTTAGTAAAACTAAGTCTCAACCCTGACGGAATAATTATTTCCTAGTATTTGTTACTTTCAATTCTTTTTTCTTGGGCAAAGAATTTTCGACGAAGCCACATGGTACTGCTTGCACTTATAAAAATATATAGTTAACACCTTTCCCCCATAAAAACTTATCTTTTATTTGGCCTTTCCTTTCTTTTTTTATTTATATCAATGTCAAAACTAGTTCCTGTTACTGTGTATATTTAATTAGCTTCTATGAGAGTTGTTCAGTGTAATTATTGTTTAGTCCTATATAAAATGTATTGCAAAACATTTAAATATTTATAAGTGACTCCAATTAAATAAAATAGAATTTCCAATATTATATAAAATTTAGGATAAATAACGTATTTCAATATAATTATCCTCTATTAATATAAACGTAACATTGAATTGTAAGGTATATCTAATAATTATTTAAATAAAACAACTTAAAAAGTTTAATTTATTTAATGAAAAAGATCATATACATTTAATTGTATACTTTTCCTTAATTACGTGTTGTGGACTTAAAAGTTCCTGAAACAAAAATAATATTAAAAATACCCAATAAAAAATGACATTTCATTAATTTAATGAGAAAAAATTTTTTTTTGCAAATCTTCCAAATAACTTGAACACAGCTCCTATTTTAGAAGCCCTAATACTAAAATGCAAATAATGGATTCAAACTAAGAGGCTTTACAGTTGCTCTTTGTGCGGTGAACCCCATTACTGAATGATAACATTTTTTTTATTAATAACATGTAAGAATGGGTTACAGCTTATAGGAATTAGATTTTATTAGACTCTGTTTCATTAGAGCGTGTCAATCATATCTTCTGAAAAGAAAAAGATTTTATTTCAAAATTAATCTCATGAGCTTAAAATATAATTATTGTTCTACACATTTACTTAGTATGTAGTCATGTAGCCATCATTGTCGATTCTGGTCTGACCCTGTTTGGAAATATTCTGGAAGAGATTTTCCGCCACTATCTTGGGTAGAAACCTCATTATTTTTCAGACAAGATATGACAACTGTTCTATCCTGAAAACTCGCTTTTTCCTGAGCTTGACCTTTATGGCTCTCCAAACGTTTTCGATGGGGTTACAGTTAGGCAACTGAAAAGGACAATCTGGTGCCATAATGCAATTTTCATATCTCCCCTTCCTGCACACTAGGCTTCCCTGTTTTGGTTCTTTGTCATCTTGAAGTTTTCTGTGCCAAACTAACTTCAATTAGACTTTAATAAACCTTGTTCATATATTTTGTGCATTAAGATTATCCACCTTTACTAGGTGTTTTACCGTGAACTAGACAACTGCAATTGCAGGAATTGACCTCAATACCTCTTGTAGTCCAGACCAAAAAGAGAATTTCATGGTAAAGATTACATTGGAGAAATCCCTTAGAAACGGTTTCAACTTTGTGCATCGCCACACCACACACAATTAGTATCCCATAATCGAGAGCGTGTTGGGGCTTACTTCAATATCTGATAAAAGTAATTTTGCTTTTTGTAGAGAAGATCCCAGATTCCTTGCAAAGATGTTTTTGACGTTAACCTTCACATGGAACGTTCCGACATATCTTGAATATTTTTCTTGTCTTTTCAGCCATTTTTAATATTAAGAAATACACGTTCTTGTGTAACAGAGTATAAGTCCGATCACAATATATTTGTGCAATCTAAGTAACTATTTATAAATGTATGTTTATGGGATAGTAACTAGTAAAGATACAAAGTAATAAATATAGACATACTTAGCTAAAATTCCATCTTTCTTCGTTAACCTTACAATACAATCATCTGATTCGCCCATTCTCCTAATAGCTCCACAGAGAGCATAACTTTTAGTACCTTCAGTCATTCTACCCGTTGTGGGATCAACATCAGCAATGCTAAGTTGGATGCTAGCATGGTCCTTAGCATGGATAATTCTGTTGCTAGCAGAGCTAAAAAGAGCCCAAAGTTAAATATACACAATTTAACTATATCACATCATAGGTAAACTCAATTAGTAAATATGAAATACATTAAACTTTGAAAAGCATTAGAAAAAATGGTATATTCTAAAAAAACACGTGGGAACATAACCTCACCATTTTCTAGGACAATACAAATCAACGGTTTCTCCTGCGTCGTTTTCCATTTTTTATACCTACAAATAGCAATATTTAAAATAAATTATGTAGAAAATACTAATATGTACGTTAAAAATCTTACTTTTACTTTATTGGGTAAACGAGAAAATGGTTTCACGTCAAAAAGGAAGAAAAAGCGTTGTTGCCAAACTGAAAAATCAATATCTATGAAGTCGTTCTGTTGTCACTCTTATGGCGATATCTAAAAAGAAAACGAAACAAAACTATAAGTAAATGGCTCTATTTATTTATCTTTATTATTTTTTAGTTGTATATCTTCAATAATAAGATTGTTGTAAACCTATTTAAAATTTTTACTCGTTATAATTAGGATTTAGAATGTTCGGAAATGACAATAGAAAGGTTGCATTTAGACAAATTGGAAATGATGGGTAAAAATGAAATATTCCAAAATTTGGGATCGCAAAATTAGTAATAATGTTACAGCTTCTTTTACAGTTTTATTTATGCAACTTTCAAAAATTATTTCCATAAAATTAAAATTGTTTGCCTTTTTTTACGCCCCGCGTTAGGCAACTCAATATACACGTAAAATCCAAGAGAATGAAGGACTAAATTTGATTTTTTCTAAAACTTGCCTGACATTAATACGTTTAATGTTTATGAAAAGCTATATTGTAGGATAACCCTAATGTAAAACATATTATAAAATTATTAACCGTTGCATTTAGAGATATTTTTATTAAGTACCTAGTCCATTTTTTAAAAATTAATCAAGAAATTATTTATTATTTTTAATTATGATTTTAAAAATCGCTCTGTCAAAGAGTTTTATTCATTTTTGTATCTAGTTATTCTAATGTATTAACAATAAATAATTTCAACTCGTTCTGCAATAGAATAGAACATTTTCGATGTAATCAAGGAATACCTTTTAGATTAAGTAGCACCACTGGTACACGCTACCAAATGTCTTAGTAACTATTTGCGGAGTTTGTTATTTTACACGTGCTGAAAAAATGTGACACATTAGCCAAACATAGACGTTGCCTTTAATTTTTAAGAGGTATTAGACTTTAATTAAATAAGACTTTTTTTACAAACAGATTTAATATCGAAAGAAAAGTCATGAATGATCATATGGCTGATATGTCATCGCAGTACCTTTCTAATGATGTACCCCACATGGTATATAACCTCTTTAAAATTAAGTGGATGGAGACGTAGAAGGGAGGGGTTTGAGATATGACAGATGCCTGTACCGTGAAAATGTGTCTCATTTGGAATAAAAATCGACGTGTTTCAGCATTTTCTAAAAATCTAATGAATACTGCCAAATGTCAGAGTGGACTGTTTTGAGTGGCCCACTATGTATATTATGTATCTATAAAAGTATTTTTTTTAAATTGTATAAATAATTTCTTAAGGCAATGGATGGATATTTTTGTATGATGTACTCAGTGATTGGTTTGGCACAGTTTTAAATATGAATTCCATAGGACCGTATGGGTTTCAGAATTGCTATGTACAACAATATTTTTTTATGTACTCGTATAAATAAATTTGATTTTGAGTCTTGGATCCAACATATACGTTTAAATTTTAAGTCTATCTAAGATCTTTTTGTTTTTATGTGTTTATTCCAGTAAACCAGTATTTGAACATTGTCCACAAATAGCGATTGGCGATTTTATAAAGTATGATTGATCTTAGTCTTCCTTTTATATGTACCATTCTATAAAGTATTCAGGTAGTTCTGTAGGATTTCTTAAGCTCTTATCGAATCTTCATTTATAGCAGGTACTGCTACGTCTTCAGCAGACACAGTGATTTTTTTTTATTTGTTTATTTCATGTCGCATCAACCACGAAGGTTATTAGCGAGAACAACACACAACACATTACTACTAAATATACACAAATAACAAAATTAAATATCTTGTAAATTAATGTGTTTCAAAAACAATAAAATATTATTTATATTGCAGATATCTCCAACGAGTGCACGAAGATTGTTTGGGAGGTTGTATTTATCCCTAATATATTGTAATGATTGGCATTCTATTAGGAAATGTTTAACAGTTAAATTGACTAAACAATGATTACATATTGGTCTGTTATATTAGTTATACGATAGAGATGTGTACTTCGAGTGTGCCCGATTCGTAGTCGTGTGGGAATTACCTATTTATTCCTGGAAAGTAGTAATTTTGGACGTTTTAACACATTATTTTTAATTTCCGATAACTTTTCACGCGATTGAGACCACTCATTTTGCCACGCACTAAAAACTATGTTTTTAAGCCAAATTTTAACATCATTAGGCACTATTTTATTTAGTAGGACATACTCAATATCGTTTACTGCTTCTCTAGCTAGACGATCTGCTGTTTCGTTTCCAGAGATTCCAACGTGTGAGGGTACCCAGATAAAGACAACTTTTTTGTTATTATGGAAGAGTTGGTACATTGCGACAGTAGTATTCATATCGATAGGATTTTTTGAATACATCTGTTGTAATTCGAAAAGTGAGCTCATAGAGTCTGTTAAAATAGTAAATTTTTGACCTTCTGAATTATTAACATATTTTAGAGCTTGCAAGATAGCAAATAATTAGGCATTAAAAACGCCCCTTCTGGTGTTTTGGAGGCATCTGTATAAATTTGAATATAGTCACTGTAATATTTCTTTAAAATTGTTAATAATTAAAGTTGTTGGTGTAGCATGTTTGTAAAAATTCGCTAATGTGTTAACTATTTCTGGTTTTTGAACAATCCATGGGGCAGTTGTGTTAAAGTTGTTATTGTTGATATCAGGAAGGGTGACTTGATATTTAAGGAGCAGGCGATTTAGCCTTTCATAAAAGGGAGGGTTGCACCGAGGATGTGACTGGAAAAAGGGGGAAAAACGATTACTCTGGACATTATAGTTCACGGGATGAGTCGGGTTTGAAATTATTCTGGTATAAAATGAGAAACTTAGTATGTCTCTTCTTACTTCTAGGAGGGTTTGTCCTGACTCACAGTAGAAGCTATGGACCGGGCTAGTACGAAAGGCACCAAGTGAAATTCAGATTGCAGTATTATGAATAATATCCAATTGTTTAAGAAGGGATTTTTTTGCAGAGCTATATATAATCGAGCCATAATCAATTTTCGATCGTATTAATGATTAAGATTTCAGTATATTGATGTTTTGATGACATGAAGATTTGAGGCTTTTGATATGGTTTTCCCATGAGAGCCGTCGATCAAATGTCATGCCTAAAAATCTTACTTCTTCCACAAAGTTTAACTCTTCTCCGTTTAAAGTTAGTTTGGAATAATTATTGATCCAACTTTGAGAGAAGAGTATGCATTTTGTTTTGCAACTAGAAAATTTTAAACCAGAGGTATCAGACCAATTTTGAAGGTTTAGTAATGCATCTTGGAGAATCCTTTCAGTTGATTTTAGATTTTTCCCCCTTAACAGCAGGACAAGGTCATCGGCGTAAAGTGTGGCTTTAATAGGTAAGTGACAACCTGTTAGAATATCATTTATGGCTATTAATAATACTGTCACGCTTAAAACAGATCCTTGCGGTACTCCATTTTCTTTAATTCTAGATGTTGATAGTATTCCATTGCAGCGAACTTTAAACGGTCTATTTCTTAAAAGGTTTTTAATAAAATTTAAACAGTTACCATTAATGCCACATAATTGAAGTTTCCTAATTATTCCATACCGCCAGGTATAATCGTATGCTTTGGTTAAATCAAAGAAAATGCCTAAACAGTGTTGCTTAGTAACTAGAGCTTCATGCACTTCAGGCTCGAGATCAACTAAGTTGTGAATAGTTGATCGACCGTGACGAAAACCATTTGGTTTCGTCAGTTTCTGTATTATCACTTGTGTAGGTGAAGAAGACCAGTGGCCCCAAGACCCTACTTTGAGGAACACCTATTCGATAGATAAGAAGTTTGATTGTTCACCGTTATATTTGAATGAGTAGTGACTCTTGTACAAAATAATATAAAAATGTACTTTAAACATATTTGAATACAGCATTAAATCAATTTTTTTGCAAATTATGCGACATCTGTATTCAAATAGTACAACTTCTAAAATAACTTGTAGAAAGCGATTTGAAGTCAACAATAGTGGAACTTTTTCGATAAAACAGCGCAGGAGCAAGAGCCGTTCAAAATAAGCGCGGCGACTTTCAGTTCAATACGCACAATGCATTTTCACATTCTCAACACGATTTTGTTCCACTACTACGCGAAATACTATCCTCATTCACTCGTTTACAAGGGTCAAAACAAAAATCAACTTTGCGGCTAACAGTTGTGTAAGAAGAGGAAATCAGTAAGAACTGTAAGTTAATTTATTACAGACGCGTGTTTTAGTTGTTCGCAAAAGCACCAGCCGCTAATCTCGAGATTCAAGACATGTTCTGCTGAAGATATAACTGGGTCAGATATTTTTAAGAAAATGTCTCTAAAGGTGAGTCCAATTTGTGAATATATTTTGCAATTTGGTATTTTTAGATTAACGCCGAATTTATTTTTACTTGTTGTGGTAAGGTTTATTAAACAAAAATTATTTTACATTATTACCGACGCAAATTGTTTATCAGAATTTTGCAAATAAATAATAAACATACAGTGCGCTCTTAAAATATGAAAACAAATTAGTATATTCTGAATTAATAAGTGTAATTCTAATTTTGCAATTAGTTAACACAAAAAGATTGTTATTACCCCTACTTAATAAAGTAGGTACTCCGGTCAATAATATTTTTTTTTAAATTGAGAAATAAGCACCCGTTATTACCCCTGTTTTAAACTTCTATTGCTTTGTATATTAGTAAATGATAATGATAATAATAATAATGAGTAGAACGAAAATAATTATAATAGTAACAACAAAATACTAAAGAGACCAAATTTGCATCTCTATATAAAATATTGTTCATGCATTTTTGCCTTGAAGAGACTTCACTTTTCATTTTTAATAAAAAGTAAGTAAAGCATTTAACAATAATACAATACAGGTGTAGCTATTATTAAATGGGGGTATACAAATATTTATTTATATATAGGTATATATAATACTAAAAATTGATCTCTTCGAAGCTTTAAATATATTGTTAAAAGTTTTATTTGCTGACTTTTGATTAATTTATAAATGATTGTTAAGGCATTGTGATGGCTAAAAATAAAAAATGAAGAAAAACTTGAACAGGCGGATTTTTGAAATTTTCACAAACGTTCTATATCCCCCTGTAAAACTCGTAACTTTAATATTTTTAAATAGAAAAGTATATCATGTGACACCTCATTTGAAAGGTTTTAAAACACTGGTTTCAATCACGTTTAAGTTTCAAAATTTGCAGATTCTGAGTTAGGCGAGGAAAATTTTGAACACGTACCTTCCTATCATTAATTTAGTTTTATAATTTAATTAAGTAATCATTAGTTTGATTATTTCTACAAATTTTACAACAAAAGTAATTCTACCCTCATAAAACTTTAATAAAATATCATCTAGGTTATTAAAGGGTACCTATTAACTTTTTGTACATAACTCGGATTACATATTTTGGAACTTAAGAGGGATAATTTTTTGAAATCCATTTTTTTTAAACTTTACAAATTAAATATACTTTCCTATTTAAAAATATTAAAGATATGATTGTTTTGAATTGTTTTGTTTATTTTTTATTTTAATAAACCAAAAAAATACTTTTAATCACAATATTAAATATATTTTAAATTAACGAAATAACAAATAATAAATCAAGTATCTAACGGTATTTTTAAGGGTTAAAATACATATTTATATAGTTCAATAAAACATTATAAAATTAGATTTTATCGGGTACATTCTTATTAATTTCACTATTGTGCTCTAAAATAGACAAGAGGAGGTATAACAAATTTTTTGTTGCTATGTATACTTATAATAGAATCAAAGTCTAATCTAAATAATTTATGAAGAGTTCGGCTAATAATCGGGATAAAACACTGACATTGTGCTCAAGGTTTAGAAAATCTTTAAATATTTTTATCCAATTTCTATTTTTAGCTAAAATTTCCAAATATTTATTTTAGAATAATTGGGCAAAATATTTATATTCTGTGTTAAATAAATTTTTTGAGTGTACGTACATCAAATCTACAAATAATTTCGCTTTGACATTTTTTATCGGTAATAATATTTTCTAGAAATAGACCCATATTTTCAATATTCACAAGTCTATTTATTAGTATTATGTGAAATCATTAAAAATCTTAAAAATGTTTTACGATTTTCTAAAAAATTATGGAGTAAATATAAGACAATTCAAACACAGCGGCGACTCCACAAAAACCATGAAGACAAATTTGTATGTACAGGGTGAGTCAAGACTATTATCTCAATTTCTTGTATTTCAGAATAGAGGATTTATTAATAAGAAGGTGCCTGATCCAAGCTTTAAAAAAGGTGAAATCTCTGGATTTTGTGGGATCTAGTCTAAAATGTTATCTAATCAACCACAGCAAAAAATTGAAAAGTTCTTAAAAACAATAAGAGTTACTGTAAGAAGTACAACTTGTTATTATTATTATTATTATTATTATTATTATTATTATTATTATTATTATTATTATTATTATTATTATTAATATTTCCAGACGTTGCCATTTTAGTCATCAAAATATATGCTGAGTGAATTTTCTTAACGTAGAGGTGTCAAATTTTCACTGTCAGTTGGCGTTAAAATCCCATAAATAAAAACGTTCGGTTTTTCTTTTCTTCAGTTCTATTAACTTACCGTTATTCAAAAAAGGTTCCATTTTTTTCACTTTTGTGGATGTTTGTAAAGTATGTTAAAATATGCAAAGAAATTACAGACAGCATTTTTTTTTTATAAATTTATACGTTTAATAATAAATAATAAAAATAACGCAATCAGTGGAAATGAGCCTAAATAATATTAAGCTGAAGTATATAGATAAGGTTTTAATGAAACTATCACCGTTTCGGTTTATTATAAAATCATTTTCAGAATACCAAAAAGGAAATATATTTGTTATATATATAATTAAAAAAAAAATTAAAATGTATGGTATATTGAGTAATGCGAAAATAAAATGATAAACAACATATGCCATTAGAAAAGAGTTAATAAATTTAAAGTTATACAAAAATTATACACAAAAATAAATATAAAAAAACAATCAAAGACCTTATTTAAAATTTGGTCGTTTTAACATTTAGATGTTTATATTGATTATTTACATGTTCATATAGTATTTTATATACTTGATAGTATTACTTACCATTTTGTTTTTTAAAATTGGTTTTTGTGTATATTTTTTGTATTACTCTAAATTTATTAACTCTTTTTGTGAACTATATTGTTATTTATCATTTTTTTGCATTACATAATACTTATCCTCCATATATTTCCATTTTTTAAATTCTATAAAGAAACATGTTTCCTTTTTAATGTCCTGAAGATGGCTTTATAATAAACAGAAACGTGGACCAGCTTAGAAAGTAGTTTTATTAAAACCTGATCCATATAGCCACCTATTCCAGTTTATTGATATCAGTTTTATTTAAGTCAAAAAATTAAAAATTTTTACATTTGGATTTTCATTTGATCTGTTAATCGTTGTACACCAGGTCACTTTAAACAGGGTTTGGCAAAATTAAGAATTGCTATATATAGCCCCCAAAAAGTACGAAGGAAATTTATATATACAGGGATTAATCCCTCTATTCAGGTAAATCATTGATAAGAATGTACTTGCTTATAACTTTCAAAATGAAGGGTAATTTGTTGGATCTAGTCTAAAATTCATCCCGAAGATGATGACCTTAAATAGATCGAAACGTCGACGATATTTTAAAAAACAAATGTATTATTTATCTTCTATAAATAAAATTTATTCCGAAATTTTATTTAATTTCAAAAAGTAGTGAAATTTTTAAGTTGCACATGCTATATATCTTACTTTTATTTTTTTCTTGTTTTATTCTTTTTTACAAAACATAAGTGAAATAATAATAAGAATTGAAAAAATATGAAGATAAATTAATTTATTACATAACAGTCGATATCTTAAATAATAAAAAAGTTTCTCAGATCATTCTGTATAACCATATAACGTTACCTAAGAATACAAATATAGACAGAAAGTTATTAATTAAATAGAATTTATTATTTTATACGGTTAATTAAATAACTCCTTATAGATAAAAAAGGTAATCCTGTTTCCGTTATTTAGTTCACAGATGACATGTAATTTTAATAGATTTATCTCTACCGTCAAATATCTGTTACGGTTGTTCAGATTTATGATAACTGAAACTGAGTTAAGTTAGATCAAAAGTTCTACTTTGCAGTTTAATATATTTATTCATCTTCTATAAAAAATCTCTTCTCAGTTTATTTATGATCTCATTGATCACCTACAACATGTTAAGTACAATACATTTTATTATCGTTTTTCGTAATAGTTTTTGTGTTATAAACAATTTATTTATATTTTGAAATAATGTCAGGTCAAATAAAATAGAGAAAAAATTCATTGACTTAAATAAAATTTTAATTAGGATTATAGTTTTTTAAAGTTGGTTACTAAAAATTTTGAAAGATAGAGACTAGGAAAAACACCAAAATGTGAGGAAAAAGCAACTGCATAATAAAAGCTACAGATTTAATAAAAATTGGAGGAAACGAACGAAAAAAAGAATTTATTATCTGATTCATAAATCTAGGAGAAAATTGTTTAAATAAAAGTCTACGCAAACGATGTATTAATTACAGCAAAGGAGAAGCAAAAACTTAAGTGTATTTTCCAAATAACTGAAAAAACAGCAAAAGAAGAATGTTTGGATATAAATGAGAATAAAATGAAGTTTATATACATTACGTATTAGACAAAATAAAGTTGAAATTAACAAACACATAATCATGGAAAAGAGTGGAATCGTTTTCATATCTAGGAATAATTTTTGACGATAAAATTAGTAAAATACATATTAAGAAAAGTATAAAACATATTAAACAAATAAAAATACAAAAATGAAGATTTAAAACTAGTACAATAAGACTCATTGTAACTAATGCAGACGAAACGATAATATTTTTTTAAGAAGAGGATAAATATGTTAAAATATTTGGAAGTAAGGTAGTGAAAATGGTAATGGGATTAAAAAAATAAAATAAATAAAATTGTGGACTTGATGAATCATGAAATCGATAACATTTTAGAGAAGGAAATAAATATATAAAAGCAAAGGAATATTTCGTTTATGCCAATGAATTTCATTCATCTCTGGAGAAATAAACTAAGTGCAGCTAATAATATTAATAATAACATTATTATAAGTACTTCATCAGAAGAATTAGGAAGAGGCCACATAGAACATTTACTTTGAGTTATATTTTTTGCCATTGGAACAGTTAATTAAGACGTATTTAGTCCAATATTTATATATTGGTTCAAATAACCTTATTTATCAACACCCGTTATAAAAATATTCTAAATTCTCAAAAGATTGTTACCCAGATAACTCCTGATTAAATCACAAGCGCAATAAAAATCAAACAATTATTTGATTAATTTATATGTACACCTTTCACATCTAAATCTCGTGACAGCAGCCTTATTTTTAGAAAATATATCATTTCTAATAACCTCGAATCGTGCAGTGGAACTATCTAGTTAAACAAGACAAAATACCAACCGGCAACTGGGATTGTTTACGACCGAGAAAATTATGGTTACAGGGTGTTATTAGCCTCGCCTCCTCGTCCATTTCATAATCGCTAATTTCTTAAATTTATTTTTATGGATGCTTGAAAATGTATGCGAGTAGAATATAGAGCGTTTTCTAAGTGCTTTCATTATAATATTTAATTTATAAATTTATCATGAGTTGCAAGCTTAAAAAAATTGTAACTAACATGGGCACAGAGTACAACTTACAGTTTCGATTCTATAAGACAAAATAAATGTATAAATTTTTAAAAATACACTCATTTATTTTTAGAGTTCTAACTAGATAATTATATTCATAATGTTTGTTTTATGTTTTTAAACATTAGATTCAAAATAGGTAGACGTTTGTACTTTCAATAGAATTATTTAACCTTCAACCAGTTTCTATGTTTAAATATGAATTAGAACCAGACATTGATACGAAATGTATCGTGAAGTGTTGAACTGGTACGATGAAAGTTTTGCACGGAAATCGTTTTTCGATATTCAATTTGGCTGTTTTATCAGATTCACATTAAAAGGAAGCATCGCTTTAAAACGGTGGCGTGTTTAAGGCCCCAGTGGCACACATCAGTTTTAATAACAATAACTAAATTTGTTAAATGCCATATTTAACGACTCTTTTAATTAACACATGAAATTTTCACTCTAAACGTAAAATATGAAGTTTCTTTTAATTAAAGGGCTCTGGTCGTGCCGGGCTCCCAATTACTTCGAAACTCTGTGACGCTACTAAATGTAGCCAAAATGAAATCAATAAGCTGAAATATCAATATTTGATTTTCATTCATTTTTAACTTTGAAAAATGAGAAAAATAAAAAGTTCTAATGGCCCTGTTAATTTAGGCAACACCACTAAACTGAAACAATAGACGGTAGATTTTTAAAATAATGTAACTTCTTCTTATACCTACAAATTAAAACTATTGATAATTTCAAGTTTAGAGTACATTATTATTTGTTGTAATTAGAATTTAGTTACACTCGAGTGGTTTGTATTATATATTTACGAAAGTATTTAATTGAATATTAAAATTTGGTTCCTATTTTTGGTTAAACTCGATTTTACTAAACAACATAAGTCTCGTTAAGGTAATTATTTTAACCTCATAATTGCTTCTCTAGCTAAAGTAATTGCTTTTTGTTTAAGAAAACTGTGGTCAACGGACCGTAGATTTTACCGTTCCATGTTTAATATTGATTTATTGAAGTGTAGCTTAAAAATTAAGAAGTATAAACTAATTAATTCTAATGTTCTACAGATATTATTTAATATTAATTTAAATTTTAATAAAATGTAACATAAAAAAAGGCAAAGAAATGTGAATAGGAACTTTCATTACAAAGGAAGAAACAATTTTTATTATGATAATATATTACAAAGAAGAATAGATCCGTCAAACTTTACAGTAATATGATCCCATATTCAAACACAACTAAATACCTGGTTATTACTCTGGACGAAAAGCTTCGCTAGAAAGCACATGTCAAAAAGAAAAGAGAAGAACTGACAGTCAAATATAAAAAAATATACGGACTCATTAGAAAGAACTCCACTTTGATTCTACATAATAAGCTTACTATAAGCAAATACTTGTTTTTTCATACGGCATCCAACATTGGGATGTACTAAATAAACCAATATAGCTATTATCCAAACATTTTAGAATAAAGTGCTAAGAAACATCGTAATGGGAAATGAAAATTGTAGTCCAGGCCACCAAAAAGTTTGCCAGGAATAATTGAATATTGAGGCCAACCAGCTAGTTAACAACATTGGACTATAAAGAAATAATTGCATGGTTGTTAGAAGAGATCGATAAGCAAGAAAATAGTACAAATTATTGTTCAAAGTAATAAATAATTTAATAGAAAGCGATGAAAATAGTGACAATGAAGAAGCAAGGTATGAGATTGATGAAACGTCTATAGAAGAAGAAATATGAAAAAATAAAGCTGGAGAACCAGATGGTATAATAAATGGTGGAACAATGTTACAATAGAAAGATATGGAGAAATAAAATAATGTCAAAATAAAATAATAATAATACGGTGAATCTTACAATAATGAGGATGTTGAATTTGTAAAAAGATAGATTTATGAAGTCAAAAAAATTAAAATGGTATGGATGTTAAAAACAATAAAGAATGGAGACGAACTGGAAGCAGATTAAAGGAAAGGATAAAAAGTAGGTGGGAAGAGTAAATAAAAACAGATATTAATTAACAGATAATGAAGATTCTGTAAAGCAATTAATTTCAGAAATTATGAGAAAAAATAAATGCTATTTATTAAACATAGCATATAGAACGAGATTCAATAAATAAATCAAACAAATTTTATTTCTCAAGATGGTTTTGCCAAAAAGCTAATATAAGTATGTTATTACTATTAGAACGTTTTATTTAATTCAAAAGAACTCGCTTAATTTGCTGAGGTTTTAATTAGTGCTATAAAATAGTAATTGAATTTATTTTCAGAAAGAATCTCTATCCGATGTACAGCTTCATTTGGCTGCCCTTAATGGTGATTTACCTTTTCTTCGAAGAATTTTGGACAGTGGCAAAGTTCATCTCGATTCTAGAGATAAGGTAATAACAATTTCTCAATTTATTATAATCATTTGATTTATTTAGTATGCATTAATTTAATTTTCACTTTTAAAGTAAATTATAGTTTATTTAAAAAAATTATTAAGAAGTTACTAGTGCAATGTCAAGGACTGTAACCTGTCATTATTTCATTGTTTTTATACGAATATTATGGTTTGTAAATTGTTTTCCTACATGTAACTCAATGGACAAAAAGACTATAAAAGTATTTTTTCTGATCACTTGGATATAATTTATGTATAAGGTTTTCCCAAAAGGGTCCTTTAGGAGCCTTTATCGAACGAATCCCCAAGAATTTTACCCATAAGACTTTATTATTGTTAGAATATAAACCTCAAATATTTTATCGTCTAGCGTTACCTATCTTATAGTAGGGGTTTTCTTGAGGTATTTTTTTATTGTTAAGGAACGGCTTAAGGGTTAAGAGCCACTTATTAATATACAGAAGGCTTTGATCAAAATTTGTTCTTTTTCATTTTCATTTTGATTATATGTATTTCGATCTTATATTATTATTTTAGTTTTAGATATGCTTAATATTGCATACAGTTTAATTTATAAAAATATTTAATTTGAAATTATTAACTAATTATCAATTAGGGCTTATCAAAATTTCTTTTTTACGTAAGAATATGTTGTCAATGATAAGCATATTTGACTGCCACTATCATTATTAAAAGCTAATTTTTAATTTCGAATTAAAAATAAACTGTGATAAAGTAGGTGGAAGGTATTATAATTTTTAGTAGGTGGTATAATCAGCTTTAATTAAAAATTGTATCCTAGTCGTAATTTAAGATAAATTCAGAAATACTGTAAAATACGAGTATTATATAATTTAAAATAATGATACAAAGATAACAACATAATAAATGTAAATTTTTATTTAAGGCATTTTACAAACTTAAAAACTACCTTGTTGCTTTTTATAGGGTATATCTAACTTTGGGACTAATTTTACTTACAAAATAAAAATAAAATTAATAAGAGTCGATTATACGAGGTGTTGCTAAATTCATACGAATAAATTTAGGACGAGATTCCTCGCTGAAAATGTTGAGTAGTCTTACCTATAAAAAATTTCTCAGCCCAACCTCTAAAGAATTCTACGGAAAAAAGCAACAGTTAAAATTAATTGATGAAATACAAAATAAAGGTGATTAATTTCACTCCCTTTTAACATAATGCTAAAAATCTAATAATTATTTCTTTACGAGTGCGTAATTAAATTCCAATTTCAAGTTTCTATATTAACGCGGATTTGAAAAAAATAAATAAATAAAAACCTAATTTGAATTTCGTCATTTGGGGGGTTATATATCTTTAGCATTTGAGCTATGAATTTTTTATGCGAATCACTATTTTTAACTAGGAACCTCCTACTGAATTTTTTTGCATGAATTTAGCAACACCATGTGTAAACTAAACTAAAAACAGTAACCTATACTTTGGAAAAATATTAACAATTTAACTGTCACTGCCACACTTTTTAGTTGCTAGATTACCTCATTTGAAAGTCATTTTAATCTTCTCTTAACTAATGAACTGTTTCTGTGTTCATAAGTTATTCGATTTCAAAATTTGAATCACAATGATTTTTTTATAGTATTCGAAACAGTAATTCACTTATGTTTTTAATTAATTTTAACGTTTATAGCTAATTCTAACTATTGTTAGCCCGGAAACTTGGTATCCGTACTGTGTGTAATAAAATGAGATGAATGGTGTTGTGCCCATTCGGTTAAAATAGGCATTATTCTTGCTAGTCCACCGTTTCAATTTTTGTAACGAAGGGAAATAATTAAAGTGTAAACTTTAATTTTATTACTAGAGGAACACTACAGTTTTATAGGGTAGTGGCATGCAATTTTAAAAGGGTAAGTTTGAGAAGTATTAAAACAATACGGTTATAAAATAAATACATAAGATAAATTACACTTACCTTGAATTTTCACAGTATTACAAAGCTATTTTTTTCAATATTTTTCTCTAACCACGTTTCGCTAAATCGCATTTTCAAAGAGTAACAGAAAATTTACAGATTTCTTAAAAGCAAACTTACTTCAAACTATAAACATTTCAACCAAACATTGTCAAGCAATTCTACAGTATGATTTCTTGCTATATAATTTTTAAAATATAATAATATTCTTCTTTTTCTATAAAATTTGGTTAATATTATATAGGTATTTAGCCCAAAAGGTAATGTAAAATAATTGGACTTCCCAGGTTTAATTGTTCATTCAGTACTGTATAATGAAGACATTTTAAATATTTTTTTATTTCAAATTCCTCCAAAAAATCAAGTTCTTCTTTCTTATCACTTATATAAAGTACCTTGACTGTTGTTCAAGTGTAGGTTTGTGTTTAGTGTCAACGAGGTGTTTTGCGTAATGTGACTTATTTGGTTGTTTTAATATATAAGATCATAAGTGTTCACTCTACCTTATGTCAAAATTTCTAAGGGTCTGGCCAAGATAGATGGCGTTACTATCCGGACAATTTAGTTTGAAAACACCAGTTTTTTCTCTCCTCTCCTCTTGAGGATTCTTTTGATTTCAGTGTAGTCGAGTAGCTGAATGGTCCAATATTTCATGATTCTAGAGTCTGTCTCCGTAACTCCTGACACATTTTTGATCAACTGGCCAACAGTTTCCATTTCCAAGTCTCGATACAGGTCTCTATTGCTTAGTACTTTATCTTGAAATCTAGATGATATCTAGATTGGTTTATTTGGTATATCCACAAACGATAGATGCTGTAAGTCCAAACACTCTTAAGTACTTGCTTATAGAACAGAAGTTTGTTATGTGGAGAACCTAGTGAAGTATCTTCTTCTACATTTAAATCCGAGTTCGTCCTTTTTCTTTAGGATATGTACTATCCATCAAAGTTTAGTACCAATAATACCTAATTTAGTCTGACAGGCATAGGTTTTATTCTCCTTTTCGTGAAATTGACATATCTCACTTAGTTTGATGTTCTATTTAAGTGTCCAGCTGTAAATAGTGTTCAATAAAGGTTGTTGGTAGTGTCTTTATTGTTGTTCCCTACTGCTAAAATAGCATTGTCATCAGCGAAGGTGAAAAAGGATTGTTTTCTAATTGAAAAATATCTGTCACATGTAAGTACAGCATTTGCTCTATAACAGTCCTTGCGGCACTCCAGCTTTAATTTATTTTAGTTAAGGTGAAGATTCTTCTTGATTGATCTGAACGTATTTGTTTGAAATACATGATTCAATGATATTTTAGAAAATCCATGAACTCGTAATTTAAGCCTTCGTGTTAATTGTTATCAAAGTCTTATGCTTCATAAAAGAAATTGGTAGGAGAGATGGTTTTTTCTTCTAGCGATTTTTCAATTATATTAGTTATGTTCTAGATCGATGGTTGAGTGATTATGAACTAACTCTCTTTTTTCTATGAGTGGTTTGATTTTTTCGTAATTTTACACAAATATTCGACATGTGTAATAAAGATATCCTTCTGTATGAGGAGATTTCTTTGGGGTGGTTTACTTGGTTTCGGTATCTCTATGACTTCTGCGACTTTCCAGAGTCTAAGTCTAAATTTTATTCGCAATGCTACATTTATTATTTTAGTTAATTTAACCGAAGCTTTTTTACGTTTCTCCAGTAATCAAATAAAACCTAGGAACTTTTTTCCAATTAATATAGGCAGAATTATTGAACTCTTTCTTTTCATTCTATATGCAGAACCCATTATTTATATTTATATGTTTTTATATAGTGTGTTTCATTTGGAAACGGAAATACTTTAACGGTGAATTAAATACACCAATTCTTTATAAAGTTATAAAAAATGAACCATCGGGTATATTTAAAATCTAGTTTAAAAATTATAAGTATGATCCTGAAAATTCTTACTAGAATAAAAAACATTATTGAGTATAGTATTTCTATTCTAAATTGCAAACCTTAAATTTTAACTCCATTTACGAGGTTCCTTCAATATAAGTACTTGTAAATGTTAAGAACTTTTAAGAAATGGGCATTTAAATATTATATGTACCATGTATAATCACTTGATATCTCAGGTAGTGAAGTTCAATATGAATCAATTGCACACGCATTTTTAATTATTTGATTTGAGTTTCTATGGTCGTAAATCATTCTTCTAAGTGTGAGTGATTATTTTCTTAAAATTTTAATTTTTATTTTTTTTTAATATTGCGTTTTGGAGACCGCAGCTAAATAGTCGAATATCGCAAAATCATGAAATTTCACAAACAAATAACGATAATTATGTACTTAAAAATTAAGATTTACACATAACAAATTATTAATTTTTGTAATCCGGACCATTTGGTTAATATGTCGTTTGAACAGTGGAAGTGAAATATGTGTTCCAAAACCCATTACTATTAAGTATGGTATGTTTGTTTAGTTAATTTACCGTTAAAATATTAACGGTCCTCAATGAAATAGAGTGTGCTCTATATATAAATTAATTTTTTTGATAATAATCGCGATCATTAAAAACAATTAGTTTGCAAAAATGATTTGTGAGAAAAAATATGTGAAATTTTGATGTTTACTGTAAGTTTGGGCTAGAAATTTATTGCCAACAATTTTTCCCAGGAATTTGTATAATACCTTTCGGCACCTCAAAGGAAAAAAATATGATAATTAAATATAATTAACCATTAATTAAGTTACAGGCTATAATTGCTCCATATTAATATATAATCTTTTTCTTTCACGTTTTAAATTCTCTGACATACTTCTTATAGAGATATTTGCAGTAACATTCCCATATTTAATGACGTTGACTTTCAACTAAAAACGGTGCAATAAATAATTATGGTTTTGATTAAAAACAATAATTTATTATTATCTGTAGCTGTAGTTTTATTATATTTACGCTCCATTGATTTCTGCTGGATACCAGTGTTTAAGTTTTCTCACGTAGAACGTAGAAAATGGTACAGTTGTAAGCACCGACTTAGCCTTAAATATACACAATATTTCTGTACGTTTTGTTATGCTTTATTTTTGTTATTCAAATAACAATTTTATGTATTTTAATAATTATTAATTTGTAAATTTTGGGGGTTTTGTAATTTTGTGTGCTTCACATTGATCGCCCATTATAATTATATTATTTTAAATGTTGAATTTTAAATTTAATAAATTTTGTTTATGGATTTTAAATAAAATTCAGAATTAAGTTGAATTAGATTTATTAAATTAAAAGAAAAATGAAATTGGGAGCCAAATTATAAATTCACGTAATATGAATTAAAAAAAAATCAAAAATATATTGTTATGTAATGAATTTGTTATTAATAAATATATAAAGAAAATAGTTCTCATAAATATGTAAAAGATTTTAAAACTAATAAACAAAATTTTTCAAACTTGTAACTAATTTTGACACATTCAATTCTTGTCAATGAGAATAGATATTTAAAATACATTTCAATTGATGTATTGCAAGACCCACTTTTCTATTTAAAATTTTTATTAATGACGTCATCATACTCATACTCTTGACGCCAAAAATAAAAATTCAAACAGTTGTCTCTTCTATCAAATTGAATAATAAAAAAGTTTTAATCTTTAGGTATGATTGCTTTCACTATAAAGCGAGGAAAAAACTTTTATATATTTTTACTTTCACAACCAACTTATACACATTTTTATAATTTCACAGCTAATTCTATAATTTTTTTGTTTTTATTTAAAAATAAATTTAGTATAATTTTGATACTAAAATTATTTAAAAACAACTTAAACATGTAACAAATTCAGTTAGTTCTTTAATTTTATAGAATAATTCGATAATTGAAACATTATTAGTTCCTTATAATCCCTTGTAACATTTTATTAAATCTGTAAATTCTCTATTTATTATAATATCAGTTAATAAATTTTAGTTATACGTCTAATTTTGAAATAAGATTTTTACTAAAATTGTACATAGTACATACTTTTAAATTAATAAATTTAAACTGATAAACGCAATGTTCCTTCAGGACCATTCGGCTTCTGGAACCAGAATCCAAATTTGTCAAATTTTTATTGTAGTTCACAAATGTTTATATTTTATTTATAATTTGGGTAAGCCTTTATCATGTGCAATAATAATAACATTTTAAATAAATCTGGTTACAATACAATTATCAAGAAAATTTTTGTCAGATTTCAAAAAAATGGTATTAAGATTATGAAGTATGTAAGAAATTTAAACTATTAAGCATTATATGGAAAGTAATAACGATGGGAAACAATTAGGAAGATTGTCAATAAATAAATATTGTAAGCAACAAAAAAATATGCCTCAATTCCATTATATAAATTGTCAATGACGTCATATAGTCAAATAGATGACATCATGAAAACTGAAGGGCAATGAAAGTGGGGTTTCAGGATTTAACCCAAAAGTCGTCCCAAGCCGGGCCTGCAATTAATACTATATAACGTTGTTCGAGAGTAGTTTTAGCTTTCTATTTGACAATAAAAACTACTGAAGATAATTACGATTGAATTTATGACATTAAGTTATTTTAAGAAAATAAAATAAATGGTTAATATTTGGAGAGATAATTTACAGAATCTAGGTTTATTGTCAGCAATTATTTTTGCATTCCATTTAGTCTACAGGAACTTCAATTAACTTTAAAAAAAATAACACACTTTTAAATACTAAATCATAAGCGTTGTAATGGGAGGAATAGAAAAGAAATGTACTTTGTTTGAAGTAACCGTCTTTCACTTTTTCTCTAGCATTGCGAATACCAATATTGATAAAAATGAAAAACTAGTAGAAATTGAAAATTTGGTAAACCTTATGAAAATAAGAGAAAATAATCTGGAAACTGTGTAGAAAAATAATGAGTAATAGAAATTGGATATACTGAAAAATGAATTATTATGATTAAAAAAATTAACAATGTGCAAAATATATTATTTTCAAAATCTTAAAATAATTTAGACCTTTCAATTTAAAATATTTTTTAGTTTAGTTGGCATAAATGAATAATAAATTAAATTATTGAAAGATTTGCAATTATTAACGGAACACTCTGTATTTTTTGTTTATAATTAATGTATTTCTACTCAATATATATTTTTACCAAAATAATAGAGTTGATAACGTATTCTCTATTTTAATTTTATATGTAGCATAACAAAATTCAATTTTTAACCATTTACAGGTTGCTATTTTTTTAAGAAAATCTCTGAATTTTTTAAAAAATATACAATTTCCTTCTTATAAATATATGTAAAAATGTGATTTCAGTAAAAACTAACAGATTTATTGCTACTACTAAATTTAGCAAGGACAGCAACATTGCCAAGATAATAAAATATATTATTCATATTATTATCATAATAAATGGCACACAACTTTTGTTAAAACATTAAATTAAAATTTATATTTAAACAACCAAATAGTAAAACTATAACTATCGAAAAAGTTATTCTTAGCAAAGTACTCAAATTAGTATTTGTTTCTTTCCAGGATGGAACCACCCCATTAATTTTAGCATCAGCGAATGGTCATTATGAATGTGTAAAAGAATTAATAGAACAAGGAGCTGATCCTAAATCAAAAAGGATAGTAAGTGTTCTGAACTTATGCATTATTTTAAATACTTTGTTCAAAATTGGAAGATCTTAATAACAATTTTAATATTTTTGTTAGACAGGTACGACGCCGCTATTTTTTGCAGCCCAAGGAGGATTCTTAGATATTGTCCAATATTTATTGGATAAAAGAGCTCCAGTTGATTCACTAAGTATAGTAAGCATTTTAGTAATTTGTTTCATTAAAAATTAAATAAATAAATTGAAAGGGCAAAATGCGTTTTAACACGAGGTCTCTCAAATTTTCAATTTAATCCAAAAATGAAGGTCCAAAAACAGGTTTTAAAAAATTTGATCATTTTTAATTCTAACGCGGCAGTTCATGTTTTCTGTATTCAAAATATTCAAAAATCATGCTTTTTTATTTTGATAGATCACGCAACTTCGAATTTTGTGGGTTTTTAAGGGATTTTTAAGCTTTTTCCTGTTTCCTTATCTTTTCTCAGGGTAACAAGAAATTTTTCAGAAATTTTGTTATACCTATACTATTCGTTGACCCCCAGAGCCCCTCTAGGGACAATTTCAATCACAAAATTTTCGTCGATTTTCATTCAAAGGGGGAAGTCAATTTTTTTTTCAAATTTGATTTCGTTGATTTATTAAGTATAGTAATTTATTTACTTAAAAATAAAATAATTAAAATAAAAGTGGAAAACACGTTTAGTACAAAGTGCAGATTATGAAGGAATTAACTATTTAAATAACCACTTTTCTATTTTTATGGCTATTTGCTGGTCTTATAAATAGTAATTTTTCAAATACATCCTTTATATAAATTTTGTTTAATAGTTGAGGTACTTAACCGAGTGACATTTAACACAAAACATTTGAACTTTAGACGTGTGTACTCATATATTATATCGTAACAAATTATAGTTAACATTTAAGTAAGTTAAAATTGTCGGAGTATTATAAAAAATTTATTTGCATATTCAATTGCCATTTACAAGTACATCTTTAGTTTGTTGTGTACTTTCGTATCCAAATATTTTTCAACCAAAAAATGTATCATCGTAATTATTGTAAAAATGTTTTATATACAAGTTGTACGAGTGTCACTATTTTTTTACACCATGTTTTCAAATTTTAATGAAGTTTAGATAGAAAAATTATTACCATTCAATAAAATTTACTAATACATCCAATTTGATAAAGTATTGGTAATGTCGAAAATTGTGCCAAAAGTTCCAACAAATAGAGTAACAAGGAAACATGAAGTCAAAAAAATTAAACAAATATTGCCTGGCCACGATATCGACCATATTTGAAGAAATGTTTTGTCTGTTTTCACGCAAAAACGGAATGTGTATTTGTTTTGATCAAGGACGTTCTTGGACCTCATGTTGATTTTACCTTCGCAGAATTTTCACCCTAAACATGATCTTCATAATTCTAGTTTATCCTCGTGGACTCAAGTTTAAGCAAAATACAAGACTAAATTTCAATTCGTAATTGAAACGTGAGTGGAACTACTAAATCCATTCTCTGTTTATCTAAATGCACTGGTCTTAAGTTCCATTTAGGCCAAATGAACAGTTTAAAAATAAACCTTATTTAATATCTAACTTTAAAGTACAATAAAATGAACACTAATATAGAACCCTTTCTCTTGGGGCACCCTGTATAAGTAAATATTGAAATCAGTATTTGTAAAGAGAATTCTAAAGAAACAAAAATATTTACAATTTATCGTTTTGATATTTTAGCGTAAATTACCAATTTTATTTTTTTTTTATTTTTTTTAAGACCTTACCTTTATCAATTTATGATTTAACATTATTCATTAATGACCTAGAAAACTCAAAATATGTGGTAAGGTTTTGAGTTTTCTTGGTCATTCCATGTTACCATATTCGAGCCAGTAAGGAGAACCTTTTGTATCTTATTCATTTGTGTCAACTAAATTAAAAGATATTTTAATTTAAAACGTCAAATTTATTTTAAAATTAATAAAAAATGTATTTTACATACTGTTAATTTATTATTAATTTATTGCATTCTATCATTATTTTTGCATATAGTTTCCAAATTTTTTGTTCCGAAAATTTATCCATATCTTAAATACAGATTATTCTTCTAAAGGTTCTTCTTTTATAATCATAGCGTTCACCAAATTCCCGTGCTCTGGCAGTTTTTCATTATTATTCGCATTACCTATATGCTCCATTTTTTCCTTAATAAATTTACCATCGATCACTGTTTTTTCTTGTGGTATGCCGTCTCCCTTTTGTTGTTGAATCGCTAAAGATGGTTTATTCCGTTTGTTAGTTGTTTTGTTATGAATAACGCGCTGCAGAGCAACAATATCTTTGTGACTTATTATATTTTGCGTGTTATTTCCGTTGATGTCCCCATTCCCACTCCTACTAACTGTTATGTCCTTTCCCAGAAGCTGCGCTACCATTAATCGTATCTTCTGTTTTCCCACTGCTGTCTTTTGCTCCATCTGTTCGTCTTCTAGATTTTAATTCTTCAATTTGCTGCTTAGTTCGTCTTCGAATATATTCTTCCTCAAGCGCCTGACCTCTTATTTTTATACCATCTCGATTACTATCTGCAAGAGTCTGTCCAGTAGAAAATAGGTTTATAGATTTTATAGTATTGATAAAGTTGTAAAGGGAGCGATTTGTTGTTAGACTTTGGAAAATATGTTGAAACTGATTTGGAAAGCGAATAATTTTGACTAATATTTAAACGTCGAAATGTCAAATTTAATTTTCTCAAGTGTTTAAGTTGGTACTAAAAGTGATATTAGTAATTACACAGTGTGATTCATTAATAATTATAGTCAATCTATGAACATTTAACCCATAACAAATGTGGCCTTTTTCCTGGTCTATAAAGGATATCCTCTGTCAACCCATCTTTTCGATTTTAGCTGAGCAGATTTGTTGCTGTTTGATTAATGGGATCTATAGAAATACTCTACTGGTCTACTGTAGATTCTTGCGCCTGGTGGTTTATCCACTTCTGCTTCAAAAGGCTTGGTTTATGGTGTACACTACTTTACGCAATTGGTAATAGATTATTAGAAAGAATTAGGGGTACAAGCCTAGTAGAACTAGTTGTTTAAAATACATACATTTTAAACAAGTAAAACCAATAAACAATTCTTTTGTTACTCCGCGTATACTCTCTAGAAAATTCCACATACAGAACTCTCACGATTCGCCCTTTCTGACATCACTTTCAACCAACCAGAACTTATTCTCCTTCGCAATCATCACAATGGAAGTTTTTCTCCTACAAAGCACACACAAAGTTTGTAAAAAGTTGATTTGAAAAACAAAGTAGAAATTGTTAATTTGAATACAAAAAACTATTTTTAATACCTTTTCAGTAACAAGAGTACATTTGTTAATAAGTTTAGTATTAAAGTAAGTGTTAGTTTTGTGCAAACCGTGAATTTTATTTATATAAAATTTGTACCGCAATAAACTGTTTCGGATAAATGTTACAATAAAGAAGATTTACTTGTTACCAATAGTGTGTTGAAGAAAAGTCACGTAGAATTTATATGTGTGGAACTTGCAAATAAAAGTATACAGTCCACTCGAAGAAATCTTTGATCCCACATTTCTAAATTTCAAGTTTTTCCAGTAGTTTGCTCAAGATAGGAAGAAGTAATATTAATGGGATGAGCCAACTTTCCATTCTGGTGGAAAGTATCCTATCAGAATGATTGCATTAAAGATAATTTAAAAATACTATCGTTTCTAGGTAGTTTATTAATTAGTAGTCCTATTAAGATAATAATTGTTTGAGGTTTTATTGGAAATTAGATTTTTTGAGCCGTGCATATACTCCCGAAACTGTGAATTAATAAAGATCCAACCAACCGGACTTAGACAGATACCTTGAATATTTAGAAGCCTCATTTTTAACAAAGATCAAGAAGGAATCTACTCGTTCAAGATGCAGAATTATTCCCAATTCTCTCGACCGAACCAACTTTGCTCTGCCTCGAATTCGTCTTTAGAGTATAAAATCATCCAACTTGTTTAAAATTTACTCATTTTTAAATAGATGAAATAATATTCTACTCACCTTAGTGCACACTGTACATTCTCCAACGATTTCACTTACAAACGAAACTTATATTAACTTGAACCAATCAACAACTCACTAGTAGATGTCTCAAAGCTTGATCAATAAAAACGGCTCCAACTGACCAATAAGACCCAAAAAGTGTCTTAATAGAAAACCACCGAAACACACAACTCTATAATTTAGTTAACAGCTCTATAATTTAGTTTAAGTTTAGAAATAAAGTAGTAAAAATGTATGCAAGTTAAGTCGAAATCCATGCATAAAACAGATAAAGTTATTATTAATGTGTGAATATTTCTAATTTTTTCATTTTAATTAAGCAAAATCCTCTGTTCACAAGGTTTTCTTTGTACGGCTGGGATTAACTATTAGTATAAAATTGCCTCCGACAAGATTAATGTCAATAACTTTAAAGACTAATCTCGTTACAATTCGCTCTAAAAACAATAAAAAGTTGAACATTGCATAAAATCTTTCACTACTTTTATAACCATTTTCACCTTAACAAACTAAAACTTACCATTTCTTAAGTTGCCCGGATTTATCGCGACCAATCAGATTATCTCTCGGTCATTTTCGATACAAAAGTTAATCTTCGAATCTAGGAATTGCGGGTTTTATTGTTCGAGCCGTGCCGAATACACAGAAAGACTTATTGACTGACTTTAGAAATTTCCAAAATATTGTACACTGCTATATTTTTAATAAAAATTAGTTACACTCATACCTGGACGAAGAGTTTTTTTGAACATTTGGTAAATTAAGACATCTTAAAACAAGAACAGATACTTAAGAATTTGACTTGATAAATGTCTCTTAGTAATTTTTCATGTGTTTAGAATTTATCTGTACTGAACTTTATTTTACATACATATTTATTCACCCAAGTCTCAATTTCTAACTCTAATAAAATGCCTAGAAAATCCTTTTTAAAGGAATTTTGAACTTTATGATGTATTCTTTAATATAAACAGTGATTAAGTTACCAAATTGCAATTGGTCTAATTCGACAAAACAATGGTCACTTGGAAACTGTTTATCATTTACCAAAAATATTTGCACTAAAATGCGTATTATCTATTATCTATTTTATTTTTAGGATGGAGGAAGCCCCTTGTTTGTAGCCTGTCAATGTGGGCATATGGATGTAGTTAAAGAATTGGTCAAAAGAGGAGCCGAAGTAAATACACATATGAAGGTAATATATTTGGTTTAAAATAAAAAAATCTATTCACATTATAGTATTTTTATTCTAGACTGAAAAACTTAAATTTTAACTCCATTTACGAGGTTCATCTAATGTAAGCCCTTGTTAGTGCTAAGAACATTGTGTAATGGGAAATTAAATATTAAATGTACCCCGTATAGTCACTTGATATCTCAGAAAGTTGAAATTCAGCTGACCAAATCAAGTCGTCATAATGAATCGCATTTATAAGTAGTTGACTGAGTTTCTACTGTCGTTAATCATTCCCCTTCTAAGTTCTCAGGGAGTAGCGCTTGTGAGCGCTTGTTTTCTTTATTTCTTGGACTTTTGCAATTTAGAATAGAAATACTGCACTTACTTTTCTTCTTCTTAATGGATAACAACAATGTTCATAACTTCCATAGAAGTACCAGTAAAAATAAATAAAATTCATTAAATAGTCAATAATCGGGAAGCTAAAACTAAATCTACCGCAGAATCCACTTTCATTTTATACAACGTGTTGCCATTTTTCCAGGATAAAGCAAGCCCTCTGTTTATTGCGGCCCAAAACGGTCATTACAAAATTTTGGTCTTCCTTCTGGCACAAGGTGCAATGACCGATGCAAGAAGAACTGACGGAGCCACACCACTTTGGATAGCAGCCCAAATGGGACATGATCATATAGTAACGCAACTTTTGAGGGTGGGATCAGTTGTAGATGCTGCCAGACATGTAAGTTTTTTTGGATCAATAGAATCTCATTCATCTATTTGCCAATTTTTCCTTTCAAGGGTTTTATCTGCTGTTAATATCCCCTTTTGGTAGATGCTTTTTTCATTGATTATCTTTTTTGAAATATTGTAAGTTTAAAAATTATTTCAGGATGGAGCGACACCACTTTTCAAAGCATCTCACAAAGGTCATTCGGCGGTTGTGGCAGAATTATTAAAATACAAACCTTCTCTAGGCATTCTACCGGTAAGAGTTTTACTATTCATTAAATTTTATATTAAGGGCAAACTTTACGACTTCTTGATGTAGGGAATCATGAGTCATTAAATTTAGAGACATTTATGAGCCGTTGACCCTTTTGAAATCGATAAGTCCATATCAAATTTTAGTAGTTTCGCCATTTATACGGCTACACAACTGTCTGCATATTTTTCACAACATTTAGATACAAGGATTGTACCATAATAATGTTAATCTTGATATTGAGTTTAATCATAATAAGAAATTAATTAATTACAAATTAAATTAGTAAACTTAGAACTTATTCTAGTATTTGTCACCCATTCAAACAGTGGTCGCCCATGAAACATTACGTTTATTAAAAGATAGGTACGAGAAATTATTTTTAAATTTTACATACCAATTTTGAAAAATAGCAATCTAAAAAAATACAGTCTATATAAATTGTTATAATAAAGAGCAACGAGTTTATATACGAAAAACAATGATTATATAACAAACATGCTAATAAACATGCAAACTTTCAAGGTTTTGACGTTGTAGAATAAATAAAACTGCATTTCAAGATAATAGTTAGATTAAAAGCAACCAGAGTATTATTAAAAATAATTTTTAAAACTCAACACATTGGTACGTTTAAATAACGATTGTACAGGATATCCCAGAAGAAACAACAAATGATTTTTAACAAATATACTGAGTGATAAAAATAAATTGAATTATTGGTCGTTTTAATCAGGGCCGTTTCGTAGGTGGGGGTCCAAAATTTTAATCCGCTGGATATATTTTTGGTTTTGAATATTTTATGATGTCAATATTTTTGGTACTCGTATTCGAGAAACCTTTTTCAAGCCGAGATTTCATAATTTTTATCTCATTTTGTATTGTTGATATCTAAACATCTTGTAATTGTAGATTACTAAATTATTTCTTAAAACATATTTTAGAATTAAAAAACTTAATCTGAGAATATTCACTTCAAGGGTAAATCATTTCAAAGTAAATCGTTTCAAGTAAAAAATATTTTAGTTACGTTGGACACTGTAATCTTCGATTTGTGTAACTTTGAGTTTTGAATCATTTAAACAACACATCAAAAAACGTTTCGCTAACCATGTTAGCTCATTATTCCTAATTAACGAAGTTAACGATTTATAATCCCTAATCTTGGCCAAACATACAATAAATTGTAATAGATAGATGCGTCTAGAAATGTTCTCATTAACATTCCAATTAGCTTAAAAGTTTTCAGTACTACTTTTTCGTAAATGAACAAAATGTTCTTTAATTCTAGTATTGATTGATCTTCTTGTTTGCCCAACATACTTCAAAACACAGTCTGTGCAACTAATTTCGTATGTTCCACTTAATCCAACGATTTTAAATCTATGTTGTTGAAATCCTTCTGTCCTTTGCAATGTTGTACATTATACAGAATTGAAATATACTCATATTTATGCATTCGAAACCTGTTTCTCTATATTAGCGTGATTAGGAGATGATTAAAAGTAAAATAAACATTTTTATTTTACCAAGAAACTGTGAGCCTAAAATAAATTGTTGTTCACTTTCTGTAGTTATATTTTTGTTACTTTTTCCAGAATGGAGAAACGGCTTTGCACGCCGCTGCCTTTTCCGGAAGTCTTCCAGTTTGTAAACAATTGATAGGAGCAGGAGCTAACCCGAATTTGAAAAATCAAGAAGGTTACAGCCCCGCAGAAATTGCTCGAAGGCACAGGCATAACGCTGTATATGATTATTTAAAAAATTGTGAAAATAGAGGCCAAAACAAATAAAAACATTTATTTATTATTTTATTTATTTTATTTCGAATAAAATGATTCAGCCTCTATTTATAAATGTTTGTAATTATATTGGGTACAAATCTGTTAAGGTTAATTTTCATATTTTAAAAATTATTTTTAATTTTAATATATTAAATGGAAAATTATGTTTTTATGTTACATTAACAGACGGAGAAAATAGTCTGATTTTTTTTGGTTAGTACCCGATATGTTACTAATTAACCCAAAAGTTATATTTATTGTCATCGACTGTATTGAAGACTTATAAAATAATTGTGCCTTCCATAAAATTGTTAAAATCGTATTTAATATATCTTAATTATACTGGGTGTCATGTATCACTTTATTAACTCTCTCGTGATTCCTATAAATCAACAAAATTGTGAAATATTGTAAGTACAATAACTTAGTATTGAAATCTAATTTTGTATGCTAGGTAAATGCTCAAAATTTATCGTCAATTAGTGTATTTCGTTGTTAAATGTAGATTAAAACTGTTATGTAAAAATAAGAATAGTCATAAAAGAAACCTACCAATTTTTGGTACGTCGCTGCTTCAGAAACATGATGTTAAGATAGAGCTATATATGTACAAGTTGTCTCACGGTTATATAATGTGTGTGCTTTGGTTTGAACTACGAAGCCGATTGGAATGTTAGCTTAAATTGATCAATAATATGTAGTATTAGTTTCTTTCGCTAATCTTTTGCCTCTTTGTATTTCTTCGTCTCATTTACAATAATTGTGTGTCTATTTTCACTACCAAAGTGGGTGAATCCTTTTGTTAATGTCTTTAATCTCCCTACACTTTTTCTCATTATCATTCATTTGGTACTTATCTGCTAAAAGTTTAAGACCCACTCTTCTTCTTCCTGCTGTTTATTTGTCTCTTGCTATCTTAACTACCCTGTTGTCTGACATTCTGTTTATGTGGTCGTTCCATTGTCTTTTTCTGTTCAGCATCCATTCATTTATCTTTTCCACTATACATGTCTTTCTGATTTCATCGCTCCTTACTCTATCTCTTAATGTATTCCCTGTGATTCTTCTTAAAACTCTCATCTCTGCTGTCTCCAAAAGCCTTTGTGTTCTTGCTGTATCTGGTCTCGTTTCTGACGTGGATATCATTATTGGTTTTATTGGAGTATTGTAAATTCTTGACTTTGTATCCATAAAAGTAGAAAAATATTTTTTTCTTACTGACGTCATTGTTTTTAAATATTTACTTAGGTAAAAAGTTGTTCGTTCAGCTATATACATTTTTGAAAATTATATTATGCTGTTATCTGTATCACAGAAAAATTTGCCGAAATGTGCGTGTATGATTAGGGGCTCATTTTTCAACATGTAACTCATCAGATTTTATTAATAATTTTTTATGTGCAATAAAAGAATTTAACTGTTTTTGAAAATGTGTCCCTTCTTATATTACATGTATTTCTTTCCCATTATTAAGTAGTTAGCTATATAGTTGTAAATATTCTGTGTACCAAACAGGCATTATTTATTTATTTTAGAAATGAATTAAATTAGAGGCTAAATAAATTCTTACCATTAACTCTAAACAAATACTTTTACATTATTATTTTAAATAAAACACCCGGTAAAGGAACTACTGAAATCTATATATATTCTTTTATCGATATTACTTATTAATACCTATTTGGCATGCTGTTAAATTATAAATATGTAAATAAACGCAAAAATATATTCATTTTCCAATTAATCAAGTTCTAGTGACGTACACATTCTTAAATCATGCAATCTTTATCTCAGTTTCGTTTAATAAAATGTTATGTAACTAGTAAAAATTACGAGTTAATATTTTTTTGTAAATATTTATTTTCAATGTTGTTATTTATTTGCTGTTTATTACGTTTGTATTTAATACATCGGTACAAATAAATACCTTGTTGACACAACCTTTACAGTTTTATTTTTAGAACCCCAAATCTGAACCCGCCATTGAAAAGTGGTTATTATTAAGTTCATTTTAAATTAAATTTAAATCGATATGAAAACAATTATATTTTAATTTAATTTGTTACGGAATAAAATTTGATTATAATTGATTTTTGTACTGAAAGGAAACGAGATTTTATACCAAATTTTTACGATTTTATTTTGACATTAAACCTCGCACTAACTTTAAACTTTAATTTGGGAAGAATATGGAGAAAAATATTTGTATCTTTGAATTTTTGAAAAATGTTACTATTGCTTTTCGTATCGGGTTACATATATCTTAGAATCGAGTTTAAACATATCTCACTTTGAAATGTACTGTCTAAGTGTCTAATTAGAAAATATTCAACAAGGCAATTTATTTACAATAAAAAACTGACTTAGATAACTTTAAAATTCAATCAATTAATTATTTTTCGTAGGCGTATAGTACGTTCACAAATATAATATTCTGGAAGACTGGAAGAGATTTGAGATAGAAATCAGCCATAAACTCAGCGGGCAGTTAGTACAGATCCGTAGTTATATTTTTACTATTCTTGAATACTGATATTCGCTAATGTTGTTAATTTTTGAAAATAGTATGTTAATATTTTTTATTAAAAATATGTTGCGTTAGCATGGAAGAATCCAAAAAAAGAAAAAAATATTTTGTAAGTCAATAAAAAACAATAAAATGTGTAAACAAAACATTTAATTTTATTATGAGATAAAAACCGCTGAAATAGCTGGGCAAAAAATGGCACGAAAGATCCTAACAAAACGGGTAGAAGAACGAAGAAGGAGTGAATGATGAAACGTGGAAAGATCAGGAAATAATATAAAAGATATTATAAAAGAAAGCACAAAGAGCATAAAACGGTACAAGAATTAAAACAATAGAAAGAGGTCCAAACTAGCCAACGAAATTGTGGTGCAAGGCAAACGAAGTGTCAAAGGGTAAATCGAGGATAGGTTCATTAATTCGCGGTCTACCAAAATAGGCATGGTATTCTTTTTGATTTTTATGTTTGCATCTAGTAACATTCAGTCATATTTTGACATTAAAATTTGGTCCGAATCTGTCAAGTAGTTTTCATTTAGTGACTTATAAAAGTTTGTAAGTTTGAAAAAATGGAGAAAACTGAGATTCGAGCCGTGATAAAATATTTTTATATTAAAGGTTTAACATCTACAGAGGTTAAAAACGAAATAGATTGTATGTTAGGTGAATCCTCTCCATCGTTCAGCATGGTTAAAAAGTGGATGGCGAAGTTTAAACGGGGGCATGAAAGTATTAAAGATGCACCACGTGCAGGAAAGCCGAAAACCGCGACTTCTGCTGAAATGGTCGAGAAAGTTCACAGAACAGTACTGCAAGATTGTAGATTAAAGTTGGATGAGATAGCAGAGATTGTGGAGATTGCAAAAGAGCGGGTACATCATATCCTTCATGAAGTTGTGGGGATGAGAAAATTATCGGCTAGATGGGTGCCGCGACTACTTACCCCTGAACAAAAACTCATCCGTAAAATACATTTGAGCTGTATTTGGAGCTGTTTCAGCGCAATCCAACAGATTTTGTGCGCCGTTTCATAACAGTGGATGAAACTTGGATACACCATCATACACCAGAGACCAAAGAGTAACCCGGGTTGGCCAAAAAGAAAAACTTGTTTCATTAGGACAATGCGCCATGCTACAAATCGGTTGTCGCGATGACTAAAATTAATGAGCTGAGCTTTGAACTGGTACCTCACGCACCCTACTCCCCTGATTTGGACCCGTTGGACTTCAGCCTATTCCTCAACTTGAACAAATTTCATGCGGGAAAGAAAAACAGTTATTTTGAAGAGTTGCCAAAATCTACCTACAGGGATGGAATAAAGAGTTTGGAACATCGATGGACCAAGCGCATTCAACTAGAAGGAGATTATGTTGAAAAATAAAAATAATTTTTGCTTTTAAATTATTGTTTTCTTTGTTAGGCCGCGAATTAATCATCCCATCCTCGGAGTGGGCTATTAAATTTTTCTACTTTGTTTCTATTTCATTTTTTCGTGAATATTTCTTTTCCACCCGTTTTGAGTATTTTTGCGGTAATATCATTTTCCCCTGGTGCTTGTTCTTTAATTTCTTCGTTTTTTGCTGTTATTTCTTCTTTTTGGTTATCTATTTCTAAATCTGTTTCTTCAATTATGAGTGTTTAATTTTCTTGTACATCTCCTCAAACTTTTCTTTATGTCTTCCACTAGCTGTCCTTTCTTCCTTTAGAAAATATGATTTTTTTGAGATGATTTGTTCTTCTTCCATTTTTTACTTTCTTAAGAATATTCTTGTTTTTCATTTATATAAATGGTTTCTAGTTGTTTCATTTGATTTTCGCCATATTCTCTTTTTTTCCCTGTATATTCTTTTGATTTACTGTTTGCATTTTTGGTACTCTTCTTTATCTTCATTTGTATTCCTAGTTTTTCTTTACCCAAGCATACTTGAATGGCTGTTAATGAAGTAACGGTTAATAGTAAAGTTTCTATTACAGGGAATTAGACTCGTGAGTAGACTATAAAGTTTATCGATTTTACGGTAATAAGTTCAAATATAAAATTTGTGTATGTACTTGAAAGTATATGTACAATATTTAATTTTCACTATAAGGATAGATGTTAAATTTTCTTTATGAATATTGCAATGTTAAAATAAATCAAACGAATTTTCAATGTTTAAACAAAAACTAACAGCAGACATATTCGAGTTATTACCTTCATTATTCAATATAATAAATATTAATTTTATTCAGAATACCTACGCTTATAAAATAAATATAAATATATATAAATTATATTAGTAGTTATTAGTAAAATATACGTTTTTCAGTGAAACGTATTTCTTGTACTTCTCTGTATTTTTATCAAAAAATTATGTTGTGGTTTGATTGCAGCAAATGCATTTCTCCAATAACGAAATTAAAAATTTGATGAGGAACACGATAAAAAATGTATATTCATATACCATTTCTACGTTCCCTTATTCACTAGGTCAGAAAAATCAATTAACGTATTCGATTTTGTTTGTAGACCAATTTTGATTATATAAATTTGCTTACTTAAATAATCTGTAATCGATAGCATGACAGTTTAGAAATGAAATAAATAACTTATGAGAAACTTGTAGAAACAGTTTGAATATGGTTACGAAGCGAACGTTGTCGTCAAAAAATGAGGGTAAAATATCCTGTAAGTTGTTGCTTCTCATTTTAATAGCGACTATTGCACATTCACAAACCACCTTTCCAATAATAGGAAAATACTTTTTTTAAAGACTATACTTTTATAATTATGAGAGAGGAGTGAGTTTAATATTTTTTATAGTTTTTAACAACAGTAGCACTTTCACCTTCACCTTCAAAGTCACAAAGTTTATTTACCCTAATTAATTTGATTAGTGTTTTCAAGGGAAGATTTAGGTTAAATATATAAATAAATGATTTTGAAGAGTAACAAAAGGTTACGTGTTTGGTGCGTACACACTATGTAATGAAAGAAAGGCTGAATAAGTTGTATTTTAAAGTGTGTAAGAATCTTACACACTTTAAAATACAACTTATTCAGCCTTTCTTTCATATAAATAAATAGTTATTTGTGTATATCACTAGACACATAAAAGGTTTAATGCACTTCCTTGAAACTAGAAAATGCAGTAAACCCGTTTTACTGTCATCATATAATTTTTTCTTCTATTGTTTATAAAGTGCGTTTAAATAATATGTTTATAATATATAAGGTGAGCCTTAACAGGACGGAGCCTACTGGGAAAACTACTAAATATATTTAAAAATTATTGTACTTTTGAATTAATATTAATCAATACATTTTTGCTTGTTAATTTTGAATTGTAAGGGCTTTGTTATGAAATAATTAAAATTATAAATGAATATATAGATTGTTAGTAATTGGAGTCTCAATACAGTACAATCAATATTTTGTGTAAATATAAAGAGATAAATTATTCTACCTGCATTTTCACAGTATTACAAATTATATTGTTTGTGACTTAAAATTGACTGTTTCTTATAACCGTAGATAACTTCATACCATAAGCATTTCAATCAATCATTATCAAGCAATATGTACAATAATATTCTTCTTTACCTAAAATTTTTTTTAGTTATTATTATTATTATATTTGCATTTAGTCCAAAAGGTAATCTAAAACAATTGAACTTTCTAGGTTTAATTGTTCATTCACTGCTAATTATTGAGGAAATTTTGGGTGTTTCTTAATTTCAAATTTCTCCAAAAAATCAAGTTCTTCTTTCTTGTCACTTATATGAAGTACTTCAACTGTTGTTTTAATTGTGTTGTTAAGTGTAGGTTTAGTGTCAATGAGGTGTTTTGTATAAAGTGACTTATCTTGTTGTTTTAATCTATAAGCTCGTAGTGTTCACGGTACCTTATGTTAAAATTGATAAAGGTCTGGCCAAGATAGATGGTGTTACATTCCCAACAAATTAGTTTGTAATTGATTTTTTTAATTCATTAATTTTAGGTTTAACATTTAATAAAAACGAAAATACATTATCTCTCACTTTAAAAAATATTGTGAGGATGTTGTAGGAGATATATTATTTGATATTTTGTTTTAAATATCTTCAAAATATGTAATTTACATTTGAAGATTCCAGAAGGAAATTAACTGAATGACGTATGTGAATTTCTCACTAAATAAAGTTTGGAGAAACATACATGACGAGTTTATTTTTTTAATGACACATCTGAAATAATAAAAATAATCTATTAACGCACATAATCTACAGAATTAAATCGTGGAATAGAATAATTGTATGCACTGCTTAATTATTTTTAAATATTTAAATGTTTTAGAAAATAAATGCGTTCAAATATTTTTATAATATGAGATAATTGCAAGAATTTACATAGGGAAATTTATGTATAAGATTGAGAATTTATTATATACTGTAAAATTCGCACAAAAACATTAAAGTAACAAAACCTCACAAACATAAAATCACATCACACATCACCGATACGTATTTTCACATCTTTCAGTCCTTGATGAAATATGATATACCAAACTTTTTACATATCCCCAGAAAATTATACAGGGTGATTCATAACTATTGGGACATAGGCCAAGAGCTGGTTATTTAGACCAAAATATGGCGATAGGACCAAATATATCTTAAAATATTATTGTGGAATAAGATAATAAATACATTTTTTATTCGTTTTTTTCTGATAATGACACAGTATATTTATTCCTTAATAAGCATTTTTGGAAAAGAACATTTTTTCTTTGAAGAACGTTTCTGGACACACTGTGTAAGTCGATAATATACTCTAGTAAACTTTCAACCAAAAGTTATCGTACTTTTTCTATAATAACAAATTGAGGACCATACTTAAATAATTCAGAAAATCCTACAAAAGATAAGGATAAAAAATTCTACCCACAAAAATGTTATTATATATTTATTCGATATGACCTCATTCAGGAAGATGCGGTTTATTAACTGAACCGTTTGTAGTTTGTATAACAATATTTATTTGATTAATTAGTTCATATTTATATAAATATTTAACAACACGTCGGTGATAAAACGTTGTGCCTTGAAATTACCATGCAAAAATGCCATCAAAAAGGATAAGACTGAAAAATGAAACACATAAACCAAAAGCAGAATATGAATTTTCCTGTAAGTTTTATTGTTGAATATTATTTATGAATTTATAATATCTGTATATTATATAAGTACTAATAAAATAGACATTAAATGCAATTGTTATTGATTTTCTTACAATCAAGAACATTGTGTAAGTACAACTCATAGTTTCATTAAGTACGTCGTTTCACAGACAGTCAATAAAAAAAAAAGTTAATAATAAGAATAAGAACTAGTACCAATTAAAGAAATTCAATAAGGGGAGGGGTAATTATTTTGTATGGATTAAACTTAATTGCAACTATTTAAATGGCTTGTTTTTTTAATTAGTATTTACAAACACCATACATAATACCTCAATAAATATCGTGTCAGGTTAGATTAATAGTAATTTAATTTGACTGGCTTTTTTAATATAACTTTTTATTTATTAAACTAAGTTAAAATTAGATTTTACTGAAATATTTCTAAAACCAAATCCGTTTAAAAAACCATCACTATTTAAATATTTTTTTGGACAAAATTATATCTATATACAGGTTTGGATCTTTTATATCTAATAGGTACGTACAACCTTTACAGTTTTTTATGACTAATTATAATATAATGTGATTGGATGGTTGAATCTTTATAAATGTGTGTATGATATAATGGTTTCGCCGAGCGGAAGCAAAACGTGGTTCTACTAACAGATTTGTTAATGAAAGAGCATTAATTATATAATGTCTATTGGTATTTATATTAACTACTAAAAATTTCAACAAACATTTTATTTGGTTTCATAAAAATTTCACTAACCTCCTTGGAGACCAAACTTAAAATAATATTAGAACAAAAACGCAATAATACAAAAATCCAATTATTTCAATATAAAAACAGGGGATGTAACATCGATATTTTCAACCAACTTTAGAAAAAATTACAGAAATGATTAACCAAATGAAGAATTATAAAAGCCCTGGTGAAGCAATCACAGACAACTTATTAAAAATTGTGGAAATAAATTAACTGAAGAAATAGCAAAGCTAACAGTGCAATGTTGGAGACAAGAGAAAATTCCAATAAGGTCCAATTTATAAAAAGGGAGTGAGGGCACAGTGTGAAATTTATAGAACAATTGCTCCCGTTTTCGAAAAAAGTATAAATAAAGGGAAAAAAGGAGATAGTTAGAGTAGGTAGAAAGGAACTTAAGGATGATAAGGTTGAGAAAACAAAGCTAAAGGCCTAAACGGCTTACATCGCTATCATATATATAACATGGGAATTTATAATTATACCCAAATAATAAAAACGGTAACATGATATTTATTATTTTATTTTTATTAAATATAATTTGGAATATTCGTATGTTTTAAATTAGCGGAAGCAACAAATTTCACATTGAATTGTACAAGGTTCCTTAGTTATGGTCGAGAAAACAATGATAATAATTATTTCATTCTGTTTATAATGCGTTTAAAGGTAAAATGGATACAGGGTATCTCAAATTAATTTACAATTTACATAAAGTTTTTAGATTTATATCTATTTATATCTTTCTCAAGGTGATAGATAAAAGTAGATACAAAAATATGTGATTTTCAGGTGGCTTTAGATCCTTTATTAAACGTAATAAATATAAAGTATGATACATCTTTGAAATTAGCTCGGCAAGAGGTTTATAAAACTATAAAAATATACGGGGTATTCCATTAACTCATAACTTTGATATGCTGTGAGCTTATGAGACAGTCTGTATATTACAAAATAATTTTGAAATGAGGAGCTTGACTCTATCTTTAGCTTTTATTTAAAACATTCTTTCCTATTTCTCAAGATACGGAGATATCAAACTTCGGAATATAAGTTGATCACCATGTATAGCTTTATTTTTAATTATTAAGTTTAAACTAGGGCTGTTTTATACGGTATGTTTGCAACGTTTTCTCTTTATTGACAGTTCTTTCTAGAACCCTATGTATTTATTTATCCGACAATAATTATTTTTCCACGAATACTACTCCTAGAAATATTGTTATATTAGAAATAATAAAAATATTTAAAATTTAATTAGTTACTTGAAAGAATATAATTTTTCATTGTCACTAATTTACCCAGCAGGTACCAAGAAATATTACTTTAATATTTAAAAAAAATGTTTGTTAAATATTTGTTGCAACAGGTTTTTAAATATTCATTAAATATTTTCTGGTCATTTAATATGTGAATAATAAGATATCCTAACCGATTCTAATGCTAATTATAAGAGAATTTTAATGTGGAGATTTTTGTGAATTTCAAAATCTCGACTGTAAAGTTGACGTTTCAATAAGTCTCGATTTTATATCTGAAATTTTAAAAACCTTTTACTTCATATATATCAACTTTAAATTAGAAATATTAAAGAATCTTGTGTTTTTCTTTAAGATTACGATTTTAAAGTCGAGATTTTAAATAATCTCGATTTTGAAGACTTGATATGAATAAGTCACGATTTTAAGGCAAAAATATTAAAACAGTTCCTTTTTTCCTTAAGATCTCGATTATGAATGATAAATCCTGATTGTAATTTTAATAAGTCTTGAAAAAATATTTGAAAAATCTTTTGTTTTACTTTAAATCTCGACTTTAAGCTCGATATCTTATTTAATCTCACTTTTCAATCAAAAATATTAAAAACTAATTGTTTTATTTATTATTCCAATAATTACCGATTTTAAAACAACAATTTTTTTTCTTCAAGATTTCTATAATTTTAATATATAAATATATAAATTTTAATAAATCTCGACTTTTAAACCAAAAATCTTAAAAAATCTCGTGTTCTACTTCAAAATTTCGACTTTTTTTAAATGGATACTGAATCTCGACTTTGAAGTATATGTATGAATCTTAATTTTAAAAATAGAAATCTGAAAAAGTCCCAAATCTGGACTTTGTTATCGAGATTTCAATTAATATTGAATTAAAAGAGACAGATTTGAAATCAAAATTCTTATAGATGGGATGAAAAAAAATTCAAAAACGAAAAAATTGAGGGGTTTTAAATTTTAAATTACAATTTTCATTTTTTATTTATTCTTTTCAAAACATTTAATGAATGTTTATACAATATAAGCTCTTGAACATTTTGTATACATAAAGAAACGAATATTTATTGTATATTATTTAGCAAATATTACTTTTCAAATATAAACAATATTCATTAAATATATAATATAAATATTGTAAAGCAAATATTTAATAAACATTTATTTTAGATAACAAATATTTCAAAAATATATAATATTTATTTTATATAAAAAATTATTTACAAAATATTTGGTGCTATCAGGGTAGTGAGTAACATGTAAAAATATATCTTTATAGTAGAGCTAAAGGGATTATAATTATTTTTTTATTATTACTCTATTAGTTTAATATAATATCAATAAATTTAATGACACAGGTATAATAAATCAAATTTAAATTAAGCATTTCGAAATCTTTCAAGTCAATTTCGAAATTTTTACATTTAGATTTTATATCTCATTTACAACTTTTTCTGGACTCTGAAATTTTAAAACGGCAAAAACTGAAGTTTCCAGTTCCCATTAACAAATTTAATCAGTCAATGACATCAAAAAGTATATCAGTTTTTATTTAGTTGCTAGAATCATTAGTTATTAAGAAAAAATTCCCCAAAAAAGTAATATTGCAGGAATTGCTGTAGATCCACACAGAAAAAATATTCTCATTGAGCAGGGAAAATGAGTGGGACACAACATTTTTTATAATTATTTATATAACTACGCATCTCTTGTAATATAAAAAATTCATTACTTCAGACTTTACAAAATTTGAAAGTCAGTAGAAACAAAAAGACAAAACAAGGAAAACCTAGAAAAACATAAAATCGGGGAATAGCACAAATACCTCAAAATTATAAATGAAAAAAATTTTGCAATGCAAAAAATCGAAAGTATCTGTTGGTTTTGGTGAATTTTTGTATAGAGCAACTTGAGCCAAATTACACGATCGCAATAAAGATATTGATACGGAATTTTCTGATTTTTCTGACAACCTTGTATATTAGACTCCGTATCTTAAACCAATCCAATGGTTGATTCTAACCAATAGTTGAAAATTAAATTCAGACCAGAATGTTCGTCGTCGAGTGCGCGCGATTAACAATTTAAAAGTGTTAATTTAAATAGATTGAAATATTAAATTAACTATCTATATTGGTAACTAGTCGGTTATAGTTATGTATGTGGGTAATTAGAATGAAAAAAGCATGTAAGTCCAAACCTAGTTTTCATTATTGTTATTTGTTGAGTTTTGCTATCATTAAAATCGGTGGACATGGTGTGCGATCTACCGTTATAGCGCAGTAGACAAGGTCAGGGTGAAAGTTTGGAAATCGCAAATGAATAAACTATGATGATTGCATATTTTTAATTAAGGTTCTGTTTGTTTAAGCACAATTCCACTTTTTACTTTAATTATTAAACATATCTTATATTTATTAAAGTAGTAGTCGCAAAATACTATATTCTAAGTATTTGACTAAAATTTTAAAAAAATTTAAAGTTAAAGCACTTGGAACCTGAAAATTAAGTTTCCCTTTTTCAAAAAATATTCAAAGTTGTACTACATTTGTAGATAACAATTATTTTGTGAATATTGCTCTTATTAAACTTAAATTCTTCTTAAAACACTGTTTACACTTTCTATTGTCAAAAAGTTCATAAAAAATGACATAACATTGTGTACTCAAGGACATCTAGGGACAAATAAATAGTTTTTTTATAAATAAAGATTTTTTAATAAAATAATCTAACCCATATTATAACAAACTATTTAGAGAATTTCACTTTCCTCAGCTAGAAGAAAGTGATCAGTTTTTTACATTTTTTTTACCTACCTTATCTCAAACTCTTGAAGTCCACCTTTTAGTTTAGCGATTGTTTGTGCAACAAAGTGACAAGTTTTTTTTTGTCTGTGTGACATCAACCTTTGTGTGTTATTAGTTTATTAGCCTTCAAGAAAATTTTGTACCCCTGCATTTTACTAAAACATAATCACCTGTTTCGATGGAACCGGTTTGGAATCCTCTTCATGGTCAAAATCTATATCATCTGAACTATTGTTTTAACTACATCAGTATCACTATCATAGCTGGTATCAACAATTCCACGACCAACACATGCTTTTGATTTTTTTTATTTTATTTTGTTTGAAATTTAAAGACTTTAACCATTTCATTTAGTTAAAACCAGCGATTTTCCTTTTTTCGTGTGGTACCTGCTTTTCTCGCTTTAGCTTTGGAAAATGACCGAACCATCACTGGTTTTACTTTTATATTGGGAATAGAAATCGACGGTGTTTCTTATCTAAAATTTTCAATGAAGGAATGATGAGATTTTTAAAATAAAAACCGTGTAGATACTTATTCATGGTGTGATCGAAATTCTGATTCGTCAAAGATATTTTGAGACCAGATTTTTTAGGTATGTTGATTATGTTAATGGAGATCCAATCAATCAATCAAAAACAATTCAGCCTTTAAATTTTGATTCAGGTACACCTCTTTCACAGTTTTTTTTGAGCATACCAGGGCAATTTATGAACTTTTCTCCAATATATAAGAGTTTTCCTATCTGTTCATTTTGAGAGGTTGTCGGTGATCGTACTGTTGACAATGACAAAGAACGGTTTAGGTTGTATAAACCTGGAGAATATAGGCTTTTTCATTGTTATCTATTTCGATGACTTCTGCTTTAACCACACTATTATATTTTGAGGGCTACAAAAAGAATCAGAGTTTGAATACACTTCCAAAATGTTTAGAATCAATCCGGTTGAATCACACTACTTTAAGAGAAACTAGTGTATCTAAGAATATTTTTTATTGCAAATAGATGATTAGTAAGCTCTTTCATTGTTAGTTCGATCAGGAGGAGTAAAAACGGATAGAAAAAATCTCTTCTGATCACAAAGAATATTTATATGGTGTATTGGTAACAAATAATTTAAGTATATGATACCTTGTATCTTTCTATAACCCATCCATTAGTATTGTCAAACCTAAGTAAAAGAGGAGATAACGCGATATAAAAAACATGTTCTGATCTCCAAGAATATTTATATGGTGTATGGGTAGAAGAGAATTAAAATCGAATAAATAATCTGGTGTTAAATTATAAAAACGTTTGCTTCTTCAGCAAATAAAATTCGATTGTAAAATCTGGTTGTTAATTGAGCTAAGGGTTGTTGATTTCGTGCTTTTATGACATAATGGTAATACAGAAAAAATACATAATTACCTCTATATAAGTGCCTGTAATCCACAAAATTTCATGTTTCTAAATTAACTCGGATTTGAGGAAAAAAATAAATACTCCATTTTAATCCCATTCTTTCGGGAGTTATGTTTCCTTAGGGATTGGGATGAGAACATTTTTTTATAGGAAAGACCCTTCATCATTTTTAACGAGAAATCTCCTAATGAATTATTTTGAATGAATTTAGAAATACCCTATATGTTACAGTTTCCCCACCAAGTAATATATTGTTAAAATTGTGTTGTTCTTTTCTACAAAAACCAATCTCGACTTATTTTTCCAAGCAGGACATGGATTTTAAAGAATATTAAATCTAATTTGTTCATTCATAAATATATTATTACATCTTTAGGTTCACTAGGGTGCTCACCTAATCTGGAGTCGGACCTGTACGTACAAATTACAGAAAATTAAAGATTTTAGAACTTATGCAACCCATATTACGTGGGAGTAAGTAGGAAGGAAAACTGAAATTTATTGCTTAATTTTTAAAATATTTGTTTTTGTTGAGAAAAATATTAATCATTTTTAAAAAATTGACCTTAGTTAGCTTTGACGGAATTTAAAAAAAATTAAATTTACAAAAATATTTAGGTTGGTACTTGTACTTTTTTGAATTGGTATCGATTATTTTTGACAATTGACCATTTTAGAATTGAGACATAACAAGTATAACTTGACAATTTAAAAAATAATTATTATTGACTAATTAATTTATTATTGAAATAAAAACATCGTCTGACTTTTGGTGATATAATGGCTCACGATACACCAGATCCAAACAAATCAAAAAAACCGTCTGGTAAGTCAAGAGAATGAAATTCTAATCCAGACTGTATTTTACACCCATTTATTGATTTAAAAACTTTAACGTCTTTATTATTTATAGTACAATATGATTATACATAGGATTATGTAAAACTAGCATCTAAATAGGTCAACTTATATTTAATTAAACACCTAATTATTTTTCAAACACAATACTTAAGAGTATCACTACATACAAATTTTCAATTGCATTATTTTAAACGGTATGAATTATTTATGAACCTTTAATACTAATAAAATTCCTTCAAAATATATTTTTATTTATTTCAGATAGTGCCTTCAAGCAGCAGCGACTACCAGCATGGCAACCAATTCTCACAGCAGGGACTGTACTGCCCTCATTCTTTATCATAGGAATAGCTTTTATTCCTGTTGGAATTGGCTTGCTTTATTTCTCAGATGAAGTTAAAGAACAAACAATTGATTACACAAATTGTAATAAAACTGTGGGTTATCCAGGAAACTGGCAGGAAACCAATGAACGGTGCGCTTCTGTAATTAAAAATAATAGTTCTGAAGAATGCATTTGTAGGATTCGTTTCAATCTTACGGATTTTGAGGTGACTTTTTTCAGTAATATTCTCTGGGTTTGTTAATAATCTTACAAAAGAATAATGCTTTACAGTTATTGGTTTCTTCAAATTTGTCATAAACCTTCAGTATTTAGGTTCAATAATAAACGAATTTATGTACACGGTATCCCATAATATGTGGGCTACCCCTCTGATTCTGATAAAAGCCATAAAAACAACATGACGTATAGTAAGTATATGCACATTTTTTCCTAAGGCCCGCCTATAGAGATATGGGTCCCTAAAGAAGGTACCTAGAAATCATTATTTTTTAAATAATATGCTAGGCTATTTAAAATACATCCTTCTAAATATATTTAGCTCATTCAGTTTGTCAGGGAAGCATTACCTTTAACAATAACATTAATTTTTTTACACACTGTAGGACAATATCAACAAAATGAACCCCATAAAATTTCCATTGTTTTTATTTCCACAGTTGTGGCTGCTTTTGTTAAACTTTCTTAAAATTGGACAGACGAAAATGATCATGTTTCTATTGATATGCAACATCAACATATGTTTGAACTCATCAACATGTGGGCCAGAATTATTAAGCAACATTTAATTGAAACATTTGTATTGCCAAGAAGGTTAATTTGAGAACTTTATTTAAAATTTATTCAAAACAATTTCTAAGAACTTTTAGGAGATCTACCTCTAATAATAATAATAATAATAATTATAATAATAAAAGGTCTTTATTTGCACACATAAAATTGGATGTACATTCGGCTTGGGCGAGATAATGCCATAGGCTACTCTTATACCTAACCCTTACACTGTATGTTACAAATAATTCGTGTTTATAAATAATTCTATAAAAGTAAACAACAAAAAAACAATGATGAAGGTGCCGTGTATTCTGTTGTTACCTTTACTTTTTTTAATTTAAGATTTAACCTTTAACTGTTGAAAAATATTGTTGTATTGTTGTATCATTGTCATACAGGCTGATTACAAAAATAACAGTATTGTATCTGGCAAATTAAATAAACTAAATATGTTTAAAAGGATCTGTTTTAATCAGAAAAAAATTCTAGGTATTTGTTATGTTGTTTTTATTTGTTCTATCTAAATCTAAATTATTGTCCACATATTCCTGCGCACTCTTTATATGAAAGTTTCATATAAATCTGAAAATAGCTGTGGGCACAATAAAAATAAAATAAATAAAATAATAAATAATTTAAACATTTAATATTAAATTATGTTTTTAGGGCAAAGTCTATATGTATTATGGTTTAAGCAATTACTACCAAAATCATAGAAGATATGTTAAATCGAGAGATGATAATCAATTATTAGGAAATTTAAAAGAAAACCCATCATCTGATTGTGTTCCATTTGCTTATGACACTTTGTCTAATAATTCAAGAATGCCAATAGCTCCTTGTGGAGCTATTGCTAACTCTATGTTTAATGGTAAATATTAATTTTTTATACATCCTGTCCCAAATGAAAATTCTTGAAAAAAACGCAAAAATCCATTGATTAGTAATGTCAAATTGCCATTTTTTAAGCTGATTTTTATTTTTTTGTAAACTATAAATTTTGTACTTTTCTTTTAGAACACAATGTATAAATTTACAGCGGACCTTTTTTTAATACTTACACAAAGTATTTGATCATTTTTTAAGGCCGCAGTTACACTGTATTTCAGCCTATAAGAATTTAAAATTAATTAAAATTAAGCAACTAAAAGCAAACAATCATAAAAAGATGTTGCAAAGTAACAATGTTTTGATTAGATTTATATTAAAACAACTGATTATTTTGATAAAAAGTATCTTAAACTAATCGTTGATAAAACATATTAATACATCTGTTGTATAAAAGAGTTGTTAAATATAACCTCTACCATTTTTAGTTACTATATGAGAACTGTAGCCTTAATTCTATGTATATGGTGAAAAACTAATAAAAAGCAAATCAAATATTTTTTTAATCTAATTATATTTTCATATTTATAGACAAACTAGAGTTACAAATGATGGAAAATGAAAAAACAATCGATGTACCTTTACTTAACACTGGAATTGCTTGGGATTCTGACAAAAAAATTAAATTCCGTAACCCGTCAGGAAATGACTTAAAAATAGCCTTTGAGAGATATGCCAAACCTAAAGCTTGGAAGGTTAACATTTGGGAACTCGATCCATCAAATGACGAGAATAACGGTTTTCAAAATGAAGATTTTATTGTATGGATGCGCACCGCAGCGTTACCTACCTTTAGGAAATTATATCGAAGGGTTGATCATAGTGCAGAAGGATTTGCTAAAGGTTTAAGGAGTGGATTGTATATTTTGACTGTTCATTATAGTAAGCAACTATTTTTATCGACATTTAATTCAAATTTTCCGAAAACCTGTGCTAGACCGCAGTCAACGTCAGGCGTAAAAGCATAACTTGTCAAAATATATGAACAATATTGCCAGATTATAGATTTGTATATTTCTAGTGTACAGGCGTAATCTACTGACTAATTTTTTTCAGTATTTAAAATGTTTTGCTGTTAAACGGTTGCACTCAACTTTAAATTTAAAAAATCTGTATGAAGGGGGGTCATATTCCTTTTTTTCATTTTCTCCGGTACTTAAAATATTTAAAAAAAAGATACGTCCCCCTTTTGGTGTAAAAATATGTATCTCTCAGTTTTTGAATTATCTCATTATCTCAATCAGTTTTCGAAATATTTGGAATTTACTGTTTCATGCGGTATTAAGTATTAAAATTATTCTGAAAATATTATTAGAATTAACAATTCAAATTATGATTTCAGATTATGATGTGAGTACATTCAATGGTTCAAAAAGAATGATACTAAGTACTACATCTTTACTAGGAGGAAAAAATCCTTTCCTTGGGATTGCTTATATTGTTGTTGGATGTGTTTGCCTTCTATTAGGTATAGCTTTATTATTTATCCACATCAAATGCGGTAAAAGGTAAGAAAATTATTGTTATGGTTAATAATAATTAAAAATCTAATAATTTTATCTTTTATTTAGTACTAGTGAAATGATAAATGTCAACCCCAGGACACCTTATCAATAAGAAATGGAAAGAGTAAAAGCGGTTTATTGTTTGTTACCTTTTTTAGTGATATGTATTTTTTATTAAAGAATAAAAAAAATTAATTTCTTGAAACCGTTTTGTAAACTAACAATTATTTATAAATTTCTTATGTGGTAATTTTGTAACATTCATGCTAGATTTAGATATGAATATTTTATACGAGGTTTGATTTTTATATATTAAAAAATTAATATAAAATGAATGAGTTAAGTATCCTCAAATTGACATTGCACAAGTAATCTTAGAAATTAATAATCGGAACGTTCAATAAAATGCAAAAATTCAACTAAATAGCTTCAAAACTTCGAAATGATCTATTATTTCTTGTTGGAACAAAAAAGAATACCTATCTTTTGCAAAATTACCATTAGCTTTAAAAATTTTCACTACTTTTACCTTTCATTTAATTCTAAGGCAGCATTCTATAAAATATCAGGATTTCCAGGTTATAATGAAAAATTAAATTAAATAATGCATTTATAGAATAGATGACACAAAGTGGCCTTCAATGTTAGTCTAGTTTTATAAGGAAGAATAACTTAATATCATTTATTTTTCTTTTTCTAAAAAATATTAAATACATTTTTTAGTAGTTTATGAAAAATTGTCCATAAAAACTTAAATGTTTATTGTGTTTATCAAGTAACCTCCGTTACTTAATAAAATATTTTTTTATGACCCTTAAATTTTATTTGTCAACTAAATGATATAATGAAGTTCATTATGATACAGATATTTATGATGGCATATTATGCAATTTCTATTTTTTTAAGGATCAGTTTTGAAATATATTAGTATTTAATTCAAAGAGATCTAAATTTCATGTTTTCATTTTATATAAAACTTTAAGATGATGTCCTCTTTGAGAATGTTAAAATTTAATATCTTTGGATTGGTTTCGCTTTTTAATGCAAGTCATTAAGGATATCCGATTAACGGTTTTTTAATATTTTACTTTAGACGCTAGTGCTCTAACTTAATTTCACACACCGTAAAGAGTATGTAAAGTGGTAGTAGAAAAATATATTTTCATCTAATTTTAGTATATTGATGTAAAAATTGAAAAACATCTGGAACTATTCATGTAGACATTTTAACAAACACAATTCAACCACGTTGTAAATTAAAATTAGGTCTAAATGCATTAAAAAGCATTTGTTTTCTTTTGATTAAATTGTAATGAAATGGAAAATTCTTTTTGATGTGTTTGAAAAAATTAATTCGTTGAAACCAGGAATTATTTACTACTTACAATTCATAGATATTACATAACCTTGGATAGATATATTTATTATTCATAAGATTAATTAAAAGCCATACTAGTGTCTTGTTAAGGAAAATTTTCAAATTAGTTTTGTTTATATTGTATGAAGAAAAACTGCCATTAACGCGCTATGAAAATTTTCACAATCTATGGAGTTGACTTTGACTTCCTTACAACTAATAATTTGTATAAGATCGACAAAAAAATATGTATAGACAAAGTTCCTTCAAATGCTTTGTTATTGAGATATAAAGGGTAAATAACAAAGAGTGGGACACAAAGTAAATGCGAGATTTTAGGTCACAAAATATGAAAACATTGTTTTTTTTTGCATTTTATTAAGGTCCAAAATTAGTATAGTCCCAAAGCGTTAAATTCGATGAGAAAATGTCTGTTATTTTGTTTAGTTAAATCTTCATAATTTTTGTCCCATTTCTTTGTGACTAGGTCCGTTTTTTAAAAAAATTAAGTTTGCAAATTTGCGAAAAATTTTCTGAAACGTTTATCCTCAATTTCACAATCACGGTCACACTTCAAGTACATTACACATAATTTAGACCTTTGTATTTTTACCGATATATTTTGGTTTTCTCTCTCCCTTAAAATATTAGTCTTTATTAAAATTTCCATAAAAATTCTCAGTTTTCGTGTGTATAAATAAAAATTCAATAACATGGTAATAAACTAAAAAAGCATGTTATTTATGATTAATAATAACAGTATATGTATTATCATATTATATTTCAATTGTATCTTAAAGAAAAATATTTTAAAATAGTTTTAATAAAAAACTTCATTGATTGTGGTAATGTTTTTACACAGATATTTTTTCTTGTCATACATACTCATGCTGTGAGTAATACAGAATGTCCCAGCCGATTTTTACTCATTTTGAAAGTAAATTCTGCCTGCCTGAACAAATTAATTTAGAAGCGTGCGGTTTGTGCCATGGCGTAAACTTCATACTTTTAAAAAAATGTAACCAGTTTTAAATTTTTTACAACTCTAAAGAATTTTTCATTTGTAAAATAAAGGAATTTTTTGAATGGAATATCTGTTATATTTTTACATCATGTGGAAGGGCAATTATTCTGTTTTTCAAAAATCAACAAAGATATTCCAGTTTTTATAGAGCTATAATCATTTTATAAAAAGTATGTAACATTTTTGTTGAATATTATCAAACGTGTCAAGGAAGGTAATTATATTTTTATTATCTTGAAACATTTTAATTTAACTTTTTGACAAATTCAACATACTTTTGTTAAATTGTTACATTTTGAACAGGTTTTACAATAACAGGAATGCCTTCGTTAATTTTGAAGATTAAAGTAAAATTATATATTTCTGACAAACAGAAGAATCGTTCTTTTAATTGTAAATATTTTTGAATATTCTATACAAATTGGAAAATTTTTAAATTAATTAAAAAGATAATTGAAAAATTTATTTAGTATACAAATACAAAATGCATGGGTATATTTAACAGGGAATAAGTTCTGTATATGTATTAAAAAATTATTGTAGGTTTTAAATAGATATCTGGTATAATATTTATTTCTAGTCGTGATTTATGAATATGTTTTTTTTTGTAAAGAAATTTAAATAGTGTAATTTATGGGCTATAGGTTACATAAACAGTGCCCAATATAGGTTCTACCCAATATTTTTGCTAAAGCACATGTAACGTACTTTTTTTCCAACTATTTATTTTCTTTATATAAAGTCAAGTTTAGACTTATGATAGCGTCACAAGCACCTTACATAATATAAAGCATGGTGAGACACGACTAAATTCATATAAAAGCAAATCTTTTGGATTATATGTGGCAGAATGCACATGGCCATAATCTTCAGCTTCTGGCCCTTCTTTTGAACTTTGCTATGCATCATGTAAGGTTCTTGTGTAATTAAGATGTTCACTAATTTTGTATTTTATGATTGTGATTCTAGTAATAAAATGTTTTTGTTGTATATATTTTGTATATTTTATTAAAAAGAATTATTAAAGGTTACAATGCTTATTATTGTTGTTTCAATTACATTTTAAAATATAATGGAAAATAGTTGTGCTTATAAAGTCAGACCTATATAACATTTGTTGATATATTACGTAAGTGGATCAAGATAAACAGAAACTTCATCTTCTCTTTAAAACTTGCAGGTTGTTTTATTGGACAATATTACTTAAAATACTATTAAATGCAATTTGAGCAAAATGTGGACAGTATTTTATAATAAAAATGGTGAAATCAATTGAAGACTTTGGTACAGGACGGGGTTAACTCTGGTTTTAGAAGTTTTGAGATATAACGATGTTTGCGTCAACGGCTGGAACTTTTTGATGGAAAAATCAGTTAGTGGGGATATGTTTTCTGGTAACTAAAGCCTCAAATTAGAAAAGATATTGTTTTATGATTTATATTATTTAAAAAAAACGAGTTAACCCCTTCTTGTATTAAGTTCTTGAATTGAAATAAGTAAACCTTACAAAAAACATTTGACATAATATATTTATATATATATATGAGGCAAATGTATGAAATAATTTTAACTGACATGTTTTAGGATTAAATTTATTGTTTCTTTCAATTCTTACTTTATTCATAATAAATATGGAAAGATAAATAATACTTCTCTTGAATTTCTACAGTCTTCCAAAGCGTTTTAATATGTATTCAAGTATTTAAAAAAAAATATTTCTGCCTTGGAAGACTGTGGAAATTTCAGATAAGTATTATTTATCTTTCCATATTTATGTTTTAGGATATTTGTCAAATGTCTATTTTTCAAGTAATGAATTTATTCAACATTTGCATCATATTGTATACATAAATTTAACAGTGTTTGTAATCATTGTTTTGACAATTCTATAATCTAAAAATATTTTATTATTTTATTATCTAAAAATTTCGACCTGCATTCATCAATTTTTCCCTCTTATAACAGTTATCGATAAATACGGAATTTTTCAGTTTTATTAAATGTTAATTACGATATTTGGCTTATATATTCTTAGTTTACAAATGTTTCGGTAAATTGTGGTTTAAAATTGGTATTTTAAATAAATTACTTTATAAATTTTGTTTTTTCGGAATGTAGATTTTAAATTACATGTGTTTGTAAACTGATATTTTTGTAAATGAAATTTTTGTTTATCAATTCTATTTTTTAAACAATGCCTTAAATAACAAAAAATCAAATTACCTCGCAAAAAACATATTTTTTAAACTTGATTGTTTCACTTTAAATTTAATATTCAATAATTATTAAAATTAAAAATTAATTTGATGTCAAATTTGTACTATACATATGTGCAGTTTATTTTTTTGCCGAAATCAATATTTAAAGAATTTATTTATTTAAATAGGTATTCCTAATTTACATTTCAGATATATATAAAATATACACAAACGTCATAGTAAAATTAATTAATTAAAAAAAATGAATTAAAATACAACTCAGATGAAGAGTAATACTAAAGCAACCCCAGCCGAATCATGCTCACATCGAAGCCAGATAATTTCGTAATTTACTCTTAAAAATAAATAGGCTTTTAATATTTTTGATATCAATTGGCAGCTTATCGAAATCTTGAATTCCCTGCAGAAACAACGTTATTGTTGACATTTTATACACGGCTCTGTTTACATGAAAATCATTCAGGTTTCTAGTATTATATTCATGGACTTCTCTTTTGTTACTTATAATTTGCTTAAGGTAATTAAGTAATAAATTCTCAGGTATAGTTTGAAAATAAATAATATGATCATGTACAGTAATCGTGTATTTACAGAATACCAGTTCAGTTTTTACAGCATAATTTGTATTGGTGTACATCTACTACAATGACGTATAATTCTCATACCTCGATTTTGGAATTTCTGTAACATTTGCCTATGACCAAATATAATAGCACAGTAATCAAAAATAAGGCTGAATAATTGACTGAATTACAATTATTTGACTGAAAAATGATAATGATGACGATATTCTAGAAAAAAAATATAATTTCTTTGAAATTTTCTTACATACATAATTACAGTGTACATTAATGTCAACATGCTCATTGATAATAAAACCTAAATATTTAAATTCCTTCACCAACTGAACAGCTTTTCCATGAATTTATATTTCTACAACATTGTTAATTTGTTTTATCCTGAACTTAATACTTATTATTTTGTTTTTGTGACATTAATCTTTAGTTTGTTATCAGCGAGAAAGCCTTCGATACGTTCTAAAACACAGTTAATGCGTTTCACTGTCTTCTGAAGGCAATCAAAGTATTAATTGAACTAAATTGGTTTACACACGATGCATCAGTTACTTAGGAACAATTTTACTTATTTTTAAGTCATTAGGAAACTTTTCAAAAAGATCCTGAAACAGTTCAGTATTTAATTCAAAATTACCATACAAGGTATCCCAGTAAATCCTCCTGGATATTTGACTTTTATTAAAAACATAAATATTTAGTAATTTCTATAATATTTATCCTGGGAGTTTCTATTTCTATTATTTATTATGACCCCAGTTTTAGTTATTTTCTCTAATTGTAATTTTTTAATTTAGTTGACTAGGCATTAATGATGTCAAAAATTAGCTTTTCTGCTTCATCTTCTTCATTATTTTCTAACTTGTCGATATTTTCTGAAGCACTACTTGTATTCCGAGGATTATCAATATTTATTGGATTTTTATCAGTCTGAAGGTTCATACAATTTGTTTCTAAGCTACAATCTGTGTCAGACTTTATTTCTTCAGAAAAACTTAGTTCTTTAGAAGTTGTTTCACATTTTTCGTTATCAACAAATAAAAATTGAAAAATATCTTCGTTTGAATCAATTCTGGATTTACCAGCATCTGTTGAAATGGTCAATGAAGATGATGCTACAAAACTTTCATTAGAATCATTACCTTCTATAATTTTTGGTATTTTAAAACTGTCTCTAGGAGGAGAATTTAAAATTTCAGAGAATTCTTCTCTACTCTTTTTATTTTTTTTATTATATCGTATTTTATTGGTTTCAAACAATTTAGGAGTCGTGGCTTCATCTTCCAAATCAATTTTAAACTCTTCTAAATGTTCTTCAATAAGATCCATCATTTCTTTATTAGTATTAGGATCATCATGTTTAACACATATTTCTATTTGTTTTGGTTTTAAAAATCTTATTAAGGCCACACCTTCTTCATAGGATGCATGTGTAGAGTAACATACATAGTGAACACCAGAATCATATTCTGACATACCCTCTGTAAGATCTTCTTGAGTCCAGCGAAAGGCAGAAACCTATAAAATAAAACTTTATATCTGAATATATTAAACTGAAAAAGTTCTATAATTGAATATATGCAGAGGGTGATTAATTAATATTGCACGAAAATTTAAGATGAGAATCCTTGGGTTGTGAATATAATTTTTTATTAATATCAACTCTTACAGGACCTGTAACAGGAATAATTTAATGCTTTATCCAAAAAATAGAAAAAGATGCAAAAAATCCACTGAATACTACTTTCTTATGCAAAAAACTAACTGGCTAACATATGCTGTTAATGGTTAAAGTTCATAGGAGAGGATGAAAGAATAGTAAGAATAATACTGATGACTATTAAAAAGTATCTACTATGTTAACTCTGATTTATTTCAAAAGAAAAATCTCACCTTTATATATTTGATATCAGCATCTGGGATGTATTGTATACATGTTTCTTTAAAACCATAACAATGGGAATGTATTTGAGTTTTCCTACCATCAAGAGTTACAGACTTATCCATTTCTGGTATTAAAGAATAAAATCTAAAGGCATCTTCCCCTACATGAATTTGCATGTTGATTTTGTTAAATATTTCATTAAAAACATATTCATATCCATATTTTGCACTGGTTACGAGATTGATGTAAAATGATTTACCCTTGTTTATCCATTCAAAGATTATATTTATTAATTCTTGTAGACTTTCTTCTCTTTTAGGAAAACGTAAGTATTTTTTCAAGAAAAAAGTAGTATCTAGATAAATTTTATCTATAATTTTTACTTTATTAAAATTGTCATAAAAAATTTTAAACTTTGTTATATCATTTTTTCTAATCCTATAGTCTCCAGTATATAAAATTCTTTTGTCAGTTTCAAAAAGAAACATAACTGAACCAGGACAATGACCAGCTGGTATTAATGTTACCGATAATTCAATCGTTTTCAAGGCAATTGTAATTGGAATATTTACAACCAATTCCTTTAAATTATTTTTAATATCAGGATACATCCTTTTAAGAATTGTACAAGAAATTTGTGAAGCATACAAGTATTTATTATTTTTTACTAAATGTTCTTGAAAGCATCTCATTCTTAATCCTACCATATGATCTGTGTGACAATGAGACAAAAAATATGCCTCGGATTCAAAATTTTCTCCATCGAATCGATCAACGCTGACGTTAGGGATTTCTTGAATTTTCCCGCCGAAAGTGCTCATCCTGCCGTTTAAATTTGCCGCGCAATTTACCGGAAGTGGGCATTTGTTTTGGCGGTCGTTGAGAAGTTGTAGGTTATTTATCCGCTAACCTATTTTCGTCAAAAAATTCACAACTAAAAAATATGCATTAGTTATTGTGAGGCTCCTGTCGCGAGTTTTAGAAAATAATTAGTTTCTAACTACAAACCTTTCGGTATATATCCTTATTGCGTAAATTCGTGAAAATTTAACGAGGGTTCCCGTCGAACAGCGGCCATTTGCCACCAGCGAAGTGAAGGACGACGTTAGTTTTTCACAAAGCTTGGTTAGGTTGTCACAATCAAGGAATTATTTACATGTAAGTGTTGATTTCGTATTATAAATGAAAAACGAGAATGTATTATTCACTTTTTATGAGAAATAAATACCCAGAGTCGCGTTGTTTTCATAAATATTTGTTGTGATGTAATTATACGTTTCCTTTCTTACTATGTAATGGAGGTTTGAGGTGCGTAACATCTACTAAAATTAAAATACTGCGTTTTACGTTTTAGTGAGTCATCAGGATTTGCAAAAAAATTATATTTTGGCTTATGGTGTTTTTGTTTACATTTTTGAAAATTTGTAAACTTTGCTAACCTCAATTTTAGCATAACCTCACTTGTCAAAATATCGATAACCTAAAATGTTGGGTTGTGTCCATTTTTGTTAATGCATAGTAATAAATGATTAAGCTGTTATTGTTTGTAAAATTAATTAACATAATCCTTAACGATGAGGTCAAAAATTTTCAGGGTGTGTACGTTTATTTTTCATTAAAAATATTAAAGCTTGCCATTGGTCTGTTGTAAATAGTATATTTTTTTTAAATTGTGCTATTTTTAGCTTCTACCGGTTTTGTATGCATGCTTAGGGATTTGGATTAAAATATTTTAAAGGTATAGGTTCTGTGTAGATATTTAGAATCTCTTAAAATAAAAATGTTGTACATATTTCTTTGTTCTCATTTATTGATTTATTTTTCTGATTTTTTTTATTTTATGCTTTCATCAATAAACATAATCTGCATACATTTTCTGTAAATATTTATAAAATATATCTTGATAAGACATAAGTGTAGATTCAGAAAAAACACTTACAGTTAGATAATAAACGCAAATTGTTAAATGTATATATACAAATTTGAAACGATTGATTCATTTATTCAATGCTTTCATTCAAAATATAATCACTTTTATATTTTTATATATGTAAACTGCTTATGGAATAAATTTATTTTTAGTGTTATTTTGTCATTGTATATATAGACCAAGAACTAGCGCCTGCCAAACATACTTAAAGTATAAAAACTGAAATTTTTATATAGTATTTAAATCTTCATTTGCATTTTTGTCATTGTCATCTTCATTATTCTCATCATCTTCCTAGCCATGTAATTGATCGCTTTCTGATATTTCTGTATAAAATAAACAAGATTATTAGATTCCTAGCAGCTATTTGATTATTGACCATGTTACATTATCCATCCATCATTTTCCTGGTTGTATATTAATCATAGTTTGATAATATAAAACAAATACAGTGGGACCGCATAAAATTCATAAAATATCAATTGTTTTAATTTTACCAAAAAAAAACCAAAATCTCGTTTCTTAATAATGTCAAATTGCTAATTTTTAATTTTTATTAATTATATTTCAAGAATAAATTATTTTATCATTATAGAAATAAAATTTAATGGTGTAATATTATAAACATCTTTTCTCCAACAATTTTCAATAAATTAAAAAGTAGTAGTATTTGATTTTCTAAGATCTGATTTTTTGTATAGTAAATCATTTTTTTGCTCTTTTGGTGATTTTATTTAGTTGATTTTTAATTTATTGCAAAAATTCCAAAATTAATTCTTAATGGATATTTAACACTAAAAATTACTTTAAACTTTTCTATTAGCTGGTAGCAAGTAGTGAATTCATTGCATTTTTCTTTGAGATTGATTCAATATTTTAGAATTTCCAAAACGGTACATTTTAGTGAAAAAAAAGAAGATATTGATGACGCGGTAATAAAATTTGTAGCAAATTTTAATGGAAAATATCCAAATCATAAATCAATAAAAAATTTAATGAAAATGGAAGTGAAAAGTTAACCTTAAGTGAAACTAACAAACAGAATGTTGATATTCATTAACAATACTTATTTTTTATCGTTTTGTTACAATTAATTTTACAAAGTCAATACATTACATTAAGTATTGCCGATAGATTTGTGATAAAAGATTTAAATATTATGATCTCATGTTGAATTTGTTACAAAGAGAGTATGATTTAAAAAATCGTATTTTGTTTATGGACGAGTCTACATTTTATTTGAATGGAAACTTAAAAAAAAATCACAATTGTGGAATACCGAAAATCCACAGTGGGTATAAGAGGGCCATATACAATGACCGCAAGAGTAAATTTTTCAAATATGTGACACGCTGCTCAATTTTACCTTTCATATAAGAAATTTTCACAAAAGTGTATTTTCTTGTTGAGTTTTCTCTAAAGCAGAGTTTATGTTACTAGACCAAATAAGTACAATAAACGGGTTATGCTAATGTATATAAAACAAAATAATTCACTAATTGACGCGTTATTGCAATTTTTCAAAAACTTAAAACTAGATATATTATGCTGTTCTTGTGGATCATAGTGTATATTTTACTATAATAAATTATTTTTGTAGTTTATTCACAAATCATGCTTCAACCTGCCTAGTAAAAGATGGAAGAATCTTTTGGTTTAACATGGGAGGATTCAACCACAGTTGTTCAGACCGAAGAAGTTAACTGTGGTATCGGAAATGAAATCTTCCCATCGGAAAGCCATGAATTTGTGCAAGAAGAAACTGTCACTGAGGAAGTGATAGAAGATAAAGCTCATGAAGAAGTTATTGAATTACAAGAACATGTCAATGTTCCTGACATACAAGAAACACAGGTAGCTTATTTAGATCCAATAATAAATGTAATAATTGTTTCTTTCTATTAAACTTAATATTTTTAGGAGGTGCAAGGAAATGTAGATATGGAGCGTATTATGTACCTCTCAGGTGGTAACGTCCTTGTTGTTAACCAACAATCGTCAGATCCGTCATTCCAAGAACTAGATGAATGTCAAGTATCTGAAGAAATTATTACAGGAGGATGGGGGGACAGTTGTGCGGAAGAAATTGGTATGTAGCTCTTTGAATGAATTATGTATATATGTTCCTAAGTATTTTCTTAAATACATTTTTTATTTAAGCTCTGTTTCCATTTTATATATTTTATCATTATCATTTTAGTTGTGGGATCAGAAGAAGCTGTAGGTACAGAGGAAAATAGCCAAGAAGATTTTGATATACCGTTACCAACTGATCAGGATGAATATACAGCCGCCAGGCCATATCCGTGCGATTTTTGCAGTCGTCGGTTCAGGAAAAAGGCAAATCTTATGAACCACATGGTCGCACATCAGACAGATAGGCCACATGGTTGTAATTTATGCGGCGTGCGGTATATAAGAAAATGTGATTTGATGAATCATCTGAAGGTAAGATATTAAAAAAAATTTTATATGTTGATATTTTGTTAAATATGTTCTAAAACTCTATTGGTGAATCGTCAATTACATAATTTTAGTCGTTTTATCAGTAATTCAATATGTAATTAAATTGAACTAATACTATAAAATACGTGGCTAAATTATTTAAAAAATATAGTATCGTAACTGTGTCTAATTCAATTTTTTTTTTAATTTTAAATATTTTTGGAAACTTTAATTGCGTCGTTTGTTGTTAAGTCACAAGAAAAGATTGTTGTAAGGGGACTAACCTAAAATAAAAAGAAAATAAATCACTTTCAAAAGTACCATTAAAAAAGTAATATTTTAAGTATAAAGCTCTATTTATTAATTCTAATTAATCATTTATACTTAATGAGCCTGATTGTTTATGATAGTTTATTCATTGTGTTGTAAATCGTTATGAAAATTATTTCACAATTTATTTGAACAAGAGTTAGGATGCATAGTAAAACATAAAACATAATTAATTCTCGTTAACATTAGACCATATTTAAATGTCAGACAATAGTGGCCATTCAACTATGCCATTAAAGATCTTGATTATTTCATTAAGCTCAATATAAACATTTTCAATTCTATGTAATGTTTGAATTCTAAAAAATACCTTGCTTCTTATAATTTAAGATATATCAAAACTTCGGCCTTAATATACACAAACCTTTTGGTTCACTTTATTGAACCGAAAATTGCTAATATCAATATCTTATTAATAATAATGATTTTAAAAACGGCTCTAACTTAATTATAACATCTGCGCTTTTACTTTATGGACCACGTAATTTTTTCAATTATATTTTAATATCTTGCAATTAAGTATTTATAAAACTTCATACAAAAATGAGTGTTTCAAATGATATAATAGCTTAATGGTTTTTTAAATGATATAGTTTTGGCGCTAAAGAATTGTGTACAGGGCGGTGAAAATGAACTAAAACAAACAATATTTAATAATAATAAATAAATTGACCTTGAATTTGAGTGTTAGGAGTTTTTAAATTATAGTTACATAAATTAACTGCTTCATTAAATTATTTCAAGCCATTGAGATAAAATATTTATTGTGCTCCATATATCAATAAATTAATATTTCCAGTCTTTCAGATAACGGCATAAAATGTTTCGTTTCATTTTTTTAGTTAACGTTAAATAAGAAGGTAGCTAATTTATTCATGTAATTTTTATGCAGTTTATTAGCGCAAAAATTCCGACTTGTACATATACATAGATTATATACAGTGACATTAGACAAACACTACAAAAATTAAAAGACATATCCTCAGCTCCATGTTTTTGGATTTCACATTTCAGTTCTTCTTCGACTTTTGCTAGTTTTTTAAACAGTTTATTTCCAGATTTTCGCTTCAAACAGGCATAGGAAAGGTTTGCAAGGGCGAAAGTACGAAATCCTACAGTCTTGATCGCTACGTCTCAAGTTTTTAAAAATGTAAAAAAGTTGTAAAAAGAATATATGTTGTAATTTAAGTTCTTTTGTTTTAAAATTATAAAAAGGCATTAATGTGAATCTATTGAGAGTTAATGTATTCAACTTTAGTAACGAAAAATGTTTTTTTACAGGATACATATTGTTTGACTTCTTACATTTAATTATTAATACAGTTTCAATGTCGAAATATATAAATGTTTACTAATTTTGACTGTAATTTCCTTAACTTTTACTAATTTAGGAGTTGATGAAGACATATTTTATACCAAATTCTTATTATATATTTTTTTGTTTGAAGTCGTTTTCTAAAAATCTTTAAAGATAATTCTTTTAATATACATATGATATTAATTGGAAATTGGAGTTAGTCATTGTAACTACACATTTCATTGTGCATTTAGTAGATTATTTTAATTGAAACGTTATATATAATTAAATCCATTACCGAAAATAAATAAGCAAATTGTCTTTGTAAACATTTTTATTACATAAAGAATATTCATATTTTAGATAATAGAGAATTATATTAATTTATTACTAAAGCTGCAGAGGCATAACTTACAGAAGTATCACGCTTATTGCGACATTGGTCAGACTGACGGTAGTTTAAAAAGCGTAGAGTAGCCTCACTGATAATACCATTTCCAAGCAGGTCTTGTATTGCCTAATTAAAACAATATAGCAAATATTAACCAAAATGTAATTGCTAATGCACTACTAAATGTCAATCTAGTTATTATTCTGTACCTGTAGCAGGATTTGTATGGCATGTCTTCCACAAATATTGTTTTTATAAGTTTCTAAATAGTTTGTAAACTCTGTGGGATTGAGATTTTCGATAATTATCATTCCCTGGAATAGCAAATAGTATTGGTCAAATGAAATAACAGTAACACCATTAACCTAATACCATTCTGTCTAAATTTTCAATCGATTGGTATATTTCACCTTGAGAAGGATCATAATATGTATATTTAAACACTTCTCCCCAATGGCAAAAATCTGATGATATAATAAAGAGATTTTTGGGGTCAGCTAAGTAGGTTGAGAAGACTCTTCCATAATTTACTTCTTCATCTGAAGTCAGTGTACCCACCAAAATAGGAATAATAGTAAATCGATCTTTATAACTAAAACAAGAATATTTTTTTCACATAGGGATGTTGTGTTTAATTTATTGTTTAAAAGTTTTAAATAAGGCTTTATTTTTTTAATCAATCAGGGACTATTTGAGCTGATATAGTGTGTCCCATAAAGTCTAAATATTTGCCAGGTATAGGTGTTGTCCGCAAATAAAACCCATATCTTCTAAAAATATACTTACTTTTCCATAATTTTAGCTATATAAGGTAACTGCATTTCAATACTGTGCTCATTCTCGTCTACATATAAATTGGCTCTCTTAAAATGACCAGTACTCTGTAAGTTACTAACAGCTGCAATAATAATTGTTTACTGTAAATAAATTTTAAAATATGTGATTTTTTAAAGAAAAACAAATTATCCCTACTATTCTTAAGATTTAATTTAATTATTTTTTTCTTAGTCTTACTGGGGGGGCGCTACTTTTTGATTGTGTACGATTTTTAATATACTAAACTGTTTAAAAATCGTTGGTAATTTGATTTTTATATGATAATGAATAAAAAAAGCAATAAGTAGGAAAAAATACCTATAAAACATTTATCCAGCAATGTTTTCCTCTTTTTTATTACCCCATGGCGAGGGCTACTAACTCTCATTATTTAAATATATTGTGTTGCGCATTCATTTATTTGTAGATTTAAATGGTCCGATTTTGAGTTGGATGAAAAATTGTATATTTTAATAGTTGCAATTAAACGGGAGTTATTTTTAAAATAGAACACTCATAAATTAAGTTTTTTTTATATCTATATAGTAAATAACAATCTTAACCCTCCTGATCCTAATAATTAATTAATTAATCTCTTATATGGAGATAAATACTTTTGATATACAGTTTACAAATGAATACAAATTACTTACTTTGTGTGTCTACTGAGAGATCATATAAAGGTGTTTCATATTTTTGGGCGTCCATCACAAAACAGCCGGATAGACAAATTTTGTGAGAGGGTCCCAAAATAAAAATTTTTTGCACTACTGTAGGATCAATTTGTTTGTAAGCGTATCCTGCACAAGCACCACAATATTTATATCCGGCATGTCTTAAAAATAATTATTTAAACAAGATCGGTATTAATTTTAAGTATTATAGTTAGAGCTTGTTTAACAATACATACGGTGCTATGATGGCTCTAGTTGGTGAATGAGTTAAGTTGACTTGATCCAACCAATATTGTAATTGGGTAGATAGATTTGTCTCTACAAATAAAATCGATTGGTTCTCTGATATTTACGTTCTAAATGCCAAATGTGCTACGACATAGCTTAACTGTCATATTATAGATAATATAATAATTTTTCTTGTAATATTCTTACCTGAATCATTATACCACATTCCTGCATGTGTTGCTTTTCTTAGGGACATTTTTTATAGATGTTTTTTAACTTTAACCATCAAGAGGACATTTGAAAAGAAATACAAATAAACGTTATTTATATAATTGTCAATTTATTCGACATTTATCAATTTTTTTCATTGATAACTTGATTAACTTATTTCTGTACATCCAATAATATTAACAAATATTTTTGAGTTTACTTACAGGAGTTATGTAATTATTAACTATTGCAAAATGTTAATTTCTTAAAAAGTGAACATACTATAATCATTTTATTAATATATCTCCAATGGCTTTTAGTTGTAAATATACATTTTTACTTACAGATTCATGCTTATATACCAGAAACAGATAGCGTTGAAGATGATGATATTCAAACTTTCGATGATCTTGGAGATGGATCGGACAAAAAGAAAAAGATGAAACAAATTGTAAAGAAGAAGAAAAAGAAGATTAAAGACGAATTTGAGTCATATGATGAAGACCTTGGTAAGTATTTCTATTGATTTATTCTCTATTTAATGATCCTCTCAATATCAGCCAATGTGTTTCGCAAAGTGATAATTGTTTCTTTTTAGGTGCGTCAAGTTCGCGCGCTTACAACTATGTTGATGAAGACATGAAGTTAATGGAACAGATGTCGAATAACGTCAAACACGATTACAATTATATTCAAGAAGAAACACAACAACCATCAGGAACCCGGTATCCGGTTACAGATCCCAGAAAACCTTTCGTTTGCCAACATTGTGGCGTAGGATTTGCCAGGGAGAAAGCTATGATGTCTCACATAAGGTACGTTTATTTCAACTTTGGACTTTTGATTTGCATAACTGGTAAATTAAATTATTTAAGGATGCATTCGGAAGGCGACAGTCCATTCGAATGTCAGAAATGCGGCGAAATGTTTTGGGATCTGATGCAAATGAAAGGGCACATAAAAGAGAAACACGGGGATGTTGATGATTACGAGGATGATGATGACGAGGACTATTCTGAAGAGGATACTAAATATGGAACTTATTACTGTTCAACATGTGGTCTTTCATTTCATAGGTAAATAAAAAATGAAACAGTGGTAAACGTTTTTACAAATTATATTTTTTAGACAAGATAATCTCAGAAGGCACCAAAGGATTCATGTTAAGGAAGAATATGTAAATGAACACGAGTTTGGGCATATATGTAACGTTTGCGGAGAGTCTTTTCAAGAAGCTCTAGATTTATTGGCTCATGCAGAAGTGCACGCTAGGACACTTGAATATCGTTGTATGATATGCGGAGAACTTGCAGAGGATGAAAATCTGTTAGCTGTACATGTCCAGGTAAGAACGTTTGCAGTAGAAGAAAGAAATATTTGTTACAAAAGAAAAAACCACAAAACTAACCATTGATCATCTCGCGTCATATGGTTTTGTAAACAAATTACATATTATAAATAACAAAGCTACTAATTTGTTGTTTGTTCTATCTCTACATCTTTATAAATTATTGTAATTTTGCTTAAAGACCGCAGTAGGAGACACCAGTTTTCATAACAAGAATCAAATTTGGTAGATGTCATATTTAACAACTCAGTGAAATGTATCTGGTCATGCCGAACTCTCAATTAATTTGAAACATGTGCAGACAAAATGAAATGTCAGTATTTTATTTTTAGAGAATGTTGTAATATTTGTAATTGTACATTAGATTATTTTTCTTTGTTAGGCTTTGTTGATTTAATGTTTTGCAAATTTGGTAGTATAATAAATTCCTAACCTTAGATTCAATATTCTTTTTAAGCGCCTTACAAATAGTAAGTATTGGATTTCTTGCTTTCCACAATTGTTTCTAATTTGAGAAAAAAATTGTGCACAATCTTGGTTCTGTTGTGAACATCAAACAACACTCGTTTTTTAAATTCCCTCACAATTTAAAATAACTTGAATTAGTTAATCACCTCCCTAAAGTAAATATCAGTTTATAAAGAATACAGTGACACTGCGGTCTAAACAATGTTAAATATTCACGTTTAGTTCAAAACTTTGAAATTTTATAAATTCATAAATTTTGAAAAATCTCCAAAAGAAATTTAGTAAGAACCTAGTCTATATTTAATTTTTTTGATTTTCAGGCTAAACACGGCAAAACTCTACCTCCAAACACTTGCATGCTTTGTGGCAGGAGTTGTAAAGACCGGCGAACTCTTCTAAAACATTCATGGGAACATTCTAAGGAAAAGGTTGGTAAAAATAGTTATTGCTGGAAATTGTGGATTAAGTGTCATTAAATACTATAAAATTTGTATTTTTAGGTATTTGCTTGCACGAAATGTGATAAAACGTTCCACAACAAGGCAAGATTGAAACGTCACATGTTATCTCACAGAAATAAAGTAGTGACATGCGATGTTTGTGGAGAGGAATTCCCCGACGGAAGATCTTTAATGAACCATAGACATAGTCACAGCAGCGTTTCTGGCAGGCAATTTCCCTGTAGAGAATGCGGCAAAACATTCGGTTCAAGGAGTTCCCAACAGATACATATTAGAATACATACAGGTAAACAATATTTTTCACCATCTCAACCTCTTTTCAAAATCATATTTTTGACAGCTAACATTTGTCAACAATAAAAGAACATTTTGCAGCTAGCAACAGATCTACAAATTGTACAAAACTTGCATGTTTTTGGAAACTTTAACATGTTGGTGTAAGAATCATTGTTTATATTTTTTAATAAATATTTTAGGTGAGAGGCCTTATGGGTGTAGGTTTTGTTGGAAAGCTTTCGCCGATGGTGGCACTCTTCGAAAACACGAACGTATACACACAGGTGAGAAGCCTTACGCTTGTGCCGTTTGCCCACGCGCTTTTAATCAACGAGTCGTATTAAGAGAGCATATAAGGTCACATCACTCTGCACCCGACCCTAAATCTTCAAACAGGTAAGAATAAAACAAAATTACAATTTAATACACTTAATTATAATTTGTTATTTAATAAATTACAATTGAACCTGTTTATATATTGTATCAAATAAAATTATAACTGTACATGTTATATTATTATACATTTTTTAGCATGACGCCATATTACTGTTCAGTGTGTTCAGATATGTTTGCTACATCTCAAGATCTTATTTTGCACTTAATTCATCATTGTGACATGAATACCGCAATGAAACGGCAACCACAAGTTGGTCCTAGAAAATATAAACGAAGAAGAAAACTTAAACCACATGAGTTAGAAATGATCACCAATAGGATAGAAGATGGTGAAAATGAGCAATCAGAGGTCTGTACAAAAAAAAACCATTCGCAATATTTTGAGGGTGGAACTTATTCTTTTTTTTATTACCTATTGAATTTATTCATAATATTCTTAATCATAATCCTCTTTATAAAATATATAATTTTTTACACCAAAAATTAAAATTAATATGCCAACTAGAATTTACTGTTTTAATTACATAATTAAAAAAATGTTCATAAAAATGAATTCCAAGGTTGGATACTTGTATCAAATTCACGAACGTTACCTTTGGTATATAGCTAGAATGGTCAGTCACATCATTAAAAGTGTCATTTTCACAGTTTACAGGAGAAATACAATGTTGATAGAAATGTTGCAGTATATTTGTAATTAAGAAAAATAAAGCGGACTTTATATATGAAACAAACTATAACCAGATGAAAATATACGGAATATATTCATTATTTAAAAAATAGACGATTTTTGAAAAAAAAAAACAAAACGGAATTTAAATCCAAGTAAGAGGCATTAAAAAAATAAAATTGAAGGCCTCTTATATGTCCTTCAAAAATTAAAATTAACTGAATTAGGAATTTTCAAGTCTTCTATTGTTGAAATATTGAATTGATTTTATACATTTGCGTCATACTGGGTGTATTGGAGGATTATTTAATATTAATGGAGTTTTTGCAAATAATTTCTTGTTAAATCGTTATCTCTTTATGCTTAGGATTTGGGAGACAATTATACTGATTCTGAAGAAGAAAAGGAAAGAAAGAAGAGATTTGGTAGAAAACATCCCATGAAGAAGGCTACATCACCTGAGTCCCCTAAAGAATCTGTGAGTGAATCTTATGCAGATTTATATAACAGCGTTTCTTCAACAATAGGTAATGTAATATATAAATAATAACTTCATGCAATAAAAAATAGAGACAAATAATTGTTTTTTTAACACAAAAATGAATGATTTTCTTAACGATTCTTCTTTTATTTTTACAGAAAACATTAATTCTCTAGTGAATTCAAAATCCACGCCGAAGTCCAAACAACAAATCAAGAAGCTGAAATCTGATCCATCGGTACCAAGCAGGCCAAAAATGATTCACACCCAAAAAACACGTGTACCCGTTGAAGCTGGCGAAGATGGGCGGGTTAGGCACAAGACAAAAACGTTAATAACGAGAACGCAACCTACAGAAATAAGATCTTCTACTGGTGAGTTAAATGGGGAAGAATTCTTGTTTGGTTAAATGGTTAGAGATAGTGTTGGTTATAGTTAGTGACGAAAAAGGCCAGAATTCGTACTAGGAATCCAAATCCGAGTATTAGTTTTTTCTCTTGTAGACTGATGTTAGTAATATATTTGGTTTCGTTTTGAATCGTTTTGAATTATTTCGCACCTTATTCTGTATAATTTGATAATTTTTTGTTGCAATTAAGCATGTTTTTTTATTTCGTTATAAATAAGTTTTAAGAAAAGCATGAATTACATTTTTATTTATAAGTTATGATTATTTTCTGGCATGCTAAAAAATTAATAGTTGATAACATTAGGAGGCACTGAGAAAAATTACTGAGAAATATAAGGTTAATTTTAATTTGAAGAAATGATTGCAGATATTTTAAATCCTCTATTAAAAAACGGTATATTAATGGATTAACGGTATTTTTTAAACTACTTATTACAATTTTAATCTTAATTCTATCATACTCAAAATAACTTCCAAAACTTGGGTATTTAATAAAACTTATTTTGGATCTTCAGGACTGCATTCAAATAGTTTTGTTTCCTCTTTCCTACCCATCTATACCATAATATTGCTATTATTTTACTGGATAGTGGGCTCAATATTGAAACGTGTTTTACTCCTGCTTGTTGACATGTACTTTAGTGCTTATTACAACGGTGGTATTGATGTTTGTATTCTTGACTGAAATTCGTTATGAGATCGCCTGTTTGTCATATTTTATTAGATATTTTTGGGTAACCAGTTTTCGTCAAACTTTCATAAACTTTTCTTTCTTCTTTTAATTTCTCTTGTATCCTACTACTACTATTCAACTGCGTTTTTCATAGTCGCATCTTACATTTTCATTAATGTCACCCATATTATTGAATATTGGGGAAAAATATCAAACTGGTTTGGTCGTATACTAAGTGTCTCAGATTTTTTGGTCATTTAATGTCTAATTTAAGCTAATATAGCTCTCAATTCAGCCCCGTATTAAATCATTTCTAAAACAAATACCCTTACTCTGGTTTTGTAAATATCGAGATATTCAGTTTGATGTATCATTGAATTAAGTAAGTTTTAGTTCAATAACTGTCAATTTGATGTAAAACCATATTTTTAAACAAAAATCTTACAGACCTGAGATATTGATTGGTACTAAAATGCGGTATTATTTCTTACCTGGCGGTTCTTAAAATTTTGATAATAAATACATTAATCTGAAAGTATTCACAGATTTTATCAAGTAATTTTTGTAATATCTGTAATATCTCTCTTAAATTTATTATATAAAAAAAATTAAAAAACGTGAATGCAAAGGCTCTCAAAATACATTTAATGTCAAATGTCGTTCAATGCTGTGTCTAATTTGAAATTGTAGACTTGAGACATATTGCGACGCCTCTATCGATGTTTTGAACATGCACTTTTTAAAAAAAATGCACTTTTAATACAGTTTTATCGAGTCGATATAAAATGCACTTTTAATACAGTTTTATCGAGTCGATATTTCAATTCGTTTCTAGAAAAACGGGTGGGGTAACGATATGAAAGCATTTTTCAAAAATCTAGTCCCAGAATTTTATACATGAAAAAGTGTAAGTCTACAAGGTAAGTAAGCTTGCAACCTTTTTAAGAGTGTTTCAATTTTTCGAATCCCTTTTTTTTGCAAAAACACAAACAAAAACTTTTCAAAATTGTGAAAAGTTATCGCTTGTGTAATAAGTCAAAATTTATACAGCAAATTTTTTATATAGTCAGTAGCAAAAGACCGTTAAAATTATTGATTCGCTATAATTAACCATTCATAAAAAATGAATACCCCTCAAATTGTAAACGAGTTTTAGAATTTAATTACGTTATCAGAGTTCAATTCATTATTTGAGAAAAAATAAAATAGTTAAAAATCAATAATAGTACAAGTTTCTAATAAATGGCCAGTAAGCAAACATTTGTCACATTTAAACCACTTACATTTTTTTTTAAATTGAATATAGTGTTCCTATTTCTAATTGTAAAGGTTTCTATGTCGAAAGAAATTAATACGCAGTATAAAATTCAGCTATTATTCATTTATTATTTGTTTTGTGAGTATTTTCAGAAAAATTAGACGAAAATATCTGAACTCTCAAAAGGTATTTAAATACTTTTTTGCAATTTACGATAGAAACACTATTTTAAGACACATTATTATTTAACTTACCAATTCACACCTAACTTAACAGGCGAACGGATACGGCCAAGAACAAAAAATGTTAACTACCACGTATTACAAGAGAAACTTCCACTGGCCACCTTCCAGGATGTCACTTGCGATAAAGACACGCAAGAAGCAGTTGACAATCTTTTAAAACAAGAAAACGTGATCGTTGAACCGGAGCACCAACCCCTGGACCAACAACATAACAACGGCGTAATCTACATGGACCAATTTGAACAACCGCCAGATGTTGCTTCTGAGCAGACAGTAGAAAGTGAACTTCCTGTACCTGTAACGTTGGTTGAGGTCAGGAGGTCAACAAGGTCAACTACCAGTAGTAATAGTTTAAAACCTGGAAGACATATCATTGGACCAGGAAGCAAAGTAAGTTAATATTCTTTTTCATGCTATTAGCATTATTATTTGTCATTTTTTAGGTGAGACTAGTCAAAGAAGGTATGATCGTTTCGAAAAAAACCAGGAACAAAAAATCCGAATCAGAAAACGAACTCCCATCTAGTGAAACAGTCCACCATCATAATCCCATCAAACAAGAAATAGAAGATTCCTCGCCATTGCACGAACTTGCGGAAATTTCTATGCAACACGCGAACGCCAACGCGCAGAATCTCTTCAAATGTGAAATGTGCAGCGAAGTATTCTCCGACAGAGCGCAACTTCTTGTTCACGTTCCCGTACATATTTGATGTTAGTTTTAAAAATTGAAAAGTAGGTTTATGTTGTCGGTATTAGCGGAAAAGAGAGAATATTTTGATAAAGAGGACTTTTTTGAAAAGAATGGTAAAACGGTAAATTTGATTTTTGTAAATTTACAATAAGGTTAAAAAAACATATCGGCTTCAAATATTTTGTATAAGTTTCATTTTATTCTGTAATTATTGAAAGCTGCCTTTCATATCAATTTTACCAAATAAATTGAATAAGCAAAAAATGAAAAGGAAAAAGTGTTTTAATTAATATGAATATTTTTACACATTAATACCCCCACAAATGCCATTTAAGTCTAAAGTGACTTGGGGGACAGACTTTGTCTGTTTTTATTAATAACCTGTTAACACATGAGTGTTACTTAAAATACATGGCATACAAATAGTACTTTATGTGAGATCCTCAAGAAAGTTGTTTTTTTTGCTCCAGTTCTACCTAAATGAGTAGATATGTCTTTCAGTGCCAGAAGATTGAAAAGCTTCTGCAGCATATATTTGTACGAGGCCTAAATTAATAATGAGTGTTTAGCTTTTCGCACAAATAAACATTTTAAAATGATTTTCACCACAAAAATATAAAGTAAAAGAATATTATATGCTATATTTATGAATAATTGTACTTATTATCTCTTACGTTTTTGGGTTTTATAATAGTATTCTTCCTTTTCTCAATTTCCAACAGATGCTGTGCTACACTTCACGTTTTGACATAAAAAGGCACAAATTTCATCAAAACAACCATTTCATCTCAGTTACTACTTATTTACAAGTAATCTATTTAAAAATATAGGTGGCGGCTTACAGAGGAGAGAGTAATACTTAAAGCACTGGTCTTGATGCCAAATTGAATTTCGTCCTAATCCCAAGTAATTTTTTCAATGGTACAAATTTAGTTTACTCCTTGTATCCTAACGCTTAAATTATCTTTCCTCTAAGCTGATTACTGCTTTTATATATTTATTATTGTTTTTTAAACTCTTTTAATACTTATATATTTTTGGTATACATTTATATTGTTTTACTTTATGGTATTTTTTAATTTAAACTAATTTGGAGTAAAATTAGTCAATATGGATAATAGAATAATACGCTAATGGATATATTTAAATAGAAAAGTCGCAACACACAAAATTTCTGAAAAACGGTTTTAATATAAAAAACTTTAAAAAAATAGAAGCCGTCAAGAATTGTCTTGATTTTAAGCAGGCTATATCTTCAATTAATTTATGACGAAGTCTGTTATATAGTAAGACGCAAAGTGTAATTATATTTGGATGTACTTAAAACAGTATATATAACAAACAAAACATAGTTAATCAATTTTAAGCTTAAAGTTGATTAAAATTACGTACTAGTTTTACTTCTTTTTGAAATATTATACAGCATATGTATATCCTCAAATAAGGGAAAAAATTTATTTTTATTCATTGAAAACTGTCATTCTTTATAAAAAGTCCATGCTTGTTCTCTCTTTTTCTGTCATTTACATGGTATCCCTAAATTCAGAAACTGTCAATTGTGGTTCTGATTTAGATGAAATAAATGATAATTTCTGAGATTTTAGGACCTCCAATGTATAATGTACATTTGTAACGTTATGAATATATAAATATAAATATTTTATATATTTAATTTTAGATTAAAGATCGTAGATTATTAGTAGAGAGCGCCTCATCTATATCTATATTTTTTTATGATTTATCTTGTTCCTACAAGAGGGAATAAGAATTGTTTAAAGAAAGTTTTATTGATGTCGGTGTTATTTTACTTTATGTTAAAGTAAAACTGAGACGGTTTTCTTTATGATCTAAGAATATTTTATTGATAATATAATGTGTAAATACTTGAGGTTTTTGAGGCGGTTTAGCTTATGTATTTTATGTGCCTCTTTGCTGTATCTTGATGGAAATAAATTTTTGTTTAGGTATCTAATTAATTTAATACATCCAATTTAATTGACTATTAAAAAAAATAAGTTTATTTATAAGGAGCTCCATGTTATATATTTTGTCTACATTTAGATAGTAAAAAACTACTGGCACAACTTCTGAGTTTTGGTAAGCCTTTTTTTTACTTTTAAAATATGGAAAAGTAGTAACCGACCTATGTGAAAGTTCTACTTATAGGTAATAAAAATAGATCCCCATCACGTTTTTATAAAATATGAAGTGAGAGTCTTCACTTTGGTAGAAGTTGCCTTTAGGAGAAAAACATTTTAGTTTAAACAATTATTTTGGTCAGACAATTCAGCCATTATAGTAGCGGGCTATTTATTTTAAATTACCCCCATAATTTGCAACAAAACCCTCGTGAGAAAAACAAACAAGTATAATTTTCCAGTTAGAGATATTCGAGGGCGCAGTTTCATTTTAACCAATAATAAGTCTGGTTTCATTACTTGAAACTATTGTGCCACAAAATATTTTGAACAGTCACAAGGCATCCCTTGTCTAAAACATTTTAACAGTTTTATCAGCTATTATTTTGAATGAATTTAAAAATAAATCTTTTGAGATGTTCAGCGAATAGAAAAATAAAATTAGAGACTATACTTAAATTTAAAAACTCCATTTCTTGAATGATATGTATGTCGCCTTAAAAAGGTTTTGAGAAACACATATTATAGGTAGGTAACTATTTTTATGTATGATCGAAAAATTTATTAATGTTATTAAAAAAGAATTCAAATATTTGTTAAGCTGAACCTATTGGAGTAATTTAATGTTGAAGGCCATCATACAATGAAATAGAATGTTAGTACTGAAGAATCTACATTTGTTGAGAAAAATTTGTTAAATTTGATATCTACTAAATTTTGTTAGTGTTATGAAAACTGGTGTCTGCAGCTGCGGCCTTAACTTCCATAATTTTAAAATAAAATTAAACTGACCCTCACCGATTTATTGTTTTATTAAATTAAATATAAAAAATACAAAAATATATAACAAATAAATCAATATATTTAACGCTTTTTCGATATTAAATAAACACTAAGCAGTCCAAAGAAAACTGTCCAAACTATTCCTATTAAGAATCCATCCAGAACTTCAATATTGTTTAAATTCCACCCTTTTTTAAAAATATTTCTAAACGATTCTATAGCCACCGTTAAAGGTAGACATCGAGCTAATACTCTTAAACCGTACACCATACCTTCTACTGGCCACATCCAACCTAAAACATGAAAAATTAATTAGAGCAAAAAATAATATCAATGGGCAAATACCCTTATATAAATAACTTTTGTGATCAAATCTTATAAAATAAGTAAAATATACCATATATACAATATATACCAAATATATCATTGACAAAACGAATTAGATGTAATGTAGGTATTCACTAGATAAAAGAGGTACCGTTCCAAAATTCCGTCATTTTCTTATTTTTCAATAGCAGGAATATTGAAACATACTAGACCTCAAATTGTAAATAATCTATATCTTATATTCAGTAAATACCTTACACTGAATTTAAATGTCCTGATTGCTAAAACATTTGCCAGGAGAGTTTTATATGAATCATCCTGTACAGTTATTTATTTATTTCAACTGCTTACCACTTAAAAGATTAACTGGAAGATATAATCCTGTTAGTACTACATTTGCCATAGTATGGTCAGTACTTATGACTGAAACGAACAATCCTAAAATATTAAATATGACATAATTTAGGTGGTAAATAAAGAACCAAAATAGAAAGTAAGACGTAATAAGAAGTAACCTGAAGAAGCCCTAGACCAATTAGATGAGTGGATGGTGAGAAATGAACCAGCATTAGTACACAAAAAGACAGAAGCAGTCTTACTTAAGGTTTCGGTTTTTGACCACAACAGTAATAGGTTTAATAAAGATTTGTATTAAAACAGAAACCGTTGGTAAATATAGGATCTGACTTACCATAGGCCATTCCACAGACTCCTTGCGAGAAAACTAAGAAAAACATTAAACACAAACTACCAATATATTCTAATTGATATAATACGAAAGTACAAAACATGAGTTCAAATGTTTGTATTATCAAAATGCCCAGTTGTAGAACAAAATGACTCAATGTTATTTCCATTGATGTAACACCTGCTACAATTGATCTATCCCAGACTCCGTCATGTCTATCCGTTATAATTATTTGGGAGGTCATTACTGCTCCTAGGAAAAACTGAATCCTGTAACAAAATATACAACTTATGAAATTATTTCTATGTAAAGGAAAAGAAAGTAAAGTAGATTATAAAAAAAATAACATACGTGATAAGAATGCCAGGTAACATGAATACAATAAATGGTTCATGTTTATTTGATCCAACATAAAAGTTATCTATACGTAGCGGTTCGTGGAAAACCTTCAGATCAAGACCACATTCGGTTAGTATAGTGTCTTGGAAATCGTTATACTTTTGAACAAGTTTATATTTGAGTGAATTTCCAATTTGGTAATCTAAAATAATATTTAAAAATAAATTCGTCATCCATTACATAAAACTGATATTTTTGTCTTAAAGAGTCATTTTTTTTATAAAGAGCGTTTATTTTCAGAAAACTTATATAGGTAATATATAAACCGCCGTTTAATTAAATAACTGCTTTATAAAGCATTTCATTATTACCATTAAGCTAACAGAAATTTTATAACTATAATCAGATATCCATTCCTGGGAGCTGTGAGAGCTTGACGTTGGTGGAAGGGCTTGAGTCCTCGCTAACCTACATGGTTATCGTATGGGGCATCGAGGGCTAACCAGGGAACAACTCTGACAAAAAGTGGACTACACTGCTACCGACTTCAGGGGATCTAACAGAGGAGGCTCCGAGGATACTTCTCCCAAGACCAACATTGGTCTGATCCAGACAAGTCGAGAAACTCCTTCAAGAGAGCGGTATTACGCGACTCGTGTCGAAATGTGAAATAATAGCAGGAGATGGTGCCTCAAACAGAACCTCTGGGGACACCAGGCGACCTTCTACTGCCGCAGTATGCGGGGCTTTGAAACCTTTCCATAGCTACTCGTGGGATCTGCATGAACAAGAAAGTACAAAAAACGAACTTAGAGAATGGGGGACCATTCCCCCGGTCACCATCAGCAGGATGATCTTATGGAAGAGGTGGAAAGGGAGTTGCTAAGTTACCCTTAACCCCCTTCGTGACATGAGCTGGACTTGACAACTTTAAGAAAGCTTCACCAAAATCAACCATTGACTTCGTAAGAAGATGAGAATTGAATGAAGTGTAACCCTTGGAGGTTTGTCAGAATAGGCCCTAGTTTGCCCTAGTTGAAGAACGTGCTAACGCGCTACTCACGTTGAACTTAATCTAACCGAACTTAACAATTAGAAATCATTTAATTCTTTCTTGCTTTATAAAATCGTTGATACTAAGAGAGAAGAGAGGAATTTTAAAGAAATTTTAAAGCCATCCTGAGGGAGTTGTAGCGCCCTTGGAAAGAACTTTAAGATCACCATTAATACACTTAATAATAGCCCTTGATAGCGATCCAACTAGTTGACTATTTAATATCTAAAATAAAAAATATGCTTTGCCTACAGCTAGTGTTAGTGATTATTTATTATATAAAATATATATCCAGCCTTGGGTGATCTACCAATTAGTTTTTAATCATAAATAATGACGCGTTAATTCAAGGCGCACTTCTTGTATAAAATTTATCAACTTGCCACTCCATTAAACCAATAAAAAATGAATAATGGTGTAACACCAATCGAGAGGTCAGTTTATATCAATGTTAAAACAAAATATTAAATAAATTGGACAACATATTAATATGTAATGACAACAGTGTTGAAGTCGGCGATAAAAAAACTAAACTGCAATAATTAAAGATTTTGATTATACCGCAAGTATCTCATTAATGCATTCTTGAAAAGATATTGCTTACTAATAAAGCCAATTACGGTCAAAACAGGTTACGATATGGCTTATTCATGCCCACTTCAGGATAATTTATGAAAACGTGTTTAGTGAAACTGTCGGAAGTCGTACCTTAATTTTAACAAAAATTAAGAAGAATAAGATAAGATATATTATAGTAGATTCCCAAAGAAATTGGTAGGTTGTTTTACTGTTAGGCGCCCTTTTCAAAAATATTTTAACTATTTTCAAATATTTCTTCGAAAATAATATTTTTGCCATGGGACAAGAAATGGCTTTGCTTGGCTTAGAAGATACTTATACACCCCTAGTGGATATTTAATTAATATTTGTTTACACATCCGCCATGTTAAATCTATCCGTGGATGACTAATGGATGCAATTTTAATTGTGGATATCTACTGGATATTTTGAATATTCATTAAATGCCTCTTATATGTTTATGCTGTCGGGTTAAAACCTCAAAAACTATAGGAAAAAAAGATAATATTTTTATTTTGGAGATAAATATAACGAATGTAAAAAATTGGTGGTAAATCGAAAAACAAAAAATGGTATTTGTAGGTATATTCTAGTTTTTTATATTTTTATTTAATTTTATAATATGTATTATAAAATATTAGTATATATACTTACTTGACATATCCAGCCAAATTTTAATTTGACTTAAATCTAAAATTTCGCTGTTCTCACTTCTCATATCTTCAAATCTCTTCTCGAAATAATTAGTAAAATTTTGGGAGAAATAAATAATCCCCGATATGTCCCCTTTTTTTATTCCCGTCATTGCTTCATCTAAATTGGAATAATATATCTGAAATATTTTTTTCTATGTCAAAAAACAGTTTATAAAAGGAAGACAAAATCCAATATAAGATCAACAACTTCTCCAAATTAAATTCCTAAACTGAGAACAAATATACATGTTTATTACACCATGTTTTTTTGGCTATTTTAAATTGGCAAATAGGTAATAAAAAAAATTCAAACATCAAATCACACAGTTAAAAATAAATCAAATTCAATAAACCAGTACTCAACTTGTTCAATATTTCAATGATATGTAAAATGCTGTTTACAACTCAAGTTATGTAATTTAGTTTTTAATTGGCTTCAATAAGGTTTTGGTGTATATAATTTGTGAGATTTTTTTACCTTATACATCATGGGATCGTCCTCCAGATGCGAAAGAAATCTGCAGCTCATATTATAAAAATGACAATAAAAATTATCATAAGGTATTGTTGTACCATTGCTTCTAAAATTCGAGCAATCCATAATTTCATCGTTAGTTACACCTACTGGAATACCTCTAACATCTCCTCCAACGGATGTTAGAAATGCACCAATCTCCAAAATAGGAAATGAGAATAGAAAAAAGAGACCCCTAAAAATTAAATCATAGCTATTGTTTTTCAGCAAATTTATTTTAAGATAAAAAAAGAGAATTGAAATAAAAATCAACGAATGAAAATAATTTATTAGGTACTTGAGTCGATTGAAAATCGATTGAAAAATTATTATGTTTCAATTAAAGAGGGAGATAAAGGGGGATTTTCAAATGAATTGTAACACAATATTTTCTAGTGGAAAATTATTTTTACTACTTTAGGTTAGAGTACAATGGGAGGGTTAGTATTATTTCTCCTTTTCAATCTAGAAATTCTATATAAATAAGTTAGCAGATTCTTTTTTTTAATTGAAGTAAAAACAGGTAACACCTTTTTAATATTCCCATAATGACTACTCCAAATACAAAAAGAAATAAACTTTAAAAATAAGTATAATGAACTCAAAATCGGTTTCCGTACCTAAATGAAGACATTAAAACAGGAAAAAATTCTATAGACCAACATTATATGAAATGCATATTATTAAGAGAAAATGGCCTTGAAACAACTATAAAAAAGGAAAAGGTTGATTATATAGTACGATTACCTCGTTTAGAAACAAGTTTAATTAAAACAAGAGTAAACTAAATAAAATATATCAAGGGACTACCAAAAAATAAAAATGAGAATGTCTAAAATTGGCCCATTGTTAATATTTACTTTGAAAATGATTTTGGAGCCTTTAATAGAAATTTTCTTCTGCAGAAAATAAATAAAAATTGTTTAAATTTGATAAAAAAAATCGCCAAAAAAATATGTTTTGCTTCAAGTTGCTAGACAATGTTGATAATCAGATTTTATTATTTCTTCGGAGTTTTGGTAATAGAAATCAAATGTATATTTTGTAGAAATAAATTCTGAATGAAGTGCTACAATCAAACATTAAATAAATTTAAATAAAACAAATATTTATTAAACAATTAAAGATAACATTTCTAGTGACACAACTCAGCATTATTGAGAGAAAATAATGATTGATGTTAAAGGAAAAGTAGCTCTTATTACTGGCGGTGCTTCAGGTTTAGGTTTCAGTTTTGCCATAGAACTTTTACGTAATGGACTGAAGGTATGTCATTTTTGTCAATGGAAATACATGTATTTTTTTACTTAAAAATACAATATTTAGAAATTATTTCAAGTTTTTGGTATAATTGTAGAGTGTTACCTTAGTTGATGTCAATGAAAATAACGGTAAAATAGCTTTGAAAAGAATAGAAGATGAATTCGGTAGTAACAAAGCAATTTTTGTTAATTCCAATATAACCTCAAGAGAAGAATTTGAAGGTAAGATACCCCTTTACTTTTTAATTTTCATATGATATTATGATCATAAACAATAATTTTAGCTGCGTTTCTACGAACAATTGAAAAATTTAACAATATTGATATATTAATAAATAACGCTGGAATATATGATGATTTGAATTGGGAAAAACAAGTCGATATAAACATCGTAAGTACAAGTAGTAAAATGTTTATTTAAAAACTGATTCTCATAAATTAATAAATATGTCAAGGTAATTTTTTCCGTAAAGACTGCTTGGAAACATGTGAAATGTACATACAGGGTGTTTCATTCCAAAAGGCCATAATTTTACAGGAAATTACAGGAAAATGTGGCTACAGGGCCATACTTAGGATATAATCGTTCAATATGTTTCGAAGGATATTCGGAAACTATGCACTTACTAAAAGTGTAGATAACAAGAGCAGTTTATACGAAATAATTTCTGCTTCCAATGATGATAAAAATACTTATTTCCACCCTACATGGGCTATATACACTTCTTGTAGTCTAGGGAGTAGACACATTGAATTGGTGTCATTTGTCTTGTGAAACACCCTGTAGAATAAACCAATTAAACAATTAATATACTCATCTTTTCTCTAATAGAAAATATTATTTTAGAAAGGGACCGTCAATGGCATTATACTAGGCCTGGAAAATTATTTGCAAAAATATAAACAAGGTTCAGAAGCTGTAATTTTAAATACTTCTTCTATAGCTGGTATTCGACCAGGTCCCTGGATGCCTATTTATGGATGCACAAAATCAGCAATTATTGGAATGACACAATCCTGGGGTCACAGCTTTCACTATGAAAGAACCAAAGTAAGAGTAGTGGCAGTATGTCCAGGAGGTACTAATACAGCACTTTTTAATGAGAAAAATTGTGCTCTAACACCTGAATACATGGCAGCTCATCAACTAACAACAGAAAAAAATGGACCAGTACATAGACAAAGGTGAGAGCATATCGAGGAAAAAAATGGAAACGTTTAAAATAAATGGATGACGAATATACATTTTTTATTTTTTAGTCCCGATTTTGTAGCCAAAGAAGTGCTGAAAATTTTGAAATACGCGGAAAATGGTTCCTTATGGATAGTTGAATATGGTCAACCAGCATATCGATACTTATTTCCTAACAGAGAAATATTTAAGGATAATATAATAGAACAAATATGAAAGTTTATAAGCACTAAATAATAAAACTATATCCTTTTAAAAACATGTCTTCTTTAGAAAACAAACACGTGTATAAAACTTTGAGTTTGATAAATAATTTGTTAACTCTCCCAATATGAAATCACCAAACACGAACGTAATTTTTTGTTATTTGTTTTTCTTTTAATAGTTTGTAATATTGTTAATATAGTATTTCTATTTTAAATTGCAAAACCTCAAAAAAAAGTTCAAAAAATTCAAGAAGCAAAGAAGATCCATGGGCGTAGTTGCTTAAATATCTACATAAATGTGATATTTATGTAAATAATTAAAGAAAACCTGTATAATTATAACTTTTAGTTTTTATTAATTAATTAAATGTTTTATTTTTGAGATGATTTTTTTTCTAAGTTAAAAAAGTTTCAACATTTTTCGTAATAATGTTATCAGACATATTATTACTCAATGAAATTGGCTTAATCTAGTTTGTACATAAATAATTTTGAACATACTTTTTTATACATAACATATAAAAAATGCAGCACTAAAAAATAATCATTGACCAAGAATAATTTTTAGAAAACTAAACTATGCATGCAACTATGCTACCATTAGTAGCAACGATTTTTAATTTTTTGATTGTCCTATTAAATCCTCCTTTCTCCGAGCTTGAGACTAGCACAAATATTTTGCTAAATTACCTATTTTACTTAGCAAAAACCTCAGATGATGTTAATAATTATTGAAAGCAGTACTTTATAAATCCTCGTATACAAATTCTGAAGAATAATCTTCGTTTAGTCTAATAATGATGGGTTTTAAGTGGGGTTACCCAATAAACTCATCTTTTTTTTATGACATACTCACTTATTTTTTTTAGTTTTCAAATTCTTTTAATTATTTCATTATCCGATTTACACGTCTTTAGTATGTTAAATCTTTATTACATAGTTGACATTACATGTTCGTGGAATTTTATGATTAAAATTTTAAGAAAACAATCACTCACCCGCACTATTACCTGAGAGCTTAGAAGAGGAATGATTTACGACCATTGAAACACAGTCAAATATTTATAAATACGTGTATGGTTAGAATTTAGAATAGAAATACTATACACATATATGTTATAAAATATTTAACTAATTGAGTCAGTAGTAAACTACTTAATCACACCTGTGGAGTGGCAAATAATTAGAATACTTGCAAAGCCATGAAAATAAAAAATATATCTTTATAGTGAAAGTTAAAGTAAAATTTTACCGATATTAAAATATATATACCTACGTAATGTTTCTATAAAATTGCTTCCAATTTTTATCTATTAACGCCCTAAATCTTCTTTTATTTACCGAAAATTTTCTTTTCCATGTGTTCCTACAATCTCTATTTTTTTTCTAAAAAAAATATATCGCTATATAAAAATATATCTATTGCAAACTAAATTTCAAGATGAATTGTGATTTATATTTATTGCAATTAATAAACGGTTATGCTTACATTTACAACAGGAGCACTTTTTTCTCTAATAGATACTATACTAGGCCTCTTATTCGTTATATCATTTTGTGCTAAAATTAAAAAGACTTGTTCTAGAGTTTCGGTATTATACCTATCCAGTAGAATTTTTGGTGGCTCTTCTGCTAATAATCTACCTTTCCTCATTAGTCCTATCTGAAATAAAAGAAAAACATAATTTAAGTACCAAAATATTCAGAATTTTACTTTCAAACCACTTATAGCAAGTGCTCTAGTCCCGGTACCAAAAATGTACAAATTTTACAAAATTACAATTAATTTAATATTTATTAATCAAAGTCCAACAGGCTTGGGAAATTTGCTCCCTCTGTCCTTTCCTCTGATTTGGCTTGTTAAGTACTAGTATTAAAAGTAAAATAAATGTAATGTTTTTTTTTCAACTTATCACAAGCTTTTTCCATAAAGCAATTATATTTATAATTGTGCAAATAAAAAAAAATCTTAAATGATTTATAAAAAAAAAACTTACCGTATCGACATTTCTACATTCTTCAACATAATGAGTGGTGATTATAATTGATGTTTTTTCTTTTCTTGTCATTTCATATAAATGATCCCAAATTCTGAAAACAGTAAACTCTATTAGGTTAGAGGATAAATAAACAATTTTTTATCAGTGAAGTAAATATATAAATATTATATTTCTTTTAAATATTCGTTATATAAGTTGATATAAAAACTAGTTTGTGTTTTGTAATAGGTACTATTTTAATAGGTGTACTGTATGGTTTTTATTTGAAATAGTTGAAAATATAAATAAAGAATAATAATTAACCTTTCTCTCATCACGGGATCTAAACCCACCGTAGGTTCATCCAAAATTAGTAATTCTGGCTTGTGTATTAAAGTTGCAGCTAGAGAAACTCTTCTTTGTTCTCCGCCGCTGCAATTTCGTAAGTATCTGCAAATTGAATATAACTCTAAGAAGTAATTAAGTACTAATTTAATCATACAAGTACGCATGCATGACAACAGAACCCCGTATCTCCCTCAACCATCCCCAGATTCATTGCGACCTGACCTCATTCGGTCTTCTTTTAGTTTGTCCAACTCATTGAGCAGAGAGTATCGTACCTGTTACTTATCTTTTGTTTTAGTGGTAGGAGCTCGTATTTTTCTCCCAATGTTCTTCTTGTCTTCTGCCTGCTCTTAATGTTCATCATCATTTTTTATGCGCTTTTCATCCACTGACCTTCTTTTGTTCTGCGTACTCTTCGTGTTCAACTTCATTTCTTGTGCGTTGCTCGACGTGTGTTAGTCCTCCTGTTTCTGCTTTGATTTCTTATTGACCCATACCACGATCTATATTCTAGTTCATGTGCTCCTCCAGTTGTTTTCTTGGTTTTGCTTGTCTTTGGTAGTCCTCTTTCTTAGTTCTTAGTTATGATGAATCTGTAGTTCTTCTAGTAGAATCCTGACTCTGTCTGTTCATAAGTTCAAGTAATGAGGTGACTTGGATATCCCTGTATATTTGGTTTTTCCATACATACGATTTTGCGTTAGTTGCATGTTTTAGCAAGATGATCTGCTAGCCTGCTATCTCTGGAGTTTCATCCTGTGGGTCTTCGCTGTGTGTCCTTATGCTACTAATGCGGATATCAAGATTTGGACTATTATGGATCAGATTAACAACGCCTTTTTTTGGGAACACATGGTTTCTTCTGTGTGTTCTGAACGTTTTTTATGCAAGTAGCAATGGAGGAGGTGATACAATAAAAGACAGACATAGGACACAGAAGAACAGATGGATGATTAATAAACAGAAAGGGTAATTCTAACTTTTGAAAAATATAAAATAGTGATTGATGTCCTTGAGCTTGAAAACCTGAGTATAAAAATTTATCGTATAAAGAATATATAAGCTTAGTACTTAAAGTTTTAATTTTAATTTCGTTTATTTGTGAATCATTTCAAATTAATTAGTTTGAATTTTCAAGACCGTAGAGTGAAATGAAAGCAGGGAAAAATTTGATCAAAGGGTTAATTTGTATGAAACAAATATTTAGGAGATGCAAATTCGCTTAAGGATACTTTGAGTAAAAGAAAAATGTTAAATAAAATTGCACCCTTTCACTTATCTCTAAAAATATATTTTTTTGGAAAACTCTTTTTATTTCCAAATAACTTGTCAGGAAAAAAAAACAATAAAATAATTGATAAAATGCAACCCAATGAGTGCAAACTGAAGTAAATGTTTTTTTAAACCATCAATTTTCTTTTTTGGGAATTGGTTATTAAAAAATATTAAAGTAGAAAAAAGGGTGGCAAATATTTAATATATGAAGTAAAATATATAAACGTAAGTTGCTGTCCTCTTTTTAAACTTTTATGTAAAGTGGTTATTGAAAAAATGTTTACATCTCAAGTAAGGTGAAGCCGATTAATATATAAGTACAACTTAATTCTCAGTTTGTAACCATATTTTAAAACGGAACTACTATTTTAAGCTCTTATTTTTTAACTACTGAAAAAATCAAAAAGTCAATAAATTTTTTGGAAATGTTTTCCTTACACAAAATGTTTTATTAAAATAAAACAAATCTTTTTAAAAAATAAAACGTTTTCCCAAAATAAACAACATCTCAAATCAGTAGATTCCTATTTTTAATATTTTAACTTTTTAATGTTTTTCCAGATTTTTCTAGATCATAAAAAATTATGCCACTATACTTAAATTTGATGGCAAATTTAAATGTAGGTAGAAAGTATCATACAAATATTTTATCTACAATTGCAACCTCTTAAAAAATAAAAAACAACACCGCATTTCATTGTTTCGGTCCTGATAGAAGGTTGGAAAAATAAAACTTACAAATTTATAATAATAATTTCAATAAACAATGGAAGTGCAAAATTTTTATTGGTTATCTTTATTGCGAATTCACTTTAAAACAATTTAATTGACACTATAAAATTAAATATTTTAATTGCTATGTTAGCAAATTATTCATTATATTTTACATTGTACATATCTTGTTTATCAAATGCGATTTTCAATTTGAGATATAAACATACTAACTATGTATTAAGTTTTATTAACAGCTGAAATAATAATAATAGAAGTTTTCTAAAGAAATTTGTTTAATATATTGTTTCTGAGCAAAATTAGTTATTAATGTAATTTTATCATAGCGAGCAATAAATTATAAGCATTTCTGGAGCTCTCATAAAAAATGAGAGGAAATTCTTTGTCCATTTTAAATGTTGAATGTAAAACACCCTGTATAAGCCATTCTTTTACATTTATCATTGAATTGGTTTTTTAAAAATATTTTCAAAAATTCATAATATTTTGATAATTGTTTATTTTTGCTGTAATACACTGCACACAGTTTAAGTGTAATTTTGACCAGAATTAAAAAAAAATAGTAAAAAGTAGGTAATAACAAAATCGTAAAAGCAAATCTGATATACTGTACCATGAAACCTAGAGATTAAATAAAAATCAAGCGAAAATATTATTTTTCGAAAGGCTCAATAACCAACAATTCCCTTGATAGGGACAAACAATTTGTTACGGATATATAACCAGAAAAAATGGAAACTCAATATAAGAAGGGTGTGAGAATCTGCAGGAGGAAACATCAAGAAAAATTAAAAATACAAATTGAAACCTGCCACAACGAGAAAAATATTTATTGAACTACCAATAACAACAGATATTAATAAATATCATATTTTACAACATTTGTGCTGCATAATTTCATAACCTTGTTGTTCATTTGTGAGCCTCAATGGTTGTTCTGAGCTTCTCATAATTAGCGCCGCTAAAAGTGGCAACTATATTTTGCTTCTTGATGAAAATAAATGTGGGCATTGAAGAAACGTTGTACTCCATGGCGATATCCTCGAATTCATCAACATCTACTTTTAAAATAAGCACGTTTGCAAACTCTTTACCTAGTTCATCGACTTTCGGCCCTATCATCTTGCAAGGACCGCACCAACTGGCCGAAAAATCAATGACGACCAACTTGTCTCCAGCCTCGGCAAGTTTTGCCTGCAAGTCAGCTTTGTCTTGAATGGTGAGCAACATTTTTATAAAATTTTTCTTCTGGTTAAACAGAAACTGTATTTGAAGTTTTAAATTATTTTCGACAGTAACTGTCATTAAAACATCGACTGTCTAAATCTCGCTTAGTTTAGGAAACAACAAAATCGATAGTGATTTAAATTGACGAAGGGTGACATTTAGTTGAATTGGTACAAGTTGTTTTTTATATGTTTAAATTGGCTGTGCTAATTGTAGATCAAAATTTTATAAGAGTCAGTAAAAAATTACAGTTGAAATACTGGTTCACGAAACGGTCCCATCGAAAACTTCATCAATGAACACCTTCATCAGGCAGACTTTTCCAGTGTTGGTTATCGAAGAGGCGACTTGCAAGAAGTTGATTTTCCACTTTACTTTACTTTATTCACGAATAACAACTTAAAAAAAGGAGATTGTACAATTGTAATCACTAATGAAGAATTCAAATGCCATTTAGTTGTTCTTCAGTGTATTACTCAGTTGTTAATTGCTGTGAGTAAGATTTTATTATTGCCATCAAATCCAATGATTTTTTCTACGATTAGATGGTTGCTGAGACATTTTTTTAATAAATTAACAAAATAAAATATTTTAGACACCCTCAAGACTACTAAATACCTAAAAATGCAACCAAATCATTACAGTATAGAGTGGCAAATTATGAATAGGAAAAAATGAATTGGCAACTAACAAAGCAGACAAAACAAAAAAAAGTAACATGTGTACGTGGAACAGAGCTATAAAAAAGATCAAGAGAAAAAAATGCACGAGGCCATGCCCAGTCACGATTAATCCGTTTCTGAATTTTTTGCAAAAGTTTCCTCTTCAGGGTCCACTTTAAAATTTAGTGCTTCTTTTTGCATAATCTTCATTTTGATTGCTGGTATCTTGTGACTGATGTTTGATGTTGAAGTCACATTCAATTAGGAGGATTGTCTCGGTAATTTTGCTTAAATTTGGTCAAATAAGCAGCCATCTTTTTCAACTTTTTCTTCCTTTAAAGATCGAAACAGGTACGAAGTTGATAAGCAGTTAAGCATCAGAATTTCAAAAACAAAAATCTATATAATTAACTAGAAATAGAAGGAGAGCTAGATATTGAAGTAAAACTTGCTTTAATATAGAACGCAGTACAATGGGTGAACAATAAATGTACTGGGTGGATAATACACATACAGGATTGATCAAATTACTGCTACAATTATTTTAATAGTAACTTACCGATCATGGGGTGGAAGTTCAAGAAGTTGATGAAGACTGTGATACCTTTCAAGAATCAATTCATCAACCATTCCAAATACTCGACCGAAGTATATAACAGCGTCTTGTACTGTGAATTCACCGCATAAAGCAATATCCTAAAATGAATAATAAATCTACAGTATTTTACATCGATTGATTTAATTTTTTGTTTTTAAAGTCTCCGTTTTAATATTGTTGTGTAATGCCGCGTCCAGACCAAACAGACAAAACAGAAACTTTTGAGTTTTTCAACAATTCTGCAACAAAGCTGAAACATGTAAGCTACTTTTTTTGTCTTACTTTTGTTTTGTCTCCACATTTTGCAAAAACTGCTAGGCCCCTGTTGCTTTAAAAGTATCTAAAAATTGTATTTCTGTTTTGTTTCCTGTTTCTGTTTGGTCTCGACAAGGCATAAAAGATTTTCATTTTGTCGTTTTATTTTAATATATGTATAAGATCTTACTTGGGGCATATAACCAACTTTTGGACCAGGAAAAGCGCCTTTATCATCTCCCGGTCTCCCACCAAGGACTCGAATTTCACCTCCATCAACTTTTGATGTACCGACAACAGCTTTTAGCAACGTTGTTTTACCACAGCCACTAGCACCTAATAAACCATATCTAAAAAATTAAATGAAATCTTTTTATTTAAATCAAGAATCAAGAATATCACGACGTGTTAATTAATGTAATCCCCGATGTTTTGTGTCATTGTCCCAAATATCTGGATGAACTAAAATGAAAACTTATTTTTAGAACGTTTAAAAAACCGAAGGAAACGTCCACGAGAAAGATTCCCACCCGAGAGAAACAATGTTGTTCTCCACTCGCCGTATTTAGGGAGAGATAAATATCATTTAGTAACTAACACCTGTTTAATGTGTCCCAGTGTCATACAGCAAAATAATTTTGAATAAATTCAAAAATATAACTTCCCTTGTTTAAATAGAAAGTAAAATTATCTAGTAGAGGATTTTCTCATACGTTTACATTATTAAGTAGGTCTGTAATACAAAAGGAAGGGGTTAGAGCCTTAAGGATTCACCAAAGTAGGTGGGCCTCGCAAATAAGCCGGGGGCGAATTTATACGTTCCTTGCGGGCTAGGGGTGTTTAAAACCATTTGCTTTAGTTGCTTTTCGGTAAATAATAGTTGGATAGATCTATAATACTAATATTTATTTCTTTGAAAACGGCTGATATTTTTATCTTACGTTTTGATACCTAATCCATAAATATGAATATTAGTTTCGCGAACAACCTGTATATTCACGCCGGTTTTTTTATCACTGTCATTATAATTATAATTAGTGGTTATTAAAGAAGTCAATTTGGTTTTATGACGATGTTTATGTATTCAAAAATGTTTAATGAAAATTTTTAATTAATATCCCAACTAAAAACATGAGAAATAAAATAAATAAAGCATTCATAAAACATAATAAATTTTATAGTAAATACAAAGCATATCAAGTAAAACATTTTGACGTAAAAAACAATCAAGGAAATCAAGTTACAAATAAAACGAAACAAGACAACAAAGATAAAATTGCTAGTGGGAGGCCGAACAAAAGACTACAAAAATAGAAAATGCCAAAAACCAAATAAATACAGACATAAACCTACAAAATAAAGAAGACTTGGCAATGACTATAAAAATAAAAGATTAAAAATGATCGAAAATGGAAATTTAGACGTATAACGGAAAAGAAAACGTGCTAATAGGATAGTTTGAGACATTCAATCTAGACAAAATTGGAATACCTGAGACAAAATTGAAAGGGAAAGGAGAAAAAGTTTAAATGGAGGACACACTTTAATTTATTTTGGAGAGGTTGGATAATTCATAACCCACAAAAATCAAAAGTATTGGACTGATATTGTAGAAAGAATGCTTAAAATCGAATACAAATAGAGGAACTAAGTAAAATAAATAAAAGAGGTTTTCTGGAAGCAATTATCAGAGACAATAAAAGACAAAAGGAAAATTAATAATAGGTTAAACACAAGAGTTGAGAAATGGGACGAAGAAACAGGAGAAATAATTGAAACGTATGGTAAAGAGGAAAAAATAATAATGATAACTTTTTACCTTTACCATTTAATTATAACAAACATACGCTACGAACAAGGCAAGTATACAAGTGAGTTGATAAGTAGGAACAAAATATCTAGAATAGACTACTTAATAATAAATAAGGACTTTAAAGAAGTACTAGTAGATACGAGAGGAAAAGAGAATTATACACCACTTTCTAGTTCTATCAAACTAAGAATAAAAACAAATAATCTATACAGAAAAATTAAAAAAAAGGAACAAAATACAGAAATCAGAAATAAAAGCTAGGAAAAAAAGAAACTGGAATTAGTGAAAACAAGATAATTTCATATCGATACAGATAACAATAAATTAGTCAATATATGGACACTAATAGCCAAATAAATATGCAGAATAACACTAATCGATAAAAACAATCTAGATCGTGGAATAAAGAGAAAATAGCATAATTCGAGTCAAAAAAGAATCAATGTAAAATGTCAGCTTTATATAAATTTTGTTGTTGTTTTCTTGAACTAAAGCAAAGCATTTTAAAAAATACAACGTTTTCGAAAATACTCACCTGAAATCAATATATTTTTGTTTTTATATCTTTCGAATTTTGCAAATTTTTAATATTTTTTTATATTATTTTATTATTTTACTTTTTATATAAAAGTATGATTAGTTACGTAGAGAAAAAATATTTCCCTTTATAATAATTATATTTATTCTTAAACAAATGATGTATTGGATATGTCAAAAAATTGGGCCACTTTGTATCTCTACTACTTTTCAAGTTAGTGGATATTTTACCTTTCCAAATAATTTTAACTACAACCTTTTTCTTTAATATATCTTTTAATTCAAATTAAATATTTGTTTAATTTTATTTAACTTTTACGGACATTCCGGTACTTACATTTTTCCTCTTTCTACCGTCATGCACATTCTTTTTAAAACAGCCTGTTTTCCGTAAACCTTGTCCACATTTTCAATAAATACTGCATACTTATCATCCATTTTCTGTAAATAAAAATTATCATTAAACTTATTATCATTTTTATATTAGTAAAAAAATATAATGAAAAATTAATTCAGAGCGTCGTTTTTTCTGAAAAATTACATTTAATTTTCTTTTTTCTTGCAGTTAAATAGTATTAATGTAGATGTAGTCTTATTACCCCAAATGACATAATATAAACATCTGATATATACAACTGTAAATATGATAATATAAACTAGATTTGTATCTATTAGAAGTTGGCTTGGTTTAAACAAATAATAATAAATAAATAATATATGTATATTTGTAAAAAAGCATATAATCGAGATACTTGAAGCAATACAAGAAATAACTTCCACCCTCCAAAACCAAATGAAAAACTGTATCCCGCGACTTCAACCAAAACAAGAATCGTGTCAAGCGACTTTAACTAAATAAAGAATCATATCAAACGACTTCAAACATCCCAAGAAACAATTTCCCTTTCTCAAAATCAAATAAAGAATCGTATCAAGCGACTTCAACCAAATGAAAAGTTGTGTCACAATATTTTAAACAAATAAAGAATCGTAAGCGACTTTAAACAAAAAAAGAATCGTATCAAGTGATTTTAAGTAAATAAAGAATCATATCAAACGACTTCAAACATCCCAAGGAACAATTTCACTTTCTCAAAATTAAATAAAGAATCGTATCAAGCGACTTTCACCAAATGAAAAGTTGTGTCACAATATTTCAAGCAAATAAAGAATCGTAAGCGACTTTAAACAAAATAAGAATCATATCAAGTGATTTTAAGTAAATAAAGAATCATATCAAGCGACTTCAAACATCCCAAGAAACAATTTCCCTTTCTCAAAATCAAATAAAGCATCTTATCAAGCGACTTCAACTAAATGAAAGACTGTGTCAAAATATTTTAAACAAATAAAGAATCGTAAGCGACTTTAAACAAAAAAAGAATCGTATCAAGTGATTTTAAGTAAATAAAGAATCATATCAAACGACTTCAAACATCCCAAAGAACAATTTCACTTTCTCAAAATTAAATAAAGAATCTTATCAAGCTACTTCAACCAAATGAAAAATTATGTCAAACGATTTCAACCAAATAAGAAATCGTATCAAACAACTTCGAAATAAAGAAGCGTGCCAAATGACTTTAAGTATCAGACGAAACAAGTTCCCTTTTATAAAAAATCATCTCCCGCGACTACAACTAAATAAAGAATCGTATCTATTTTAAAGAAATAAACGATCATACCAAGTGACTTTAAAATTCCCCAAGAAATAATTTCCTTTCTTTAAAAAAGAATAGTATCAAGTAATTTCAAGTATCGCAAGAAGGAAGTTCAATCTTCAACAATCAAATGAAGTATCGTACCAACCGACTTCAACTGCATAAAAAGTATCTTCAATCAAATGAAGAATCGAATTAAGCAACTTCAAGCATCACAATTAACAACTTCTCTTCTTCAAAACTAAATGAAAAATCTTACCAAGCGACTTCAACCAAATGATGAGTCGTACCAGGCGACTTTAACTACATAAAAACTCGTATCAAGCATCTTTAATGAAATAAAGAATCGCATTAAACAACTTCAAGCATCACAGTAAACAATTTCTCTTCTTCCAAACTAAATGAAAAATCATATCAAGTGACTTCAATCAAATGAAGAATCGAATTAAACAACTTCAAGCTTTACAATAAGCAACCTATTTTCTTCAAAACTAAATGAAGAATCATATCAAGCGATTTTAACCAAATAAAAATTCGTACTAAGCGACTTCATAGAAAAAGAATTGTATCATGGCATGCGAAAACACGTCGGTTAATAATTTTAAATTGCTAGTTTTTTGCCTAATTTTTAATTTTTTTGGATGATATTTTACAGAGTAATGACGTCATTCATTATTTTAACGAGAAATTCAAGGGTACATTTATGACACTTTTCAGTTAATTAAAAAGGTATTCTTTAGTTTTCTTTGTTAATTTCATTATAGTTCTTTCTTTTTTGTAGTTTTAGTGGTTTGATTCAGTTAATTTTTTATTTATAAGAACTACTACGAAATTAATTATTAAGGGATATTTAAGACATTTAGTAAGTAGTGATTTAATTGAGTTTTACATTGAGTTCAAATGGATATTTCAAAATTGTGCAACTTAGTAAAAAATTAGAGATATCGATGTAGATTGAATACAGTAATAAAATTTGTAGCCAGTACAAACTAACTCGGTTATTTAATAAAAAATATCCAAATCAGTCAATAAATCGACATTTTGCAGAATTTTATGTAAATTTGAGGGAAGTGGAGATGTAAAGAACATGTCTAAAAGCGCACAAAAATAATTTACTCAAGAAAATGTTGTAAATCTTGCATCACTTTTAATCTAAAATTATTTAATAATTTAAAAGAAATATTTTATTAATTTCTTAAGCTGCGATTATGACTCACCCTATATTTAGAAAAAATGCCTGTTGTACAAATTTAAGTTGTCAGCTTTTACTTCCTACAGTTCAATGCATTTTTACATCGACCTATTATTTTATTAATTAAAAACCAAACCTGTACTTCAATTCTCACTTAACAATAATAGACTGATTCTTAAATGTATGGAATATGGTTACTTTATATAGTTCAAAAACCTTTTTTTATTCAAGGATCAAGTTATATGCTACTAATTACGCGAAATTATAAGGCATCGCGCAGACCTAACTTCTGTAGAATGTTTAATGAAGTAAAAAATATTTTTTGTTGGGGGGGAATTCCGCAAAGGACACAAGCAAACGTATTACCAGAATTTTATGTTGGTTAAAAGTTGTTTTAAATTCACACGAGATGTTTTTTTTTATTTTACACGGGGCCGCTATTTAAGTACTAAAAAAGATTCATTGATTATTATTATTCTTATTATTGTGTACGTTGGCCGCTTTTAAAAAAGAATAATCGTTTGAAATCTGGAAAAATGGAGTTTTCTGTCTAGATAGTAAATTTTCATGAAATTCTGTTTAGAAATCTTGGTCTCAAAATATCCAAAATATGAAATAATACTCTTTAGTGATTTATTGAATTACAGAGTGTTTTGTTTAAGCATGATTTTTGGAACAGTTCCTGCCTATTTTTTTTGAAGAGATTACGTTTCTTAAATTCCCATTATAAATATGTAATATCTATTTTGTAGTTTTTCAGATTTGTTTTTAAATGCTCTGAAGGTTCTTAATTTGTATAATATAAAAAAATCTTACTTACTATACTTTAAAAAACAATACCGGCAGACTGGATAAATAAAAAATGATATCATCCCTCAGAACTAGCATTTAAGTTTATTTTATTTCAATAACACGCTCATGAATCACAATAATCTACACGTGTTTTATTTTATTGTCTAGACTAAAGGTTTACATGAATATAAATTTTATATTGCATATTGCAATACATGTCAAATGATTTAAGGAGCACTGAAGATGAATGGCGCTAAAGCAGTGTAGCGAGATTCTTACAAAAAACAAACATTTTTTCACAATACATTTTCTTGTAACAGAAGAATACACCCCTGATCTTAACAGGATTAAATTATTACAAAGGAGTTAATTATATCAAATGACCTAATTAAGATCAAAGGACCTAATTATGATGAAAGGAAAGGACATAATTATGACCAAATTCTTTGAACTTGGTTTTGAAAATATGAGACAGTATGGAAATTCCAAATTCCATTACGTAATAAGAAATGAAATAGAAATAAACAAACAAACTAAATTGTTTATGTATATATTGATAGAGAAATTAAAATTAAAATTATTTTGTCTTTGTCAATATTAATATATCAAATTTTTCAACTAGGTAAAAACTTTTTTGTTTCATTTATTTTAATTGCAATTTGCAAATTCATGTTCATACAATAATTGGCATACTGCATAAGAAATTATTTACTTTGTATTTATTTTTTAATAGACGATTAATATATTTTTTTATGTTTCATTTATTTTCATTGCAATTTGTAAATTCATGTTCATACAATAATTGGCATACTGCAAATACATGATTTAGTTTATATTTATTTTTTAATAGACGATTAATATTTTTTTTGTAAAGCTTGTTCTATAAAAATAAAAAATCATTCAATATTCATTAAAATATTTTTATCACTCATATTGCATAACTGAAAACAATAGTACCTAAACGAAACAACATAAAATCAATTAGGTACTCCTTTCAAAACCACATTGAATATATAGATCCAACCAATTTTTTAACATTAGAAATTAGTTAATTTTTTATTATTTTTTAAACTTCCCAAATTATAGACTTTTGTAATATATATTTACTTACCTAAATACCGGTGAATATTTTTTACCCTTAAGTACAAAATAATTTAATTATAAACAAAAATGCAAAATTTACAAATTTTTTAATTGGAACTTCTGGTACATCCAAATCGCGAATAAAATGTGAACACACGTCTGAATTTGGGAATATAATAAGTAAATGGAAATAAAATTAGCATAATTTAAACCATTATCAAATAATTCATATTCTGGTTGACCTAGAAAAATGGGGGGGGGGGGTTTAATAAATTTAAAATTGTGGGGCCTTTTGTTTTAAAATAAATTGATACGGATATGCAAGTAAAAAGTTAACACAAACATTGACAAGAAAATAATTTTTATATTGTAAAGTGTTAATTTCACAAGAATAAGTTGAATTGATTGCCTCTAGTTAATCAATAAATGTAAAAATAGTTTTTAGTTTTAATTTGATTTAAAATTTTTAATAGAAAGGTAAATATTTACTCTGTAATATAATTTAAATTTTAAGACTTTCACAGAATTCTAATGGAAATAAAAATCTAGGAAAACAATTGTTGTTAATAAAATGTGTCCTATTGCAATGAAATAAAAAATGTACTGCGTTCTCTGGAATATTTAACTTTTTCCAAAACTGCTTCTTTATTAAAAAACTGGTTAGCTTAAGAATTCAGAATAAGTTAAAAAAATGTGTTATGCTTTTTTAAACAACGTTTTGAAATTTCTGAATTTTAGACATGGCGAGTTACTACAAGCCCTTGGAGTAATGGTCCATCAAAAAATAAACCAATTTCAAGAAACTCTTGATAAAACATAGCCAAGAAAGCAAAAATCGAGAGCATGTTAACATATGTAAAATTCCTGACGATTCACCCTGTATAATGTAAATAAGTACTCATCAACATGATGGTAAAGAATATTCCATATTTATATAATTTTTTCACGTGTTTTTTTAGGTTTGTTCGGGCGAATATACATATACAAAAAAAATTATCTTCTGCAGTAAGTATTATGAATAATGCAAAATTTCCAGAATAAGATCATCAAAAACAGCAGACTTGGCCGTCCTTTAAAAAGTTAATAAGACCAACTTGTATTTCTTTAATATCTAATGATTAAGGAAACGATTACGAAAAAATAAGTGCTTTTTTGCGTTCTTTATTTATTTATTCTGGCAAATATACACATATGAAAAAGAATTTATCTTCTGCAATAAGTATCATATTATGAATATCATAAAATTGCAAATATGGCTGTTCTTTGGAAAAGTTAATTGGGACGCTTTCTATGTGTTTAAAAATCATGGATTAACGAAATATTTACAAAAAAATAAGTGTTGTTTTAATATAAATGAAACCCGAAAGGCCTAAAAATTATTCAAAATTGTGAGACAACAGCGTAAACAAATGGACAATATATGCATAAATGTGTTCACAGACCAGACTTCATGTATCTACGATGTTCTTTGATTCGTGTTTGTACTGATCACCCTATTTCTCCAATGAAGATTTGCCCACATAAGCAAGAAATTCTGCATATCCCTTTGGAAAGCAGGGGTAGCAATGGATCCTTTCCTTTATGTTATTTATCTTGGGGGTTTGTATGAAGTAAGGATTTCTTCTTTACAAAGTATTTTACCGACATGATCTATGACGAAGCGAATATATGTTAAAAACACTATTGAAACTTGGAGTTGAGGTCCCGAAGAGGAATTTGGAGACAGTTTTTTGTATGCGAGATTTTTTATAACCTTTGTAGAGAAGTACTGATTGGGTTTGATACGGTTCATATGAAAGGTTTTCTGTATACATAGTAATAGGTATATTCGTAAAGTACAGTTGAGTATACTTGTGAAGTTTACACATAGACGAGGAAGGGAATCATTGGATTCTATTTCCATGGTAAATTTAATGTTGGAGTGTTGGTTATTTAGATGATTGGAAGTGTGTTGACCATGATGCTAAATGATAAAAATATTGTCTAAGTACTAGAGCCGAACTATAGGTTTGAGATGAAAGGATTCAAGAGCCCTTTATTCTAAGGCTTCCTTGAAAATGTTAGCAGTGACACCAATTTAAGGAGTTAAGGATATTTTTAATTTTTATGGGGCTGGATCCTTACAGCCAACCAGCGTTTTCTCTGTTTTCCTGTTGTCTTTTATTAATCTATCCATTACTACTATGAACAGTAGACTCTGTTCTTGTTTGATTCATTTATTAAAGTCTAACATTTCAGACCTGTGTTCATTTTTTTGTACTATCGCTGTGATATTCAGATATATGCTTTATAATTTTGTTTTGTACTCTTAAAGTTTTCGGTGTTTTTCATATTACTTTTCTTTCTAACCTATCGATGGCTGCTCTCAAACCTATGTAGACTAGGTATAGTTTCTCCCCTGTTTCTTCACCCCTTTAAGATTTCTCAGGATGTTTATATCATTCGTTGATCCTTTGTATACTGAAAGTAGCCTATTCGTATTATAGTTTGTTTATTAATTATTTCCTCATTCTTCTTTCTACATTTCTTCGTGTGTTCTTTATATATTACAGTAGACAGACATACGGCTCGATAATTATCGCATTCTGCGTGTTCATTTTTTTATAAATCGTGAGAATTACAGTTATTTTTTTAATCTAAGGGATCGACTCTATATTCCAGACTTGTTGATATAATTTGAGTATCCATTTTTTTCCCTTTTCCCATATTCATTTTATCCCTTTTGGATCTATGTTGTCCTGCTTTTCTTAGTCTTATAATTAGCAGTGTTTATCTCTAATACCTTATTTTGTTTACAATTATTATGTTTTCCTTATTTCTTTTTGTTTTTCTTCTTGTCACGCTTCTTCTTATTTCCCAAATTTTTCCCTGCTTACCTTTTTTACTTTTTTGTACTTTGCATATTTTGTCAATGACTGTTTATTTGCTTTTATTTTCTTCTTTACTTCTTTTGATCACAAATGCGTTCGTTTTTGATTTGGCCCTACTTGTTTTCTCCCTCATAACTCCTTTGCTGTGCTCTATGGGAATTGTTTTAAGTTTTTTCATTGGTTTTCAGGAGTCCATTCTGTGTTCATGATTTCCAGTATATCTAATTTCTTAGCTAGAACTTTTTTTGTTATCTGTTCCCTTCTTTTTCATTTGTTTTCTTTTATTACAAAATGTATTTCCAATAAAGATTGTAGCATCTTTTCTCCATTTTTATCAATTGTTTTTTTTAATCCCTCACAACAAAAATGTTTATAAATCTTATTATACTTTTGATAATAAAAACCTTTCTATTGTTTTTCTATGCCTCTTTTCTCCTTTTTCTTCCAATTTTTTCTAACTTCATTACAAAGAGAACATTTATCCTATAAGAGCAAGCTCCTCCTTTTACCAAAAAAATATTATTTTTTATTTTATTTGTATAAATATTAGAAAATATTCACCTCCTACTAGTTCATTCCAAATTAATTGGCCAGTGCATGTGTACTGAACTAGTGATACAAACAACATAACAAACTTCTTCCGGTTCATTATAAATTTATAATGATTCATAAATTAAAAATTTGGTTTACACGAGAACAATTTATGCTAAATTTGGATACGTATTAGCATAAATTTCAATAAAACATTGATTTTTGACTGTAACAACGGGTTTTTTTGTTACTGATGGTAATTTTTTGGAATAAAAATTAAAATCATATAACAACACCTATTATAATAACATTGTTGCTGGCGAAGTTAATGATTGCCATTTTAAGAGTAACGGGCCAAGTACACTTCCTTGTGGCACTCAATATATTCAGTCTTAGATATGTCGTTACCAACTTTTTGGTCCTCAGGATGTCCAGATCATACTCCTCTTGATTATTTCTCTTTGGGTATTTAAAAAGTCGAGTGAAATTATTACGCGGATGGAGAAAAAAAATATTTAGCACATATTATAAATTTTAGTTTTATTGTGTATATTTTTATGAGAATTTATTAATAGTTATACCAAAACAAACGTCATTTTTAAACTAGTTTATGACGTTCCGTTGTGTCGAATTCCCTTTCAATAATTCTTTTATTTCATTAAATATTTATTCTTTTTATTTTACTTTAAATAATCAGAGATATTGATCCATCAGAAATCATTCTCATTTTAATTTCATTATAAATATTCTGTTTTTGATTAAAAGCACTGTTTTGTACTTTAAACTTTCATAGTAAATTATGTATTTATTGTAATATTTAATTAGTTATTTTTCTCTGAATGGTTTGAAAAAGGACTTTTGAATACAAATACAAATTTGTGACGTGTATTATATACTTTCAGGAAATTTAAAATACTCTTGGAAACTTTTTTTGAGTTTGGCATAATAATTTTACATTTTACTGAATCTTTTTTTTTTATAAATTAACAATTTTTTATTATGCAAATTTTCCCCTGTACATTTCTACTTAAACTTTCACATACTATTTTCAATTAGAATTTGAATTTACGTTAATGTTGATAATTAAAAGGGCCCATATTTCTTGATAATTTTATGTTTTTCTATCAATTTTTCATTACATTTAAATGAAATTAACTATCTAAATTATTATTATTCATTATAAGTCATCCACATTCATACTAATTAATTTTTTTATACAATATTATGAGTTATTCTTTAATTTACATTTGTTGGCACTTAATTAATAATTTTAAATTTCAACTTTAAATTTCTCATTAGACATCCAATTTTTTCTCTATGCCAAAATTTAACAAAACTTTTAAACATTTTTCATAGTTATTTGTGGGTTTTATTTATTTATTTGTTAAAATGAAAGTGACACTTAAAATTTACTTATATAATTTAGAATCTTTTGCAGTTTCATAGATATAAGGAAACTTCTTCCTAGATAAATATTTTATTTCTTAGAAATTTTTAGAATAGCGCAGTACTTTATATGAAGAAAATTTCATAATAATGAGCGCAGCAAGCAAAATACCAAAATAAAATATAAATTAAGAAAATAAACATCAGCAGCAATAGATTAAAATAAAATATAAATAAAGGTAGGTTAGTTTTTGAAATATTAAAAAAAATTAAATTAGTAATTTAAATAAAAAAAGTGGCCATTAATTTACGAATTAGACTAATAAAATTTATAATATTGACGTTCTTGAATATTTTTTTAATTTGTATTTGATTTTAGCAGACAATGTTTTTCAATTTTTGTTTATATTTATTGGTACATTTTCTAAAATATCCCGGAGATTCGTATTTTTGATTATTTTTATTAAAATTATAATTTTTTTGGTTCCGTGGTTTTTAGTTATTTATTTCTAATTGTTCAATGTTTTATACAAGTATTAAAACTTTATTTTTATATTTCATTTATCTATTCTAAGGAAAATTAGTTATAATTTCTAGAATTAAATGAAAAATCCTTAAGAAGATATACTTAAATTAATAGTAACACTATAAAAAAATTAATGAATTTGATATTAACATTTTTTATATTATTTTCAGTTTATCGTTATATAATATTTTTGTCAAAATTTGTATTTTTGTGCAATACAATAAGACATTTTCTCTCACTCACACACTTCAATACAAATAAGTATCATCAAATTGATAAATATTACACAAAAGTAAGTAAAACATACTCAGAAATGAAGAATTTAATGATAAATAATACATGTATGAAACATAGTGTTTGTGTAATTGTTGTTTTGATCTTATCATACTGTTAAGAAAAATTACTTACTGGAGAAGGAATTATCATTTCTCGTTTATATTGGAAATGGTACTTAAAATAATATTTCATTTGACTGCCGTTTGATACCATTATGCACTAAACTTATGTGAAGTAGAATCACAAATCTGGATGATTTAACTTATATATTTTTACGTTTTTGTCAATACCAGAGTCGGTTCTAGTTTAGAAATATGCAATAGTTTCTAAGCAGTGTAAATCTATGAAAGAAGCATAAACAATAGATCCCAAGAAGCCAGAGGCAAATTAGAATTTACCAGCCAAGAAATAAATAATTTTAATTGAAAATCTGAATATAAAAGACAAATTATACTTACATTTCCACGGTTTTCCAAAACTTTTTAAAAATTCTTAACATGTTTCACATTTACGCATCTTCAGATATGACATAGAAATTGACAGATTTTCACGTACATGTTTGATTTCTTATTATAAATATTCCATCCAATCAGCAAACCGTGAAAATTTAAGATAACAATAATTTATATTTTCTATTTGTAGTGGATAGATTTCACAATGTAACAATCGTTATGAATAAATGAAATACTATAGATTTCGGAATTATTTTTCCAAAATTCCTTTAAACAATAAAACAATAATAAAAAAAGAGTAATGTAAAAAAAAATGTAAAATGTATTTAATTAGAATAATAATAAGTTTATTCACAAATACCAATCTAGGATAACAAGTTACATATAAGTATTGAAATAAAGCAGTAAAAATGAATACTAGAAATAATTAAACATATATTTAGTTTAATATATAAAATTATGGCAATATTATTGTGCTGTAATAAAAGAATTACAGAATAATATGTAATATCAGCCAATGTAGGTACTGTTAAGTTAAATTTCAAAAAAATTAATAATTGTTGTCAGCAGATAAAGTATTAAGTAAGTTACATTAATTGTTTTTTATTTATTTTTTTTTTAGTTGACATTGAAGCTTTTCATTTCCAACTCATTAAGAGTGGAGTTACACAGGGTAGCTTCTTAGGACCAATCTTATATTGACACTGTTATGTTTACTCTAGATCCAATAATTTCTTCTGCAACCCACCATCTCTTTCACATAGATGAATGGACCAAAGGTGGAAGATAAAGATTAATAAAAGTAAATCCGAACATGTAACACCCACATTAATGAAAGAAAAATGTTCTCCGGTGCAATTTAATAATACAGAAACTCCATGAACATACTTTTTAAAGTACTTGAAAATCCACCAAAATCAATAAAAACAACATTTTTTTAGTTGAAAATAGATTAAAACTCTTTATTCTAAACATTATTTGAACCGGAACATACAAAATATTTAAGAAGCGAACCTGTGCATCTATAAAGTTATTTTGGCTATGCAGTTTTTAGATATTTTGCGAAGAATTTTAACATTTCAGATTATTGACGTATAATAATTTTATCTGCTCTTTTTTTGGCAGATAATCTAATTAGCGCTTTCTGTTTTCAACAAGCTAACGATTTCATTATGATTAAAAATACAGAGTGTTTAGAAAATGGGTGCAAAGCTTTTAGGGGAAGGTAGCATAGATCATTTAGAACCATTTTAGCTATGGTTATCTTAGACGAAGAGTGTTTGGCAAAAAATCCCAAAATTTTACAATTAATTGCTGATAATGGCCAGCTTCGTATAAGACAACCATTAGACGAAGCATACAATAAAAGGAATTGGATAATCAAAATAAGAAATAAATTCAAAAAAGTTGCTGTTGAAAATCCAATCAAAAATGGAACAAACTATTGAAGTTTTGGAAGTTAGTATAAACGGAATGTAAATTAGAAAAAACAAACTAACAACAAAAGAAGACATAAAGGACAGTCAATATTTGTGAAAAAGGAATTAATCTATTATGTCTATTGCTTAAAACATGAGAATCTGATATATTACTTTGAACAAAGATTTATTTGTTTATCTACATGACCAAATATTAATCATTGATTTCTGTAAATTAATATTTAATAGTAGTTTCACAATTAATTAAATATTTTTTGATAAATTCCTTACTTTAAGAATGTAATTTTTAATTAGGTTTTTTAAGGCCAATCAAATCTCAACGTTAAAAATCTTCCATCGATATTCATTATCATATTTATATAAATATTTATATAAACAAATTTTACAGTTCATTCGAATACAAATATATGGTCAAAATCCTATCTTTTAAAACATTGACTGAAAGCGAAAAAATGTATCCAAGGGTGTATATATATATATATACAGTTGACATAAATTGATGCAATCAGATCTAGTAAAATTGTCTCCCTCAAGTTCTAGAATTTAATTGAACACCCTTTATATTTTTTATTGTTAAAAATTGTTAAAAATTTGTATAATAAAATAAAACCTCCTAATAGTCTAACCATTTATATTTTGATATCAGTATTTGTCCTATTTATTTTACAGGTTGTCCCGGTTTCTTTCAGGAACTAAAATTACTATTTTTCATAATTTCTTGAATATAAAATAATTGCTAATTTAGTTTTATAATTATTTAACTTTTTTTTATTATTTTAGATAAAGTCTTCGTGTTTTTTGAATCTAATTATCTAATTAAAAATTACGTTCAATTGTCAAACAGATGAGTTAGTGATCCTATTTCCTTATGAATGTTTTTTAAATAATTATTCTTACCTTTTGTTTGTACAAAAAAAAAAACTAAATCACTTTGTTCAGATTACACACGTGAAAATTTTGTTAATTTTCTTAATGATGCTTTTAAAATAATGCTGAAATTAATAAAGATTTTTTTCAAGGCAAATTACTTTCAAATTGGTTGAAAATGATTCAATCTTGTCATCAAACTTATATATTTTAATAACATTTAACAACATTTACAAATTTAAATGTTTAAAAGCATTTAAAAAATTACATTTATGATTTGTATACGAGGTTATTACAAAATTTTATTAGAAAACGAAAAAGTTCCCCTCTTTCTCTAATGTTTTGTTATTGATCTGGATATAAGTTTTTCCGAAATTATGTCTCGATAACTTGACGCGATTGACTCAAATGGCAGTATACAGTATGTCCGTCGTGATCGTAACTTTAGCACAGCAGAGTTCGAGAAAGTGGGGTTAACTGAAGTGATACATTATTACGCTCTCTCTTGGTTATACGGTAATATCTATTATCAGTATTATTTTTGATTTGATTGCACCTCAGCCACTTAAGCTTAAATTCAACTTAAAATGATTGAAATTGGTTGCACCACTTGTTAAGTGGAACTTGTAAATCCTAAAGGCTACTTAAATGTAAATGATAGGAAGATTGACACTTTACCCTGATTTTTGGATTTTGCCGAGTAGAGTTAAAAAATATATTTCTTAATGTTCATAATTTGAACTCAATAAAATGAACACTATAGTGTTGAAAATATGCAAATTGATTTGGATTTGGGTATTTTTGATGATGATTTGGAAATCTTTGAGATACTGGATGTTGGAATTCCTCGAGAAATATTAATCTATCGTTTTTTAGAAGATTTCGGTTGACAAAACAAACCGTTCTATATGTTTTAGGTTTATTAGAACATAGGCTTGAATTTCCATATTGCAGGTAAATTGACTAGGTATTCGGCAAAGAATTTTTTTTTAAAGGTAACTGACTACATATTCGTGATTCATTTCACTAGATTTTTACTTGAAGCCTCAGGTGAATAATATAAGAACTCTCAATTTATACATTTATCGATCTCTCAACTCAACACAAACAATAAAAACAGTTAATTTAACGAGCCATTGACAACTTATCTTGTCATCTGATCAAGCTGACAAGTCCTAAATAGAAAAAAAATCTCAAGATAAATGCATCGTTGCCAGTATAATTTCGTTTCTTAGCAACCTTAGCAAAAGTGGAACTAAAATACCACTTGTCGAATGAAATTATATGTTAATTATTACTTTAATATAAGTGAAACTTAGATAAGTGGTATATTTGAGGAGTTGAGGTGCAATCCACCCTTACTGCTTAAAACATCTGTCTAAGGGAGCAAAAATTATCTCTGAATCGGTATATTTTGAAATGGAACAGTTTAATAACGATCAAGTGTGTATCCTAATTAAAATTCATAATGAAAAAGTAATATTTTTGGTAACTATGCATTTTTTTAAACGTTGAGAAATGTCAAAAAGACAAGCATTGTCAGATTGGAAATAGTAAAGCCAAAAGCTCTTCAAAATCTTTGTAATAAGTTATTATTTAAAGACATTCAGCGGCGGAAGTTGTTGAAAGAAGAATGGATCCAAAAAGAGGTTTCAATGTGGGATCTGAAAAAGAACCAGTTCAAGGGGGGCAGCAAAATGAAGAAATCGCAGTACAAATAGAACCAGTGATAGAGGTATGCACAGAAGATCAAGAAAAACAAACAAATGAAGATCGAAGAAGTGAAAAATCACAGGAAAGAATTATTAATGATATTAGAGCAATAATGATGGAAATGATGGAACAAATAGGAAATGTGAGAAAAGCAATAATGAAACTATCGGTAACTAGAAATTAATGATTGGTATGAAACAGGAATTAAAACAAGAAATTAGCGCCATAAAAAAGGATTATGAGTATCTCAAAGATATAATATTATTATATACAGAATTTGTTAATTTTGATATTAGTAATATCTTAGATGCTTTATAATTTTGTTAAATTTGGTTATTATTATCGGAGATGTTTTAATGTTTTCACAAAACTTTAAAGAATTTGATTCATTATGAACTTTTATTAATTTCATTAACCTAGTGCAACATATGCCTAACTATTACATACAGATTTTGTAAAAATCAATTGTATCATTTTTCATTTCTTTGACATACAGATGGCGTTTCATAACAAATAAATTTATTGATAACTAGTTTTCTTTGTAGTTTGTAGTTATATTTTTTTTGGTTGTTTTATCCCTGATAAAATAAATTCCCTTATGAACAGCAATAAGTATTAAGAACTAACAAAAATACTTATTTTCCGTTAATATATCAAATTAGAAAAATATTTTTACGTAATTTGTTCTGAACTAACATTTTGTATAAACCACGTATCTTCTGAATATTTACTCTTCTTATTAACAATTTTTTATCACTTCCTTTTAATGTACAATAAATATAGCTGGAAATCCTTTCATGGACTTTGAATGAACTTGCGGTATTTTTAGAAAAAGGATTGGCACAATAAATATTAACAGCTATTTACAGATTATGTATTCTAAAAAAACGTTACTTTTTACCATTCTTTATTTGATTTTTTTATAATTTGAATTTGTCGAAAGATATAATCTCAGACACTAGGACAGAAGCTGTATTTGACTTTCTAATAGCACCCAGAATCTTTATTCTTTTTTTTTTCAGATAAATAATTTTTTTAATTATGCAGGCGTTTTTAGATTCCATCTATAACGTTTTTGATGTCTTAAAAACCAAAATACAGCAAAATTACAATTTTCTTACCGAGAGTGTTATGCATGCATATCAAATAATTAATTGTAAATGTCAAAATTTTCTCTTCATATTTTAAGTAATCTTTAAACTTAGGGTTATAGTTTTCGAAAAAATGTTGTTTAAATTAAATTTTATCATCATTTACGAGACGAATGTTAAATTTTGAAAATTGACAATCATATTTATTGAAAGGTGCTATAAATAACAGCCTGGGATCAGATGTTGCTGTTTTAGCAAATTTATTTTTAAAGACGGAAGGAGTTCCTTGAACAAGCGGCATTAAAGTAATTTCATGTTATTACTTCTTTTTATGAAAATGCTTTTCAGTCTACATAATATAAATTAACTATTAAAGGACAATTTACGACCCAATCAAAAAATCAATTGGGCTAAAGAACTAGAAATTATTTTTTCAAAATGAAAATTACTTTTCCTATTCAAAATTCAATTTTCAGTGATCTACAAGTGTTTATAAGATTGCGTACATATTCTAGAAGGTAGCAAATTTATGAATTTGGCAGAACATAAACCATTAACTTTTAAGTCTGATGAGGCTTATAGGACTTTTAAGATTTACATGTCAAATTTTTGCCAAATAAAATAAGTAGCACAAAAAATATGAAAGGAATTTATTGACAAACGAGGAGAAATATAACCATCGTAGTTTATAGGAGTATTAAAAATAAATAATTTCTAATCTTCCAGTTTCTAATTTCAAATAAAAACTGTTAACTAATTAATTAATTGATTAATTAAATGGTAATGTAATTCATACCTGTTAGATTCAAAGTTAAATTCCTTAAATCCTAATTGCAATCACGTTCGAATAAATTAAACAATCAAAATAAACTATTAAGTATTACGTCTTTTGGCTATCACAAACGATTGTTTAAGTTCACTTATTAAAGTTGTAATTATTAAAGTTGGCATTCTCCTGTTAAAAATTTCATTAATTCTATTAATGACTTATTTCGATGCACTTCTTTTAAAAAAATGTTTAGTAAAAATTACCACCGGTATTGATTACTAATCTTTAGTCATTATTGTCTAGGTACTCACATTCTATTGGTATACGTATTAACTTGCAGTGGCGTCTCTAAAAAACCAATTATTAATATTAACAATATAAACCAGAAGGTAAATATAAAATAGGTCCGAGATTAAACCCGTTTTTCCATTAACTAAAATTTTATCTAGATCTGTTAGGTTCAGTACATAATTTATCTTTACAATTTTGTTGTCTTTTGCCAATTCTCTTCCTGTTTGGACTATTCTTCTTTGTTTTGCTTGTCAATAGTCAATATTTAGTTCTGGTATTTTTCTAAATGTTCTATTCATCTTATTCTTCTGTTACTTCGTTATTTGTTCTTTGTATTCATCTACCACCTTTCGCAAATGTTTCTTAATGTCTTCCTAGTTCTTGTTTACAAATTTGTCTTTATTTAGTTTTTATTTAATATCTATGCCTAAGTATTACGCCTAAATTTTTTTTTTGTTTTGTATATTTTCTTTGTTTTGAGAATATTGAGACTGTGTATATTTTACTTTTCTTTTTTCAAATGTTCCTGAATGTTAATAATTGATCTTATTCTTTTATCCTTTTTTTTTAATTTTTTTACTCAAATTTCCTCCTTTCTTCAATAGGTCTGAGGCACCGTTTACTTTTAGTTTTCTTCCAATTTGTGAAGTGGTCCAAGTAGTAGTTTCGTGTAATTATCTATTTACTATAATATTATTATTCTTTGTTTTTTTAAGATGTGCATAGGATTTGTAGGTAATATTTTTCCCTAACTTATTTATAACAGATATTTAACTTGCTGACATATCCAAAGAGTTGAAGATCTGTTATTTTTAACTTTTTTATCTTTTGGTATGTCAATAAAAAGCTCTATTAACTCAAGTTAATTATATTAAAGAAAAGAGGTGTTGGCATATTTTATTTTCTCATTTGCGTAACATACGTGTCTTCTACTTCTCTGACGATTATTAAAATTGCTGCTCTTTGTTATGAAACACGATCAGCAAACATTAAAAACTGGTTTAAATAATAAATCTTTGCTTTATTAGGTGTACAATTGTTTTGTAAGATTTATCACTTAACTGGAAAAGCAATTTTAAATGATATATGAAAAATCAATATTATTTTAACAGAAATTATTAGTAGTAGGAAAAGTAATTACTGCTGCTAAAATAATCGTTGATGTGAGTTTCCAAATCACATTTATATAATCTGAAATATTATTTATCACTGCCAGCAGTAAATCCAACGAAATTTCTTCAAAGAACTGTCATGTATATAGAAGAAAATTTTCCAGCTTTCAAAGTTATTTTCGATTCTTCTAACAGCACAAATTTGCAGATGCTGGAATGTATAATTCTGAATGGTCTTCTTACATGCTACTGTTTTCTACTGTACCATATGAAGAAAACAGATCCGAACCAAAATATAACAAACCAATGACTAAACGACTCATCCACTCCGGGAAAAAAAAATCGAAAATGTTTTTCTCCTTTTCTTAAATGCGCCTCTTTGACATAAAATCGCTGTTAAGCCACTGTTTTCTGTGGTTTACCAAGTGTGTTCAAGGCAAGGCCTTTAATTTTACACAACTTGTGATGGAGTAACTACAAATGACTTTTGATTCAGTTTGGCTTAATGTGCGAAATATTGGATCCGATTTGAATACGGAATTAGTAGAAATGGGGACAACGGTAGGAAAATACTGGTGCACTTCGTTAAATACACAGTATTCTATTGCTATTGTTAGTACAGTACATGAATTGTCTAATGGAATGTTATATATTCATTCGACAATTTATGTAATTTGAAATATATATTTTATTTTTATTGTTTTAAAATTTATTGGAATTCCAGCAATTAAAAAGTAAACTCTTTAAAATTGTTCCAAGCTTTCGGAAAATAAAACTATAAATTTGGAAGTCGTCAAATCATTAAATTAGGATTTTAGTATTAGATTTTGTAAAATTGTATTTAAGTTTTTTTCCTTTTTACAAAATGTGTTTGGACCTTATTTAAATGTTACCAGTTTTATAATAACATCTAAACTTGAACAAACCTTACAAAATATAAGAACTCATTATCTTTTTCTAATAGATATTATTATAATACTACGTTGATTATTTTAGGTATAATATATTCTTGGTTATATCTTTCAAAAACAAATTCAACGATAAGACACTTATGATAATTTTATTGTGCAATAATGATAATATGGACCATTTATTTTTATTAACTTTATTAAAGTAAGATTTTGCACTCCACTATTGACTTGCATTTTTCCTCGCGTTTCCGGCTACGTGACCCCTACTTTACTTTTTTGAATAGGAGAACCGTTATACAGGATGTCCCATGATGTTTTGACAGTCCAATATCTCGAAAACTTATAAAATTTAATAAAAATAATAACATTTTTGTATAAAAATATATAATAAAAAATATTCTCCATATTAATTTTTTCGTACTAAAATTTTATTTGTTTTACATTAGTGATTTGATTGAAAGCTTTCCAGGATTTATAAGTTGGAATTGAAAGTAAACCTCTATAGTTATATTCCATAAATCCAGTTGGGTTTATGGATGGTTTTGTAGATAAGGGTTTTGTTCCGCAGGGAAAGTTGTCATTTCTTACTTATAAGTCAGTATAAAATACAAATTTTCAATCCAAATTGTTTTCTATCGATGAAAATATATTTTTACCAACTCAATTTTCTAATTAGATGCATTCCTAAGTATTTCTCACCTTGTTGTTGATTTAATGATACTGATGGACAATTTGCTTTTCGGTTTGTGACGGTTACATGCATTATTTTCGTTGAATTTTTGCATGAATGTTCAAGTTCTTCTGCAATTTTTAATACTTAATAATTTTATGGCTTATTTATAATCTACTACTAACTTTAAAGAGCACACATTTTCTCGAAATAATTTGTATGATTTTAAAATTATTTCACAATCCCTACGTAATTTTACATTGAAATTTCGCTGTCGATTTAGTATTTTTCAATTGAATTTCAAATGTTTATATTTAATTGTAATATCAAAAAACTGCAACCATTTCGTGATTTTGTAGACGATTTTTAGAAGGTGGTTTAAAATTACCATGTTCAAACGAATTACCTAAAAAAGGTAATTTTGAAATAAAACGAAAGTATTAAGAAACAAATTCACAATTTACTCGTTACTGTAAAAAGAAACACATATGAACATATGGAATATCACTATGGGGATGTGAAAAAAAGTCAAATATGCAGGTGATCCAAAGAGTTCAATCAAAAATCAAAAAACTACCTGAATAACCTGGAAAAAACTATCCAAATGAAGAATCTAGCACCCTAATTTTTCCACCGTAAGTGATAAGAATATTAAGCATAAAACAATTCCATTAACCTAATCAATACGTAAATAAGAAGAAGATCAATAGATAACTCCTTCCCCCAAATGTAAACTATAATCAAATTTACTTATAGCTAAATACTAATAACTGATTGTAAATTTGCATAATTAATAAAAAAAAGAGGAGGTTTAAGAATGAGACTAGTATATAGTTTAAATAACATCTATAAAGAATGACCAAAGGAAATACTCATTACAACTCCCAAGTAACTAAAGAGGTAGATGAGGTGCTGGGATAACGTAGGGCTAATGGATCATATGATTTAGTAGAGCAGGGTTACCAATGTGACCAAGTGATAAGATGTTTGAACAAAAGATACGTTTGCTTTAAAATAACACATTGAAGTATTGAAATTGGGGCATATACGAATAACAGAAAATTTGGAAAGCCTAGGAGATGAGCGTAAGTTGCAGATTCTATAGTATTAGCCAAGCTAAACGATAAGCAACACGCTGTATCAGGAAATGGCAGCGAAACAATTTCAAGAAGCATTTAAAATCACATTTTCCCACAATTCGTATGGCTCATCTAAGTAAATATATCTTGCTAGTGAATTAAAGAAGGTCAAACCAAAAAATAAAATGATCAAATAATATAGTAGAATAGAGAGGTAGAAGGAATTTTTGAAAAATCACTGTGAAGACGTAAGATGTAACTCAAATAAAGGAGTAATTATCTTTTTAAAGAAAATAACACTGGCGTACATAATTAAAATGGAAAGGTGCCGTTATAAATAGTTTTTAAGCAACATTTTCCGGGCTGAACTGAACTGAATCACTACTAGATTCTAAACTTTACTGATATCTTGAACTACATACTCACTAAGACCATATAAATCTCCAGGACCATAAGAAATTATTTAATCATGTAAATAAAAATAGGTCGTAGATTCACTGAAACCTATTAATCTCCAGAACCAGATGGAATTAATTATTTATGGCAATACAAGATAGATCTTTGGTTCAGTAAGACCATAAAAATCTGCAGGAAACGCCGGAATTGATTAATCATAATAGGTTTTTGACTCATTGAGACCATATAAATCTCCAAAACCAGAGGGACTTATCCAGAAATGGTTTAAAAAGTATCTGAAGGTAAATTCTCAAGTTCTGTAAATCAGGCAAGTTAATGTTAAATTATTATAACATATGCGGATTATTTTAAATAAATGAAATCTTATATACTTAACATATTTATTGACAAAAGACATGTAAATTAAAAATACAATAACAATTTTTTTAAGTACCTAGAAACAATATCACCCCCAATATTTTAATATTTCATTTTAGTTTTCTCAGACTTTACATGGTCTATCTATATATGTATATTGTTTCGTAATTCTACAAAACAATGTTAAAAATAAACAAAATTCCATTCAACTTCTCTACTTTGTGAGTATGAGGTTTAGTTTAACAACTGAGGGTTATAATTATTAATGTCATCCTAATTTCAAGTACCAATGATAAAAAAATATTTCATATTTCTATTCCACGTAAATTTCTACTCATACATAATTTATTAATTTATTATTATAATATTAACTATATTTGAATAAGAATTACCATACATTAACGAGTTTTCTTAATCAGATACACACTAAGTGTACCGAAAAATAACGTCCACATTAAACCAATTCCCATACCACTAAAAACTTGAAGGTTATCTATAGTCCATCCCTTTTTGGACACATTTCTGAGCGATTCTATTGACATCGTGAATGGCAAACATTTTGCAAAGTACCTCAAAGCTGTAGGCATTCCTTCTGTAGGCCACATCAGACCTAGCAAATATAAAATATAAAAAAAATTAAACATATTTGTAAATCAACAGTACGAGTATCTTACCACTTAACATCATCATCGGGAGAAATATTCCAGTAAGAACAGTATTTGCCACTGAATGATCTGTACTGATAACAGAGACCCAGAATCCTAAAAATATATTTTTCATTTGTTATACACTGTGATGATAAAGTTTGGAACCAAGTTTTTAACTCTATTATGCAATGTATGTGTAGTATTAGGGCAATTTTTATTTGCAACTAGACAAACTGTATAAAATTCATACTAATAATATATTTGCAATCTTACCATAGGCCATGCCACATATTCCTTGGAGATAGACCATGAGGTACATAAGCCATAAACTTCCAAAGTATTCCTGCTGGAAAATCGCATAAACAACTACCATTAATTCAAGAGTTTGAATAAGACAAATCGAAGCTTGGAGAACCAAATGCGTTATCGTTATCTCCAAAGAAGTTACTCCTGCTACAATTGATCTATCCCAAACACCATCATGTCGGTCGGTGATAATTATTTGCGAAGTCATCATAGCGCCCATGAAAAACATTATACTAAAAGATATTTTTTAATTTTAAATAAACAGATGAATACAAATATTTTATAGCATTTCTATTCTAAATTGCAAAACAATCACTCACACGCGCTACTGCCTGAGAACTTAGATCATAGGAACTCAATCAAATACTTATAAATGCGTGTGCGGTTGATTGAGACGATTTGATTTGGCTAACTGAACTTCACTACCTCAGATATCAAGTGATTATACATGGTATATATAATATTTAAATGTTAATTTCTTATAAAGTTCTTAACATACAAGTACATCTATTGGATGAATCTCGTAAATTAAGTTTTGGAATTTAGAATAAAAATACTGTACCTCTGTTAGATAAATCACTATCTGTGATTTTAGGTTTATACGAGTACTTACGTGATTAGACTTCCTGGAATCATAAAAACAGTGTACGGTTCATTATTGTCTCCATAAATAAAATTTATGTCTACAGGTAATTCTCCTAGACCAGGAAGAAAGTGACAGTCTTCAAATATGGAATTTTGGAAGTCGACATATAAGTCAATTAACTTATATTTTAATGTAGCTCCAATTTGTCTATCTGTGAATCAAAAAACCACGTTTAGTATAAATCCTGATAAGTTTTTTTTTATTCAAAAAGATATTTATCGTGAATGAATAAAGTATAGATTACACTTAGAATATTATTGCAGACTAGCTCATAAAAAAAATGAAAAAGGTGGAAAAAATGGATTAATGATATGCACTTTAAACTAAAAAGATAAAAAATGGTAAGAAATTAAATAAATTAATTAAATAAAAAGCTAATGTATTGCTTTTATCTGATTTTCATAATTTTTCTTAGAATGATAACAAAGGTTAAGAAATATTATACATTTTTTAAATATTTGTTAGCCAAATATATTTTTTTATGTTGAACTAATTGAATTAACTTACTTGACATGTCCATCCAGACTTTAATTTCACTCAAACTGAGTACATCGGATTTTGCATCTTTTCCTTCATCGATTCTTAATTCTGACGTTTCGGTGAAATTTGGTGAAAAATATAGTACGCCTACTATGTTTCCATGTGTTACATCATCCTTAGCTTCATCTAAATTCTCATATAGAACCTGTGGAAGTTAAATAATATACATACTGGGCCACTCAAAATAGTTCACCCTGATATTTGGCAGAATTTATTAGATTTTTAGAAAATGCTGAATCACGTCGATTGGACACATTTTCACGATACATACATCTGTCATATGTCAACTCCCTGCCTTCCACGTCTCCAGCCCCTTAATTTTAAATAGGGAATATACCATATATGGCAGATCGTTAGAAGAATATTGTGATGGGCTAATCGGCCATATGACTATCCATGACTTTCTTTCGATATTAACTCTATGTTTGTAAAAAGCCTTAATTTAATTGAAATCTAATACCTCTTAAAAATTAAACGCAACGCCTATGTTTGTCTAATCTGTAACATTTTTTCATCAAGTCTAAAATAATAAACTTTACAAAGATTAAAGTAGTTACTACATTTGTTAGCGTTTACCAGTGGCGCTAACTAATCGATATTTTTTTATTACGTCTCTTCTATTGCAGAACGAGTTGAAATTATTTCCACATTAGCCAAACATTGGCATTGCGTTTAGTTTTGAAGAGGTATTTGACTATAAATACATTCAGACCATTCAGATCATACGTCTCATTAATACATAGCAATACCTTTCTAACGATGCGCCATACATGGTACATTTTCAATTTAAAATATAGGGGTTGGAGACGTGGAAGGGAGGGGGTTGATATATGACAGATGTCTGTATCTTCAAAATGTGTCCCCTTTGGAATAAAAATCCACGTATTTCAGCATTTTCTTAAAATCTAATGAATACTGCCAAATATGAGGGTGTACTGTTTTGAATGGCCCACTCTGTATATTACTATTACTAAACAGGTGAAGTATTATTCTGGTTTTATTCATTATTATTACTAGTTACCTTATGAATCATTGGGTGGTCCAGATGGGTTAAAAACCGACAACTCAAATTTCGAAAATGGCAGGTACCAAATTCATCTGCCGATGGTACTGCAGTACCATTGAATGAGAAATTAGAACAGGACGTGGTCATTGTTTCATCGTTTACTATTCCCAAAGGGATATTTTTAATATCTCCCCCAACAGCACTCATAAATATACCGACTTGTATCAACGGAAATGTCAATAAGAAGAATATACCCCTAAAAACAATAGAAGGACCATAAAAATTTGCCTTTATTATAAATTTCCATATTCCTATAATTTAGAATATCGGAAAAAAGTCTTTATATAGGGTGTCTGCGAAAATAATGCATATTTTTAAATGATATATAGAACGTGTTATTTGCAACATAATATTCTACTTATTTTTTTCTAATATCGTTAATTTACCCAAAAATTCACTTTGAACATTTACTCGAAAATTTGTACGTGGCAACACTTAACACTTTCAATAAAAATATATGTCATGTATCCAAAGAACATCTACCTGAAGAGTCATAAAATTGTGTTAGTTTGCAGAAGATTCAGATCGTTTAATCAATTCAAGTTTATCGTTTGTTAAAGTAGTTTCAATAATTTTGTGAAAAATTACATTTTATTCAAATCAAGAATATCACGACATGTTAATTAATCTAATCCGCGATGTTTTGTGTCAGTGTCCCAAAGATAGTTGAAAAGTGTAGTATATTAGCTAAAAAAAATAGTGGTAGAAATCGTTCGGATCCTGTAATAATTGTCGAGAATACATTTTTAACTCTTCTACATCCCCTGTAATCAACTATTCTAAATATCTAGTGCCTATTCGACGGGGTATAAGACAAGGATTCATTATGTCACAATTATTTTTTAACCTATACTCTGAGTACATCTTCAGGGAAGCTCTTGATGGATTCGATGGAGAACACGGTACACGAAGAAAAAGAAGGTATACTAAATTAAAAACTTATTTTTAGAACGTTTAAAAACCATTTTGATTATCAGCATTGATCTTGACCTAGTTATTTTTGGTTAATAATATTTAGATAGATGTTAAATACTAATATTTATTTCTTTGAAAACGGCTGACTTTACAAAAAAAGTTTAGAAGGTATTTTTATTCTACATACGTTTTTATACCTCATCCATAAACATGTGCATTATTTTCGCGGGCACCCTGTATATTAAAAAAGGAAAGATACTTACGTAACATTTCTATAAAATTGCTTTAAATTCTTGTCCAGTAACGCTTTCATTCGATTCTTATTAAGAGCATGTTTTGCTTTTAAAATCTTCTTTTTAGTTAATATCTATAAGTAAAATAATCATGTAAAATATATTTTAAAAAGTGCATTTAAAAAAATAGTAAATTTAACAGCAGCCAAATATTTATTGATAATAAGTTTCAGTCTACTTGGCTACAAAATTGCCATGGATCTAGGAACATTGCCCGAAAACAGTTTCTCGAAAGAATACAATTGATCAAAAGGATAATTGCCCCAAAACAATAAACCAAAAGGAAAATTTCCTGAAAAACAATTACCCGAAAGAAAAATTAACCGAAAAATATATTTTAGAATAAATTAACAAATATTTTCCTATTTTCGTTTCAAAATAATAAGTACACCCCATTAAGTAAATTAAAAATTTGATTTGGAATAAATCAGACTCGTTAATTAGTTTCTAAATGTTTTTTAAAATGAACAAGTACCCGACATTAGTCTTAATATTTTAATGAATGTTAGAATTATATACATTTACATTAATTTGATATAACTATCGCAGTAAAGGATTTCATTGCATTATTGTCTAAAATCCGCGCAAGAGTCACAATTGAATATTGGTTTAGAATTCGTACTCAGTGAAAATAGATGAGTAAATTACTAATCGATTGTTTGTAGTACAAAGATAAAAAAATCCAAAATATTTATTTAAAATGTGATTACTCCAAGAATTTCAAGAGTAGAGCGTTGTCTCTAATATACAATTTTTTCAGAAGCATCGAGTGTCTGCCCATTTTATCATATTTAAAGTTTAATTCATGTAATACTTTCCACTTTATCTCGGCTTATTGTAGATAAATCAGCATCGCCAATTAGAGCTTGTAAAACTTTATCTAACATGGTATTTCTTGTTCAGTTAAAATGAGTGAGTAAGCTTACGAGTTGCATTTTTAAATAAATCATGCACGTCGACTTTTAATAATTTTGGTCTGCCTAGTTTTGGCTTTGGTGATGTTACTTCACCTGATTTTTCCTCCTTTAAAATTTTATATATCGTAGATTTTGCATATCCCATTGCTTCATATGACATTTCAATTATGGTGTCAACAGTAAACCTGTTCAACTATCATTGAATTAGTTTTTAAAAAGTTTTTATCGCATTTTAGACTTGGTTGTTAAACTGTAGTTTACTTTTTCAATAGTCATTTTCTGTTTTTATTTTATTAAAATGTAATACTTACATCCTTAGATCCATGGCTAATTTCGAAGGTAGAAACTGTCGTAACGCTGGTGGTAGATCCGGTATGATCTTGTGCTATTACAGAATTGTTTTGGTCATCTACAATTGGCTGAGAATTTATGGCTGGAAGTTTGCCCTCTTCTTGTCTTCTGCTAAGAGTTAGAAATACCTCTTCTAGTGTTTGGCTATTAAATAAACTTAATAAACGGCTCGGAGATTCTTCAGCTAGAAGCTTTCCCTCTCGCATTAAACCAATCTAAAAAAAATTAAAGTAAAGAAAAATAAATATTTCTGATTTAAAATGGAGATTTCTTAAAATTTTAGATTCAAAGTAGAGATCCATTAAAATATTGATTTATAAAATGATATATGAAGTAAAATATTATTTTTTAAGATATCTGTTATAAAATTAAGATTTATTGAAACATCAATTATAAAGTCGATATTTTGAAGCAATACTCAGGAATTTAGAGTCGAGATTTAGAATTAAAATTCAATATTTTTAAAATGTCTGCTTTAAAAATGAGATTTAATAAAATGATAAACATTAAAGTCGATTAGAATATCATATTATTAATTAAATTATAAATCGAGTAATTTTTTGAAAGCATTTCTATATTAAATAATAATAAAATAATTTTGGAAATATTTATGGAAAAGAAAATATAAATATAAAAGTATATAAATATATTAACCTAATGTTTAACCTATACGTGTAGAAAATATTTAATCAATATTTCAAAACGTTATATAATATAATATTTTAAAACTATTATTTTACTAATATTTGTATATAATATTCAATAAATATTTAACAAACACATTCATAAAACATCCGAAAATGGAAATAAGATTTTCAAGAATTAAGCACTAGAAAAAGAATAAGTGACAGAAATTATTAATCTACTGTAAGATAAAGAATTATGTGAAGATACAACAGAGACAAGTAACAATATAACACGGATACGATGATGAAATAGAAAAAACAAATTTTTAAATATGTGAAATGAATAAAAGAAAAAGAAAATACCAGAAGAATGGAATAGGGATTTATGACTGCCAAATACACCTAACAAAATACCGAGAATACTTTTTAGAAGAAAAAAAGACAACGCCATAAAAAAATAAAGGAAAAACAAATTAAAAGAAAATGGAGTGGAATAAGTGAAAAAAACACGAGTTATATCCAGAAAAATACTGAGTGGAAGCATAAAACGACAAGAAAACAACCTGCTAGTGTGCTTACTTAATAAAAAAATATAAGAAAAAATTGTTTAGAGATAATTACCAACAATTTCCAAAGTATCTTCTTAATTAAATTAGAGATAAAAGACAAACAAAGAGTTGATAAAAACTGGACATGTCAACAAATACCGTTCACAGAATATTTTTAATTATCATTAAAATTTTTAAAAACTCTTATAACCGTCAATTAAAATAATACATCATAAGCTAATAATAAGAGTATTAATTACTCAACGAGCTCCATCCAATAATTGCTATAACATAATTTCTTGTACAAAAAGAAAGATTGATTTATAAAAACATTAAAACTATTTTATGATGCGAGATTCTATTTATTGTAAGTGAAAAAAATATTTACTTCTAAAAATTAGATCGTACCTTGTTCAACATACATACACAACCTTGTAGTGGATTATTTCCATATCATATTTATTAATTAGGAAAAAACATTATTTTTCAAAAATTAACACGATATTTTTTGTTTTAATGATTATTCAAGGATGTTTACTCAGTACCTAATATATGTAATACATTAATAAATACAAGAATACATTCACTACTTTGTATACTGTATTGTATTGTATATATAGTGTGACCAATCTAAATTAGAAACACCACCATAATATTTGAAGTTATTAACCGATTTCAACAATTTTTTTTGAAATGTTATGCATCAAGAAATTTATTTGAAGTTTCAAAGAGTTATTCCTATTTTTAAGGTACATAACGATATTTTTTCATAGCATCCAAACAATGAGTACGCCACTGGATTTAGATGGCTTCCAAATAGATTTGACTCAACTTTTATTAAAATTGTTTATTAATAAAAAAGTTATCGGATGGTAAATTTCAAAAATATATCAGAAAAAAATTTATAAAAAAAAATAGGAACAACTCTTTGAAACCTTGTCTCCAAATAAAATTTTTGATGCACAATATTTGAAAAAAAAATTGTTGAAATCGGGTAATAACTTCAAATACTATGGTCGTGTTTCCAATTTAGATGGGACACACTGTATATAAATTAATTTTGTTAATTTACCTTATTGGCTTGTCTACATTCTTCTATATAATGCGTTGTAATTATCACAGATATATTTTCCTTTCTGGTAATTTCTACTAAGTGATTCCATATTCTGAAATAAATAATACGTAATTACTTAATTATATCCAAGGTATCTATCGGTTTGTTTGTATATATATATTCTTATGATATATGAAATTATTTAAATGATAACAAAAGTGAAAATAACACAAAAACAAGTAAATATAAGGAAGAAACCAAAAAATTATTCATCTGGTAAGAGTAATATTAGAAAAAGTAAAGTTACGTTAAAGAAGTTAAGAAGATAGATATGTAAAAAAAGAAAACATCAGACCCAGAAATGGCTTGGAGAAAATATATGAACGAAATATGAAAATCTAATTAGCTTAAGACAAAAATATATAATTGCGGGGTATCAACATAAATAAATGGAATTTAGAGTAGTAAATTTTCTAAATTTTGATCCAATTTTTGGCATTATAAAAAGTGATTTTATCTTTAGTTTAATTTTTTTCATTTCCCTATTGTCCTTCATTATATTTTCTCCATCTCATTGTTTTTCTATTTGCTTGAACATTGGTGAACCTCAACAAGGAATCTTTGCCTGAAAATATTTTATGCATACATAATACAGTGTTTTGAAGACATCGTTTCAATTATTTAATAATAAAAATTCTATCCTCGTGCAAATATAAAGCTAATGTCCTAGCTAGGCTAATATTATTAATTTGTCAATTGATATGACTCTCACGTTCATTGTCAAACAGTAACATAAACAAACTGAGTCTGCTACTACAAATTGAAAATTATCTATTTGTATTTTTTTAACAATTAAATAAAACTATATAAACATATATGAAGGATGTCCCCGAAAATAATGCATATATTTATGGATGAGGTATAAAAACATATGCAGAATAAAAATGTCTATAACAATTTTATCTTAAATCAGCCGTTTTGATAGAAATAGATATTAGTATTTTACATCCATCCAAATACTATTTACCCAAAAACAACTAAAGATGGCAACTCCGCGACACTTAAATAACTCGGTTAATAAACAATAAACAAAAATTTAATGTTTATTTTAATACACCAAGGTATTTAGAATAGTCGATTACAGGGGATGTAGAAGAGTAAAAATGTATTCTCAGCAATTATTACATGATCCGAACTATTTTTTTAGGTAATACATTACATTTTGCAACAATCTTTGGGACATAAAACATCGCGGATTACATTAATTAAGATGTTATGATTTTCTTGATTTGAATAAAATGCTATTTTTCATTGAATTATTGAAACTACTTTACCAAACGATAAAATTCGAATCATCAGCAACTAACACACGTTATAAAAATTTTTATAAGAATATTATGTTGCAAATGTCCCGTTCTACATACCATTTAAAAAATATGCATTATTGTCGCCGACACACCCTGTATATAGTATAGATGAGTAACAAACTGGTTTATGTATACCTGTTTCGTAAAACAGGATCTACTCCAACTGTTGGTTCGTCCATTATCAGCAACTCGGGCTTATGAACCAAAGAAGCAGCTAAAGAAACTCTTCTTTGTTGACCTCCGCTGCAATTTTTCAAATATCTGCAAAAATATTTAAAATCTTTAATTTACTATTATTATTTTTGTTTTGCTATTTATATTCATAATAATGCTTTTCACCAGGAAAGATAAATATAGAACTAACACTCTATATACAACGGGAGTCACGTGATATCTTATCTTTAGATCTTTAGAGAATGACTGAGATGCCATTGGTAATGATTCTTAAAGTCGGTTTATTAAAAATTACATCGCCACTTCAAAACAATCTAACTAAACGACTATTATCTATAATATCGCTTTTTAAGAAAAAACTCATTAACATACAGCTTAGTTCTGTAGAGTAAGTTGGCCATCGACTTGGATTCTTTACATTTCACTCTTCCAATAATTCAGGAAATTATTATTTGCAATGAATTATTTTTTTTAATGTGCTTTTGCATACATTATGACAGTTAGGATCCATTAGGAATTATTCGCGAATAAAAAAATTAAGAAGATGGTTTAGGAATAACAGAGTATTCGAGAAAATTGTTTTAAGATGAATGAAATTTAATATACTATATATTTGAAATGCTTCAAATCATAATTAGAATTGGTATCTGAATGGCTAAAGGATATAAGAACAATAGAAAATACTAAAAAAACTATATGAAGGTAAAAGCAAATTAAATATCAAATATTCATTCTAGTAGTTACAACTTGAAACATGAAGCCCATTAATGATGTATGGCAAACTTTTATTCGATCTTTATTAAAAAATTTAACTCGACTGACATATAAAAGTAGAAGCTCTAACTTTTTATCAGTTTATTATAAGTGCCAAGATCAAGCGAATTCAAAATAATTGTATTGTAAATTGCAAATTCCAAAAAAAATATTAAAATATTATATTTACCTTTTGTCGGGAGGTAATTCTAGAAGAGTATGTAATTTGCGATATCTTTCTCCAATAAGATTTTCATCCATAGCAAAGATTCTCCCAAAATAGTAAACTGCATCTTTTACTGTAAACTCTCCAACTAATGCAATATCCTGTGAATAAGAATACAATGCGGAAAAAATATGTAAAGGTATTGTTTTAAATAAAGGGGTCAATCTTTTACAAAAATATTAAAATAATAATATTAACATTTTTTATAAATATGACCTTAGTCTAAATCATTTTTTCCTAACTCTCAGCTTTTTTTCTAACATTGTATATATTGTACCAGTTTCATCCATTTCATTTTTTTCCTGCTAATTCTTCCATCATTTTATGTTTTATTCTTATTCGAAATATATTTTCCCGCTTTTACTGGTTTTAGTATATTTTCATAGATTTGCTTCCTGTTATCCTTATTTCTATTACCTTTTATCATTAATTATTTTTCCTCTTTTTATCTTAGACCTTTTTTAATTTTTCTGCTTTTCCAAACCCTCATTATTTTTTATTTCTAATTTTATTTTTTCCTATTAATTGTTTTTGTTAACTTTTCTGTTTTATTTAAAATTATCTTACTATTTTTTTTTATAACCAGAATGTCACAGGCCAATATTTGCTACCCACACGTTCTTATTTTTTCCACACACTAATAGTCGAAAAATGTATCTTCCTTATAATATTTCTTTATTTATTACAAATAAATAATTCATCTTCTTATCATTCGACTGCATTTTTATTAGTTCTGGTATAAATTCTTAGTAGTGACAATAACAGTTTATAGGGGCAATTATTAAAATAATTAATAATGAAACTAAAAAATCTTTAGGAAAAAAATGGGAAACTATTTAGTAAATCGAAATACATAAATATAAAAGCAATTTTATATAAAAAATGACGTTTTATTACCTGAGGCATGTATCCCACTCTTGGTCCGGGAACACCACTTCCAACTTCTCCTGGTTTCCCACCTAGTACCCAAATTTCACCAGCATCGACGCTTTTCCTACCGACTATACAACTTAATAGGGTAGTTTTTCCACAGCCACTTGCACCAAGGAGTCCATATCTAGAAATAATGAAAATATTTATTATTATTACTATAAACATTTCAACATATATTTTATTTGTTGGTAGAAAATTCTAATTTATTTTTTCTTCTTTTTTAACGCATTAATAAGATATTAAAGGAATAAAGGAGGAATAGAAGACATAAAGAGAGAAGCAAATGACATGAAGAGAAAATTGAAAGCAGAAAGGGGTGATATGGACAGCACAATAGAAAATACAGAAGAAAAAATAGTAAACTGGAAGAAAAACTGAAAAAACTTTCAGTTACAGGAGTTGATCTGTATATAAAAAATAATACAATCAAAAAAATAATGAACAATATAGAGACAGAGCTTAGCTTGAATCCTATAAGATCGGCCAAAAGATCATTATTGAAGTTGCTGACCGGACTCGCAAGATGAGAATTATAAGAACAAAAAGATTAAGAGAAAAATATATTTTCATCAAAATGGAACTTACACCAAAAGAAAGAAAAGTTGATAATCAGGGATATAGCAAAAGGATAGAGAAGTAGGGGAGCTTAGTTAAAAGTGAAATTTGAAAATAAGAATAAACGAAGAAATATTGGATCGAAATCAGAAGGAACGGAATCTTCACGCTGATCAAAAAGGCTCAAAAACTTCAAAAAATAAAATGTAAAAGCAGGGATGAATACAATTTGACTACAACTAAGAGAAGAATAAGGAAACATGAACATGGCGATGAGTTACGGAAACAGAGAAACTTAGAAACTCCAACAGATTTGAGGATCTCACGGGTGCAACAGACTGATGAACCACTCAATTTGAATTTTTATTATCGAAACGGAAGCGAAACAGATAAAAAACAAGAATGACAAAAACAAGAAATATTGAATAGTTTTCTGCCGACCATATGCCCTGCATTGGAGTAAAAAGAACAATATACGCACATTTTACATCATTTAAAACAAACAGGGGTAATCGTTTAACAAGAATTTTAATTAAAAAATAATAGACAACAGATTCACTAGTAAGGAAAAATAATCCTATAGGTTATCACACTCATGTATCAAAAATATGGAATGACAAAGAAATACACATAGTGCAGATTTTAAAGTTAAAATACGATACTTATAAAATACTTACATAACTCCTCTTTCAACTTTCATGCACAACTCCTGCAATATCTCCTTGGCTCCATATTTCTTCACCACTTTATCAACGTAAACAGCATAGTCTTCGTGCATTTTCTAAAAAATATAAAATTTAGTCAAACATTTTTAATCTCTTATGATTTATTTTAAAAATTTATCTAGCCTTGTCGGTCTCTACCTTAGCAAGGAAGATACTTTGCAAGAAACTGTTTTGATCCATTTTTATATTGCATATTTCGTATTACTGACCCTAAACATTTATTTAATTTATAAAGTAAAATCAGTCATATTGTCAAAAGGTTTTAGCTACCTAATTTTCATGCGCAGTAGCATAACATTCCAAACTAACTCTATTCCAAATAAAGCCCAAAAATTCCCCAAAGACCCCTAATCTTAAAATCTTAAAACATTCATTTCATTTAATCGTATTGACATACGATTTTCTTACAAATGAAGATATTTTATGTACTCTTATTCATCCTCATAATTAAGAATTATTCTGTCTAAATCTTCTTTAATATTAAATTAAGACATTCACATCTATTAACTTTGATAATACTGGGTCTCGTTTCCAGTATTATTAGACCTTTGGTCTACTTTGATATTTTTTAACTAGATTAAAAAGGAGGGAGATATAATAACATATTGTCTTATGTGAAGTGTGTTTTAAATTAAGCACGTATAAATTATTCTAGTTTCTCTGTCCTCACAATCAAAAAATGCCTTTTGGAAATCGACGATCGACGGTTACATATATTATCTCTCCTTTCATTAGTTTTCTCTAAAAAAATGTTTAATACGAACATCCACTCTATGGTACCATGTGTTACATGATTTGAATATCTTCAAGATCAATTATATTTATCTTGTTTCCAAATGTTTTCATTCATAGTATTAAAACAGCTATTCTTTTTTTCCTATTTTTAATCTTTGAAGAAGTCAGTTATTCAACTCTAGTATCCAATTGTCTTGGGGTTTAACTACCCTTATGGGTCTCTACTTCAGGAAGTAAGATTAAATACTTTGCAAGAAGCTGTTTTGGTCCATTTTTCTATTGAATGTTATAAATAAGCCTAAGGATTTGATCCCTTAGTTAATAAACTACAGAAGTTCCAGCTAAAAATCTAACTTTTTCCAAGTAAATTTTCATAAGAAAATCTAAATTTCATTATGCTCGTTTTGTGGAATTTCAAATTCATCCGAAGGTAACAGTGGTCTGATGAAAACGCAGCAAATAGCATTTTATTTTAGCTGCTTATTGTTACACCTTCAATAGTAGCTAATATGTTTGGAAAATTTATCTTATTTTGGATGATTTTAGATTTAAATTAAAAATCTCATTAAACATTACTTTTGTTATTCAACTCCAGAAACATTATTATTTGACGTTCAATGACAATGACATATCAAAAGCATTGCCGCCAACAATAACTTAAATCCGAATTGGGTGCCATGCGTTTTCTTATATTACATCTACAACGTGTTTGTAGATTCAGGTCTTTACGAGACTAGATATTAAAAAAAGTAATGCGTAGTAGCATTACTAAAAGAGCTTTAGCTTCTAAATAAATAGAATCGTCAAAAAGTCGTAGCTGTATGCCAAAAGGTCATCGACATATATTAAAAACGACATACTTCGCCCCAAAATACCTTTACTCCAAAAATATCTCCATAAACCCCAAAAATTTCCACATTATCTCCAATCTTAGATTCTGTATTGTTACTAAATTTTGATCTTCTCTTAAAATTATTCGTTTTATTTTATTTCAGATCTATCGTAATGACGTATGATTTTTTTATAAATTTGAATATTTAATTATTTTTTAAATGGTATATAGAACTTGTCATTTGCAATAATTTTTTTTCTAACATCATTAGTTTACACAAAAATTAATTTTAAATATTTATTCCAAAATTTATGCGTGTAACGAAGGAATATCTACTTGACGAATCATAAAATTGAGTTAGTCTGCAGAAGTTTTTGGATCGTTTAATCGTTTTAAGTTTATCGACATTTAATTCAAATGAAGAATATCACGATATATTAACTAATGTAATTCGTGATGTTTTGTATCAATGTCTTAAAGATTGTTGAAACAGTGTATTACCTAAAAAAAGTGGTGATAGAAATCGTTCGGATCCTGTAATAATTGTCGAGAATATAGTTTTCACTCTTCTACATCCCATGTAATCAACCATTTTAAATATCCGGGTGTATTAAAATAAAAACTTATTTTTAGAACGTTCAAAACCATTGTTTATACTTGACTGAATTATCGGTGTTGCCGGCTTTAGTTGGTTTTCGGTAAATAATATTTGGATGGATGTAAAATACTAATACTTATTTCTTTGAAAGGCTTAAGAAAAAAAAATTAAGACATTTTTATTTTGCATACGTTTTTATACCTGATCCATATATAGGGTGATTCATAATTATTGGAACATAGGCTAAGGACAGGTTAATTATAATAATTTCACCCATTTTCGAGAAAAGCGCAATTGAAAAGTCACAGAAAGGGATTTTATCATATTTTTTTAAACAAAATCACTAAAAAGTTTCGTCAAAATAAGCTACAACTTAATTTCATCATCAGGAATCATTCACGTGGCGCCCCCTGTAACAAAATATGAAATAAGATTCCTTGTCCAAATCTATGCCTCTGTGCCGATTTCGATAACAATTGATAAATGTACTATGTCATTATCAGAAAAAAAACGAAAAAATAATTTCAACTTTAACGCCCTATATCTTATTCAACAGCAATATTTTATTGAGGTACATTTGGTCCTATCGCCATATTTTGGTCCTAATAATCCCCTTAGTTTATGTCCCAATAGATATGAGTCACCTTGTATATATTCACTCTGATAATACTGGGCCTTGTTTCAGTGTAATTAAATCTTTGATCTACTTTAAATTAACCATTTTTTGAATCTAATAATATTCCTGCATCTCTTAATTTTTTCGAATATTTTCCATATAGTGTCTGTCTTTACAGTCAAAAAATGCCTTCTGTAAATCGATGGTCGACGGGTACATATATTATCTCTACTTTCATTATAGTTTTCTCTAACAAATGTTTTAATAATCCAGTCTATAGTACCATGTGTTACATGGTTTGAATATCTTCCAGATGACTTTTACTTATCTTGTTTCCAAATGTTTTCCATTCATACTATTAAAATAGCTGTTCTTCTTTTGAAACTCACTTCGTAATCAATATTCCATTTAAAATATTTCATGAAAAACTGCTCATTCCTCAGCTAGTACATTTTTCGATGAAAAAATCTAATAAACCAAATACTTGTACCATTATTAAAAACCAGTTTTTATTTGATTTTGTTGTAATTGAAGAACATTGTCAAATATTTAAACTACTTGTTAGAAAATAGTTTTTTCACTTAAATACATTTAGGTGTATGAGTGCGTTCACATGTTCGTCATTGGGATGGATCAAACGTATATAGGATTTTTGTGTAACTATTTTAAATTAAAACAGTTTACATTTGCTATTGTAATGAGTCCATTTAATTAATACAATTAATTTCCTAACATAAAAAGATACTTAGGGCGAAAGTTAATGTTTTATTTATTATTGTAGAATATTGTAATTTTTTTAATTTACCATTAAAGTTGTTTAAGTAAAAAATAATAATGGCAATACTAATATATTATTATTATTATTATTATTATTATTATTAATTTTGTACGCCATTATACATTTTTGGATATATAATTATTCCAATTTATAAATAGACATTAAATCGTTGCAATTATTGTAGATAGTTTAAATAAAAACAATACAAAAATTCTGATACTAATTATTATACAGAAAAATTAAATTTTTTATACTGTTTTGTTACATTGTGTAGATAATTATTAAAGTAATAAACGTTGCATTATCTAACAGCATCATTTTAAAAATTATTTAAATCGTTTTCAATCAAGGTTTTTTCCCCTTGATATCCTTTCATTGTCAATGAAATAATTTCATCAGGTGTTATATTCATTATATTATAAATAACAATCTCCATAAATAAGTTCTAATTCATCAGTCCAGATATATTTTGTTAGAATTTAAACTGTTTGAAAAAAATTACTGTTGACGTAAATAGAGATTTTCCATTTATTTTGACTCTTCCTTATATCTATGTAAATTCAAATAAAAGTAAAATGATAAAGCTATTGCGAATATAATAAAATCTATTGGGATACTTTTTTACCAATCCATCATCTACAATATAATTTCGGCTACCTAAATAATCTGTTTTCATTATTTTATGAATTATTGGTTATTTAACCGGATACAGTATTTGAATAACCTACTTCTACTTATTGAAGTGGTTTAGTATATCTATTTGCTTAGTCACTGTAACAAATAAGACGTGTTTTTAAACAACATGATTAAAAGATTGCAATTATAATTGCAATATACTTAGTATAATAAAGTTGCGCAGATTTCTTAAGCAAAAAAATATGTAAATTAAAACAGTGAAAAAGTGTATAATTATATTGAATTATAGGCAATAAAATTATTGCAATGAGAGAAACATAAAATATGAAGATTAAAAAAATTCTGCAGACAGTTATTAGAGGAAAAAGAAATCTTAGGATGAGACATAAAAAAAGAAGAACTGAAGAGCAAGAAATGATTTGTTAAAGATTTTGTTAGCTTAATTTTTTCATTCTTTTCAAAAAAATTAGGAGGAATAAATTATGGAATAAAATTATACAAAAGAATGTCTGCAGATACAATTATTGTTAAATAGGACAAAACAAACATTTAGTGAATGAGTTCAAGTGAAAGTTTTTTATTTATTTATATTGGAACTAATTGGACAATGACATAAAAATTAAACAAACTTGTTTTACCAAACCATACTAAATCGTAAAACTTATTTCATTGTTGAAATATTTTCCCACGTTTACCAATGAAAATAAAAGAATTGAATAGATAATTAAGATATTTTTAATAATTCATTAAAATTAAATACTTAATTTCAATCCTTCCTCTAGATAAATTTTTATTCTGCATACGTTTTTATACCCGATCGATAAATATGCGCATCATTTTCGCAGACACCCTGTATTTCTAGAAATAATTATCTAAATTAAATATTATAACGTAACTTTATGTAGTTTGTACCAACAAACACTTTTAAGAACGTTTAAGAAACTAACTGCAGCCAAAAGAAATACTGTCGTTCTTGTATGGATTTCAGCATACTCAGATGAAAGAAAAATTTATAATAGCAAACTAAAATACGAGTACTTTTGGAAAACTAAACTAAAAAAGATTGAACTTAAGTAAGAACAAGAAGGAATACTAACCGAACATTTTCTTTTAGACAGTAACCTTTGGAAACAATACACGTATTTTCGAATTTTGTTACAGTAGCATAACAAATCGAAAAGGGAGATTTAACTAACTAGGAGCTAATATCATCCTAAAATTCTTTAAGAAAACAAGATTAGAGGAAATATTATAGTTGCTAAAATAATTCTTACTAAACATAAGAGTAGAAAGCGACGATATTTTTCAGTATTCTGTCATAGTACAATAGACTCAAACTATCTTCCTGTTAGATTAATTTTTTTATAGGTCATAAGTTTATAGTCTTCTTAAACCAACATTTTTTATTGACCTGGATACCGTGTCAAATATTGTTTGTAGTTCTATGAAAGTTAGGAACGTTTATTTTCTTGCTTCCATCTTCTTTTTTATTTGGTCAGATCAAATATTTAGAATTTTTAATCCTAAATTTTAAAAGCTTTATATTTGACTTTTTTGAGGTACCACATACATATACACTGTGTACGTAAAGTATGGAATAAATTCAGTAATTCCTAAACCAAAAACATTGTTCAGAAATCCTGAAAAAGGTCGATTTTTATTTTTATTTTTCTACAATAAGTACAATTATTTTTTATATAGGGTCATCCACATGTAAGATATGACGTCATTCATCATTTTTTAAAATACAACACCCCTTATGTTAAGACATTTTTATATTATCTTTAAAGAGCTGATTTAAGGAGGGTCACGACAAAGGGCATTTTAGAATAATAATCATGCATTTTTATGTATCTATTTCTTTGAAACCATTCATCCGAATGTTCTGCAATTTTGTAGGATTATTCAGATAGATAATTTAAAAAACTAGTAATAATCCTATTAAAAAATATTTATTATAATTAAATTAGCACGTCAGGATAAACTCGAGTTTTGAAACTCCTATAAAATCAGTTTAAATAAATACTTGTCAATAATAGTGCGAACAGTGCTTAAGATTGGTTATTAAAATAATCCTACAAAAGCTACGATATTTTAGGTTTAAGAAATAATGAAATTATTCCACACTTTACGGACACAATTCATTATTTCATTATTTAGTTATTTATTGTTCTACTCGTATATTTATTGGTATTCCCTAACGGAGAAGGATATTGCGTGTTTAACATAACACTTCATTTTTTAGATAATCATAATGAATTTCTCCGGCAGACCCGACCTTCTTTTTAGCAGTTTCTCAAACATATGACATAACAAGGCATAATCATTGTTTCAGTAGAACCTTCTAATAATACCAGCGGTATACAAAAAAGCAAAAAGTTGAAATACCATCCAAATAGAAAAATACATGTCGGATGGGATTACTACTGATGACTTTAAAGTCACATTATACACTTGCATTCATTTTTTCATTTGTATTTTGAAATACATTGTTGTGGAGAAGTAATACGGCGCATTAGGGATTTCGTCACAAGTTATGACAGCCATATTTGTTAGTCTATGACCCTGAGGTCATTGATACGCTCAGTTGATGTCATTTACACTAAATTAGTACGACGTCACCAGTTAAATTAATGACGTAAGAGTCATGCAATTCGGCCACTTAGTATAGAAAGTAAAATAAATATGACTTGTGGCGTCACACTAATGCGCCGCATTTTACTGCATTAATATACAGGATGTTCGACACTTTTGAAAAATATCACTAATGAATAATAAAAACACATTTATTCTTCTAAATTATTGTTTTCTTTGTTAGGCCGCGAATTAATCAACCCATCCTAGTATGATAACACGGGAAAAATTGAAAAACAAGCTTTTATACATATTTTTTATTTTCTCCAAAGTTCTGAAAATTAAACTCCCTTGATGATATGCTAAATATTTCTGTTTTTATATTTTTTTCACAAAGTTCATGAAGTGCTTTTCCTTTGCAATTCGCAATAAATCTTTTTCAGAATATTCTTTTTAACCTCTTCATAATTTTCCTTTTTCATTATGTACAGCAAACCATTTTGATTATTCAATAAAATGAAACTAATAACTTTGTAGAATATTAACAAAACCATTATAATAAGTATTATTTTTAATTATGACACATGCTCATAGACGGTACATGCCTAGAATAGAAATACAGGGTGTTTCTAAATTCAAGAAGTAAAATATAAAAGGAAACTTCTTGTTGAAAATTATGAGTGGTTTCCTAGATAAAAAAATTCTCAGTCCAATCCCTAAAAAGATTTCACCCTCAAAAGACGGAGTTAAAATTGGATTCTTAATTTTTTTAACAAGTCCGAGTTAATGTTGTTATTTCTCTTAATAAACATTAAAATCAGTGCTATTGGATTTTGTTTTATTTTTGCTCAAAACTATTAATGACAATAAAGCAAGAAATAAAAAAGTTAATATAGCAGAAACTCCGAATATATTTTTTATTTATAAAATACAACCCTATAAAAAGGTGCTTACATAAACTAAAATAAGGGGTGTTAAGTTACCTCTTTTTACATAATGGTACTTTTGAAAAATAATCCATAACTACATCTTTCATTTTAACGTTAACTGTGATTTGACAAAAAAATTAAACAATTTTAATTCCATACTTTCGGGGGTGATTTTTCTTTAGAGGTTGGGCTGAAATTTTTTTTTAAAAGACAGACCCGTCATAAATTTTAACGAGTAACCTTCTACTGAATTTTTTCGAATTAATTTAGAATCATCCTGAATATTTGTTCATTCGAGACACTTATTATTTATTTATTACACTTAATCATACATAGTAATTGAAAATGTATAGTTATACATTTTTACTTAACTATTACTAATCTCTCAAAATACTAACTGGTCAATATTAATAATAATCGTTGTATTTTAAGAGTTATTTGAAATAACTTACGGTTTATAATTCCTACGCAGGATTTTAATATTTTTTCACGTTACAACTCTTCTATAGCTTCAAGAATGTTAATTAAAAATATGTATTAATGCAAATGTATCCAATAAATATGTGAAATTGAAAGGCTAGATTTAAAATAAAAGTAAATAGTTTCATTATGAATTTCCTAATCAATACAACCGTCCTTATGTGTATTTCCTCTATTATGAATTTTTATAATATTTGTCATAATTTTGATTTAAAATATCAATTAATAAATCAATAATTTACATTAGATTGTTAGTACATTTTTAATTAGGTTCGTGTTTTAAGAGGATTGACAAATATCAGTTTAACAGACTCATATTTTCTGTGGGGTCATTAGTTATCTCCATAAGGTTTGTTAACCTTGAGAAACATTTTATATTATAAAAAAATATTCAAATTTATAAACATTAGCAGACATGTTACGATCTAATATAATAGAACAAAAAATCAAGAAATTACTTAAAATTCATAATGAAAATTGTTTTTGTCACTTAGAGATTATAAAAAGAAAATTAGGGAGAATTTTGAAATGGAGGTTGAAATAGAAAAAGTTGTCAGATTTGAAATGGTAAAATAAAAAAAAAATCATAATGAATTAAAGAATAAGGAAATTATTCAAAAAAAGACAAATGGGCAAGAAAATAGTGGAAAATACAAGACATTGATTTAAAGAAAATATAAATAAGCAATTATAAAAAATCAAAAGGGACAATGAAGACGTTATAACAAGATTGATGTCAGAAGTTAAAGTGAAATTTGATATAAAAATTGTTGAATTTGAAGACAATATGAAGAAAGTGTATAAAAATATCAAGATAGAAGTTATAAAGAACCAGGAAAACACATAAAAACAAATACAACTAATCTAGAAAGACATAAAAGGACATGGAACTTATGTAAATGTTCAAATGAGCAAATTAGAAAAGTAACTTAATGATTTAACAAAAATTATTAGAGGAAGAACAGAAGATGAAATGCAAGAAGCAAACACAGAATTAAGAAAAAATCTCAAGATGTAGATAACGAAAACAAGGTAAGTGAAGCAGAAAATAATAATATTATAATATTTAGGAAGAATGAAGAGATGGAAACAATGAAAAAATTCGAACATGAAATAAGTGAAAGAAGGAATAAAAAGTAATATTATTAATATATACCGAAATTTGTTGACAAACATTGGTATGCGATTGAAGAGGAATTGTACTTCAAAACTCGAAGTAATTGGGTTAAAATTTATTTAAAAATCATAAATGTTTGTGAAAACTTGTAATTGAATTTTACAAATTTGATAATTGGAGATACACTGTGGTGATTCTGGAAACAAAGAAGAGGTAGAAAATATTTTAATTTTAAATATAAAAATTGTATGTAATATGGATGGATGAAATTATTAGAAGAAATTAGCAGTTAATTTAGAAATATAGAAATAAATAATAAAGAAATAATTAGGCAGAATTTGAAAGAAACTGTAGTAATTTTATTAAAATTATTATGAACTAGATTGTCATTTTGTATAGAATTTGTTGTTAATATGTTATTGTTAGGATAGATATTATTGAACAAAAATCCAGTTTAAAAGATTTTGTAAAATAAAAGAATAATGTAGAATGTAGCAAAACGTAAACAAGTTAATTATAAAAATTTGGCAAATTTAAATAATAATAATGATAATGATTTATTATGAATTTTAATTAGGGGGAAATTGTTATGATCCAAATTTAAAAAATCAAAAATATAAATTGTTTTTGTAACTATAGAAATTTGTGAGATTTGAAATGGTAAAATAAAAAGATTTAGTTGTGTGCAAATATTTTTATAAATAGACCTTAACAGAAACGAACACGTATCATGAAAAAAATAAAAATAAAAATTTCCAATATCTTCTGCAAATCTTATACAGGAGAAACTGAAACTACCGCTTTTCTTTTCAGTGATTAGAAATTTTATTTTCAAATAAAAACAGAGGAAAAGTTATTCATTAAACTTATTAATCATATTGATAAAAAGTTTTAAATGTAGGCAATTTTTTCAACAAATTTTTGCTTTATTTAACTAATTCTGTACCAAATAATTTTTTTCATTTTCATTCTTTTTTAAATATGTAAAGTAATTGGACGTAAAAAAATCAAAAAACGGTATTTTGGTTTGTCCTACAAAACTAACTTGAGAACGAAAAACTAGGGTAGACATTTTTCAAGCATTGCAGTTTATCAGTTTTCACATAGCAAACGTAATTTATACTCCTATTAATTATTTTGAAAATAATTTGAAACCGAAGGGACAACCGGATGTAAATCGAAGTTTAAGAGAATAAAAAATAATATTGGTCGTAAAAGAATGCTACGAGTGAAAGAAGAACCAGCTGAAAAAATAGGATATACTTCAGTATATTTTAAGTCAATAATATATAAATAAATTCTTTTTGGTAATTAAACTTGTAATTACTATAAAATTCAGACAAAAATCATACTAACTGGATATTATAACAATTGACTGATAAAATTAGGGAACATTAATTTAGTTATTCTTTAAATTATTGTTTCCATCTTTACTTGTGAATTCTGTCCATTATAAATGTAAAAGATAAAATATACTTATCTTAAAATTCCATATGTTAAAACCTATTACTACTCGTAGATTTTTAAGATAAGAATATTTTATCCATTACATTTCTCAACATAAATAATTTAGTAAAATTAAACTGCTTGGTAATATTAAAAGTAACAGTTTTTGTCTACCGCATAGTCTACGCAAGTTACGAAAGTAAAAGTAAAATAGTCCTCACCAACGTCGTCTGAAGACTTCCAAAGAACTAAGATCCTTACAGTAATAAATATTATTACAAGCTGTGGAGCTATATTATATCACAAACACATAATAATCAAAAAATATCTACTTGTGTGTATTATGTACTTCACAGATCCAAAGTAAAACCGATTTTCTTGGTTTCAATTTCAAATCGCGGTTGTTTAATGAAAGTTACCGCGAACGCTGACTAAATGTAACTGGCGAGGAGATAGCGAGCGTCCTTGACTCAAGAGTTACCTAATGCAAGAAAAGGAGGGCGTTTGATGGAAATATAGACGGTTTAGGCCTAAGTACTTCCTTATTTGATTCAATCTAAAAAACGTCTAATGAACTGCAACTAAAACCAATTTATACATTTTGAAAAATTTTAAAACAACATTTATTAACTTGGCTTTAAAATAAACGAGTAAGCGGAGAACCGACATTTGGTCCCGAGGTACCAGGTTCGAATCCTGGCGTGGGCATGGATGTGTGTAAATGTCCCGGCTTGAATATTTATATTTTTATTTATTAAAGAATCCCAAGAGACAGTTATTTGAAACATTATTGTACACATCAATTCCTTTAAATAACATCGATTTCTTACCTTTAGCAATTTTTTTGTTTGACAGATATCGTATAAATGAGTTTCTCTGATTTCTTTTAAAATTAAATTTAATAGTCTTATATTATATACAGGGCGAGGAATTAGTGTGGCAATGCACGATCAGTCCGCTATTATTGAAGTTACGAAAAAAAAGTTTTTACAAAAAGTGTAGCTAGGCCCAAATCTACATACAATGTTTTTCAGGTGGCTGTAGTTCCTTTATTAAATATATACTGGGTGTTCTATTAAAAAAAACAACATTTTTGTCTGGCACTGCGTTCCTGAACACACTGTATATTTGGGACTAATTTTAAAACGTGAATCGTAACTTCAATTATAGCGTACTAATCGAGCTTTGCCACTCTAATGCCTCACCCTCTGTATATGTATATATATCGAATCAATATTAAATAATTTTCTTGACTTATATAAATTGTTCGAATGTTCCAACCATCGCAGTTTATATTACGAGTATATGCAATACGAAATAGTACTAGTCCCAACACAGAACTCCGTGGTACACCACACGCAATGAGTCGGATGTTACTTTTAATTTCCACTAAACTGACAAAGACTTATTTTTCACTAATTCTATTATCAGTCTATTTTTCATATTTTTTTCAATTATTTTACTTAAAGTCGCTAAAACAAATACTAAGCAATAATTATTAGGATCATTTTTTTATCATTTTTATAAATTGGTCTAACTCTGGCTAATTTACATAAATTTGGAAATATTCCAGTTAAAAATAATTTATTAATTATATCAGTAATAATAACTGAAACTAATTCTGACTTCATATTTTTAACTACATATACTGAAATTTTGTCAAATCCAGCTTTTCTCTTGTACAAATTTGAAATAATTTCTGAATGTTACCATTCAAATGGTAACATATTAATTCTTGAATGTCTATTACATTATCTTATATTACTATAGATAAATTGTATTTGAATTTCCAGAACTATTTTTGGGATGATTATTGATTATTTTCTACATTGATTTTAGTGTTGTATTGCTAAACTGTTTTTAATAGTATGCCAATTTACTTTTTCTAATATTCTTTTTAGTCTATTTATTTTATTCTAATGTTTCTGAATGTAGTAATCTTTGTGTCTAGCTGAGGGTAAAAAAAAATCAGTGGGTTTTTACATTAAAAACATTCACGTATTATGCCTATTAATGGCATTAGCACAACTGGTGAAAACTAGGTGTTCTATTAAATTTAATTTTAATAAAATAAAATATTAATATTCATGTTTTTTTATTTTTACTTTATCAAGAACTGTTTTTAATAGGTTGTAGCCAATTTGGTCAACCAGATGATTTTATTTTTATCAATGTTAATTTTTACATAAAATATTTTTTATACAGAATAAAGAGACCTTTAAAATTATCTATTACAAGCCCCTACTTGCTATTTAAAAATTTGGGTGTTATAACTATCACTCGAAGGGGGTTCAATGTTGAGATGAATTTTTTTCGTTACAGGATGTCATTTTATACGTAAAATTGATGTGTTTCGGGCTTTTTTTTATAAATATACACAATAATTATAATAACTTATTCCATTTGGCTGTTCCATAATATACAGTAAGCATATAAGCATTTTTTAAATAAGTTTTATATGATCATTTTTTTATATTCTGTATATAATTTTAGTATAATAAAATGAGATTCTTTTTCATAAACAAATGTGTTATTTACAGTTAACAATATTCAACAGACAGTAACATAACAAATTGATTGATGTTTATTACATCTAGACAATTAATGTGGATACATACTAAGATAATTTATTATAGTCGGCGTTTTAAAAACAAATATCATTTAGCTAAAGTTTAAGGTAGTCAATATTAAATAGCTAAAAGGAGTAAATATAATTAATTGTAATAAAATTTTTGTTTTATTAAAAATCAAAAATACAGTACAATATAAATTTTCCGAAATTTTCAGTTAAACAGTTTTTACCTAGTACCTACTGTCTGGTTAAAAATCTATTATCAAATTCATTTAAGTTAGGTAATGAAGGTTATTATCTAAGTGAGTTAGATAGTTAACCCATTATCTAACTCAATTGGTTAATGAACTCAGAACCAAAATGTAATTATTTATTCAAAAATTTGAAAATAATAATTTATAAATATTGATAACAAATTACTACTGTGCTTACTGATAGGTCAATTTGTAATTTCTTGTTTCAATTGAATATATTTGCCAGTATTCACATTTTTCATTGAATAATATGCCTTAGTCTTGAAAATGTTTAGATATATTCTCGAAATAACCCAACAACACCTCATTGGTTTCGTTTTTTGACTTTGTTCGTATTGTTTTCGTTATTTTTGTGGATTTAGTAAAAAAATTGTTTTCGTTGCACAATCAATATCTGATGCAAGACTTTCAGATTCAGATTCACTCATATTAACGCGTTTTCTAGAAACTAAGAGGAATTAATAATATTTGACGTCGCTTATGACTAATTGCCAGGATCAATAAATAATTACTATTGATTATAAATAAATTAATCGCCAATTGTCAATCGAAAAAGTAATTCATATTTATCAATATTTGCAATTGTTGATCATTCTTGTCAGCTGTATATAAAATGTATTTTAATTCCTGTGATAAGGGTTATTAACATACTCATGCTGTTATCGACTCAGTACTAATGATTTCGAAACATTTATCATTATTAGCATCATTGGTCATTAAAAAAACCTTTATAGATCGAGCTCATCTGTACGTACCTGTAATTAAGCGGTGCTAAACGTGATTAGTTCCTGGATGGGTGATCTTTCATGGAAACACTGTGTAACCGCCCGAAAAACCTCAGCTAAATAGCACACAATACTGAGAAAACATCATCAATTTTAGTCGTAACACAATGGTAAAAAGGAAAACCATAATAAAATAATTAATGTTAAATACGTTTGTTTATTTATAAACGATAGTAGATAGTAATTATTTTTTTAAATTTTATAATGATGTTATTATGAAACTGTTGTTAACAAGCTCTTATTCTATAGGATTAATAGTAATTACAGGTCGGAGAAAATTAAAAAAGAAGAATATGCTTCTGGCTAATTTTTAGGGTTCAGGAGTAGCTCAGATAAAGCAGGAGATTTTTGGGAAATTACAACCAATACAAGGGAAATCCTAGCAGACCATTGTCAGCTGAAAGGACACTTTAGCTGAAGAAAAAAAAATAATTTCATGGTAAAGAAAAATAAATTTTCAGCTCTTTTACGGCATTGCAAATTTAATATTTAGGGGTTAATTGTATTTTTTATGTAAATGTCTGGTGGGTTCGAAAATTGGCCACGTGACGTCCTGCGTTCCTATGCTTCAGTTATATCTTTTAAGGATAGAATACAGGAACGCGGTTTAAAAAAGAGATAGATTAGTATAATACTGAAATAGATGTATATTTTTTTTAATTTTTCAACATAATTTTTTATTATGGAGTGTAGAAATAAAGAGGAGTATCTAATGTGAATCTTCAACCAAAACATTATCCATTGAAATGTATGACATAAAGCTTCAATAAATGCCAGAATGGCGCGAATGTAGCTTGTAGGTATTACCTGAAATTCTTTTTGTTTTTTGTTTTTATGGGCCTCTTTCGACTATTTACCCAGTACAATTACCTGAAATTAACAGTTGTCGATGACCTAAAGTATGCTAAGAGAGAAATACTACAGAATTTAGTCATTTTTTTGAATAGAGTAGTTAATGAAATTACCGAAAACTAATGGTACAATCATTTTTTAAAGTAGTCGGTTGTGGATATTTAGATAGGTATAACTTTTTGTATTTTTCAACAACAATCGTCGTTGTTTTAATATTTTAATTGAAATTGTTCCCAATAGTTCTAGTAGCGCCATCTAAATTTCATACATTTTGAGGAACACTTTTTATATTAAAAGATATTTTTCTCACTTCAACTCTCCACCAAAAACGTGGCCCCGTTGTCAAATGCTTTAAAAAATACTTATTAGAAGTTTGAGATGCTGGCAATACTTTCAATATATTATAAATATAATAATATCTTTATGGATTGAAATTTTATCTATTTAAAATTGATTTAACTTTTGAACAAGTAATTATCGGTTGGATATTCAGATTAACTGTTATTTTACAGTTACGATAAACATCTACGGGGTTGGATTTTTTTGTTGGAGTTGTTCAGATTTTAAAATAGTAGATCTAAACCATTACTAAACAAATACAAAAATACAATATTTGTCAAAATCTAGTCTATTCTTTCATTGTAATTAAACAAGTAGCTTGTCAAATTGATATGCCAAGAAACATGTATTTGATTTGAACTCAAACCGGCAAACAACTAAATTTTGCAAAGCAAGCACAAATAAAATGGAAAATAAAGAGCTCGATTAAACTTTACAGTTTGACTACGGTTGAAACAAGAATTTTTCAAAAAATCAATTCCACATATACTAAAATATTAAGATTATTTCGAGGTAATTAAGCAATTCCTTTGAACCAAAAGTTCTCCTAGCATTGTTTTAGTAAAATTTGGCTTTATTAACTTAAGTATTGTATTTAGCAGCTTATTATTTTTTGAATAAATATGTTTTTAATTAAAAAAACCCGTTTGTTTTGTAATTATTATTATTTAGTTGTTGGTTTCTATAAACATCCGGTGTTCCCATCGTTTTAACCTTATTTTTTTGGTTTTTGATACAAATTAATAAAATTAATTGTTCCTAAATATAATAATAAAAAAGTATGTAAGTTTATATTAATTATTTAATCCCCAGTTTCGAAAGTCGGGCTACCTGCGTTTCTGAAATAATTACGAAACCTTCCACCAATCTCATATATTGACAAGTATACAGGGTGTTGCTATATTCGATCGACAAGGCTTTGCTCTAGAGAGCTATCGTTAATTTATGAATTTTGATATTGAAACATATACCCTTAAAGGACGTAGTTGCTGAGATATAGAGAGTTAAAAGTTTGAAATCACAATTAAAAATTTGCGATAAAACAATTAAAAACGTGCATTATTTTCGCGGACACTCTGTGTACTTTCAAACTTAATTCGAAACAGAGGGAATTGCTGCAAGAGCCTATATGCATTTTTCAGTTGATTATTTTATATTTTTAAATAAACCACCTTGTAATTTTTTCATCGTTTACCTTTCCAATACAGTGAAATTTTTTAAAATCTATAGACAAATCATTAAAAAATAAAACTAACATATCCTCCAAATATACTTTGGAAAGCCATACAGTCTCCTTAAGGCATGTTTAAAATACTGAATATTAATACGTATATATACATATTTTCTCCTGCCTTATTTGCTTGTAATTAATCGTAAAATCCGTTCTGTTCTAGAACTTCGAATCACAAGAAATTTTAGTCAACAAACAATATATAATTTTGTTATGCAACCAAGCGAATGTTGGGTCACATCGAATGAAAGTTAAATTTTACATTGCCATATGAAATATATAAATATATCTTTAGATACCTACCATTTGTCTGCTAGTAACGGATTCGCTGAATTTAATTTCTCTTATACCAGGCGGATTCAATAAATCTACAAACACGTCATACTGCAACGGGTGACGTTTTTCTAATTTTTCTCACCTATTAAGACATTCCTTCTCTTGATTTAGTAAAGAAATTTGACAGAATCTCATTCTAATTTAATTTTCAGTGAGTTTGATTATCTAGAACAATCAATTAATATTTATTCCTAACGCGTTTCTACCACAAAGCAAGATGGAGAATTGTCTAGTTCCATTGTTGCTGGTTTTCCACTTTTCTGCGCCAATTTCTTACTTCCAATTCTTCCTTCGCCACCATTTGCAACCACTTTATTCTTTGTGTTCTTACTATGTCTATTAGTTTTGGTCCTCCAAAAAGTCCTTCTAGTTCTGCATTTGTTCTCCTGATTCACATACTGGATACACGCCTATCTAAGATCGAGGTGGATGAAAATAATATAGTAGATATTTGCCAACATAACGAAATAAATATACAAGAGGCAACATAGAAAGTAGTACGATATAAAAATAAATAAAGTTCTATTCAAATGTGATACCACCGAGTTCAGCGCATAGTTCAACTCGATATCTGAATATTTTCATAAAATTTCCAAAAAAAAAAGAAATCAAAATCATTAAAACTGTTATTTTTGATGTACCCTGTATAGTAATCGTAAATGTGACATTAAAATTGTAGTTTCGAGAAAAGCAGACGTTTTTATAAAGAATTACTTTTTCTTCTAAATCTACAAATAAAAAAGTTTTTCCTCTTCCAAACTCTATCCGAGGACATATTGTATATAAGGGGAGATTTTCATCCATACTATTGTCGGTAACTTGCTTCAATATAAATATCTAATCCATAACTGACCTGTATTCTTGAAAACCACATTAATATTGACCTATTTTATTTTCCACAGCTTTATTTATTGTATTTTTTAATAATATTTATAATATTTTGTAAACCATGTGCATAAGAGCTATTCCTCTATAATTTGTACAATCTGTTCTTTCTCCTACTTTATACATGGAACAGATTAATGCTTCTCTCCGTCTTCTGGCATTTCTTCCTTTTCCCGTACTGTCGTTATTTTATTGAATATGTTATTTCGCATCGCGTCTCCATCCATTTTAAGCATCTCTGCAGAAAACCGTCTTTTTTGGGTTATCTATTTCTAATTCTGTTTCTTCTATTCTAGGTTTCTCATTTTCGTGTATTTCAAAAACTTCCTCAAAACATATGGCCCATCTTCTCAAACTTTCCTCTTCGTCTCCCAGTAGCTGTGCTACCTTATCTATACAAAATATTATTTTATTGTGATAATTCTTTTATCTACCATTTTTATAGAACTCTCTTGTTTATTTTTTTACCTAATTGTTTTCTAGGTGATTCATTTGCAATTCAACTTACTTTCTTTTCTTTCTTCTGCATATTGTTTTGACAGCCTCTTGCGTTTTGATATTCTTCTTTATCTTCACTTGTATTGTTCTGTATCATTCTCATTTTAATTTATTCTCTTCTTAAACTTTCTTCTTTACAATCGGTGTTGAATGAAATTTACCACGTATCTTTTTTTTTCTTGTAATACCTTGGCTCCCTCCTCCATGATTTTTTCAAATGTTTCTAATTGTATGTAGATATATAGTTAATAATTAATAATAGTAATAATAATTCGCCACTTTCTTCCATATTTTTCTATTTCATTTTATTTCTCAAATCATTTATGTTTTGAATTACTTGGTCCTCATAACGTATCTCTTCGTGTAATACTTTGTAGTCTCCATTTTGTAATACATCTTTATCATTTCATCATCTTTCTTTCTGTTTATATGATCATATAATTTTTTTTTACTTTTAATACTTTGACTATATCTTCTTCTTCAATGTGTTTAATATTTTCATTTTATCTATCTTCCATATTGTTCATGGTCTATTTTCTTTGGGCCAAATATTGTTCTTATTCTTTTCCTCTCGAATATCCTAAGCTTTTCTTCTTATTTTTTGTAGGTCTCATAGCCTTAGTTGAGTATATCACTATTAGTGTTATTGCTGTTTTATATTCTCTTAGTTTTGTCTTATTACTTATCTTTTGGTTTTCGTTATATCTTTATATCTGCAATATGCATTAGTTTATAATTGTACCCAAATACTTGTTACTTTTTTAAATTGGTGGTTTCTCATCTTTTTATAACTCTGATTCTTTCTTCTATGTCTGTTATTTATTTTTATGTATAAACAATGAATTTATTTGCTTTATCTAAAGAAAATACCCATCTTCGTATGTTTCACACAACGAAGTCACAGTTTTTAGAAAAAAATATAAGTAATTTTTATATAATAGTAATAATTTGATAAACAGTCACTTTAAATATTAGAAAATGTAAAATTTCAATATCATAATAAAACTAACAGATAGTTAGTTAGTGTTAGTTAGTGTTAGTTAAACATGAATGTAATATGGGTTGTCTATCGAGTAAAAATATTGATTATAAGAAATAAGGAATAAATTTATTAATATATATACTTGTACAGTTTGATTTAGATTTTGAAAAGTTAATGGGAGATAATCTAGTTTTTATAACCATTAGAATTAGTAAATTTTTTTTTACTTATATAAAAAATAATACATAAATTTAAAAAATCGATTTAATTGTGAAAATATAATTTTTTGTAGACGGATAAATAGGTAAAGCTTTATTTAATCCTAATTGACATACATTAATAATAAAATAAAAATATACAAACGAAACGAAATTAATTAGGGGTAATAAATAGATATTAATTAACACTCTAAAATTTATACAATAGCAAAACTTAAGCAGCATTTTCAAATAAGTAAGAGCGGTACATCTTTTTATAATGTCGGTAATTGATTAAATTTATTGTGTTCATTTTGGTCCGATAAACAGTTCTAGTCATATAAAAAGTCATTTAAATCTTTAAATCCCTGTTATTAAAGGGATGAATATTTTTATTGAAAGAAATGTTTTTCTGGAAATATTCAGGTGAAAAACCATTCATTAAATTGGCAAATTTAACAAAATTCTAATTGTTTATTTAATCTGTGTAAGTGATGTGACAATTTGAATTTTCTCATTGCAAATATTTAATTGTATGCTGTCAATATCAAGTATTTAGATTTCTTGGTAAAGAATATTTCATTCGTTGTTTTAAATATTTATTAACTTTATCTAGAATACTATTCATTTTCTAATAGTTAAATTCAAATGTTTCTCATTACAATAATTAAGGTATCTTGAAGGAAAAATTTTACTGAACTCACAAATTATATTGTTGATATATAAAATAAAGAGAAAAGAGAAGTGGGCCTAAAAATCTTCCTTGTGGAATATCTGCATTATTATAATAAATAAATGATATTATAGTATTATAGTATTTCTATTCTAGATTGCAAAACCTCAAAAATCCAAGAAACAAAAAGGATCCATAGGCGTAGGTGCTTAAGTATCTACATAAATTTGGTATTCATAGTGCATAATTATAATCTACTTTTAGTTTTTTTTTAGTGAATAAAATGTGCGATTTCTGAGATTATTTTTTTTTGTTAAAAAAATTCAACATTTTTCGTAATTATATACATAAAAAAATACATCATTAAAATTAATCATTGGCCAAGAACAATTTTTAGAAAACTAAACTATGCATAACGTGCTGCTGTTAGTAGCATTGATTTTTAATTTTTTACTTAGCAAAAACCTGAGATTCTCTTTAAAATTATTGAAAGCAGGTTAAACTAACTTTAATCCAAAAATTAAAAAAAATATTCTTAAAATCAAAAATAAATAAAAAATATGTATATAACATTTGCCATGTAAATTTTAAAGATTATAAAGTTTACTATATCTATTATTATCTATTATTATTAACTATTTTTTTAAATTTTCTACATTTGTTTTTGATTATTTATATATACTTATAAAATTGTAATCTTCTACCTGTCGCAAGTTTTATGTGAATATATTATATTATTATTATTATTAATAATATTATTTAATATGGTATATAAGTTCAATGAGGTAAATTGTTGTACTTACCTACCCCCTTTTGTATTTTTAAATAAAGGTAGTTACTTGTAGAAAATTTAAACACCAAAAATATGAATTTATCTGTGAACAAAATTAACTTTGAAATAGAAATATATACACTCAAAATGTTTAATAACATTAAGATGAATATCCATTAATATGCGCATTAAATGTACCTACATTTCAAATGGATTAGTGTCTTAAATTGAGAAAATAATTTGTCAAAACAAATTGAGAAAATTGAAGATAATTGTATATTATAAACGGATACATCTATGAAATGTTAATTTCATAATTCATTTACAAATTTACAAATAATTTGTAACCTAATGTCATCGTCTTTTAATTAGGACAATTTTTAAACAAAGGTTTGTTCAGACCATGCTTAAAGTGATACTAAGAAAATATACTTAATTAAAGATTTATACATAAACGTTGACTTAAGATATTAGAGAGGAAATTGTATTTCATTCTCGTTTAATCGTAATTCGTTCTCTTACGTTCTCATTGATTCGTCTATGGGATCATTTTCCTTTAAAATCTCTATGTTTAATCTAATTTAATATTATCTAATGCTTCAACTTTATTGACAGTATTAAATTTAAATAAACCAGTTTAATAAAGTATTATTCATGTAAAGCCTATCTTGGTAGCACCATTATTTGTATTAATTTATTTAAATAAATTGTATTATATTATAAGATAAACATAACTATAGAAATTTGAAAAATATATGTTTATTAATAATATTTTACCTTTCGTATGTATTTTTTAGAAGTGTCATCAGCAAGTAAAAACGGACAGTATCCTTAACCTTAAGAACAATATGTTTGATTAAAAATTTCCGACCACATAATTATTTATTATCTTTTTCTTTTTAGTACGAATTTCAAAGAGTAAAAAGTTACTATTCATATAATAGTACGTTTAATTATTATTTTAAATGACACAAAAATATATAATGATATCGATTTACTTTATTTATGTCCTCATTATTTTAAAAATATAAAGGGTGTCAGTGAAAATAATGCACATATTAGTGAATGCGGTATAAAAACGTATGCAAAATAAAAATGTCTTATAATTTTTTTTCTAAAGACAGCCTTTTTCAAAGAAATAAATATTAGTATTTTACATATATCCAAATATTATTTACCGAAAAGCAACTAAAGCCGGCAAAACCGATAATTTAGTCAAATATAAACAATGGTTTTTTAAACGTTCTAAAAATAAGTTTTTATTTTATTACACCTGGATATTTATAATGGTCGATTATAGGGGATTTGAACAAAATGCAATTTTTCACTGAATTATTGAAATTACTTTACAAAACGATAAACATAAAACGATTAAATGTTCTGAATCTTTTGCAAACTAACACAATTTTATGATTCATCAGGTAGATATTCCTTGGTTACATGACACATATTTTTATTAAAAGCGTGAGGTGTTGCCTCCACGTATACATTTTCGAGTAAATGTTAAAATGAATTTTTGTGTAAACTAGTGATGTTTTACAAAACGTTATTTTTAAATTCAATATTCAATAAATATTTCGTTTTTGAAATCGAAATTTTATCTTTAATGTCGAAGATCTTGTTTTTTGACAGAACATTTTACACAGTTTTAAGAAAAAAATCAATTTTTAATCAATTTTTAGTCCACAACAAGAAATCTTGTTATTAAAGTAAAAATTTTATAAATTTTTATTTTGTTGTCCACAAGTTAATATAATCTAATTTTGTTTTTGTACTCGAATGTTTTAAAATATTGGTTTTAATATTGAAATTTTAGTTTCAAAGTTAATATTCTAAAAAGTATGACTTGCTAGACATTATATACGAAAACACGTTATTAAAATCGAATTTTTATTAAAATTTGGTTTTAATGTCGACAATTTATAAAAAATTTGACACAATGGCGAGAGAAAGTAATTAATTTTACAACATCTACGTTTTAATATTATACTTTTGAATTGAGAATATAGATACTAAAAAATATTATTTTTAATACGTCCATTTTATAAAAATTACGTTTTTGTAGTATTTTGTTATAAATCAAATGTGATATTTTAATTTATAAGATTTTTTTAAAACCTCACATCTTTTAGATTATTATTAATTAATTTTTTTGCCAAATTAAACAAGGAATTGGAAAATAAAATAATTTTGAAAGTTTATACAGTGGCAAAGAAAATTGGGGACAAAATTTTTGACATAACTGAACTAGAATTGTAATATTCTCTATCTCGAAAACTAGAAATTTTTTAATATCGATTCCTGACCTAAATATTCTTTATTTTGAGAGACGTTAGTCCCTCGAATTCTGAAACACTCTGTATTAATTATTATTCGGAACATGGTGTAAATCCTAACTCTTGTAAATATGGAAATATTTATTTTTAAAGTATTCAAAAAAAAGCAAAGCTATTCTACCAAAAGAAATAGAAGTAACAGAAATAATTTGAATCAAATACGTATTTCACTTAAAATGTAATCGAATTGTTTTGCAATTTTTAAATTTTACGTTGTTTGCATTGCTATCAATTATCATTTCAGATTCGTGTGCAAGTGTTTTAGTTATGTTATTAAACTAATAGATTTCGTATTTGGAAAATATACTAAAAACTATTCACTATTCCAAGGTTAAATCTATGTAGAAGGCACGACAAAGATAACTGACTAATACTACTAATGTTAACAATATTTTGGTGTTGCAAAAAGTTTAGTGATTGAATGAATTGTAATTGTATGAATATCTAATCCTATATATTCAGGTATTTATGATTAGTTTCGTTATTAGAGTAATGCGTATAATCAAAGAAGGAATTTCAAATGTAACAGTAGATCAGAAAATTGAAATCCCATCTGATTTTTAATCACTCTGTTTCAAATATTTTTTATGCCATAGTATAGAACTTACATCGTTGAAATTAGCTCAGCAAGAGGTTTATAAAAATGTAAAAATATACGAGGTATTCTATTAAAAAAAACATAACCTTGATATGCTGTGACTTTATGAGACACCCTGTATATTATGAAATAATTTTGACTCTATCTATAACTTTTATTTAACACATTCTTTTCCTATTTCTTAAGACAACGGAAGTATCAATCTTCGGAGTATAAGTTGATCACCCTGTATATGTGAGGCTTCGAACGCGAAGGGATTCATGTTGGAATTGTTAAGTAATTTGTACTAATATTAAAAAAAACGAATCTCCGAGACAAATATAATAATAATACTAACAAAAATAATAATAACACTAATAAAAATAATAATAACACCAATAAAAATAATAATAACACTAATAAAAATAATAATAATAAGCTTTATTTAAAAATAACCCTTACATGTAACAACACTTTCATGAAGTAGAGGTAAAACATTAAGTTAAATGGCGTCAAGAAAGTGTTTAATAAAAAAAATCCAATTTATAAGATTTTCTTATTCAGTGATTTACAGTGTTCCATCAAAATATTCCTTCAGGTTGTATGGCTCTATATTTATTATTAAGTAATTTCACTTTCATACAAAACTGCTTACTATTTTTTATATGTTTAATCTCGTATGGTAATTTGTTAAAAATTCTTAAGTTAAGTTAAGCTGTGTGTTGGAAAATTAATATCGTGGGACTTTAATATTAGTTTCTGTGAATCTTTCCGTGTTTTTGTGTAAAAAAGTAAGTATAAATTGTAAACCGTTAAAAGATGTTTCTGTCTAAATAAATCTCTACATGACTTCCTAAAATTTAGTTGGTAATTTTTTTAACAATAAAAATATCCTTTAAATTATTTATTAATTAATTATTTTATTAATTATCTTAGCACCGATTCAAAATTTTCCGGATACAAAGTTTTTAAAGTTTTTTCATTTAATGTATTTATGTGTTATTCTTAATGCAAAACTAATTCTGGATAACATAATCAGTATACCCTAAAATTTTATGCTTACAATGTAAGTGTAACTATTACCAAACGTTTAAGGTTAACGTTTTATTTTCGACATATCCTTAAGTTTAACAAACATTATGTTAACGTTTCATATAACGTAAGATTGACTTTTTTATGAGCTTTACTTGCTACTTGGGTTATACTAGTTTTTAGTCAATTTACCTTATTTTATAAATTTTTAAAAGACACCAAAACATTTTTGCTAGTAGATAATTAGTATATAATTTCAATCAAAGTTAATATTTAAAAAAATTCTTTAACCGAGTTTAATAACTATATTTCTAATTAATAGTTTTATTGTTAATTTAGATTTTTCTATTAACATTTTTTTAATTTTATATTTAGATTTTTAAATAAAACAATATAATTCTTGTTTTATATGCGCAATAAAAAGTGATCTAAAAAAAATTAATAATGATGCAATCAAAAGTTTCCGTTTACATTTAAAAAAAGTACAAAGTGGACTTATTCAAAAACATATTTTGGACCATGTAGATTTTACGAAGATCAAAATTGACACTTATTTGTAGCTTTTATTAGAACCACAGGCATATGCATATAATACGAAAATCCTTGAAATATTTTAAATTAGCCATACGGAAATCTAAGATAGTCTGAAATGTTGAGAACCAACTAATTCGCGTGCCTTATCATTAGTCCAAACACCATTGCCATACACGTAATTCTGCTGTTCAAAAGTAGTGATCTGATTACTTCAGTTACAAGTAAGTGATTAATTAAATTATTGATTTTATTATATTATTTACATAATATTTCCGTGAAAATTAGTTCATTGTTTATGTTTAAATATATGGAAAACATTTTTATAATTAATACTACCAAAATAAGCATCAATTTTTTATTAGGTTACGTTTATTGATTCATAACATCAGTATAAAATTTTACAATAAATATATCATTATATGTATCTCTAAGTTCATTTAAATAATTTAAATGTAATTATTTTAAATGAATATTTAAATTCTTTATTTTTAAATGTTTTAAATATTTACCAAAATATATTCTACAATTTTATTTAAAATATTGAAATAGTTTTAAATAAATATTTATGAAAAATTCTAATATTTTTTTTAAACTGTGTTTATTCCAGTGAAAACTATCCAGTCTGAATAACACATCAATTCTCAGTGAAAACATTAAAATAAGTGAAAAAGTGTATAAGGTGAAACATTTTTAAAGAAATATATTTCAGCCTAACCTAAATGGTTATATGTACAGGGTGTTCGGATATTCGTCTGATAACGCTTGATAAATGACAGCACTCCCAAATTATTGAAAAATGAGTTAGGAACATAAACCCTTTACGTGCTCAGTTTCCGAAACACAGTTCAAAAGTATAAAATCGAACAAATTGGTACTTGAATTCTAACCCAATGAGAAAATATTTTAGTTTTCTTCAATGGTGTGCCGCAGGGAGTTAGGGCAACTTTACCTCCCATATTTTTGACGCCACTGTTGAATGTTAACAATTTGAACATAATTTAATTTCTTTATTTTGTGATTATTTTTGAAAGTAATAACTAAGACGTTTTAAATTGAATTAAAATATTTTAAAGAAAATCGGCTTAAAATTTTAATATTATAAACAAAATGTAAGTATGAAATTAATTAAAGTGATTGCTTTTTAAAATTCAAAATAATGAAAAATTATTTATGCAGACTTCATTTTTGTTTCTAAACATGAAGTCATACATTTACTTTGAAGAAATCATGTTCGAATTTGGAATTTTAGCGAAAAACACTTTTTTTATCATTTAAATTAAGCACCTCAAATTATTATTTATTAATTTACCACGTATTATTGATACTCTTACATATTTCTTATATCTAAATTTCTTATTTATATCAGTACTAAAAATGTCTGTGATCTTAATTAAAAAATCCAAATGCTTTTCAAATTCAACAAATATTTTCAAATCAGCCATATTTAAATCGATTATCATTATCAATTATCAAGTGTTTGTTTTGTCTGTTATTTGTTACTTGTTGTTATTACTATGTCAATAATGAATTATTCTTTGAAACATATGTACATTATTATTAATAATTGTTAAATTATTATTTAGATGAATAATTTATAAACAACAAACAGACAAGTGGTAGATATATAAGATCTGAGATCATCGAAATCACCTTTTAATTAATTAATTTCGTTTTCCCTTGATAAAAATATGGAAAAAATTTACAAGAATTTACTGTATTTATATAATTTTTCGTAGTTAACCACGATAAAACGGTGTGATAATAATTGCTTAATTAAAATGTATACGTGGAGGCAACACCTCACGCTTTTAATAAAAATATGTGTCATGTAACCAAGGAATATCTACCTGATGAATCATAAAATTGTGTTAGTTTTTAGACGATTCAGATCGTTTAATCAATTTAAGCTTATCGTTTGGTAAAGTAGTTTCAATAATTCAGTGAAAAATGTCATTTTATTCAAATCAAGAATATCACGACGTATTAATTAATCTAATCCGCGATGTTTTGTATCAGAGTCTCAAAAGATTGTTCGAATGTGTAGTGTATCACTTAAAAGAAGTAACGTTAGAAATCGTTCCGATTCTAAAATAATTGTCGAGGATACATTTTTCACTCTTCTACAACCCCTGTAATCGACCATTCTAAATATCCAGGTTTACTAAAATAAAAACTTATTTTTAGAACGTTTAAAAATTATGTATTCAGCATTGAACTTGATCCAGTTATTCAAATGTCGCGGTGTTATCGGCTGTAGTTGCTTTTCGGTAAATAATATTTGGATAAATACATTTTTATACTTCATCCATAAATAAGCGAATTATAATCGCAAACACCCTGTATAGATATAGTGTGTAAAAACGCAGAGGCTAATTCATATTGTTTTAAGTAACACAAATGGTATAATAAAAATTTAGCCCAAAAACACTTCTCTGTGTGTTAAATGCTAATTTCATTTCTAAACAACAAGCAATTTAATTGTAATATTTTGTACAATTTCGAGTCGGATTCAAGGGCAAAAATTCTTTTTTTTTTCTAATGCTTTTTCAATTACATCGCCGATCTAATTCAATAGCACAGCGCCCGAAAGCAAATTATTTCTCTTCATTTTGGGGTCTAACTTTCTTAAAAGAAGTTTCTCAAATAATTTACTTATGAATGGTGATAAAAAATCTGTACTGAATCCAGATAAGAAGAAAGAACAATGTTCGATTGCTTAAGTAATTCTTAATGTTATTAAATATTAGGTGTTTACTGCCATATATTTAAAAAATATTAATCGAGGACGTTCAAATTATTAAACACTGAATATAGATTTTTTGTCTTATAGAACTCATAATTAAGCCTGAATCATTGAATTAATTTTAATATTTTAAAGCGAAACCCGTTCTGTACGGACATTAATTATATTATGTAATTTTTTGAAAGTATCGATTATAAAGTTTACTTGAAAGTAGTTTTATTGAATTTTGTAAAAAAATTTTAAATATCTTCTGTTTTACTTTAAATCTCTTTTAATCTCTTTTAATGAATCTATAATTTCAAGCAAATATATTGAAAATTAATTTTTGTTCTTTAAGATCTCGTCTTTAAAAGTAATTTCAATGAGTCCCCATACAGCAATAAATTTCGTATTTTACTTCAAAAATTCGGCTTTGATATCGATATTTTTATTTATCTGGATTTTAAAAAGTTAAGTTTAAATACATCTAGATTTTAAATTGAATATGTTAAAAAATCTCGTGTTCTACTTCAAAATCTCGACTTTTTGAAGTAAAATTTTGAATAATAATAATAATAAGTTTATGAAACTTCGTTTATAAAACAGAAACCTCAAAAAATATCTGCTTTGATATCGAAATTTTAATGAATCTCAACTTTAAAGAAATAAATTTTAACAAAGGTCAGTTTTAAAACAAGAATCTTATAGATGAGGTGAAAAAACTTCCAAACACAAAAAAATGAAGGATGGTAAATTTTAACTTTTATATATATTTACAATTTTATTTATTTTTTTCAAAATATTTCTTCAATATTTTGTATACGTAAAGTAACGAATATTTGGTGTATATTATTTAGCAAATATTACTTTTCAAATATTTAATAAATATTTAGTTTGAATAACAAATATTTCTGACGAAACAAAAAGGGAGTAAAATGCAAGAAACTACTATTTTAATATTTTTAAATAAATCCTTAAAAAAGAAAACAAATACTTAAACATTAGATCTTTATTTCGATTATAATTTCTTTATCGATTTTTCTTATTTTTTTATTTTCAGACATGAACGAGAATAAGTATTCCGTATTAGTAAAAGATGCGGTAAAGAGTTACGGCAAAACGCAAATATTAAAGAAACTTTGTATGACGGTAGAAACGGGCCAAATGTGAGTATACTTATACATAATATACAGGGTGGCATTAAAAACTCCTTTCAAGAACGTTTCACAAAACTCCGTTTACTTTTACAAACCCTAATATACCACCAGAACTTTTGTGTCATTCAATCCAAATTTCAAAGATTTTAAAAGTTCTCATTTATTTGATTACCTAGTTCTATAAGAGTGTCTTACAAAAAAAGTCAAGTGGTGCTACATCCGGTAATCTGGCCAGCCAAGGAACAGGTTGTAAGTTTGATAAAGAGGAAATAAGGAAATCGATTATTAATTGATTTGTAAAGATATTTCACGAAAAGTTGTCATGATTTTTAAAAATCTATATTAAAAAATTAAAAAGGTTTGCCAGATTAATAACGATTTTATATTGGGTTCTTTTTTATTATTATAACATCTAAAATCATTTTCACGAAAAATTCAAACCCACAAATCCAACCTCTGCGCAGGGTAGGAGCGCTCTTAAAAATTTTAAAAGGCAAAAGAGTGATAGCTCATTTGAAAGGGTTTTTAATTCTCCCCACGCTACAAATACAGATTGTAAGGTGCGAACGTAAAGTGTTGCCCCTTCATCAACTCACGTACGACAAGTTTCTGTGGATCTAGTTTTCGTTGGCACATCCTGTATATTAAAAAGTAAGAAACATGCAGGCGAACCTATAAGAGGGGAACTCCGTAAAACCGTTTTTATTACTCTTTAGTTAAACGGTTAGATGGCGCCAAACTCAAGTATCTTAAATATGTCTTTCATTAAAAAAATCGTTTCGATTTTCTTATTTTCCTATTAATCTATTTTTTTTTGTTGTGTTTCCTATAATTTAGTTCGATTTTTTATTATTTTTATTTAAGGCATTAATAAATCTATATTATTTCTTTTATAGATATGGTTTACTGGGATCTAGTGGATGTGGGAAAACAACTCTTTTAAATACAATTGTTGGACGAAAGCGAATTGAAAGTGGGGAAATATGGGTACTCGGTGGAAAACCTGGCGATCCGAAGAGTGGTGTTCCAGGTGCAAAAGTAGGGTACATGCCACAAGTAAGTTTTTTAGAAAACGGTAAAAATTACTATTATTTTTATAATGACATAACATAAAAAATATTAAATGATTGACCTGTTGTCAACTTAAAAAAAATACAATCAGTTATATTTATTAAAAATACAAAACAAGTTTGATAGAAAAGATTTAAAGATCCATCTATGTTTGAAAAATGTATACAAAAGTGAAACAATGAGTCTTGATATTTTTTTAACTATAAGAAGTCACCTTTTTTTTTGAACAAACCTAAATGTTTCTTTAAGTAAATAGTTTGGGAAATCATCAATACTTTTATCTTTTTTAGTTATCTCATTTTAGATAATAATCCACCGTTTCATTATAAAAAATATTTATTCTGTTTTTTGTAAAATCTGCTTAGTATCCATTACAAAATTTATTATAGCGTGTTTAATAATTCACTATTAATTTTGTCTTATTCATTATTTTTTTAATCATCTTTAAATATAAAGTTGAATAAAAAAATAATAGAATTTTGAGTCGTAACATTAACTTTTTTTATTTCATTTGCCTGTTTATTTTTTATATTATTATTGCATCAAACTCAATTCTTTAATAGGGTAAAATACAATATTGATTAATAAATACACTTTTTAGGAAACAGCTTTAGTACGAGAATTTACAGTTAAAGATGCAATATACTATTTTGGCCGGATTTACCAAATGGACGAAAAACTAATTGAAAAAAGATATAGTGAATTAGCTGATTTACTTGATTTACCTCCAGATAATAGGTAAGGACAATGTCGTTTGATACCGAATAAATAAAGAAATGGGCTATTTAACTAAACAAGTGATTCGTAAGAACCTTAGCTTCAAAAAACTGGTAAATCGTTGGTGCCAATATTGGGTTTTATTTAGCATATTATTATTATTAATATTACATTGTGTGGCATTACGGTTGTTAAAGGTTGGCCATTAATAAAATAAGGTACAAATTGATTCTTCTTCTCGATCAAAAGCTTTGGAGAAGTATAAATAGACTCTGTCGATTGGTTGATGACTATTTAAGGATCTAGTCCAATCGTTTACACAATGCAGTAAGTTAGGAAGAGTTGAAAGGCCAGGTATAAAACCATGTAGTTGATTTGAAACAATGTTTTCGTTTAAAAGAAATTCAATCAGAGCCTCTGAAATGATGGACTCCATAACTTTACTTACAACTAGTAGTGGACTTATCGGACGGTAATTATTCTATCTAGTTTATTATTCTTCTTGAATATAGGAGTGACAGACGCCAGTTTCCAGTTTGGAGAAAGGAAACCTTGATTAAAAGCATAATCAGAGACAGTGGAAGTGTAAGGACGTTTGCACACTTTTTTAAGAAGTACGGAGTTAGACCATCTAATCGCGGTGAAGCATTTGATCGAAGTTTTAGTAAGAACTTTTTAACGAGATCTACTGTAAAAGTAATATGTTCAATAGAAGTCTGCTGACGAGGATATAAAATTTGTGGAAAATCGTTATTGTTGAGTTCATCGGTAAATACACGCGAGAGGGTGGCTGACAAAGTTTCAAAGAAACCTGGTTGGAGCAACAAAGGTTACTATCATTCTTTCTGCGAAGGGGTATAAGGGGTATAGCGGATTATTAACGAAATTATTATATTTTGTTATAATATCTTCCTGTAATATTTGAATAAATTAAACTGGTTTTTTTGGATCAAAATTAACCATATATGAACAAAGAAATTAAACTGGTTTTATCTTACACAAGGTTAAAATTAAAAAAATAATTAAAGAATTGTTACCTACAATTCAATTAAAATATTTCCCAGGCCACAATTACATTAATTTTTTTTAATTTAGTGTATTATTAAAGATATTTTTTAACTCTTAAACATATCATTCATTAATCCCCTTATCCACTATTGTAATCAAAAAATAAGATGTAATTGATCTAAAAAAAAAATTATACTAATTCAATATCCATGTAATATTATATTTAATCTAACATATTTTAGGTTTTTAAAAGATTGTAGTGGAGGACAACAACGACGTGTTTCTTTCGCAGTGGCTTTAGTTCATAAACCAAAACTTCTCATTTTAGATGAACCAACCGTTGGAATCGATCCGTTATTAAGGGAAAAGTAAGTAAAAGAAGTACATTTGGTTTTACATTCGGCTTTATTTACTTCTTTTATCAGATTAATGTACATACTGTACTTCATATTTGCACAAAAACTAACGTTTGGAACTGACATCTACAATCCTAATATTCGCTTTAAAACCTGCATTAACATTATTTTTAAAATAGTTCGGTCACAATTATCTTTGAAATTAGACAATTTTAAGAAGCCGTATGAAAAAATATTACTTAGACTAGTGTTTATTAAAAATATGTTCCATCCTCTCTTTCTTTTCTACTAGTTCTATTTTCCCCTTCTTTTCTTTCTGCTTCCTCTCGTCCTCATTTTTTTCCTTTTCTCTTCTTCTTCCTCTCTTCTCTGGTCTCTTAAAATAAGTGGGTTGCCACACAGGTCTGACAACCAATAAAAAAGGAAGAGACCTGTACAGACATAATAAATTCACACATAGGGAAGTGAAATAAATCAGGAAAAATGGGAGTAGCGAAAGGCAGCCAGACGTGTGTGGCAACTGACTCCCTTTGGGTTCATATAGTAGTTGGATGGGAGGATTGTCGTGCGAGTTTCTATAATTTTTGTTAATTTCCGGAGAGAGGCTGTCACTGCACTTTTTTTTGGTCGTTAGTTGAGTATAAATCAGAGTAATTATATAATTGCATACTCTAGAATAAGTCTTTATAAAAGTTTGTATATTTTACTAGCCGTTTTGGTGCCAATTCCTTTGTTTTGGTATGAGAGTGGTAGAAAATGATCTGATCGAATAATGGTCCCTTTTTCCTTGTTTGAGTAATACAGTTCTAAAGCTGATTTTGCCATCAAAAGTTATGCCTAGATATTTCATGTTTGTCTGGGGTATGACATTGTTGTTCAATAAAGAGTTAGACGGAGATGACAATCTATTTTTAAGTGGAGAGTGAGTGTATGCATTTCTTAGCGACTTTTTCTTTTTGGAACTGGGACGTGCGTTGGGGGTGATCACGATTAATTGGACAGTTTTCAATTGTCAATTTTTATAGCGTATATTAGCGAAATGTTGATTGGTTGAAGTAAAAATTGAGGACGTAACAAATTGCATACATAAAATTATTTTGAAGAATGTAAAGAGTGTTCTAATAGAGTTGAAGATTATTTTACTTGTTTAAAATGAAGATATCATAATTAAACAAACAATGACTGAAAAATGGTTACTAATCGCATAAATTAAAAATTAAAATTTCCTTGACTTTATTTTGTTGCCAAACTGCATGACTTCTTAGCTAAATCGACATTTAGTTAACATTGTGCAACGTTTATATTTTTAAGGAAGCCTTAAATTTTAAGCTTTACTTAGTTAGTGAGTCTGTACACATGACCCTTAATTAATTAAATATTAAATTTAGATCTTTTTTAAATATTTAATAACACAATACAAAATAGCAATTATGATATTTTTGTGCCCCAGTAAAATTTTATATAAAAAATAACTGATTTTTTTTTAGAATATGGTTAAATTTAATTGATATAACTAAGAAACAAAATTTATCTGTGATAATAACAACGCATTATATAGAAGAATGTAGGCAAGCTGATAAAGTGAGTATACTCTTCTCCATAAATATTCTTTATTGTTTATAATTCAAGGTCATTTTCTTTTCATTCATTATCTATTTAATAAAATAAAAATAACTCATTTTTCTAAGCTTATCTGTATATTTGCATTTTTTTTATGCACATGCCTTTATAGATTGGTCTAATGCGAAATGGACATCTTCTAACAGAAGATTCTCCCGATAATTTGTTAAATACATTCCAAACACAAACTCTCGAAGAAGTTTACCTGATTCTTTCCCAAAAACAAGAATCTAGTGAAATATCTTCATCAAACCAAAGCTCATTTCCTACCACCAAGTTAGACCAAGCGAGTAGCTATTACGAATCCATGTCAACCCTATCAGTGCAAAGTATACCTGAAGACTACAAATCTGCAGATGTAAGTATTTTGTAATTACTGAATAACAATTGAAAATTATAATAATGCCTTAAGTATTTTTGAAGTTTCACAATAATAATAGTTTATGATCAAACTGTCACATAATGGTAGTCATTAATAAATTATTAGGTAAGTATGAAGTAGGTTTGGTTAGGTATTATATAATTGGTTGTTATATCGTTTTTTCCATGCAAGCCAATACTTCTAATAGAGCTAATAGTTCCTTTTAAGATTATACTAAAAGTTAGAACCTTACTGTTGAATCAATCCGAAAGAGTTCTGCTTTTGCCTTTCCAGTAACATGTAGATGGTCTGTATTTTATGTGAACAAAGTACATTTGGATTTTCCTTTATGTTCATCTTAGAATACTTCATTTGCTTTATTTTGGTCGAAGTCAAATAATGGTGCAGGTTCTACGTTTTTGGCACTTAGGTGATTTAGCGAGGGAATCTGGTAGTAAACAATTCCAAACCAGTTTAGAGTCAATTCGATTGGAGCAAAATGTTTTGTTAGCAGCAATTTTTATATTTTTGTTGGAAGGATGATAATTGGTTAACCCTCTTACTGACAAGACTTTACCATGAAACATTAGTAGAAAAGCAAAAGAATTTACTGATTTTCATTGGAGTCCTTTTGTTGTAGACATCGACTCTATGGCCTTCAGAAATTCTGGAATGGTCTGTGTAGATTATATAGCACGCTTCTCCATCTGTAGAATTACGTAGCAGCTATTAAATGTAATATTAATGACTAATCGTTTATTTTCCTTACAAGCTTTTATCGACCTCTTTCTGTTTGTCCTTCTAGCGTCTTTCACCAGAAGAATGTGGAAAGAGTTTATTAGATTTAGAAGAATTTTCTGAAGGAAAGTAGTTGCTGTTGTCCAAGAGGAAGTAGCACTTAAGTTTTCTACCTTAGATTTTATTGTAATAATTTCTGCAAAAATAATATAAACTACTACTAACATATTGACGAATCCTTCAAACTGTTTCTTTGTAACGGGATCGGTAGTTTTTTATACCTAGAGTAATTTCTTTTTACAAAATTGTGGACTGTACTTTAAGTGGATACTGGCATAGAATTATCCATGCATAAATTCTGGAACAAAAAACTTTCATCCAAAAAATAACTGATAAAATAATTTACTTTTTTAACATATACACTTTAACAATAACTCTGTTTTTTGAGTGATTTTTAGAACAGTTCACACAAATTTTCACTATTTCAGTAATCAAAACTTAAACTAACTTAATTTTAAAGATATTTTTTCAGAAAACTCATTAAACATTTTAATTTGTGCGCTAAACAACTTAAAAGCGTGAATTTCGGTGGGTTGGAGAAACTTTTTTCGAGCGAAGTATGTGTTAATCTTTTGTATTTTGTCGACTGACTTTTAGGGTGATTAGGTCTGATTAGTCAATTGTGAGCTCAGGTAGGGCAGTTTTCATTGGTCAAGTATATCAGCAAGTTGTTGATTCGTTGAAGTTAATATGCAGCTGTGTTTTGTCTACGTGACTGAAGCTTCGTTTTCTAAATGAAATCGTTGGAGAGTGTAGGTGTAGGGATCAGAGTTGAATATTATTTTAATGTATTTAAGTTGAGTGAATTTTAAGCAGGAGCGTTAATGTTTTAATTGCTGTTACATGAGATTTTTTAAACTATTCTTGAAAATGAAGACGGTGAAAAGTTACGATAAAATTTAAAGGGTAGATACGTTTTAAACAAAGAGAGAAAATATTTTTATTCCCCCACAGTTTCAGAAGAGGAAGAAGTAGAGCCTTTTTGAGTGACCTTATTAAATTTTTCTCTAGTATTTGTTGCATAACAACACGAATAATGTTTTAGGTATTAACAAAAAAAAATAAACCAAATCTTAGGCTGATGAACAAAAAACGAATGAGAGCTCTATTAGATAAAAATTCCAAACAGTTTTATCGGAATACAACGTAAGTCTGTTGAAATATTAAAAATATTTTAGTCGTGCTAGTTAATAGAGTCTAATAATGTTTTCTGGAAATTAAATACATACAGGGTATAATATTGAAATATTTTTTGTTGTCCATAATATTTTATTATTAATTAATTAATTCAATTTTATTTTTTGTAGTTCCGTAACATTTCATTTGTTAATGCCTTTATTTCAAGTAATTTTATTACTTTATACGCTAGGCTTAGAAATGAAAAATATCCCTATAGGAATAGTTAATGACGAAAGTATGAACACATTGTGTACTGATTTCTCGTTAAATAGAACAGCAATACCTGATAAGGCAGTTACTTGTCATTTTCAAAATCTATCCTGCCGGTTTTTGAAGTACCATGTGACACACCCCATGATAACAAAGGTAAGTCTTATTTATTTTAATGACATTCTCAAACATCAGTGGGGCACGATTTACGAAAATATTTACCCTACGTAAATAAATTGTCTCGAACTCATCGATAAAATTAATATATAATTAACAGTAATGTCTAATAATAAAAAAGGAGTATTAAAAGAAAGTTGGAATTATAAAAACTGAAGATAATATTACGAAAGTTATAAATTCTTTATAATTCTATTTGATTGTTTGTTCGTTTTAATTATTTATCAATAAATATTTAATGTTTCTGAGATGTATAATTTAATTTTTAGATTGATTATAGTTCAGTGGAAGAGGCTATAAACGATGTAAAACATGGAAAAATTTATGGATTTATGTACTTTCCAAAAAATTTTTCGGAATCATTAGAACATAGATTAGATGATGGTTTTGATGTTCCTAGTGTACATATCGAATTTAGCACAATAAAAGTTAGACTAGATATGTCTAGTAAGTAAATACATTTTGTGGATTATAGATTAAAGAACGTGTTTTTTTCTAAAATCGTTAGTTTGTCCAAAAATTCAATTTAAACATTTACTCCAAAATATATACGTGGCAGAACCTCACACTTTTAATAAAAATATGTGTCATGTTACAAAGGAATATCTATCCTGATGAATTATAAAATTGAGTTAGTTTGCATATGATTCGGATCATTTAATCGTTTAAGTTTATCGTTTGGTAAAGTAATTTCAATAATTCAGTGAAAAATAGCATTTTATTCAAATCAAGATTATCACATTTTAACTAATCTAATCCGCGATGTTTTGTATCAGTGTCCGAAAAATTGTTGGAAAGTTTAGTGTATTACCTAAAACAAGTAGTGGTAGAAATCGTTCGAATCTTGTTACAATTGCCGAAAATACATTCTTTACTCTTCGACATTCCCCATAATCGACCATTCTAAATATCCCGGTGTACTAAAATAAAAACTTATTTTTAGAAAGTTTAAAAAAATCATTGTTTAATATCTAAGTGTCGCGGTGTTGCCGGCTTTTGTTGCTTTTCAATAAATAATATTTGGATAGTTGTAGAACACAAATATTTTTTTAAAACCGGCGACATTTTTATTTATTATACCTTATCCATAAAAATCTGCATTATTATCGCTAACACCCTGTATTCACTATATAGAAATAATTCCTGAGACTCGTAAAATTTTTATAAAGGTGTCTTGTGTCCTTATATTCAAATTTCCATTCTAAAACGAAAAACCGTTTAAGTTAATTGATGATTTTTCAAATAAAAATAAATAAATAAAAAATGATAACCGATAACAACAATACTATTTTTATACAGCCGTAATAAAAATTCAATGTATCGCTTGGTTTGTAATAACAACAAATGCGAAATGCCTGTTTGTCCTGAAGATGATTTAATGAAAGCTGTATATATTTCTGCTTTCGCATTATAATTATTTTTATTTAATTTCTTATGTTTTTCAGATTATCAAATAGGAACGAGTGTTAAAACTAAACTATTAGATTTATATCACGATTTTCAACAGTCAGTATTTAAGGATTGCAAATATGTAAAAGGTTTTGGGGAAATTCCCATAAAAACAAAATATTTATATGGATCAATGGATGAACCGTATCAAGTATTTATAATACCCGGAACTATTGTAACGTATGTAGTGTTCTCTAAATCTACAGAAAAAATCAAAAATCACTCACAACTTGTAAACTTTATTAAATCTGCTTCCACCACAAATTTGTAAAACGTATTAAGCCCGATAATTTAATTGAGACCAAATATGTTTTGTTTTCCTAAAAATATTTTATAGTCTTTCCATAATATCTTTAAGCAGTAAACAAACAATACAAGACCGGGTTTTTAAGATTTATTCAAGAATGAAATATTTAATTTGCTTAAAAATTATATTACTATCTATTAAGATTGATGTCACTGAAATTATTAAAAAAATCTTAGTTTTTAAAGTATTTTTTTTTATTAAAAATGTTCGTTCAATCCACTGTTCATACGGGAAATGATTATTTATTTCTATATTAACCTTTTTATTTCAGAATGATGTTCTTTTTTGGATCAATATTGACTTCACAAATAATGATTACAGAAAAACATGAAGGAATATGGGACAGATCAATAATAGCTGGAGTAACTTCTTTCGAATTGACAATTTCTCATTTTTTGCTCCAAGGTTTTATAGCGATATTTCAAACTCTAGAAATGATATTCTTCATTTATATCATTTATCAATATGACTACGTGGGAAATTTATTCGTTATGTATATAATTGTTTATTTGCAAGCATTGTGCGGCATGTCATTTGGTAGGTTATTTTTCAATAGGCAATAATAAGTTATTTTACTGTTTTATAACATCTAAAATAATTTTAAAAAGTATGAATCTCTCCCCAAGAAATAAACTTTACCACATAATATTTATACTTATGATTTTTCTCTTTTAGGACTTCTAATATCTGTAGTGTGTACAAATATTAGTATGGCGAATAATGCTTCTATGGGTTTTTATCTGCCAATGGTAATAATCTGCGGTAAGTTTTGTAATAGAAATAACCATATTTTTATTCGACAAATTTTGAATCTCTACTATACATGGTTGGGATAAAGTATGGAACCAAGTAAATATCTTTAAAACGAAACTGACGATATTTATGAAATTTTAGAAATAAGTGCAATGGGGCAAAATGCAGCTGATGTACATTTTTTGTTAATAATATACTTCCAGTTTAACCAGAAACACCCTCAACTTTTTTAATTTAAATGGGATTGAATGGAATTGAATTAATTTTGTTTAAATTATTATTCTCATTAGTCTAAAGTAAATAAATTTACTTATTCTACAACAAACTACATTTCTCGTTTTTACAAATTATTTCCACTAAACCCAGTAAGTACAAATTCGAGAAGTTCTTTCAAAATCTGCTAAAATATACAGGGTGTCTCATTTAAATTTAAAAAGTTGACGGTATTTCCGCTTAAAGCGGAAGTATGTTATTAACAAAAAAATGTACACCAGATGCATTTTGCCCTATTCACTTATCTACAAAATTTTATAAATATCATCCGTTTCGTTTTAAAGATATTTACTTGCGCTTTTAAATTGGGGAAACGTTACACTTTAGATTTCGAGAAAGGATAGGCGAAAAACTTCATCTTGTTTTAATTTTTTTTTTTTGGAAAAATTATAAGTTTTATTTGCAATTCATTGTTTTCCTTAATTTTCAGGTAGTCTATGGCCCATAGAAGGAATGCCCAATGGTTTGCAAATAATAGCAAAAATATTGCCTGCGGCTATCCCTATAGAAGCTTTAAATAATGTTGTAAAAAAAGGATTACCTATCGACTCTTTAAAAGTTGCAAGCGGATTAGGAATCTCGGTTGCATGGATTTTAATTTTCATATTGTTAAGCTTAGTTTTATTAAAGTTTCAAAGATAAAACTGTATTTGATTACTATTTAAATATTTACGCATATTAAATTATGAACAAATTTGGATTTATTTAATTTTATAGTTTAATGGTTTTATTATTTTTCAATTTAGAAACTAAGGCTAAAAATTTCACTTAAATAACATATTGCTTCAAGAAATCTGAAATAATTCTAAAAATAACGTTTTTTTAATCATTGCCCAAAGTATTTTTCAGTTAATGGCGAAGTTCTATCGGTTTCCTATTGTTCATTTTTTTCCTCTTGACTTTCATTTCTTTTGTGAATGTCTTATTCCACTTCATTCTTTCTATATTACCTGTTTTCTTATATTTTGGTATTTTTAAAAATTCTCTTAGTTGTTATTACTGATAGATCTATTTTTAATTCAGAAACAGTATAATTTCACATTCTTTATTCTTTTATTACTTTAGTCAAATTTTGTTGCCTTTCCATATTCTCCAAATATTTTCCCTCCAAACTTCTACAGATTTAATATTTTTTTATTTATATATTTATATAAAAAGACGATTATAATCAAGAAGGTAGACGTCCATTGCCAAGAGTCATCTTCGCAAATTTGTTAATATAGAAAATAAGTAAATCTACAGAAATATAGATGGAAAATATTAGAAGATAAGAAACCTGAATAAAGATATAGAAGTACAAAGAATGTGAAAGAAGTGTACTTTTCAGTTATAAACAGCCAAGAAAATATTGGGGGGTACTCAAATATCAGAAAAAAATTTGTTTTTTTAAATAAAACACCCCATATATTTTTACCTTTTGTCGAGCTAATTTCAACGATGCATCACACTTTATGTCTATTATGTTTAATAAAGGACCTACAGCCACCTGAAAATCACATTTTTTTGAATTTAGATGTCTGTAGCAGACAAACCGTTAAAAATAAATAAAATCGGCTTACATGTCCCTATTTTAACTTTTCGGAAGTAGAAAATTAGTTGACAAGACTGAAGTTAGCAAATATGACTTTGTCGAAACGTTGTAAGAAATTTAACGATCCTTCCCAGGACCAAACATTGTAATGAAATTGATCTCTATTAAAGTTACTTGTGTTGTCTAGCTTCCATTAATTTTTTAGAAATTTATTATTAATAAAATTCCATTTTTAAATTGTTTAAAAATGAAAATTTATTATATTATAGACTAAAATTAAATAACAACTAAATAAAAAAATTGTTCTCAGGATTGGGTTCGTCAAAAAGAGATTTACAAAATTATTATTATTATATAGTTACGAAAAATAATGAAATAAAACATATCATTTATTAATAAAAACTAAAAGTGGATTATAATTACCGATACACTGTGTATAGAGTCTTTCTTTTATTATTTACATAAATATTAGTTTTATGTAGATACTTAAGCACCTACGCCCATGGATTTTCTTTTACCAGTGCACTGTTCTATTTTCATAAGTGATTTAATTAAAGAACTAACAACAATTGACCAACAAAAACATAAAAGTCAATCTCTTTTAAGACTTTGTATATACTAAGATCAGTGGCTAAAACTACTTGATGAAACATATCTATGGTAATGAGATTAAAAAAATGAATAAAAAAAATCAATAGTTGCTTTTGTTCTGTCAACTTAGACGTTCTACTTTAATAATCTGTAATATCAAAATGAGGAATTCCAGCGATATTTTCTTTCTGAATAACAGTGAAGCAACTGACAAAGATTTATGGTCAGTAAGCGGAGCTTGCCCCATGAGGATAAAGAGAAGACCAAGTACTGCCCAAAATGAGTGTTTCGAATACGGCCGTAATAATGTAAATGCCACGGGAAATGATAGTCAGGTAGAGAAAAACGATTTGAAGGAATTGAGTAAGGACGGTCAGAATACTGAGGATTCGACTGACAAACCTGACACTCCAGACGTATCAGGTAATTTTCTAGATAAATTTATAGTTCCATATTTAAATTTGAATGAACGTTTTTCTAGGAGAAGGCAAACATCAAAAGGCATATTCTGAAAAAATCGGTCATTCGGCGGGACCCGAAGGTGTTTCAATTTCCAGCATGGCTCGTAACCCTATAACTGGTTCGGGAATGGATGTACATGCATACAAATAATTCACGTACTCAAATCAAAAGTAAAGGAAATCTTTTATTTTTCCTTTTTCAGGATACTAGAGTTGGACTCCTTACTTGATCTTAGTTGTTTTTCTTTCTATGTAAACAAAACATCCTGATTATCTGTAGATTCGTGAGCAACTAACATCAAGATAGAAGCCCCACTCTAGTATCTTGGAACAAAATTTCTATTTAGTTGTAAAAATTGTAGTGGACCAGGTAAAATAATAAGTCTTCTTTTAATAAAAGTAATAATTATAAATACACTTTTGCTTTAGAAATTCTGAATTTAGTAATAAATTATGGATGTATATTGATGGTCATTTTTATATCACCGTACCTGGATTTACATCTCTTCTCATTAAATATTTAATATCGGAAAAATATACTAATCTGCAGTAGTAAATAACTTTAATCTTTTACTCAATGAACCCTAGTTTATTACTAGATTAACGGTCCAAACTTTTTAAAATGTAACTTTGATATAATATTTCATTATATTGTAAACAAGGTTAGTACATTTTTTCTGGGTATTTCGATAAATTTTTTCACAGTTTATTTTTGTTAGCACCTGTTAATTTAAATTACTACACCTATTTCAAACTGTAATCATTTTTGAAACAAATAAATTTTCTGAATTTAAAGCGAGTTTTGGAATATTAAAATCAAATTAAAAATAGTTTTTGGTCAAATAAGTGCATAACAAAATTATGTTAATAGATACAATAATTTATTAAAATTAAATGTATATCAATAAAAAAATAACCGCTCTAGATACAAAGCGGTTAGAATTTAGCTAATAATAACAGCAAATGAAAAAAAAAAAGGAAAATTACCAAACAAGAATCAATAAATTTGAAACAGCCTAATTGGTTAGGTGGACCTAAAATTTTTGGAAACTGGCAGGGAAAAGAAAAAGAATGGAATAAAGACCAAGAAAGATTTATGGAAAAAGGATAGTACAGATAAGAGAAAACAGAGATAAATATTAAGAAAAACGAAACTTAGTTCTGGATGGATGGATGGGTATAAAGTTGGTAAATACAAAGACTAAAACTATTAATCCGATGATTAAAGGGCATAAAGATGTTTATTGAAGACGTGGACGAAGTAATTTTTTCAACTTGATTTTGCATAGTGCCGAATACCAGTTTCCTTTGGATAATGTGGTATACCGAATATAAGAAAAATATCATTTGGATTTTTTGTATGGATAAACAATTCTTAAAGAAACTCAAAAATCTTAGCAGGTATTTTTACCCTACCCTTCTTAATAATATATTCAAACTGATCACAAGCTCCAAAACCTCTAAAGCCTCCTAAGGCTCCACTAACTCCCAAGAAAAGAGCTCTTTCCAAAGGGGTTAGTCTATTCAAGAAGAAAAAATCCATGAGCCTATCGACGCTATGAAAGAGGGGTGTTTCTTGGAGGAAATATGCAAGCTAGAAGCAGAAGCAGTGATTTTTCAATTTACTCTAACAAAAAATAGGAATACAGTTCTAGATGGAAGAATTACGAAAGTTCGATCTTTCATAATTTAATTTTACGAACGTCACTTTAAATGTCAAAATTTTTATATAAAATTCTCCAACGGATCTTTAGCAACTAAGATACGTATGCATATGTATATTAAAAAAAATGGTGATTTTGAATATAATTCAAATATCAAACCAGCTAATAAAAATGTAGTCAAGAGACTAAATTTAATAAGTTAACATGAATCAGGTTTGAAAAAACTACTGAAGACGATTCTCGCTAAGTGAACGAGTTTTTGAAGGAAGAATCGAATTCTACGGCCTCTAAATACGTATAACAGATTCATCTTTGTTTTAATATATAAAATAATCTTATTTAATAGTGTGCAGGATTTTCCAAGTAAAACCAACCCTCTAGCCACTCTTTAAAACACACTGTACATGATATCAATACGTCATAGATCATTATGTTGACATGTATAAACATCAAACAAATTTAATAGGGAAAATACTATTATATTTTTGAATTCTTTTATTTTATTATTGAAAAATTAGAGCAGAAAATTGGAACAAATGATTATATTTTAGACATTAAATGAGTATTTCTTGGGGGAAGGAAGTAACCCAAATTATAGAACTTTAGTAAAGGAAGTAAATAAGGGATTTACAGTGAATTTTCGCTTTACTCTAATAAAAAACTGGACGTCACTTTAAATGCCAAAATTTTTGTATGAAACTCTCCAAGGGATCTTTAGCCACTAAGATGTATATGAAATAAATTAAGAAATTCTTAGGTTGTTTTCAAATAAAATAACTCTACTGCCTAAACATTACAAAACGTATTAAGCTATACATATTTGGATGTAGGTAAATTATACTCATATTGAAGGTACACAAGAATATACATATTTTTTTAGTATAATTAATTTTGTTGGGATAAAACTCAAAATTTGCTTTTTAAATATGTCACTCTTATTTGGAATATCACGTATCTTTTTCATTATTCGTTTTTGACTTATAGAGAAAAAATATTGTATTAGTTTTCTCTTATTTTGTGAAACAAACCTTTGTTAAAAAAATTGCTAGAAATACTTTATTCTAATTGGCCAAAACTAAATTGTTGATTAAAAGTTAGACAAAATATGACAGATAACGTTAATTGTCTGCTTAAACCATCTAAACCATTTCAGGATAAAATATAGTTAGAATATTTAAAAAAACATTAATAAATTATTGAACTGTTTTCTGCTTAACCGAACGAAAAATGTTGATTTTGAATATAATTTAAATATCATACCAGTTAATAAAATGGTAGTCAAATGACGGAATGTAAATTGAATAATTTGAGATGAATCAGGTTTGAAAAAACATATTAACGATATTTTTATTGTTTTAAAAAAATTAATGATTTTACTGTAACCGAAATCGTGCTAATTGTTGACTAAAAAGCACGAAATTAACATGAAATACTGGCTTTTGAACAAATAGATATTTTTGTTCTTGGTTATTAGTGTTTTGTGATTCTATGAAAAGTAAGTAAATATTAATAATTTTTAGACGTATTGTGCCTCCTACACATTCTGTTTTTTTTTTAGTTTATTCACCAGTTCCCTTTATACTTTATTATTATTTATATATTATTTATATAAATTGTACCATATTTTAGAAAATTTTTAAGAACCGTTAATCCTTTTCCTAAATTTAAATGAAAATGTAGTAAATAATTCAGTGGAAATCGTTAAATGAAACTGAACGAAATATAAAAATTTAAATTAAATATAATTAAAGTAAATTTTACCATTTAAAGTTTTGAACAACCAACCAAAAAAATGTCCTTTTTGAAACCAGATTTATAATTACACGTTTTTTAATGAGTAAGGATAATTAATGCCAATAAGAATTAATTGAATAACTTGCTATAGCATTCTTGCCTACAAGTACAAATTAAATTTGAGTGTATAAAACAAACTTATTAATCAAATTAAGAAATTATTAAAATTTGGTAGCTATTTTCAACATTTAAATCCATAATTTAACTTTTTTTATTTGAAAAAAAAAGTAATATTATTAATAGAATGCCACAATTCTTAAAGAATATGTCCTCAACCTTCTAAATACTTCAGGGTTCATTATTTTCTCAAACTGTCATTTTAAAACCAGAGAATTATTTACTACTAATAATAACTAAAAGACAATTCTTCAAATAAAATGACAGCTGGTGCCAAAAAAATTCAAACTTGCTTAAAATTTCGAAAACTGGTCGAATAATTAACTAAATCGATATACCTAATGGAGTAAAAAAGACGCGCATATTTTCTATTATTTCAGTAAACAAAAATATTTATGACCAGGAGTGTTTATTTATTAAATTCGTCATAAACTATATCGACAATAAAGATATGATCAATGATTTGCACAATAGTCTTCTCTTATTTATTGTATTGAAAAAATAATTTTATTTCATATATAAATATATCTTATTTAGTTTTGAAATTAAAAATATACAAAATTGTTTCAAACACAACGAGACAAACTGTACTGCATATTGTTTGTTGAATTTAAAAATATTTAACAAGAGTCGAATAGAAAAAATCATTTAATTTCCGGTCAAACCGGAAGAACCAAAATCTGGGTAAATATGCAAAAAAATTCAATAAAAACAACATTTAAATAAATCTTAATTAGTTTCAAAATTAGAAACATACAAACTTGATTCAAATATAACGAGACACACTGTACTGCATATTGTTTGTTGAATTTAAAAATATTTAACAATAATCGAACGAAAAAAGGAGATTATTATTTCCAGTCAAACCGAAGAATCAAAATTCTGGTCAATGTGCAACAAACTTCAATGAAAACAACATTTAAATATATCTTAATTAGTCTCAAATTTAGAAGCATACAAAATTGATACAAATATAACCAGACTCACTGTACATAAGTATTTTAAATTATAAAAATAAAAATAACTTCTTGCCAAATATTTTCGTTCTGGTCACTGTCCAAATCCAGCTTTTATTAATTAAAAATTCAGGCTTGTGTTTAATCGCCTTGGAATAATATTTATAGTGTCTATTTTAATTTCATACAGAGTGGATAACAATACAATAACATTTTTAACATTTATTTTAACATAATAAACGAAATCGGAAAATTTGTGCAAACAGCAATATATGTGGTGTAAATTGGTAACATCAAGTTAGAAATTTAAAGAACCCACTGGTCTACCATCAACCTTGTAGAAAAAAAATAATTAAGGAAATTGTTCACAAAGGTATTTTTAAGATAAGTTTCTTTGCTTCGTAAATAACGATAATTTGTTTATAGTATTATGCTAATACCAATTTTTGATAAATTTTATAAATAAAGCTAAATCTTTGGTTAGTATGGTAATTTTATTATAATGTCCTTGTACAACACCTACTAGAAGAGGTATATTTTTAGTAATAAGTCTAAGCGATTCAAAAAATCTAAACTTAAACTAATGAATTTCAAATAATTAAATTGAAACATTTCATACAACATGTCCCCCTAAGTTGGAATCATATGGAAAACATTTTTATTATTAATTTTAGGAAAAAAAGTTATTCTTCATAAACAGTTCTGCATTATCTAAAACCTAGAATACACTCATCAAATATCAAATTTTTTCAGTGGTATACGAGGTTTGTCAAAAAATGTGAGTTTTACTCAAGAGTAAAGTACCTTTAAATTTGACAATATTGAAAAATGTTACTAAAAAAAGTTGATCAGAATTAAAAATTACGTTTAAATATGCAAGTACATCCATTTAAATTAAAACTTCAGATTATTTTATTTTTTACTAATATTTCTATTTTGAATGAACATTTATCTCTTGTGATTACGAAACACATGATAACCTTTTAGTTTTTCGATGTTTTCTAATAATTTTGCAATTAAAACGCGTAATAAGTGCACTACAGTTAAATTTGCATTATTGTAGACATACGTTTTAAAAATAATTTTATTAAAGTAAATGGATGTACTTGCATATTTAAACGTAATTTTTAATTCTGATCAACTTTTTTTTGTAACATTTTTCGATATTGTCAAATTTAAAGGTACTTTACTCTTGAGTAAAACTCATATTTTTTGACAAACCTCGTATACCACTGAAAAAATTTGATATTTGATGACTGTATTCTAGGTTTTAGATAATGCAGAAGTTTTTATGAAGAATAACTTTTTTTCCTAAAATTAATAATAAAAAAGTTTTCCATATGATTCCAACTTAGGGGGACATATTGTATTTAAAGTATGTATTTTTCCTGACTATAATGAGTTGTAAAATTAAATGTATGTATTTAAGACATCTTAGTACGGTATCTTTTGGATTCACAATATTCGTAAATATATGTACAAGGTGGATGATTTTTTTATTTTTTTTAAACTTGCATTGACGCCTTTCAGAAGTCGCTGTCAGTAAATTTAATTATTTGAGAACCCCCAATACGTTCTTTTTATTTCGCCTTTTGCTTCTTGCATCCGCTTTTGTTGTTTATGCATTTTTATCAGCATCGTCTTCTAAAATCTGCAGGTTAAACACCTCGACTCAATTGGAAGTCAAGGTTAAAATTTGCAAAATGACGGCTCTCAAACACTACCTTGCTTCAGTTTGAGTCCAAACATCGGCAAACAAATAAAGGTAATCCGGCTGCGTTTGGTTTAAATAAAAATATTTTGTTTTGTGAAAATATGTAATTAATAGTTATAAATAAAATTTTCATTTACCACGGTTCATTTAGTGTTTTAATAAATAGTGGTTAATTGATTTTTATTTACTTTTTTTAGGGTAAGTAACCACTTGTTATGTGCTGTTGTTTTTTGAAAATTTATTTTTTTAATAATGAATCAATATTTTTTAACACTCTGATACATCGATTGGTTATAAATTTGGAGGGTCTAATTTTATAAGGTGCACCTACAAAAAGTATTTTTTTTGTTTAAATAATTCATTTATAAAATGTTACAAATGATTTATCTCAGAAAAGAATCAGTAACATTAACCCACTAAATTGAAGAGATTTTGATTAACCTATGTATGTTTTTTTTAAAATTAAGTTAATTTCAACACATAATATAGAGAAAAAAACAAAAACTGTTAAGATCAAATGAGATTCTTCTTGTACCTGCATTATTAATTGATCAATTTGAGACAAATTCTAACATTGCTAAAATAGAAACATAAAAAATGTGTTAGAAAATCACACGGTAACTTCATCCAATAAAAGTGGTTTTTATTTGAAATATTTCATTTTTTTTCACTTTTAATTCTGTCTGTGAAAAAATATCGATACATCCATCTACAGATTTAAAGGAAATGTTAAAATTATCTTCAATATAATTGTTGTTAAGATTATTTTTAGTGACAAGAGAAAATATACGGGATTACTAATTAAATTTTCATCTTTAGCTGTTTTAGTACTTTTATTTTGAAAATTGGGTAATTTACTTTTAAGCAAGGTTCAAGTAAGAATATAAAGTGAGTGTTCATCTTTAACCGGTTTTTCGTTATATGGGGCTATAATTTTTGCTGATTAATGTGATTATTGATAATAAAAACAATAAATATCTTTTAACGAATTATAATTAAAGTCATAATGTAGACAACAAACAAAAACTGTGTAGATCAAATAAGATTCTTGTTGTATCTGCGTCATTAAATGATCAATTTTTTAATTAAAAATATTTCAGCTGTTTTAGGTACTTTTATTTTCAAAATTGGGTAATTTACTTTTAAGCAAGATTCAAGTAAGAATATAAAGTGAGTGTTCATTTTTAACCGGTTTTTCGTTTTATGGAGCTATAATTTTTACTAATTATTGATAATAAAAACAATAAATGTACTCTAATGATGCACAACATTAATATTTGTTATTTACTAAAATCGAAATATGACCTTTAAACAAGTTTTACAAAACTAGCTGAATATATAATATTTTATAATAAAGGTCTGCCATTTATAAATATTTAATTATAATGTTCTTTTATTTTGCAAATCTTACGGATAAAAACTTTCTTTTTTTAAACTTTAGGAAATTAAATAGTATTTTTTTATTTAAACTTAATGTAACAACAACACAAGTTCATAAACGCAATATTACAATATTAATATTAATACAAGAAAAACAATAGTAGGGATAAAAAATTAATATTAGCTTCTGCACCTACTTTGAGGTATGTATCCATTATAAATACAAAAGATAGATTATACTTTATCTTAAATTTAAAGTTTTGCACTTTCATAACAGGATTTTATTTGTCATAAACAGTAAAGTTTGATTGGTAGATCTTCTAATCCATTCTAATTAAGAAAAATGAAAAGTCTACAATAAGTACAGAGTTGTCCCTGTAACAATTCCTTGTGGTACTCCAACTTTAATCTCTTTCAGATTAGAGTAAGATTCTTCATGCTTAATTCGCAAGTATCTGTTTAATATTTATGATTCAATGATATCTGAAGAACGAACGGATAATTTCAAAAATATTAGATGAAAAGCTCATCTTAATTTTAGATGAAGAATCTGTATGGTTCAATTTTTTTGTACTTTATTCCAGGGTCATTCCCTGTATAATATTTTTCTTCGCAGAACTTTGTAAATATTGAACAATAATTAGTACCTTTTACTTAAGTTGCAAAGTACGAAAGAAGGTACACAATTGAAAACATATAATTAAAAATGTCTGCGAATTGTTAACAAGGAAAATTTCAATGACGAATAATAATTAATTGGAGAAAAACATCAACATAAGGAAATATCCTTGAACACAATCAATCCTTAATAATAAACATTTTGGATTTACGACCGAAACGAAGCAATGGACTAATGCAATTTTTTATTTATAGTAATAGTAACAACACTTTTAAAGTTGCACTATGGTATTCATAAGCAAAAATTTGCTCATATACTGTTCAAATCAGACTCATTGAGTGATCCACTCGTTCTTCTTTTTCTTGTATATTTGCTTTGTTTCTTTTGTTTGGTAGCTTTTTCTATCTTATTCTTTTTTGTATTTGACCAGTTAATTCTTGCAAGGTTTTCTTCTTTCTTGCTTCTTCACATTTTTGGTCTTACCTTTCATTCCTCTTACGTTTTATCTCTTTAGATTTCTTATTTTGGCAATCACTAAGTAGTGATGTAAATATGAAAAATCCTTTCAAAATTGCCAAAAGCGTTTAGAAATTTTAAAAATTCTGTTATTTAGATGAACATAATAATTAATAAGTTATTTTTTTTGAAGATATTGGTGGTTAAAAAAATATTAAATAATGTTAATGCCTAACACTACAATTTATTTAGACCGATAACGAAAATTTCTCGGAATTCGCACCTAATTGTTATAAACATGATTGAATATAATTTGTAGTAAACTAGCTTTTTATTTCAACTGAAGGTTGCAGTGATTATTTTCAGATTTTTAAGTATTTCCATTATTTTCTTATAAACATCATTTATATTCGTTAAATATGTTTTGTGGAAACTATTTTTGAAAATACAAAAAACTACTACGCCACTGTATTTTTATTGAAGGTAGAATAAATAGTTGCATTAATTATATAAATATAAAATGTTTAAATGTAAACATTTGTTTTTTATCAGGCCGTTTAAAAAAACATATAAAACATTATAATTTTACCAATTAAACTTTTATTTATTTTTTCGTCATCTAACTTCTCCATTTATTCAAGTACTCTCGATTTTAAATTAGAAATTTAAAAAAACTCACTTTGTACTTCAAAATCCTAGGTTTTCCTTCAAAATTCCGACTTTTATTAAAAAAAATCATTTCTTGTACTGTAAATCTCCATTTTATCGTCAATTTGTTATATTTTAATGTATCTGGTCTTTAAAACAGAATTCGTAAAATTTCTTGTGTCTTAGCGTTTTTCTTTAACATCTATTTAAGAGTCGTAATTTTAAAGAATCTTTAAAGTTAATATTTGAATAGGTCCAGATTTGAAAGCAAAAGCATTAAAAAAAAAACTTGTTTTTTAAGGTTTTAATGGCAAGGTTTTAATGAATATTTTAATAAATCTCGATTTTCAAGCAAAAATAATAATTAATTGTTATTTTTTAAGATCTAGACTTTAAGTCCCAAATCTTAAGATATATCGATTTTAATTCAAATATATTAAAAAAAATCTTGTCGTTTTCTTTAAGATCTCGATTTTAAAATCGAGATTTGAAAAGTCCAGATATCAATTAATTTCGATTTTAAAGCAGGAATTTTTAACCAATCACTTTTTTTCATTAAGATCTGAATTAGGAAGTCGAGATTTTGATAAATTTTTGTTTTAAATTGAGATTTTAATGAAATATTGGTAATTAATTATTATTCATTAAGATCTTGAGTTTATAAACGATATTCTAATTTTTTCCGATTTTAAAGGAATACATTTCGTGTTTCTCTTCAAGATCTCGACTTTCATACCTAAATTTAATAAATCTCAATTTCAAACCAATATTTTAAAAAAATCTCCTGTTATACTTTTTCGATGCAGATTTTGATGAATCCCGACTTTAAAGTCCAGGTTTATAAATCTCGGTTTTAAAAAGAGAAATATCAAAAAATCCTAAATCTTGGTTTTGATATTGAAGTTTTAATTAATCTCGATTTTAAAGAGATACATTTTAATTAACCTCTATTTTAAACAAAAAACTTATAGAAAAACAATAGAGGGATGTAAAATTTTTAAATTTTGATAGAATTACAATTTTCATTTTTATTTACTGTTTATAAAATATTCATTATATATTTATAGAAGCTCTTGAATATATTGTATACGTAAAAAAATTAATAGTGACACTAATTATTTACTTTTCAAAGATAAAAACATTATTTATTAAATCTTTGATGTACATGTTGTACATAAAATATTTAATAAGTATTTAGTTTGGATAACAAATATTTAAATAAAATATATTTCTTTTATATAAAGAAAATATTTAAAGAATATTTGGTGCTATCAGGGATATGTCATTTTCATTTCAATTATGAAAATATCTACTTTACAACTTAATTCATGTACCAAGGTCATACACTCTGTATGGTGAAAAAAACCTTCTTATGTGCTTCTCTTTTCCACTAATAAAATATTAATTGTAATCTGTCGCAACGCCATTCATAATTATGAATATGTACATATACAGAGTATATTTTGTTATTGTTTTATTTATTACGTATCGGCACTCATTATAATTTTGAAAGGATTCATTAAAAATCAACAATACATAATTGTAATATGTCGGAAGAAAAAAGTTTACAAGAAAATTTGGCTGATTTATAAATTGTTTCCGTTTTAATTGGCAATTAATTAATACATACATTATTTTTTTCAGAAGCACAATGGACGATCAACATGCTATATGTGTCAGGGACGTAGAGAAATCTTATGGATCTAATAAAATTTTGAATAAGATTTGTCTAAATGTCCAAAAAGGAACCATGTAAGTATTTTTTTAGATATTTATAAATCTTCAATTTAGATGTTCAAGTTGGTTAAAATTGTAGTTAGTATTGGTGAGTAAATACCTATAACCTAATCTATAGCTCTTTCTAAATCTACATTTTTTGTTGTTTGTAAAATTCTTAATAATAAAATTTGCAAGCCTGGCCCTAATTTACGTTAATAAACCAAACACCAAATAAAAATTTTGCCAATTAAAAGGTTAAAGAATCTATAGATTTTTTTCTTAATATCTATTTGATTATTCTATTAATATAAATAAATATAAATATAAAATAATTAATTCTCAGGCAATTCTGTTGAGATCAACTTGTTTGTCTTAAAATGTGTTTATTATATTTTAGACTTAAAATAAATTGGAATTTCCAAAACCAAATGTAGTTATTAATTCCTAATAAAATTAAAACAAAAAAGGTTTCGAACATCCATCACAATTTATTTTGAAAACATTCATAGCCACTTTATAGTTTTCTATATATTGGCTTTTTCATACTACTGTTTATTTAGCTAATAATTAATTTATGCGTTACTTTATGTACAGGTCACTTCCTTAAAAAAATTTTTTTTCATTTAAAATTTCGAAAATATAATTTATATTGTAAACACTCTTTACACATTGAAATAACATTAAAATACGAACGAAGTAAACTTATTCATGTCTAAACTAAATACAACCAAAGTTTAGTTTTCATAATCAGAAAAAAATATGTTTTAAATAATTTTTTTAAATGTAACAATTTAAAAAATATATTATTGTCACTGAGTAATCGATATAAATGAAACTATTTTCTCACTATAATCTTTTTTTTTTGGTTTTTAAAAATCATGTCATTAGATAAATTTCAAATTTGTGATTTGTTTTTCTAGTTATTATTGCATAGAAATGCACTTTGTTTTTTATTAAATTCTTCTAATAATGATAACCACAACGATAATTAAAAAAATTATATGGTAGTATATTACTATTATCTTAACGTACTTTGAATTAGCTTTTCTATACGTACATATAAATTAATTTTTTTAATTTAGTACATCTAACAAACTTGTTAAAAATAATTACCTAATAATTAAAGAATAAACATCTACACATTTTACTTGGGTTGTACAGAGAGACCAAAAATACTTCTGGGACACCCCGTACAATTAAATTAAAAATGAGAGAAGGTGGGGTAAAAATGTTGTTAAATAATAATTTCTCTAAAAATGTTAATTTTTATCAATAATGCTCGGTTTGCAGATATGGTCTGCTTGGTTCCAGTGGCTGTGGAAAAACAACTTTACTGAGCTGCATCATTGGAAGGAATAAAATTGATAACGGGGAAATCCATGTATTAGGCGAAAAACCGGGTGCATTGCTTGAGTCAAGAGTTGGATATATGCCACAGGTCCTAATACATTTAATACATTAATAAAATAGGTTTTAAAATTTAAAAAAGTTCATTCATTTTTATTCCCAAACATTTTTTAACGCAATTTTGATTTGTAGGACATATCATTAGTTCGAGAATTTACTGCTAAGGATTCGATATACTTTTTCGGAAGAGTTCACGATATAGATGACGAGACTTTAAAGCAACGTTACGAAGAGCTGGTAGAAATGTTGGATCTACCCAAAGACAACAAGTAAATAAAACAGCAAGCCATACATATAAATAGTATAGTATTTCTATTCTAAATTGCAAAACTTAAATTTTAACTCGATTTACGAGGTTCATCCAATATAAGTACTTGTAAATGTTAAGGACTTTATAAGAAATGGGCATTTAAATATTATATGTACCACTTATAATCACTTGATATCTGAGGTAGTGAAGTTCAGTTGGCCAAATTAAGTCGTCTCAATCAACCGCTCACACATTTATAAGTATTTGACTGAGTTTCTATAGTCGTAAATCAATCCCCTTCTAAGTTCTCAGGCAGCAGCGCGTGTGGGTGATTGTTTTATAAAAATTAAAAATTAAAGAAAGATGAATATATTGTGTTAACCCCCTTACAACCAATCATTATTAGATTAAATGAAGATTCTTTTTCACAATTTGAGTACGTAGATTTATAAAGTATTTTTCACTTAAATAACGAAAGAACTAGTTTTATAGTATGTAACTTTTACATGACGAACGTTATTTATAGATTTTTTTATTTATTTTCATTATTGCAATGGAAGCAGTTTTATTTAATTCGATTTTTAAAATGTTTTTTTTTTATTTTTCGATCATAGTTAATTTGTAGTTTAAAGTTCTTTCAATAATTTTTAACATCATCAAAAAGGAGGTTTTAATAAGACGATCAAAAAGTTAAAAATTATTGCTACTAACAGCAGCACTTTATGTACAGTTTAGTTTTCTAAAAATTGTTTTGGGCAATGATTAATTTATTTAATTTTCTTGTACAAACTAGACTAAGCCAATTTTATTGAGTAATAATTGTCTGGTAACATAATTACAAAAAATAAAACATTTAATCTATTAATAAAAACTAAAAGTGGATTATAATTATATACTATATATATAGGGAATTTCTTTTATTTATATGAATTTGGAACTTCTTTATTTCTTGGATTTTTATGAGCCTTTTTTTAAGGTTTTTGCAATTTAAAACATAAATACTACTATACCTAAATAAAACTAAAATATTTTTTTCTTCAAATTCTTTTTCCTACATTTATTATTATAGCCGTTATTAAATTAATTTTTTATAATTCGCGACCTTTAGGACCATAAATAATACTACTTAAATTTTACAGTCTTTGTTACCGTTTCGATACCAATTTGTGCTTCTTCCTCAGGGCTTTATTGTCACTACTTACACTTACAAACAAGCCCTGAGGAAGATGCACGAACTGACATCGAAACATAGTAGAATTCAAATAGTGTTACTTATGGTCCTAAAACTCCCGAGTTACAAACATTTAATTTAACAAATACTTTTGAGGACATAAGATAACAACTGGATTATCAGCAATATTACACATTTCAGATATATCAAGGACTGCAGTGGTGGTACCCAAAGAAGGATTTCATTCGCAGTAACTTTGGTTCATAGACCAGAATTGTTAATTTTAGATGAACCAACGGTTGGAACTGATCCAATTCTAAGAGAGAGGCAAGTATTTTCAATGCAGTTATAAAATACACAATTAGTTTGAGGTAGATAATATTTTATTTTTTTATATTCTCCTAATCAAGAATTTTGTTCAGGTAGTGACTCAACATTTTTTTTTTATTTGAATATATTAATGCCTGACGATGTTAACAAACTAGTTATTTAACCAGAAATTTAAAGATTTCTGAATTAATGAGCCTAGGAAAATATCAGATCCAAACTTCAACGATATACCAGACTTCTCAAAATTTGCAAATATTTTTGGAAAATCGGAAATGTTTGTTCTTCACATATTTATTGGAGGTATAAACATAAACTTGTTAGTTGTCGATAACTACTTAACAAAATACATAAATGCGTTACACGAATATGATTTTATTTATTTACCAACCAGAGGAAAATCTACTTTAGATCATAGTCACATATAAGATTCAAATTACATAAAATCTCGGAACTAATTTTACAATTAATTACGTGGCATATTAAAGTTATGTTTCTTAAATGGGACACCCACTAATGTATTACATTTTTGAAGCGTATACTATATTTAAATGCTGTAATTATGAAGCAATTAAAGATGTAAATAATACAATCCACGTCCATATCTCCAATTTTTTAGAGTGGTCTAAATATGAACCTTTGATCGCTTTGCATAAATATTTTCAATATGCCTAATGAGAACTCTGTATAAAATGAAAATATGGACCTTTCAATGGTTTTATCTACCCTTAAAGATTTTTACAAACTATGCATTTAAAATCCAATTTATGCAGTTTTCAGTTGTGTTAAAATTATTGATTTTAGCTCTTAGTTGTGACAAAACAACTTAAAGTAAATATTTTACAAAATACGAGGATAAACATAATACCTTTTTTTGTTTTATGAATTTTTTTTCAGGGTATGGAAATATTTAGTAAAAATTTCCGAAGAGGATAAAACTACTGTTATAATAACAACTCACTATATTGAGGAAACTAGACAGGCCAACAAGGTAATTTTTCTGTCAAAGGATTTTTAACCTTCCCAGGTAGCAAGAAATATTAATTAAATATTTAAAAAAATGTTTTGGCGTTGGTCAACCCGTGACTTTTTCTTGAATTTTTTGGTATGAAAAAGTATTAAAAAATCTTCTCTTGTATTTTTAATTTCAACTTTAAAGTCATTTTATTATATTTTAATGAATTGATGCTTTTCAAGATATTCCAAATTTTAAGGAATTTCATGTTATTCTTCAAGAACTCTACTATGATATTCAGATTTTTATTAATTTCGACAAAATTTAATACATCTCGATATTAAAAAAAAATTATAGATGGGGTTAAATAAAATTCAAAAACAAAAAATTGAGGGTTGTTAAATTTTTTATGTTTTGATGAAATTACAATTTCCATTTTTTTTATTCTTTTCAAAATATTGATTAATATAAACTCTTGAATATTTTTTATACATCAAGAAACGAATATTTACTGTATATTATTTAGCAAATATTAGTTTTCAAAGATTTAAACAATATTCATAAAATATTTTATATAAATATGGTAAAAAGCAAATATTTAATAAACATTTAGTTTAGATAAAAAATATATAAAATATTTCTTTTGCCAACACCTCATTTTCATAATCAAATTCAGCTAATATTTGTTTCAAGAATTTTCACATTTACTTTTGTACAAAAATTTCTTACTTGAATTTGTATGTGCCATTCCACTTCAATTTACTTCGACAATAAAATGATAATAATAGATCTTGGCGATTATATTTTTTTTAGATTGGCTTAATGCGAGGAGGTACAATCCTTAGCGAAGAAAACCCAGAAAAACTCTTGTCAATGTACAATTGTGAGAGTTTAGAAGAAGTATTTTTCATTTTGAGTAAAAAACAAGAGACAGGAGCAAATCCTATTTCAGAAAGACCGGAAGAAGGACATAGTGCCAATTTTAATTCAACATCTGAAATGAGCATCACTGAGTCAGCACAAAGCTTAGATGTAAACTACAGATCGACTGATGTAAGAATTTTTATATTTACTTTTTGCTACAGAATCCCATAATTTTGATCCGATATGGTCGAATAAATTAGTTTCTATATATATATCAAATATAGATTAGGTATACTCGCTTTAAGTTTTGAGCTTAATAAGTTTTTCATTATTTTAAAATATCAACTATTATTGATTGATATTATTGAATTTTCAGGTTCTGACGAAAAACAAACAGAAAAACAAGAAAAAACATTCAATATTTGCCATGAATAGATTCGGAGCTCTTATGGACAAAAATTGGAAAAGGCTAAGGAGAAATCAAATGTAAGAAAATATATAACGGAGTTCATAATATTGAAAAGAATGAGTGGTCAAATGGTCACTGAGTGTTCACGTTATAATCCTAATACACAAAGAAAAATTACCAAAAAGTGATTTATACATGAAAAGCTGTTTTGATCATTTTCTCAGTGTATTAACATTTGCCATTGAAAATTTCGTCTGTGTACTATGAAAGTTGAAGTCAACTTTTTATTACACAAAATTCTGATCTAATTCATCTGCAAATGCTCCAAAAATTAATTAGTCCTCTATCCAATAAGGGCTTTAGAAACTTTTTCAAATGTTTCCGAGTCATCATATTTTCAAAATAATTAATGTAGCTTCTCTTAAAAAAATGGTATGGTTTTTGGACCATTAGCTGAAATTTGTACTTGAACAGGGAACAATTGGACCAAATATAACGCTCAATTTTATCGTTTTTGTCTAGGGCTGGAATATTTCCAGTTTTGCTGCCGGGAATACAAGTTTTATGTTTCCTTACAGCCGTAGGCAGAGATGTAACAGATGTTCCCTTTGGAATTGTAAATGAAGAAAGAACACAAAACTACTGTAAAAATTTCTCAGTAAACGAATCTGTACAACCGTTTGGAGAATGGGATTGTCACATCAATAGTATTAGTTGTCGATTTGTGGATTTTATAAATACCCCCTTAATCAAAGAGGTAGGTATCTATAGACAATTAATCTTAATTTTTGTATACATCTTGTTAATTTTTGATAATTAATTTTGTTTTGGAAATATTTATTTTAGAAATTCTATGAGTCGACAGATCAAGCAATGGAAGACTTAAAAACGGGTAAAATTAAAGGATTTGTTCACCTACACAAAAATATATCAAATTTAATGCAAACGAGATTGTCGGATGGACTTGACATTGATAATCTCCCCGATGAAGAAATTCAAGTTTATCTTGATATGTCATGTGAGTTTTATTTGACATGAAAAATTCGTTGAAGCACAGTTAAAAACATATTTTTATTTCATTAGTTATTTTTTTAGTTACAATTTAACGCCAATTTTCATCAACGTTTAAAGCTAAATTTATTTAAATGTAACCCGGTGTTCTTTTTTTACGTATGTAGACTAAATTAAGCTTAAAGATAAATTTTGTACTTTTTTAAATTTATTTTCTACAAAAAATTAAATCTAAAGGATAAAATATACTCATCTTAAAATTTGGGTATTTGTATTTAGTTTATAAAATACTGAAGAATAATAGAAAGTCATTTATAAATATATTGGACCAATCGGTCACTTTTCCTGAATACTGTAATATTAATTAAAAAATATATAAAGGGTTGAAACCTTTACATTTTTATCAAAACTGTCAAACAATTCTTTAGTGATCCGAATGATACAGTTTATACTTTTAGAATTTTGTAAGTCCCTAAAAGTAATGTTATGTTGAAAAACCCTTTCAATATATTTTTAGTAAGAAAAGAATAATTCACTAAAGTATATAAACCCCATAAAATTCCTTCACTCCTGAAGACGCTGATATGGCAATACAAAATCATTTCATTTAAAATGTATTTTAGCTATTGGTATAATAAGGATACTCTTTATTTTAGCCCTCCATATAGGAGGTACTCTTAAAGGGAAACTTGCTGAAAGATACGAAGAGTTTCATAAACAAGTTCACGAAGATTGTCATTATTCGTCTGGATCAATAAAACTTCCACTTAGGATGGAAGAGTATTTTTATGGGGATAAAGACGAAGAATTTATCATTTTCATGACTCCTGGAATAGTGACAACGTAAGTTACATTTATACGAACATCTAAGGGAATTTTGATTTTATTAATAAGTTAAATAACAAATTACTAAAATTTGGTAATAGTAACTTATTAAGAATGGGTGTGAACCAAACAACCACTGTTATACTTCAGTCAAAAGATACAAAGCTCGTTAAATTTTATTGATTCAATCAAAATGCGAATGCCCTATTTAGGCTACAGCAATTGCTCGACATCTAGTACAACTTCAATACAATTCTAAGCGTCATTTATGATTAGTTAACGAATCAATAATATCAATGATCGGCCATTCACTAACCAAACAGCGGTTACACTAAGGTTTAGTTAAAGCTATTCTTTACTTACCTCTTGTCTATAACGATTTCTAAATAACTTTTCATTTTAGAAATAATCTTATTTTAGGATGATCTACTTCATGGGCGTTTTAATGACCTGCGTAATAATCTTGGACGAGAAATGTGAAGGCATTTGGGACAGATCCATAATTGCAGGAGTTACCTCCATAGAACTGAGCTTGTCCCATTTAATATTCCAATCATCTTTTTTGATATTCATGGCACTGGAACTTGTTATAATAGTTTTCTTCTGTTTCCGACAACCTTATGTTGGGTCTCTGTGGCTTATTTTCGCTTTAATTTATCTACAAGGACTAGCCGGAATTGTTTTAGGTATTTACTTAAAATGTATAACTATATAAGATATATTTTTTGTCATTTGATAGCACATTATATTAATCTACTTCTTAGAAAAAAGGTAGGCATTTTTTGTTTATTCTATTAATATAAATAAAATACATAATTTAAAACCCTTCCAGGTTTTGGAATATCCATCGTAAGTGATAACCACGTTACGGCAAACGTTATAGTTTCTGGAATATTTAATCCATTGGTGTTGGCTAGTGGTAAGTTCTACTGATATACAAATAAAACTTTGTAACTCCAATACTATTAAAAAACTATCTTTACAAACCTTTTAAATACAGGGCGTTCTATTAAAAAAAAACATTATTTTTTTGGACACCGTGGATTCCACACGCTATCGTTTCTCTGATCAACTTTTATTTAAAACATGGTTTTATTTGTAAAAAGACAAATTTCAAAAATTAACTGGACGAAAAAGAAAATAACACACACATACATAATATATCCTCTTCTACCATCTAGGACGTTATTGCAGATATTTTTCCACACTTTTCGATTTGAGCCAACTGTTGCGCTTCCTGTCATTGTAAATTTCTTTCTTTTAATATTCTTGCAAGTTGCACTGTGTACTTCCTCTTTTTCTAAGACATTAATACTCTAATCTAAAGTTATATAATTACTTTTAAACACTTTTATTTCAAAACTTGATCATCGAAATTGTGAGCCTGAATGACATTAAATTTCTTTGGTTTTAGGTGTAATGTGGCCTGCAGAAGCAATAAACGAATACTTACTCTTTGTTGTTAAATGCTTGCCATTAACTCTGCCAACAAAGGCACTAAGGAATGTCATAAAAAAAGGACTGACTTTACTTGATTCTGATACATTGTATGGAATCGGTATTTTGTGTATGTGGATAGTAATATGTGGGGTTTTAAATATTTATGCAGTTAAAAGAAAGCGGTAATTTTTCGATAAAAGAGAAAATTATTTAGTATAAATTTTGGTTTAAATTTTTTTCTTTGTATCAAGTACTATTAGACATTTTGTCCAAATCAGTTTAGTTCAAAGATAAATTGTAAAAATTGACAAAATGAGTAAAATATATATTTTAATATTTTACCATGTGGTCCCGGATTAAGTGATTTTCTCTTTAGGTATGTTAATAAATTAATCAAAGTGGACTGTTTTTATCATTTTAATTCCATAGAAATAATACAAATATAAAAATATAGTTTTGTATCGCCTACATAATTCTAGTACTTATGTTAGAAATAAACAAACATAAAACTTAACCTGTATTTTTTGTTAACTTGTTCCTTCTTCCTATTACTGGTCTAGGTTTATATAAATCTTCGCTTGTATACCGCTGCGAATCTAAAAGAAATATATATGCAATTCATCCCTTTAACACCATAATTTTTTTACATTTTGAACTATAAAAAACAGAGGTTCTCTAGTTCCAAATGCGTTTAAATTTTACTGAACAAATGTAAAGGTTTAGAAACTTATAAATTACAAACAGTTGTCATAAAGCAAGAAATATAACATATATTCTACTTTATACAGTACAGTGTTTAAAAACAACTATACCATAAAATATTTTAAAATTGACTAGAATATTTTACAACAAATTTCTATCACTAGATATAATTTTGAATGAATTTAGAAATTTCAATATTTTATGTGACGCGTCCACTGAATCAAATCTACCATAAATATTCAAATTTAAAGGTTTCAGAAGGCAATTGTTTGAATTACGTATGTAAATATATCCTTAAAAAAGTTTGCAGAAAAATACATGGGGGAGAAGTGCAGTATTTATCTCTGATGATTAGCTGATACTCATAAGAGACGGGTAGAGTAAAAATAAACTATATTTATGATAAGATGATGCTTAATTCTTTCAAGGTGAATTAAAATTGGTTCCCTATTAAACACACACAATGGTATTTAATCCTTTTTATTATGATTCCCATCATCCCATAATGTGCTTAATCACTTAGGGAGGAAACAATGAAGGTTTGAGAATTCTTAAAACGATTCACAAAACTTACATCCTCGTACAATTCGTTTTTGCTTTATGGGGATTAGCAACTCTTCTTCTTTCCGGTCATTTGATTTGTCACTTTCGGCAGGACTTAACGGAAGAGGAAAATGTTCGGTTGGCGTAATATCTACAAACAAAAATAATGACATAAAATTTAATGTATCTTTAGTTTGTTTTTTAATTTAAATTAAAAATTATTTTTTACAAACGTTAATAGACGTTTATTATAATTCTTTAATAAATTAGCAAGATTGTGATATATTTTTGACCAGATAATGTGAATTGAAATATTACTATCATCACTCACTTTTATATAATTTTATAAGATTACTTCACAATGAGGCATCTTCGATAAAAAATGTTGTTACATCACAATGTTGCTTATAATAGTATATAGATGTAAATTAACAAAGAACTGTTCATAAAAATTTGAAATTTGTAAATATATTATAGTTATGTAACGGTTAGTGAATGGGTTAGTCAAGGAAACAGACATATAAGGCATTTAAGAACAAAAAATATGTAAATTAAAAAAAGTTAAGTGTTATAAAAAATTATAGTATCATGCAAGGCAGATTATTATCTATTCTAAAATGCCATATACGCATTTAACAAAGAATACCTGTATTATTGCACATTCTTTTTTTATTAGCCTTTGAGGTGATTGTTTTGGAAGTAGCGGAACCCCTCCTTTTATTCACTTAAAATAAACAAAACAGTGAGATACACTTACAACGTATAAAATACTATAATCTTTTTTAATAGCGACAACAGTATAATTCGACATATTTTAGTACTGTTAACATTAAAATACATCAAATATTCGTAATAAAAGTGTACTGATCGTTACCCCATAAAAAGTACAAAACAACAAAGAATTTTTAACAAGAACCAACTATTGCATAAAATGAAAATGAATGACAACTGTCAAATCGTTAAACCAATAATTAGAAAATTTTGTTTAAACTTTTTCCGCGGTTATAAATATTTTTATGTTAAATTAAAAGGAAATGTTTAAATTTTTGTATTTCTTAATAAAGTTTACATATCAAAGTTTAATGGCCCATATATTTTTTGGCCAGCGTTCTATAATTTTGAACTTGGAAAAGTCTAAAAAAACACCTGTAAAATAATCCAACATCGACAAGTAGATATTCCTAAATCAAAATCGTAATGTTTTTGTTATATTCAATGAAACGAGCACGTTTACATTTTGTGTATTTCTATTATTAATTTGTTTAGTTTACTGATACATTAAAGAACAAATTACTATCTTATCATAGCTTAATGACTCATACTTTATTATCTATCCTTACCCTTAAGTTTTTTAAGATTATTTAATAATTGTAGACAACATTTATTATATTTAATATGGACTTTTTCCTCCTGATATTATTGTAAAAAATTGGAATACTTACTGGGTGCTCGTAATATGCCAACAACGTTAATTGGTTTTATGTTTATTGCCCCATTTCTATATCAACTAATTAAGAAATTAGATATACCTACCTGTTTGCACGTACTCCGTATCATTATTATTTTTCAAATCAACATATACATTCAACTTTCTCTTAGTTCCCTTGTTAATTGGCCAAAAATTATTTTTTGACGTTTCTTTAATTTCTTTGCGAAGTTCCGAGGCAATATTCTGTAAAAACTTCAATTTTTTTTCATCTTCTAAGCGAGGCTTTTCCAAATATCGACAACAATTTTCATTAATCTTTAAAATATTAGAGGTTGAATTTAAAACTATAGACACATTTTTAATATTATTTACTTTCTCGTTTTGATTTTTTTTTCTCGTCGCATTATTTTGCACTTGAGCATCACCTAACTTTGCTGAATTTAATTCAGCAATTTGATCAGAGCTAACATTCTGAACATCTGCAGAGCTGTAACCATGAAATTCATATTCTTCATCATCTGATTCATAGGAGTCATCTTTTATCTAAAAATGATTATCTATATAGTTCAAATTAGTATAAATTATGTATTGTAGTTATTTCTTATATAGTTATAATATTAATGTATATATGGACCACCCCCCAATTAAGTCATTTCAGGTTGAGATTATAGATAGTGTAGTGTAGATAGAGTTTGTAATGAAATTATCACAAAGTGACGTTTACTATTTTTAGCAAGACTACTTATTCCGCTTTAACTGATACATGATCTTGGAATATTAGAAGCGCGGAAATTGAATACATGACTGCAAATTTAGTAAAAATTAACTGTTAAAGCTTAAAACAAAAAAACATAGGTATATTATTCAGAGAACACCAAAAGTTATTTTTAAGAACAAAAGAAATTAACTAGATGTTCTTTTACCTTAGACATTACTTGGGCTAGTTTGGATTCTAAAGCTTTAAAATTCTCTGTACTTAATTCCAGAGTTTCCAAAGTTGTTGTTTTTGGGCTCTTACTATTCATGCTATTTTTGTTACTTAATTTAATAGTAGTGTCCTCATTATTCAGACTTTCAGCCTTTTTGGAAGTCAATTCTGGTGCCGGTATATCCTCATTGTCTAAAATACAAAGTTTCAAGGAAACTTATAATAATGATTCTTTATGAATAAAAACATGTTTTTTAAGTATTGAAAGAAATATAAACATTTATTCTTTTTTTTTAGTGAACAATAATTGTATAATAAATAAGAATTAAAAATGTTAAACATGCTCTTTTATATTTATTCTGTTTTATTCTTTTATGACAAATCTTTCAGTATGGAAGATATTTTTTATGTAGATTGAAAAACTTGTAAATTTATAATTTTACCTTTTAAGTCTATTGGTTTTGATTGAACATTATGTTCTTCATTATTCAAAGTTACTTTACATTGAATATTTTCACCATGGGCACTTTCTTCCTTAATATCAAGACCGTTTTGTGTTGGTACTTCAATTTTACTCAAACTTAATTGATTCTGTCTCTCTAATTTGGCGAGCTGTTTCCGTATCCTCATTATTTTTATTGCTTCCTCGAAATTTGAGGCGAATTTTGGTTTTAAGTATTTCACAGGTAGAACCTATATTTTAAAACCAACAAAACTTGGTAAGACAATGAGCCTATTTTTTTACTGTGGTTTCGGACTTTCGTCTTGATTTTTTTGGCCTTCATAAGCTATCAATCCGAAATCACAGTAAAACTCAGTAAGCTTAAACCATGATAAATGATATAAACTGCTAAATTATATTGCTTCAGTTAACAGCAAGTACATTATTTTTTACAAATGGCCAAGTTTGTTCTTACCTGTGATGAATTATTTGCATCCTTATTAAGATTTCCAGAAGAAGATTCGGATGCTTCTTTGTTGACCAATTCAACTTGATTAGAATTTCCAGAATCCCCAGAACCACCAGTAAAACTTGAACTTGAACAATCTTGAGAATTATTTTCAGACTTTGATGACATACTTTCCTGATAATTGCACATATAATTATTTTTACTGGAGGTACCATCATTAGAATCTCTATCTGTTGATCGCCTACCGGATTTTTTAATTTTTGAACTGTAGTGATCATCTTTTGATTTTTTTCTTGAATCTCGAGAATCTTTCTTGCTGCTAGAATGTTTGATTTCCTCTTTTTTAGTTTTATCAGATGATTTTGATTTTGAATCTTCTGCAGTAATTTTGGCACCATCCTTATTAGAACTAGACTTATCTTTGTTTGAATTAGAACTGTTTTCCTTCTTTTTATCTTTTGCAGAACTATGTTTTGTAGTGCTACTAGAGATTTTATTTTTATCTTTTTCATTATCTTTATTTTTTTCCTTCAATTCTTTAGTAGCATCTTTTTCCTTTAAAGGTTTTTCCTTTGAATTCTTTTCTTTGTCTCTATCTGATTTTTCTTTACTTTTTGATGAGTGACGATCCTTATCATTTTTATCACTTTTATCTCTGTGCCTAGTTTTTTCTTTGTCTTTTGTGTATTTGTCTTTGTCTCTGTTAGATTTGTCTATATTCGACTTACCTTTATCTGATTTTTTCTTATCTTTATCTTTGTCTATTTTTTCTTTTTCAGCTTTATTTGCAATATCCTTATCAGATTTTGATTTTTCAATTTTTTTATCTTGTTCATATTTAGATTTATCTTTTTCCGATTTCTCTTTGTGTTTGTAAGATTGTTTATCTTTATCACTTTTATCTTTACTTTTATCTTTTTCTTTATGAGAACTGCTACTTCTTGAATCTTTTTTGTTTGAATCTTTGTCTTTTATGTCTTTATGGGAAGAATGTTTTGAAGACCTATCTTTTTCTTTAGATGAACTACTCTTTCTATATTTACCATCTTTCCTGTCTTTACTCCTTTCTGAACTTCTAGATTTTTTATCTTCAGATTTACAATGTTTTTTTTCTGAATCATTATGTTTTTCTGTTGAATCATTGTTAAATGATGTGTCTTCTTTCTTTGTTTCTAAAATAAGAATAAAATTTCAAACAAATGTTTACGCTAATTGTGAAGTTCGGTAACACCGGTAACCCCTGAACCCTTTGGATGCTTAGCGAACCATGCGCGTAGAGAAAAAAAGTCAGTTGAAAGAAGAACCTTTACGCGTGACCTTTAGATATGTATCAAGTTGTTTAATTTGCTCAATATTTTAAATTAAAATAAAACAGCTATTCTAAGTGATATACAGTCCACTTCATTTTACATTAAGTCAAGAACCACCTAAGGTTCTGCAGAAGAAAATACCGGCATTATATACAGAACCTAATGAAATTTTAAACTCTTATTAACCAGATTTTTAATGGAACTTTGATAGGTGGGACTCGAATTTGGTTCAGTAATGTGGAAACCTTTCTGTCATTAGTTAGGTTACAATTTTCTTACAGAAAATCATATACATTTGTCTAGTGATATCCTGTTACATTTTATTATTACTAGTACATTATTACCTTTAAATACTAACGAATCAGAATCAATTGGTGCTTTTGCTTCAAGAGATTCAATTTCTATTTTCTCATTTTTTATTTCGTTATTTGAATCTTCGCATATTTCCATTTTTGTAGTATCTTCAGATGTAATAATTGATAAATGGGTTTCTGAGCTATTTAAAGAGTCTTGATTGGATAAGTCCATTTGATAATTCTTTGCCTCGCTACCATGGTGTGATTCATGGCTTTGGAGACCTTCAAGTAACTATATATAGTATTGGTTATGTATTTTATTTAAATTACCTGAAAATCCAGATAAGTGGGAATCTCTCGAGTTTTCATCAACATGCATTTTGTTTTCATCTAGTGAGTTGGAATTTTCACAACTATTTTCAACACCTATTGGTTCAAATGGAGGGCTCTCGTCTTCTTCTAATTTCCCGCTAGAGTTTAATGAATCATTTAAACTTTCAGTATTTTTCTCATTTTTAAAACTGTCCACCGATTCTGGAGAGACAGCTTCTAGATCTGTAGGTAGTAAGTCTGTAATACTAGCAAATAGAAACTTTTATAAAATTCTAAATACACCAGATGACTAGAAGATGTAGTAATTAAATATTAATTTTCTCAAAACTATTTAGTAACTTTTACAAGAAAAAAGAAGAGGTAACGGGAAAACCATCAAAAATATATTTTAAGATAAAAACGTAACGTATTTTTTTTTGTGCACATTTTCGAGGAGTGTTTTAGGATAAAATAAAACGGATTTTCAAGTTTTATTTGAAACGTTAATCGGAGCTAAATAAATAGAAAGAACATTATTATTATAGATGAGCGGAAAAAGACAATTTGGGTTATAAAATCAGTTGTTATATTCACATTTGGGTTAACAAAAATGTTACAAAATTTTATTAAAGCTAAAAATTAAGTAAAAAGCATAATGTTATCTTATAAAACCAATTAAGAGAACATTATAATTATTGAAGAGGAAATTAGTTAATGAAATTTATTTAGGGAATTTTTATTGGAAAGAAGGGCAGTTTACATTGCACACATTATACCACTTATTGTATTTTTTTTAGTTATATGAAAGGAATTTATTATAAAAAAATATTTATAGCCATACATTTCTAATCTAATAATAGTTGTTTCTTGTTGGAATGGTGTTTTGAAAAGTTGTTTGGATAGCACAAATTATAATGCTTGTTGAAACGTATTTCGTTTTTGAGGAAGAACTTATTTTCACTAAATAAATAAGCATATACCTTTGATTTTGGGTTAAAAAGAGGTCGCTTATGAGGTTGTTTGGGAGGCATAAAACATGGAATATAAGAATATATTTATAAAAATACTCTAATAGCTCTAATAGTTACCATTGCTTGATACTCAGAGATAGTCTAGGAATGCTAAGAGAAACTATCAGACTTAAGAATGAGGAATAACAAAATAGAAATCACTGGATGAGCGAAACCAACAAACATAATGGTTCTATTGTAAATAAAATAATTAACCACTAAAACCCTAGTTAATATCTTACAACTGTTAATAAATAAATAATCATTACAATACCTACTTAAATTTTCTGTACAACCTATTGATGTTGATTGAAATGTAGTATTATTATTTATGTCATATAATTTTTTAAGTCGATTTTCTTATTTATGTAATATATATATTTTATCGTTTCAACATTCATTTTGCTTTTATTAAACTACAGAAAAATGACATAACAATTATCTGAAACAGGAATTGTTCAGCCTTATTAAAAACTTATTTAAGATTTCTGCAAAGTTTCAATAAGTTACAAATTAAAGTTACTTTAAATGCATCCATAGCAAGCTCCTAATAAACAAGGCTCTTGAGATAAAAGTATTCACTATAATTCCCCTTAGAAAATTTAGTTTCAGACTCCCTTTATGCAGGTAGTTTATGGCTGTTTTAAAAATCACTTTTAACCCATACTTAAGAGATGCAGGTAAAGATGATTACATGATTTGTAATAATTATATATAGTACCTCTGTTGAAAACTTTTTCCTAGGAATAACAAAAACTGGTAAAACTTTAACTCACGTAACATTTTTTTCCTCTTTTTTGACATTTCGGAGAGTTGGCTTTTTAATTCCTAAAAACCTATACACTACTTCCTCAACTTTTGGTAAGAATACTGTGTTAATCTTGGGATTAACAACTTGATCTACCATTCGTTCTACGCCAGTTTCTAAGAAACCAGATCTGTAAAAATAAGATACATACATAAGTAACTAGTCAAATTAGTAACTGCAGATAAGTATAACCCAACTTACTCTTGTAAATTTTTACGAAGTTGTTCCCGGAGCTGATTTTTATTTAATTCGAAGCTCCAACTTTGCTGATTTAAAAATGAAGACACAGTTCCTTCAACTCTTTGCCTAAGATTCTGATATGCTGGTTTTGTATCGACATCCGAAATGCATTCTTTACGAAACTGGTCGAATATTCCTTGTGATTTTAATTCTGATACTAATTCTTCGACTAATCTTGGATCGCCTGGTATATAATTATTATGAATTACTTCCATTTAATGTTTCGTTTTAATTACGACGCGTTTTTAACATCTAAAATATTCAAACCAGTTTTATATTTTCTTTTTGTTTCTGACAAAACTAACAAAATCAAGAATGATAAATAACAAGTGACAAGAGAATGTCATATTCTTCTTTTCTACTTAACTTCAAAATTTGCCATGTTGCCAAAATTATGAAACCATATACGTTGTCGAAGAGATTGTAAAGAGGGGCCTTGAAAAGTGATTTTAAGAGGGGCCTTTAATACTAGTAACATAAATTCAGTAGGCAACACTGAAATTATGCTATATTTTGTGGATACAAAACTCGATTTTGCAATAAATTTATGTTAAACACCATTTTCCTTTCCAGTTCATTATATAATAGGCTCTCTGTAAAAATGTCAGCCAGCATCATGTCGTCTTCCTGGATATCCTCCCTTTAGGCTGGCAATAATACCATCAGGATAAAGAACTGAGTGGTATTTGACGCAATGGTACCTTTTGTGCCCAGAGTAGTAATCTTGTTGCTGAATTATAGATTGCATATTTGTCTATCTGTTCCATCTATAAATCCCCAACAAGTTTGTACAGCACCTCTCTTATCTCGAACACTCTACAATATATTTTAAGAAATATTTAACTTACTTGCGCATAATTCTGTAATTTACCTTGATTTAACAGCTGAAGATTAAAATTGTTTAACAATCCTCCATGCTTTTTCATGATTTTCCATTATAAGCTGCAAGATTGTTTTTATAATTTGTTATAAAGATTGAGGAGAAAGACCAAACAGACTGATCAAATCACTTAAGCGATTAGGGTCTTTTTAAAAGTATACACATTGCTGTTAAACCTACAGAGAAATTCTATAAATGCCAGCGGACCTATTTATATAATTGAACTGTTATTATTTTTTTTAAATTGGCCTTACCTGATATTTTATGTTGTGTCTACGTTCTAACTTCATTTGGAATTCTTAATACTTGTAATAAATTACCTTTATAGACAATTTCTTTCAAATCGAAAATTCAATTTTACTTCACTATCTGTAAGTTCATTTAAATCAAAAGTAGCTGGTTCTATTACACCATCTCTGTCAATCAAAATGTTATTTAATATAACATATTCTAAATCTTTTTCATTTCAACCAGCCAAGATAACTGCTTCCAATATATCTTAATAATTAGAATTACCCACTGTAAAGTATTAGGTTAGGAAAAGTAGTAGAAGTAAAAAATACGTTAGGAATAACACAAATTTAAAAGTCTATAACACTTCCGATAACACTATTTTCTAATAAAAATAAGGCAAAACATAAAGTCGACTTTATTACTACCTGGACACTAAATAGTTGCTTCCAATTACTCTCTAATGATTCGATATATTTTTATATATTTCAATGTTAATCAATATTATCATACTAAAATAACGAGTTAGTAATTAAAGAGTTTTAAATGAATAGGGTGTAAGTAACCAACTTTTTTTACTTTACTAAATAATTAGAGCGATCTAGAATTACATTTCTGAATATATTTTTATTAAGTTTCTCTCTTTTTCTTTAGAAAATTGGACATTACTGACTAAGACTTTTAAAATGTTAAGTGATTGAGATCTATCATATTTGAAAGAGATTGTGTTTCTGACATTTACCTTTTCTCTGACTGTAGTTACTTCAACTCATTATGACTGACTAAAGTTACAGACTTACTAGTTTTATTGTTACTAAGAATTGACTCACTTTTTATGATAAGAACTTAGACTGACTAAAGCTCTAGACTTTCTCACATATTCCTCAAGATGACTCCACACTTTTCACTTTCAGTATGTTTATCAAGACTGGGTTAAGAATACTCAATTGATTTCTTTCCATCAGAGGGCTGAATCTATGCTGGCGGTCTAAAATAATAATAGAACAGAAATATTTCGACTATTACAAGTATTTTTCGACTATAATGACGACACATCATGGTATATTTAAGTTGATTAAAGCACTTAGTACTTTCCAGAGGTACTTTCTTGATATCTTGAACATTATTAAACAGGAATAATTGCTGGATTCTTTCCAGGTATAAGGTAATATCTCTTTCTTTGAACTTAAACGGTTCGATTTGACCAACGGAAGACATTTCTAAACTCATGAAAAAATTCAGTAGGTTTACAATTATATGAGGTGTCTTTTCTTAAAAAAAATCTATGTCCAATCCCTAAATAGATATCATTTCTCAGAGGAGTGAATTAAAATTGAAATTCAAATTTTTTTCTCAAATCAGAGTTAATGGAAAAACTTAAATTTTGAGGATTACATGCACTCATGAAAAAGTAATTTTATTTTCAAATTTTATAAGAAAGATCTCTCATCATTTTAAACTAGGAACCTTTTCAACTGAATGAGTTCAGAAACACCCTGAATTACAATTCTTTCATTCTATTGTACTGTATTGTATATTTTGATAGGTTTTTATGATACACTATTTTTTTCTTGACATATCTATCAAGAAAAAATATTTTAATTTTTAGTATTTTTGTTTATAGGATGGATAAAAAATGTCGCCACGTTATAATATATGCCTGCCAATATATAATCTTTTGGCGTTTATATACTTTAACTTAGTTGGAGTAAAGGAAGGAAAAAATTTAAGTAAATTTAAACTAAAGAAAATAATGATTGATTTTGGCTGAGGAATAAAATAGCGAAGTCGTCAACTTCTGGGCTAAGATTGTTTCTTTCTAAATTTCCCTCTTTCGAACTGCCAATTTTTCTTAATTATTGTTCTTTTCTAAATAATGGTTGTCGATTATTACTTTTCCTGGTTATTTCCTGACATTGGTCAGTATTTTAAATCTATTTGAAGCATCTTTTGGATGTTCCATTTTTGAACATGACCATTTTATCAACTTCATAAGGGAATAATGTTGATTCTGCATGGGGTTTCTACTTGACTTGGCGTTGGTAAGTCCTGTGTACAAACAAAGAATCGCAAATAATGGTCGGTCAGTCTTGTGTACGCAAGTTTATTTCTTAATCTAGGTTTATCCCGGTTTCTCTAGTTATGTGGCTGTTCTTCTATTTCCCCGTTTTCGTTGAACACTGGCGCACCTCTGCATGAAGTTGCAAAAAAGGAAAAAGGTAGTCGATGTGAGTCGGAAATTGAAGCCTGATTAACGGATTATTTTGTGGTTTGGAGTTTGTTTCATAATCTAGGTTTATCCCGGTTTCTCTCTTTATGGGGCTGTTCTTCTCTTTCCCCGTTTTCGTTGAACACTGATGCATATTTGCATGGGGTCGCAAAAAAGGAAAAGGTAGTCGATGTGAGTCGGAAATTAAAGCAATTGTGGTTTGGAGTTTCTTTCATAATATAGGTTTATCCCGGTTTCTCTGATTATATGGCTTTTTTTCTATTTCTCCGTTTTCGTGAACACTGGAGTACCTCTGTATGGGATCTCGTCCGGACTCGACCTTGTCAGTTTTGCGTATTGACAGGCTGCTAGTTTCATCAGAGTTGTGCGCCAATACTGTCAAAAATGGGAAAGTACGTGATATAGTCTCTGCATGAGGTCTCTACCTGATTAGGCGTCGGTTATTTTCGTTTCTGCAAGCTCTCGTCAAATTTTTGGCGACGGTCAGCCTTGTGGGAGAATCTAGCAGTCGCGGAAAAGGTCGGCGATGTGTTTCGGAAATTCGGAAATTGAAGCTTGATTAATCAATTGATATTCGTCCTTATAATTTTGTTATACCTAAGGTGTTCAAAAAAACGTCCGTGGACGAGGTCAAACCCAAAACGCTACCCTGGAGCTACAAGACATTCATCTTACTCTGCGACATCGGAAGCCGAATCTTCGAGGGGTGGAATTATGTCATCCACCAACACTAGACTCTTTTTATCGTAAAGTGCTCATTCAGACGTTAGAACCAACTTATAAATGAACAAATTGAACTGCAGAGTTAGTCAGTAAAGTTTTAATTGTATAATAAAGTAATTTTTTTATTTTTTAAAAAAGTTATTTTCCATCGTGAAAATATAATTCGCGCGTGTGAAGTGCCCGTTTGGATTTGTAAATTTACGTCTGAAATCAGAAGGTAAGTTTAAAGTTTTTATTATTAAACGCTTTTAAATTTATTAAATGGAATTACATTTAAAATTGGAAAAAATTAGTCTTCCGCATTAGGTCCTGATAATGGATTTATTAATCGAAACTAGTAGCCATCTTTTACATCAACTAAAAAAGTTTAAATAATTTCAACTCTAAATTATAAATAATTTTTGTGTGATTTTTTGTAAAATATTTGTTTGTAAACATATTAGTCATTATTCGAGTGTTAATCACCGCGATCGGTCCTAAAATCGAATAATTCTTTTGATTTTTGTCAATTAGTTAAAAAATTCAATCGCTTTCGATTTTTTCGTTTTCGTTGAGGATCTCGTGCGGTTTTAGAACGGTTCAATCGCGTGCGTGTGAAGTGCCCTTTTGGATTTGGCTTTTTACTTCTAGAATCCTAAGGTAACATGCATGTTATTTATTATCAAGCACTTTTAAATTTATTAAACGAAATTGAATTGAAAATTGGAAAAAATGTTAGTCGCTTTATTTTTAAAACTTTTAAATGCTCTGCAATTTCATATTGATTTATAAATACCATTATAATTTTTTTTAATTATTTCTTGATATAACAATGCGTATTTTTTTTATTTTCAATACTAATTGCGACTAATAAATTATTTTACATTTTGTTCTTTGCGTTAATGTACAGAGCGCTTAAAATTCTTTATAGACAAATATATTCTTACTTCACAAAATGAATACCTAAATAAAAAATGAGTCATTAAAATTAAAATTCAATTAAATTTTAAACAATTTGAGAATAAACATCGAATAAATATTTTGTCTTTGTTTCAAAATGCTGGGTCGTCATTATCAAAGTATGAATTTTATCAGGAAAGGTAGGAAAACTGGGATATTTGCATGGCGGTCTTTTATTTTCCATTTTATTAAATTCAACTATTCTGAAAATATTACAATTTTTTAACTATTTTTGTTTCTTTGGAAAGGTTGTTCGTTCTTCTATATTTTCTGTTTCTGTAGGAACTTTTTTTCTTTTTGGAGGGACTATTTATTCTATTTCCCTGTTTTTGTTTAAAATTATTTTCTCTGTTTCTGAAACGAATTTTCTGTTTCTCTGTTTTGGGTTGAAGTTATTTCCTCTGATTCTGGACATTCTTTTCTAATTCCATTTTTTCGGTTGAAGTTATTTTCTCTTTTTTCTGGAATAAACTGCCAGTTTCTCGGTTTTTGGTTGAAGTTATTTTCACTATTTCTGGAGGGAAGTTATTTTCTCTGGTCCTGTTCTTCTATTTACCTCTTATTCCTCGAAATTTTGTTCTATGTTTCTGAAGCGGTTATTTTTCATTTTTAATTTAGAAACGTAAAAGTATTTTTTCAAATTTTCGTCACATTTACAACTTTTATTATTATAAATATTATTACAATTTATTATTAAATTCTAAATAAAATTATGGTTATTATATTTCATTATTTTACGGTACGCCGCCCTGTATAGAAAATTTACCCTTTTGTTTATGTTTACAATAATTCGTTAGTCACGATTTCATGAGGGAGTCGTGACTAAAGGATCGTGACTAATAAATATATAAATGTATATCAAAATAAATCAATTAGTCGAATTCGGATTTTGGGAGTGAACTGTCGAAATTCAATTCGGTGGTTTATTAGTTTAAAATAATTAAACGATTTTAATTTTTTTCGTTTTGTTCATGGATTTTGGATATGGGTTTTTACTTAAGAAGTCACAAGGTAAAATTTTTAAACACTTTTTAATTTATTAAATGGAATGAAAAAATTTAGAAATAAACTTTTAAATGCCTTTCGCAATTGTAATTATTAATCTATAGTTTACTATAGTAATTGTTTAAATAAATAAATTGGTAGTTAACGCTAACGAATATAACTATTAATTTTTTCAAAAAAATTTTTTTATTTAGTATTTGCGGTATCCGTGCTTGATTTTTTCTTTATTTGCAATAGTAATTGGAACCAATAATTTAGTTTACACTTTTTAAGTTCCTTCTGTTAATATACAGAGCGTTTAAACCTTTTTAAACATTTCTTTCTTGATACCTAAAAATAAAGTAAGGAAACAAAAACGCCCGGTATATATCAAATCAACACCTTAACAAAAATTATTTTAATAAAATTACGATTTATTTAAATTTTAAGCAAATTGAGAATAAATAGCGAATAAATAATATTTTCTCTTTGTTTCAGAATATTCGGTGGCCATCATCAGAGTAAGAATTTTATCAGCAAAGGTAGGAAAACTGGTATCTATATTTGCAAGGTGTTTTTTTGATTTATTTTTTATAAAATTCAACTATTCCAAAAATATTTTTGACTATATTAGATCTAATATAGAGGGTGATACATAACTATTTTATTCGTAATGTCTTTTTGATAAAATGCTTCTGGATAATTTTATTTTTAAATGTTTTGCGTATATCCGGTTTATGAAAAATGAGTGATATACCGTGTGTTCAACAACAGGGTGTCTTCGATTACTATTAAATTTTTACGTTTGTAAAAATTTATAATATACAGTGTGTTCCAAAAGTAAATAACCATTTTTAAAAAATTTGTATTCTGTGCATATATTTTATACACAGTTTATGAAAATTGATGATATACAGTGTGTTCGAACAGTAAATGAACATTCAACAGCAGAGATTCTCCGAAAGAGAAACAAACATAATTAAATTTTTACTTTTGTAAAAATTTGAAATTCGAAAGGTAAGTGAACATTTTTAACAATTTTTACATTCTAATCACTGAATGGCATACAGTGTGTATATTATTTATTGTAAATTTTAGATTTCGGCCCAACGCAAGCAGATGCAATAAAGGGAAAAGCAGCGTTATTTCGGAGTCTTGGAAATTGGGGTTTGATCATCATCAGAATTATTATCTCTGGGTTCGTTCTATTATTAATAGATTTCTGTGTTTTTTTGATTTCTTTGCTTATGAAGGAACTTTTTCATTTCTTTGTTTTTGGTTGAAGAGATTTTCTTTGTTTATGAAGGGACTTTTTCATTTCTTTGTTTTTGGTTGAAGAGATTTTCTTTGTTTATGGAGGGACTTTTCCATTTCTTTGTTTTTGATTGAAGGTATTTTCTTCGTTTGCTTTTGTTTGAAATTATTTCATTTGTTTTTTGAGGACTTTTTTTCTATTTTCCTGACTTTGGTTAGTTATTTTATTTGGACCTGGTCTTCTATTTACCTCATGTTCATTAATAATGTGTTCTATGTTCCCGGTGTGGTTATTCTTCTATGTTTTTTGTTCTTTGAGGGGCGCTTCTTCTTTTTCCCCGATTTCCGTTGAACACTAGTGCACCTCTAGTGGGGGTCTCTGCCGGAACCGCATTGATCAGACTTGTGTCCAAAGCAAGCAAATGCAATAAAGGGGAAGACAGTCAGATTTGTTCCGGAAACTCGGAAACTGAAGTTTGATAGGTTCGTGATAATCAGTATTATTATCTGGGTGTTTGTTTATTGTTTGTAGCTCGTATTATATTTTCGGATTTTGAGCAGTCTTCAGTGAATTTTCTTTTTTGGGGCTGTAATTTCTCTATCTAAGTTTATGACAATTTCTCTGTGTCCCTCTGTATTACGTGGTTTATTTGGTTTTTGTTTCTTTGGAATGGTTGAAGAGGGACTTTTTCTTTATTTTTGGTTAAAGAGATTTTCTTTATTTAAGAAGGGACATTTCCGTTTTTTGTTTTTGGTTGAATATATTTTATTTGTTTATGAAGGGACTTTTCCATTTCTCTGTTTTTGGTTGAAGAGATTTTCTTTGTTTATGAAGGGACTTTTTCATTTCTTTGTTTTTGGTTGAAGAGATTTTTTTTGTTTATGAAGGGACTTTTTCATTTCTTTGTTTTTGGTTGAAGAGATTTTCTTTGTTTATGAAGGGACTTTTTCATTTCTTTGTTTTTGGTTGAAGAGATTTTCTTTGTTTAAGAAGGGACTTTTTCATTTCTTTGTTTTTGGTTGAAGAGATTTTCTTTGTTTATGAAGGGACTTTTTCATTTCTTTGTTTTTGATTGAAGGTATTTTCTTCGTTTGCTTTTGTTTGAAATTATTTCATTTGTTTTTTGAGGACTTTTCTTCTGTATTTTCTGTCTTTGGTTAGTTATTTTATTTGGTCCTGATCTTCTATTCACTTCATTTTCCTTGAATGTGTGTTCTATGTTCCCGGTGTGGTTATTCTTCTATGTTTTTTGTTCTTTGAGGGGCGCTTCTTCTTTTTCCCCGATTTCCGTTGAACACTAGTGCACCTCTAGTGGGGGTCTCTGCCGGAACCGCATTGATCAGACTTGTGTCCAAAGCAAGCAAATGCAATAAAGGGGAAGACAGTCAGATTTGTTCCGGAAACTCGGAAACTGAAGTTTGATAGGTTCGTGATCATCAGTATTATTATCTGGGTGTTTGTTTATTATTTGTAGCTCGTAGTATATTTTTGGATTTTGAGCAGGCTTCAGTGAATTTTCTTTTTTGGGGCTGTAATTTCTCTATCTAAGTTTATGACAATTTCTCTGTGTCTCTCTGTATTACGTGGTTTATTTGGTTTTTGTTTCTTTGGAATGGTTGTTCTTCTATGTCTCTGGTTTTTTCTATTTTCCTATAAGGGCTATTCTGTTTTTAGTTCCCTGTTTACTATTTCAATGATTCTTCTTCTTTTTACCTATTTCTTGTTGAAATTATTTTCCCGGATCCTATTCTTCAATTTCGGTCTATTTATTATTCATTGATTTAAATTTATTTGGGGTTTTATGGGGTTATATGGCTACAGGCGAACCATCCCCTTAAAAAAATGGTAACGCGCCGCCTCGGTAATACCTCAGAGGTGGTGTGGAAATTTACCGAAAAATATTATAATTTAGTTCTAATTAGTGCAGATTATCTCAAAACATTGTTTATTCTTTATAATCGTCATTTAGTAATGTTCAAATGCTTTTTTAAAAGTGGAGTTTTTTAAGTAATCGGAGCCCCTGAGTACCAAACAATAATTTTATTTCGATAAATGCGAAATTAAAAATGTCATTTTTTTGGATTTTAAGGGTTTTTTGGATGTTTCCAAACTTCTCCCTCTATTTCCCGGTTAACGGAGAAGTATTACGATATCGTATTCAGCAGGTATTTTCATTGTGGCCTTGAGTATCTCTGTGCAAAATTTCAGCCAATTTAAAGGGATGTAAAATTTTCGTCAATTTTCAATTCAAATATTTTTTATTCGATACGTATCGAATAAAAAATATTTTTTTAAATTTCATATTTGATCTATCGTCATTTTAAAAGTTTCTTCAGGGGTGTAGCGCGGTGTTTCCTCTTTCGAAAACGCCAGGTTCGAATATTTTCCCACAATGGGTTCAGTTACAATGGCCTTTAATCTTATGGGACGTCGAAAAATCGGTTTTTACAAATTCGATTCGCTTTTATTTTAACAGTGTAAAGCGTCGGCCCATTTTTTTTCTGTCTATATTTACACTTTGTTGTTTATAAAGTAAGGAATGTTCAAAAAATTTCCCGAAAATTAACAAGTTGCAAAACGGGCGAAAAATTGGATTTTCTTAAGTAATCGAACCCCTGAATACCAAACAAGTGTTTTTATTTCAATAAATTTGAAATTAAAAATGTCGTCTTTTTGGCTCGTTCAAAGGGGGTAGTTTTTTGGATGTTTCAAATATTTAAATTATTTATATTATTATAACTACTAAATAAAAGTTATTTTTACGATACGCCACCCTGTGTAAAAGATGTACCTTTAGTTTATATTTACAAAAATGTATTAATTACGATTACATAAAGGGTCGTGATTAATATGGATCATGACTAATACATTAATGTATCAAAATAAATCAATTTATCGAAATTAATTTCGGTGGTTCAGTTGTTTAAAAAATGAAACGATTTTAATATTTTCTTTTTAATCGATGGATCTATACTGCGGTTTTAGAACAGTTCAATCGGGCGCGTGTGAAGTGACCTTTTGGATTGGTAAATTTACGTCTGAAATCAGAAGGTAAGTTGAAAGTTTTTATTATTAAACGCTTTTAAAATTATTAAATGGAATTACATTGAAATATTGGATAAAATTAGTCTACTGCATTAGAGCCTGATGACGGATTTATTAATCGAAACTAGTACCCATCTTTTACACCAACTAAAAAAGTTTAAAAGTAGTAACATTCAAATAATTTCAACTCTAAATTATAGATATTTTTGCGATTTTTTGTGAAATATTTGTTTGTAAACATATTAGTCAATATTATGTAAAGATGTCGTGACTAAGATATTAATGTATCGAAATAAATTCATTATTCGACTGTTGGTCACCGCGATCGATCCTAAAATCGAATAATTCTTTGGATTTTTGTCAATTAGTTAAAAAATTTAATAGCTTTCGATTTTTTCGTCTTTGTTGAAGATCTCGTGCGGCTTTAGAACCGTTCAAGCGCGCGCGTGTGAAGTGCCCTTTTGGATTGGGCTTTTTATTTTTGGAAGCCTAAGGTAACATGCATGTTATTTATTATCAAGCACTTTTAAATTTATTAAATGAAATTTAAAACTTTTAAATGCTCTTTGCAATTTCATATTGATTTATAAATACCATTATAATTTTTTTATTTATTTCTTGATATAACAATGCGTATTTTTTTTATTTTCAATACTAATTGCGACCAATAAATTATTTTACATTTTGTTCTTTGCCTTAATGTACAGAGCGCTTAAAATTCTTTATAGACAAATATATTCTTACTTCACAAAATGAATACCTAAATAAAAAATGAGTCATTAAAATTAAAATTCAATTAAATTTTAAACAATTTGAGAATAAACATCGAATAAATATTTTGTCTTTGTTTCAAAATGCTGGGTCGTCATCATCAAAGTATGAATTTTATCAGGAAAGGTAGGAAAACTGGGGTATTTGCATGACGGTCTTTTATTTTCCATTTTATTAAATTCAACTATTCTGAAAATATTACAATTTTTTAACTATTTTTGTTTCTTTGGAAAGGTTGTTCGTTCTTCTATATTTCTCATTTTGTTTGAAGTTATTTTCTCTTCTTGAAAGATCTTCAATACTTTTCTGTTTTTGGTTGAAGTTATTTTCTGTTTCTGTAGGAACTTTTTTTCTATTTCCCTATTTTTCGTTTAAGATATTTTTTTTTGGAGGTGCTATTTATTCTATTTCCCTGTTTTTGTTTAAAATTATTTTCTCGTCTCTGAAACGAATTTCCTGTTTCTCTGTTTTGGGTTGAAGTTATTTCCTCTGATTCTGGAAGGAATTTTCTGTTTGCTTGTGTTGGGTTGAAGTTACTTTTTCTGATTCTGGACAGTCTTTTCTAATCCCATATTTTCTGTTGAAGTTATTTTCTCCTTTTTCTGGAATAAATTTCCAGTTTCCCGGTTTTTGGTTGGTTATTTTCACTATTTCTGGAGGGAAGTTATTTTCTCTGGTCCTGTTCTTCTATTTACCTCTTATTCCTCGAAATTTTGTTCTATGTTTCTGAAGAGGTTATTTTTAATTTTTAATTTAGAAACGTAAAAGTATTTATTCTTTTTAAAATTTTCGTCACATTTACAACTTTTATTATTATAAATATTATTACAATTTATTATTAAATTCTAAATAAAATTATGGTTATTATATTTAATTATTTTACGGTACGTCAACCTGTATAGAAAATTTACCATTTTGTTTATGTTTACAATAATTCGTTAGTGACGATTTCGTGAGTGAATCGTGACTAATAAATATATAAATGTATATCAAAATAAATCAATTAATCGAATTCGGATTTTCGGAGTAAATGGTCGAAATTAAATTCGGTGGTTTATTAGTTTAAAATAATTAAACGATTTAAATTTTTTTCGTTTTGTACATGGATTTTGGATATGGGTTTTTACTTAAGAAGTCACAAGGTAAAATTTTTAAACGCTTTTTAATTTATTAAATGGAATGAAAAAAATTTAGAAATAAACTTGTGGGCAGGAATTTATGGGGATGGTATTGTTGGGCCATTTTTTTTGCCACAAAATTTGAACGGAGAAACATATCTCGATTTATTAGAGGACACTTTTGATACCGCTCTCACAGATACAATCGGAAATGATAATGGGTACTTAGAAGTAGATCTGTTTTTCCAACAAGACGGCGCACCTCCACATTATAGTAGAGCTGTAAGAAAATATCTTAATGAACGATTTCCTAGGCAATGAATTGAAAGAAGAGGCTTTATTGAATTGCCTGCAAAATCTCCCGATTTAACTCCCCTGGATTTCTTTTTGTGGGGTTATTTAAAGAACAACATTTATAAAACCGAAGCCGCATCGTTGGAAAAATTAAGACGACGAATAGTACATGAATGCAGTCTAATAAACTTACGAACAGCGACTCTACAATTGTATGGAAGTTGATGTACTCCATTTTGAACATCTAATTCATTAATTCATTATTAATTTGAGTAAACTGTTTTATGTATCATAACTTCTACTTTAGTTAATTTCAGTTACATTACAATTACATTATTATTTTTTAATCATTTTCCACACTATACAAATACAACGTCAAAAATCCACTGTACATATATTTACATAAAAACAACTTAAGTAGAAAAGGGGAGCAATATAATACATATATAATTTTTTTCAAATCACTTTTAAATTATTTAAATAATTGTCCTTACATCATTTTGCTTTACAAACCTTAATAATCTAAATATGGATGACGGAGTAACCCCAGGAATTCGGCTAGCAGCTGCAATCTATATAAAATAAAGGTTTATTATAAAAACTATTTTTTAATAATTTGTCATAATGAAATTATTTCTTTATATTGTATATTAGTTACTGTTTTTTAAGGTGTTACTCACAGTTTGAGGTTGAGCAATCAGCAATTTTTCTCTCTCTTCAAAACTAAGATTCAAATATTTAGATGTATAATCCATTTGTCTCGGAATTATGAGTGCTTCATTACGGATGATTTCATGAACTTCTTCAGCCTGATCCTCAGCCGCAGCTTCATAAATAGCTTCAATGTGAAGCCGATTCTCTAATGCAGGATCCAGGGTAATGTAATTTAGTTCAGGTGCCACTTTTGCTAGCTTACTGATTGTAACTTTTTCATTTGTTATGTCTATCAAATTAAATGCACTAGAAAGAAATGACAAAACTTATTTAAATTTCAGATTATTGGATTGTATCTCGCCCTATGCAATTACAGAAATCATTTAAACTTATATCTATAAAAACCATCCACAAAATTACAGTTAAATCGAATAGTATTTTTAAAATAAAATAAACATAAAAATATGTACCTCTTTTGTAAGTTACTCTTAGTTGGAGATAACCCCAAGAACTTCCTCCAATGACAAGCTGGCTTGGTAACATTTTTTAGCAACTTTATACCTTCATAAAGTTGATGTTGGACTTTCAACATTCTAGAATATCTTTCTTTACTGACACAACCAGCTTTATATCCTTTAGATGTTAATCTCTGATCAGCGTTATCTGGTCTAAGAGTAAGCCTGAATTCAGCTCTGCTAGTAAACATCCTGTAAGGCTCTGTGGTTCCTAGAGTTGTCAAATCATCAACCATTACTCCTATGTATCCTTCTGTTCTACTTATTGTTAGGGGCTCCTTATTTAATGACTGAAAATAAGTTATCTCACAATTAGGAAAAAATTGAATGCACAAATAATGTATTATGTATTAAAATAAAGTATTATGCTATAGATAACTATTTAAGATTGGAACAGGGATCTAAATAAGGGGTAATACAGTTGTACACATGCATAGTTCAAAAACAACAGATGGAATTGAAATATATGTTTATAATTCAAGGTTCAGATACTCCGGAAACTTTTGCAATTTCCAAAAAGACAAGAAATGATTGTGCTGGAAAATATCAAACGCATGTGTATGTAGAAAACAAAATAAACTTTACTAACTACTATATAAATGCACAGTTGAAATATATTCACCAAAAACGTTTTTTGAATAAAAACAGGATTCATATAATGTTTCCTAATCATCTATCCAAAGATGCAATTATTCGAATATTCATTTATATAAGGTAAACTGAAACTGATCAACTAGTAAAATATTATGATCAATAGGAGATATTAAAAAAATAAATAAAAAATAAAGAATTGATTCCATATATTTGCATCTTATTGTATACGTTTATATACATAGGCAGATGCGCAAAAATGAGTAAAAATTCAAGAAGGTACCTTGGCACCAGCATTAATTCCAGCTAGTATTCCTTGTGCTGCAGCCTCTTCATAGCCTGTGGTACCGTTAATTTGACCGGCTAAAAATAAACCATCAACTCTTTTAACTTCCAAAGTAGTCATCAGTTCTCTTGGATCAATATAATCATACTCCACGCCATAACCTGGTCTAACAAGTTCCGCATTTTCAAGTCCTAAAAATGTGATCTAATTATATACTTAAAGGCATGCACCATTATTAGGATTAGGAAGTAAGACTACACTAAAACCTACCTTTAAATTGCAGAATGAAGTATTTCATTATGTAAAGCGCTTACACAAATTATATTGACACAAGAACTATGTAAAAAGAATCAATAATCTAGGTTGAAAAAATACTAGCAAAAGGTATTTCTATATATTATATTTTAAATATTGAATATTAATGTTTTAAATTACCTGGTATACTCCTTATAAGATCCCACTGCATTTCTTCTGGCAATGTACAAGACAAACCATTTGGGTATACTATATTACTATTAAGCCCTTCAGGTTCTAGCCACACTTGATGTTCCCTTCCAGAGAATTTTAACACTTTAGATTCGATACTGGGACAATATCTAGGACCTCTTATTTCCTCCATTACATGCCTGTTCACATTAAGATTATCTTTTACTATTTTCTCTATAGCTAGTGTTGTTTTTGTTAAATAGCATTTCAATTGATGTTCTGGCTGTAAGGAAAAATATAGTATCTAGTTTCTTAGTTTGATTGTAAATGAAGTACCTTAATCCAGACATTTTCATTCATAAATGAAAACGGCAGTGGGGGATTATCTCCATTTTGTATAACACAAACAGTGTAATTTATGGTATCAGCCTTTAATCTAGGGGGTGTACCTGTTTTTAACCTACCCATTCTTAATTTCAGAGAATTTAAAGTTTTAGCCAAACCTAAAAATTGTAAAATAAAACTGCCAGCCTCTATTTTCTGAATTAAAACTTTAAAATTATTTATAAGGGATATAAGTTTATATAAAAAATCAAATATTAAATATTTTCTACTTATTGATGGTTCATCTCCTATTCTTCCAGCAGGATACATTTTAAGCCCTAGATTTATTTGGCCATTTAAAAATGTCCCAGTAGTTATTACTACACTACGACTATGTATTTTTATTCCATTTTCTGAAAAAATATTAACCGTTTTCAAATAATTAGAACATAATTTATTTTATATATTTCATATACTATTCAACAGGTATAAATCCAATTACAGAATAAGGTCATAGTACTGGAACAAATTATGAATAAGCGATATGAAATGTACATAAATATATATTGACAATGGTAAAAACCAGATAAAATTTTAGACTCTTTCTGGATGAAAATCGTTGGATGGCAACTTCAGTTTTTCTTATAAATTAATTAATTAACATTGTCTATAATTTAGTACAGAATCAGAAATTCATTCCCCAATATAATCTTCAGAGGAACAAAATTAAATTTTTCTGGGAATGTCTTTTGTGGAATGACAATTTAATAATGTTCCTCACATTTAAAACTAAAAAGTTACAATTGTCTTTGAGCGGCCCCCATTGCATATATGTGATTCTGACAAGGCTTCCATAATATAACAGATGCATATTTCAATTTAGCTTCAAATGAAGCAATAATCTAATATTTTTAATATATATAGGATATGTAGATTCACATTTTTATTCTCAAATACTCACTTAATATCACACCTTTACATTCTATATAACTTTGGCCATTAGGATGAGTACTAGCATTATCAATAATTAAATCTTCAACTGCAGATTGAAGAACATCTAAATTAGGCGTTTTATTAAATAATTCAATTTGCATATTTTGTTTGTATAGTTCTCTGTCAATTTGAGCACGATACCCCCAGACAGCTGGACCTTTTCTTCTATTAAGTACCTAAAGATTTAGTTTTTTTAATTAATTACATACTATAAAATTTAACACAAAATATAAGTATCTGAGAGAACATGTTAAATCATTTATCAAATGATTAAAAGACAATGCAAGAATAAAAGCTAAATTTTAAATATAATTTCGTAAATGGAAAAACACAACTCTATCTCGACAAAAAAAAAAGAAAGTTTTTTTTTTGGATCTGTGATGTTATGGATATTTTATTTAAACCCTGTTTTTTATGTTAAAAACTGTTAGTCAATGTAAATAGAATTTTATACATTACAATATATATTACAAATATATTTACTTTGTACTGAATTCCAGAAATATCACATATTCTACCACAAATTCCATCTAAGGCATCTATTTCTTTCATTAAATGACCTTTACCAATTCCTCCAAAAGAAGGGTTACAAGACATTTCTCCTAAAATATAGATATTTAGCAATTTATAAAATATATTTACATTTATAAAATATAACTAGATGGTCAACTAGATATAGCATTGAAATTAGTAAACTTATTTTCAGTGGAAAAGCAGAGGATAATATAATATTAGAGGGCACATAAAACTCAATAAAAAATTAAAACTGGATTTAGATAGGGAGACATGCGTTATCTGGAGATCTCTTCAATGTTGCGTTGAAAGGAATAATTAGAGCATTAGACTGTAAGGGGACCAAGGCTTATATATATATATATATATATGCAGATGACGTAGTAATTATTGCTAGATACTAGGAAATTTTGAATGAAACAAAGAAGGGAAAATAAAAGACCTAACAATAAATAAGGAAAAAGTGGTTATAAATATTTCCAAGTTCAAAAGAAAACATGAAAGTATTAAATACCTAAAAATTTAAAAAGAAAATATGCGTGTTTGAATGGAGGATTATTAAGAGAATAAGGGAATAAGGGTCTTAAGAGTAACATTAGACGACATCAAAAGTCTAATGTATTACGAAATCAAAGTTCTAGTCTAATAAGATATAAAGAGCAATATAAATACTTTGGGTGTCCTAAAATTATATTTTTCTTATTATTTCTTAGAATATATAAGATATTATTAATTGTTAATAAAAATCATTTTTTCTTTGTAATCAAAACCTACCGACGGTGTCCTTCTTATGGGTAATAAGCAAAGTTTGGGCCCCCATTCGAGAAGCAGCAGCACACGCTTCGCTTCCTGCATGTCCACCTCCAACGACAATGACATCATATTTTTTATCTAAAGAAAATTTTCGAATAAAATTGCATTTATTAAATATCTGAATATTATTAAATGTATATAGTTTTTTAAACATCTTTAATATATTTTTTAGGTTATTGGCCTTGTCGATGCAGGAAACTGGTTCTACAATAGTTGATGTTGATGTCATTAGCCACTCACAAGGAAACCGCTATTTACCGTCTAATATTGATCGATCAAAATAAAAATAACAATTTATGGTTATTATTATATATTAAAAGAGTAGCTTTATAAAATGATTTATTATTTAGAAATAGTTATTTACAGATCTGAAATATTTATACTAAAACCCAGTCTTTTACAATTTTCATTAATTGCGTTTAATACTGTCTTAACTTTCTGCCTAGACAAGTGTTTTAAACCTTTCTTAATATTATAATGATTGGTACAAGAAATTAAGTAACATTCAAGTTCTAAGGCCGATTCAAAAAATTCCCCAACTTCGTCTTTAATATCAGCGCTAATATACAATAATTTAGTAACATATAAAAAAATGTCTGGTACATAATTTAATTTAAGATTGGTAAAAGTGTAAGTTATTGCAGACATGAAAAATATAATTTCATCAGTAATTGGTAATAAATTCTCTTCTTTACTAAAAAAATTAAGTATTTTCATTATTTCATTTGTAAACAGGTTGGAATATTGTTGGATTTCCTTAAGTAATGAGCTTTTTTGAAATCTATCAATATAGCTACAAACATTTGTAATAATTTCCAAGAAATACCTAACTGATAATAACTTTTCTTTAGTGTCTGGTTCAAATGAATTACTTTCACTTGTAGTTAAAGTTTGATATGACACTAACGTTGATTTGTACAGACTACAGTCTACTAAATCTTCATTTATTCTAAAATCACTTGTTAATTTACTCACACATTCCAATGTCTGAATTAATAAATCACTATTTATAGAGTTGTCAAGAATAAAACAAATTTTTTCCATAAAAGGCCTATCTATTAATTTCGTTAAAACTGTGTTACCTACTAAAGATGCGTTAATAAATCGCATGAGCTGAATTAATATTAAATGATCATCTGTATCAAGTGTACTAAAAATCAAAGAAATCTCCTGCAGGGTCATTCTATTTTCACAACCACTACAAAATAAGTTTCCTAATATTCCAATCACAATTTCTATAAACCTCTTGTTATCTTTATGATTTAGAACTGCATTACAAGCTAACGACGTATACGATACTTCTAATAGAAACGTGCAAACATCTTTTTCCATGGTCATGTCCCACAAAAAACACAAATCTTCTTCTAAGCGTTCGTCCCAATTTAAGTCAGAAAATTGTAATAACGTTTTCAATACAAAAGACTGACTATATAACGTGTCTCCTATTGTATCTCCTCGAAGTTTTAGTGCAGTTTCTTTGTCCAAATTCTCTGCATCGATATTGGTTCCTTCAGAGGTTTCTTTTTTAAGAACTGCAGTAGATTCAGGACTTGAACTTTTTTCATTTTCTTTGTTATTCATGATTAGTGTCACATGTGATTCGGCCTAAAAGGGCTTGATTTAATTAAGGGAGACAATATATGTATTATTTAGATAATTTCGACAGCTACTTTTATTTTTGACATGCCTTTCTCTACTTCCTATTTAGTTATATGGCCATCATCCCTGCGGTATTCAGCTAATTTCCATACTTTTGAATTTTAGAACCTTGGCAATGTAACAGTATAAAAATAAATATCAATTCGAAAACTATTACCAAAGAGAATGATCTTATACTCTGTGCTATTACTAACATATTTTTAACAAAAACAACATATAAATTCAGTATTTTAAGAACTTTATTACAATTTCAATTTACTGAAACATATAAAAAAAGTGATCCTTTATTCAAACTAATTTAATGGGAAATAGCTTTGCAACAGTGCTTCATAAATTTTCTTGTCTTCCTCCATAAAAAGGCAAAATACCACTCTGTCAATAATGTTGGCATTGGCTTCCAAGTGTTTACGAACTGTATAAGCAGCAACATGGGCAGCCGGTAAATTAGGATACCCATAAATTCCTGTTGAAATACATGGAAATGCTATTGATTTAAGCTTATTATCTAACATTAACCTTAAGCTGTTTTTATAGCAATTTCTTAACATTTCAGTTTGTTCACCTTTTGGCCCAACTGTATGTATTACATCTAGAAATAAAAAACAAAAGGATTACTATTTTATATTGTTTTTTTATACCAGATGCAAATTAAGATATATTTTTAAAATATAAAACCAATGTTTCTTAGTTACAGAAACTATATACATATAGGGTGAGGCATTAGTGTGGCAAAGCTCGATTAGTCCGCTATTATTAAAGTTACGAAAAAAGTTTTTACAAAAAGTGTAGGCAGTCTTGAGATTCACATTTTAAAATTAGTCTCAAATATACAGTGTGTATATTTTTATATTTTTATAAACCTCTTGCCGAGCTAATTTCAACGATATACCACATTTCGTTTTTGAATTTACATGTATGTAGCAGCCAAACCGTTGAAAATCAATAAAAACGGCTTACATGTCCCAATCCTAACTTTTCAAGTTATATGCTACGGCATTAAAAAATATTTGATACAGAGCGATTAAAAATAAGATGGGATTTCAAATTTTTGATGAAATACTTACACAGACTTAGAGGGGTAACAAAGTTAAACCTAAGTTAGAAATGTAAAATTTAGGAGTATATATTAACATAGAACCAATAGAAAAATCCATGAAGCACCGACAACTTTGGTGATGGGGACATCTACAGATTAAACATGTGAAAAAAATCTGGGAATGCAAAACCTGGGACAATACAACAGGAATATTTTTAAAGAAGAAAGATCAAACTTGGATAAAGGCAGAGACGATCACTCAGAACAAAAAAGGATGGAAAAAGTCCTAGGATATCATTGATAATGTAATCAAGTATTTCAATTTTTTGACAAAATTAGTCAAAATATGATTCTTTTCATTTTTTGTGCTCTTTCAAATTACGATATGAATTTTATAGGTTTATAAAGAGAAATTTAGATATTTAAAAAATGCAACTCAATGGACCTGAATCTGTCATGTAAACACAGCATACATATCTGTGTTCAATATTGAAAGAAATATTGCTCACCTGAAAAGTAGGAAATTTTGAGATACATGATGATGCTAAATTATCATCGATATATATTATAATTGTTGTATGAATAACCTTAATTTAGTTTTAGAATGTCTGTAATATTAATGATATAATCTAAGCATTTACATTTTGATGGTAATCGGTAACCTCCAGTAATTTTCGCTTCCCCTGTCGGGCATCCGCCTAAAGTTTTACATTCTTCTACTAAAGTAGAACCTGCAGCTCTATGGATGGCCCCATCAACACCACCTCCTCCCATCAATGATGAATTGGCTGCATTAACAATGGCGTCAATCTTAAAATTAGAAAAAAATATTTAGGTAAAAATAGAATTGTAATATATATCAATACTGAATAGAACTTTCTCAGGTTTATATTCATAAAATAGAATCATCTTTTTTCTACTTATAGCAGATTACAAATGTGAAAATCAAGACAAGCAAAGTAGGCATTTTTATATATTAATAAGTTGCCTGTAAAAATACCCGGAAATATATGTAATTTTCTCCTTTGCATTATTTACTATTCCATAATAAGTTAATCTAATAAAAAGGAACTAGGAGCTTAAGGTTAAAGAAAGGTTATTACTTTTTTAAATGAAAATTTACCTCTAAATGAGTAATGTCGCCACTAAAATATGATATCTTATTAACGATATTCGAATTCTTTGTATTATCAATTTCACAATTGGGTAACTTATCAATTTTTGGTAAAAGTTTTTTGCTTTCCGCAAATTGTTTCCAAGTAGGAATATCATCCAATTTTATATAAGTTTTATAGTGTTGACGTTTTTCATCGATTCCCATTCTTAAATACTTCTGTTTTTCTTCTTCCCAGGGCATTTTTCTTTTTTCGGTAGCTATTAAATTACGCTTAAAAAATTTTCGCAAGAAATATTTAAGTTGAAAAATCCCACCAGCTGATTTTAAACTAAACATTTTGACATTTTGTTTTGTTGGTAATACCAATCCACTCGTAAATGCCAATCTATTATTTCAAGAGATACCAATAGGGTTCTCTATTTTCAATGAAATGATATCCCTTTTATGCATCAATGTAGTTTTTTTCTCAAAGAAAGTACTAAAAATGATTGACGTTAAATAAATTTCTTGCAATTCAGTAATAGTATTTAAATTTAAAATTCGTTCAGTGTTGCCGTCATTATTTATGTTACTGAATTTCAAGGCTACTCTTAAGCCGTCTTTATTAATTCTCTTAATATATATCTATGATTCAGACCAACTTAGTCCTCCCCCGACAGATGCAAATACATTTTCCTTTTCTGTGAATATACATTCTCTTTGGTTTTATCTGTTATCAGTGTTTGTGTTTTTTCAAAATTTGGGATTATTTAATTGTGTGGAACAAGACTTAAAATATTAGAAGAAGATTCGTGTTTGTGTTTGACATATTTGTCATCTGATATACATTTTTTAAATTAGAATTGGTGGTTTTTACTTATAGTATCAAAAATGAGATACTGTAAGGTGTTTAAATGCGGCGAAGGCGATAGATCTCAAATTTTGCATAAATTTCCCAAAGGTAAGAATAATACTAATTATTCATATTTGCAAAAAATTGTGTTCCAGGCGTGAATTCAGTTAGGAATTGATGCAAGAAGTATATTTTCAATTTTTGTGTTTGGTTTTTTTGAAAATCAAATTGCCAGGTGTTTTTGCTTAACTACAAATAATGATATTGCATCCACAAGAAAAAGCATTTAGCTTAGGTTATGTTAAGTTATGCATGATCCCAATTTTTAAGAGATTTATTAACACTAATGTTAATTTGCAAAAATTTAAAATATATGTTATTCCTAAATCTAGTAAATAAGTAGACGAGTTTTGTATGACATTTTTTTGAATAAATAAAAAAAGTATTGAAACTTGCGACTAAGTTTAGTGGTCAATAAAAATTATTTTTTAGTAAACAATGAAGCAGATAGAACTAGGGTCATAAAATGGGTCAAAGCGACAGCAAATCCTGAAGTAAGGTCTAGACCCCTTGACAACCTCCAAAATTTTCGTCTTTGTAGGAAGCACTTCTCCCATGAGTACCTCCTGCAAAGTAATAGGTTGGCTGCAACAGCAATACCTACTTTGTTTTTACCTGGTAAGTTTAATTAATTATACTTTTAAAGAATGCACTCGTTATTTTTTGCTTGAATATTACAGAAGAAGAAAAAGTTTCAGATAAGCATAGGCAGGTTCCAAAAGAAGCTGAGATTTTCATTCTAGGTAAGTATTTTTTTCCTATTATATATAATAACAATAATGTTGATAACACCTAAATTATACTTAGTTTGTGTTATAAATTACATTGCAGCCTCTCTCTGCTTTGCTGTTACAAATAGTTTTGCCGTTAATAGTGCGTTAATTTTATAGCGCTAGCTTATTTGGATGAATATGATTCTTTTTGTTGTTACAGAGGTGGAAGGTGAGTCAGAAATAAGAGAAATGGAGGAGGTTCATCAAGATATCTCTTTGGTTAGTTTTCTTACAGCTTTAGGGAGGGAAAGTGTATTTTGTTGAACACACTGATTTGCCTTTCAAAGATTTAATTTACGTTGGTTTATAATAAATCAAAATAAAAAGCAGAATAAACAAATACATTTTTAGAACTAAACAAACAATTTCGTTATTTGAAGTATGTTTATTCTATTGTACCTAAAAATAAAAATGAAAGACTAAGCTCCTGTTTCAAACTGTCGAAAGAAATGAATATTCCCGGTTTTTTATATTCAGAAGTAAAGCAAAAAATGCGATCGCTAAGAAACGCTTAAGAGATATCACAATTATACAAAGTAAAAAATTAGAATCATGATGTTATACATATAAACTAGCATGATTTGCAACTGCTGATAGAATTTTACATAAAGTAGTACAGTAAAACAAACATAGGATATAGAAATTGTAATTATTTCATTTATATACTTACAAACACAATATAAGGGATATCCTAGATTTCATCATCATCATGATCATGTTGAACCACAAATCCTGAAGGAGCAATTTTTGGGGACAAAGAATAATTGCGATTTCAAATATACAACATTGGGAAAAAATATTAAAACTGTTCTTCACTAATTCATCTAGTACCTGATAATATATAATTAATTATTTGAAATAAATGTTTTACTGGGAAGGCGTATCTGTTAGAAAAACTATATTATTGCAAATTTATAATCACATGTTCCAGTATTAATTGTAATTAATTATGCATAAAATCTGTCTGAAGCCCCTTTATTAGTTACTATATACACAATAATGAACTTGTATATGTTTCCTATCTAAGGCACTAACATAATTGGAAACATTCCAACTTGTAAGTTAACCTTGCAGGATATGTATTCATTATAACAAAACTATGAGCGTGGCAATATTTTGCTTCAATATGCAACTGTCCACTTTTTTATTTAAAGTGTACCTATACCATTTTAATGAAATACTATTTGTGTTATTTTAGAAATCGGACCAATCTGAAACATCCTTTGAAAATGAAAGAGCGCAGTCACCTGCTGTAGTTTATGAAGAAATGTCACCTGTTAACGGCAATGAAGAAAGTACTAATGACAATGCAAAAAGTATTTTGGACAAACCTTTTAAGGAAATACTTACGAATCAGCAGAGTACTCCAGTACCAGTACAAAAATACAGAACAAAAGAACTGGTTACAAAAACACAATATGAAGAAAATGAGTTCGATTGTTTTGCCAAATATGTTGCTTGTCATTTGAAAAAACTTCCAGAGAATTTGGCATTAGAGTCAATGGTCCATATACAGTCCTATTTAGTGAAACAACGAATACGGTCCAATACAGACAGACTACCATTATCAGAAACTAATTGACGGTTGCCTATATTTTTTTTTAATCTACTATAAAAAATATAGCATCGACAATGGTATTGGTTTAAAAAAACTTGCGAACTTTGCATGGGAAGCGCTGGAAGGTTATGATAATTTCAAAATCTACTAAATATATTTTATAAAATATGTGATCTATAAAAATAAACATAAAAAATTGTTGAAATTGCTTGCAATTAATTCAGTGGAAAATAACTTTGTAATAATCCTTCATATATTATCTTGTCTTCATCCAGAAAGAGACAAAATATCACTCTATCAACAATATTGGCATTTGTTTCCAAGAATTTACGAATTGTATGTACAGCAACATGAGCAGCAGGTAAATTAGGATAACCATACAATCCTGTCGAAATACATGGAAATGCTATTGATTTCAGCTTATTATCTATCATTAACCTTAAGCTGCTTTTATAACAGTTTCTTAATATTTCAGATTGTTCACCTTGAGGTCCAACTATATGTATAACATCTAGAAATAAAAATATATATGTACTGATTAAATATTGTGTAGTATGTAATAACAGTTTATGCTTTTCATATTTTTATTACCAAATACTGACTTTGCAAGACAGTTATTTTTTTTATTAATCAAAGAACTAACATTTTGATGGTAATTTGTAAGCCCCAGTAATTTTTGCTTCTCCTATTGAACATCCTTGTAAAGATTTCATTTCTTCTGCTAGAGTACGCCCTGCAGCCAAATGGATAGACCAACCTACGACTCCTATATCCAAAAGAGTTGAGTTTGTTGGGTTGACAATTGCGTCTACCTTAAAGTTAGAACAAAAAACATTGACTCGGAAATCAAAGAGTATGAGTATCTTTTTTTTTATTTGTAGAAATTTAACCAATGCAAGTTTATAAATTTTACAATTTGCCTAGTAAATAGCGGTTATTTTTAAAATTTTACTGGTTAGTAGTAGTAGTAGTCTAATGCTTGGAAACTAGGGTTGTTTAGATCTTGGTGCTCAACAACTTTACAGGTCAAAGGTCTCCTTTGAACATTATGAAAACTCACTTCTAAATGAACAATATCACCTCTAAAACATGATATCTTGTTAAGGAGTGTGAAATTCTTGGAATTATCAATTTGAAAACTTGGCAACATGTTTATTTTTGGTGAAAGTTTTACACTTTCCGCATATTTTTTCCAAGTGGGAATATCATCCAATGTAATATAAGTATCATAGTGTTGTCGTTTTTCGTTAGCACCCATTTTTAAATATTTATGTTTTTCGTCTTGCCATGACATTTCTTATTACGCTTTAAAAAATTCCCTATTAAATATGTTTTAAACATTTATATTTTGACATTTTCTTGCCTAATACCAATCCAATAGTTCAAAAGCTACTGTAATAAAGAGGCCCCCTAATGGTCAGGCAATTAATCATACAGTTATGTCCGTTAAAAAAATTGTCTGTACTCTTTTTTTTTAATTTTATTGTGCTATATTCATATTCTTCGGTATTAATTCTTCTAAACGTTTTTACTAATGCTTACTACCTTTATTTCTATTCTTTTAATTTCTTTATATGTATGTTCTATTTTTGTATCTAGTGATATCAATTTCCGTTCTATTATTATGTCTGTTATTTGTTTATTCAAATTTCTTTTCTATATACTTTTTCATTCTTTGTATTTTATATCCTCTTTGTTTCTATTAATATGTTTTTTGTTTCATTTCCCAATTTATTTAGATAGTTCAATCTTATTTTGCATAAAGCACATTTATTATATCTACCAATTTAATTAGTTCTGTTTCTAATTATGCTATTTCTATTAGGTTTATTCTTCTTCATTATTTTTCCTTTCTAGCACAGTTTCTTCTAAATTTAGTTTTCTTATCTCTACTGTAAATTCTTGTCCCATTTTTCTTCATCTATTATTTCAATCTTTTTCCCCACCTCAATTCCAGTGTCCTATTTATGATAATAAATGATATTTACCTTATAAATACGTGCATTTCAAAACGCTTTGATTTTTATTACCCACTTTTATTTAAATATATTTTTTTTCTTTTTGTCTTATTGTTCCACGTTGCAGGAGGCAAATTAATATATTATTAATGTGGTTTTGCAATAAATGGTTTTAATAATTAAAGTTAAACAAAATTCCAACCTTATAAATTCCTTCCTGATACTTCTGATATAATAAATTTAGAGTGGATCTAAAACGATTTAGAAGTTCTACTCTACCTCAATGCCAATTACTTTAACTGTACTTAAAGTGTTTCTCTGAATTCAGAATGCATGGCTTCTAAAGCTACAATTTCGTCCATTTTTTCAACACAATTTATATTTGGTCCTACAGATTGAAGGTCTGTCCATTTTCTCTATCTGGTACAAACTTTTTTCAAATTTATTTCTTTTACTGAACATTAAGTTTTCAGCTACCCCTGCTTGAAGTGGATTTTAATATTGGTGAATCAGTTGAACTAAATTTCATCGTAATCTTTTTAATGTTAACATCTCAGAATATTTTCATTTTAGTAATATTATTATCCAGTCTGACAATACTTTCTTTATTAATCAACAATCTAATACTAATAAAATATGCAACAAAAAACAAAACACTCCTTTGCATGATTAATATTTCTGCATTTTATGATCTTATATTTTATCCTTATAAATAACACAAATAATTTACAAATGTACATAAACTTAAAAATTGTATTGCCGTTTCTTAGAATAAAAGGCAGACAGATTTTCATAAGTAAAATGTATAAAATTTAACTCTCGTTTTTAGAAGTAGATAAATTATTGGCAAAAATAAACAAAAACGAAATTCAGGCCTTCATAATATTAAGGCATATTAATAAAAAGTAACTATATAGAGTGTCTTAAGGGTTAAAGAAAGATATTACTTTTTTAGATGAAAACTCACTTTCAAATGAGTAATATCGCCGCTAAAATCTGATACCTTATTAGCGAAATTCGAATTCTTTGTATTATCAAGTTCACAATTGGTGACATATAAATTTTGGGAAAGCTAGTAATTTTTATTTTTCTAGGAATATTTCAGTAAAAGTTCTTAGAGTTATTTTCAAATTTACGAATTGAATAGTCAAAAAACAAGCCGCCTTGAGAATTATAATTCTTTTAAATACAACGGTTCTTTTTGGAAAAATATTTACACAAAGAGTTTTCAAAAACAAATGTTAAATTTCATGGTTTAAAGGAATGTTACTGAAATAAATGTTGGCGCTTCAAATGACACCACAGATGAGTTTTACGAGTGTAATTGTACAAAAATAATTGGCATAGTTGAAGAAACTGGACTACATCTGTTTTTTTTATTTTTACTCATAAAAAAAGTGTCGTTTACATTGTTATCCCAACATATAATTCTCCGAACTGAGTTGTTGACTATTATGGTAAAAGTCGAGTTTCTTAATAAACCGAAAGTCATAAAAATCTGTAGAAGCAAAATTAGCGCGAAAAGTTCAATTTAGAAAGCTACACAAATTCGGAAATCAGTTGTAGTTTAATATACGTCTGGAACAGTACTTCGTGATCATGTGTTTTCAGCGTTGTTGAATTTTGTCAATTATAGTTTGCTGGAAGTTTTCTGAGTCAGTTACTAGAATACAACGGTTTATTAAAGGACACGGTGAGGTTTAATAATTATTCAAATCATTCATTTAATTCGTCATATTGTAAACTCGGAGCTCCATGTCTGAACGCTTATGAATAAATTTTCCTCATTAACATAATATGTCTATCGACTAATTAATCCAACCTATTTCATTAACAAATCTATTGTAAGGACCATGTATTGCTTCCGCTCGGCAAAACCATTACAATATCACGTGTGGTTTCATGCATATCTGTATAAACATTCAACCATCAAATATATTATAATAATAAGACCATGGTTATCAGAGACTAATGGTATTTTACCTTCAAAAATTTTTTTAACCATATAATCTGAAAAACATATTTTTGTAAATTATTAAAATGTTCCAAAATGGTTTTTTTCTAATCAATTTACAATCTCCTCTATAAAAAAATATTGCATCGACAATGATGGTATTGGATTAAAAGTGCTGGCGAATTTTGTATGGGGAGCGCTGGATGGTTATGATAATCCCAAAATATACTAAATAAATTTTATAAAATATATAATAAAAAAACTATCAAAATTACAACTAATTCAGTGGAAAATAACTTTGTAATAATTTTTCATATATCTCCTTATCTACAGTTGTTAAGATGCAAAATATCACTCTGTCAACAACGTTTTCATTTGCTTCCAAGAACTTGCGAACTGTATATATAGCAATATGTGCAGCAGGTAAACTAGGATAACCATACAATCCTGTTGAAATACATGGAAATGCTATAGATTTCAGCTCATTATCTAACATTAACCTTAAGCTGTTTTTATAACAGTTTCTTAACATGTCAGGTTGTTCACCTTGAGGTGCAACTATTTTTATAACATCTGCAAATAAAAATATAATTTTAAGTATGGATGTACCTACCATCTAATAAAATACCGGTTTATGTTTATGATGATTATCATATTTTTATTACTAAATACTGACTTTTCAAGTCAGTAAGTTAGTTTTATTTTAAATTATTCTAATCACTAACGTTTTGATGGCAATCTGTAACACTCGGTAATTTTTGCTTCCCCTATTGAACATCCACGTAAAGATTTCAATGCTTCTTCTAGAGCACGCGTTGTGGCGAAATCGATAGACCAACATACACCTCCTACATCCAAAAGTGTTGAGCTTGTAGTGGTAACAATTGCATCTATCTTAAAGTTAGAAGGAAAATATTACAAGGGAATTTACAAATTTTACAATAGCTCTAATAAAAAACGTATGATTTTTGAATTTTACTGGTTAGTAGCAGTAGTGTCTGATAGATGGAAATTAGGACTGTCCTTTTTTTAGGTCATAAGAACTCACTTCTAAATGAGTAATATCGCCTCTAAAACATGATATCTTGTTAAGGAGATTGGAATTTTTAGTTTTATCAATTTCACAATTGGGTAACATATCAATTTCTGGAAAAAATTTTTTATTTTCTGCATATTTTTTCCACGTAGGAATATCATCCAAGGATATATAAGTGCCTTGGCTTCTTAAATGTTTCTGTTTTTCTTCGTGCAACGACATTTCTAATTACGCTTAAAAAAACTCCCTATTTAATGCAGAAATTATTTTAAATGTTTATTTTGACATTTTCATGTGTAACACCAATCCACTAAAGTTTGTTATGGTTCACAGAAATACTTGTCATGAAATGTCAGGAGCATGCGCAGTTAACAAAAACTGTTCTGGTCTTTCTTGGATAATCCCGCATTTCTCGGTTGGCTGTTCTGGTTGTTTGCAGGTGAGACTACTGCTCATAATAATAATAATAATAATAGGTTTTGACCCTTTCACATATTAATTTACTACTGCTCATTAGCACATACGCTGATTGATTGTTTGGCATGATTGTTTACATCGACGTCTTATTTGTATTTGTTTGTGGATTATTGTTAATAGTTTGATTACCATTTTTATTTATTGAGAATGGCTCTTATTGAAATGATTTTGTCTTCGAGCTCTTCTTCATCTTCTGATGAAGAAACATTACCTTTACAACTTTTAAGTTCAGTAGAGCATTTAACAGAACATTGTTGAATTATAAAGAATTTAAGGAACACTTTAGGTTTGTATTTAACAATAATCATCATTATCTTCAGGATTCACATAAAAATTACTATTACAAATAGAAATAGAATCTTCAGAATAATAATTGTGTACATATTATAAAAATAAAATAATAGATTTTTATCATTTATGTAACATCACTATTTTTAGAATATCGAGTTGAGTTGGCTTTATTGTTTGAAAACTGGCCATATTATCCGAGGACTAGTACTGGATTCTAGAGAATTTAGGTGAAAAATGCATACAAATATTTTTCTGGTTTGCTGGACATGATCAAATTCTTCTTTGTAAATAAAGTCTTTCCTACCCCTTCCCGTTTGTCTATTGTTATCGATACATTTTTTATAAGATCTTTCCAAAATCCTAAATTTATTTTCACATTTTCAGGCTAGGAAAGTTATTTTAAATTTATTAGATAGATCTGTAGATATCTTCTCCCACAATTTTTTCATAGATTTAATATCTCCCTTTCCCACCTTAGGTTTATCAATTCTGTATAACTCAATTAAGTGTAAACTTTTGTTGTGTTTAAAAGAATCATCGTTTTGCTCAATTTTAAAAATTTCTATTCTCCTTATTTTTATCTTTGTATCTTGTGACGTGACATCAATTTCTGTTCTATAATTATATTATATTCAATTTCTCAAATTTAAAAAAAATATTTTTCTATGTCCTATATTTTGTTACCCAAATCGTCTATCTTTTATTAATTTCTTATTTTATTTTATTCACTTTAATCTTATTTTGGGTTCATTTTTGCTGCAATTGCTATTATATTTATTCCTCTCTCTTTGTCTTTTTATCGATTATTGTTTCCATTTTGCTTTCTAACATAGCTTCTTCCGTAGTCTGTTCTCTTATATCTGCTGTGTTTTTGGTCCCATTTTTGCATCTATTATTCCAATCTTCTTTTCTCCCCTCAATACCAGTTTCTTATCCCATGATAATAAACGATATTTATCTTATAAATACTTGTGTTTCAAAACACTTTTTATTTTTATAACACATTTTTATTTAAATATATTTTTTTAGTATATTGGTTTTCTTAACTGGACATAAATCCACCAATAAAGTCATTGATTAGGTATTAAAAAAGTATTCCCATCATCACTTGCTTCTTGTAATAAAAAAATGTTTTTTTTGTAAGAAAATGTTGATTTTTAATGGCAAAAAGATCGTTTTTTTGTGAAAATGTCTGTTAATTTATAATACATTATTCGGTAAATTTCCACACCACCTCTGAGGTATTACCACGGCGCGTTACCATTTTTAAGGGGATGGTTCGCCTGTAGCCATAAAACCCCAAATAAATGAAATACCCAAAGGAACAGAAAATCATTTTAATTTTTTTTTACTACTGCCAAATCGGAATTCCTTTATTTTTAATTATAATAATCATATGAAATCAATTCGGCATATTAATTTATCAAATTCTTTAAAAACAAAAATCCTATTGCAATATATGTATATATTTTCTATTATACACAAATAAAATGTATACATTAATAATTATATTTAAAGTAAAATGTGTTTATATAAATTGCACTTCTTCGACCCATTATAATAAAGAAAAAGAGCTCAAAAATTGTCATTGCTTAGGGCCTTTCCAGGGCTTAACCCATCCTTTATATTGATTTGCACAAATATGAATAATACAGAGATTTAGTGTATTTCGATTAGCGAAAAAATGGTTATAGTAAATGTTATTCTTTATTAAAATATATATTAATATAAAAATAAACAACCCGCTTTGTATTAATTCTTAGAAATTGATTGTCAAACTAATTCAGTGGAAAATAACTTTGTAATAATCTTTCATAAATATCCTTGTCTTCATCCGTAAAAAGGCAAAATATCACTCTGTCAATAATGTTGGCATTGGCTTCCAAGTGCCTGCGAACTGTATATAAAGCAACATGGGCTGCTGGTAAATTAGGATAATGGTGCATTCCTGTTGAAATACATGGAAATGCTATGGATTTCAGATTATTATCCCACATTAATCTTAAGCTGTTTTTATAGCAATTTCTTAACATTTCGATTTGTTCACCTTGGGGCCCAACTGTGTGTATCACATCTGAAAATAGCGACAAATAACAATGATGAAGAAATGTATTATTTAATTCTGTAAATTAGTTTATACTATAATACTAACATTTTGATGGTAATCTGTAACCTCCAGTAATTTTTGCTTCCCCAAGTGGGCATCTGCGAAGAGCTCTACATTCTTCTATTAGAGCACGCCCAGCAGCATTATTGATAGCCCCACCTACATGTCCTTCCCCCAAAAGTGTTGAATTTGTTGTATTAACAATTGCATCGATCTTAAAGTTAAAGGAAAAACATTGAAGCAGAAATTGTAACAAAAAACTGATTCTAATGACTGGTCGACTGTATTTAATAGAATAAAAAGAAATACTTATAGCTAGGAAAATCTAAACACTTCTATGTTAATTAGAAAATTTTAACTGGTAAAATAAAATATTAAGTAGTTACTTATCAGTTTTATAGGTTATGTGAACTTACTTCCAAATGAGTAATATCGCCGCAAAAACATGATATCTTGTTAACGAGAATGGAATTTTTCGTATTATCAATTGCACAATTTGGTAACATATCAATTTTTGGTAAAAGTTTTTTACTTTTGGCGTATTTTTTCCAAGTAGGAAGATCATCCAAGTTTATATAAATGTTATAGTGTTGTCGTTTTTCGTCTATTCCCATTTTCAAATATTTTTGTTTTTCTTCTTCCCAAGACATTAAAAATTAGGTAGATATTACGAATACGGATTTATTTACTAGAAATATTAAAAATAACAAATCTTAATTACACAAGACTAAGACTTGATGCCCGACACTTTAGAATCTAGTTATGTTACCGAATTTCAAGGCCGTTATTAAGATGTTTTTAACTAGATTAGAATTAATATAATAAACAGGGCCCGTATGTTAATATGTCATTCCAGGTACGGATTTCAATTCCTCGGAATATTTGTCGATTTAATGCTAGAAAATGTATTTCTTTTTTTATTTTTAAATATCTGAAGAATAATATTAATTAATACTAAATAACATTAATATTCGGAATTTTTCAAAGATGGTTTTCGGTATACACTTAAAACGATATGAAATAAAAACTGAATAATTCCCCATCGGAATTTAAAAAAGTATATTTTCAACATAATCGTGTCATTTTATTTCACATTAAAAACAGAATGATTTGTTATTCAATTTGGCAGAAATAGTTTTTTTAACAAGTGGATTTTAAAGTTACGTGTCATGTGTTTACAAACATGATAAGTTTAAAAGTTTTTTTTTTGTTACAAATTGCCGGCCTGCTTGGGATTTTATAAACAAGAGATAGCTGACCGAATTATACCTAAACACTTAAGGAAAAATCCATTTTTTGGTTAGTTAAGTTTTTTAAACTGAATTTCGAGTGACAAATTACAGTTTTACCGTTAAATACTGTTAAAATGTCGCGGAAAAATCCATCTTTTTCGACTAAAGAGCGGTGGATAAATGATTTTCCGGAATTAAAATTTAATGGTGTTAACGTCTTTTGTGTAATTTGTGACAAAGTGGTATCCTGTAAAATGAAGTTACAGATTTTACAGCACGTTAAAACAGATAAACATCAAGCATATTCTAGTGGAAATGTAAGTGCCAGAGAACGACAGCAACGTTTTCAACGTTTTAATTTTGATTCAGTTAAAATGATGGTGACTTGCCACATTCCATAGATGGACCAGTTGGTTCCAATACGACCCCATTTAATATCGGTACGGGTACTAGAACGCCGATACAGTATTTGAATGTGTCAATGAGAGCCTCAAATCAATGTAGGGTGTGAACAACGATATTAATAATGAGCGTATCCTGCTGTTTTTAACAGATGGAGTTGCATATATGAAGGCAGCAGGTCGACGCTTAAAAATGGAATACAAAAATTTAGTACACGTGACATGTTTAGCACATGGGCTTCACCGCGTCGCAGAAACTGTTAGAGACTCTTATTCTAATGTAAATAAGATCATTTCTAGTGTTAAAAAAGTATTTTTAAAAGCCACATCTCGTACGAAGTTATTATTAGTTATTATTATTGTTATTTTGACTAGGTGAAACGTGCGGTAGAATAACTGAATGCAAATGATGCATTTTCTATCTCAAATGCACAATAAACCTTTTCGAATCCAACAATAAAGGGTGAGTTAACCTATATACAAGTATTTTACAAGTGACAGGCGCCAAAGTCTAACTTCCGAACATACCGAACAATTGTTAATAATTTATGCTAATTTTTGTGTTACAAATTAATAGATATAAGTGTGTAGTAAAAGTGCAATTTTATAAACTTTTGAATACCCCCGGTAATTTATAAATTACTAACAAGCGCTGTCAAAGTTATAAGGTAAAATTATTTTACGTAGTATGTATCATTTTAATGTAAAAATTTGCATGAGTACGCGATGTACTGATTCCACACCTGTTAATTACGTCATGACATATTTAGATACGGGCCCTGATTAATAAATGTAGTCGCTGTAGCTAGTGTACACTAAGGTGCCAGTAAAAATATTATATTAAAAAATTATTTAAGGATGAGGTATAAATACGTTTGCAGAATAAAAATAAATAGATAAAAGAAATAAATATTAGCATTTTAGATATATCAGGATATTATTTCCCAAAAAGCACCTAGAGCCAGCAACACTGATAACTCAGTAAAGTATAAACAATGGTTTTTTAAATGTTCTAAAAATAAGTTTTTATTTTAGGTCACCTGGATATTTAGAATGGTCGATTACAGGGGATGTAGAAGAGTGAAAAAGTGTTCTCGGGAATTATTACATTCCCGAATAATTTCCATCACTACTTTTTTTAACACTCTACATGTTTCCAATCTTTGGGACACTGACATAAAACATCGCAGATTAGATTAATTAACATGTCGTGATATTCTTAATTTGAATAAAATGCCATTTTATTTTTATTTTAAGTAATCCTATCTGTTACCTAAATCGCAAACTATCGGTTGAGTACAATGGAATAGATTTCTATCCTTTGAAATAATAGCTGTCTCTGGAGTTCCTCAAGGCTCCGTGCTTGGACCTTTGCTTTTTTCGATATTTATAAAATATTAAATAATGATAGCGATTGTCCTATACTTCTGGAAGAAATATCAATTCGAATTCCAAATGTTAGAACACAATCTTCTGATCTGTTTTATTTTTCAACCCCACGAATGAATATTTTAAAATATTCATTATTGCATATTTATTATATATCTTAACTATAGTGAAGTGGTTCTCACAAATTTTTTTTTTCTCTACCCTCCGTCTGAAGTTTTTTTCATGTATTTTTGCGAGATCCACTAAAATAAACATAAAATAAAAAATAACAAATAGCAAACAACAAATAGTCGGGGATATAATTTTATTGCATTACACAAAGAAATTTAGTGACAAACTCAATAATGCATCAATATATTTGTACAGAATTTTTTTTACATTTGATAGATATACATATACTTTTCTAAAAACTAATTTTAAAACAAATTGGTTAATAGAAAGGCCTTATCATCACAGTTAAAAACAATATACATACTTTAGATATATGTTCTCAGATATCCTAGGAAACTATCTTATACAAGGTGATCTTTTCATAATATACCATTATAAGCAAAATATATTACTTCCTTTCTAGCTATTTCATCAATTATATCCATTTATTGTTTCTAACAAAGTTAATATAACTTTAATAAAATTGGCCAAAAATTTAACGAAGTTGAATAAAAAGAGAACAGGGCAATAAAGATGAAAATTTGAACGTTTGAAAGAAAAATTGAAAGAATCGAAAATGATAATTCAAAAAAAACTTTAGCTGGATAAAATAAGGAACGAAACTGGAAGTTAAATTAGTTTTAGAGAAGAATGAAGAAAGACAACTCAATTTTGGTTTGGCCACCTTGTATATGAATGAAACAGGGAAACCAATTTCCATAAAAGATATCAAGAAGAGTGGATCAAATAAAAATAAAAGGTTTTGTATAAGTACATTTTTTTCTTAAAATCAACTTGTTTTAAATAAATTCATTCACACAGTGATTTTCTTTTCTTGGGTTATTGCGCTCATCGGGTAGGTGTATATTTCCGATTATGAAAAAAGGGAAAACTTAATTGTTACTTAAGTTAGTACGAAAATATATTATAGATTTTCCTGTGAAAATATATTAACTATGTAAGATACGAAATTACCGACGTTGTGAAGGTTACTACAAAAAGATACGGAAAGTAAAATGTTTGATACAAATTGTACATTAAAAACAAACCACCTTGTAGAATCTTATGAATAGTGGAAAGTTATAGTATAGATTTCTTTCAAGGCAATCTTACATATTGAAGTTATTCGTCAATGATAAATGTCCAAAACCTTATTAGGTGAGAATAAAACTATTTTGGACCCTTTTTAATTAATTTAGGTATATAAATTCACTCGCTATTCAAAACTTCTTTGAATAGACTGTTTTAGGAGAAAACTACTTTATTACTATCGGTTTAAAGCTTTTTGGTTCTTTGTATTATTTAATTATCATTAGAGAGTATTATAATTACTATTTTTTGCCTAGAAAAGAAGACTTAAAAATCTTTAAAGTAGATGCAAATATGGAAAAACTTTTGATACCATCGATATTATTTATAATTCAAATAATTGACTAATTTACGGCAAATCTTTTCAAGCTCAATAAATTTATATTGACTGTTTTTTATTTTCTATAATAGATGTTTTATTCAGAAATCACAACGTCACTTTTTTAAGGAGTGTGTTTGATGGTCTCTGTCTTACATATAAAAGTAACATATATATTATATAAGACAATAAAATACAATGTCAACTAATATTAAGTACAATCGTAAAAAAGGTTTTACAAATATTTCTGCTCTAAATAGATATTTACAAATTTTGTGCATTGAAAAAAATGAAACTATATTAGGCAAATTTAGTTTTCTACACTATTTGAACAGTTTATATTCAGTTAACCACCATTTTAGAATATGTATCTACGCTTTATTATTTTTATTTTTTTAGGTTTTAAGTTTCTAAGCAAACGGTGATGATGAGCACTACGATCACCTGACATAACTCCATTAGATACTTTATTAATGCACTTTATATACATTATATTAAGAAAGGAATACAATAAATTTTAGGATATTGTTAAATAAATCTCCTCTGCCAAAATGGGGTTTATATTAAATGAAACGATTTCCAATAGTGTAGAAAAAAATAGGTAAAACAGATTTCTAAACTATTGTTGATTTAGTGAAATTAAATGGTAATTTAGGTCTACTACGTAAGGAATTTTCAAAAATAAGTACAATTTACTCACACTGAACCTAATCGGATATATAATTATATTGATAATACTTTCACTTTATTACCATTGGATTAATATATAATAATTATTGGATAAACATTCAAAAAAAGAATATTGTACGTGACGATTTGAGCAAGATATCTTCGATGTTGAAAATTAAATGCTAAGTTAGCAAAGAAAATATTTACTTTAAAGATAGAAGTTCTGGTAAGATTAATATCTATATAATTTTTTAATAACATAGTACAAATAACATAATACATAAGACATGATTTTTGAAGTGGATTTTTTTTAAATATTTAAATATCTCTACTTACTGCACATCGTTCGTTTATTTCATATTTAAAATACCTCTGAGTAAATTGTCTTCGTCGTTTAACAAATTATAGAAAAATAGAGAATGAAGATGATATTATTGAAGACGAATTCTCCCTGGCTTTAATAGTAATAATAATATACCAGGTAGTAGATATGGTTAGCCGATTCAGGTCGGGAGGAAATGGTTAACGTCATCAATGACCTTGATCTTTAATGGTCAAAGCGTTATCGCTAATCAAAGTTCATGTTTTTTACTCCACAATATCCCTCTAAGCACAAGAAGCAGATTAGGAAAGAAATGGTAAATTTTTTAGAGCCAAATTAGTCGCGATACACGCAGTTATCTGATCGAGTTTGCTTTTTTTAAATAATATAGATATTGTTATGATAGTATGTACAGGGATTCAGGTAAATATCGCTGTATACATAGAATTTATTCATAATTTTCCAAATTATAACATTTATTATTTATTTAATACTACGTGAGTAAATGTTTTGGGGTCAGGTGGCGATCGGATAATAAATAAATAATTTTATTAGAGTCATCAACATTCATGTTTTCTTGATTTGAAAATAAAAAGAGATCAAGAAGTTAAATTTGGGAGATCGAGACGTGAGTACCTACCTCTGATAATTGTGTTTGCCCTGATATTTTTGTATTAGTTGTTATTATTTTTCCCACAGATTAAACCCCCCAAAAGTAATGTTAAATTTGTTTATATATTTATTGAGAAAATAACTCCATACATAACAATATCAAGTGAATAACATGATCCGAATAAAATATTCTTCACATTTTTTGTGCCTGAATCTTACAAATTTTGGATAAGTTGAAACTAACAAACGTTTAAAGATAATTATAGAAATTCAAAAATCTCAATGGATTTAGAATTATTAATTATTAATAAATATTAATCACCAAAATTAATTATCGTCAGAGACGAAACCGTTTTGTCGATAATATATTTTTTCATTTATTGACAGCTGAGTGTTTAAAATACTGTAGCAGGTGTTTGTTATATTTTTATATAATTAAAATCACTGATACTTATTTAGAAGTTTGAACATTCGATTTTATATCCAATATCAATTAATCTTAATTATGGTAATGTAATTAAAAATTAATCACGAAATTAAGGTTTTTCAGCAAATAAATATATAAATAAATATATTGTAATCAAATTTAATAAACAAAACTGATTTTGCTAGTAAGTAATAAATAATATTATTAAATTTTTTAATACTATCTGAGAGAAAAATAATAATACTATATAATTTGATAGGGTATTAGTGTAATAGTCGAACTAATGAATAACTTAACTTTACATTAGTTAATGAGATTGATAATAGATAGTTTTTCAATTATGTTTTCCTGTGAAGGAAAATTACAAATGAGTGTATTAAAAGAAAATTAATGTTGTATGTTTTTGAATAAATAAAAGAATTCGCTTCTTCATTTATCCAAGAACTTGATAAGTCTTTCATATATTTTTCTTGTTTACATTTTCATTGAATTAAATTTTCAAGATATTCGGAATATTTTCCCATTTTTAAATTATTAGAAAAATTATAACCTACGTATTATGTTATTTAACACTAGAATAAGGTTTTGTAAGTACGAGGCGTCCTTAATAAGAGCTAAATGGTGAAGGTAAGTAATATTTTCTTTTTGTTTAGAGTTCATGTATTAAATCTAAGTTTGGTCTGCTTTAAGGTGTCTTTAAATACCTTTATGTAAAAGTATACACTACGATATATTTTGTTTTGATTTATTTGAAATAATTTTAGAAATATAACAATAATATCAAGTTTTCTTTCGCATTGAATCAATGAAGTAATATAAAATATATTAATACATTTTTACAATAGAGAAGAGTATAATTTCACAGAAAAAATATCACATCCTTTAAAGAAGGAAAACAAACGGGATATGAGTTTAATACTCTAAAATCTCACTTTTACTCACTAATTTTTCTGCACCCCTTATCAAATTATAAATTTTTACATAGTAATTTTATGTTTGGTTTTATAAAATAAGCCACAAAAATTAGTAAAAGTTACAGGGACGATCAAAGGTAAGAAAAACAAGGAGTATTTTAAAAAGTAAACGTACTTTTAATGCATAATGCAAATGAGATTAGAAAATATGCTTTATTTGATTTATATAAAATTTAAAATATTTTTTTATCACATTTATAGAAATTTCAAATATTTTACAAATTATTTGGTTGGATGTGTCTCTCTTTTTCGCACCACAGACTAAAATAAGTATATAATAAATCAATATTAGTTTTTCCTAAACAAGCAACTATATGTATTTAAAAAATATTGAGACATCGTCTCATTGCTACCGTTACGTTTTTGGTCTTTCAATGTATTAAGAGGTTTCGTTCAATAATCTTACATTTTAGGGAAGAAAATTCCCGTAAGCAGAGTCGGCAATCAATTTTTGCCATAAAATATTCAGTCCTTTTATTGATTAAAGCTTTTCTTGTATTGTTTATTTTCACTTTTTGGTCCCTAAACGTGCTATCAACTTTATGCAGTAAAAAATAAACGGCGATATTAAAAATCGATCTAATTTTAGTCGACGAAATAAAATTTTGTTTGGACCCAAAATTTCAATTTTGTTTTTTTCTTAATGATATGGCCGTAATAGATACATTAAAGTATGAAAGACACCTTTTTACAATTCTTATAATAGGTTGCTTTTGGACTGCGAATTAGAAATAGAGGAATTGTTTACCATAAGTAAAACAGATCTTTTAGGGATAATAATCAGTATGGTGGACACAAAGAATCTTAAAGAATCTTAAAGACGATTAATACATATGTTAAATTACTTTGCAAACACAATTTTTTTTGGGCACCAAATAATTATTTCAATATTGAAAAACATCGTTTATAACTTTTTTACGTATTTTTAAAAATTTGCACCTATATTTTAATATCGGTAAAATATAGTAAAAAGCTCAATAACAAAATGTTTTTGTCTGATTGTTTTAAAATAAATACTTGATTCATATTTAAATATATTTTTGTTAATAAATAAAAGCTATATTTTGTTTCCTCTAATTCCGTTTTAAAATACTATTATAAACATAATCCGACATTTATGAATAAAAAATAAAATAAATTTACTATGTGAAATGAAATATATTGTACACAATATCTAGATTCAGTTAAATCTTTGAGAAAATACACTGAGAAAAAAACGTGTTTAATTTAAACAATTATAATTTTTAATAGATTGCAGAAACATAAACAATCAATTATTATTATTTTTGAATATTTTTAAATATAATATGTGTATTTAGTATTATATTTGTTTAAATTGAATCATTTCTTTTCTCTCAGAGTAATCTACAATAGTAACACTAAACTATGAAAAATAATTAGCTATATTTCTACTTAAAGCTGTCCGTACACTAGTTTCGCACTCATTGGCACCATTTTTAGCGTTTTTTCTAATCACACTTTATTGCTTTAAGAGTTAGTATATATTACATTGAAGAGGAAGAAATATTAAACAGCACTAAGAAAAAAACATTTATCCATAACATCCTTTTTCCTGTTAGTTTATTTAACGTAAAATAAATTGTCAACGTTTGTTTATTTATACTACAAAAATAGATACGGTGACATTGCGAAATAAGTAAAAATAGTGTATTTTTGTTTAAATTGTGAAAAGTTTATTAAACTAAAAATTTTGTTTCTGTTTAAGAAATTATTTTCACTTGACTTTTCTTCTTGTTAAAATAAAATTTTTATAATGATGATTTTCGCAATTGATTTTCTATTAAAAATACAAAATATTCAGTATATGCATTAATTAATCATCTAGCTAATCATAAAAACAAACAATCACAAAAAAATTAAACATAATTATATTCACTAAATAAAAACCTCTGAATGAAAAATATATTTTGGCAAATGATAATATTATAATACCCATTACACATTTTAATATATTTTTTATTCCACTACTCCACTTTCGCAAATACTGATTTTTCTCAAAAAGTAAAACAAAATTTATCACAATGTTTAATGGACCTTTTTATAAAAATATATTGATTTATAAATCGTTATAATATATTTAGGGTATTATTGAAATTAATTTTTGACTTAAAAGTGGTTGGGGGTTGGGGTGATGGGAAGAAAAATATTAGGAAATTCGTGTGCTACCTCAAACCCGAAAACTGATTTTAGGTCATTCGAAGGTTTCGTGATTTATTCCGTAATATAAATTAGAACAAGTCCATTTTTGATAAAAAATCCAATTATTTATTTAAATCATTTGGTTTGTCAATCCATACAGATGATTACATTTGTATACTTGGGGTTGTAAATTATAAATCATACTGAATGATATATTTCAAATAATCACTAATTTATGTATTTTTCCAATTTGTACATAGTGGCTAAGAAATTATACAGGCTTCTACAAAAACAACGCATTGGTCTTTATAGTATATTCTGTTCTATTGTTTTCCGGTATTTGTGAATTAGTTTACCAATACATTTATTGTAGAATTTTTAATAGTAACTTTTTTATTTTTAGCAAATTTGGAATTCTTATACATTTTTTAATATTTAGGCTTAATTTCGAATATTTAATACTATTATTTTTATTATATTTTTTTAACATTGTTGTTATTCAACTCTTTGTAAAAATACGTATATTTATAAAGACTTCAAATCTGTTAAAAAATACTACAGTTAACAGTTAAAAAAAATCTAACATAAAAAGGCATTGGAAACTTTATTTTCGTGTTCGTTCTTTCTACCATTGACTCGTCTATTTGTCAGCCTTATGTATGTCTACAGACTCGACTCATTATTTCCTAGACGATTTTGACTCTTCAAAGATATTTTTATGTTGGAATTTTAAAGAATTGTGCCTATTTTTTATGTAGTTTCGATTTTTTGTTGTCTAAATTATGAAATTAGAGAATATCAGTCAAAATATTGAACTGATATTTTTAAAACGAAAAAGTAATTTGAAAATAGAAGATACTGACGTTGTAAATGGGATTTAAATATAATTGATTTTAAAATTCCCAGTGTATAACACAAAATCTAAACTCAAGACATTATTCAAATTTAATTATAAAAAATTAACATAAAATTGAGGGTTTTTAAAAATATTGAATTCAAATTAAGCCCCTTCTCTCCTAAAATCTACTCCTTTACCTCTTTACCTTTTCTGGTGTTACTACAGTACATTTTTTTTAAATTTAGTAATAGGTGTTTCAAAATTAATATTTTGAGATATGTTTATAATCCTTTCAAATTCATGAAGAAGAAAGTTGAAACATATACTCAAAGTTTTATTTCAGAATGCAATTGGCTTACATAAGTATCAAAAAATATCTGAGTTGTTCATAAAAAATCAATCTTAAGACATTTTAAGAAGGTAATTTGTCGAGATGAACGTGCATGATTTGAGTTCATTTTTTGAGAGAAAAAAATGGTGCTAAATCATATTTTTTCCAACCTTTTTAATTTTGCATGAATGATGTGTTGATTGGTTAAAAATTTAAATAAGTATCCATAATGGGTACGTGTAAAACTATTTATAACTTTTAGGAATAGCTTCTGACGATTTATATATAATGAATATTTTTTGACACATACACATTAACTGAAATTATCTAAATTAATTCAAAATAACTTCGTAAGAGGGTTTCTTGAACCATTTGAAATGAACATCAACAATCTTAAGTTAGATTAACCAACCCAAAGAAAATGATTGATTAATGATATTAGTCTCACATGCTGCATAAAGTAAAAAAAAACCAACCGAATATCCCCTAATTGAAAAGAGTCCTTAAACAGTACCTGAAAAGAACCACTCGAGTGCCTGTGACCACGCACTAAAAGTCGAATGTCACTCATTTTGCATTAAAGTTTCTGTCTCTGCAATTTCCCGTTCCAGTTCCCTTTCTTCGTCTTCAGGCGGCGAAGGACCAGAAATCGAAAGCTGTGGAAGGCCAAAGTGTTGTTCCTCCAAGGAGATGTTGTCCACGCTCCTCGCCTTTCTGCAGAGCCTGGAGACGGAACCGTGTCTTCGGAAAAACTCCTTCGGGTCCAGACCAGGTCCGCTGTTCGATACGAAGATGGCACTGTTCATACGAGGTCTCGCTTTACGTGGAGCTAGGTCATGGATCTGCCGGAAAAGGCTCCAATTAAAAATTGAACAAAAAGTAGGGGTTCTTTAGAAGATAATTGCAAATAAACCAGCTAGTTTACTATAAATTATTATCATTTTAAATTTGATATGGTAATGGATTGAATGCACAGACCAAAGCCATTGTCTGTCAGAACGTTTCTCGAATATTCTGGCAAACGTCAATATTCTGGTAAACGTTTAAAATATTCTGGAATGTTCAAAAAGCAAGAAAAATATATTAATAGGAGGAAACTGATAGGTGAGTAGTAGTTAAGTATGAAGCATGACATAAGTGAAGTACAGTCATTGTTATTTATCTTAATTTGTATTTTTAGAAGCTAGTTTTGAAATTTTAATTCAAGTTAATTAAACCCATACGTGTATTACAATATGTGTTTTTGAAAAAGATTGTCAAGTTTATAGTTTTGAAAATTGAATATTGTATATAAGTAGTGTAGAATAACCGGTTCTGCATTAAGGAGAGTAACCTTGATTTTGTCAACGTCATTCATATACGGTGTGATGATAAACTTTATCATCACGCCGTACCGATATTAAAAGTATATAAAAAGTGCATTTTACATTTAAGAAAAAACTATTTTTCAAAATATAATCTTACCAAATAATTTAAATTTTAGATAATATTAATTTAAAAGTAAAATAACTGGTCTAGATTACAGCCAAGTATCCAAAATGAATGAAAATTGTTTATAAATATTTTATTTGTTTTTATTCTTAAGATTATTTGTTTCCAATAATAAACAAAAAAAAATATCTGCGCTATATCATTTTTGGATTTTTGGCTGCTAAAAATTGTGAAAGTGTGTCTGTACATTTGTTGTGTGTATGTATAGATGGTTTTACTTGTAAAGGGCATACTTGAAGCTGCAGCCGTATCTACAAATGTGTCATTATAACCAGCGTCATATTGTAAATTTGATGTTTAACTTTAAACTAAAGGTGTAGCGATTTCTAATTTTTCTCTTACACCAATAAATTTTTGAAGAAGCATGCTTTTTAATTAAATAAATACTCAACACCCAAAATACTCACTTTCAACAAATAAACAACTGCAAATACACAACCTCAAATTTCAAATAAAAAAAAAATAAAAAGAGTAGTTTCGGCATAAATCTTGTAACAGTTGCAACTTAAGGTGTGCCCTTTATAAGTGAAACGGATTATATTGGTGTTTATAAGTAATTCACTTGTAAAATATTCTAAGTAGTTTCCCAATATATTTAGTCTAAATATTTTAATTTATTTCTCCGGATTTTAAGTATTTAGTAACTTTAAAGATAATATGTGTCTAGGAATTACATTTTTCTATTTACTTGTGAATTACTGGTGCTTTTTGCAAAAGACAGAGCTTGTGATTCGTGACGTAAATAATAATTTAGTATTACAAGATTCGGCAAAAGTAACGAATCGATCTAGTTTTTCCGAAAATGTAAATTATAGAACAATGCGCATTTAAGAAAAGTTTTACCAGGTATTTTCAACTATTTTTTAGTATCTTATTGTCAAGTACTAAGTAACTGTAGTATTTTTTGGAAAAGTTTTAACGGATTAGAGATTAAATATTAAAAAAGTATAAAAATTTAAAAATTAAATTAAATATTCAAAGTGAAGCCTGTTCCCGGCCTGATAGTTTTATTTATTTAACTTTTTTATTTTTATTACACTCTAGCTTAATATTTTTATTGATAATAGTAAATATTTTAAAATAATCTGATGCTACCCTAAGTAAGTATTAACAGACTAATTATAAATCTGGAAAATACTAGAAAATAATTTGTCAAAAACATATTAAAACTTTAGTTCTACAAATTATATACTTATGAGACCAATGCGCTACTTTTGCCAAAGCCTATATATTATAATTTTTCTTTATTTAATAGTGAAATATTTTTAATATAGCTTAAATATGGTGAGAAACCTCACTATAAATCAGTTTCACATAATTGGATGATTTACTTACATAGTAATATGAAAGCCTGTCAAGCACTACGATTAATTAAATTTATAAAATTTCTTTACCTAAAAGGTACACATTTTGTAAATAAACCATAACCAGCAACATCCATTACTTATAATTTTTTTTTGATAAAGAAAATAGCCAAAATTTCCTTGCTATTGATGCTATCGGTTCAAAGAAATTTTTTTTTCGTGAATAATAGATAACTCAATTTATTCAAATTATTATTTCATTAATTTAAAAAAAGTATTTCGCATCATTTTTTTGTAGTACTTCTATAGTACCTTAAATACTAGTTCTTTAAGTGACACTTTCCAGAATATATTATAAAATATTTTTTTTATATTCATAGTTAGTCTTGAATTGGGGATTTTTATTTTCGTAGTAGATAAATATTTTTTCTATAAAGGTGAGAAGCTTTTAGAAAGCAAAAAATTATTTTTCCTTTCTATTACTTTCGTGAATAGTAAAGAGACAACTTCCATCTGGAATTGACTTTCCACTTCGGTGCGTTGAATCTGATGATATTGTCAGCCACGCTTTCAATATGTGCCAAAAAAGGTTCATTATGCTTTCATATATTCTGACATTCGTTGAATTATATGTTAACGTTTTTTTTCTAAATTTAAAAACAAACCGGTATTAAAATTATTCAAATATGGGTTTAAAAATAATTCAAGATTTTAAAATACATTAATCTCTACAATCACTTTTAATAGCACTCTTTAATAATAACTATTTATTGAATTATTTTCTTTTTGGCGGATGCACATTCAAACCGTCAAAATTTTAAGTTACCACTAAAACTTTAATTTACCACCAACATTTTAATCTACCATCAAAAATTTAAATTACTATTCAAATTTTATATTGCTACTTGCCTAATTGGAATGATGCTAATATTATTATTTTTTTTTAGTTTTTCAGTCAAGATTTCAGAGATCTTACCGGCAATTAAATTTTAGATCATTAAAATTTATTTCTAAAATTTAAAAAAATGCAGTTTTCCTTATTTATGCGTGTGTTATTGCGTTCCTTTTTATTTTAGGATTTTACCGTCCTATATGATTTGCTAATTTCTCTAATTCAGCTAAAGTATTTCTGACGTATGTTTAAAATGCCTCGTATTTTTTAAAACTTTACCAACGACATATAATTATTTAGATCTCAGCAAAAGCATTGCAATTTTCTGAAGATTATCGGGGCTTAAAGCATTTAATTAATTCTTTGGCGTCTGAAGAATGTTGTAATTAAAATCAGTTCCTCGTTAGCTTTGTGAGAGTTGTCATTAAAATCTTTTCAATTTAGTCCAATCAAGTGCAATAAAAAATGCAACAACTGTATCTCACCTAGCATCTGTATGAAATGAATATTTATGACTAGATAGGTCACAATATTTCATGAATATTCATTTGGGCTAGATAATATTTATATTTTTAGAAAAATAGAATCACATTAAACATTTGAATGGAAAAATGTCAATTGTATTTGGAACAAAATAAAAATGTAATCAGTAAATTCAATATATATACATATTCAATATATTTTATTAAAAAGTTTAAGCAACGTCAATTTTTTCTGAGGCCCTCTAAAAAAATTTTCAAGAAAATTGAATAAATCATTTTATTAAAATATTAACAAGAAATTGAAAATTGTTTCTCCAGAGATAAAAAATATTGGTCTTAAACTTAAACCGAGTATTAATAATTATTGATATTCAAAGAAGGTAGAACATTAGTCTACCGGGTGTCCACATTTAAAAAAAATTCTAATAGTTTTTTATTTTGTTTCAGTTATATCAATAGTTTGTCTGACTATTTTGAGTTTCCCTAACGATGAAGAATTAATAAATAAATAAATAATAATACAACATATCACTTTTACTTAAGCTGTACAAAATTATGCTGACCTGAAAACAGACATAAATATTTGATCTAATATATACGTGCTTCTTATATATTGCCACTGATCGATAGTAACCGTTTACTATTTCAAACTGATATCAATAATTCAAAATCTTTTTACATAACCCAGTAATGAATGGAAACAAGGAAAATGAATTAGTTCCCAACCAGGTGATAGTATTAACGTAAACAAGAAAGATTATAGAGAAACATAAATATTTAAAAAAATAAGTACAGTTGATTTTAAATTTCTACCATAATGTAAGACCCTGTACAATAGTAGAGATTTAAACAACCGTTTTACATATCGATATTATGCAGGGTGTTTTCAAATTCGCGTACCACCGACCACATGAGAAATTATGGCGACTTTGTATATACAATTTTTTGATTTTAGTTCAATAAGTAAAATACAGGGTGTTAAAAATTCTTCAAAAAAATGTTTTTACTGAATAACTAATATTTTTTAATCAAATTTGGTATAATTTTGCAGTGACGTAGATACGTGGTATTCATTACATTACAAAAAAATAGTTCGACGCTGGTATTTCAGATATATGATTTTCATAAAAATGACCTTGCTCTCTATTTTTCGAAAAAAAGCTACTTTTGACTTTTTTCATATTCCATTCCTTTTAATCAGAACTTAGCATTTTAAGATTTGGTGTATTAATTTTTGTGTAGCTTTTAAATAAAATTGAAATTTGGGTTCTCTAAAATTTTCCAATACTGATGTGTTTTTGGAAAAAATTAGATATTTTCTTATACACCAGTTTTTTATTTAAGACCTCTTTAGTAAGATATAGAAAATTTTGTATCTATGCCACTGAAAAATTATTTAGAATTATGTTTTCCTCAATTTATTGTTCTTAACTAGAAAGGGATGTATACCAGAATTGATTAAAAAATGTTAATCGATTTAAAAGTTATTGAGCTAAAACATTTTTTTGAAGAATTTGTAACACCCTGTATTTTACTTACATGGGCTTAAATTAAAAAGTGATACATAGAATAAGCATGTGTACTTATTTTATTTATTTATTTAAAGAAATATTCTCTTTTTATATTATATAATGTTAGTTATTATGGAAAATCGCCACACTTTAGAAACTTGGAAATCATTGAAAATAAATTTAATTTCTGGGATCTACTATAAATTTTATTTAATTAACTGTTTTTTAGATGAAAAAAATGTTATTCCTCTGAAGAATTTTGATTGATTTAGTAAAAATACTCGCTATTTTTCAAATTACAGTTATTTGTGTCATTGTGCTTAATTTATTAAATCAAAATCAATATACAAATAAATGTATGTACTAAAATATTTATTTAAACAGACAAAATTTCAATAAACAACGATTGTTTTTCGGAGTTAATAATTTCTGATATCTGAATATTTGAACTTTAAACATTTCATAAATATCAAATTGTAACTATTTTTTTCAAGAAAATTACGTTCTTTCAAAATCAACCATCAAAAAATACATTTTGCAAATCTCGCTGCCTACAGCGCCCAAAGCAACTAAAAATGTTAGCAAAAGGGGTTAAATTTCACCCCATTTTTGGACTTGAATTACACGTTTCTTTTTTTTAATAAACCATGTTAATATCACTCTTTGCTCCTAATTTTTATTCTAATTAGATTGAATAAAGAAAAATCGTAAAATCTATGGACGGGCTATAATTTAATTTGTGAATCCGTTAATTATTTCAGCTACTAAAACTGAGTGTCTAGTTTTGAGTGAATAAAACACTTGCTTGCACCGAATTTCACGGAGTTTGCGTTAAGGTTTTCATACAAAGGTCGGTAGATTATGCTAACAATTTCCACTTTCAAAATGTGAATGTCAAGCATAGTTTTAAGCCTCAACTTTGAAAGTTGTAGTTAGTACGTGTGTGAAATTATTCTGAATAATAATTATGTTGCAAATTCAGTATGTATTTTATTCTTAGTATCATAATTAGTGGTCCAAATATAATGAAAGAACTAATAAAACGAGTAAAAAAAATCAATTGGAAAGTTTTTGGCAAAAAAGTTTTTTCGGGGAAAATGATATAAATTTTACTTAAAACACTTTTATTTTTAAGGTTTTGATAAATTAATTTGAAGATTTACAAAATATTGTGCAAAATTTATAATAGCCATCAATACGCCAAAAAATTTAGTTTAAATTGAAAAGAGTTTTAATTCATATTGAGAAATAATTTCAATAAAATTGATTGATAAGGACCGTACTTTAAAATTTCCGATATAAATACCTGCCTATTTTACAATTTGGGATTCATTAAGAAAGCTACGCAAAAATTAAGTTTTTTATGCAATTATTATTGACGTCATGTGTATTTCCAATTATTCCACTTAACTAGATAATTTATTTAATTAGCTACTTTTAACAGATATGAAGAATACCTACGAGCTTATTTTTTTAGACCTAAAGATTTATAACTGAAACTATTCACTACTAACTATCAATGAACTTTTCGATTTTTAGTGATTTTGACTTTTATTTGTTTTTCTTACATTATTATTCTAGAAGAATGACTTATTTTGTTTTTGAGTATATTAATGAGACAAAAAATGGTTTACACAGAAAAACGATTATTTGGAAGAAATAATACAATTTATTTAATTTGTCTTTGTTTGGCTTAAATAATCTTTGCTATTCCTACAAAAACTTTCGATTTATTTGGTTGAACAAGGCATGTTATTTAACAAGATTTTTATTATTAATATCAATTAATAATAAATGAGTTATCTTTTTATAATATTTGTAAGAAATATAAAATGTGCTAAATTATTTATGTATTATCTCAATTTTGGTAATAGAACCATTAATAATATAAATAGCTTATTCTACTGGATGGGCATATAATAACAGCATTTCGTATAGATAGAAAAAATATTTCAACATTGGGTTTTTGCTTTATTGCTAATTTAGTTTTACTTTTTCAAGATGTAGTCAAATATATAATAAACATTAAATTACTCCCTCTGGTATTTGCCTTACTAGCTAGATTCAATTAAAATTTATAAATATATTGTTGGAGAAGACAAGCTCTTTATTACAATATTTGGTTTCACAGAACCAGACTGAGTTTTTCCCAAAAGGAGTTCCCCACACTTTTATTTAAAGCGATAGAGAAAAACTCCAAAAGTATGGTGCATTTTCTGAAGATACTGATGCTCATATTTTCCATGGACGTAAATTTTGTAAAAAACTATTTTTTTAATTGTTGGTATTTAATTACGGCCTCTTGGGGTCTACTCGTACTTTAAATTCTATGAATAATTTCTAAACATTTATCGTGGAAATTTTTGTTATACTTTTTTCCCAAAATATATTCTTATTTGACCACCCGGTACGGTAATGAAAAATACGTATAAATAGTCAGTAAACAAATTAAACGGACAATACTTTTTAAATAGAAATATTTGACAAAACAAAGACATTTTTAAAATTTGCTGTTTTCAAAAATTAATCAATCCAATACTCACGTCAAGAGAAAATTTCAAAAAAAAAAACGTTTCAAACTATTTGGTTAAAATAAATTTTATTATATGCAAATTAATATTTTTCTTTGTGTACGAAAGAAGTTAAGTTGATTGGCTAACGTTTTTAATTAGAGCGTCCATAATTATATCATTACCATACTTAACTTATTTTTAGAAAGTTTGAATGACGTAAAGATATAATTAAATATAGTTCTCATTCTATTAAGGGTTAATTAGTTTTAATTAATTGAAAACTGCAAAATATATGCCAAGCTGGGTAATGATTGCATGCGTTGTTTTTGATTAAAATAACAGAATACCCTTTTAACGAATATAATACAGTGTTATATAATAATCGACATAAGTATCGAGATTTTTAATAAAAAAAATCATTAGTCCGGATGTATCACATAAAGAACATAAAATATCATTATATACAGGGTGTCCCAGTAGTTCGTACCTAAAACTTGGGAGACGATAAAGGGGTAAAAAAATAATGTTAGCACTTCATATAAAATTTGTCTTTTATCGCTCTTCGTTAACGAATTATAAAGTTCTAAAGTTAGAAATGAAAAATGGTTTTTTATTTATAATTATTAAACAACTTATTTCAAATAAATAAAAAATTAACCATAAATGTACACTGGCTGTCATTATAAACAAAACTTCATTACACTTGTAAACTCAAGTGTGGTCTAAGTTCAATGGTAAATGAGGCAAAGAATTAATTAAGAAAAATTTAAAATAGTAAAATAAAATTACAACAAATTCAGATTAGATTTTTGGACTTGGAATAATATTTCTTATGTTGAGATGATTTTTGAGGAGGTTGGAAGAAGCCGCAAAAGTATACTGAGTAAAAATAAACTAGGATACAATGAAATATATGAAATTACAAAAGAGATAATGGTAGGGAAGAAAAGTAAGGGGCAGAAGGGGACGGAAATACAAAATTGAAAAAGTTAATGGAAACGAATATTTAGGAGCAGTAATAACCAATAAAAACAACGAAGAAGTTGAAATAAATAGAAAGATAATGAAAGAGAGTAAAGCTGTAGGAACATTAAGTAAAACACTAAAGTCAAAAGATCTAGATCTGTGTAGAACAGCAAAAGTAAGAATATATCGAACAGTAATACTTCTAACTGTGTTAGAAGATTAAGAATATTGGATTTTATCAAAAAAAAAGAAGATGAAGAAAGATATGCAAAAAGAGCACTTTTGGAAAGAATGGGAGGAAACATATAAGAGAAAATCCTAAAAAAATATAACTGGAGGCAGTTCTGATGATCAACAGTTAAAGAAATTGGAAAAGAACGTTACACAATCAGAACAGATAGAAAGGGATAGTTGATTTAATAGAAAAACAATCAGAGAAGATACTTTAAGTCATGGGACTTTGAGAAATGCAGTATATATATAAGAAATTAATATAAGAAGGGCTATCATCAAATCAATTTGTATTCCTTTAATAAAATCTATGTCAAAAGTTTATACAATATGGTACCTTTGGGAATACAAAACTATCATGGAGACATCTTACTTCAAGTAATTATGCCTAAGAATAGCAAATTTCAACTGGATCTTCACTATCAGTGGCACATAAACCAAACGGCACCACTTATACAATTCACCATAAAAGATATATACAGTGTGTCTACTTAAGTTGGAACCATATGGAAAACTTTTTTATTAGTGGTTGTATGAAAAAAAGTTATTCTTTATAAAAAGTTCTGCATTGTCTAAAACCTAGAATACAGTCATCAAATATCAAATTTTTTCAGTGGTATACGAGGTTTGTCAAAAAATGTAAATTTTGCTCAAGAGTAAAGTACCTTTATTTTTGACAATATCGAAAAATGTTACTAAAAAAAGTTGATCAGAATTAAAAATTACGTTTAAATATGCAAGTACATCCATTTAAATTAAAACTTCAGATTATTTTATTTTTTACTAATATTTCTATTTTCAATGAATATTTTATCTCTTGTGATTACGAAACACATGATAACCTTTTAGTTTTTCGATGTTTTCTAATAATTTTGCAATTAAAACGCGTAATAAGTGCATATTCATTTATTTTGCAAATAATAAAATACAAAATTTTATTATATATATATATTACTACTGTCTACGTACGTTGAACAGTTGTATGCGCAAGTAAAATTATGTGAGCGTTTGCCTAAGAGAGTTTTGTTCATTAAGCATCTCAATTAATCTGATATAGTCCTTACGCGGTTTTAGTTTATTTAACTAATTATATCTGCTTAAAAATTTTGTTCATTTGAGCCATTTTACTAATTCTGCGTAAAAATGGATAAGCAAGAGATCTTTGTTTGTGATATTTGAAATAATCAATTCTCTTTGTCATGCGTAATTTTCAAACATTTATGTAAGATATACAATTACCCAGGTAGCTAAATAATTAAAAGCCAGCAAAATGTAGGAATATTGTTTTGGATTAATTTTAGAATAAGAACACTATCTGCTGCCCTTCATAATAACCATTGTACCTTTACAAGCTAATAACAGTTATGGTTATGTAATTTATGTTACATCCACAGTAATCGCGTAATTATTGTAAGCATTGTGTGGAGAAATTAGCTTTATCTTGTTCCCACTAGAGCAAACATGTTTAGTTCATGTAAACATATTCCTTTTATCATTTAAAATTTTCCCAATGGAATATTCTATTAATAACTATGAATACATTACGTATATGGGGTAATTTATACAGAAAATACTATATAGATTATAGGGTAGAGCAATAACATTTTGAAACAATAGAGGTCAAGGTTTAACAAGGGTGAATGGATCTGTTACATATTTGTCAGATAATAATAATAATAATAATTATTGTAATAAAGATTTATAAAAGTTAAAAGAGAACGTCCTGTATACAATAAAATGTATAAAATTGGAATTAAATTTGAAACATATTGTAAAAGCAAAAACAAAAATTGTACATTATAGACACGTGGTGTTGAAATACAATAAACAATAAAAGTCGCAAATGTTGAGGGTTCAAAGAAAGTTGAGCTCAAGTTAGGGAAAAATTATTTAGAAAACTTTGATATAAATTTAATTAAACTTACTTCATGAAATTTTGCAAAATTGCAGAATAAATTGTAAGGCAAAAAAATAAAAAAATCAGTTTTGGTGCGGGAATTAGGGACGAATAGTCGGGACATTTCATTTTTTTTGCTAAAAACTTGTATGTCAATTTACTTAAAACTAATAAAAGCAATGGACACAATGGAAACAACATTGAAAGATATTTCCTGTAGTTCGTTAACGAAAGGCGTAAGGGACAAATTTAGTATAAAGTACCATGATTATTTTTAGTCCGATTATGATCTCCCAAGTTTTGGATACAAATACCTGGGACACCCTGGATTTAAGTGTTATTTCCCTTCTCATATTCAATAAAATGACTAATATTACTCACTTTATCATTAATATCTTGAATGGCTGAAAATAGGTGTTTTAAAAAAAGAAAGCATAGATATTTTTACTGGATATTAACTAGTTTAAAATAAATGTGCTTTCTATATTTTCCTAAAACTAAGTAAATCTTCAAATGTATTTGTGTTTATAATTATCCATCGCAAATAACATTCGCTTCATTATTTGAAACATTTTTGAATGTGGATTATTTGTGCACGTTCTCGCTAAACAATGTTACAAATAATTCTCGTAACTCAACCGTCTCAATATTTCGTCAATGTTCGTTATTCAATTAATGCAGACACTACAGAAATGGCTTAAAAGGTAATTGAAAAGTAAACCTTAAATATTTACGGGGGGTTGTACCAAAAGTAAAAAAAAAATATTTCAACAAGATCGCATAGTAAAAGAATCTAATAATAAATAATAGAAAGAAATGATTCATTTTAATGGGGATTTAGAAAAGTGAAAGTTGTATTCGAACAATTTCTCCCACTACTTTTTTTAGGTAATACTTTTGCAACAATCTTTGGGATATTGACACAAAACATCGCGGATTCGATAAATTAACGTGTTGTGATATTCTTGATTTGAGTAAAATGTAATTTTTCATTGAATTATTGAAACTACTTTACTAAACGATACACTTAAAACGTTTAAACAATCCGATTCATCTGCAAACTAACACAATTTTATGATTCATCATGTAGATTTCCTTGGTTACATGACACATATTTTTATTAAAAGTGTGAAGTGTTGCCACGTACAAATTTTCAAGAAAAGGTTTGAAGTGAATTTTTGTTTAAACTAAAGATGTTAGAAAAAAATGTATTAGAATATTTTGTTGCAAATGACACTACATGCCATTTAAAAATATGCATTATTTTCGGGGACACCCCGTACAATAACTCAATTCTAACTCCGGATCAGTACTTATAGAAATTGTGTTTTAACCACCTAAAAATCTAACAAAATTAATAGCAACTATTTAAAAAATGCACTGTAGACCAAACTGGAATAAAACAAGTACCAATTTCTAAAAAATATACATACTTACCCGAAGAAAAATACAAATTCTGAAAGCAAACAAAACTGTTATTATGTGAATAGAGTAAACAAGCTGTGTCTGTAAAAGCCTTTAAAAAAAACTAGGCTAACCAAAAGGACCGAATGCCATCAGGTCTAACTAAATTGTTAACGATAAGCAAAAAACCCAATGCACATCGGTTCTTGGCTAACTTTCAATTTATACAGGGTGCTGCAAATTTTTTGAACGAGTGCTCTGGCTAACGGTGTAAGCAGTATGTCCTGAAAATTAACAACAAAAATATAATTTATATATTAAAAATCTTTCGTAACTTAAATACGTGTGTGAATAAAAAAATAATCGATTTTAATAATAAATTATATATAATAATATCAGTTGAGACATACTGTATCGTAATAATCAGAATATTATATACATAAGTCATTTTAAATTTACATTTTGGTGTTTCAAAACCGTGATTGATTTTTTTGCTGTGATTTCTATGAAAGCTGTTTGGCCAAAAGCAAGTGTCCATGCAAATTGTATAAGTTTTAGAAAAACTAGAAATATTGATAGTCCAGACCGCAAAAATGTTCCTTTTAAAAAAATTAAAATTATTAATTGTTGTTAATAATGTCTGTATTCAATTAATTATTGAAAAATTAATGTAGGTGTAGCACAGAGACATGTTTTTAGACTCGTTTCTATATATATTTACGTATCAGTCCCATTATATTTTACGATGGGTGTAATACCAATGGATGTTGCAAATGGGTTGCAATTACACTTTGCCAATAATTTATAAACACGGTTAAATGAAGAAAAAAATGAATCTGGCATATTGGAAGTTCCAAAACAAAATCACCAGAGAAGTTAGAATTTTTGGAGAAAAGGAAAAAATTAAAATCTCTTATCTTTTAGGCAAGGGTAATAACTATGCGAAAAATTTTTGGGGGAAGAAGAACTGATGAAGAATCGGAAAGGCGTAACAGTGAAGAACCCTATATTATATTTAATGATCTTAAAATAAATAATGTGATTAAAGTTAAAAGGTGAGAACGGTTTAGACATTTGGACAGAACGGAACATAAGAGACAATAAAAATATGGCAAGGAGGTAAAGAACGAAAAAGAAAAAAAAGGAAGTGCCAGAAAAAATGGAAAGAGGAAGTTAAGGATGATGTCAGAAAAAGATTGATACAGAATGGAGAGAATGCAGCGCAGATGAGTTGATAGAAGCAAATAACCAGCTAAGCAGAATTCAGAGCTACAAATTAATACCAGAAGACCAAGGTTTGTTAATTAATGAAAGGTCCTAACAGTCAGAATAAAAGAATAAACTAGGTTTCAAGAAATCAAAGTATGTTAACGCAAATTTTTAGTATCGTTCCTTGCTTATGTTTTTATCTTAACAGATGATGTAGGAAATAGCAAGAATATTTATGAACCAGTATGCGAATCGAAAATAATGAGAACAATAATTGCCTCAGATATCACAATTGGTGGAAATAGAAGAGGTAAAAGAAATAGTGAAATAGAAGATGGAAAAACATTGTAAGATACACACAAATGGCTAGAGTACATAATGAGAAGAATATCAAGAGAAATGGTCAGAAGAATAACCATTTGGACTCTATAACATTGAAGAAGCAGAGAAACACCAAGGAAAAGATGAAGGAATGGAATAGAGAATCACGATAAAAATAAGGGAATGTAAAGTCATGTGTAAGAACAGAAAAAAATGAAGAAAAATAACCATAGCAACGAAGACAAATCCAGAATTGTGATGACTGGGAAGAGGAGTAATCCTCCTCAATAAACGGATTTAATCGCTTACAAGAGGTACTTCGGCAGAAGTAGAAGAGAGCAAATTAGACCTAAGAAATGGTTTCAAAATGGAATCTGGGATGAATCTGAAAAAGAACCAGTTCAAGGAGAACAGAAAACTGAAGAAATTAGTACATATAGAACCAGTGACAGAGGTATTTTCAGAAGACCATCGAGAAGAAACAAAAGAAAATGGAAGAAGTGTAGAGTCAAAGAACAACCCTATTAATGATATTCAAGCAATGATGATGGAAATGATGAAACAAATGAATAATATGAAAGAAGATATAATGAATTCTATAAAAACTAAAGAAGTTATGTTTAGTATGAAGCAGAAATTAAAACAATAAATTAGAGTCATAAAAAAGGATTATGAGTATCTCAAAGACAGAATGTATGTAGTGACTCAGAAGTTGGAATTAAAAAAGTAACAAATGGAAAATAATGTAAAAAAAGTACTGATGGAATTTAAGAAACAAATAGATGAAAAATTACTAGTAGTGAAAGAAATATATAAATAAAGAGAAAGAATTTAAAGACGTATGATGAACTCAGTAAATAAAATAAAATAAAATACACAAAAAACATTCTAGTGTGAAAACAAAAATCAGTCTGAGCCATCAATATCTAATAAAGTGTAAAAACTCCAAACACTCTAAAATCAAAAATAACTAAATATTTACAACTTGCATGGTTTAAAACAGCTTTTTCTTGTTCACTTACGGAACTCGACGATGCCAGATCACTCGGCTCGGGATGGAATTCAAACGACGTTGCCAAATCGTATTGCGACGTTGCCATGTCGACATGATCTAGGCAATCGTCATGCGGGGTTGCACAGTCAGCGGTGAGCTGACATAACTCCGTTTGCTAGGTGTCTTCGGCCCTGTGCAACAGCGCGAACTGGCAACCACATTCTCGCGACTCTCGTGTCCTTCGGGGATAGCGAAAGCACTGATTCCATATGCAGCACCCCTAACAACATATGAGAATGAGATGGGGTCGGCGAGCGGGCTATCGTAAACATATGGTTTCCGTACCGGTAACAGGACAAAGTTTTTGAATTGTCTCCAGAGATTATAAAAACAAAAGAATTTCAGATTTAAAGTACTAGTTTCTGCAACAAATTGTGATAATATTCCTTTTATTCTTATGATTTTAATAGAAGTAAATATTTTAGTATTGTGATTTATGTTTCTAGATACCAATTCATTGAAAGTCTACAGAATATTTTATTTGAAGTTTTCATTTCGATTAGATTTGTATGTATATCCTTGTGAAATTGTTAGGTTTGAAAATACACTTTTAATAAAAATTGATTTGATATCGCACTATTTGGACCTATGAAAAATGCTTTATATCCCGGTGTGGAAAATAGTTTACTCAATTTGTTGGAATGTGTATTTTTTACTGGAGTAAAATGTATCACTTTCCACACTATATGGGTAATATACAGAGTATTCTCGAAAATAATGCACATATTTATGGATGAGGTATAAAAACTTTTTTCTAAAGCCGTTTTCAAAGATTATTATATTTAACGAAAAGCAACTAAAGTCGGCAACATAGATAACTAAGTCGAGTATAAACAATGGTTTTTTAAACATTCTAAAAATAAACTTTTATTTTAGCACACCTAGATATTTTAAATGGTCGATTATAGGGGATGTAGAAGAGTAAAAAATGTATTCTCAGCAATTATTACACGATCCAAACGATTTCTACCACTACGTTTTTTTTAGGTAATACACTACACGTTTCTAATATGTTTTGGGACAATGATACAAAACATAGCGGTTTATATTAACATGTGATTTTTTTGATTTGAATAAAATGCCATTTTTCACTAAATTATTGAAACTACTGTACCAAACAATAAATTCAAAACGATAAAACGAAACAAATCATCTGGAAACTAACACAATTTTATGATTCATCAGGTAGATATTCCTTGGTAACATGACACATATTTTTATTAAAATTGTGAGGTGCTTCCACGTGTAAATTTTCGAGTAAATGTTTAAATTGAATTTTAGTGTAAACTAATGATGTTAGAATACATTTTTATTACAGTGTTTTGTTGAAAATGACACGTTTTACATACCATTTAAAAATATGCATTATTTTCGCGGATACCCTGTATATTTTTGTTGTTACATGATAAAATCATGTTTATTGCAAGAGTTCTTTTTACAATATTTTGGGTGTAATATTTGTTTGATTTTTTATAAACACCAAATACATTAAAATGACTATTGAAGCGTTAATAAGTTATTTATTTTATATCTTTAAAATGTATTTAAGAATATATTTTTATTAAGGAGTAGTCAATAGGTACACTGTTTTAAAATTGTATTGAATTAGTATATATTTAATTTATTTTAGCTTTATTAATTCTTTTTTAGGAGGTTAGAATTGTGAGTTGCTTTAAATTTAAACGTCTTTTATTCTTTAAAATCACTGTCAACTAAATTCAAGAACAATGTTTAAAATGGATTTTAGCACTTAGTGCTGGGACTAATTAAACTTTAAAATAACGAAGATCATTATTCGCATGTTGAATCAATATGCTATATTTATGTATATACAAAATTAGAAAAAATATTTATTTGCCTTAAATCAAAGGCAAAATAAATTGTTAATTTTAAATTTAAGGTGATTATTAATGAAAAAATTAATAATAACGAATTAATTGCAAATAAACTAAAACAACATTTCCATTTAAAGAAAATGTGTCATATAAAGAGGAAAATTTTTATTTTTTTTTCTCTTTAAGAAAGCATTAAACTTCCACTGTTTAAAATTTTCAAAAGATATCAAAAAATCAATGTATGTCCAAAAGATCAGTTTTGAGACAAAATAAATACATTTTGAAAAATTTGTCTCAATACTAATACCTTATTTTTTCTATAATATGATATATAGAGTGTTTAAAAGAAAAACGAACCAGACGAAATATTTTTTTTTATAATACCTACTATGATTATTAATGGCGTAATCCTTTTCATATCTAATCCCTCTTTAGTATTTCAATTAGAATATCGAATCAATGTCATATACCTTTGTGATTATAAAGAGCATGTAGTTACTAATCATATTTAAAATCCAAAATTAATACAGTTTATTGAGGATATTTTCAACTTGAATAAAAACTGAAACATTTAACAATATAGTTATAAAAAAATGTATTATATAATACAATGTATAAATATATCCTAATCGTCCTAATTTATTATATTATAATAATAATGGAGTTTGCCTTTTCATACTTTATTTTTCCGAGTATTTCACTCATTTACAATTTATCTTTTTATTCGTTCCGAAAATCACCAAATTATTTTATTTTTATCTCTGTTTTCATTATGTTTACTTTATTTTTAAATACTTAGGAGTACACATACAAAAGAAAACAAGAAGGAATGGAAAACGTTTGTGCATGGTTAAAATGCAATTTCACCCTGACACCCTTATAGGGTTAAAATTATATGTATATATATATATAAAATTATAAGATTATAAAATCGGATAAAGTTGATTGATTGGCCAGGAAAATGTTCTAGTAACTTTAGTGGATAATTAAATATGCTTCTTTTTTAATAAATACAATTTGCATTACAATTTGTTCTCGATATATTACAATTATAAAACTATTTCCGAAATATCTTTTTAATTGACAATGTACTTTGTTTAAATAATACTAAATCTCCCAATAATGTAGAACAAAAAAACTTATAACTAATAAAACAAAAATCTGGACTAACTAAAAAACCTAAAATTGTCATAACTCTGAGATATTCTTTTGTTGTTTTTTTATCCTCGATAAACTGCAAAATGTTTCGGGAAAATAGCAATTTGCAAACAACAATTTTGAATAATGATCATTGAAAACTTTGGTAAACTGGCCACAAAAAACTTACCTCCGTGGCTCTTAAACCCTCTGCTATCTGCAAACGTTGACAGAGTTGGATATTTGTGTGGTTTAAAGAAGTTGAATAAAAATGTGTGTTAATACAAGTTAAACAATGTTTTTTTTTATAATTTTCGATCAATGTATGTTTTAAGACAGTGTAAATTTTATTAGTGAAATATTTAAGCATATATTTATTACCAAAAATAAATAGATGGTTTATATTAAATGTAAAGTGTAAAAAAAATCGTAAACAAAAAAAATATTTAATTTTTATTAATAATTTGTTTTTCAAAAAGAAATAATGAAATTTTAGTATTTTAAAATTTTTAATAAAGTATAATTTTTTCGGAATCGGTAGATGTTACGTGATGTGTTGTTGATATAATAATCTATTTACAGCTAATTATGTTAATTATAAAACTCCTTTAAAGTAACTTTTCGCCCATCCTGTACGTTATTATTTTTTAAATTTATTTACCAAAAAAAAAATTACGCAGGTAGTTATTGATTCTTCTACAGACTTTTGGGTAGGGTCCTTTCAATGTAATAAAATTTTCATTCTTTAAGGAAACAAAAATTGTAGATAAAATTGTAGATACAGAGGAGCAAAGCGGTTTCCGTTTTGGGCGATCCTGCGTCGATAACAATTTCATCCACACTCTGTTATTCGAGGACGACCAAGTTATATTTGCAGAAGATGAAGACGATATAAACTATATGTTCAGAAAACTTGTAGCAGAATACGCAAAATATGTAATATTTCAAAATTATTATGCACCCGATCCATGCATCAACCTGTTTAGAGAAAGGAAATGTGTATGGGTCTCCATTTGCTTGATAACATCAATTTGATTTCGATTTAATCTACCCGAACCTGAATTACTTCCGAATTAGTTTCCGAGAAGGGCTTTAGCCCTTCCTGTCCTGCTTCTTTTTTGGTTGATTATTAAGTTCCTCTAGAGAAATCTTTTCATTTTATTGGATTTATAAGAAACTAAAACATCTTTTATACAGAAACAAACTGTACATTTTAGGGTATAAGTATTTCGTACGAAACTCCCACATAATAAGTCTTATGTTAAATTCAAAAAAGCACAGCAGAAGTTTACTTATTAATTTCCATAAAAATTTCCAACCTATTTCTGGTTAAATTTACATAATTTTCAATAATGGCTTGTAGTTCGCGGTTTTTAAAATTATCATTTTTTGTTAGGTTCCTAAGTGCTTGTATAAAATATTTGTTAAAAGAGAAGCTTAAATTCTCTTTTATTTATAAATTATCTCTTATAAAATCATATCTCAACATTTAGTTTTTTGAAAGAAAGGCTGAATAAGTTGTATTTTAAAGTGTGTAAGATTCTTTATTTAAAGATATGTGTAAAAGAAATATATATATTTCTCAAAGTCAAAAGAGTGTCAAGCGCTTTCGGCAAAACAATGCCATCATCAGGACAAAAAAAGTGCAAAAAAGTAGAGAAGGTTGGTTATAAAACAAAAGTAGAGAACATCAACGCAGTAACAATACATCTTAAATTAACTTTTTTTAAAAAACGACATTAATATAGTAGAAAACAGTAACATTTTTAAAAAAATTTGGTTTTTAAAGGCCCAGGCCTGAAAGTTGTCCCAATAAAAGACAACAAGTGTTTTTTAAAAAACATGTAAAATATTATATATTATATATTTTTTAAAAAACACTTGTTGTCTTTTATTGGGACAACTTTCAGGCCTGGGCCTTTAAAAACCAAAAATTTTTTTAAAAATGTTACTGTTTTCTACTATATTAATGTCGTTTTTTAAAAAAAGTTAATTTAAGATGTATTGTTACTGCGTTGATGTTCTCTACTTTTGTTTTATAACCAACCTTCTCTACTTTTTTGCACTTTTTTTGTCCTGATGATGGCATTGTTTTGCCGAAAGCGCTTGACACTCTTTTGACTTTGAGAAATATATATATTTCTTTTACACATATCTTTAAATAAAGAATCTTACACACTTTAAAATACAACTTATTCAGCCTTTCTTTCATTACATAGTGTGTACGCACCAAACACGTAACCTTTTGTTACTCTTCAAAATCAATTTAGTTTTTTGTTTTATGTGTTAATGAAAATTCTCTTTTGTCTATTTTATTTAAGCTGTTATACTCCATAGTAGATATTTTCATTTTAAAAGTTAATATATGGTGAAATTGCTTCCATAGGTTAATATTTGTTAAACTATTGGCCTCTATAACATTACGTCGTGTAAATAACGTAGTGTTAAAATAAAAAGTAAACAAATTATTTGTTATAATGTTGTAAAACACTTACACGGGTTTAACTTAAGCGGTGAGCATAAAAATGTTATAAAATGTAGGCACAATGTAATACTTTATTTGGTAACTCTCAGCTAAAAGAACAAAAAATACTTTTAACATATTTTTAAGGAACGTATTTTTCAGTCGGAAAATTTTATATTTCTCCGCATTTTAACATGATTAGATTTCAAAATATTCTTTCGGGAATTTTTAAGCACACGTGTGCAGTTTTGATTAAATTGTAAAATATATGAAACTTCCAACATAAAACTTGCAGTTTATTTCAAACACTTTGCACTCAGCAACAACAATTTATGTATGTATATTTGCTTTGGTCTCCACTAGCCCCATTTTCAGAACTTGAATATTTAGATACCTTAGAGAGTATCTGTTCCTGTTAGGAATACGAGCAGGTAACGTAAGGATAAAACATATAAGCTGTTACGTACATATTTCATCCGTTTTATATAAAGCCACAATAAATATTAATATAGAATTAGAATATTTCGTATAAAATTCAATATAAATGAAAAAAATGAATGTTTAAAAAAAATAACAACTAACTAAGAAAATGGAAGAGAAACGCAAAAAGTAGATAAAAAAACTCAAACGTGGAAATATTTAAAATTGAAAACATAAGGTAACCAATCAAATAAGAGTACTATTAAATAAAGTAGCGAAAATGGAAAACTAGAGAAAAAGTGATCAAAAATAAATAAATGATACATAAAATAAATAACAGATAATTCTAAACAAGATTATAAAGATCTAAGCGGATAAAACGTTCAAGCCCATTCGGACTACACTTTTAAAGACAAAACTTTAAATTAGGATCATTTAAAAATTTAAGTTTATGCACCCGTGTGTCAAAACATTAATGTTACATATTTTTCTTTGTTTACTTGAAGAAAATTGAGTTCATTATTTCTAGATATATTATCCATCCAATAAGAGTTAAAAATTACAGATTTTCCCTTTTTACTAAAGTAAATATCTAGCAATACCTACATAGTTTAATATTAACACTTAAGTTTTGACAAATTTTTATAAAACAACGTTTTTGTTAAGACTATGAAAAATGGAACGGGGTCGAAATGCTGTTTCTCACAGGAATAAAACCATAATTTAGAAATTTTGAATAAAATTGACGCATCTGATGTTTATTCCAATGGTAGAACATGGTTGAAGAAACTATTGTTGGTCCCATCGTTTGTTAAATTCATAATAAAAAAATATTTTGCAATAGACACATACATTTTTTTTTACGTCTGCTTTCTGGACTGGAAAAGACATTGAAAATCTTCTACATACTTATCAACTAATGTTCTTATTGTCATAGCAACTCAAATGATACAAATTCTTTTTTATAAAATATTGTATCTTTTCAATATTTATAAAGAGGTAATTCAAACTAAGCTAAAAAAATTCAAATATTATTAATATTAATGATACTACATAGGTTCTTAATATTTTTCTTTTTTTAAGCACAGTTGTAGAGTGTCGAGCTCTTAATAATTTTAAATATTTTCAGTAAACGCATCATATCTAAATTAAGAAACTATAATTATTTAATAACTCCATATTTTGTATTATTATAAAAGAAACAATGAAAGCTAGACATTATTAGATCAATCAATTAAAAACAGAAATAAATATATATCCAAAACCAGGGGACAATATTGTACTATTCTTTTTCAAGCTGAATATCAAAAGATCAGGAAAATCGGAAGAAGAAACCAAAAAACAATATAAAGAGGAGAAATACAGCAAGTTACATAAAAAAAAAGAATAAGAAAACTTCGTATAAAAGAAATCAGTTTGATAATATCTATGCATATGTGTAAATTTTTGCAGTTATTTTATAGAATTATGAAAAACACTGAGACACGTCAACTTTTGAGTTCAATTGTACGTTTTCCGGATCAAAATTGAAATATACAGAGGGATCCATGTAAGACAAGTAGAACTGTAATGCTTTTTCATAAAGGGAACAACCTTTTTTATAATATCCTCGATTAACTGATTCCAATTACCTATAATACTGAAAAAGATAATAACTATGACAGTTTTCAGAATATTGTGGTAAGAATTATCTGAAATATTTGAAAAGCCAAGAAGAGATTAAAAATTCGGACGATTAACACTGAAAGACGTATGTTTTTTGCTACAATATCTTTTCCTAAGAAATTTGGTTAATATTATATAGGTATTTAGTCCAAAAGGAGTTCTAAAATAATTGAACCAGATTTAATTGTATATTCAATACTATATATTGAGGACATTTTAAATTTTTCTTGATTTTAAAATCTCCAAAAAATCAAGTTCTTCTTTTTTGTTACTTATATGAGGTACCGCCACTGTTGTTTTAATTGTTTTAATAAATGTAGGTTTGTGTTTTTCGAAATATGACTTATAAATAAAGTAATTTTGATTGATACATAAATTAAATAGATTTATAATTTCATTAATTAAAATTTGGTAAAGTTCTTTTTTTCTAAGAATATAGTTATTAATGGTATACATTCACATGGAGGAATTTTTGAAAACATATTTGAGAAAGATATTTAAAAATAGCTTTCTAATACTTTGGAAATTCATTCAAGTATAATTTATGTACTTTAAATATATTATGGATAAATGCCACAAAGTAAGGGTTCAAATAATTAACGAAAGTGAGAGCAAGAAAGCAATTTTAATAATTCTCCAATTAAAAAAAACATCACAAGGAAGAATTCTTTTTAATATCAAACAAGTACTAATTTAAGAAATTGCAATTAAAGACTCAGTCTTATAATTGAGCAAGCAAATTAAGTAAATACAAAAAAAATATTTAAGAGGTAGTATATTTACTATTTGATTCGCCTCTGTTAGCGACAGATCCTAGTGTCCCTCTAAGCATTAAACATCAACCTCGATTTCTATTTGCAGCTGTGAAAGATTAATGATGCTCTACTTGAAAAATGAAACTTAGGCCGACACAGGCCTATAGCGAATATTACGTGGAAAAATGGAATACAATAGTGCAGAAGACGCGAACATCAATAATGCGAGGTTAGATATGAGAACATATTTTTTATGCTGAAGCCTTGTTATTACTATACAGGGTATTAAATAGATAAATGGACATATTTGTTATAGTTGTTTACAGAACCAGACAATAAACAGTGTGGAACTGTTGTTAAGTAATTTATTGTGGATTCAATATTGTTGAATTAAAAATAATTCTGCCAACACTTAAATCAGGATTTCGTCTCTTTAGATCAAAGATCATATGAATACAAAAAAAATCCCGAGCTTTCGCAAAATAACTCCAGAGATTTTAAAATAACTTTCCAACAAAACTACAGTGAAACTTTCCAAATATGTGAAGTTCGTACCGAGGGCATGGAAAGTAAGTAGAAGGCCCAACGGTGTTTAAACTCATGAAATATATTTATGTTTACAGAAAAATATTCCTTATTAGAATTACAAATATTTTAGAAAATCAATAGAGTGAGAACTTTAGATCTGAAATCATCCTGGATGTACTTTAGGGCTTGGAGGGAGTAAAGTACAAAATGAAATTTTTCTATAAAACAATTTTCACATATTTTCGAATCACTTATAATTGATAAATTCAGTAGAATTTGCAAGATGCAGAATTTAAGACATACGAGAATACCACAAGAAAATATATTGGGTTCTATTCGTGTACCTGTTATATATAGTAATATATTCGTCTACGGTAATACACAGGGTGTCCGCGAAATTATTGCATATTTTGCAGCAAAATATTCTAATAAAATTAGTTTACACAAAAATTCACTGTAAACTTGGATATTCAAACGTGGCTGGCAACACCTCACACTTTTAATAAAAATATTTATTATGTAACCAAGGAATATCTACCTGATGAATCATAAAATTGTTTGGTAAAATAGTTTCAATAACTCGGTGAAAAATGGAATTTTATTCAAATCAAGAATGTCACGACATGTTAATTAATCTAATCCGCGATGTTTTGCATAAGTCTTCAAGGATTATTGGAAACATGTAGTGTATTATCTAAAAAAAAGTAGTGGTAGAAATCGTTTGGATTTTCTAATAATTGGCGTCAATAAATTTTTAACTCTTCTACATCCTCTGTAATCGACCATTCTAAATATCCAGGTGTACTATAATAAAAACTTATTTTTAGAACGATTAAAAAACTATTGTTTATTATCAACATTGAACTTGGCTCAGTTATTCTAGTGTTGCGGTGTTGCCGGCTTTAGTTGCTTTTCGGTAAATAATATTTGGACGGCTGACTTTAGAAAAAACATTTTATAAGACATTTTTATTCTGCATACATTTTTATACCTCATCATGAAATGTGCATTATTTTCGCGGCACCCTGTATATCTATAATAATACATATATATATATCTACAGTAATATATACGTTTAGAGCAAATGTTTATTGCTTTGTAACTTTAATATAACAAATATTTATTAAAGCCGGATACCTTAGAATATGACGCGTCGTTAAAAGGTTGGAAAGAAATTTGCATTTAATATAAATCTAGAAATTCTTTCGAAGAACTATGTGAGAGTTTTTTAAATTTATTCCTTACTCTAATGTAGCAAATATTTGAAATCATGTTCTTTTTACAACTTCTCTCATCGGTTTTAATACAGAAAATATTCTTTTGCAATAACTCGTGCGGCATACTATTTAACATGAAAAATAAGATTTTTAATAAAAGTCGCAGTAACTAAAATGTAGGTTACTTTATCCAGTATTATTGAAAAAGTTTTTTATACATCCTTACGGATTTAATTTTCCTTACTCACAATATAACTTAGGAGCTTAAGGTTTTTCATCTTTCAACTTTTTCTGATCTTTCTTAAAAGCCATTTATATTTCCAGCACTGTCCAGTTCAATATTAGGATGCTTTCAGTGCAGAATTTATTTTCAGGAAATATCTTCTAAAGATTCTATTTCAGAAAAACGAGCACAAGGACATTTTCATTCAGACTAAGTGAAAACGAATTCAAAATACTTTTTATTGAATAATTTGACAATATATTTTCTCTATTATGGGTTTATATACGCTGTGATGATAAAGTTTGGAACCAAGATTTTAACTCAATTATGTCAGAAAAATTTTCTTAAACACGTTGTATAATTAAGATAAAAGCTTGGTTCCAAATCTTATTATCACAGCTTTTGTTTATAAAAAAAAAATGAGTAAGCCACGCAAGTTAGATTCATTTTTATCTTAGCTGACCAATCACTAGCGACTCATTTAGATTTTGCTCAAAAAATTATATTTTTATGAATGTAAACATATTTTGTTTTAATCAAGGAAGGGAATATAAACATTTACTTAAATATTTTTTGTTAGCATATCATCACAAATAAATTTTAATATTCTGTTCTGAGGATGTCCTTAAAACAGATCGAAACGGCCTCGGAATTTAAAACCCTAATTTGGCATTCCAACATATATTCACCAATAATTTTATCACTGTTGGTAACATTTTCCCTGTAGTTTTTCCCATTTATTTTAATAATAATAATAATAATAATAAAATCATTGCTAAATTGGACATAAAGCAGACGTGTCACGTAGTGCTTAAAAGTGACAACATGTATAGCACAATATCGATACGTAAGTAGCAAATTTGAAGGCACTTTAAATTAAATTAGCACTGAAATATTTTTGTAAATTTGAAAAAAATTGTGATGTTGATAAATATTTTCAGCAAATTTGTAACGGTGCCATATTTTGCTACTTGCGATTGGCTTATATTAAACTGATTTACTGTAGTTTATCCAAAGTTGGAAATCATTCGGAGTCTATGTCAGTCAAATAACCCATCTCCATGGTCCTATATGGGCACGTGCACACCGGACCTTTAATGGGCTTTGGACGGGAAAGCAAACGCAGTCGTTGTCTCTTCCTCTTTTTGCACTAAGTTTTGAGGTCAGGCGTTAAAAAATATTTTTTGGAGTTTACATAATATGCAGTAATATATAGTTATTATATTTAAATAATATTCTGATGCATTTTATTTACTTATAAGGCATATGTGTGCATTAATAATATTTTTTTAGGCCACCAATACACTAGCAGGAAAAACATTCTGTATAATAATATAACGGACTGTAATATCAATGCATACTACAATAAACCGTCAATAAAAGTGTGTTTGGATTGGTGAAGACTTACTTATATCTAAAATTTAACCCATTTAATATTAAAACGTGCGACATCAAAATAAATTATATATAAATATAGAAGTTCAATATCAATATTAACTGAACAGTAACAGAATGAGGAAAATCACCGATGTAAAAGTAATTCCTTCTCTTACACTACACTGAATGCCGGATTAAATGAGCTTAAGAACTAATTTCGCTATTCGACGTTTTCATATTAACCTTGGTGTATACAGGGTGGTTCATTAATAATTGTAGATGTTATAATTGGTAAATCATGTACTTAAAATGTGAAGATTTACCCCAAAAAAACATTTATATGGTTACTTATTGAGTGACAGGATGTTAGTTATTTCTTCTTCTATGACTTGAGTTAGGGGGACTTGGGAGAGTAAGGAGGGGGAAGATTGGGGATGGCAAAAAGGGGCTGAACAGGCCTAATTGCTAGGCTTCAACCTTCCCACCCATTACCACTACCATTACCATTGGGTTAATTATTTGTTTTTTTCTATATCCATCTTTTCCTTGTTTATGTACTCCCTGTCATCATCTTCATCTCTTCCAATGTCTTCCCTCTTCTCATTCCGATCTCTACTATTTGCTGTATTTATTTTTCCTACCTTTTCTCTTCTTTGTGCCATTACTTGTTTCATGTATTTTTCTTGTTAGTCTACTTGGTTCTTTCCTCATGAGGTGCCCGTAACAATATAATTGTTTTGTTTGTTAATTAATACTTTAATTTACTTCATATAGTTCCATACTATTTTCCTTTATATCGAGTCAACTGCTACTTTTAGGACAATAAATACTAAGACAAGTTTCTCTTCGTTATCAATTTTTCTCTCTTTAATTTTTGCAATGTATCCCACTTGTTCCTTTTCCATTTCCTTTTCTACGAATTTTCTGCGTCTTTTCTCGATTAACTTTGTATAGGGTTTCAAGAATATTGATGATTAGCGTATTGTGTTGTAATTATCACAATTTACATGCTCTTCCTTTTGTGTAAATAGGCGTAATTAGCGTATTTCTCGTTTTTCCTACGCCTTTGTACATATTTCTCACAGCCAGGATATTCTTCTTTGCTTAGATATTTTATTGTTTCTGGCTTCATATCATCTTCTCGCCCAGTTTTAGCTATCTTCATATGTTTCATTGTTTGTATTTGATTCCTTCTGTATTTGGCTGCTATGACTTCCTTTTTCCTTTTTCCTTTCATAGATGTTATATATAGCCTAAATGATCTAAATTTTCTACCAAGATTAACAGGGTAATTTCAAAAACTTTTAAACTAAATATTTGTTATTCAGTAAGGAGCCAAATTTTATGCAAGTGTTAGTTTGGGATTTAATTTCATATTTTTTCCAGTTTGAAATTTTACGATTATTAATGAATACATCAGTGTAACTATAGAAAGTAGTAGTTTTCAAATTTTAATTTTCTATTCATATTGGCTTTTTGATTAGCACAACGTTTCATTTGGCCGTCTTCAGGATTCAAATAGAACAATAGACAATGGAATCTAAGTGAAACATTGTAGTTTATTTTAGATTTCTAGAATCACATTATAGTAACTTACTTCAATTATCGTAAAAAGGTAATAAAATTCTGTAATTGCTGGATTTGATAGTAACAAGGTGGTAAAAATGCAAGTAGAAACTTATAAAGTAACGATGACGTGAAAACCTGCCATTTCATAAATTATTATGACCAAGAGCTCATAAACTCTTACATTTTTCTGATGTGTAATAATGGAAGTTTATTGTAGTTAAAATGTAAATGTAAAAAAAGTTTTAAAATTGAAATTAACTCGTAAATTTATATATAAGCAAAACCAAAAAATACAAATTATTATACACTCTAAAGGAAATTGAAGTCAGGTTTTAAAAAAATTGTTCAGAGAGCGTGAGTTCACAGTAAAATCAAACAAGCTGTATATTAAATTTTTGCAAAAATCTAAGTTATGAAGTAAAGAGGTGGGTATTTTCGAGTAGAGTCAGAAAAAAAAATTATGGAAAAAATGTGTCTTTTCGCGGGACTAAAAAAAAAGTCTTAAAATTTTCACTTTGTGATTTATTTTATTAGGGTACTTTTTAAAGAGAAACAGATTTATAGTTGGTTTTTTCTGTAGTCGGTACAAGAATTCAGTTCAATTTTCTGGTAATTGGCGTTAATTTCAATGAGAGAATCATTATTTGTCAGAAATATCAGTAATATTGAACGTGAAAGAGCTGTTTTAAGTTCATTATAACTTCAAAATAAGTTAAGGTTTCACCTAGATAGCTTGTTCCCTTTATTTTGTATGCAACAAAATGCAACCACGTAATATTAATGAGAAAGATTAAACTTTCTCGGCTCTCAAATAAGAACTTGTTTACAACTCGATTTAAATATCTCCAAGCACACATTCAGAAACTTAATTATCTTAAGAATTCTCTTAAGAAATTCATTGCATTTAATGGGGAGATGGGAAAAGCTCCGTAAAACTAACAGAGAAAACTTGGTGATTCTAAACAATAAAATAGGTTGTTTGATAATCAACAGTCTATTGTCATATTTCTCTTCTCATTGTTATTTTCATCGTTTGCATGGAAAAAGGAGTAAATGAGTCTACTACGACAAAGAAAATAATGGGTCGGTGAAACGAACTTAAAATAAGAAAAAAATCAAATATCAAAATGATTGGTGTATTAAATGATAAATGTGTCACTAACAATACAAAGATTTGGTCAATAAGCGATTACTTGGTTAAATAATCACTGGAATAATTCTCCATATGCCCTCTATAACAAATGTTGCAGAATTGTGTCAACGTAAACAAAAAATTAAATAAAGATACTAACTCATTTAATAAATAACCAATTTAAATTAAATAAATAAGGCAATAATTCCACTAACACAGCAAGTTGCAAGTAAACTTTAAAGAGTTCTTTACGCGTTGTTATTTATGTCTCTATTAATGTTATGTTGAAGTGATTTTATAAATAGAAATCGATAAATATGCTACGATAAGCTCTTGTTTCTGACGTCTTATCAATAAAGTACCTCTGGAATTCTGTTGTCGTACAAAATTTAGTTTTCCATAGTTTACAATCTCTATCAAATAATAAACAGAAAAAGCCTGCGGCTCCAATCTGGGGATTATCATCCTAAATATAAGTAAAAGTCTCTATTTAAAAGAGAATTTACTCATAAGAGCGGATTTTTAGGTAAATTTAGTTGACAAAATAAACCAAACTGAAATAACTAGTACAAATTATATACATTTTTTGGTAAAATTACCTAAAATTTGTTACTATTTGAGCTGATCTGAAGATGGTAAAATATATTGTTAGCTATGACATAATAATTTTCTTAATCTTTGATCTGATGAGGGTGTTCGACGTGATATTTCTAGAAAGTTGGAAAAATAGTCTTTCGCTTCTAGTGCTCAAATTAACTAGACTCTAGTCTGAATGTCATGGTTTATAAGTCTGCTGAAAAAGTGTTTCCAAAAGTCTAAGGAGGAGTTTATTGTGTATGGTTTTACTAGAATTATCTTGGAAAAAAAATGATAAGAGGGACAATTTTCTAATGATAACTCAATTAGAAATGAATAAATATTTCTATAGTTGTAAAAGTTTATAATAATAATAATAATAAATGTTTGTGGGTAAATTATTTACAGATCATCTGAAAAATATTATAAAACTCCAGATCACTGGCAACATTTACCTTTAAATTAAGGAAGGACATTTATAATATCCTTAAACATAAAGATCAGAAAATTGTTAAAGATTTTACACATGCAAATTTTTTAATAAAACTAACATACTTATGCGACATTTTTGAAATTTCTTGAATCTTTCTTTAGGGGAAAACACGCATCTTTTGAAGTTAATGAAAAAAGTTTCAGCTTTTATAAATAACACAAAGTTTGGAATAGAAAAATGAATGAATGTGCTGACAAGGATTGTTTTTTAATATTACAGCAATTGTTTACCTCACAGGATTACAGGATCTTGAGACATTAAAACCATTTTTGAAGGATAATTATCACAGCTAAAACTGGTTTGAGAAATAAATTTAAAACGAAAATTGCGAAAAGTTTACATGGATTCAAAATGGATTTACCACTGATATTTCGTCCAAATTTATTTCTGCAGTAGAAGAGAATCTTATCGAGTTTAGCGAAATTTGTAAGTCAGAAATTGAGCGAATTTTGGATTTCAATTAAAGAGAGAAATGTCCTCTTCCAAGTAAAAAAGCCTGATCGTATTTTAATTCCATTGACGATGTCGTATTTTTGTGAATCTGGGTTTTCTGTGGTCCCTGTAATAAAGACGAAGTATCGAGCAAAAATCAACTTGAAAAAGAAAATGAGAATGGTCGAGTTTAGTTTGATTCCACGATTTGAGAAAATATTCATTGAATTGCAAGCCCTTCCATCCCATTAATTTATTGTTAATGAAGTCTAATCCATGACTTTAATTCATTGTTAATGAAGTGAATAGCAAATGAAGTAACGAAAACGATAAACTTAAATTGATTAAACGATCTGAATCTTCTGCAAACTAACACAAGTTTATGATTCATCAAGTAGATATTTCTTGGTTACATGACACATATTTTTATTAAAAGTGTGAGGTGTAAATTTTCTAGTAAATGTTTAAAGTGTATCTTTGTGTAAACTAATGTTGTTAGAAAAAAAATTATTTAAATATTTTGTTGCATACCGTTTAAAAATATACATTATTTTCGCGGACATCCTTTACATTAGTCTGAAAGGTAATCTAGAATAAATTAATTTCCCAGAATTAATTGTTTATTTAGTCATAGTTCACTATATCTTATGTCAAAATGTATAATGTGACCAATATATTACAATCCAGTTAAATAATAAATTTTATAATAAACTTTGGAAAACTGTTAATATTTAGAATAAGTATCATTTATCTTTTATATTTATAATCGATAGATTCCACAAAGTAAGGATAAAAATAGTTATTATAATTAACGAATTTGTTCAATAATACAATTTTATATTTATATCTTCCTTATGAAGAGTCACATTTTTACTTGGGGTAGGGAGCAATGGGAACATATTCATTTAAAGTTCCTACTAGAAATTTTTTTGGAAATATTAGACCAGAGTAAATTCGATTTTCAGACATTGGAACAATAAGAATTGTTTATAACCATGAGCAAATAAATGCACGAAATTGAATTGCAAATAACAGTAATTTCACAATCATTGTAACAAAATTCAAATTTTGAGGAAACATAAAGGAATAAAGGTTAATTTACCCCAAAAAATACAAATAATTCGTATTCAGCTGTTAAGAAAACGCGAGCTAACAGCTCCAAATATCTTACTTTACATCTAAATTAACGTTCAACATGAAAAAGATAAATTTTCACATATAAATAAGAGGCAATTAGATATTCTAGAACATTAGCCCAAAATGAACGTTCTGTTGATAAAACCAATGAAGATAAAACAGGTATTTTTCCCTTTAATTCTATCTCGATGTAAACACGATTTTAAAAACAATTAATTTCGCAACCACCGACGCCAGCACCAATTAAGCATCTCGCAAAAAGGCCAAATTGGCGCATCGCGATTAATTTAAGTTGACACGCTATTATTTGGCAGTGACGGATTCAGAAATCTCTACAAGACACAATCACAAAATAGTCAAAAATTCTTCTAGCTGAGATTATTAAACACCATGAAAGTCATTCGATATTTTAAGTTTGTACATTTTTTTGTTAATTTCCTTGTGAAGCATTCTTGGTTAAACCAAATATTTTGAGAAGCTACTTGGAGTTTCATCTGCAATTTCTTATAAAGATAGGTTAAGTCTTCTCTCGAAATAATCATTACGATGAAAATTGTTGGTTGCTTTAAAAAAATTTTCTTGTTTTGATTTAATTAAGACTTAAATTTTATCAACTTGTGGCCACAAAAGGTGTTGAGTAGGTCCCGGAAAAAAGAAAGGGGAATCAAGCAATTACCGATTTAGATTTAACCAAGAACAGGATAAATTAAAACAGCAAAAATGGAATCCTGATAGTTCCAGGAGGTTTCAAAGGCAACAGTTTTTATTTAGGGCTATAGGGAACTCAGATATCAAAGATTTGAACATTTTTACCATTATTTGTTGTTCAATGAGGTGGAAGCTGAATATCTATTGGCTCTTTTATAGAAAAACATTTTTATTTTTGTAAGGAGGTCCAGAAGAGGGCAAAATAAGCGGTAGTAAAGAGATGAGAGAAGCCTTAAGGGAAATCAAAGATTATATATTAAAAGTTTTGTTTAAAATATAAACTTTGTTAAATTAATATGTCCGTTGTAACCAATTGTGCTGTTTTTAATGCTTAAAATCTAACTAATCGATAAGATTGCCAATGCAAACAGTTAGTTACAGCATTAAAGTAAATTTTAAAAGTTTGCTAAGTAAAAATGAAAAATTCCGATATTATTCGCCTACTAATCAATCCATTGACCTGTGCTTTATGGATCCGGCTCTGCTAAGTAAATCAATTATTCAAAGCTCATCAGACAAATTAATCGTTCTAGAATGCCATTTGTCTGCTCGTAAAGTGTTAACAATGTTGAATTTCCTTGGAATATATATCGAATTAAATTTTTTAGTTGCTTTGCGATCAAGTTCTTGAAGCAGAATAGAATAGTGGTGTTAACAAATTAGATGAAAACTGTCTTCAAAGAGATTAATTGGTTTTAGTTGTATTTTTCGTAGCTCTTTATTTTCTTATGAAAATACAAATATTTTCAATCCAATCCTATTACCAATCGGATTTATGAACATTTTAATCTCTCCTTATCGCTTCCTTTCAAAACAATTTTAAATTCCGTGTTCCTACCTTTCCATTTTTTACAGACTTGCTAAGTGGAAAAAACACTTTTAAAAGGGCACTTTACGCCTTGGTAGAAGCCCATTGTTGCCGACGAATTTCATTTTAATCATGTTGTATTTGAAAAAAATGCCTTGTTAAACAGGTAATTTAAATGCTAATGCTGGTGGTCGCAAAGGGATACCTAAATATGAATGAATTTTACAGGAAACATTTTTATTTTGAAAACACAATGAAAGAAAAGTTGTTGAAACGTTTAAAAGGTATTATGCTCTCTTTTACTGTAATTCGTCATTGTGGAGTAAATAAATACCAGAGACGAGGCTTGTCAGCCGTAAAATCCGGCATTTTATATATATATATAAATAATAAAAAATAAAAGTATTTCTATTATTTTCAAATTGGATTATGTTACACACTTATATAGTTTTGTTTCACTTAAATAACACAGTTTTATTTGATCTGAAGATGACACGTATCGAAACTAGTAGATTTTTACCCTTTATTCATTTTATTATTATTTAGTTATACTGATATTTGTTGATTTCGTTTATATTATATTTGAGTACTAGGATAATATATTTATTTTGATTAGAATGAATTAAGCTAGTGACAGAAAAAATTAGATTTTGTAAAAGTGAGATACTCCTATTTCTTTCAACTTTTGTGCCTGAGAGCATTTTTTCAATTTATTTAAATTTAATTTAATAAGAAATGACCAACATTTCAGAAATCGAAAATCATAATTTTTTATAGAATAAGATGATAAATTTATATTGAACTTCTATATACTTTATATTTTATTTTAACCTAAAAAAATTAATCGTGCAACAAAATAATATTCATTTACAAACATTATCAAAAGTTTACTTTGAGCGTATTAACATTGAAAATCAATTAGCCATTTATAAAATTAATATGAAAGAAAATTTTATACTGACGTTTCGAAGATCTCGTTAAAGAAAATAAATGACAATAATTAAGAGCAAAAAAAAACAAATATTCTTAAAGCCTATAGATATTACAATAAATAATGAAAAGATGAGAGTTATCTAAAAAATAGATTAAAAGAATGAATCAAGAGAATGTGAATAGGACGAGTGGATATACAGGGTGCTTCCAAATTCCCGCCCCACAAGGTACATGCTTATTGTTTATGAGAAATTATGGTTACTTTCTGTGTAGCACTTTTTGATTTAAGCCTGGGTAAGTAAAATACAGGGGGTTAAAAATTCTTCAAAAAAATGTTTTTAATCGATAATTTTTAAATTTATCAATATTTTTTAATCAAATTTGATATACAATTTTTTTTATTTTTATTTGAGGGCAATTAATTTTACCTTACATACTTTCAGAAAAAAAATGGTACGCCACTCGGTTTTTAAGGCGATTTTCATAAATTGACTTTGCTCTTTATTTCTCTAAAAATAGCTACTCTTGAATTTTTTTCATATATTATCCCTTTTCGTCAAAATTTAGCATTTTATGTCTTGGTGTATTAATTTTTGCGCAGCATTTAAATTCCTAAAGTTTTCCAAAACATATGATTTTTTGCAAGAAATTAGTTATTTTTTGTCTTATTTCTTCCAAAAAATCATCTGTTTTAGAAAATTTTAGAGAAATGAAGTTTCAATTTTATTTAAAATACACAAAAATTAATACACCGAATCATACAATGCTAAGTTCTGATGAAAAGTGATAATATATCACGAGTAGCTTTTTTTAGAGAAATAAAGACCAAAGTCAGTTTGAAAACTAGTGGCGTACCAAATATGTAATGACTACCCCATGTCTACGGCACTGCACAATTATTTATCAATTTATTACCCAATATTAAGAAAGGGCGTGAACCAAATTGGGTTAAAAGAATTAATGCATTTAAAAACAATTTTTAACACTCTTTATTTGACTTATCATAAAAAAATGGTACATAGAAAGCCACCATAACTTCTCATAAAGAAGTCTCTGAAACTACTAGAAAACTTTGTTAATAATGATGGTGTAAAAAAATTCTATCAAGAAGTCAAGAAAGAAAATTTAGAAAATTGGAAATAAATACATTTTGATGACGTACTAATAATAAATGCCCATAAATAGAAGAAGTAATCCTAGATGTAGCTCAACAAGAAGAAGAAATAAAACTACCATCAAGAGAGATAGTGAGAGAAATAATTAAAAAAAAAACAAAATTGGAGGGAGGAAGAAATTACCATGACTTAATTGAAGCTGGAGAGACGGTGGTAAAAAAAATAATATACGAATTTATTGTTAAAATAAGGACGGAAGAAGTCATCCCAATCAGATGGTTTGAAGTAGTATTAATTTTACCTTTTAAGAAAAGTGATGTTACTATTTGTGACAGCAATAATGTAATCTATGAATTCAATTTATACTTACAAATCCTTTTTAACCATATAAAAAAACCCCTATAACAATAGTAGTGAGATCAAATAGAAAGTAGTGAAGAGTGGAAGAAAGAAGAGAGGAAGACCAAAGTGCAGGTGGATGAAAATGGCAGAGGAAGATCTGAAGAAGTTAAAAATTGCCAATTGGAAAGCTAAAGTCAAGAACAAGAAGGAACAGCAAAAGTTCATGGAAAAAGTTACCTTAGCCTTAAAGGAATCGATAATTAAAAAAAGTATTCTGATCAGTGAGAACATCAATCAATTGATTTAAAATATGAACTTGAAATTTTTTCTATTTTTCCCAACCTATATTCAAATATTCTGTAAAGCAAATAGCCTATATCTAACAAAAAATCTTTTTAAACATACCATAGTTGTGACACTGAATTTCAATCTGTAGTTGCTGTGTTTGCTCGTTAATAATATAAATGTTATGTTTTTTTGTCAAATGTTGTAATGATTTTTATTTTTACCACCTTTTGCGTCTAATGATATTTATATTTTCTTTTTGCTCTATTTTATTGATAATGTTTGTCGAAATCTTGCTTTAAGATTAAATGAACTATATCACTAAAAGCAAAAAAAACTAACACAACACATAGTAGTGATAAACATTGGTTCGTACTTCATTTACCTGCTGACAGATATGGTCCCCCGAGTTGTGCGTGCATGTGGCCCCGGAAGCAGCTGCAGCCGCCGCGCACGCCGCTGTTCCGGGCACTTTTAATTGCTCCTGTTTGTAATCGGGTTGGTAAGGTAGCAACATCCGGATTTTTCCCCATCGGTTGAAGAATAGCGCTATGGCCGCTATCCATACGAATAAAACTAGAAGAACTATGCCTATTTCTACACCTCTAACCTGTAAAAAAATAATAAAATAATTTGGTTGAACAGAGTAAACGTACTATACTATAATACTTTTATGTAATTAGGGTAAAGGAATAAATCCATTATTTTGTAAAAAATAATACAGCCGCTGTTTCAATTTTCTTAATCGTTACATCATCTGTATGAGCGGGATGATATTATCCATAGTTTTTTTAAACAGAAATGTGTTCCAAGTGATACATCATTTGAAAGGTCATTTCATTTAATTATTTGTGAATAATATCAACACTTTAACACTGTCAAAAAAAAATTTACAAAGTAAATATTAATTTTTCGACATCTTTCAATTATTCAAACGTAAATTTGGTAAAGACCGTCACTGGAAATAAAATACTTGACTTTTAACAAAATGAAGCTTGCTGAAGCGCATATAATTGAAATTCTTATAATGATTAGTTGTGGAGACAAAATAAAAACGTAGAAAGAGGTTTATGCTTTACTCAACAATAAATATCCCAACCGAGAAACAATTTCGTAATCCACCGTAAGGAAGAAATTTAGAGAAACGAGCAATGTAAGTGACCTCCATAAAAGTAAAAGAAAATAAGAATCTAAATGTTCTACTAGCGTTTGAAAATAATCTCAATTATAGCTTACAGCAAGTAATGTTAGATAATAACTTGGATCATTCAACAGTTTTTAGAACGATAAAATAGAAAAATTAGCATCCCTTAAAAGTTATTTTAGTCCAGGAGCTTCTGGAAGGTGGATATTTTGATAGGTAAATTGAATTTTGTGACATTAGTATCGAATAAAATAACAGAGATCTATTTTTTTAAGAAAGTTCGTTTTTCCGATGAAGCTACGTTTTTTCTAAATGGTGTAAATCGTCAGTCGTGTTGGTATTGGCTAAGGAACATCCAAGTTGGATGTAAATTTTTTTATTTTTTAAATTAAAATTACAGAACGCTTCCGGATTAACTTCGGATATTACTGTAATAATTTGGTAAAAGTTCACGGTTTGTTCATCTCATTGTAGTATTTGAGCATTTATTTTATTAGTAGAACATACTAATTAATATTTGGGAGAATGCTCGTTTGAAAATAAGGGTTTTCTCCAGGAGTCAACGAGATACAAAAAAAATTAATTTATTCTTTTCATTTGCTTCATATTGTATATTTATACTGCTTTTTGAAAATTCATTAGCATTATCATCATCTTTATCATCATGTGGAAGTTTCTCATTCTTTAATAATTTAATTTTGCGAGTTCTTCGGCCTCTCTCTAGTTTAGTTCTCTTTTTTTTTAAGTATTTTCCAATCTCGTAGTTCCATTTCATTCACTGTCTATCCTTTGTAGTCTTTATAATTTTCCCTATTTTTGTAACAGTATAATTCCTCTTCGTTAAAAAGATTTGCAATTAGGCTTATTCAGGCCCACCTCCAGTATTCTTCTTTTTTTGCTTTTAATCCATTATCCATATCTTTGACAACCTTGGTTCTCCACTGTCCCAAATAGGAATAGTAAAGTTTTCAACTATTATCTGTAATTCTTCTTTGGATTTATAACATCCAATATGCATTAAATGCAATTAAAGAGGAATCAGAGAAAAAAAATCTAACTATTATAAAAAAAAAGGAAAAATGACGAAAGTTAATATTTCTAGGCTTTTGAACTTTTTCTATTGAAACCTTTCGTGGGAATACAAATTTCAATTTATCTCGACTAAATATCAGAGTAATAAATAGCATAAATAGAACATGGAAAATCGAAACATCGAAATTGTTAGAGGGCTATATCCATTCGAGGCTACTCGATATGTGTGATGTATTTATAATCAATAAATGCCTATTCAAAGACCTTTAATTCATATTACAATCTCGGCCGTATCAATCAAAAATACACGTTTCGACTTAATGATGTCATAAAAGTATTAAGTGAAATTAATAAAAAAAAAATTAACTCTATGTTGCGATATAAAATATTATATTATACAAGTAGATTATTGAAAAATGTTAAGGTATCATTATAATAATTTCACATTTAACCCAAATGTCACAAATATGCCATCCGACATAATGTTATCTGATTTATCACCTGTTCAATTTAATAAAGGTATATCCCGCAGGAATAAATTTTCCTCTGAATTTTAAATAAAGGGCTTACCGATGTAATCAGTATCCATTACTTTGATAAAGGACTATTATAACAAAATAAGTTGTTTGTTTTCTCAATTTACAAAGCGTATGCAAAAATAATGCATATTTTTAAATGGTGTGTATAACGCGTCATTTGCAACAAATATTCTAGTAATTTTTTTTCTAACATCGTCAGCTTACACAAAAATTCACTTAAAACATTTACTCGAAAATTTATATGTTATGGTGTTATGGTTCGATTGCAGAAGATTCAGATTGTTTAATCGTTTTAAGTTTTTCGTTTGTTAAAGTAGTTTCAAGAAGTCATTGAAAAATAGCAATTTATTCAAATGAAGAATACCACGACATGTTAATTAATTTAATCCGCGATGTTTTGTATCAGTGTCCCAAAGATTGTTGGAATGTCTACTGTATTACCTCAAAAAATAGTGGTACAATTCGTTCGAATCTGTAATAATTGCTGAGAATACATTTTTCACTCTTCTACATCCCCTGTAATCGAACTTTCAAAAACCATTGTTTATACTTGACTGAGTTGTCAGTATTGCCGGCTTTAGTTGCTTTTCAGTAAATAATATTTAATAAATTTAGTAAATATAAAATTTTAATATTTATTTCTTTAAATTTGTTATTTTCACGATCACTCTTTATAGCATATAAGATTAAATTTTATTGTGCATTTTGTCTGTAATTAAAGAAAGCCGATACACTTTAAACTGGTGATTTAATTCAGGAGTTATTCTTATCAAATCTGCAATATTTTATCCGCAAGTTTAGAAAACTTATTCGTGTCAAGATTTTATTATGAATAATGAAAGTTTACCTTATATTTCTTTACAAAGACTTCTTATCTTTTTATCATACCTCTTGGGAGTACTTCAACGCCATGATATGAATAGAGGTTCTTATTTAAAAAAAGAAAATCTCGCTTGTTTGTAGTTTCTATATAAAAATAGTATGTGGAAAGTCGTTATAATTCAACAAGAGACCTCTAAAAAATAAATATAAAAATGTTATCCAATAAAGGATAAACAACTTTAGCCAATTTTAAACCGTCTGGAAAACTAAGATTAAATTTGTAATATGAAATTTAATGAAATGGAATGCCAGACTAAAATGGCTTCATTTTCCAAAGGGATATTTTTATTGCAAGTGATACCGTTTTATTTGTTCAGTAGTAAATTCTATAAAATATATTAAGTCAGTGGTGTATATAACAGAAAATTGGAATTAGGAAAACTCCAACTTTTGCTAGATTAACTAAATTTTATTATTGGTACCTAGAACAAGTACAAATGGTCTTTTCCATAGACATTAATAACGGGAAATTTACTTTTGTGCATAATTTAAATTTATCAAATTAGACTGCTATTTTTATATACATGGTTGGGATAAAGTATAGAACCAAGTAAATATCTTTAAAACGAAACGGACGATATTTATGAAATTATGTAGTTAAGTGCAATAGGGCAAAATGCAGCTGATGTACATGTACATGTTACAAATTATTTCCACTAAACCCAGTATGTACAAATTCGAGAAATAATAAAATCTGCAAAAATATACAGGATGTCCCATTTAATTTAAAAAAGTTGAGGATATTTCCGGTTAAACCGGTAGTATATTATTAACAAAAAAATGTACATCAGCTGAATTTTGGCCCATTGCACCTACTTACAAAATTTCATAAATATCGTCCGTTTCGTTTTAAGGATATTTACTTGGTTCCATACTTTATCCCATCCCTGTATAACACGAGGCTAACGATATTAGTAATAGAAGCTGCTTTTGATAGAGAATAAAAATAGTAATGAAATATTCTCTTTCTTCTATCAAGCTTTTTCGTCATTATATAGAACTACATTACTAATTATTGTCAATGACTAGAAGCTAAATGAGTTAACGGTTTCGGACTTTAATGGAATTAAACAATATTCGACAGTGTTTGTCTGTTAGTGGGTTACTTCTAAAACTTTTTCCGGATGTTAGAATTCCATCTCCATTATTTCCCTTGAGGTATCACGTTTAGAAACAGGTTGAGACTTTCTACAGAGTAAAGGCTAAGACTTTCCAATTTAATCGAATTGCTGTAACTCGTTTTTTTTACAGACTAAAGCACTTACTTCATACATATCTTTCTAATTTGTTTAAAAGATCCTGTACAATAAATAAAATCAATTGAAAAATAAATAATTATAATATTGGGATAGATAATGTAGATTATATAATCTTAAGAGTCTCATTTTGTGCTTAAAAATTTCCTACACGTAACTGGGATTTATTCTATGGTTTATAAAGCCTTCAGACTCCCAATAACTTTTCCATTAACCGTTTACTGCCAAGGGAAAATGCAGTCCTTGTAAAGCTAATAAATACGCTGCAAGTGTATGTGACAAAAGTGCTACGTGACCTAATAAACTACTTTTGTTTTAGTTAAGATCCCTGGTCGAGGAGTCATGTGAGGATTTGACATTAAAAGAACTCACTAGGAAGTAGTGCTTATTATATAAATAAAATGCAGAAAATGTCACTTTTTTTTAATACAATTATATCTTTTCAAGTTCTGTTTAATATTAAAGAGTGAGACGTAAAACTAGTTAAGTAATGTAATACTATGTAATATTAAAAATTAATTATTGAATGTACAAGTGTTCTAATGCAGTGTGAACTAAAGTTAGACCATATACAATCTCAGGACCGTGTGTGTGCTAGAGAGAATGGTCATAAGCATAACTAGAGAATGACAGAGAGGGAGGGCAATAGAAAGGGAAATAATCAGTAGTGTTAATATTGTGGTTACCGCGGTTTTATAAATTGAATAGATCTGTATGCTTTGTTTCCCCTTCTGTTTCCATCTTTCTTTTAGACATTACAACAATAGCAATATAAGAGTGACGTCACACTCAGTCCAGATTATATATAAAAGAAGATCAGGGAGTGAAGTTTGGGTTCTCGGATGATCGAGACATTGATAGTGCCTATCCCTGCTATTAAGTATATTAGTTATTTAATGTGTAAGTTGCCCTCATAATTTAGTTGTTTGCATTAGATAAATAAATAGTTATTGTTTTTACTCAGCCTCTTTAATTTCCATTAACCAAGTTACATAATGAGTAAAAACCCCCTTAAGTTAAAATTTAAATTCTTTTATTTATTTATTGTATGTTTTGTAAGTCATATAGGGCTTTAAAAACTTGTTTGTAAGTCGATTAAGTTAAGAAGTCACATACAGTATCTCACGTGCCGCACTCCCTCCTCATAAGAGTCATTTCGCTTTTCTCAAAAGTAAATAATCACTTATTAGTCTCTTTAAAATATAAATTAAAAGGTTTTAAATGAATCATTGATGAGATAATTGCTGGAGTGCGTAATTAAGACAAACCACCACAGTGACAAACTATCAAAATGGAAATTATGTGTTGTGGGCTAAAGATAATTTGTATTTAATTTGTTCACATCATTGAAAATTAAATTCTCTTTTGCCGCCGCAAACAAATGATGCTCATTACTAAAAATCCTTACAGTCCACTGCTAGCACGAATAAGTTAATTAGCGCTCCAATCATTTAATTATCTGTATACTTGAAAAACTAACATTCAATTATAAGCACAAAATTATCATTCCGTAGATATTTTAATGTTGATGTGCAAGGGAAGGTCATGACTCACAATCTGATTATATCCTATGAAACCTCACTTTCAGCGCAATGGCAGCGACAAAAAGCAATATTCCAGGATATCAAGTACTCAGAACTACAGAGTTACATTCCAAATTGAATTATATCCATATAAATGTACCGGGTGGGCAACTAAGGACGGCCGTCGACCATATCTCAGGATTGGATAATAGTACAACTTCGGAAAAAAATTTTATAACAAAAGGGGCTTCAAGAAATTATTTGCAGAATTGTAAAGGTAGAGGGAGTAATTGTGTACAAAATTTAAAAAAGCAAAATTTTACAAAAATTTCCTTACTAAAGGTTATTGAAAAAAAAACATATTTTCCGAAAAAATCTGCGTATTTTTAGTTTCAGAAGTTTTAGTCTGTTTGGTGGGGGAGAGAGGGAAAATTTTTGGGGAACCAATAATTTTGAGAAAATTTCAATTTGATTGTCCATCTGTGTCATCAGATTTCACGCTTCTGACTTCTTTTTGAAGGGTTATTTAAAAGAGACGGTGTATGCGAATAAGCCTCGAAGAAATCCACAACTGAACGAAAATATTAGAGTAGAAATAAAGATACTAAGTAATTACACTGACATGTATCATGGAACTTATCATGAAAAAAAGCCTGTCGAATAGAAAATGGAGTGCATTTAAAAGACGTTAATTTTAAATTTTAGTATAATTAAATCTCTAATACATAAATCAACGTTAATGCCAGCAAATCAGTAAAAATTACTTTCACCACAAGAAAATCTGCTTGTCCTCAAGTTTCTATTAATAATATTCCGATCCCCATAAAACCAGTTCAAATATTTGGGAATGCATCTAGATGGTAAACTAACATGGAAGTCACATATCAAAAACAAGAGAAAACATCTAGATCTTAAACTAAAGAATAGGCACTGGCTACTTAACAAAAAGTCTCAGTTATCTCTTGAAAGTAAACGGTTTCTCTACAAAGCCATACTCACACCAATTTGGTCATACGGAATAGAACTGTGGGGCTGCAGTAAACCTACAAATACGAAGATACTCCAAACATTTCAATCCAAAATACTCCGTATGATAAGTAAAGCCTCATGGTATGTCTCTAACCAGACACTTCACGACGATCTGAACATCCCACTAATCAAAGATGTAATAAAAGCTCACTCCACAAGACACAAAAACCGCACCACGGATCACGACAACGAATTAATAAATAATTTATTCAACCAACCACTTGCCGAAAGAAGATTAAAGAGTCTATGGCGAGAAGACCTCCCACAACAATAATTCTTAGAGAACCATCAGTGGATGGTACCTAACTCACCTTAGTGACTATTATTAATATTATTAATTATTATCATCCTAAATCACCCATCTTTAGTGGATTTATCAATTTTCGTTACTAAGGTGTTTCTTTTATTCAATATTCTTTTCTCATATATCTTGAATTATCTGGTATAACTTTCTATAGCAATCTTTAAGTATGTTTAAAATAAAAATTATTGGAAATTTCAAATTTTTACCATACCCAAAAATAACATCCTGTAGGTATGCCATCATTTTATAAAGTTCTTAAACTGGAAGAACCAACAATTACCACTTCGTCAGAGTTTTTGAACCTTTTTGAATAAAATCTTGTAAGAATGAACATTTTCCTGAAATATTTAATGCTGCACTTTTACACATATTTATACAGATTCTCCAAAAACAAATATTTAGATCAATTTCAGTTATTTTATTCTAATGACATCTTAACAAATCCATCCAGCTTTTACTTCGTTCGCTTTTAACAAAACAGTATAAAACTACCTTCGTTTCTACGTTTCTTAAGATTATAGGTACATAATCGTTTTATACCGTTTCATTAACCTTGAATATTACCTTGGATTTCGTTTTAATTTAACATAAAAGCTTTCCATTTAGACGTGCAATGAAACTTGAATAAACCTTCTTGAAAATGGTTACGTCTTTACCTTCCTATGTACTTGGTAATTCCTTGTTAGGTATATAATTCTAGTCGGAATAGTTATTTAGAAAAATTTTCAAATTTAAAATTGCCAGTATTTATTACTTTTAAATATAATTTAGCCTTGCTGAAATTAGGGTTACAAGCACATATGAAAATGGAACAACTTTGTATTTTGTAATTAATGTCCAATTTTTCTCTGGTATACAATTTTTATTTTCGACTCGTTTTTTATATGTATTATCAAAAGTGGTGGCCAAAATATAAAACTTTTTAGGCACTATCAAAATTCAAAATTTGTGTTTTCCATCACTTTTTCTTGGATTTCATAACTACATATTTTGGGAAGTCCGAGGGTGGGAAATTACAATGTAAAATAAACTCTATTTCAATATCCAAATTACTAGAATAGACAATTGGTTTGAATTTACCATTTAACTTGACATTAAAGTGATAATAAAGACAAAGAATTTTCACATTTAATGATAGTGAATAATTCCGGGAAATTTGAATTCACTGGGACATTGCTCTGTTTTAGATTGATTAATGTTTTATAAGTTCATGTTTATTGTTTTTTATTTTACTTAATTTTATGTTAATTTCATTTACAATTTGACTCCAGATTTAGTTTTTTTATTCATTTAATAAATGTAATTTAATTTCGAATTATTTATATTCATAAATGAATTCAATAATTTTGAAAATTTCAATCTAGTTACAATATACAGGATATGCCTGCGAAACTAATGCATATTTTTAAATGGTATGTATAATGTGTTATTAAAGGACTATTCTAAATATAAAAATAAAAACTTATTTTTAGAACGTTTAAAAAACCATTATTTATACTTGACTGAGTTATCGGTTTTGCCGGCTTTGGTTGCTTTTCAATAAATACTTGAATAGATCTAAAATACTAATATTAATTTCTTTGAAAACGGCTGACTTTAGAAAAAAAGTTTTTATTTTGCATACGTTTTTATACCTAATCCCTAAATATATGCATTATTTTCGCGGAATACATATAATACATCTTAAAAATTAAATAGGATAAACTATTACTTTTAATATATGTTTACGACGCAAGAACTGTTTTAAATTATTCGTGTAAGTCATCTCAATAATACGAGTCGTAAAACGTTCTCCAATATATTATTATTTACCAAAAATGTTTGCCTTTACTTTATATTCTTTATTTAAGATATCAGGAATAACACTGCATATTTTATTAGCTTTAGTAACTTATATTCGGAGTTTTTCAAGTGTATATGGATATTTACGATTGATGGAGTATTAGGACAGATGGAAACATCTAACATCTAAGAGAACTAGAAAATAATAATAAAAAGTACCTATACTGCATAATTCACTATTTATACTCTTTTCTAATGTGTGAAAAAGAATTTTGAAAATTCTGATATAAAGATTATTGTTTAGAGAGTAAAAATGTACTCCATATTTTTTTAGTTAAACTGTCTAATAAAATGATCAATAATTAGATGGAGTTAAATCGTCTAGAACTATATTTAAGATATTAAATATAAATGTTTCATTTCAGACGATTCCTATACACACAAAAAATATTTCCAGTTTTCCAATTTGTCACGTTACTTTAGGGACAAATTAGAGAGGTTTTTTCATACCTGAAAATTACGTGCTTTGAGAACGAATATTAACTTAAAACAAGATCTTTTTTATGCCGATATATTTTAGATTTCTTTTAGACCAAATGTCAATATATGTGCAAATATATTCGTTTATATTTCTCGAAAGTTTCAAAAGACATTTTTCTTTAATATTATTATTAGCAAATGATTAGCAAATCGAAAAGTCTTGTTTGTCAATGAATATTTAATTTTCGAATCAAAAAACTACTCTAGCTTCATTTACAAAATGTGTCACAATACCTACAATATTTAAAGAAGTCAAAAACTATGTAGCAATTTTACTGTTCTATAAATATTCAAAAGTTGAATGTTATGTGGCAATGAGCATGATTTCTTGTTTTTGGGGTTACTGAACACAAATATATAAGCACTGGTTTTTGTAGTAAAAAGCATTAATAAATATTTTTTATATCTGGATACGTTTCTATTTTGTGAATAAATGTTCGTTATATAAAAGTACAGCTTTCCTACTAGAGTTGGAAACAACAATGAACAGTCGGGACAGTGTTTCATATTCAAAGAATGTATGAGACCAGTGTCTTTGCAAAAATAATTTTTAGTTGTAAATATTACTCAAATCCTTATTTTTACTGCAAAATATCGTTTTTTTTAACTTTCATGCCTAATGTTTTGTCTTATTTTTAGGAATTTCTAAGTCCCTGATTAAATCAATCTGTTTACATTGTGTCTCTTATGATATGAGGAATCAATTACTGGATTCTAGTTTGCATCTCTTAAAGTTGATAACTGCTGGTTTTGTGAAGAAACTCTTTTATTTTCGTAATTTGTTTTGTAGTAATTCTACTTAGAGTGCAATTTAAAATAAATTATTTTAAGCTTAGCTCATAGGAGTTTGTCACAACTTAGAGTTAATTAGTTTCTTTGTCATCTTCATGTTCAGTGACCCCAAATTAATCCATATTAGAGACTATAATTTCCATTACACTTTGTGTCTAGAAGAGTATTGTTAATTCCAGGGATTAACATTTCTTCTGAACGAGGAGAAACTGGAAATGATAAAAAAGATAAACGAGTCTTTTAAACAAATTGATGGGATGATGTTGAGAGGCGAAAGGGTCTAATTATATAAATAATTCTATTAAAAGTGGATAGTTTTATGTAGAATTTTATGGTTAGCATAACTGGTTTTTACATAACAGTGGGTTGTATTTTTAAGTGGCTTAGAATAATCTATACATAAATACTATGAGATTATCTTCTTAAATAAATCAATTCCATCCTATGAAATAACTGATAAACTAATTTATTTTGAAACAACTTTAATGAAGATAAATAAGTTCAAAATTTACACTTTAATAATAAGTTTGATGTGAGTTCTAGAGTGGTTTACATAATAGTTGACATACTGATTCACTAAATACAACTTAAACTAAACTTAATTTTAAAATTGGGGTCATTCACTTTTAAACTTAAATTTGGGGTGACAATTTATATTTTAAAGTATTTCAAGGGCGATAATCAACTTGAGAGAATCTATTTTTGAGTGGAGAGTGAGTGGGTGCATTGCTCAGTGACTTCTTAGCGTCTCTTGTCTGGAACTGGAGTGACTGTGAATGTGGCGTTATCACGACTGATTGGTTAATTGCAGTTTTCATTGTTCATTTTTAGTAGCAGATAGCGAAACGAAATGTTGATTGGTTGAAGTAAAAATTGCATGCAAAACAATATTTTGGAGAATGTACAGAGTGTACTAAAGTGAGTTGAATATTATTTTATCTTGTTTAAAATGAGTGAATTTCAAACATTTTATTTGAAATGTAACTGTAGACTCTCAAAGCGTCACTTCTAAAAATACGGTCGGAATCACGATTTGGATATTAGGACGTTTGTTTAAAACATCACTACCCATAAAACTAACACTCTTCCTTCTTGTATAAATTTAGTATGGCGATGAGGAGAAGCCTAACATTTCAGATAATAGGGAAAACGAAGATGTTATCTAGAATAAAAAGAGAAGAAAAGAAAGATGTCGGGTTCTAACGACATCCTTTAACTTGTATCAAAAAGTCCTAATTACTTTTCAATTCATTCTAATAGAGATACTTTATTGGGAACTAAAGTGATTGTTTTAATAATTTCTCGTTAATAATATTGCGAATAAAGCGGAAAATACCAGCAGACTGAAAATTATTTAGTGCGGTTGTATTTTCTACGAAACGTGGTTGATTATTAGCGAATTGATAAACATAATTATATATTATTTACAGTAGAAATTTAGTAATATCCACTGTATAATACAGAAACCATATCTCAATAAAAAACAGTTTAGGAATTGGTATTGGAAGTTTAAAATTTTTATATATATACAAAATTACAGGTATTTTCTTTTAAGGTAAAGTGTCCGTTACTGTTTAGAACAACCAATTATATCCAAAGAATGTTATAAAGAACTAAAATAGATACAAAACCAAAATGAATAATGATGTACTTAAGAATACAATGCCTATTTATTTCCTAACGAGGTTTAAGTATCCTAAAGAGGGTATTATATTGTAGAGAAATATGGATTAATGATTCTAACTGTGATGTGAGTAAGGGGCACCAATTTTGTTAAATATTTTCAAATCAGAGTTATAAGTCAATCAGAACAACATTAAAAAAAAATTAAAATATACAAGGTGCACCACGAAAATTATCATTCAAATAATTCAAGTGTGCATATAAATATATTAGATATAAACATTTTTTTAAATAAATAAGTAATTTAAAGTTAACAACATCTTTAACAATATATCAAATAGACCTTATATAAAAAAGCCTACGGGAGTTAAATCTGGTGAAAAGAATGGTCTTTTATGTAGACTACATCTTTCTGATTAATTAGTATTATTAAAATTTTCATCTAACTAGATTTGGTGAGAAAAATGTAGTGACACAGGGAGAAACCAAGGTATTTTATTTTACAAAAAGTCTTTCAAAAGTGATCAATGAATCAATCATAGAACTTTAATAAATACGATGGTGGAAAATTGTCTAACTGCAAGGAACTTTTAATTATATTGGAACGAAATTAATGGGGCAATATGATGCGTTTAAAATTTTTATATAGAATTAATATTCGATTTAGCCAGGAAGATGTAAGTAAAGAAGTACAAGAAATGCGAAAATTCTACGATTTACTTGACAAAAGTAATGTGTTCGGAAAAGGTATTACTTAAGGAATGCTATAAAATAAATTTAACATTGGGTTTTGTATCTAATTCAAGCAGTTTAATTAAGCTAGAAGGTGCCATATCTTTTACTCGACCATAAACAAGTTTTTCATTTAATCGCTGATGAAATCTTGAAGCACATGTTTAGAAAATATATTGTCATGCTGACATCCTTTTTATAGTTCTAATATGTTGAAAGGATGCAGAAAAAACGTGTTGAAATATTTTTTCTTACGTTCGGTTATTAAAATCACAAACAATAATCTTAGTCTGGACAGTTTGGATTGAATTTATACTAAAACTCAAAATAACAGTCGAATATCTGAGCCATGTGCACTATATTATTAGTATAATTGAATAAGTAATAATTGGAGAAAAGAAGCCACATTTCCTCTGTTCCAATTTCTCCTATTTTCGATGAAGGATTGATTCATAGCTATAAAGGACGAATCATCTAAAATAAATAAAAAATCCTTTATTTATTAAAATTAGTTACAATGAAATAGATATCACTTCTTAAAATGTTCATCATTTCTATATTTGTTAAGAAATTATTGTTTTAATTTTAGATCATTGTTATAGTAGTAATTATCTTGATACCATTCAAATTGCCAAGGTTTTACTCTTGCAAGAAAGATGCTTTTAAAAAATACGTGGCTGCAAACGAGTCAACCAGTACTTCACGGATTATGACTTAGATTCAGGGAAATCTAACACTAACAGCTAGACGATACTTTGATAAGATCTTTAAACCAGTTAAATCCTTTGCGAATCAAGTCGGTCCCAATTTTATCTTGCAACAAGATAGTGCAAGATCTCGCACTGCTAAAATTGTTGAACATTTGGAGTGGCCAACCAACAGTCCTGATCTTTAAAGCAATAAGAAATAAAGACCAGCAGAAAACTTTGAAGCACCGATGCCAACCAAATGAGCCAGAGGTGAACATATTGATTATTAAATTTGCTGTTTTACTGATGTTTTGCGTATTACAGCAGTTTTCCAAAAATTGATTCCGCAGGAATGGATTAACATAGAGAAACATCTTCAAAAAAAGTGAAATCTATCTTGAAAATTTGACCAATAAAAAATTAACAGAGCCCATCTTCTAGATATCAATGGAGTGACAGTACCACAGAAGGTAATGTTTTTGTAAGTTGCTTGGGTCAATATTTATTGAAAACAGCTACAATAATCCTTATTGGATACCCATAGAAAAAACTTCAAGCTATCACTGGTTCTCAAAATACTGATCTACTTGTATAATTAAAAGTTTAAGTATGTTTGAATTTGATAATTGACTCGAGCTATCTCTGAAAATGTGATGTTTTTATTTAGTAATGGAAGAGTTTCAGGAAAAGCTACTGTACTATTAACTAAACCGGTTTTAATTATTTTTCAGTTCTCACTCGCAAACATCTCACTCCAAATTAAAACAACCAAATAAGATTGGTCTCTTCAAAATTTAATTTGCATTTTCCATATTTTGAAATCCCTTTGACTGTAGGGATCAGCAGTTTCTGGAAATTATTCATTTATGCGGGACACCTTTGGGATGATGGCGGGTTGATTTAAATTTTAAACCTGCAGAAGGTTCACTGATCTGCATTGGCAGGATTAAAAAGAAAAGAATATTTTAAGAAATTACAATTTTTTTTCTAATAAAATCGATAATATGATAACGTTACATACTTCGTAGTTTTTGATAAATGAAAATATATTCATAGATGCCAAATTGTGGTTGGTACACAGGGTGCTCTAGTACTGTTACTTTATAAATGGTTATATTGCATATTTATAAGAATAAATAAAACGACATACTGAAATTACAGATATTCCAATCATCCTTAGAGATTCAAGATATCAGAAACACGCTGGGCTATTAAAATAATCATGTGGTTTATATCATTTTCATTTCCAACATTATTTTCTCTACATTCTAAAATTTCCAAAATATTTTATAACAGTCTGCTCTTAATTAAAGTAAAGGAAATACTATATAAGGATTTCCATTTTTGTGTGTTCTTATTATTTTTATATTATGAAAAACAAATCATTACCAAAATGTTATCCCAAGCGTATTTCTCGTGATTGTCTTTTTATACGTCTGCTCGTTTTACCTCTAATTCTTAAAAAATAATGAAAGGATCTGTAAGATATTTGGGGGAACAGAAAATTTCATTTCATAAAATGATTCGTTTTTAAAGGTTTTCTAAATGTAACATTTTCTAAAAAAATGCTACATAGTCTTCTAAAATATAAATTTTTATTAAGAACAGAAAAGAGAGAATAATCGGTTTAAAGAGCAGCAGTTTTTCAGTGTTGTACTTTTTTTAATGGAATTATATAAAATATGGTAGATAAAGATGAAACTAGTTGAAGAAATTATAACCGCTATAAGATAAAAAAATCGAAATTACCTATAATTGGGAAAAATAAAAAAATACACGTTTTAATTAATTAAATTTAAATAATTATTTCTTACACTTTATTAATTTAAAATGTTATACCAAAATTTGTTTTTCTACAACGATGGTTTCTTAGAAATTCCCAATTATCAAAAATTTATACTTTAAATTCCATTTTGAACAAAAATGTTAACTTTGATTGTTACAGTTTAAAAATTGTTCAAATTATAATAAGTCAAACTTATAATTTTAATTTTCTTGTAATATCATTATTTAATCAAATATGTAAAAATATCATTTCATCGAGTTCACTTTTTGTAAATTATTTTGTGATAGTCTTTCTTTATTTATTTTATTTAACTTATATCTTTGTTGTTATTATTTTAGTTTCTAAAAAAAATACTAATAAAAAATTTTGACATATAATATACTTCTGAAAAATAGCAATGTGACAATTTTTTAACAGATTTTCAAGATTGCTTTAAAGAAAAATGATGTTATCCTTCATTTTATACACGAATACACTTTAGAGCACCTCATTTTATCTTTTACGCGAGAACAATTTTTTCATTTTTACAAAATGTAAAAAATATCCTTGACTATATATATTGCAGTAATATATTATCTGCGAAGTAAAGACTTGAATTATATTCGTTTTTCAAGTGAAACTTCAAGTTTTATTTACCGATTTAGAAAACAGCAAAAAGCAAGTGAGACGATATGAATTTTACTCTGTAGGAGGAAAATGTAAACCAAAAGCGAGATAATTTATAGCAATCTTTTATAAATTTTTTTTTTTTTTTTTTTTTTTTTTTTTTTTTTTTTTTTTTTTTTTTTTTTTCTTTTTTACATTTAATCAGAAATCAGAATACAATCCTATGGCATTTTTCTATTTAGTCTTCTGGTATCCAGTTGCTGTGTAAGTGGTTGTAGGAGTGGGTTGGAGTGTTCATTTAGTCTTTGGTAATGTTTCCCGCCTCGTTCTTTGATGACCTCTTCGATGAATGGTATTCCAAGATTCTTATGAATTGTGTCATTTGACACATACCATGGTGCGTCTGTGATTGCTCTCAGTATCTTGGATTGGACCCTTTGAAGAATGGCAGTATTCGACTTACTGGCACATCCCCAGAGTTCTATGCCGTACGTCCAGATTGGAAAAAAGGACAACTTAATCGATTTATATAATCATAATATTGATTTATATACTTTATAGCAATTTTTATAAAATATAATGAAAATTACACCGAAAGTAATAGAATATGTCTTCATACTTCAAGAATTCTTAATTAATTTAGATTTTGAATGTAAATTAAACATTCCAGGTTAAATAGAGAAAAGAGGAATACAGATTTATATTTGATGTAATTGTTTGATGTGGAACCATGTTTTAGTAAATATTTCATATTTAATTTTTTTTATGAATACTGAGTTTGAGGAATTTAAATCATAAATTATAGCTTTCAGTTGGTTTTAACTTTGAAAACATATAAAAAGAATCTCATAATTTCAGCACGCTCTCTTCCATTTTAGAAAGAATAGGGTTCATATTAACCTAACCTCAATTTTTCATTGAAAGTGTTTTAAAACTTTTGAGTTCTTACTTCTGGATTTTGTTTTGATGAAGTGATTCTGTAATTATTGTATGGGAAACCAACTAACGTAGTTTTTCCATACGAGAGAATTTTTTTTTGTAAAACTGAAATATATTTTTTTGTAGAATTTTGAAAAAAATTGACGCTCAATTTAAATATTTAATTACATATAATACAAAAATATAAACTGATATCATTAATTCTTTTACAATATATATTAATATGCTATAAATTGTTCCTTAAATAAGTTTCTAGCAGCACAATTATGAAAAGTGGGTATTTCTAAACTTTAAAACTCTGTTTCTCGAAAACTACTCGTAGGATTGAAAAACTTAACGAAGTTTCCATAAGGAAAGCGTCTGGCAGTTTTTCTCTATTACAAGAAAATTTTCTTGCTCATCTCAAAACCACATCTTGTAAGTAAAAGTTACCTGCTCCATTTTTTATTGCATTTATTTCACCTATCAAAGTTCTAGAACTCATTAACTCGTATATTGGGAAGAAGTAGGAGTTCAGCATTCCAGTAAATTCACAGAAAGAGAAAGATAACGTTGCGAGAATTGTTTTTTATGTACCATCATCCTAAGAAATATAGCGGAGTTTTATACCGCTGTATCATTTCTATTTATTTAGCAACAACTAGAGCCACTAGAGTACGTTGTACTTTTCTATTTTATTTTATTTAAATTGACTCATGACTTTATACGCTGGTTTGTGATATAAAATGATCATTTCAATTTTGAAATAAGAACATATTAGCGCTTATCTGCAATTATTCCATATATGTATAAACTTTATAACTATAGAATAAAGGACAGGATATATTTTTTTTTTCTAGAAAATCGCAGAGAATATGTTAGTTTACGAAGTTCTAACTCTGTTGCTCGATATTATTCGAATAAAAAAAATTTAACATAATCGCAAAGTTCTATAACAATTGGTTGCACAGAAGAAAGCCAAATGAAAACAATCAGAATCGAGAAAAACTGAAACTTTTCTAAACACGTTTAGTTTTATTTCTCTGTATTGAAATGACGATAATAGCCAAATCGTCAGACTTATTAATCGTTAGAAAATCTGTTACCTTGTCTTTAAATATACTGTAACGGTTTAGTTGCACAGGAGAAAGCCGCATGAAAAGACCCAGAAACCTAACCTAACTAATGACAGTTTCCTGACTTTCTCAAAAATGTCAAGAATAGTCTGGAAAACATCCAGAATATTATGGAACCCTCGGGAAAACAAAAACAGGATATAAATAGGAAGATATTGGCAGGCAGAGGAGTAGCCAGGTCTCAAAATAGGAAGTTTTGTGAAAGTATTTTTCTTAACAAAGTTTTTCTACCCACCATGAGTATTACAAATGGATGTCAGATGTGAGGTTCGAATCTCGTGAACTGGAGCTGAATCAGCAATTTATTGTGTGAAGCTTATTTGAGAAAATGCACTACTCTTCGGGCAGAAGCTTATCCAGTTTCAAATAACGAAGCTGACACCTTAGCTGATGGAATTGCAAAGGAAACTATTTCATTAAGTTTGTAAGAAGCAAAGAATTAGAAAATCCAGAACTACTTCATTAAATCCTTAATCCCATGGAATTTTGGAGTGAATGAGCCGTACCTTTACCAGATATTTGTTAAAGATTGCCTCAGATCATGAAAGAGTCTGAGACAAAAACAGTTCCTTATTCTTGACGGGTTACAGATTAGCAGTGAACTAATATTTAAGTCAGACTCATGCGAAAATTCTTTTTGGTCGGGAAATGAGGCTGCCGTGTAAGCTGGTGTTTGGCTGCAAAGTTGGTGAAGACATGGCTGGAAAAGACTATGGTATCTGATCCCTGGATCTAAAGCATAGTTTATTGGTATTTTTCTGAATTAGTTAATATAGTCGAAAATTTAAAGTTTCATGGTAACTCGACTTTGCCAAAAGAAGTGAAGGCCCTTCCTCATCCATGTAATTTCTTTAACTATTATATAATAGACAATATAATAAATGAAACTGTTCAGTAGAGCAAACTATTTTCAATTAAAAAAGATCCTTCCAAGCCATCAAATTTACAAGCGAATTATATAATTTAAGCGTGTGTTTTTTATACGTCTATTGATCATTTACCAAGAATTAAAAGTTACTAGTCGAGTAAAATTAGATATGAATCTCATGGGCTTCAGGAAGTTTTAAAAAATACGTGAGCATCTCCACTGTAACGACAACTCGAAATTAATCCATTCAAGGGAATCCCTAGAACCACGTGAAGAACGTGACCGATTGTATAAAAATCCGGCCACTTATAAACAAAGTAAGTAATCGATTTGAGACAATAACATTCGAAATCAAACTTTAGTTGATGAGAAGCTAAAGTAAGACGTCATAAGTTGAGTTTCAAAAGTTTTGTAATCAATGGAGTTCCCGTATGATTTATACTAGTTCTAAAAATGATAGTCTAAGGAGATTACCAAATGAATAATAATAATAATTTTAATAATAATAATAATAATAATATAATAATAATAATAATAATAATAATAATAATAATAATAATAATAATATTAATAATAATAAGGCTATTGCGAAATATTCCTAGGGATGTATCATGTAAATTTTCCAAAATTATTATATATTTCTACCGCTTATTTGCAAAAAATGGAATTCACTTCGTTGGAACCATACCAACCATACGAAGGACTATAATTCCTAATTGATCCATTCCTAATGATAATATATTGAAATTATAATTGAAGAGAAATATTTCTGAATCTGCAAATAATGTAGAAGGATCAAAACGAAAATTTACACCTTTTTTCATATGAACTTTTTTAGTATTTTGCATTTTCATTAAATTTGGATACTTTTTCAAAAAAGTAATTATTGCACGGGGTGATTCAAAATAAATATTTAAAAATTTTTCAACTTTCTTAAATGGATCTCCCTATACATTATTACTTTTTTAGACAAAACTCTTATTGAGGGGATACCTAAAGAGTAGGTTTATCGAAATACGTAATACTATACAGAGTGTTCCATTTAAAATAAGAAAGATACAGTTAACTTGCGGTATAAACAGAAATAGTTGGATGTCCTAAATATTTTATGAAGGAAAAAAATAGTATATTAAAGGGTTAATAAAAATACTTTCCCCTAACAGTTTATTTTTTTTAACATATTTTTCCGAATTGTTTCCACCCTAACTTTGAAAATATTTTTCACGGTCCTGAAAATTACTTGGTTATAGTCGAAGCAGATATTTTTTTAAAAGCCATGTCATAATAAAAATACCTTAAATATTCTTTTTTATTGAAATTGCAGATGGCAGAATTATCATCAGGTTTATTCAAAATTTTAATTGACTTACCGTTGAACTAGTTTGGGGGTACTCGACCAAATCAGCGGGAGATTGTCCCCCGGTTGCCGATGTGTCTTTTTCCCTATTTGTTGACGTCGCGACGGCTGGTTCCGGCGTGGAAAAAGCCGCTGCCATTTGATCCTGTTGCGGTGACGTCCGCGGTGGTTCTGGAACACACATTACAAATTTGAACTTAAAAAAAAAACCGTTCACTTTTGCTCGCGTGGCACGCGATGCCGGAGTACTGAAGGCGCGCAACTCACGACACGCTCGATTATGTTCCCTAGAAAGTCTGAGGAGAACTAATACTTCAACTTCGTTCGAGAGGAGTTAATTGGGGGAGACGCCGAATGACGACTAAGGTGTTTTGATTCGGAGGTGGAAGGAGGGAAACCGTGTGTGTTGTGGCAGTTTTGGTCAAAATATATTGGCAGTTGAGGGAGTGTTCCTATGGAGGGGTCAAGTGAATTTTATTGCGATAGACGCTGGAGAGTTTCCACACCTCTTTTTATTACCCATTTCGTATACACAGGGTTGTTTTAATAAACATAAAAATGTTATGAGGTATCCTCGAAACTACCTTTAAGTTTTGCGATATCATACCGAATACCTTACACTTACAGCCATTTACAAGAAAGGTTCGAAAGTTATTGATTAAATAAATATCTTCAGAATGCGACGTATACCCTACATCGGATTTAATCTTCAATAATATTCTAAGCTCCCTTAGTACACTAATCAACAGTGTTAACAATTGTTCTTGCACTAGGCTATTAATATTTATAACTTTTGTTTTTTTAGCTTTGGGAATCTAGGGTTGATATACCAAAAAACATAGAAAATAGAGTGTTTAAAATTCAATCATTTTAAACAAGTTAAAATAATATTCAACTCACATTACATTCTCCAAAATAAATTTATTCATGTAATTTGTCACGCCCCTAATTTTTACTTCAGTCAATCAACATTTCGCTAATATACTCCATAAAAGTTGACCAATGAAAACTGCCCTCTCTGAGCTCACACTTAACAAAACGTAATTGTAATCAACCACACACTCACTCTCCGCTCCAAAATAGATTATTTCAAGTTGTTTATCGCCCTTCACATATTCTAAAATATAAATTGCTACCCCAAGTTTAAATTTAAAAGTTAAATGACTCTTCAGACTACAAAATATTTAAAATACGTTTAGTGTAAGTTGTGTTTAGTGAATCAGTGGAAATTTGTTCCAAATATTAAGTAAATAACTCAAAGAACTCTCATTAAAGTATTTGTTAAGTGTAAATGTTGAACTTCGTTATCTTCTTTAAATTTGTTAAGAAAAATCAGTTTATGAGTTATTTTATTAGATGGAATTGATTTGCTTAAGAAGATAAGCACACAGGATTTATGCATTTAAAGTACAGTCCATTTCTGCTATGCATAAAATTGTACATGTTAACATTTATACGAGTTTGAGACAGTTTTTGTGTTATTGACGGAATAATTGAGATAAGCAAATAAAAATAAATGTTTGTTATCGAAATTGGCTTTATTATTCTTCAAAATATTCTGATGGTTAAAGTATCTCCTTAGTTAAAGTTTACCTTATGGAAATTTAATTTTAAGTACCTCTGTGTTGAGTAAATCTAGAAATAAATTATTTTAGGTGATTGTACTTGTATTCTACCTATCCCTTATGTCTAGAGTAGTGCCAAGTTAATGTCATTTACAATCAGAGATTATTGGAATTCAATTTATGTAGTTTTTATAAAAGTTACAGATTGCATTTGACGTTGCAGCTTTAAAATAAAGATTGTGCAAATGTAACAGGCGAAGTAAAACCGATGAGCAGAAGATCCCAAACTATCCAGTAAATGGAAAGATAAATCCCAGGGGAAAAATAAATAAAATACTTGGAATAGGAAAAAGTAATCGATTACCTCCTTCCTATGGTATTTTAATTTTAATTCAGTCCGATTAGAATTAAGTATGGCTTCTAAGCTTACATATCCTATTATTTACTTTTTCTTGTCAACTTTGTATCTACAAACAATTTATCGAAACTTAACATAAATTTCATTGAAAACCGTAACGTTCGCGGCTGTTTCTGTTTATGAATTTCAACGTAATTACGTCGATTTTGTCGGTATTTAAATTGAATTCCAATAAACTGTTAGTATTTTATTCACAATAGTTCAAAAAAATTATCTTCTTGGAAATATTTTCTATTTCTACTCTTTGTGGAGCCTCTAAACGTCATACGTAATTATAGATATATATAATATTTAGTGAAACATGTTAAACACTCTCAGGCAAAAATGTTTATTTGTAAAGCCTAATGGAGATTCAGCCTTTCATCTGCAAAATCTTCGGTTTATGGCAATTTTTTTGGTATTTTTATTTTTAATTAGAGAAAAATATTTTGAAAATTTCACTTGCCTTTTTTCTAAAAGATGTATAAAACAAGCATATTTTACTATTTTTTCAAGAAAAATTTAGCTCTAGAATTATCTAGATTTTTCCAACATGAGGATATTCATTCTTCTACTAAAATTAAGAAACAAACATTAAAAATGTAGTACTGTAAGACCCGTAAACGATAAGATAAACATTCCCTAGTATACTCTACATTTAGTATATGTATAATTTAATTTCTCTAATTATTTAAATTATCCGAACTACGTCTTCTTATTTATTATTTCTACCAGTACTTATATTATTGATTTCGAATTTCTCATCAAGTTAATTGGACTAATCAATGCTCTGTAACTTCTAATCTTGTCTGTCCTGAACATTCACTTTGGTCTAACGTTCTATTTACTGTTTATTAGTATTATGTTTAACTCACCAAGCTGTTCTCATAATTGAAAGTGTATTTCTACTAATGGTTCTTAATTAATAATGGTTCTTAATATAATAAAAACAATAAAATAAGTTACAATCACTGACTTTTAGAGGCAGATTCAAGAGTATGAAGTAAAGTTAAATAAAAATATTATTTTGTCGGTTATAGGCCATATATACTAGTAACAAGACTGGGACACCCTGTATATTATATTATATTAGCGATAGATGCAAGTCCAGGATTTGGTTACATTTTCTCTCTCAACCTGTTTTATTTTGACATTCAGCTTTTATATCTTGTGTTTCTTTATTTGTACAAAACCTTTTTTTAAGTATAAGTTAAAGACGAGAGTATTCAGGGGGAAATGAAAAGTCATTGGAGTTAAATAAAAATGCCTTTGAGTAATTAATTAACGGAAAATGAAAAATATAGTTTTTTAAAATTACTTGTGTAAAAAATAGTTTGGGCTTTCTCCTTTTCCCAAATATATATTTTCAGCCATTCAAAAATAAATGGTACCTAAACTGAGCTTTGAAAAATTTATTGAAAGAAACGAAAAAAACATTTATATAGAATAGTTTTATATGTGATTTTAACATATGTGTAGTTCGTTTAAAATTTTACTGTTTAAATTTATGATTTACGGAGTGTTTGTAAAGTTACTGGTGAATTGTTGAAATTATTGTTGTTAGAGAGTTAATGACAAATTGAACAATTATTACTAAATAACTACAAATTTACTGATCTTTTCTATTTGTCGGGAGGAATCTTTACCTTACAAGTGGTAAAGTTTTATCAATTTTCGAGTTTTAGTTTGTAGGGGTGATAGGATTGGTCACTTTGTATGGCGTGCTTGAGCTACTTGAGTTTGATTGGTTGGTGTTACAATAACTTCTGACGAATTAAAATGGTTTATTTAAAGTGTGGGATTTCATCAACAATATAAAAACATAAAATGTCTACGAAGGATAAATTTAAGTAATCTTTTTACACATTTTCAACGAAACGAAGCTTTAGGATCCTTTAACGATAAATTATAATTTTTGAAATGGGGACTACTGTTAGATTTTTTTACTAACGTTTTTTAGGATATCTTGAAACTGCATTCATAATTAAAACTAAATGATTAAAAAAATCTAAACAGGCATAATAATCACATCGCTAACAGTACAAAATTACTTGAAAGTTTTTATGACTAATTATACTAATTTGTAAAACTTTACTAAAATATGTTTAAAAAATATTTAAGAATTCCAAAAGTTCGGTTGTACTGTTGTCATTCTATCATTAAGTTAATCTGTGAGTTGTTTTAAATGACAGTAATTTTATCGTTATTGCGACCTTGTATTTATTATTGCGACCTTGTATTATTATTTAGAAGCTTCTAAAACCTGTTTGGAATAGACAATTTGAGTGGTACGTTTAAAAATTCATATGGATTGAATAATTCTGTTTTATCTTCAATAATCAGGGTAGCTGGTTAGGTTACCTTTCTTTACCTCAATAATAATTTTTTTAACGATCTTGAATATGTTAGAACTTCACTAAAAAAATCATTTTTCCTGATCTGTACTGCTCGAGTATATTAGAGAATTTTGCGATGTCTAGTTGAAATTAAAACAATTTTAGTTTTTTTGGAGTTAACGGATATTCACTTCACTCTACGGATTTTTTTTTTTTGTAAAAATGTTTTTATAAGAGAATATGTATATTTTTGTAAATTGTCTTGTTATTAGAACTTATTACTGTTCTGTTAGACAATAAAGAATTATTATTATTATTATTATTATTATTATTTGTATTAAGGTGACTGATCAAGATTATAGGATTACGTTTCACATTTTCCAAGGAGAGTCGAGGTGGCTCCGCTTTGTTAAGGACTATTTTAAAAGGAGCCAATTGGTTCTTTTTCATTTCCATTAATATTTTTATACGGTATTGGTTCAAAATAAATGGATCCAACTACACTTAAGATGTTTTTTACAATTTTTGTTATGGTAAATGGTTATAGATCTTGATAAAGATATGAAAATTATACTTCAAAATTAATATATTTATTAATAACAAGAACAAAAACTTTAATCTTAAATACTTCATTTAAACACCCCACTCTTACTTCTAAAATATTATATATAACTATTATTTTGACAAAATCTTGATTTGTTCCTAGAAACTAAGGGAAAATGAATTTTTGGGATTATATCATTAATTCACAGGTCTAGCGGTACTTGTGGGATTATTTTTCTTTAACTGTAAGTATATGATTTCAAAACATTTATTTTTACTACCTTGGATTCTTGATACAAAATGAATAAAGTCAACAGTGATATTGATCTTGGGACCAACTTTTATGATATTGAGACCAGAAAATCTTGCAACATGTTCTAGTGTTTGGGGTTTTGTACTCGAAAATGGATTAAAAAATTTCTTTGGTGTGGGTTAACTCTTTAGCAACTAATAGGAAAAGGGTTTGGAGGTATTTCTTAAAAAAATTATTGTCAAAGATTAATATTTTTTAAAGGGAAAAAATAATATGTCTACTCGATATTCTTGACACAATTATTAATAATATATTTTTCTTACGTAGTTTCCCGTTCATATTATTTTCATTTGACCAATTTCTTTAGTCACATTACCGGAAGGCCAAAAATGTTAGAAAAATAAAAAATATGGAAGGTGCTTACACTCAACGTCATTCAATCAATGTTATGTATTTTCATAACAGGTATCTAACTGAAATTATAAAAAGATGCTTAAAAAAGTCAATTAATATCGGGACGAGGACCACAGAATTAATTATTATGTTGATTATGAAACGATTCGCACCAGTTTGTTGCTCTACACAAAGAAAATGAATGTTCTGTCCATTTTCCGGAAGGAAAAGTATAACCTTTACTTTTATAGTTATCACCCAAATAATCGCAAAATTTATCCAGTACATCATGTTTCGGTTTAAATTGAAAAAAATTAATTAATTAGTTCTTAATTCAACATTTTTATAACGATATAAAATTACCATCCCTAGAAATTCCTACATTTTATGGTTCCAAGATACTTGATTTGAGTTTCATTATATTTTGATCGGTGCAGAAGATTCGAATCTGAATTTAGGGGAAACTCATAAATTTTATTATCTAAAAAAGGTACTAAAAGGTGACGCTGCTAATGTAATTCAGTCCTTACATAATCCTTCTACTAATTATATTGAGGCTGAAATTACTGAAGGAAATATATGAAAAACTTCGTAAGTTTAAGTTTTTAGATCTGGCAAAATTACAAAAAAGAGAGTTAGTTTGATGTTTACAACTAATGCTCCAACTAGTTGAAACCAAACCACAGGGTTCAAATATTCATCACTTTATCAACTGCTGCTGAATTTAGAGAGCATCTTTGAGTCATGGTTTTTCTCTGGTATTCATTTGAAAGTCCCAAATTCTGTGTACTTTTGTCACATACGAAAAGGGCATACACATACACATTATTTAATATAAATATGAGATTATTACATTGGGAAAGAATTCAGTGGGAAAGTTTACCTAGTGCCATGGGTCTCTTCAAGGGCATCCCTTGGTAAGAATTCTTTTTTAAATAATTTTTTATATATTAATGTTTGTTGAGCACGTTTTGTTTATCTGCATTAAATTGTAATTGACTTGTTTTCTCTTACTATTACGCCCTTAGGGAAACCGTGCTATTATCCAAGAGGAGCCCCTTTAATTTATGACATTATTTTATGTCATTCTCAGAAAAAAATTTGTTTACGGGAGCTAATTCAGACTCTACATTTTCCAGTTTAGATAGAATTTTTAGAATCGAGAGCTATTTTCCTTTTCTATCAATAAAGAGTACTTTTTATTTTCTCAAAGATTTGTTCTTACCAGGTGCCATTTCATGAGCAAATCTATCTAGAGTACACATCTGTTGGTTGGGATGCAAAAGGTAAATTTTACGAAATAAATGTAACGCTCTTGATATCCTCGTGTAGCATTTCCAACATTTCAATGAGAACTGAGCCATCTAAAAACTATTCTAACATTATATGAGGTGCTACCTAAACTCCGGCCGAAGAACAACGGGTATGCATTTAATTTTGTTTTAAGCTTGGTAGCGAGTTCAAGCTTTCAATAATGTAGCCTTACATAAATAAAGCATTTTGAGTGGTTTAAACATTTCATGGAGGGCCGAGAGACTGTTGGAAATGATGAGCGTTCAGGTAGTCCTTCATCTTTCATCCACACATTATTATATGACAAACAAATTAACAATGCGGCTGAAGTTGTAGGAATGTCATATCAGATCTGCCAATGTAATAAAGACTGGGTAGTGTCTCGCAACAATGCACCTGATGATACAACGATCTTCACAAATCAGTTTTTGGCCAAAAACAATAAACCTGTTATGTCGCAGCCACTGCACTCATCCGACATAGCACTTTGCGTCTTTTCGTGTTTCTGACGATGAAATCCAAACTTAAAAGGATATTCAAACGGAGTCGCAGGAGTTCCAAAAGGTATTGGCTTCGATCCACTTTGAGGAGTGTTTCTTCCTGACAGAAACGCTAGCAAAGCAAGGAGTGACTACTTTGAACGAGATAAATACATTTTCAATACAAGTAAGTACTTCTGTAGTTCTTAAATAACCCCTTGAACTTCTTGGTAGCACCCTTTACAATTTAACGGTGACCTTTATTTATATCTCAATCAAAAATCAGTTAAAAACCATGAAATTTTGAACCAAAATGCACTGATATTAGTTTTGATAAAAAATAAATTGCCTTGCGGATACGACCTTTTATAACCAGAAAGAAAAAAATGAGAAATTCACTAGAGCGTAGTTAATTATTGAGATAGACTGCAGTGTTTTGAAAAGGGAAATGGGGGGAGGGACGCGGGGAAACTACGAACTAGCGTGATTAGACGAAAGTTGGGGACGGTTTTGGTCAAAACATATTGACATTCTGGTCGAACTCAACGATCAAGGACAATTTCGGTTTAACATATAAATAGGTTAAGTAATGAAGATATTACTACACTTTTTGACGTTAATGTATTTGTTGTCTCAGTAGAAACTGACTAAAATTGACGTGATATGGTTGAATTATTATACCAAGTGTCCGGAAATATTTAACTGTATTATTGCAAAACTGAATTGAGGGGATATTCATGTAACATAAAAATACTCTCTCTCTCTATATTTAGTAAATTTAAATGTTTCGTTAATTTGAATCTCTCCTGATTTCAGTAAATATTTCTTTTGTTCATTGAACTATCACTTTTTTATTTTTAAAAAACTAAAATAATTATATATCTGCAAAACCGCTTGCAACTTCAATAATTAATTTTTCTATTGATTTAGGTATCAGTCCTATAGTGGTAAATTTTTTTCATTATTTTTTAATAAATCAGTTACAACGGGGTTTTCTTGAATTCACTTGAATATTTTTCTATACACATTATGTTTATAAAAAGTGGAGTAATATTTACAAACGAATGAAATCATATTTTTAATTAAGTAAGTCATAGCGTTTAATAATTTTTACGATGTGGACTCTTTGCGACCAAAATTTGAAGAGAGTGATGTCAATATCTTTATATAATATTTCAAAATAATTTACCATAAAATTCAATTAAAATATCCTGGATTTAAATTTTAGAACATGTTTCGCAATAAAATAGTCTTATATTAAGACAATTTAGATTTTATTCTTTAGTCTGCACCAAACAATATGTTTTATCAATTTAAATTTTTATGATATGCCGAAAATTAAGATGTCATATAAGTTTATTATACAATTTTTTTAGATACATAGCTTTTAACAAATTTAATCCAATGAACTTAATGTTAATACGCTAAAGATTGTAAATTTGTTAAATTTCGATTGCAATTTTCTTAAAATTTAAAACTTGTAAAAAATCTGTGATCAATTCTTCTTCATACTTCTTTCACATTTTTTAATATCAATTTTTATTTATTTTTTAAGTACTTCTTCATATCTTCTGTATATTTTTTCTGTTTCGAAACATAAATTAAATTATCTTTAACCTATTTCTTCAGTAAAGGTTAACAGGGATTTGTTAATAACAAAACAAATTTGGAGATAATCGATTGAGTTTTATTAGCTTTTTTGAGAGGCACGTTTCAAGTAGGGAGAAAATTAAACTCTCGAAAATTATTCGAGTATACAAATCCGAACTCAATCTCATGTTTACAAAGCGAATGATATTAAAGGCCAACAAATTAAAAAACAAATTTACGTATTACATTTTATGCAAATAAACCAAAAATATTTTTATGAAACCGGAATTCTTCTTGCCACTAAAATATTTATTAATAAAAGAGGTTTAGTATATCATCAACTGGTTAAAACTTCGTATATTTTGAATAAATCCCTTTTATCAGTTTTTCTCCTTCTTTGTTTAGTTAATTTTAATTCGTACAGAAAATGGAGAAGCTCAGAAGCTAATTATTTGTTTATTTCATAGCACTACAACTATACCTATGATCTCCAAAGTAGAACCGTATAATCCTTGAGGAGAGCGGCTCTAATTAGAGGCAACAAACAGATAAAAAATTAGTTAATGAGCTGCTTCTTTTATTGGATTTAGTGTACGATGTAATTCCAAACTCCATACTCAACCATTAACTCTAGATTGGTCCACTTCAAATTTGGCATCGAATGCAACATTTTTTTAATTTGTTCTTCCTGTAGATGCAATTGAGTTTGCCATGAATCGACTAAAGTTATATTTATATTTTTTGTATTTAAGAACTTTGACTTTAATATCCCACCGGAAAAATTAAAACTGCAAGTTCGCTGCCCATGCCAACTTGAAAATAGAAGATCGAAGCATATACCTTAACCGATTTTTTCTCCACAAACCCCCTGACGACCAACAGGTTCCCTTAAATAATTTGTTTGCTCTGATATATATAATTTTAGAAATAACATTCACATCCAATAGTTGTGCAGGATTTTTATTTACTAAACTATATTCGTCTTTGATATTATCCTTCAGCTATCGGGGCTGTTAAATCTAAAATCAATAGAAAATAAATATGTTCTCAGTAAAGTAAAGAATTAAGTTTTCTAGTTTTTATATGTCTTACTATTCAATTGAGGTAATAAAAAACAGAAAAAATGATACTCTTAATTAAAAATAAAAAGTAGATTTAATTTTTGTAACTATGCATTTGGAACATTTTAAAATTTTATTCAGGGGTTTCTTAGTTTTGGTAAAAACACGATTTAGGAATATTTGACAAATTTATTCATCATAACGGAGATTTTTGATATATTTCTGTAAAAATAAAAGTGGACCAAATGTTTGGAGTAGCGACTAACCACTTCAGATTATTTTAAAATTAACTGATAATTTAAAAATGAGTGTCACTCAATTGTTTATAAGAGAAATTTGAACCAGGCTTGTCTGGTTAAATTAAAAACACAAGCAAGAAATCACAAAAAAAACTTCCTTTCTATCTTGTAAAGTTCTTAAATACAGCTTTGTTAGAAAATATTTTAAAGAATCTTATCGTCAACATTCCAGAAGATTCTAGCAAAAATTTTATTATCATATATGATTTTAAGTCCATTAAAAAAATAATCTTTTATTTTAACACTGTTAATGAATTAGTTGTACTTTAGTAGTTTAAACTAGAACTTATATTTAAATTTAAAGAAACTAGAATGTAATTATTTGAAGTAAGCAGTTAAAAAAGTTTGGGAAAATACATCCGATGTTTACCACACATTTAATATCGTAAATGTACTTTACAACTGCACATAAAAGTTTTAGATACTTAACTATTTTAGTAAATAAATGTGTTCCATATTAATAGCTGAAGATAAATTACGAAAAATAATTTAATGTATTAGAATATTTTAAGTACGTACGTATACTATTTAGGATATGTAAGTCTAAAAATACGTACTATTATATTCACAAAAGGAAACAAGAAACAGCAAAAATTCGCAAAGTAGACGAAATAAATATAATATCAGCAATATTACCTCATTCTCTGAAAATAAAACACTGATATTTGAGTTTAATAACTTCAATTATAAGTACGCGAGTTTGAACTAGAATTATGAGGTCCAAGCATGTCCCTCAATCAAAAAAATATTCAAAATGTCTTGTTTAAAATCATCCCAACAAACTATAATAATGTATTCGAATAATTCTTAAGGCCGAATATCCAGTTAGTTACAAATAAAGTAGTTTACAAGGTCATATCCCAGTGTACTTCAGAAAGTTTGGTAAATACTAAGAGAACTGGGGCTTGCCAGAGTGGTCTTAAAGTTGAATAAATTTTGAATATTTGAGAAAACGAAATTTAGGCTTACAACTAAAGAGATTTATCTGAGACAAAAATATTAGATTTGTTAATTGGAAATGCGCATCACGTTCACACCTTTATACGATCTTATGAATGATAAAAGACTTTTATTGGATTTTTAGAATAAATCCGCCAAGTTGCGCAATACGAATTTTATTCACAGGAGTGAAAACATTATGTGACATTTTTCCCAACTACGAAACTAAATCCGTAGTGTTCTACATCGGTTCAATGAATATATGTTTCGTTGTATTGCGTGCATATAGATTTTGTTTTCCCCTTATTGTCGACTTCGTAGTCGTAACAAGCTTCGTTCTTATTGAAGAGATACAACAATAACTTATTGATTAAAAATAGAAAAATAGAAAAGTGTACGTCACGAAATCTTGTCCTTTTTTACAAATCCATCTGTATAAAGACAATAAATACAAATACTTCTTTATTTGCGATGTGTTATTCAGCATAATTAACTAGATGTAAATGGTGAACTCTAATTCGTGTTTGAAAAAAAAAAATGAATTGCCTCAGGTCGCTGGTTCGTTAATAATTGTTTAGCACTGAGGAATAATAATTTAAATCCAGGATTTCTGAATCACTTTCGGTTTATTAAGAAGTTAAAAAATTAAAAGAGGTTATTCATTTACATTTCAGATACGAATGTTAACTTGACGTTTCTTTGTTAAGTTTTTTTTGATCGAATCATTGGCGAGATGTTTCTTGGTTGAAGGTTGATGATTGAATTTCTTCAACGTGTCATTTTATTCTTTCTTAATGGTGGAAATGTGTATCCATTTATGTTAAATAAAGAATCAGGAATTGAGGATTTGAGCCAACTTTTCGCTATTAAAATGATCTAAAAAAAATACAGGCCTACTTTCCCAATGTATCATTGCTGAAGTTCATCATTTTGAACATTTATTATAATTCTATTGTATTTTATTTATCCTGTAGAAGTGAATATTGGAATAATTGTATCGTTGGATAGACGACTAAGATCTTTTTAAATAAGGTGGCACATGTTTCTGCTGATATTTTAAAAAAATCGTCGATTACGTCATTACAATAGTACTAATTACGTCATGTCTCTTACAAATATATGAAATACCTTTCAAGAGAATTAAAACTGACGTGTGATTTTTTTTAAAGCGGTTTATTCTTTAAATAATGAATTTGTTCAATATGTTTCCATTTTCCAATATAATGTTGAAAGCATTTTTATGTAAAATAAAAGTCAATATAACTAAAGAAATTTATTTTTTCTAGTATGTCATGTAAATATTGACCTGTTTTGCGAACTTCGTGAATTTCCGTTAAAAATATCTCTCAAAAAACATCGATGATTTCATACACTCAACATTTAATATCAATTAATCTAAATTAAACGTTATTTTTAGAACAGTTTACCCTAGCAATATTTGCGATTAAATATTTTTTTAAATTTCGCCGGAAGTTATTTAACAAAATATTTAATTTAACCTACCAAAATAACTTTCCACAACCACTTTGTGTCTGTTGGTTCAATTTTTGAAACAAACACTTGAGTTTATTATATGCAAGCATAAATCAGAGACGTACTTACAATATAACGAGCTAAAAATACTTATTTTTACCTCCGAATTTCATAAAGATTTACCTATTCCGACGCCTACAATAAAACGAAAATTGTGTTTTGGATAAAATGCCTTGTTTTCTATTAATCTTTAATTAACAAGAGTGTTTATTGTAAATATTCTATTCTCCACGTTATTCAAAGAAAAAAATAAAATTACATTCAAAGCAGATAATAATCCGAAACATCTTTGGAGTGTGAAGATGTAAATAAAATACAATATCGAGAGTATAGCCAGACACATATAAGACAAACAAATAGACGAGTTAATATAAGAAGAGACGAACACTAAAACGTCTAAAGAACAATCGGAGGGACCATGTCATTGAGCCAAGCCTGTGAGTACAGACAATACATTTCGAAAATACCAAAATACAGGCAAATATCAAGACTAGGAATAGGAACCATAGAAATATAAAAAGTTCCAGATAATTTAAATTTTCGAGAAGCTACTCAAAGACTACCGAGTAACGAAACGAAGAAAAAGACAACATTTTAAGAAAACCCTATCGTCAAATAGATTGGTGGCCCCAAAAGTGAAAGCACAACGAACCAAGTACAACATCGTCAAACCACTAAACATGATCTTTCCCAAGACCAAATATAGGACAGACAAAGGGAAACCTGGAAACTAGAAGTAACACGTATCAACTAGTGAGAACCTGAAAGAAAACCTTTATGAAACTATGAGACCACTTTTTAAAAGCAACAATATAAACAAAATAATGATCCATTAAAAGCTGATTTTAAATATACCTGTTTTTAAAGTAAGAGCTCGGTGTTACCGGAAATGGAATTTTCCAGTAATTTAGTTAAGGCTCGCCAATTTTCCCGAAGGCGTTTAAAAAGTTTCCCCTGCATTTTACTTATTAACGGAATTCTTTTTCGCTACGGCCAGCAAAAGAAGTTTTGATTGTGTTTTCCCACTGGAAAGTTTGGTGCGCACTTCTAAATAGTGGCTTCAGAGAGAAGGATTTAAATTAATTCTATTTTGCATAAAAAAAAATAAAATATAGCGCAGACCATAAAAAATACAAACTAAGGAATAAGAATAATTAGATAGATTCCCCTTCAGTGAATATTAATCACTCATTGTAAATTTATGGAGCTACAAACTTATGCTAACTAACTGGCTCACTACAACTCTGAAACATATGAAATGCAAATTTGTTTCTATGTATAGCTTTCTGACTAGAATTTTCTTATCCTGATCGTTGGAAAACCAAACCGAAAATAGTTTTCTTTTAATATAAAATTCCATATATCGTAAAGCGAAACACAAAAATAGTATGAGTAAAGTAAGTTTATTACATGTTTTAATATCGTATAAATAGAAATATAATATACAGCGTGTCCGCGAAAATAATGCACAATAATTAATGGATGAGGTATAAAAACTAAACACTAAATTCATGGCAGACATTCAAGAACGACCCTCTTGTTCTTCTAAAAATGTACAAGATTAATTGATTGTACTGTCGAAGCAGATGGTAAGTCAACGAAGTATCTTGATATCAAAATTGTTAAAAGCCTTTCAGTAAAACCAAAGGAAAATGTTTAAAATTTACACATATTTTAAGATATCTCGAGATAGGAAAGAGATCTGGACAAGCAGTTTTTGCCATTTCGTTGCCACTTTTATTATAAACATTTTTTCCCGGATCTGTACTATACACGGTTTCCAAGATATAGCAGAGAGCCATTCTTATTGGGACACCCAGTGCGGTCTCAACACATATTTATTGAATCAATAATTCTTACCTTATTTTTATTCAAAAGGGTGATTATTTAAAAAAATTGTGATGGTGCATTATAAAGATCTTACTGGGATATTCCCAAGGGTTGGTCGTAGCCCGCAATTTAATCGAAGGTGGTATAGAAGTCTTGGTTATTCTTACAAACAAAGGTAACAAAGGTTATAAAGGTTACAGACTAAACTTAACTTACCTAATGTTCGGAAGACAATTGGTCTACTTCTGTACTTTTTCCCTCGCCAAACTGCAGCGACGGTCAACTGGTACTGGGTGTCGGCCTTAAGGCCGCTCAAGGTCACAGCGTCCGAGTTGCCTGCCACCAACGCCACCACTCTGTAACTAACAACCTGGTTCATTGGAGCTACACTAGCAACATTGAAATTATTATATCTCTATTAGCATCCCCCAAAATGCTCGTCTTTAATTTAAATACTAATGTTATAAAAGACACACCTTTTCTAAACTTACGGTATAGTATTTCTATTCTAAATTACAAAACATCGAAAAAAGCTCATAAATATCGAGAGATTATTTTTTTTCTAAGTTGAAAAAGTTTAAACATTTTTCGTAATTATGTTACCAGACAATTATTAATCAATGAAATTTGCTCGTCTAGTTTGAACAAGAAAATGAAATAATTTTAGACATGCTTTTTCATGATGAAGTAAATACATCACTAAAAATTAATCATTGCCAAGAACATTTTGGCTTGGGCTTGGGATTGCCACAGATATTTTGCTAAATTAGCAATTTTACTTGGCAAAAACCTCATATGATGTTAAAAATTACTGAAAGCAGGTTGAAGTAAAAATTAACTTTAATCGAAAAATAAAAAAACATTTTTAAAACCAAATTAAAGAAAACTGTTTCCATTGCAATATTAAAAATAAATAAAAAAATCTGTAAATAACATTCGTCATGTAAAGGTTACATACTAGACAAATAGTTCTTTGGTTATTTAAATAAAAATATACTTTATAAATTTTCGTACTCAAATTCTGTATCGTATTTATTCTAATAATGATGGGTTGTAAGGGGGGGTAACACAATATTTTTATCTTCTTTTTTATGACATGCTTATTTATTTTTGTTAGTTCGGTAGTTATTAATTATTATATATTATATTAATTATTTCGTTGTCCCATTTTACACTATCTTTTTTAAACGCTCGAACATATTTAAAACAACTTGCTGCATTTGTATGTGTAAATCTTTATTTATAAATATAATAATAATAATAATTGTTATTAGTTGTTTGTGGAGCTTCATGATCTTGCGATATTTAACTATTTAACTACGGTCTCCAAAACGCCATGTATTTAAAGAAAATTAAAATTAAAATTTTAAGAAAACACTCACTCACAGGCGCTACTGCCCGAAAATTTCGAATGATAATGATTTACGACCATAGCAACTCAGTCAAATACTTATAAATGCGTGTGCGATTGATTGACATGACTATTTGGCCAACTAAACTTCACTACCTCAGATATCAAGTGATTATACATGGTGTATATAATATTGAAATGCCCATTTCTAATAAAGTACTTATTTTGGATGAGCCTCGTAAATGGAGTTAAAATTATTTTTTTTTCAATTTAGAATAGAAATACTATAAGAAGTAACTCTTTTTGGTATAGACATAATTTTATTATAAAACATAACGAACACCTTTGAGAGAAAGTACAGTGTTTATTATCACAAGTAAAAACTAAAAGAATTGAATGTCAAAGGAGTGTACTAAGGTCATAATTATTGTAATTGATTCTCATCATGACAAGCAAAAAAGAGACAAAACTTATTGATTATTTTTAATTATTTTCTCGACATTCATAGCTTTCATCGGAAATTATAAGAACTACTACCATTTAGAAATTATTTTACACTCTTATGATAAAGGTATAACACTTCACAACGAAATTACTCTCAATTAATTTCTGATGATTGATTTTTGAAACTTAGCCAAGGAAACGCAATTTGTGGTAATCTTTTAAAAATTAACGATGAAAACTCTTTTGGGTCTCATTGAGGTTATAACGAAATACCGAGGGTTGATATGGGTAGACATCTTCGTCAATGTACGACGTCGAAAAGTTAAACATTTTGAATGTTTTATAAGACTTAGTAATTTATGTTTATCGATGATTGCTTGCTCACGCAAAGAGACCTAAATACAAATATAATGCGATGACTTAGAAATATTGGTGGGAGAAGTACAAACAAAACCTTTAAAATTTGTGCAAGTGTTAATAACTACATTTTGATATTAAAGTAATACTCCTACTCCAAAATAAGAAAATACTCTATTAAGCCCCACAATACATTGTTTAAAGTGTTTTCCACAAAAAGTATTTTAGTTCAATTTGCAACATTTAGGTATGTGAAAAAAACTAAAATACATTTTTGAAAGAAGTATATGTAGTTATAAAAACAAAGTAAATGTCATTTAAAAAATTTAAGTGGTTTAGTAAATAATTTTATCGATCATAATTTTTCCCATTACTCTTTAGCTGTCGAATTGTCGTGCCCAAGAATTTAAAACTTTGATAACTTTTTTTTTCTTATTAATAAGTTTTCTTTTAATATTTCTGGTCTTCACAGCCTGCAAATTAAAGATTAATATGCTGTTTGGTAACTAGAAATATTAAAAAATAATATTTAATCAACAAACTATGAGGGAGTTTTATTAATAAAACTATTAATAAAGTTGTATTGAATAGGGAAATAAGATATTTGGTACGCATAATAACCATTACCTGGAAAACCAACAAAAGTATTGCCAAAAAGAAAATCCAGGACCGGCTTAACAAATCATTTAAAAATTCGTCTTTCCAAAAAACAACACCCTGTATATCGATTTTTTTTAAATTGCTTCTTATAATTTGAAAGAGAAGAAAAAACTGAATCTACTCATGTACTCGTACTTTTTATTTTTGCGCTGACAATTTTTACCTTCAAAATATAATTTATGGGTATTTTGGGAGTTACAAAATGTTAAAGTTAAAAATTGAATTGAGTTTGTATTTTTACAAATACAGATCACTGGAAAATGTGGTTACAGGGCAGTACTGAGTACATACGCATTCAATATGTTTCATATGTTTCGAACATCCTGTACAAGGACATTTAGAATATATGCACTTGCTACACATTTGTAGATAACAAGAGTAGTTTACAACAAATAGATTTCTGTTTTCAAAGGCTACAAAAGTACTTATTTTATATACCCCACGTTGTAGAGTGGAAATAAGTATTAAGAATTAAAAATTTCAAAGTGAATTTTTGGGCAGACTAATGGTGTTTGAAAAAAATTATTATAATATTTTGTTGCAAATGACACGTTCAATATACAATTTAGAAATACGCAATTAATTAAGCAATAGTTAATTTTCTTACTGGTTTCTAAAAAAACGAACAGAATTGATTTGACAACTTATTTTTGTAAGGAATAAAGAACAGAAGGAAAACACAGAGACTATATAATGAAAAATGAACATTTTACTGAAAAAATATCTGACAGAATCTAGAAAATTAGAAAACTATATTTAATCAATATATAAAATTTATGGGAAAGCAAAATAAATATTTGTGCAGTTGTTTCTCAGAATTATTAAAAATTAACATGCCAGTTATAAAAATAGGACAACACAAATACAATCACAATCCGATCTTTGTACTGGAAATTTAATCGTTCAAACAAACAACTTCTTTTCCTTTTCATATATGTCAACAAACTTTCGAACTCAAAGTAGAAACACAATACACAAAATACAATATAAAAAAAGGCAAACAAGCTAAAATTCAACATTGCAATTCTCAAAGCAGTTGTACATTACGAGGAACTCGATTTATGGAATTCGATATTGCTAATATAAACACTAATTGAAATGTGATACAAATGAGTTTATAGGTAGTAATCTAAAATACGTGTCGAAATTCAAATTAGTGAACCTAGTTAACCAAATGGTATTATTAGGGGGGATGAATTAATTTCCTAAATAATGATTTGAGTTTTTTAAACGTGGTTTATTTTATAAATAAGTTATTTGTTTTATGATCCAAATAACACAGAAGATTATCCGTAGAATTAATTATTATTTTCTTATAAATAATATAAACTTAAATATTTTAAAACTTATGATATTGATATTTTTAAAGAGTGGCATTGTCAATAATTGACAATAATTATTTTTTTATATCTTAGTGTGAAAGTTATACGTTTATTGTAGATTTATAAGAGACCAGCAGATAATGATTTTTTTTTAGAATACATTTGCTATTCAGGTCAAAAATATGTTGATATCTTTGTTAATAAAAAATTAATTTAATTTAATTAATTAATTTTAAAATTAATTGATGTTAACTATTAACTATAAATGGAATTTACTTCCGACAAGGAAGTTGAGCTTTTCGTAGTTTTCAAACTGTATTTTTAATGTTAAATCTATATAAAATATATAATTTATCACACAACAAAACTATTAGCTTTTTCATAATGAAAAGCACCACGAGCAGAAGTAATTTTTTAACCCAGTTTCTTCATAAAACTAGTAGCATTTGTTAACATAAAAGACGTAATGTTGCCATTGTATTAAATGGTGACATTTTTCGGTTACTAAATCGAATTTCTTTTATTATTTTACGAAAAAATATAATTTTTTACTGCCATAAATAAATAAAAAATACAATAATTAAATAATAATAATAATATTTTAATAAAAGCTGGGTCACATCTATTTGGGTGCAATCTAAATCCAAATTTAGCTTTATATTAAATAAATAATAATTTAAATATTAATTTTTTAAATTTTCTAATAATATCAATATCTTTAAAATTACTAATTCATAAAGTTGCTTTATTAGACAAATAAGTTTTAACTTTGGTAGAAAATTGATTTTACTTAGAAACCAGATTAAGTTATTTATATGGTTGTACAAGTACATAATCGCATAATTAAACTTACTGATTAGGTTAATCGAATATCTAATTACTAAACTTTTTTATTTCCGAAAGTTTTGCTATATGACTAAACTATTTGTTTATTAACGTCTGATTCAATCATGTTTTGAAGTTTTTAGGTATAAAAATAGAAAATTGGTTTCCGTGCCTTTTTGTAAGGTAGAATATTTCTATTAGTGAAGTGTCTAAAAATGTGTTCAAAACCATGCGTATTTAAAATGATAAATACGTTATGTACTAATATTATCTTCTTAGTTTCAGAATACCATCAGATACTAATTTCCTGGTCAAATATCAAAATACTTAAACACTTCAACAATATTACTTTTAATATCTTGCAACTTCTTCAGAATATAGATTTTACTCTGTAACGTACTATAGATGGTATTTTATATTATATATAATGAATACTGAATAAAATTCTTTTAAAAGTGTAATATTAAACTGACACAAATTTAACTAAAATTATATACCTAGTTAATATTAAAATAAATAAAATTTATAGTTAAAGAAAGAAAATAAGAAATAACTGAAAGAGGTAATTTTTTTTCATATATACATTTATTTTTAATAGTCACACCGTTTGTTAAAATTCACATGTAGTGCTTAAATCCCTCTAACTTTCTGCTTTACTTCTACTTTATATAAATAACATTAATCTTACGAAGACAAAATACACTTACAAACTCAAGAAAAACACAAATAAAGTCAACGTAATCCACAAACGGGGAGACGTAGAAAATAAAACGCTGAGAGGAAAATTTCGCTACAAACTCACGTCCCGCTTTTGGCTTGTCAAACAAAATAGAACTGAGTTCATTTCTCGACATGCCTTCGCAGTTTGCCGTGTGTTTTCATGTGGAAAACCGCCATATCGATTAATCGATAGGTTAGTACAATATACAAGAACATCACACAAGGGCACATTGGGACAAAACGCTGGAATTCGGCCAAAAATTAATAAAAGAACATTGAAAAGTGTTAAAAAAATCAGCACGATGACATTTGCCGTCTTTAGAAACAACCAAAAATTTGTCTTTTGGAAACCAACATGGCACTGTCTTTTTTTTATTGCTGTATTGAATATGTATATACGATGTGATGATAAAGTCTGAAACCAAGCTTTTAACACAATTATGCAACTTGTTCAAGAAAATTACTCGGTCAGGTAAATTTTAATTTTTTTAAAAACGGCTATTGATAAGCATTATTTAAGTTGTAATGTATTTTTTTTTCAAAAACAGAAATAATTAACATATTTGGATGCTACTTCTCCGGAACGATAGATGGGACGAACAGGATCAGTGGAAAGACCACCGCGTTCTCCAGATCTAACACCCCTAGATTTTTTTGGTGGGACTATTTGAAATCAATGGTTTATTTCGATGGACCACCAATTTGGAAGATTTGCAGCAGAGAATACGCGACGATATGGCACAAATGAAGGATTAACAGTTTGAACATTTAAGATGAACGTTGTTAAGAATCGTAGAATATTTAATTTTACGTTGATTTTTATACGGTGGTTTCGTCAAAAATAAAATTTGAGTTTTCAAGTGGTTAGTCTCTCTATCAAAAACCAAAAAAATTGGGGGTTGCCTTTAAAAAAAATTAACTATGACGTCACCCCGCAAAAACTAAAGACGTTACAATTTAAATTTTGTTTATCAATGGTGCCATTTAAAAAAATAAAATTGACCTATCCGAAGAATTTTCTTAACCACGTTTCATAATTGAATTAAAAGCTGGGTTTCAAACTTTATCACCAAATTTTCAAAAAAATTCGATTCTTGAATTACTATTTTTTCTCACAAAAATCCATTTATGTATTTAGACAGTTTAAACGTCAAAATATTAAATTTGTCTTATAAACATAGAGACAAAAAAAATAAGGGACATTTTTTTCATATTTCTTTATGCACATAAAACGACATTGTCATTATCAGCAATTAACGCAAACACCTAAAAAATTAGATAAGAAAAAATACATAGACATCTATAGCTAAAATTGTTCTAAATGGTGTGCATGTTTCCTCTTAAAGCTTTGCACTCATCTTCCAAACACCCTGTATTTCTTAATCCACCTATTATTTACCTTAATATTATTAACAATATCTACTACAAGCCCATTATGTTCTAGATGGCCACGAGTGTTCCATTCTGTATGTAGCAATCAAGCTCTATTTGAACTCAACACTTCAACAATTCTATTCAGTAATTCCACAATTAGTAAGACTATGACTATCAAACCATTGCAAATAGGAACGTAATCGATTAGACACTATTGAATCACTAAACTAACCAATGGATGGTCCTTTGTTCGATTTCAGTTAGAAAATTAATCACTACTTTAGATTTGAGTGAACATTTTATATCTGATATTTACTTACTCTCCGGGCACATAAAAGTGAAAGTTATTGTAATGTTAAAAAATATAAGAAATACATCAAACAAGATATTTATTTAATAGAAGAGTTTATAGTTTATTATTTTGAAGCTATGTACAAAAATCAGTGAACTTGGAGTGAATGAAGTAATGAATGAAAATGTTGAACTTCAATTTAACTTTGATAAACATGAACTAATTCAGGTTGTTGGTTTGTTGACAATGTTTTGATCTGAAGAATAGTAAATAAAATCCAGCACTTCTAAATAACTGAAGTTTTATTACACAATTAAAACTTGGAGCAGTTATATGAATTAATAATTTCACTTGTGTTTGTTTCTTAGAGTGAAACCATAATAATATGTTCACAAAATCACGTTTTGTTTACATTTCACTTTCTTCTCAGCTAAATAAATTAAGACTGTACTATATACATGAAAGGAATAAAAGTATGGTTATGATGTATTTATTGATACCCAAAAATAGGACATAACTGACAATGAAAATATCTCTAAACTACTTTTTACATTTTAAAAAAAAAAACTAGTTGCCTTATCAAAATTTCTTTATTGACATTCAACATAATTGTTATTGTCAAGTGGTTAATGATATTGTAGTAAACGAAATCGAAAACTTTTTGACACTTTTATCAATATGAAGCTGACTGAAACGGAAAGAATCGAAATTCTAATATTAATTGGTTGTGGAGATAAAAACACTTACACAGAAAGAAGTATGTACGTTATTCAATAATAAATATCCCAACGGAGAACCAATTATAGTAAGCAAAATAGAGAAAAAAATTAGAGAAACGGGTCATGTAAAAGACCTCCCGAAAGGTAGAACACAAATATCTGAAAACAAGAATAGATGTTCTGCTAGCCTTTGAGGATAATCCCCATACCAGTTTACGGCAAGTAGCGTTAGACAATGAGATTGGCCATCAAACACTTCTTAGAACGCTAAAAAAGGAGAAGTTGCATCCCTTTAAAGTAAATTTAGTGCTGGAACTTATGGATAAAGATTTTGATAAACGAGTCGAATTTTGTGAAATTCTAATGGAAAAAATAAGAGAGACCCGATGTTTTTAAAAACAGTTCTTCTTTCTGATGAAGCTTCATTTCTCCTAAACGTTCACGTCAATCGTTAGACTTTCCAGTATTTGGCTACAGAAAATCCACACTGGATGCAGGAGTACCGTACTCAGTTCCCAGAGAAAGTGAATGTTTGGGTGGGAATAATAGATAATAGAATTATAGGACCATTCTTTTTCGAAGAAACCTCAACAGGTCCTCGATATTTACAATTTCTGCAGAACTTCTTGCTCCCAGAATTAAACCGGTTGTTCCCAAACAGAAATAATTTGTGGCTGTAGCAAGATGGTGCGCCATCGCACTATGCTGTCTTGGTGAGAAACTACTTGGACAACGTCTTCCCAAATCGATGGATAGGTCGAAAAGGAGCAATTGAGTGGCCACCGAGATAACCTGATTTAATTCCTCTCGATTTCTTTTCATGGGGATACTTGAACAGTAAAGTATAGATAAATAGATCACAAACCATTAATGAACTCAAAGAACAGAAATGCATTGAGATTGCAAAAATAACTCCGGAAGTTATAGCAAAAGTTCAAGAAGAGTTCCCTGCTCATCTTTCGCATTGTATTTAATCACTTGCTTTAAATTTGGTTAAACTTAATTATAATATTTCTTGTAACATTAAAAATTTAGTAAATCATTTTTTTGACAACATACAAAAATTAATTACTTATATATAATTGATATGTGTGAATAGATATTTAAAAGACCTTTTATTTGATGTATTGAAAGACAAACTTTCCTATTTAATATTTTTATTGATGACGTCGTTGGAGTTATAAGAGATATTCATATTTGTATGAGTTGGTTTACGATAAATTGAATATTGAATATCACAGTTTACTCTTTTGATATTTATATCTGAAAATTGTATAGAACTCTTATCTTCAATTTCAACAGTAAATTATATTTTTTGGTGTATTTTCTTAATTAAATTAAGGGAAACATCCAATTGTCTATCACTACCTGAGATTGAGATTGAGATTTATTGCTATCTATTAGGAAAGTAATTTCTGAGTCTATTAAGCATGGCCAACATCAACATGCCAAGCTCAAATGACAATTAATTGTTATTATCTCTATTCTGAGTTGTTTCCAGAATTCTTTATACTGCTGTATTCAGGCGTGTTTGTTGAAAATAAGAAATGAGGTAGCAATTATTTTTCGCCATTCCATATTTTAATATATAATGCCAGACCCGAAAGCGAAGCATTAAATATTTATATAATTTTTGTGTTCTTTATACGTACAGTTGCAACATGCGTGATTTCTGAAAGGGAAGAATTTAAGACAAAACAAAAAATAATGCTTTCTCTTCTTTTAAACGATTGCAGTTCTTATAAAAGCCACATTTTTACTGTATTTTAAGCTGAAAAAGTAGAAGTTCACTAGCTCCAACTACATTTCAAATTAATAAACATTATACTTTGGTTACATAAAGTATATTATTAAAAGAATTAAATCTTATATTTTTGATTTGTCCTGCTATTTAACAGAGATCAGAAAAATGAGGAAAAGTGATTTTAAAATACAATTCACAATATTTTTAGAGTCAAAATACATTCAATTTAGGAATATTCGACAATAATGGAGATTTCACATAAACTTCTTTAATTTTGAAATCAGGCATTATAGAAAAGAAGTCAAAAAAGACAATCGTATCTTATAAAAACAATCTTTACAAATATTTAAACATTATAGAAATATTGGATCTGTACAGAAATAGCTGTTTACTATTTTTTCTTACCAAGAAAGGTTGAATAGTATTTAAAAGTGGCTAAAATAGTACATCTAAATTAAGATTCTCTTTCGAATAACCATTGAAAAAGTTGGCTTATTTTAAAATTATGGGAGAATTAACGTATGTCATTTACAGAAACAAATTTGAACCAAGATTGTCTAAAATTTTGTTTTGGTCGAACTAAAATCAGTGGTGGTAAAGTATGAAATCTAACATCTATTTTGTAAAGCTCTTAAAACAATTCTGCCAGAGAATGATTTAAATAGTGGCATTGCCTAGAAGATTTTAAGTTTATTTATCAGATATAACTTTGAATTTTTTAAATATTTAACTATTTATTTTAGACGCCTTGGGAATCAATTACAATTTAATTATTTGAAGAAATTGATCCAGCCAAATTAGAACTGATAAAGTAGTAGTTTGTTTAATAATTATCATTATATTAGAATTTTTTTCATAAAAAATATTTAATGTTAGTTCTCGGTTAAAAAACGGTTTTCCTTATTACTTAAACGTAAGTAGTTTTATATTTTCAAATTTTTTTGTTTACTTGATAATGGAATATAAATTAGATAAACTCCGAAACTAGTCGTAAGTAATAAAGTATTGCGAAAAAAGATTTTACAATTTCCCACTTTTCTTTTTTGAAATTTCTTATTTTTTTAAAAAACAAACAGAGCTGACAAATTAATACGAGAAAAACAATCTCGATATTGTAAAAAAGGAAATTATAGCTGACAAATATTCAGTGCTAAGTACTAAGTTCTAAGGAGTGATTTTTAGACAAAATATTCAACTTTAACGAACACCGAACAACCTTGACTAACAAAACTATAGTAACGCAAAATTTTATAAACACAATTTAATAAAAATTCACGATGGACTATTGACCTAAAAAAACAATTTTATGTGACATTACTTAAATCGGAAACAGTCAAAAACTGTAGAAAACAGATGTCTAATAATAAAGAAGGATTTTTATGATACATTACATTGTTTTGTGCTTTGTGTTAAATTATTTTATATTCGATATGTTTTTTCGAAATTTGTAATTTCCAGTCATTTTATCAATTTTAAATCGAAAACCTATCAAAGTTAGAAAAAAATTATGAATGTATTTCCAGCTTACTTCTATTCGTCACTAAAAAAAGTTAATAACAATTCCCTTCTATTTGCCAGCTTTTCATAGATAAAACTATTAATGATAAAATAATGTTCTTGAAGCAAACCTTTTTTTTTATAGAAACATTAATCATGCTGTAAGCTCAATACAAAAATAAAAAACAAATTTACTATACTATACAATACAAATAACTAAAACGAGGGAATCGTCACTATTGTTTTCTTCGCTATCAAAATCAATAATAAGTGAAGGCACATATTCAAATTCCACTTTTCATTCCACAATCCTGTATTATTATAAATAAGTGATGAAATATAGAGTAAAATTGAAGAACAGAAGAAAATAAAAAAGGAAAGTGACAGATGAGACAAACAAAAAATATAAAAACTGAACCACCGACAATAGACGAGATTTCAGATTCAATTAAAAAAGATAAGGAACCAGGAATAGATCAAATAACTGGAGACATTCTTCAAACAGATGTAGAAAGTTTAAGGAAATTACTTACGGACAATTTATTAAAATATGACAAAAAAGAAACTATTTCCGGAGGGAATTGGAGAAAAGGAGTCATAAATAGAATTCCAAAGAAAGGAAATATAAAAGATTGTAACAAATGAAGAAGAATAATGCTAAGTAACGCTGTGAATAAAGTATTTTGTAGAATGATCGTAAACAGAATTAAGTATGAACTAGAAAAGGGCTCAAGTAAAGAATACATATTCAGATCCAAAAGCTCTTCTGTAGACAGAATTCAAACAGAACAATCACATGAATACCTAACTCCACTACAGTGGATATGGATAATATTTAGAAACAGAGAAGTACCGAAAAATATCGCAAAAATTTAAAACCGAAACAGGAGTTAATCATGGATGTGTACTTTCGCAACATTATTTATTATAATATTAAATAAAATCTTGAAAAATACATTACATAACGCGAAAAGCAAAATATGCCAGACAGTACCACTAATTTCCACTTTATTATTATAATAATTTTTAGTGATTTTTCAAATATTTTCAATAGAGTCCTGATTTTTCATGTCATGATAATTTGGCAATATCGTGAAGTGTTACCAATTTTTAAAATTTAATTTCTTCTGTCTTCTAAGGGTCAATCGCATTTACTCTTATTTTTTTTTTGTTATTCCGTCGGCTACAAAAATATCGTCGGCGATTTATCATAAAAAAAGCTTTTTGAATGTCTTTTAGGAGAAAAAAAATTTATAACAAATTACTACATCACTAAAATCCCTAAAGTAAACAATAATAAAATTTATATCACTTTTTTTATAATCTACATTTTACAATTAGATGGCTGCTACAGTTATAAATTTCGTTAAAAGTTTTAGTTAATTGTTTGTTAATTCGTTATACGTATTGAGTAAAAGAGTTGTTAAAAATGACATTTACTAAATTTAGTAACTATTACATGCACTGCTGTTCCCTATTGTGGTCTTAAATTAGGAATTCATAGAAATTTTTGTGTGTGTATATTAAAATTAGCCAGTACAGAGGAAACCGTTGTCTATGACATTTTAAAATTCATTTTTAACTATAAACTGATAATAAAATGTTCAATTTTCGAAACTACCTTGTTTTATATTTAAATATTTTTTTGTACATTCTGTGAGCAAACCATAAAAAAATAAATAATTTAACTTTTATGTTTTTCAAATACGGGTTTAACAAACTGTTTGCCTTCATATTTTCTCGAAAATTTTTTATGGGAAAAAAATACATAGTTTTTAAAAAATGCGCACACATTGTAAAAACCCCCTATTCTTGCAATAACTAGCTTTTTAGATTAAATAAATAATTTCTCGATATCACCATTGATTTTGGGGTAAATTTTATGTCAGTTCGTAATTTTTTAATCTCGTTTTTTAAGCTTTCAATTTCAAAACAACATTTATTAAATTTACCATTTTAACGTCCCTAACTCCTTTAATAGGCATTTAATTGTCCATACTTAGAAGAACTTTTTTTTACCAGTTTTAGATATAGAATTATTTTACACCATTTCAATGACACCAAGTATTTTAATTATGGTGAACGCGCTCTCTGTATCGATTTAATGGGCGGCTTTCACCATTTTTTGAAAACATCAAAAACCCTTAAAGAGACTATAGACGTTTCTACTTTTGAAGTTTTGAAATAGTTAAAAGTTTTATTGGTTAAACCATTAAAACATAAGGCACATACCTGGCACCAGTCGGTTTGTAGGTGACATCGTATTTATCGGCGTTTTCTGCGGAAGTTGCCCACGAAACACGGACAGACGTTGGATTTAAGAAAGTCACTGTGATATTCTCTGGTACGCCTGGTACTCCAGGCATCGAACCTTTAAAAAAAATATGATCATTACTTACCTAATTTGTTACAAGAAATTATAAAATTATATAAAATATTTTAAAATTAGCGTGGCAAAGCTCGATTAGTCCGCTATTATTGAAGTTACGGAAAAAAGTTTTTACAAAGAGTGTAGGCAGTTTTGGGATTCACATTTTAAAATCAGTTTCAAATATACAGTGTGTTCAGGAACGCAGTGCCGGACAAAAATTTTGTGTTTTTAAATGGAACACCACGTATATTTTTACATTTTTATAAACCTCTGGCCCAGCTAATTTCAACGATGTATCAAACTTTATGTCTATTATGTTTAATAAAGGATCTACAGCCACCTGAAAATCACATTTGTATGTATTATACGAAATAATTTGAAAATATGAAGCTCTATCTATAATTTTATATTTAAAACATTCATTTCTATTTCTCAAGATAACGGAGATATCAAACTTCGGAGTATAAGTTGATCACCCTGTATTTTGCATAATTACTATTCATTAAATATTTCATATTCTACATTATTAAAATATCAAATATATAAACTATTACAATTATACTACTATACCAATTCCCACAACTAGAGGATTATTATTGTTATTATAATAAAAGTATTATATACAACATTCAATTTTCTTTGTTAATAACGAGTTATTCAAAGGCTGCTAAAGTATAAAATTCGAACAAAGAGAGGTTAAAAAAATTTTCGTATATCCAGTTTCCGTTACGATCATTGGTTCTTTATATTTGGAAACTAGCCTCATTAGTCTAAACTTCAGCTGAATTTAAAGTATAACAATTAAACAAAGTTTCAGTTTTCTATGTAATTAAAACCTTAAATATTGAAAGAATTATTAATGACGTTAAATAAATTTTCGTTCAAGTTCTAACTTAAAATTTATTTAGTCAAAATAAACTTTGTTTCATAACAACATTAAAAATGTATATATAAATTAAAACTTGATTTAAGTATAATTTTAATAACTATAAAAATCAATAAATATTTGATGTTATTAATAACGTTTTTCATAGGTTATTTTATTACTAAAAAAAGTTTTATAAAAAGAAAGTATCAAATATTTGGTATTTTAAATTACTCGAATTAAGGCACATTCAACTCAATACTCAAGCTGTGTTGTTTTAAACATTTTTTGTACAAATCTTCTGCACAATTATACTTTGATAAATTTTAAACATGATAAAATTAAAAATTGATGGAATTCATTTTTAAAGAATTTACTATATAATAGGTATATTTAAACGGAATTTGTACCCCATTTCTTAATATTAAATAAATAAAATGATTCCAAATTATACAATAAGTTATTATTACGACTGAATATAAATTTTAAAATATATCTAGGGTTTGGGATTTAAAGCCCTGTATTTCCAAAAGAATTTCAAGTTCATGAGCCTAGATATATAAAATTAAAAACAATTTGAATGAATTTATGAATTTATTTATATAAATTTTTATATTTATTGTGAATATTGTTTTGGATACAAACTTAATGGCGAAGAGAGAATTAAGTAATATATCTAATTACAATGCTAATTTAATTATATTTAATAGTAAATTTGATAGAAAAGTGCAACATAGTATGGATCTGATATAATTTTTAAAATAAAAATATATGTATTTAAAAATCAAAATGTAAAATCACAAATTAGTATTTAAAATACTACGATTTATAAAATAAAGTAATTTTCTTGCTTTTATTTTGAAAATCGTACTCTCTACATAATTTATTATTGAAAACTAGTAGAATTGAAAAAAATTGTTATTGACTCTGATTAGAGAAGAGAAATAATTACCTGATTTATGTTTTTACAACTATTTAAAATCATTTAAGTAAACACCTTTTTTTAGTTTTTGGAGAAGAATTTTGTCAGATTATTTGCGATAAATTTTAATTTAAATTTAGTTGTTATCAGTTTTTAAATCAGCCCTTTCTAATTAGAAAGTAAGCACTTTCAACTTTATTTAGAACTCAGGACTTATCCCGGGATTTACTTATTCAATTATTTACTTACGATGTTTTTTAAATTTTATTTTAAGCTTATAAATTTTTAATTAATATTAAAAAGTAATTTTAATTCGAATTTATATTTTAATTACAAAACTTAAAATGATTTTTCAAATAAAATCTAGAATGCAAATGTATAATAATTGTGTAGCAGTTTATATGTAAATTAAGCTTCGAAAATTATTTTTCTCTCGGTACTAATTTTAACTAATAAATATACGTATGCATTTTTGTATTTTTATGAAATTTTGTTATGTCGTCCCAGTTCATGGACCTTCTGCTTTTCAATTTCCAACTAGCCATATTTCAAGTGTACTTAAATCCGATGACACCGGAAAGCTGAGGCAGCATCTTTAGAAAATCCTCGTTGAATTTCATTCAGTGCCACACTACAGAGTTCATTGTCGTTTTGTCTTCCCATTGTTATTTTTGCTGAAACGAGAATAATATTGCTTCTAGTCGACTCTATTTATTATATATATATTTTTTAAAATTGACTGTCATGGAAAATATTAATAAAGAAGATAGAATTTTTACAAGGAATCAAAAAATGATTAGGAATATTAAAGAAAAAAAGTTTACCACAATTTAGTGTAACTATTGATAAATAACATGTAATGTATTATATTATGGGGGAGTTATTGTTTGTGATGCGCCCCAATTTAGTATTTTAATATGAGATGTAGTTGACTACTTAATCTCAGGGTGAGTTCAAATAAAAGTGTGGTTTAAACAATATAATTATCTAAAATTAATTTTAAACATAGGAAAAGTAAGTAAAATAATAAAATAATCAACAATTACAACTTTTTAGTTCTTTATGCTGCAAGTAAAAGTCCTATTCTACCTTCCTGTGTGTCACTTCAAAATGTTCGTCCTTCATGGCCGTTGACCCAAATAAAGTTTATCACACTCAAACTGTCCATATAATTTAATTTTACCATTCACAACAGGTATGGCTTAATTACTTCTATTGATAACACAATTGTTTTTTTCATATAATTTTCCTAGAATTTGAATTTAATATTATACCTAACAAATGTTTCATCAGAGAGTTCTGGTATTTCAGAATAGATCTGATAAAATATTATCTTCAAAAATAATTTCTGATAAAAACCAGCAGATTTACAGAGCTATCTCTTTAGAAAACAAACATAAAATGACTTTTAATTGTTTAAATTTTGGTCCGGGGAATCTTGTTATTTATCTCGCAACTGTATTTTTAAATTTATGCATAGAGAGAACCTTTTTTAATATTAGTAATAAATATGACATTTTTATTGTTGGAATTTTGTAATAATACGAACTCTGTAATAATGTTCAAATACACAGCAATATTGCCTAGAAACGATTTTATGCTCTAATTCACATCTTATACCGGGTTGTTATTTTCCCGTTTTAATTATTTTGAAACTTAATATAGTGCTATAAACTGAATACATTTTCATCATTACGAGGTTTATAAAAATAGAATGAGGTAATATATTACATTTGTAATATTGTTTCAAATTAGTTTTAGTTGTACTGAGTATACTTGATGATATATTTGATATTTTAAAATGAGATTTTAAACGGTATTTTATCTCCGATCGTTTGTAGGTGAATATTAATTAAACAATTCTTAGAAGCGTTTTTTATTCTTTTTCTTCTAGTTCTTAAACGTAATGTGTAGTTTCAAATATTGAACCTTCCTAAAACGACACATTATTCAAAAATTATTTTCGGCAAATGGTCATATTTTTGATCGTTTGTAATGTATTTGTAAATTTCTAATTAAATTCTCGTTTTCAATCTATATTCTAATTTTTTTGCATATTTAAGGACAAGGATCATATTTACTACACAATTTGATGACTCTAGTTTGATGAAATCAAAATTTTCAACCCCTTTTTAAGTAAGACTTATTTTTGCAACGATTTTGTGACTTACCTGCTAAACCGGTACTGAGTAGCAGTAACGCAGTGACCGCTAAAAACATGTTAGCTGAACATGAACTCGAATTTTGCCCCAACCATGGCGGCGACGCTCATGGGACTCTACCGTCAAAAATCCCAATCCATTGTTCTGCTGCTTCTCATCCCAATTGATTAAGGAATTAACTCAGATCTGCAAAAGATATACGAAATCATTTTAGGTCCACCGTGAGAGTCGCGTCAGATATTTGAAAGCAAAAATCTTTGCCAACCATTTTTAATATATGTACTTATAAAGACGCCAGAGATGGAATAAGGGAACTATTGAATTAAAACCTAAGAAAACACTGAATCGCTACTACATACACTTTAATAACACTGACCACTAGTTTCGACATTAATAGTCATCATCAGGTGTATATAAAAATCAGCAAAATGGAGCTCCTCCCCCCATTTTAGCATTCAGGTACGTTCATATTTGGACGCTATTTTTCAGAACAGTAGACGAAGAGGAGCAGTGGAATGGCCACCGCGTTCTCCAGATCTAACACCCCTAGATTTTTTGTCGGGCTATTAATTTTTTTATATCGTCATTCAAGTGGTAAGTTCCTTTATTGAAAATCAGAGCAAAAATTGGGAGTTGCCATTGAATAAAAATAACTATGACATTACTCCACAACTACAGACATTACAACTAAAAGTTTGCTTATCAAAAGTGTCATTTATAAAAATAAAATTGACCAGTCCGAGGAATTTTTGTGAAACTCGTGGCATAAATGAGTTAAAATCTTGTTTCCTAACTTTATCATCACACTGTATTTTCTTTACATGATTGAGTTTTTGCAGTTTGGCCACCATCAAAACTCAATCGATGGCGATGGACGAACATGGTAATTTTTAATTTTTAATTGAAACAATCATAATAGAGAATTTAAAATTATGATTTTGTAGCGAGTATTAATTTTTTGTGAAAAATGTATTTTGTACTCTTTTTTATTCTTTTTACCTCCAAAAAAAATATTTGCATAAACATATGGTTTACCATAATCTCTTGTAGCAGAACACTGGGAATAATTATTAAAATTTTCTATTAAAATTCGAGATTTTAGGAAAGAAATTGTATGAAAAAATAATATTCTTCCGTTTTTGACTTGTAGCGGAAAAATAATTCTACTTTTTGGATTTTATTATTCCATAGATTAATTGATTTCAATACTAGAAATATATTGGTTATTTAAATCATTTATCGTAATATGATATGTAGTAATTTCCGTAAGTTATTTGCAGTTGAATTTTAAAACACCTTGTAGGAGGAAATCAATATATAAAATACATACGATATACTAAATTTAGTCCCTGGTTGACATTCAAATAAACTTTTGTACTTCAGTTTTAATAATATGTTTCCTGAGAATAGAACAAGTGATATGAGGAAAAAAGAATATTTTAAAAAATATTACAACGGTTATGAATTATTTGTCATTCTCTAGTTATACAGAGAAAATCATACATTTTTTTGAACAATATTTCAAATAAATCGAAAGTAAAGGTTATGCGGAAATATCATTGTTATTTCAAAAAATAGAAAACAAATTTGCTATGATTATATATCACATTAATATGCTAAAATAGGCTCCTGTGTTTTTATTATAAATAAAGTTGTATTGTTAGAATGTAAATTTAAAGACATATTTTAATGTTTTTCTTAAAACAAAAATAGCCGATTGGTATATTTTGATATTTTGTAATATGTATTTTGCATAAAACAATGAAAAAAAAATTTAATCAAAGCCTGAAATGTAAGAAAAATAATTTTAACTTTTATAACTATATAAAATAAAATTATAATAATTTAGCAGTTACAAAATCAGATGAAAGTAATGCAACCGTCATTTTAAATACAAATAATTATAAATCTAAAGTAACCGAATTTACTGAATTATTAGTAGAGATCCAACAAAAAATTTTCAGATAATATTAGGGAATTAGTTAATCAATTAAATTCCCTTTTTAATGACGATGATAAAAAATATATAATACAGAAAAAAACCCCCAAGCATAATAATTTTCTGATACGAATAAATTACATAAAAATATAAAAAAATTAGTTTATTTGGCGCTAGTATCATGTTTTCAAAAATTCCTCCTTGTGAATTTATACCATTAATAGCTAAATTCTTGGAAAAAAAAACATTAACCAAATTTTAATTAATAAAATTATAAACCTATTTAATTTATGTATCAATCAAAATTACTTTGTTTTTGATGATAAAGTTTATATTTAAAATGAAGGATTACCAATTGGTAGTCCGATATCACCAATATTGGCAAATATTTTTTTGAATAATTTGGAACAAAATTTTTTAATACATGTATCTCCAAAAATGTATTATTTTGGAATAGATATGTTGATGATATTTTGGTTGGTTTTACAGGTAGTGATAGACAACTGGATGTTTTCTTTAATTGTATAACCAATTTGCATCCAAAAAATAAATTTTTATATTTATTATGGATAAATTCCACGAAGTATGAGTTGAAAAAATAAAATAATTTATACAAAATTATGTTTAAAAAATAGAACAACATACTATATAAAATTACAAAAAATCAGAATGATTATTTACTAGTAACAAAAAATTTTATTTAAATAAAAAAGATGAAGGAATGAGATTACTTATATCTACAAATATCAAGTGTAACATAGAATATATCGAAAACTTCTTTTGTACATGCGTAAGCTTTGCTTTACACCAATGATAATAAAAAAAATTAAATATTGCACGTAAAGCATGATTTGATCATTTTGTTTATACAGAGTATAGCAGAAAATCTAAATCTATATTCATAAATATAATTTAAACCAGGTGGCATTTTATATAAGTATTTATTAAACAAATGATTAAATCGCTTCAGTTCTTGAAAGTTCATAAACGACAAAAAGAACACGCAATTATTATAAACGATCAGTGCGTATGTTTCTACATTATTTTTAAGGTTAAATGTTTACGAGGGGCTACCCAAAAGTTTCAGGAATGTAAACGGGATGCGCGACATTTTCGTATTTCCGAGAATAAAATCTAACATTAAAAGACGTAGATTTGACAACGCCGATGAATTTTAAAGGGAGAAACAGGACGTTCTAAAGGCATTTTCAACCCATTTTGAGAAATGTTTTCATTCACGGTGGAAATGTTTACAACAATGTGTAGACTACTTTGAAGGAGACGATTAAATTTTTCCTTAAAATTAAGTACTTTTGTTGTTCTTAAATAATTTATGGAACTTCTGAGTGGCTTACATTATCTAAACTTTACAGGAAACTAATGTAACGACAAGGAAAGATCCTGGAATATTCCTTAGAAATAATATATTCATTCCGCCCGAATATCCTGCTTGAAATAATACGCAATTATTCCGTTTCTGTAAGGAAATCTCAGCTCTTATTTAATATTAAAATCCTGCTGCACTACACTATTACAAAGCCAATTTATATATGCGGAATACGATTATGGAGTAAAGCAAGTAAATACGTTTGAGAAATTCTACAACAGTTCCAGAATAAAGTTCCTTAACAAATCGTGGTACGTGCTCAACTACAGAATGACTTAGAAGTGCCTCTACACTGTGAAAGACGAAATTATTTATTAAGTTTTTCTTAAACAAAATTTCCACTATGGGTGGTTAATTAGCCAGTCAAATTAGAAATGCCTCTGTAGTGGGAAAAATAAAAATATATTTATTGAGTTTAAGTTAAACACAATCTCCATTATCGTCCTTCTCGTTGTAGTAGCTTTTTAAGAATAATTATTTTTTCTACCCTTACTTTCTTTCCATTTCTGCTAATTTATTATACGCTGTATTTTAAACATACATTAGTACAAATTAAAAATAAAATAATTTATCCAATCGAATCACCTGAATATTCTTAGTAGAGATTCAATTCAAAAGTTTTCAGATTATGTTATTGAAATCTCCTTTTTAAAGACTATGACAAAAAACGTAAAATCAAAAATCCTCAAGCACCAGAATTATATTTGGTCTCTTATGTCAATACACAGAATAATAAATTAGCAGAAATGAATAAGACTTTAACTAATTACAGTTACATATCAAAATATTTAGTTAGATTAGAATGAATTCAAAAATTTAATATAATTAATAGAAAGCATAAAAATCCCTCCATTTGAATGTATAATAACTAAATTCATCAAAGAAAGAAACAATAATCAGGTTTTAATTATGGAAATTATAAATTTGTTTAATGTATGCATCAATTAAAATTATTTTATTTTTGATGATAAATTTTATATATAAATTGAAGGATTACCAATGAGCAGTCTAATATCACCAATTTTGGAAAATATTTTTATGGTTAGTTTGGAACAAAAAAATAGGTATAACAAATAGCTCTAATAATTATTCATTACATCTAATAAATAAGTCAATCAATAAATTTTATAAATAAATAAATTTCATATTTCCAAGACAATCTGAAGAAATCAAATTCTACAACGCTATTACATATTTTGGAAATATTAAAATTCATATCTCGATCAACATCTTAAATAATATCTTTCAAAGTGAACAACTTTATTTTTTACAAATGGAAAATACAAAATTCCTAAATTAAAAAAATCAGCTATTTACAAGTTGAATTGACAACAGTCTCTAAACTTCTTATGCCACTCAAACACTCTACATCGTGATAAACTATTATCTGGATATACACTTTCCATCATTTCAAAAGTTTCAGTTGGTGTTTTAGCGAACGGAACACACAATTTTATGGCTTATCTTTGCTCCACTTTCATTTTTTCGACGAGTACGCAAAACAATTCAATAATTAATTTTTTTGTGTCATAAAATTCTACCTCTGAAGAAGTTCCAGCAGCACCAGTCTCGTTATTTTCTGATACACCCTCGTATAACAACCGCTTGGTACAGGAAAGTCTCTTGTGACTCATTCTTTACAAAGTACCGTATGGAATACACTCAAAAGCCTATTACTTTTATTTTAAATTAGAAGTAAAGCATCACGTATGACATAAATTAACTTTTATGTCATGTGTAATATATTCATTGGTTCAAGAGCCAATTACCACGCCACTCTGGAAGTTTGAACTTGCCGCATCGCGTCAACCCTTTACGCTGCAGATAAATAATTTATCTTGCGCTTCCTAAGCACATTAAGACTGCCAAGGGAAAGTTATGTACAACCGGTATTTAATTGACAGTCTAAGAAAGAGCCTACTTGGTGGTAAAATTGAGTGTGAAAGGAACCAGAAATGTAAGAAAAATTTATTACGTTGAGCCGGTTTTGTCTCTGCTTTCTTAAATGTGCTTGCGGATTAGGAGCGAAGTTTCTATCGGGAACAGGTAAAAACAACCCTTTTAAGTAGAAAGTTAGACGGTTGTAGATTTAAATATAAAAATGAAAAAATATTATTATCTTGATTTTCCGCAGCATTTCAAAGTTATTTTTAAATATCTTTTCTCTAACCAGGCTTCGCTAAATTGCATTTCCAAATAGTGACATAAGTTTGACAGATTTCTTATATGCGTGGTTGACTTCATATCATAAACATTTCAACCAATAATTATCAAGCAATACACTGAGAACATTACTTATATGAAGTATTTCCACTGTTGTTTCCATTGTGTTGTTAAGTGTAAGCTTGTGTTTGGTGTCAATGAGGTGTTTTGGGTAATGTGACTTGTTTGGTTTTTTTTAATCTATAAGCTCGTAAGTGTTCACTGTACCTTATTTCAAAATTTCTAAGGGTCTGGCCAAGATCTAGGGCGTTACAATCCGGACAACTTTTTATTTATTAATTTTATGTTTTACATTTAATAAACATTATTTCTTACTTTAAAAGATATTATAGAAGATGTTGTATCAGATATAATTTTTAATATTTTGTATGAAATTTCTCCAAAATATGTAATAGTTTTGGAAAATGACTCCTCAAAATTGTTATTAATTTTTTTATATTGTCATTCAAGTTGTTAATCCCTCTATCGAAAACTAGAGAAAATATTGGGGGTTCCATTGAAAAAAATTAAGTATGACATTACCTTCAAAATCAAAAGACGTTACAACTTAAATTGTGCCATTTAAAAAAATTAAATTGATTTGTTCGAAGAATTTTCTTAAACACGTTCCATAATTGAGTTAAAAGCTGGTTCCAAACTTTATCATCACACCGTATAATGATTGTTTTAAAGTGTTGAACTTTACTCAATTTTCATTTATTATCTACTGGCACTCAAAGTAAACAATTCATATCTAACTTTAAATTATTAAAAGGATTTATATCGTAATAAAAATGTTTAAACTAAATATCATAAAAGTAATTGGTAATTCATTTAGCTCTCGAAAATTTAATTAATTTAATAGTTGAAATGTGCAAAATCCCGTACGGCGAGGATTATACTTTAGAACATTATTAGAATGGCGTTAATTTTACGTTTATTTTCAAATCTCAAGTATAATAAAATTGATATTAAATTTTAATTCTTAGGGTTAATATCTGAAGTAGGTATCCATATAATTTCTTAATTTAAGGTATTATATTAAGATTTAAAAGTTACGTTAGGCTTCTGATTTATGTGTAATTAAAGCAAAAAATAATAACAATAAAAATAAAATAACTAGTTAACTTGCGGTTTATTTTCAAATATCCAAAATAATAAAAGTGATATTAAATTTTAATCCATATGGTTGATATCTGAAGTAACAATCCATATAATTTCTAAGTTTAAGATATAATATTAGGCATTAAAATACATCTTATTTTATGTGTAAAGAGTTTTCAATATTTTTATATGGTATTGTAGTAAATAAAACAGGAAAATTAATTACAATAATAATAATAAAATAACTAGTCTGGCGTTAATTCCCATCTATTTTCAAATATCCAGGATAATAAAACTTTAATACCTAAGGATGATATCTGAAGAAAATATTCATAAAATATCTTAGTTTAAGGAATGTATAATATTAAGTCTCATTAAGCTGCTGCTTAATGTGTAATATTTTTTAATTTTTTTTATATATGTATTGTAACGGCCTAAAAAGAGGAATTAAATAATTTAACTTTGTTTTAAACAAAAATTGATATCTGCTTTAAGATAGTATATGGGGTAGTATAATGTCAATACACAAATAAAATAAAAATTGGTTAAAACAATATATAAGAACATTTTCAATGATTATAGTTATAATTTATCATGATGTGTAAATATGTAAATATGAAACCTAAATTAACGATTTTTTTATGTAATAGTCTTAAAAGAGTCAAAATGCATCAAATCAATGGAAAATTGTTGATTAAACTTTGTTCACTATTTAGAAATATGTAAGAATCTAAAATTTTTTAATTATAACAAAATTAATTTATTTTGCTTTGCAGTATCTGAATAATAGTTAAATTTTAATGTAGAAATTATACTGCAAGTAAAAACATATTTTAATTATAAATAGTTAATTCTTTGGATACATCAAAAATGAACAAAATTCATATCATTGTAATCATAATTTATTTTAATGTCAAAATAAAAAAAAAACTAGTGAAACTAGTGAATTAAACTTAGACTCCAATAAGAGGGTAATATTTGGAATTTTTAGAAATTTGGGACAATTGAAGAGTTGATAAACTTTATTCGGTCAACGGACGTGATTTGACAGAAAATTTGAACTGACAAGTAAGAAGAATTGGACTTTTACTAATTGAATAAGACAAAACAAAGTGGGAACTGTTTTTTTTATATTTAAAAAATAAAATTAGGTTATTATGTTGTAATTATATTGCTTGAATCATATTTTTCTTTAGAACTCACCCAGGCATTATTAGTTAATTGCATCTCTTATAATACATTAAAATTATACCGGGCATAATTATAAATTATAAATAAAACATTAGTACAATAAAATTTAAAGAGCCCATTACAGTATACTGCAGCTAGTAATTAAGTTAGGAAAAATATAAGAGACATCTTTTTTCCATTGATACTGATGTTTTAAGTAACTATTAGTAGAATTAATTATTCGATTACGGGAATTCAATTTTAAATCGTGGATTTGCTGGCTCTTTACGAAACATTAGGAAAACTTGGAGTAATTCTATGAAATGAAATATTTTCTGTAAGAAAAATGATTTATGGAGATAATCCTGTTCAATCAATCAATGAACTTGATTGATACAAATAGCTCTTTATTCAGGTTTGTTGACGATCAATTCTGTACAATTTCATTATACAAGAAAACTATTTGATTCAAAGCGTGTTTTAAAAAATGGAAATAACTTGGAAAATATAGAGTATGTAAATAAGACATAATGAAATGCCAAAAAATGTGATATGGTATGAAAAATAATTAAAAAAAATCCCTCGAATATCATAAAATCATAAAATTAAATTTAGGAGAATAGGAATTGAACTTATTTTATTTGTAGCTTCATCATTTGCTAATGCAGATGAATTTTCCCCATTTTCCATAATTCGTTAAAGTTATTTTAGGTAAATAACTACCAAATACTTTCAATTTAAGCAACTTCTTTGTTAGTTGTCTATAACTACCAACAATCCCATTTGGATAAATCGCAACTAGTTTTTCCAAAGAAAGAAAATTTTCTTAGGGAGTAATACACGAAAACTAAATTATACTACCAAATATGCACTGAAACAAAACACCCAGAAATATAATAAAGCTAGTTAGTTATGCCATAATGTTTTACTTACCGGTGTTCTAACAAACAACAAACACCAGATGTGTAGGTATTACTTAAAACCAATGAAAGAAAATTATAATTTTTAAAACCATGAACAAAATTGTAATTAAATAAAACAACAAACTATTTCAATTGACTTGACACAGGTAAGTTATTGGTTTTTTGACCCGACACCTCGTGCTAACACCATATTTTTTTTTAAATTTATTTGCTCTGACTCCCTGCGAAACCATCTCTTGTTTTACTTCTCAAAGTGGTTTTTTCTTCTCCTTAGTTTTATTTAAATTCGAATGACCAATGAGAGTTATAAAATGGTCATGATTATTTTGCAATTTTGGAAATTTTTAAAATTAAGTCTGAGTCTGTATTGAAATTCTCTAAATAATTTCATCGTTATCTAATTCCAATTTCCTTTAGAACTACATTGTTTGTATCTTTATTTTTAATTAAATACGAAGTGCGTTTAAAATTTAGTTATTCTCTGTTTATAAAATGTGTTTATGATTTAATTTTAATACTATTTATCTATTTTATCCAGTGTATTTGCTTGCAACTTGAATAATGGTTGATTATTACAAAAAATTATTTACTATGCAAATTTTTATTGTTTTTGTATTTTTACTTTTGTTGAATTAAGGTGTATTCGTTTTCATTAAATTTTTTGTACATTATAAAACAATTAAATAAAGAATATTAAATTAAAAACAAATTAAAAATGGTACTATTCTAAAATGAGATTGTTTAGATTTATTAATAATTTAATAGTAATACCAAAAGTTTTCCTTTAATTTTATCTTTTAATAATGATGAAAGCGCAATTGATGTGCAGTGTGATAATAAAATTACACATGATCTTTTAATCCATTAATTTTATCACAAGAGGAGGTTTTCCTTTTAAAAATATTTAGAAGTGAATAAAACTACAGCTGCAAAAAAAAATTGTCTCACTAACCATTGAGCTTAGTCCGTTCCTGAGTTCACAAGAGTAGTGTAGATTTGTTTATAACGCCAGAAAGTGCGTATTTATGGTACAATTAAATGGTCAATTTTCTATTAGTTTCAAATAAGTAGTTTAATATTTATAAATAAAAAAACATATTTAATTTATAACTTTAGAACCATATAGTTCCTTAACGAAGGGCGTAAGGAACAAATTGTATATGAAGTGCTATCATTATTTTTAGCCCCTCTATCGTCTCTCAAGTATTGTGTACGAACTCCTGGGACTTCCTATATACAAAAAATGCTCAAAATGAAACTCAAAACAAGCGTACCACTACAGATTAATGGGAGCTTCAAAAGAGAGATTAATGGGTTCAAAATAGAGAGTAGTCCCAAAAATGTCCAATACTGGGTGCAATCATATGTATGTATAACAAACATATAAGTTGTTTAAATTATTTCTTTTACGTCCTTATAAAGAGAAATAAAAAGTACAGGAAATGAAATTTGTAAACAACATTTGATAATACATACTTCACATTCAAAACAAGTCAATTTGCTTTTCTAAGCAAACCACATAAATACTCGATAACATTATTATTGAATTGATAAAAATGAGCGCACTTATCAAATTATAACATAAATCATGCAACTGTGATATCAGTGTAATGTGACCAATTTATTGAGGTGTGTTGATAAATTTTAATCAAACGTTCATTAGACTTCCACTGACGTTTGTAGATTAATTTTTTAAATATTATTTATTGTTGAAATGTTTTATTTCCCTAGTAACTCATAAATATGTACATATATGTATGTAGACACCTTATGAAATTTTAGAAAATATGTAAATATTTCCCAGTATTAAATTAATAAATATGATAGAGATTCTAAACTATAAAACATAATCATTACAATCGAGTTTTACTTATTTAACACATTTAGAACGAAATGAAAACATTTTTCAAAAATCCGAATGTTTTCTGAAGGAACTTTAAGTTAATTTCTAATTTCAGTAAATAGTGTTTTACTAAACTTAGAATTGTAGCTATTGAGTTTACCAACTTATTTTATTATTTTTTTTATGCAAAATTTATATAAAAAGGAGAAATTCATTGATTTATATAATCAGAATTATAGTTTAATTAACATTTACAGTCAATTTTATAAAAAATAGTGAAAATTGTAAAAAAAGTTATGGAACATGTGCCCATAAAATTTAAGAATTCTTAATAAATTTAAAATATGTATGAACATTCTGTGTTACACATTAAAGAAGAAAGTATCATCTTATGTAATAATTTAAAAAAATGTCAAATCATAAAACGTGGTCCCAATTTGGCTTAGAATTTGAAAATTTATGAAAAACATGTCAGAAACTTGACACAATCTCTTCTAAGTTTCACCACTTAAAGTTCAAATCGCTAAATTGTTTTAATCTAGAGATAAAGTTTTATTATTGTTATACATATGTGGAACATTAGCTCAAATTATCATAAAAAAAGTGGACATGATCTAAAAAAATGTTGAGGTTCACTGTGTTGGGAACAAGATCTTTTTATTTAATATCATTTAGGAAAACACCATTGGTCCTAAACGATTCTTTTTTTAAAAATATTTGCCATTAATTAATCGAAATGATTAATTAGAAGAAAAAAATTCTTTACCTGTTTTATTTTTGCAGGCATTTATAATCAATAATAATCATCCAATTGGTTTTAAATTTTCTAAATACAAGAGAATTATTTGATTAAGCTGATAATAATTTAGTGACAGTTTAATGAAATTCTGTGGAATTTAAATTTAATTCCAGCAAATTTAAATTTCGAATTAGTTTGTTATTAATTTTGGAATAGATCTTTATAATTAGAGAAAAATATTTTTGTACAACTAATTCAAGGTGATTTAATATTCTTTACCACAGCCTACGATTCACGCATATATTTATTTTTTAAATTATTTTTTTTATTTCGGCCTTTTTTTGTTTATTTAAAACATAGCTCCCAATTTTAATATATGTTTATATTAATTTTACTTCGAATTTTCATTTCAATTAGAGAATATTTCACAGTCAATATCTAATTTCAAATAATTATACGGTATGGTCCAAATGAAATGAATAATTTCATTTTTTCGTAAATCGGCGATTTTAGGGGAAACTCGTCGATTTTTTTTTAAATGGGCTCTTCGTCAGATCACCTTTTTATGTTTGACGTCATCTCTGTGAGCGTGATGACGTCATCAATAAAAATTTTAAATAGAAAACTGGGTCTAGCAATACATCAATTGAAAGGTCCTTTAAATATCTATTCAACCTTCTCAATATGACTAAGTAATTAATTTTCGTATGTGGTCAAAAAAATTGTTTATTAAATTTTTAATGTTACAATAAATATTATAATTAGGTCCAACTAAATTTAAAGCAAGTGCTTAAATTGTTTACCGTCAGCTAAAATACAATGCGAAAGACCACCAATGAACTCTTCTCGAACTTTCGCTATAACTTCCGTAGTTATTTTGGCAATCTCATTGCATATCCGTTCATTGAGTTCATTAATAGTTCATTTCTGTTTGGGAACAACCGGTTTAATTCTGGGAGCAAGAAGTTCTGCAGAAATTGTAAACATCGAGGACCTGTTAAGGTTTCTATAATCCTATTATATATCATTCCCGCTCAAACATTCACTTTCTCTGGAAATTCAGTACGGTACTCCTGCATCCAGTAAGGATTTTCTGTAGCCCAATACCGGAAAGTCTAACGATTCACATGACCGTTTAGGAGAAATCTATCTTCATCAGAAAAAAGGTCTTTTTTTAAAATCATCGGGTTATTTTTTTCCTTTAGAATTTCACAAAATTCAACTCGTTTATCAAAATCTTCTTCCATAACTTCACTACTGCACTAAATTTACTTAATAGGGATGTCAATTCTCTCAACTGTTTGATGGCCAATCTCATTGTCTAACGCTACTTGCCGTAAACTGGTATGGGGATTATCCTCAAAGGCTCGCAGAACATCTAGTTTCTTGTTTTCTACTACGTTTAGGGAGGTATTTTACATATTTGTTTATCTAACTAAGAATTTAAAAATCTGATCTACCTTGAGTTTTAAAAATATCGAAACTCTGATCAAGATGTTAATTGTTTAAACAGTATTTAAAGTAGTAAAGTCTAAATAATTAAAAATAATGTTTTAATAAATAAAATGTAAAACAATGTTTTTTTTCCAATATAACAAAAAAATGACCTTTAATTAATGAAGTTATTTGACCAAAACAAAAACTCATTAATCATTTAACTAAATATCCATAATATGTATCATTATAATGAATATCTATTGTAAATAGGATCCTATTTGTTATATACAATATTTTATAATAAATTCGTTCTTTGTTATATTTTCCTATATTATGAAAGCCAAGTTAATTTATTATTATAAATTACGATACCCCATAGACAGACCATTAAAATTATTATTTATGAAAAAAAAACCATTAGTAAATCAGAATGTTTTTTTCATTAAATAAAGAGGTGTAAGCCAAGGAATTTTAATGTAATTATGTATAAAGTTTTTGCTAAATATATGTATAAGCCAGAAACTATAGCACATTAATAATTCTATAATTTTTCAAATTGTAAAAGTTTTAAAACCGTTTTGTAAAATTAAACTTCAACTCAGTTTTCATAATGTTTCACAGAAAACTAGTTATCCAATTAGTTTACTGAAAATTTTTTAAATAATTAAAAACGAAATTTGATATAAAAATGCTCTATTTAATAAATAAATTACACATAATTAAAATATAATGAACACAATATTGTTATTATTATTATATAATATATTTTAATTAAACACAAAATAATAATAATAATAAAAAAGTAGATTTGAAAATTTTGAAATACCAAATATTTACGATTTATAATTAAAATTTAAACAATTAAGATGCTGATTCTTAATTTCATCGGGTTGTATACAGAGTGTTTGGAAAGTGGGTGCAAACCTTTAAGGGAATGCTAGCATAGGTCATTTAGAACCATATTAGCTATGGTTGTCTTAGACGAAGTCTAATTTTTGTTTGGCAAAATATTATTATATTGTTTTTTAATTGGTCTCAATTGGAATATCTGTTCCGCAATTATTCTTAAAATAAAAATCTACTGTATCAAAAATTAAAGTGAAGTTTCCTTAACAATAATTATTTTATTTAAAACTAAAATGTACACGTTACAGTGCCTCATTTAATTTAATAGAAATATAACGTTCAATTGTTATTGGTCGTACTTTAAACAAATTTTTGATTAAGTACGCCTATCACTCATTTGGACGTTTGTAATCGTGCGCATTGTTTTTGCATATCTCAATGTAGTTAGTCTTTAGTTGAGTCATTAGGGATAATAGAAATAATCAGGTGCTCAGTTCGTTCCAATCATTATGATTTTAAAGAATAAGAATGGTAAGTCAATTTTTATAATATAATTAATTAATACTTCTTGTTGAAACGTTTAATTTTTTTATTGGTACAATCGTAAATAATTATTTAAAATTCAGCTTTATTTTATATTATTATTTGAAAATTAAATAATCAAATTAGTTTTTTTTTGTAAATTACATATTTCTTAAAAAGAAACAAGAGTACATTCTACTTATTTAATTTCACGAAAAATAAAAATTATTAAAAAGCGAAAACTTTTAAAGCCAATGAAATTCATTAAGTTGTTGAGATTTTTTTCGATTGTTTATGAAAGATGAATAAATCTAAAGGAGTTTTAGAAGAAAAAAAGTAATGATTTTTTTTAAAGCAAACTATCTCCCAGTATTTTTAAATATGGAAGCGTTTTTCACAAACCATCTTAAAATTTTGCATAATTTATAATCTTTAATGTAAATTAATCAAAAATAATAGATACGCCGGCAAAATTTGGAAATAAAAATAAGTTTTAATCATCAATTTTATTTTTGGTCGTTTTCGAAATCTTCAATATACATGACATATTTAAGCACAGGGTGTGCTCCATTGGAGCTCTCTGAATTTTTTAAACATTACGCTATAAATTATATTTCTGTTTTGTTTCTCTACACCAGCTACAGGATATATTAAGAATTGAAAACTTGATGAAGTCATAATATAACAATGAAATGCTGATTAAAATTTAAATGGTTTTTCTTTCTACTTGCTTGCCTTTTAACCTACCTATTATTAAAAAATAGCGTATAATAATTTTTTTACTTACCTAGGAATATTGTTTTTTGATTACTACGTGTCACATAATTGATCCAGTTTAACTGAAACAAAAATATTATGAATTTTGGCCAATATTTTAAGTACACTTTTTCGTTTTTCAGGTTAAAGTTTTTTTTAATTTGATATTCTGAAGTTGACAAAGAAATAATGACAAATTGAAAGTATAAATATTATTGGAAAGAATCTATTAAATACTTTTCAAAAGATCGGAAACTTTAGAATTTGATTATTCAAAAGTTTGGTAAATATAAGTTAATGACTTTTTGCAATAAGCCGACGATATAAAGTTCTAAAATTTATCTGGCAAGTATTAAAATAATATTTCCCCAAATCCCTCTCAATATTTTTGTAGGGGAAGTAACAATTTGTATCAAAATAACCCAATCAATCATATTAAAATTAGATTCATGTTAAAAAAGGTATTCATTAAATTATTAAAAGCACAGCGCCAAAAGGGAATTCAATTTAATTCTATTAAATTTCCCCATTTTCTCTTATTTTGCTCTGAATCAAACGCAAACCTAATTTAATAACTTTTCCGACCTCCCTTTTCGTATATTTTTGAATTAAAGACATTGAAGACATTTTTGGGAAGCCGTATCAGTATTCTTAACATAGTCAAAGCGGTATACTAGAAATTTCTCCTGTCAATATTGAAAATGTAATTAAAGTATTTTCATTATACTTTTATGTTTTAATCCAGCCAGAAAATTTCTTTAGCTTGTGAATATTTTAGAAGGGAAACACTTTAGTTGTGCCTAATAAATGTTTATTCTCGATAATTTAATTCTACTTTTGAAACATGAAGTTTATATTTCTTATTTTAAATTTCATATTGCTTTTATTGTAGAAGTAACATTTTAGATTATATTAATTGTAACAGAAGTTATACAAGTTGTATTTAATATTTAATAAAACAGTTTTTAAGCAAATCAAAATTTTAAATTACTCTAAAGTGCTAATTATAGATTTAAAAAAAACATAGTAAGCGTAACCTTTATTTTGTTTAAAATATTTATTTATTTTGTTTAAAATATTTATTTCTTTCATTGCAGTTCATGAGTTAATTTTAGTTATTATATTTAATATTTTAAGATTAAATAGCTAAAAGAAACTTATGTGGTTCATAAATTACTAACGAAAAATTATTAATGTAAATATGAAAAGATAAATACTACTTATCTTGAATTTTCTCAGTCTTCCAAAGCGTTTTAATATGTATTAATCAAATTTCAGTCAATGAACTGAATTTTAAGGAAAGCCAAGTTTAAAAAAATGAGGTTAAGGCTAAGCGCTAGTTTGGGAAATTATTGGTAGTATGTTTGAATTGTACCAATAAACTCCTCAACTGGCATTTTGTCTTAATTTATCTAGAAATACTGAGCGTATAATTTACTTCCGGTTCTCTCCAAAGTATTGGATAGAATTATGTATGAGCAAATTTGCACCTTTTTCGTTATGACTTATGACTAAAAAATTTGTCGGCCTACGGCTTGATTTTATACTTATTTTCATCGTTTTTTGTCTTTAGCCACTTCCCTCTAGTTCTTCACTACTAGTTTCTCTTTCTACTTGAGAAAGCCATCTTTCCTACGCCACTGGTACCTCCAATATTTTTTCTAAAATAATGTTTCTTTCTACTTTAGTTCCTGGTTCGATCTTCTTTTTTACACATCGCCTACCATCCGTCTTCCAAATATTGTTTTATAAGATCGTTCAAACTATAGATACATTTGTTCCCATGCATGAGATTTCCCTTGATTTCTTCCCTTATTTCCGGGTTTCTGTTAAACTTCAGACGTCCTCAAAGAAATAAATCTATGTACCTTTTCAAACTTTAACTCGTTTCATGATTTTATTTTTATGCTTATACTTTGTCCTTCATTGAGTTCTCTGTCTGTCTATGTTATTTATTTAATGGTTCCCTGATTTATCTTCAACTCATTCAGTCTTGCCATTTCTTCCAAGTACGCTACACTCCCTCTAAATTTTTTAACACTATTGTTTGTCTGCAAAACTCAGATATTGATGTCCTTTATAATATAATATTCCTGTCCGATTTAATTTTGCTTTTCTAATTTGTTTCCTGGTAACACTGAAGATAATTAAATTAACGGGGCTGCCTGTCTCAGACTCGTAATTTAACTGAACCAATAATACAGCTCTTGTTTTACTGAAATATACGAAAGCTTTCGATATATCAAATAATCTATTAATTTCAAAATTGAGTAGTAAATAAATTCCTTTTATTAGGTTGTACCCTGGAAACCGTTTACAAAAATATCAACACAACTGTCAGTCCTATACTTATCATGTTATTAAATCAGGTGTGCTACAAGGATCTTTGGTAGGCATGTGTTGTATTTATTATAGGTACTTAGGAAAATAGAATTTAATGTGAAAAAGCTTGTTTTTCTGATTATACTCTATTTTTCACTCATTTACAAAAAGTTGTCTTTAGTTCTTTAGAAGGAGTTAGGTATATGTATTTTAATTTATTCTCAATATTATATTTTCCTGAATATTTAGTTTTCTTCTAGTATTAGTAATAGTATTTTGATAATTGAACAATTATGTGATATGGTACCGGTACTAATCCATGAATGAAAAAATCTATATGACGATTGTAAATATTAGGGTTTTGTTCCAGTACCAAAGTGGATTAATTTCAGATACCAGGAGGAAATAATGCTACTTTTATAGTAAGCAAACTAAGAATTTATAAGCAAGCTATAAAATAAATAATAAAAGGGTTTTAATCTTTAACATAATGTTTTCTTAGGGTGGTGTCTAATTACAGAACTATCAATATTTTCATTACAATTGTTGATAACTAAGTTCTAAGTTCTTTTGAGTGTATTATGTTTTTTATTTTTGTTTTTGTTTTAATATTTTAGTCCATACTTTTCTAGTGTTATGTATTTTAAATTTACTATAATAATAAAGTTCTTAATTTGAGAAGTTTACATATATGTCTTCTTGAAAAATTTATTTTACACTTTTTTGTATAAATTTGGTTTATTACAAATATTATATTTTATAACTAATAAAAAATTAAACTAGAAAGTGAAAAATGCTCTAATGATTTAACAAAATCTGTAATTTGCTAAAACCTTCCTTTAATAACAACTCGAGACACAAAAGAGTACAAGAAATTTATGAAATTTTAAATTATGATAAACTAGGAATATTATGTATTACCAAGGCGAGAAATACTTTTTTAATACTTTTTTTTTTGACTTAAAACCGCATCTGTTTATTAAAATTTGGGAATTTTACCTTTCACGTTTTACCGACTATTATCGAAAAACTGTGACGTGGATTTTATGGAATCATTCTGTTCTGACAGTAAATTTATGTTTTTCCATCATTAAAAAATATGTTTACAAGTTCTTAAATAAGCGTGAATACGTAATTGCTTGTTAATCAGATAAACAATATTACACTCTGTAATAACAAAACAATTGATAGATATTTAATTTCATTGAAAAAGACGATATCAAAGAAGAATAATATACAGAATACAAACTTTTAAACTTGGTGATGCGGGGGACTTCAGGAATAGTGAATTGCTAGTCAATTTGAAATCTAACAATTTCTGCTCCTGTAGACCTTTATGTCACAAGATGATTCTAAACAGTTTCGAAATTAAATAATTCTCTTTCATATCTTGTGTTTTAACATAATTGTAGTTTTTTTATATCCTTTATATTGTTATATTTTATCTTCAATATTTTACAAATGTCCAAAACAAATCGAAATATACATTTTGTTGTAGGTAATTAATTTTACAATATATAAATTCAAAATGTGTAAATATTTTATTATAAAACATTAATGGAAATACAATTAAAAAAGCTTTTTATTATATAGTATTTCCATTTGAGAGTCTGAGGTAAACCATTATTTGTTATGTATCAATTTTAATTAAATAATAAAATTGTTATGTTGAAAGCCAGGGTGGAAACTGATTGGTAGATTTTTAAGAATTCTACAACAGTTAACACCCTAGCTTTCGAATAACTAAATCATCAATTTGATAGTTTGTGTTATTTTATAAGATAGAGAAAATGGGATTAAACATAACCTATGGCAAAATCAGCCATCTAAATAATAAAAACAAGCGCAAACAATAATTTAAATATTTCTATGAGAAAAGCAGTTTTAGAAAAAAAAAAATCTATTACTGACTGGAAGTACTTATTATATGATTCCATTATTAAATTAAACATTTTGTGCCCTGACTTTAACCGGTAGCATTTTTGACCATAGTTTTATTCATAACTAATTAATATTCTGTTTCATCTTCCTAATTACATTCAATTATCACTAAACTACTTCAGTCATTTTTTAACCCTCTTCATTTCTTTTTAATGTTAATCACTTATTTATAATTTAATTTTGATGATACTCCTTTTCGAAATGTTTTAGACTCATATTCGGCTGGTTTTATTTTTAATTTACAGCAAACTTCCTTTAAGCACTTATCTTTATTTAATTAAGAAAATGTCATTTTAATTGAATCGCACCTATATTTAATATAAGAGATTCTTAACGATATGCATAATTAACTAAACTCTAATTAAAACAAGTTCACAAAAAGATTAAGCTTTAAAAAATGTATTTCATCTTTTTTTATTTTAAATGTTTTACAAGACTCGTCAACTTCGGCAGTGTTATTAAAATATATATAAAAAATATATAAAGTTGGAACATTAAATGTCTCTCTACTAAATTAGTTCTCTTGTCTCCAGCCAATTTTACAATTTTTTCAGACGTTCTTTTCACAAATATATAATTTATTATTTCTAGTAAAAAAATGAATGTATAATAAGAGAGCTCAAGCTTCGTTTTGGAAATTAAAGTCACGAGCAGAAGTTTTGAGTGTAGTTTATAAAGCAGGAATATTGAAAAATTATTAATTTACATTTATTGCTTTGTTACATTATCTAGTTCTTAATTTAACACAATTTACCACGAGGACATAAGGGTGTGTACAGTCTTGACAAAAACTGCTACAAACATATTTGGATGTGTTTAATTCATTTTACTTGATTAGAAAAGTATGATCGCAATAATGTTATTAGCTTGCAATATAAGTTTTAATTTTTTTTCTCAGGGTAATACATTTTTTATTGCTGTTTGGTATTCATATTTTTAAGAATACACTACCTCTTCTCAGTGTAGAACAAAAGGATTTTCAAAATTTTTTTTGATGTAAATAGATTATAATATGATAATGATTGCAGTTTCTACCTTTATTTTGTAGAATCTATACATTATAATGGTAAAAATAAAATTAAAACAAAAATAAAGTAAACGCTAAATATTAATTATAAAAAAAAAAAAAAATAAAAATTGTTTTCAGAGTGAGTTCATGAAATTAAATTTGTTCTAAAAAAACTTAAAATTATTTATAAACTAATGGTTTTAAATCAATTTCATTTAAACTGTATTAATTTTAAAATTACCTTAATTTAACTTTGACCAAACTACCACAAATTGTCATAAGATTTCTTGCCAAACAAAATTCTAACAAATGGGAGAATTTTATGATAAATTATCTATTCAAAAGTATTAGTTAAATAGATTTTTAATCCAGCTACAGCCTTAAAATAATGCAACACTTTGCAAATATGTGTATTTTGCTAATAAAAGATTAAGTTTTGAAATGACAACGTAAAAACCTATTTTTTTGGGGAAATTCAATTTGTTTGTGTTATTTATTATTTTGTTTATAGCAATTACATGTTTTTTTCCTTTTTTAATATTTAATTTATTCATGAACATTCTTTATAGCACAAATTATTTGAAATCTTTGATTCTAATAATTGCATATGTGGTTTCTACAGAACTGCTAAATTCTAGGTTTAATTTAACATTAATGATTAAAATTAGTCAGTATATTAGAAGTTAACATAATATTCAAACTTGTTAGTTATAATTTACCGACTGATTGATTTTACTTTCTAATAACTATGCTTGTGAACTATTTCGAAAATGCTGTGCTATACTGAAGGATTCTTCTAATTTGATATAGTTTATATAAATACATTTTCAAGAATGCATTTCATAAAATCAAAATATAGAACGAGGTTGACGGATGAAAATTTACAAAACTTGTTGAGGATCTCAGTATCCCAAACACAACCGGACTTAAATGAATTATTAAAATATTCAAGAACAAAAAGCGCATTCAATTATAATGAATGAACAAAATGAAAGATAAACTATTTTCCTTAATATTTTATATATTTTATATTTACATATTTATACATATGTAATTGGAATTGTATTTTCTTTTTTTTCCCTTTTAAGAATTGTAAAATTTTTGTTCTCTGACATTATTGTTATTATAGCATGTCAATAAAAAATACATTTTTTCTATATTTATTTTAAATAATATTTATGCTCATTTATGCTCGAATATGATATAAAAGCACTATTTAGGTTACATTTGAATGTGCGGCCCGCATAAAAATTTTTATTTTCGTCCCAAAAAGGTTGCCGACCCCTGATATGAATAGTAGTCTAAAATTGTCTAGCAATATTTCTAGGTGTGATACTTCACCTAAAAATAAAGATACCTTTTTATATAATTTTTTTTCGAAAGCTCAATAATAAGGGAGATACATGCCTATAAAGTTGTATAAAAAATTTTTTTTTAAATAACTTGGAAATGACTTGAAAAAATTTCAAATCTAGACAAAGGAGTTTTGCTTAAAGTTATTTAATTTTATGTTTTTTGTCATTTGATCCATTCTGCTTAAAGAATAGTTTTTGGAGATAAGCACCATTGATTACGTTATATTTGTTTAAATACGTAAGTATTAAAAATTAAGACCTCAGGCCTTTTTTACGCAAAAAAGTACCTTTGATACGTTTCCAAAAATAGAACCGTTTTCGAGTAATTTAAATTTAAAAGTAGATGTGAAGTTTGCGTAAAAAAGGTCAAGGAATCTTAATTACCATTTTTTTAATACTTACCTATTTAAAAAGGTATGACGTAATTAGTTGTAATTACTGCCAAAAACTATTTCTAAATCAGAAGGGTTGAAATTACTAATAACCTAAAATTAAGTATCTTTATGCAAAAGTTTCTAAATTTTCTTTTAGAAGAAGTCATTTTAAAATATAAGTTGTTGTTATAAAAAAAATGTTTGGAACCAAAATTTTTGGAATGAGAGTAAGGTTGAAACCGTCTCCTAGATTTTAGAGAATTCTAGAAACCGGATTTCAATCCAACTATCAATTCTAAACTCTTCGTGTTGAAAGAAAAATAGCGAAATTCATACTAGATATAAAATAGAAACCAATATCTACCCAGAATTAATAAAATAAATATTTTAAAATCTAGTAAGAATATTAAAGAAAAGTCTATAAATATAACCTTTATTTATAGCACTTGTATTGTTTTTAATGAGTACATTTAATACATCTTTATATTTATATGTTTTAATTATAATACTATTCATCTATCTTTTCAGTTTTTATAAAAAATCAAGAAGTCATGTCATGACACAATAGATGTACCAAAAAATCAGTTGAACATTTAAAGTAAAAATGTATACTATTTATTTAGGTAAATTTTAAGGTAATGAGTGTTCGGCTGAATCTAGTTACTAGATTTGTTGGAATTCTAGGAACGGGTTTTCAGTCCTATTCTTGTTTCCACGCCCAGCAGAATTCGTATAATTGGAAAAGCGCGGCTTCTACAGCTTTTTGGGACAGTGATTCCAATGGTGTTTACAATTTTATAAGAAATGTTGCGAACATTATTGGGATCACATATTTCCAAAAAGAACAGAATGTATCCCGTCATATAAAACTTACTTATTGTGAAATAAGGGAGCAAATATTCCATTTAAAATAATATAACACGTAAAATTAAATTCCCTCTATATTGTTATTTAGCTTTAGACGAAAAAATAATAATAAAATTAAACAGAGTCGTCACAGTAACATTAAATATTTCAATTTTTATTATTTCTTATTAGTATTTAAATTCATATTTTTAAAAGGATTACTTTTAGAGAAAACTGAAATAATAAGTTTTTATGTCGGATAAGACTAAATGAACATAATATGAACCCATTATTTTAAAAATGCTATATTGATTTTTATAAAAATGATTCCGCAAAACAATTTTTCTTCATCAACTGTTACTTTTGGTTTCTTAGAACTTCGCTTTATTTATCTTTGAAAGTAAATGACTGCAGTATGTATGTATATGCAGTTTACGACAAAGGTTAATGATAGTATGGATTTTCTTACAAAAGGTGAGAACCTCGACATATACATAAATCAACATAAGGTAAATAAGGCAAATAACTCGAATGTACAATTTTAGAATTTTTAATTATAAATTGGAATTAGTAATCTAATTTAAAACGATCAGAATGTTTTTTTAGCATTAAAAAGTATACCACAGTATCCAATGTTTGTTCTTGTACAGATTGCTTTTCTAAATTAGGGAATGTTTTTTTAATAATTCTAGAAATAATTTTTTGAAAAGAACGCTAGAACTAGTAACATTTTATTATTATTTTGTTATATCTCCAAATGGAATTAATACAGAGAAATAATAATTTTTTATTTTGGAATTTTTTTATATAACATTCTAAGGATATTATTACTGAACTACGAATAAACGAACAAAAATTCAATAAATCAAATAAGTCAATTTTTTTAACATATCTTAATATATTGGTTTTAAATTTTCTACGGTCTAGTATCTGTACTTTTTAATTATTTCCCACAAAAACTAATCTAAAGGTGCGAAGTCTGGTGATCTGAATGGCCAAATAATCGCCATTTTGTTCATGTACAATAGTAAAAAAGATATTATTAGTCGCTAAATATACTGTCAGACAGTCAATGATTTACACTTTATATATATTTATTTATTGCTATTGAATTTAGTATTTTGAAGTTGGGAAAAACATTGAAGTTGCAGAATTTTTGCAAAAGTGATTCCGTGAATGTAAATAATATTAGAGCAGAGAACTTGTGTCATTATTTAATAGGTTTAATTTTTCATTTTCCAGGAAAATTGCCATTTCTTTGTCCTTATATTTCCCCATATATTTCCTGCACATGATCTCTCCTTCCCTTTTTAATATTTTCTTATTTTTACAACTAGTAGCTTTTTGTCCAGTTTTTTTATCTCTTTAGTTCCAACTGCTCGGTTTCTTATTTTTATTTCTTTTTGTAAGTTGATCGGTGTGAATTTTATGTATACAGTGAATGAATTATTGTTGGAATTTTTATACTATATATAAAAAATAAATTTCCAATTTATATGGAATGAAAATAGAGACGTTATGCTTTTTAAATTTCACGAATTAACACACTAGATTGAAAAAAATTGCAAATATTTGTTTAAATAAATAAAATTATAAATATATTATATGACTACTTTAATATTAATAAAATATTTAAAAAATTCAATTGCACAACTGACGCTGTTTGAATTAAAAATTAGTTTAGATAATGGAAATAAATGCGTCTGTTTAGCGACTTTCAGAAGTTCTTTCTAACTACGGCCTAAGAGGCGTCGCTTTATAACTATTTCAAAATTACTTATTTGAAAGAAAACAACATGTAAAAATAAGAGACGTATATAGTGAGCCTGATGACATTAAAATTGGCGTACCTCAGGGAACGCTACTTGGGCCTTTGTTATAATTTACCTAAATTCTTTACTCTATTGTGATGTTGGTGGAACAATTATGTCATATGCTGATGACGCTGTGTCGATCTTCAGTGATAAAACCTGGGAGAAGGTTAAAATAAGAGCTGAAAATGGTCTAAGTAAAGTCAAAAATTGGTTTGATAATAATATGCATCATTAAACATAAATAAAACGATTTATATTACATTTTCACTAACAGTCGCAAATAGACCACAGTTTTCTTCTTTAAAAATTGCAAATAGTACATTTGAGATTAGGGAAAGTATATCAACGAAATATCTGGGGGTTATAATAGATAAAAATTTAAAATGGAATGACCAAGTGGTTTATGTGTAAAACTCAGAAGACTAATACCAAAATTTTATAAATTGAGAAAGTTAATGAATAAAAAAATGATACTAATGATTTAAGTGCTAGTTGAATCTATTCGTAAATACGGTATTATTATTTGGGGTGGCTTATACGCGTATGCGCTGAGACCGTTGGATTTAATTCAAAATTACATTCTAAAAGTTTTATTTTACGGAAATATTATATACTGTGGATATACTTAATATTAGAATATTTTTATTTCTTAAAGTGAAAACTAGTGATAAATCAAACTTTGTGAAATTTATGTGATAACGTCACATTAAAAAAACTATAGCTTTATCGATTATTAAAATATCGATAGAACTTTGAACTGTGAAAAAATTTAAACTTTTAAGCATTAGTAAACCCTAAATTATATAAATATCTTCTAGAATCCAGCGACAGAAAAAAGTCTAGGGGTATAATTTGATAATAAAAAGTGGGGGAGACTATAAAAGCAAATTAATGTTTTTAAACGTTATTCGAAGGATATTTGAATGTAATTTGTAGCTGTTTTTTATTATTTTTTGTTTTTTCAAATTACTGAGAGCACCCAATATACTTTCAGACCTGATAATATTAAAATTAAAGTATTTAGTAGAAAGTTTTCAATAGGGTTTAATGTTAAGATTCCTTGATGCCCATCGTATCCCAATTTCAATTGCTCAATATTTTAATTTTTAGGACAATATATTTGTATCAATTCATGTTTATTTTTGCTTGTTTTTTTGACTTTTCAACTCCGGTTTTACAGAAACTAGTGGCATATTTTGATTTTCAAATAATAAATCCTATATTTTATTTTGAAATATATTGGATAAAAATCCTGATTAAAGGCAAACTTATCGATTTTTCTTCGGGCAAGATTATTTTTATGGGGCTAAGTTTTATGATAGAATAAAAAATAGAATTAGAAGGTTAAAATTAATAAAATATTTTAGTTAATTCTAATTTGTTTATTATTGAACTCCTCTCAAGAAGCTCTAATGCTTTTGAAATAGGAATGAAAAATTTATAAAAATAGTACCATATAAAAATTTAAAATCATATTTGCGTTCATTATTTCAGATTTTTTTTGTTAATGATTCATTTAAAAATTATTAAATAAAAAAGGTACATTAACCAAAAATATTATTTTCGTTCTAATAACATAAGACATGGGTCATGTTGGATTGTTCAAATTTCCACCCAATTATTCTTTTTAAATTATATCAAGATTGTAAATTTTATTTATGCAAATAAGTTTTTTGTATTGACTTTCAAAATAACTAATGTAAACTTTAGTTTTATTTTTCATTTCCTCTTGGCTAAAAAATAATCTTGAGACTTATTTTATTTTCCTTTTATTACACTTTGGTTAACCTTTTCCAATAAAAGTAAAATCTTTTTTATATACTAAGGAAATGCTAGTAAGAATGCAGTCAGAAAATATAGTGCAACCCGCAATACTGATATTTTCCTTCTGAGAAGTACAATTTCCTTGGGGAACAGTAAAACTATATAGTTTCAACAAAGACGGTTTAAATTAAACTACAACCTTTTCCTTAGAGTAGAAAATTAATGATGTTCCTCATATGACATTTATTAAAGATAATTTAAATATTTTACATGACAAAGTCTTGCATTTACCAATTACCTAATTTTTATAACGAAACGTTATCAATTTAAATTATTTCATTTTAATTTGAACATTTGAACTGTAGCAAATTATAATTATTTTTTTGTACACTTTATAAAAAACACCCAGTTTGGTAATGCTTTGGAAAGGGTGCTTAGCACGATTCTTGGCGACTGTTTTTATTGCACCAGTGGTCAGGTTTTATGCTTTTTACCCTTCTAAAGTTTCCGACTCCATTTCAAGAATGCAAAAATTTAGTAGTGGTTAAAATTTGATGGTACCACTATTTATCCCCCATAATTTTAAAAGTAATGTTTTCCAGATATTCTTGAATTAGATATTTGCTATTTCTTTCCCATTTGAACCCATATTAAGTACAATTCTAGAGTTTCAACAACATAAATAAATAAAATATGACTTAGTATTTGTCGTTGACAAAAATAAGTGTGTAAATTGTAAAAAATATCCCACTTGTGTAAATTAATGGAAACATACTTTATGCTTTGAACTTGGGTTTCGTGTCTGAGGGATATTTGGTAAAATAAAGAAGCCGAGAAAGGATAATAAAACCTTTTTTTATTATAAGAACAATAAAGAAATCGCATAAATACACCTAAAGTTGCAAATCTTTTTCAAGATCCCAAACGAATAAGTTAGTCTTGTTTCTTGTTTCTCTTGATTATCGTCCCTTTGATGTTTTCATTTCACCCTTAAACAGTTATTCAGGTAATTTAAAAGTAAAAGAAATAAAGCAGTAAAAACGTTTCAAATATTCTTCTTTTACTTAATTTACATGAAGTACACTGAATATCAACCATAATTATTAAATTTTTCAAAAATAAAGTTATCTACATCAAAAAACAATTATGACTGTTATTAATGTTTTCATATGTAGTGTTTCTACTTAAGAAAAAGAGTTTAATATTAATTTAAAAAAGCTCTCTTTACAAAAAGTTTTGCTTGGTCTAAGCACAATTTTCAGTATTCAAATTTTAGAAAATAACATGACCATCGACACGCGTACGCTTTTTAACTTTCAAAAATTATCAAAAACATCTTTTTGTAATTTGTATTTTTTCCAAAAATTGCGAAATAGTGAAGTTATGTGATATTTCTTTAGATGTGTAAAAAACACTATACACAATTGTATAATTATTATTAATTTAAATAAAATATATTTTTGACTTTATTTAAACTGGGCAATCGAACAATAGAATAACGCCCCCTAAACAAGGGCATTATTGCTATTTTATTTGAATTGTGTTTCTTTTGAAATCGAATTTAAAATTAATAAAGATTTTTCTTTTCCTATTTATTCAAGAGTGAATTTAATACTTATATTTTCAGATTCTATAAGTATTACTCTTTGGATCCTTATAGGTATTGAGGCTAAATACTATTCAGAAATAGAGAAAAATAAATAAAAAATACAGTACTAAGATTAACAAATTTTAAAGCTTCTCAAAAAACAATAAACCCCGTCTGATTTTTTCTAATGAAATTATATATTTTTTTATTCGACTTTTAATTACTTTTATCTTTTGTTTTTTTTTTATAAATGTGGGTTATTACCGGACTGCAATTCCTTCCCTATTTTTTATTTGAGAACTGTTTGTTTACTATAACTTTTTATTTCATTAGGCTAAGGCGTTTTATTAATACTATAAAAAAATAATTCGTGCGCCACTATTCTATTATTTTTTAATTTTTCCATGACTAATATTTTTTATATTCGATCTTCTTTTTGCGCTTACACTCGTCGTCGACGTTCTATAGATATGACAACTATCAAACCAAATCGAAAATTTCAAATACATATTTTAAACAAAGGGTGGCCTCTCGAAAAATGAAATAATTCGTAAACGATACTGGTAGCGACATCTAAGCGGATAACACGATCAAGTCCGTTAGGACTACCCTCTTAACTCATTCCACTAACGGCTCGATATAGCCACCCTCTCTTTATAAATGTGTAATTATTCTATTGCCTAATTCCCATAATGCATTCGTTATCATATCTTGAGCATACTTCTGAAATAATTCTCTCTAAATGATCAACATTTTGAAAAGGCCCTTTGTTTAACCTCTAAGAAATACTCAAGAGTGCTTAAGTCAAGAGATCTAGCAAGCCAAAAAAGAACTGAATATCTGCGAATATTTTTGGGACCAAATACGTTGACGTTCGTGCATAAAGTCAGTGAATGGATTTTGTAAAAATTGTCGAAAATAATATTATACAATTAATTTAATTTTGTAAATACCGTCCCATATGTGCATTTTACATAAATGGTCACGTGTCTTCATTGTAAAGCAACAATTAGTAAAAGACCACCAACAAAAATTTTGTGACAAAACAGTTCAATACAATATTACCTCATTGGATAAAATTAAATGTTTTAATAAAAAAACTAGTATTTTTTAAACTTTATCTATTTTTTTATTGTGTGAGCGAAGTGTGGTTTGTATGGATGGTCTTTATTTCTTTTTAAAATATTTACGATTGTATCTTTATTTATTTTACTTTTTATCAAAAGTATCCTTTTACCCAATGATATTTTTGGAAATTCTAAGGCAATTAGCATTAGATTAAATGCTACGTCCTCATTGGCAACCCAGTTTCAGTTTTTTATTTGAATTATTGTGAACATTTTATAAGCATTAAATTTATTTACTATTTTCGTGACTGGTGATTGACCAACATTTTTATTTTGATGTCGATTGTTTATTCTCCATAAATTTTATAGTTTTCTAAAAGTAAAATTAAATAAATAAAACCAAAAATAAATTCGTGTTTAATTTTGATTATTTTTTAAAGATAATTATTAATATTGACAAAGGTATTTTACTCTTGAGCAAAATAATTCATATTTTTTGATAATTCTCGTATATAATTGAAAAAACCTGATATCTGATACTTAGTCTTAAGTTTTGGATCATACAGAATTTTTTATAAAGACTAACATTTTTCTTAAAATTGTTAATAAAAGAATTTTCCATATGATTCCAATTAAAGTAGTATATGAGAACCATTTTAGAACTTTGTACAAAATTATTGAGAAATGAAAACACAATAATCACTGCTCAAACTTTGACCTTATGTATATGCTAACAATGTCGGAATAGCAATTTCATTAACTATTATGGGCTAAGCGAAGTCAATTTCTGAGATCCAAGGAATAGTTAAACGACGCAGCGATTTACAATTCAAAACGAATATACAAGGTTGCTCAAGATGCTAATCAATTTTAAATACAGAGCGGGCCACTCAAAAGAGTCAACCCCCTCCCTTCCACGTATCCAACACCTTAATTTTAAATAGGGAATATACTATGTGTGGCCCATTAGTAGAAAGGTATTGCGATATTAACCCTATCTTTGTAAAAAAGTCTTAATTTCATTAAAGTCTAATACCTCTTAAAAATTAAACGCAACGTCTATGTTTGACTACAAGTGAAAAATGATCTCTTTGTACAACTTATTTCAACCTCTTTAAAAGTTCTCAAAACGAAGTAATGTCGATACATAAATATAGAAATATCAAGAGGTGGAGAAAGTATGAATTAATTTTGAAATTGAAGAAGTGTATTGGGATTATCAAAAAATAAAATATCTTTCTTTTTAATTATGGTTCTTTTTTCCAGAATAGAACATTGAATTTATCATTAATGAAACCCTAATATAATCCAAAAAACAATAGACAGAATTAACATAAAAAAATACAATCAATAACGGATAAGTCTAGCTTTTTCACCTATAAATAATTCAAAGAACAATAATATTCTTATTTTCCATATATATTGGCGATATATCAAAGCAAATATCTCGATTACTAATAAAACTCAATGCTAATCTTAAAATCTATTTTATCATGATAAAGATCAAATAAAAAACTAAATAAAAACGGAATATGGAAGATTAGATGTGTTGATTGCCCCGGTATCTATGTAGGAAGAACAATTAAAGAACATCTAAATTAATACAAAAAATCTTCATTTGGACATCATATTAAATTCAACTGCCATAGTTTTTCAACTACAAGAAACTCAAAAATACTACATTTAATACCTGAAAATTTTAGCAAGATTGAATTATTTAAATTTTAAGCCTTATTACTGTAAAAATTGACTTTGTTGTCTAATTATCATTTGTATTAATATTTTTTAAACTTTAAATTTTCAAATATTTAACAAAAAAAATGATTTATATTAAGATATATTTAACAACAGGTTTTGTATACAAATCTAAAGTTATATAAAATACTCGCTACTGTAGAGATAGAAAGCCCAAAAAATAAAAAAAAAATTCTCAAATATTGGTCCTTGCAGAACTTTTTATAAAGAATAACTTTTTTTCATAAAACTAATAATAAAAAGGTTTTCCATATGGTTCCAACTTAAGTAGACACACTGTATATTCTTTTAAAAACAATTATTTCTGTATGTATTTGACCCTTCAAATGTAAGTTTTTAAAAAATTTTTACTATTTTACTATTCTATTTATAACTATTTTTTTATTTTTTTTTTTTTTTTTTTTTTTTTTTTTTATAAAAGCTTATATTATTAATAATGTTTAACTATGTTAACCAATTTTAGATGTCTTTGAAAATTACTTTATAATCTGAAAGAGCTCGATATATTTGTAAAAGATAAATATACATCCCTTAAAATCTTTTTCTTCTTCTTAGTGTTTAAAATTGTTTTTAAATATTTTATTTGTTATTTTATATATAAATGTTGATTTTGATTAATTTAAAAATATTATTAAATAGTAGAAAACTATTTTATCGTGTCTGTGTTAAAAATATTTATTTGTTTTATGTGCTTATTCAATTTAAATCAAACAAAAAGATGCAATATGACACGTATATGATTGCCAAAATGTTACAATATATAATTGATAGTTAATTTTTTTGCCAAAAAGGGATTATTTGTCTCCTCCAAATTTTAAATTTTCTGGGAATATTATTAATATTAATGAATGTTGCTTTTAAAATAACAAAATTAAAATATATTACTGGTACAATGATATAACATACTGAGTGTGATTTATTTTTATTTAGCGCATCTAAAAGACAGAAAGTCTAGAAAATTAACGTTATCCGTAGTTTTTTAAATTCAAAAATTAGGAGAGTAAATGAAAAAAGTACCAAACAGATAACTGTATTAAATAATCTTATTTTAATTTTATTTAATTTTCAGTTTTGTTATTTTCTAATTTTATTTGGCAGATTTATTTTTTTACAATTTGGTTTCTCTTTTATTAATTTATATAATTGTAGATGTTGTAGCAGCATATTATATGCTTATTTTAGAATATTTCGGGTTTTTTTTATCTAAATATAATTTATTCATCTTATAGTTTTTTGTCTTTCTTTTTTGTTGTTCCTAATCTGTAATTAAGTTTTTTGTTAAACTATTCATTTCTGTTATTATTTGGTCATTTTATTTTATTTCAGTTCTTTATTTTTCTCTTATATCATTTTTTATTGTATCAATTATATATATATCAACTTTGTTTGTTGCTTCATTTACTCTTTCACTTTTTCTTTCACATTGATGTAAAAATTTGTAAGTTTTGTATTTCTTTCATCTGTTGCTTGTTTTTCCTTAAATCATCTGTAATGTATATATTTTACAAAAATATTTAATTTTATAGTGAAATTATTCTCATTATTACTCTAAAAAAATTATTTTATATTTTGTATACGATTTCATTGATCAAACAAATTTCTGTTGTGTAAACGAATCCTTGAGAAAATTCTTGAACTTGGCATTCTTTTTTATGGGCCATTACCATGCAGTCTCACTATTTATCGTTACAAAAAAATCTCGTATTCAACATATTGTGAAAGAAACAACCCTTTAATCAACAGAACGCAACGAAGTAGATTTTCTAGTCGTGCATGTACGTATTAGCGTGAAAATAAAAACGTAAGGAAATTCGATTAGCGTTAGGTATTTAGGTACTAATGATCACAAATCATTTGAAAAATAAGGCAATTTTAACCTAAACTAGGTAAAAAAATAGAACTACGAGAGGTTTCCAAATTTTCGTTGTTAAATTTCATGAACAAATCATCGATAGTCTATATTACAGTTGTAAGGATAATTACCTTTACCAAATTTTTTTTTAGAATTTCACTTTAATTTTCACTTAAACAGTTCTTACTTTTAATCAATAAGTTGTTTCTTGATTTCGTTCTTGTTTTAATACTTTTACAATACATTAGTATGTAATACGGGTTTAATAGAACTTTTAGACAACTCTCTGCGAGATATTTTATGGTAATCGATTCAAAATAATTAGAATATACTATTGTGTGAACAAAAAGAAATTGGTGATTTTTAGTTATTGCCTATTACAATACGATGCAGATGTGAGGGTGAAGTAAAGGATAGATTAATAGAAGAGTGAGATAGAATCTGTTTGTTAGTAGAAATTTCCGTTAAGAACTGTTTTTATTCTTCTAGTAAATTGTAAATTTTGTTATTATGAGTAGAAATATTGCCAATACTTAGAAATATGAATGCCGTGATAAAATTCTGCTCTTTAATATTCATTTGAATTTTGAACAAAATGAATAAAACAAGCAAATTGTTGAAAGACAACATGATGTGAACTATGAGACTAGAGCGAGGATTTTTTATCGTTCAGGAAAACGACATCCAACAACAAAAACTTAGTTTAGTAGAATAAATTAAGATGTAATTGTACCACCTGTTACAAACCTATTTCGGTCCCCTATAATATATAACATTCATATTGCGAAGGCATTATTTATGATCAAGAGTTTAAATGATATTGCAAGTTGACACGAAAATTTTGCTTTAAGTAAATAAAAATTGTACATATCTCGTAAAAATATGATATTTAGAATAGGATATAATTTACATTGTACCCAGTTTAATAACGAGAATGCGGAGTATTGAAATTTTGTTTTCTCGGCAGTGGAAGCATATTTTTAGAATAAGCAACGATAGTTTTTAGGAATTCTTGGATCGATATTCAAGTTCATGAATTCATTTAAATTATTCGGTGAGGGAAATCTGAAAAAAATTATTGTATGTATTGAAACATGGATATTGCCTTATCAGAAATAACCACTTCTGAAGTTAGGCGGTTTTATAACAATAAGATAATAAAAATGCTATAACTACTATTTGCGGTAATCGTGGATAATTTTTTTTAATATTACAATACACCAAAAAACATTAGGATTATTACTTTTCTTGGTTATTCAAATAAATTATAAGATTACTTAAAGTAAAATCATTAGGAAATCGTTTTTTTAAATAAAAATAACAATTATAAAATAATACACTAAATTTAAAGTCTTAACCGAAAAATACTCACTTTCATCAGCTTTGAACTGAATTGTACCTAAAATCTTTGTTATGAACAAATTTTTGAAAATAGTAATATTACCAAATAACTTAGAAATTAGAAGTTCTTAAAGTGGAAACTGCTGACATATCAAACTATAAGTGCTTTTTTGTTGTGTTAACACCATTTTTCAAATTTAAGTCACAATAATAAACTAAACAGTTATATTATATTTAGGGAACGTCGAGCTTTTTAAATTTTTGTTTTATTTATATAATGTTTGATTAGTGAAATTGAATCGTGAATTTTAAAAATATTTTGACTATTTCGCAATTTTTTGAAGAAATACAAATCATGAAAACATGGTTTTGGTCATTTTTGAAAGTTAAGAAGCGTACTCATGTCGATGTGAATATTAATTATTTTTTGAAATTTAACGAATTAAATATTGAAAATTGAATACAAAAAGTGGTCATTTTACGCATGCTGTTGTAGATTACTTTTCAAATTAAAGAACGAAATGAAATATTCCGTCGACACGTATTCAACCTTAATCAACCCTGAAAATTTATACTAAATTGATTCAGTATTTTTCTCAAAAATTGCGAAATACTAGACCTATATTTTGATACGTTTTTAAAGCGTTTGAACTTCCCTCTTAACAATATTAATAAAATAAAATTATATCTACAATATATTTACATTATACGTTAATATAAATTAGATTATATTATATTTGAACGAAGCACCACTGAATTGAATCAACAATCGACTATATTTTGAATAGTCTGAATATATCGAAGCGACAAAAAAACGTATGTCTAATGGTTCGAAAGCTCTGCCGTGCTTTTCAGATGAAGTTTTCATGTACAAAATTGGATTTATTTTTAGATAAGGGGATGTTTTTTGTCACGTTTTCAATCGAAACTTTATTTTTATTGTGTGGAAGATTCCACAGTGAATTTCACATATACAATAAATATATAAATTGTATCTATTGCGACTACATGTTTATATTAGAATATTTGGGAAACCGAAAGTTGAGAGATAATTTTAATACCCATGATAAATTAATTTGCCGCTGTTGAAAATTGATATTAATTAAACCAAAGAGATTGGTATGTTTAATGCTGGAGGGAGTATTTCCTCATACGAAAGCTGCTACCTCTCAGAATGGGTTAATAATTATCTATTTTCTCTAGTTTAATGTTAGGCCAGATTTTAGAGTTAAGAAAACTATAACAAGCTAGAATTAATTCATATTTATTACTGCTAGATTTAAAAAAAAATCAATCACGTATAAGCTCTGTCAAAACCACCATATGTGGTTCCAAATGTTCATTTTTTCTAGTTCCTGCTAGTAATATTTTCTTTAAAATGTACGTTGCAGGATTAGTTACCGGCAATATTGGTCTAGATTTTCTTTAGAAACATTTTCTTGATCGCTAGAATTTGAATTAGCTCTGATGAGATGGGGACGGAAGAAAAACTGACATGAAGTTTAGAAACAGCATTTACCTATTGCTATTAAAAATATTTCGCAGGGTATCGAAAACCAGATCTTGTTCTACTGTTGCTAAACTATTTCTGATTTATTTATCTTGCAACTTGTTTTTTTTTGTAAAGGCTTTCCAGTCGAAACATAATCTTTTATATTCTTTAATAACTTATAAGTCTTTCAGACTTAAAATATAGACTGGCCTAAAATAATATCAGGTGTTTCGTCCAATTTACTTCAGATCTAGCTGCGGGCTCGGTGAAATCCTGACACTCCAAATGGTATTAAAACTAGCATTAATAACCCACTATGATAACATTGGTGACTGGGAAAGAGTAATTTTCATATTAGTAGATCCTGGGACCATTGCAAAGGAGCTAATTATTACCAACTTAGTATTCCCATTGTTAAGAAGTGCATGGGATGATCAATTTACCTTGTGCCCCCGTCAATTATGTTTTGCTTTGATGAATATTGCAACACAGGGAGTATATGTACATAGACATACAATTGTATTAATCATTAATTGAAACAGAATCATAGATTCCATAAATTCTGTTTACAAAGCAATTTTGTTTCCAATGATTGCAAAATTTTGCTTTGCCAATTAAACCCATACTAATCTAACCCTACTCCAATTAATAATAAATATGTGAATAATTTTAACCAATTAATTTTAATTAATTAACAAGGTTGTTGTAATCTAAAATAGTCAAATCTTACAATATATGATCAATTTCTCATTTTATGATTAAAAATTTAGCATGTTTGTTACATATCGGACTAATTTATTTCAATATATGAAAAAAAATATTATTTTTTTTGGGGTATTTAACCCACTTGGTTATTGGAAATTAAAGAGACTCAAGAAAAGCGATTAGAATTTATTTACGTATAGAAACAAATTTTTACTAAATAGAATGCAACTTATATATTTATATAATTAACACATTTAATCTCAGGGATAGGCACTATCAAGTCTCGATCTTTCGAGCTCCCAAACTTAACTCCCAATATAAAAAAATAAATGTACAAGACTACTAATTAAGTCCCTGTACTTACTGCTATAACAAAATATTATCGAAGAAACTTTATAAGAAGATTTGAACTAAACAATTTTATTTTTGATGATAGACAGGTTGTAACAAAAAGTGTACAAATAATATATAAGACAGATATTTATGGCTTAAAAGGCTCATAAACTCTCCAATATGTTGAAAATAAATATATTCTGAATAATACTAGTTCTAAATCTCTTCCAATTATACATTAATTATTATTTATTTTTTAACGTAAACTCTTTCCAAACACAAATTTTGTTTTTACAATAAAAAGGTGATTTGAATACTTACTATTAATCTAAGTAAAACTAAACCTGGAGATCACAAAAGGATAAAGCTAAAATAAACTAAACAAATAACAGTAACATAAAATAAGAAAAAATAATTCCAGCAGACTAGAAGATGGTTTTAGAGATAAATCTAATCTTATTTATCTAGGAATTAAAAAAGTCACATTTTCTAATCATAATATTTTGTTTATTGATGAATAATCTAGTCTAATAAGTATAGGAAAAATGTAGACAAACCAATTTTAACGTTTAATGTATATGTATAAGAAAAAAATTAATTTAATAATTTTTAAATAAAAATAACTACGCCAGGATATACAGAGTAGACCAAAAGTCTGGAAACGGCTAATTATCTCGTAAATTGCTAGATTGGGATATGGAGATTCCAGATTTGACATTTGCAATGTTGCTAGATTTGCCGCTTCTCTGATATCATTAGTCACTTTGGTTTTTTAAATACATCATCCTGTATATTCAGTCATTTTTGGAACCTTCCCTTTAATACGAGTTCAACCATATGTAACACTTATGATTTTATGTAGTCTACAGGATCTTAAATAAAGTCTGGCAACGCCTAATTGTCTCAATAAATTTTTTAATACAAATTATTTTCAACTACATTAGAATGTAATAATTGAAAGATTACAACATTTTTAAAATAATGATTACTTAATCAAGTGTTTAAAATGTTCTCCATTTGTGAGTTGACAAGTACCCCTTTTCTCCATTTATATGCTGTATATTTTGCATTCTTCAGTTTCCTTCAATTTGTTTTTTAATTGAAAGTTATGATATATCTTTTTGATATGTAAATATTTATTTTATAACGAATTTTCACAAACATCTAAAGTTGAAAATTCCCTTATTTTTAAAATTCTATTTTTAAACCGTACTCCCTGCAGCTGTTTCCTTAAAACTTTTTCTACTTCGTTAGAGAAAACAACAAATAGAGCAAAAACTACAAACTGGCAAACAAAACTTAGTCTGAGTATCCTTCATTTTATTGATTCTAGCCACGGTTCGTGAAATGAAATTCGAAAAATCACAAAACGTAATTTTAACATTTCGTACTTATAAAATTGCTGCCTTCGGCATTACAGCTAGATTTCATCAGAAACCTTACAAATTTCTCGGTGTTGAACAAAAATTTCATTTTCATACTTTTTGTTATACTATAATCTTGTTTTTCATATATTGTATGATTGATACAGTAAAAAACTTACTTAAAATATAACTGTTAGTGAGTGTAACAGATCCTGCGTCAAATATTTATGTAAATTATTACTCACACGAGCATAAAAGTCTGCGTAAACTGCAGCTACACATAAAATTCATTGCACGAACTCTGCAACCAGCTACAAAATTTACATAAATCTATGATCTAGCAGACATTTGAATATTCTGAAGATAAACATTTAACTACGGAATAACTTGTATGCGGACAAACTAAATTTGCTGCAGGAGCTTTTATATATATTTAAATAGAATTGCATAAACAAATTTCATACATCGTTAAATGAGTTCTCACTAATATTATTTTTCATACACGGTCTTATCAAATTATAAACGTTCGATTAATTACCTACAAATGAAAATTAATAGATTGTTAGTAACATTTTAGTGGTTTTTAAAAACGGTACATTAAAAATGAAGATTCCCTTATAAATAATAAATATTTTGCTAATATTTGTATTCAACGGTCATTTTATGAGGGCCTTGAAATTGAAATACAAAAATTTTAATATAAACATACCAACTAACATGAAACTAATTTAAATAGAAAATTTTAAGGTTAATGGAAGGAACAATCACAATGATGATTTTAATATTTTAATCAGAAATCAAAAATAAATATTTTACACAAAGAATTATAAGATGATGTCATTGAATGAATTAAGGAATTGCAACAAACTATATTTGGATATTTATGTGTTGAAATGTCAAAAAGAAATTGCTTTCTAAATTTATAATTATTTTATTGTCAACTATTATGCATGTAAAGACATTGTAAGTTAAAATGAAGGAATATTGTTAAGTTCTTCAAAATGTCAGACAAATTGTTAATATTAATTTTGTTAGAGTGCAGTGATCACAAAAACCTATAAATAGAAATAGACAAGACAGACTTAATTTTTGACCTGCCAAGGGTGATCATCGTCAAAATTGTTTAAAATCACATCACCTTTTGTTAATAATTGTGTAATAAAAATAGAAAATTTGTGCATAACCAAAAAAGGAAAAATTTTTATAAGATTGAATTAAATGTTGATTACATTACAAGAGATAAAGAAGTAATTACTTACATTCCTGATTTTCGTTGAAAACTATTTTGTTTTTTATTGTGAATGATTTATATAAATATTCAACTCATTCTTGAACTTATCCGTAACCTAGAAATTGGATATGTGTTAATCCATTAAAATAAGTATAAACTTTTAATAATATTTAATAACTTTTTAGGAAATGATAATAGAGATAGTGCTCCGAATTACAAGATCATTGTAATACTTTTATTTGTATTTGCATTCGAAGAAGAACTAATGTGTGTTCCATACATAAGATTTAAAAATAATAAAATAATAATACTGTACACAATATACATGGTATTTTGATTCCACATTTCGTTTTGTGTAAATAATAGCTTTAAATATATAAAAACAATTTGTTTTAAAATTATTTCACAGAAAGTAGGAGCCTCTATATACAAGCATTGTATAGAATAACCTAAATATTTTATGCATCTTGTAATAAACCATTGGAAAACTTGAGTATTATTTTTATGGTAATTTTAAATTTTTACATAGAAACTCACGTTTCTACTGTGTAGAAAATATAATTTTTGATTTACAGAAAAAAATGCTTTAATTTTTCTTATAAATTAAAAACGGTGTATTTTTAATTTGACTGTAGCAAAATATTTATTACTTCCTGAGAGCAATCAGTGGAATACAGCTACATACATACATATATTAAATGAACAGATTAGATTGTGGAAACATGATAATAAAAAACATGAATAATTTAGAAGCGAAGTTTCATGAAAGTTGTATACATTCACATAAACGAAGAAGACATAATCGTAAACTGTGTAACCGCTTTAAAGTTATGTTTCCTATAGTAAAATTTACAGACTTTCCCTTTTTGAGATTTTATATCAGTTTCCACAAAGTTGTTATTTTAGGTATAATACAAGATGCTAATCAAGAAAATTTTAATTCGATACATTCTAATGTTAATACAGTAAATTATGTAATTTAAAATTCGTATAACGTTAATATTTATTTTATTATACTATTGTTTAAAGTCGCAATTTAATTTGGTTAGAGAATATTGTCGAATGGAAAAAATCGTCGATATGATGAAGCTACAAATACAACTTTCCATTTGTTGCTCAGAAACTCGAGAGAACAATAGAAAGTTGTGAGTAAAAAGTTTATGGATTGGTACAAGCAAAAGAAGGTGCCAGAAAAATTTACAGAAAAATTGATTATTTATAATCTTTTTTTAGTATTTGTTCATACCTGAATTGTCTTTTTTGTGGTTTTTATATTTTATAATATGATCTCAATAATTCAAGTTCATTGAGATGATAAATATATGTAATAAGAAGTAGATTTAGCACAACACATCTATTTTACTGCACAAGATCATAGAATAGAACTGGAAAAAAAGGTGGAAGTAAGAAATATAATAACAATCAAGACAGAAACCGAGAAAGTATGGAACTTAATACACCAAAAATCAGAGAAATACTTCACAGAAAGAAAAAGAGAAAGGCAACAACAAAATGCGAATTAGTGAAAGAGAGGTTAGCAGAAAAGTATAAAAGAGAAAATGAGATTGCCTACTCTTTGTGAAGAATGAAAATGACGATACGGAAGTTCTAGATTAAGAGTTCGGAGGTTTTTAATCAGTAAAAATCTGACATAAATATCCACCGGTATCAGTATCTTTCAAAAATTCTCCCCCCACTAATAAATAATAGTGATAATCTAATGCAGATAATTAAAAAAAAATGTACTCGAAAAAAATAATAATTATGTGTGGATTCTTAAAAAAGTTTCATACGTAAACAAATTAAAGAAGTACTAGTTTCAAGGGCCCAACTAGTTTTAATAGTTATTTTATTTATATGAATAAAAAAATTCATATCTATATAAAATATATAAAACTAAAATCAAATTTAATATAGGCCTTACTATAAAGACTTTTCAAAATAACTACAAATATAAGCATACACTAAACAAAACAAACTAGGATAATAGTTAAATATAACAATTTAATTACATTTAAAAAATATAGATTTAATCAATTACTTTCAAATAAGAAACATTTGTTGTAAGAGATTCGATGAATGTATGCCATAATAATGAATTGCTTGTATAAACTTAATTACCTAAACCTGAAGTACTTTTAACACTAATGTTTTGAAATACCATTTTTGATACAAGGTTGATGTGTTAAAAAGCTTATTTTTATTAAGCTTTGTAGAGAATATTATTAGTGTCAAAATCAATTTCAATTTTAACGTCCAATATTATTAGTCGTCTAATATTCAACAGTATTTTGTAATATCAGTAGATTTTAGTTAAGCCAAGATTATGACAACTCGGGTCTATAGCAAATTATAAGGAATGGGCTACACATAGATCTTATGGATTTATCCAATTAGTATACAAATTTATTCCATTGGCATTAGGTTTATCATCGGTTTTGAAGTCTATATACAGTATATTGTACAAAAGTTATGTGACCTAATGTTTTTAAAAATTAAAGAAGTGGTATGAGAATTGGATGAACAATTTCGTGCATAAGAGAGACACAACAAACCACAAAATAGGCCAAATAATCCAGCATTTGAAAATTGAATAGACGCTTGTGCTAGCAATAACTTGACAGTGTGATTTTTTTTAAGTTTGGAATTAAATTAGTCCAAAGGGCCAAGTCTAGAAGTTTGGAGACTAGGAAAGGAAACTATTAACATTCTGTTTAAAGAGCAGAATCAGTACGTTTCATATAAAGAATTAAATTGCAAAAAATCATATATCAAAGCAGTTCTTTTGTAGTAGATTTAATGTCACTAGTTTAAGAAACAAGAAAAATTATTTTTATCATTTACATTTTTATACAAACTTAACTCTGTAGCTATTCTTTCCCAAATTAGTTGTAATATGCTCGTCATCTTTTTACGCTTTTTTTTATTTCAGGCAAAGTAGGATAAACACGAAAATTGAATTAATTCTCTAATTTCATGTACGACACAAAATTTTAATATTGCAATTTTTGCGATAATAATGTTTCACTACATTTTTTATTAAATAAAGCTGACAATTTTTATAAAATTTAAGTCCAAGTTTCTATTTGATTTTAAACCGTACTTACTTTATTTGATAAAGCTGTTTATGTTAAATTACATTTTTTCTAAATTAATCAGTGACTTATTGACAAAATATTGAAAAAATAACAGTGACAAAATATTTTGAGGATTCTTAGAAATATAAATTTTAAATTGGTTTAAAACCATTTAATTTTTGGACGCTTGTCAAAACTAACGACTTTATGCCGTGAGAACTCTCTAATTAATCAACTTGTAAATGATTTAATAACGGCCAATGTAATTGAATCTTATAGCCGTTATTATTAATGGGACATTGTTGTCTTATCCATAGTATTTGCTAACACAAAGATAATTGAAAACCGTGTTGATGTTATGATTGAACCGTGATATATGTCATCGACTAAATGATTTACTGATTATTTATAGTAGTATTAATTAATACGAGCTATCAAGAGCCTTTTTTAGCTAAATGGTTCTTGAGAGCGTTAAAAATAGAACACATTAAAATTTTGATGATATTTAGCTTCTTCTAATATATATTTATCTAAATAATATAAAATGTTTGCATCTTTTTATAGATTTATTACAACTATTTTTGCCAGTATATTCCGTAGAAATATTTACAACTAAATATATTTTGGAATAATCCATTTAATACGTCACGTAATAAAAAAGCAAGAAGAAGTGAAGTTTAAGAAAACTAATGCAGGAGTACAACAAGGACGTGTTCTAGGACCAATTCTCTATTCATTATGCACAAAGGAGATATAATTAAATAATAAAATTTATGGCTACATTTCCAGGTGATCTTGCTATCATGATGCAAAATGTAACAGAAAAATCAATAAGCGAAATTAGCAATCAATATGTACATAATAATTATGTATACCACATAGTTTATATTACTTTGTTTGTCTGCTTCAAAAAAATATTTAAAAAAAGTATAAAAAAATGAATTAAAGAGGAGCTGTTAATTTTTCCATATTTTTTTAACCTCTAATTAACGTAGTAAAGAAATCGAAAAAGAGCTGCAAACAATTATTAGGGTACTAGGAAGTAAAGTCAGAGAATGCGGTTTAAAAAATAACGAAGAAAAAACAAAAAACTTTGTAAAGAATAGACCGAAAATAGGAGGAACAATTTATAAAATTTAAGGATGAAGAGGACAATGACTACAGCTTTGAAAGGATTCAAAAAGTCTAAATAATTGTAACAGAGTATGCAGGAAGATCATTTGATCTACGGTTATGTATTCGTAAGAAACCTGGTAATTGAATAATAAAGAAGAAATTGGCAGCTTGGGAAAAGAAAAACTCTCCGAAAGTTAAAGAACAGGTAATATAGAGGAGTTGAACAAATAAACAGTTAAAACAATATAAAAGGACCCAACAAAAGTAGAGACCAAGATGGATTGGATAATGAGAATGATGAAGGGTATGAGGGTAAAACAAATTATAGAATAAATAAAAGAAGAAACAGAAAAAGAAACCGACCAAAATATTCTAATATTTATTTTTTAACATTCGTATGCAAAATTATATTTTAGGTAAAAGAACCTGATCGAAAAAAAAATTGATTACAACACAGTCAAAGCGTAAAATGATGAGACAGACATTTCCCTTACAAATGCATTTCCTTAAAACCTCTGGATCGTTGTTAAATATGGAAAACACGGGTATCATTAATTAATTATTCGAATAAGTGTTTTATAGGTCAACACTACTGACCGTGCACATTATTTTTTGTACAAACTGTCTTTTGTCACGCGATTTGGTAAAAGGATTCCGTCGCATTTAGTGGAATCCATTTATGCCACGAATCTCATGTCCACGTTAAAAAGTGCATTTGCCAGTTCCTCGAGCTATTTTAGATTTAGAACAGACGTAAAAAGTAAAAGTAATGGTCTGTTTGCAGTTTTAAGAACTACCGGACGTGTAATGGCAGTATATTTTCAAGATCACTTAGTTTTAGTCCACTTTTAAAAAACCAAACGGTTTCTTATACTTTTACGAATCATCATTAAGTAGATCGTTTTAATAAATGATAATAGTTTTCCCATTAATTCAAATAAAAAAATGGTGAATTAAAATATACATAATTCATTGTAATCCAATTTTACACATAAATAGATATGAAGAATTCCTGCAGACTAAATTTTTATACTTAAATCTCAACACCCAATCATTATCTCGACGTCAATTCCAATAACAAAAGTTGAAATTGCATCAAGCATATCTCATGCAAACAATCTGGAAATTTACGAAATAGTATTATCGAGGGTAGGAAAATTTCATCTCGCCAAGCCTAAACTTAATTTATGGTTTAGAGTTTTTGAAGGAAGCAAAGCTAAGCTTAAATGTCGAGAAATATTCCGAAGTTTCCTGAACGAAAATTCGTTTCTACAGTGCAATGCGACACAAATAAATAATTGAGTGTTTATAACTTGAAGTAGAGTAAATAGAAATCTTATAGAAGGAAGGTTATTTAAAACAAAACAGGCTGTGAGAATTATAGAGTCTTATAAAGGGTGTTTCATAGGAAAAGAGCCTAACTTTAACTGTAGATTGACGTGACTTTGGTGGTTTTAAATAACCTATATTTAATGGATCTTTCACCCTTTTACCAATTTTATATACACCTCGTCGTAGGGTGGAAATAAGCATTTTATAGCCTTCGGATGTAGAAATATGGAAACATGAAAGTATGTCAAAAGAATGGTCACAAGAAATAATCTGTCCTTTAGACAAAAAAGGAGACAAAAGGGAATTCAATAACTATAACTATCAAATTTTTACACTAAAAAAGGTACAGGCAGAAAGCTATTAGTATGGAAAAATGACAATGGTCCTCTACATAGATTTCAAACAAGCTAATGCTAAAATAAAAAGAAGTCAATTTTAGGAAGACTTAGAAGAACTGGGTAGAATTAACAAATTAAAGAAAATGACAAAAGTAACGCTACAAGGAACTAAAAGTATGGTGAAAGTAGATAAGAAATCAGAAGATTTTGAATTAGGGAGGAAGTGAGGGAAGGGGATTCATTGTCGACAACGCTATTGAATATAGTGCTGGAAGAAGCAATTAGAGAAGCAAATATTAATAGAAGCGGAGTAATACATTGGAGAAAACACCAGTGTCTTGCATTTGCAGACGATCTGACGATTTTAACAAGAACTAAGGAAGAAATGAAAAATGTTATAAAAAGGTTGGAGGAAAAAACAAGAAAAATGGGCTTATTGAGGAAAAAACAAAGTTTATGGCATGGTTAGACAGGGATTTAAAAAAAACAGAAAGAGACAAAGAGTATGAATTTGAAGAAGTTGACAGATATACATACTTGGGAACAATATTTACAACACCGAATATAGACACAGAAATAGAAGCAAGATTAATAGCAGCAGGAAATCACTCTGTAGGAGCTCTCTATAGAAATATACCCAGAAAAACCAAAGTGCAACTATATACAACAATTATAAGACTAATAGTTACATTTGTACGCGAAACCTGGACTATAAATAGAACAGAACAGAACGGAGTGGAGTAGATTTATGGGAATCAGAAGGTGGATAAGGAGAACAAATCAAGAACTAACAGAACTGTACAAAGAAAGTAATATTAGAGGAATTATAAAATCACAGAGACTGCGCTGGTTAGGTCACATAGAAGAAGAAAACCAAGCATATAATAATAGGAACGAAGGAGGAAACATCAAAGAAATTAAGTTAACATACATTTTTGAAAGAGTAAAAAAATACGCTTATTTGGGAGTCATAAAAGAAGAAAACAGGTCACAAAAATCAATAAATATTTGCAAGTAACTTTTTTGAAGCAGCATAGCAAACTATATGCCTTAAAAAATCATAATGGTGAGATAACGAGTGTATAGATATAGTTAAACGATAAAAAAGCGCGTTACAAGAATTTATTTATAACGTTAATTTTTAAATATAAAAAAAATGGCAATTTGTATAAATTTCTGAGTCTTACTTGGGAAAAATAAACTATTATACCAATATGGATTGATATTTATCTCGAGTGAAAAATGTCCTGTTTCATTTTTAAAAACAGGTTCAGTGCAAGGTTTAGTAATGTAAAATATAATTTTTAAAATTAGATTTTTTGGAGTTTTGGGATTCTTTACATTATCAAGCTGCATTTTAACAATGTCTTTTATAAAATATGAACTTTCCTGGAACTTCGTTATTTATTTTTCAAGCAGTCTTAACTCGATACTGCCATTTGCTAATCTTTTGAACAGTTTATTAATTTTATTTAGTTAATTATTTGTTATACGAAACAACGTTTATTTATTTCAAATATATCAAATTTTTTCTGCACAATAACGAAAATCTATTAATGCACCTTATTATAAATTTTCCTCTTAATTTACACATACAAGAATGTCAAATAAATATAATTTTATCAAATACTAATAAACCAAACGAAACAAGGTAGAATCTTTATTAATTTTATGACTTCTGTATACAAAAATAATTATGGTTCCTACTCTAAATAAACTTATCAACGTTTATTTATTAAGATTGCACGCCACTGCATATCCAAAATTATGTTTCGTTAATTGATGTATTAAGGCTATGTCAATATTGAGTTATTTTACAGTCGTTTGCTCTATCCTGTTTATTTTTTGTGGTGTTTGAGTTCAGGCGGTGTGAAATAAATGTCAAAATTAATTAGAACTTTACGCTTCTTTTGAATCTATCAATAACCCGTGAAATATTTTTTGATGAAATAAAAATTAGTGTTTATATGAATCCAAGAAAAATATATTTTAAACCACAATTTCTTATTTTCAGTGACAACAGTAAAATATTAATTTGATTCAAAAACAGATTCGAATGTGACTTTGATGGATTTTAAGATAGACAATGAGAAAAACTGAGTAATTAATTTTGAAACTAAAAATAATACAGCTCTTTTTTTCATTGGAATGGTGATGAAAAGTTAGTTTTAAATATTATTTTTATGTACCTTACCTTAAAATATTTTTCTAAAGCTCAAATTCGAATTTTGAATAAGTAAATTTCTCACTATATACAATAGTAGTATTATTATTAAACGAAAATAAACTGTTTGCAGAATCTTTTCGCAAACAGACGGGTAACGATACACTAAGAATTTATATTTTCTCGTTTACGTTTCGCTTATAGTTGATTGAACTCCTATCTTTGTTTAGACGCATTTTAAAGTTATATTTACTCGAACGAAAATAGACTAATACTACCTGCTGCTTGTTGAAGCTAAAACAACTTAATTTCCTGTTTGTGCAACCTGTATAAAAGATCAAATACCTAATTGCAATTAATTAAATATAACATATTTAATAATTATAATAATTGCATGTCTTTACTTGCAACAAAACTTCACAACTACCTTAAAAAATTATAAATGAGTAGAAACGAGTATGATTAGCATACGTTAAACTTGACAGTTCCCTACTACCCCACAATGTCAATTTTCATTATTTATATACTTTTTTTGGGTTCTCGAACATTCCATATGAACGAAATCTTTTATTTTTGATATTACATTTGAGTTGACATTTTTCGTAATTATGTTACCAGACAACATATTACTCAATGAAATTGGCTCAACCTAGTTTGTACAAGAAAATTTAATAGTTTTAAACATACATGATGAAATACATATAAACAATACATCACTACAAAAATTTATCATTGCTCAACAACAATTTTTAGAAAACTAAACTATGCATAAAGTGCGGTGTGTTAGTAGCAATCATTTTAAATTTTTTGATCGTCTTACTAAAATACTAAGTTTACTTAAAAAATTATTGAAAGCAGGTTAAACTAAAAATGAACTTTAATCGAAAAATAAAAAAACATTCTTAAAACCAAATCAAAGAAAACTGCTTCCATTAGAATATTGAGACGATTTGATTTAGCCAACTGAACTTCACTACCTCAGATATCAAGTGATTATACGTGGTATATATAATATTTAATTGCCCATTTATTATAAAGTAGAATTAGTGAATATTGGATAAAAAACTGAATCATTTTCGAAGTTTATTTTAGATAACATAAAAATGTGTGCAGAGTGATTTAAAATGATTGGTAAATATTTTAACTGCAGATGCTTGAATTTCATGGTTTAGTCGTTACATGTACGTAACTGAGATATAACTCCAGTGATATGTAGTGGAAGTTTTAAATAGTTCTTGTAATTGTGAAATACATATAGAGCGTAAAAAGGATAATGTACAAAGTCGGATGAAGTCTTCCTATTTTTATTAATCAATTTAGAGGAGTAACATGATGGTATTTATTTCATGCTCCGGTGCTTTGAGAAATTTGTGTATTCCTTAAATTATTTAAACTGTAAATCAACCAATAAACATATTATAATATGAAATCAAATTACTTTTCATTTATATGTTTGGCTAATGTTTCACATTATTTTCATCACATCAAAAACAACTTTGAAAATATTTACTAAGTGGTTATTAAGACATTTGGTAGTCTTTTATTGTAAAACGAGCTGAAATTATTTCCACGTTAGCCAAACATAGGCATCGCGTTTAATTTTTAAGAGGTATTAGACTTAATATTAAGATTTTTTTACAAACATAGAGTTAATAAATAATAACACAAAAAGTTACTTTTAGAAACAACCGATATTGTTATTTAACAGGTCTCTTATTTTTAAAAATCAAAAATTTATTTTCACTTTTATAATAAACTTATTAACACGGATTTAAGTCTTTTGAATTCTGACAGTTGGCTATCAAGAATATTTTATTTTGAAAAAGAGATTTAATGTTGTTTTTATTTTTAACTTTATTTAACCCTAATTTTCTTGTGGTCTATAGATTAACCAAATAGAAATTAATTAAAATGATTGTCCTAACCGAGAATGGGAATATTTTCTAAAAATGTAATAATTATTGTTACTCACTATTAGAATAACTTCCAAATTTATTATTTATAGTTGAAAAAAAGTTCGTGCATATTGGAACACTTTAAATTAGTATAAAAAAAGTTGCCAAAGGCTTAAGACAGTTAGGATTTATGAATTTTGTAGAATAATTTCAATGAACAAAAATTTTAAATTTTAATAATTTTCATAATTTTTAATCACTAGCCATAAATGTAAAATGGTAAATTATCTAAATAGTAGAAACTGTTAAAATCCAATATTAAGTTTGTAAAACTTTCTACTTTCGCTAAATTTTAATTGCATCAGCTAAAAACCAATTACCAATTATTTTACAAAAAAATCGCTACTGTTCTCAATTAATTGTAACTAGACGTAGCGAATGCGCGTAAAATTAAAAAGTATAATTAAAAATGTATTTTAACTTTTGATGTTTTAGAATTTAACTTCAGTTAAGTCGTTAACTTAATTTTAATTGTTTTTTAAGAGAGAAATGATTGCAACCAGACAATAAAACCGACCAAAGTTTATAACACAATCGTTAAATTTAATTTCCGTAGATTACTAATCCGCTTTCAATTAAATCAACGTAAATAAATAAAGTTTGGGATAAAACGAGTGTGTATGTGGGTAGCTCAAACAGCAAATAAATATTCTAACCGAAATTACATTATTATAATTGATTTGTTTATATTTGTGATTTTGTTTCGGGTTATAATAGATTAGAAACGTTGTTTATGTTTTTGGAAATGTTTTTAAGAAAATTAAAGAAACTGAAGTTAATTGAATAATTATGGGAAAAAATAAATTCTAAGAAAAGCCAAAATAAATATTTACAAATCATTGTATGTTTATTAGTGTATATCTCAACGATAACAAAGAAATTGGGTAAAAAAATAGAAACAACAAAAATGAAATAAAAGCTGCTTAAAATATTACTGTAACGAGATTAATAAAATTTACGTTAGAATCAATAATAAAAATAATAGATAATAGAGAAAGAATTATCAGCTAAAATTTTGATCAAATAAATATAACTATAACAACACCGTATTTGTAAAATAAAGATGTGAATCAAAAATTCAGGTAAAAGGATGAAAAAAATAATAACAGAGATGAAGAATTCTAGATTAAATTGTAGCAGATAATTAAAAAAAGGAGGAAATTTTGATTTATTTAAGTATATTCAATAGTAAATATTGTGTTGTTTCGGATTTTGTGAGTTTTTTGATTAAAACTTTGAATGATCGTCGTAGCGTTTACTAAAAAATTTAAGAAAATTAAAAACTCAAATCAAAAATTAAAGTAATCAAACTAAGTTGAAAATTAAATTAAAAGAGGGCACAACTATTTATAAAAAAATTAATACTAAGTAAATTGGTGATAACTAAATACATATATAAATTAAAAAAATAAATTTTACACGTTAACCCTTAAAGCTCTGTACCAAAGAGTTCCATTAATAAAATTTCTCTTGATAATGGGGTGGATATCGGTATAAACACCCCTCCAATTGTGATGATACTTAAGTGAATAGAAACTTATAAGGTATGTAAATTTTTTAGTCCATTTCTACTTACATTCATTTAATTAATGTCGACTTATTTATTTAACACAATTATAATCAACGTCCATTTTATAATTAATTTTATAATTAATGCTTAATAATGAAATTACTTTTAATTTTGCTCTTTCTGGGTTTGACACACATATGACGAACACAAGTTTTAACAATTCCACAGATTTTCTTTATATTAAACTTGATGTCGCGAAGTTTACACTACAAAGGTTAAATTATTTGTACCCATTGACATAGAGTGATATGAATTTTTAACTAGTGACATGAATTTTTAACTAAACCAACGACATGGACTCTTCACAGGACAAAAATCTCTCACTAATAATTTTGGCAGTCTTTTCATAGGTTTTTTCTAAACCAAAGTCAACTAACGCGGATAATTTCATCTTTTGACACATACTTTCTATTTTTACAAAATTTTGCTAAATATTTACCTTTTCACCCAAAGATAACTTTCTGGTCATAGATATTTATATAGATATAGTTACATCTTTATAAAGCCTACGCTTTCTTCTAAAAACTAATAATTCTATTTCCTAGACAATATTTGAACCAAAATTTTTAAATTCAAATTTTTCAAATTTTAATTCTTATCTATGACAAACTTATTTATTTATAACATCCAACAATCATTTTGACTATCTGTAGTTATTAACATCGAGTATACATAAATTTAAATAAAAAATAATAAAATAATTTGGAAATATTTGCTTAATAGTTAACAATATGACAAGACGGCAATATTTACTACATAATATTTTTATTTTATGTTTTAAAGAACAACTTTCTTTTCAAACCTGATCCTAAATGATCATATCTTATAATTTTAATATCGTTTACTATCTTCATGCAATAATTTTAATTAAAATCATCATTTTGGTTATCTTTAGCATATATTTTACATGCCTAGATTTGACAGTATTTTTTTTGATTTGATTAAAAATATATCCAATTAATATTAATTACAATTACTATCATTGAATGTTACACATTAATTTGTTACATCCAATTTTAATGTTCATCTAGATTTTACTCATAAGTTTTCTATGATTACTAGAAAATACCATTATGATCATTAAAGAATTTATTGTAATATTTGATTTTAGTTTCAAATTGAACTTTACAAAAGTTATTTAATTATAATTCTATGAAATCTCATTAATCGTAGTTTCATGACCTCAAAAATTGGGTAGTTTTTGGGGTAAGATATCATAATTTTTTTAGATTAAATAAAGACGACGTCACGTGTACTCCTTACTAGATAGAAAAAATATCCATAATTTTGTTATTTGTGGGACTTCTAATATTTTTTTGTACATTAAAATGCCTTTTATTGTGTATACTACCCACTATTTTGATAAAAATAACACCATAATCGGTAAAAATGTATGTAAAACGAAAATCAATATTCAGCATTCTAACTAATGTATTAGATATATTAACGTAGTATATATAATAACTAGTATCGATTAGTTACTAAAATTTTATTACGTCATTGTGATATTCATTTCAATAGAAATAGAATAGAATAGAACAAATATTATTATGGTTCATACATAAACCAACCCAGAATCAGTTTTTTTAATCCAACACATTGAAAAATGCAAATACCTTCCATAAACAACAAACTTTTTGTTGTGAATATTTTCATATAAATAAACATTTAAAAAATTAGCAAAAAATTTGGAATTTGAGAAACGCCTTTTAGGTTTCTTATAAGGTGGCGACACTGAACGATTGATTATTAAATTCTTGTTTTAAAATTAAATGAAAATTGAAAAAATATTTTATTACTTTTTTGTTTGTCTTTAAGTACGTCTAATTTAAAAACTTTATTTGTAAAAAATATTTTAACTTCTATATTTTGTAATTGATATGGTATTACACATCGCAATTATTTTATTTTAAAATAAACAAAAAGTGAGAATATAGGTTTTGAATACTGATTTTCCCTTTAGAGAATCTATTTGCGACTTATTTTGAGGAAATAATTTTTTTCCTTCACCAACGTAACGAATTAAGTAAATACTACGAGTATTGATTGGGTTGATATTTGGGCTCCACAGTGTGTTTTACGATTCTATAATTTTTTTTATAAAATGACAAGTCATACGCCTACAAATAGTAAATAGCTGTACAAAACCTAAGATTACTAAAATAAGTTTTTAGTTGTCTATTATTTCTTTATAAGCACATTTAATAGTTGCGACTTAATTTATCTATAGCAGGTTAAATTCTTAGTTATCGATCTGGTTAATAGAGAGTAAATTTTGAAATGAAATGGAAGAAAATAAAAAGTTTTTATAGCAATGATTAGTGATAAGTATCTAAAATGTACAAATATAAATTACTTGGTTTTTATTGATTCTTAAATAACTTACGAACTTTGACAAACAGAGAGTTATAATTACCTCAAAATTATTTTTTTTATTATTAGATAGTTTTGTAAATTATTCAAAAATGAAATATAATTGAAACGAAATTGATTAGTTAAAATTTAATCTGAATTTATATTGCATAACAAGTAAACAAATTTAGTGTTAATTAATTTTTAGTTTAATGTGACATTTCATTATTAAGTTTTCTATTAAAACCTAGAAAAAATGATAAAAGTTAGTTAGATTGAACCAGTCCTTAAATTTTTCAAAAAAGTGGTTCAAATGGGATCTTTTTTTATAATTTTGGTTTGAAAAACTAGAGAAAAATATAATAAAACTTTTCAAAAAAGTAGTTCAAATGTACATTTCTTCATAATTTTCCTTTTTAAAACTAGAAAAAATGATAAAAAATAGTTAGAATGCACTGTTTCTAAACTTTTTAAAAGAGTAGTTACAATGTTACATTTGTTTATAATTTTTCTTTAAAAAACTAGAAAAGAATTAAAAATTAGTTCGAATGTCCAAAAAGTGTTTTAAATGGGGCATTTCTTTATATTCTTTTTAAAAATTAGAAGAAAATGATAAAAATTAGTTAGATTGTACCGTTCCTCAAACTTTTCAAAAAAGTAGATTAAAAAGTGACATTTCTTAATACTTTTTTTAAAAAGTAGAAAAAATGATAAAAGTTAGTTAGAATGTACCATTGATCAAACTTTTCAAAGATGTTGTTCGAATGTGACATTTATTTATAACTTTTATTTTAAAAACTAGAATAAATGATAAAATTTAGAAGAAGAATAATGAAAAATAATCTATTACTTTGTGAAAAATTGACCCATTGTCCTATTATTTTTTGGTTGTGTATTTTTACATAAGGACTATCTAAAACTAAATAGGTTGGCCCAAATGCATCTATTTTCTGAGAATTTAAAGTAAATTTCAAGCAGAAAAAAGAATACTCGTGCTGTTGATAAAAAAATTATAGGTACATATATTACATTGTGTTTCAATCCATTAATTAAGTGTTAAGATAACAAAATTTTACAAGAATGATACATTTTATATATTTTCAAAGAAAAACCATAAATACCACATCCTAAAGTACAAAGCAGTATTGTTATAAATTCTGAACAAATTTTATTTTTACAAAATTGGTGGACTCACCGGTGTTCCATGACAAATGGTTTGTCAAATAAATAATCTAAAAGAAATATTATAATTACTAAATTCTTTGTTATATTTCAAAAAAAATATAACAACAAACTAAATAAACTAAATACACATAAATGAAATGTAAATACAAAATTAGTTTCATTTGACGTTAGTAATATGTTTTGAAAAATTCCTCTATGTGAATGTATTAATAACTAAATTCTTAGAAAGAAATCATATTAACCAAATTTCAGCCAATGAAATTATAAATCTATTTAATTTATGTATCAATCAAAATTACTTTGTTTATGATGATAAATTTTATATTCAAATTGAAGGATTGCCAATGGGTAGTCCAATATCACCAATTTTCGCAAATATTTTTATGGATAATTTGGAACCAAAAATTTTTTATTCAAATATCTCCAGGAATGTGTTGTTTTGGTGTAGACATGTTGTTGATGTTTTGGCTGGTTTTACAGGTAATGATAGACAATTGGATGTTTTCTTTAATTTTAGTAACAATTTATATCCAAAATTAAAATTTTCTGTTGAAATTGAAGAGAACAGTTCTAAAAATTTCTTAGATATACATGTCAAATGAGTAAACTGTAATCTTCAGTATTCAATTTATCGTAAACCAACTCATACAGATATAACTATACCTTATACCTAAAATCACCCTGTGTCACATAAATTAGCAGCTTATAATTCAATCATACATAGAGCCTTTTCAATAGCAATGAGTAGGGATGATATTAAAAGGGAAATTAATATATAAAACAAATCGCTACCTAATCTTTCTGAAATAACCTAAGGATGACGAGTCATACGGATCGATTACATATTTTGGAGATATTTCAAAATATCAAAAATTATATCTCGTACAACATCTTATAAAATATGTTTTAAAGTAAGAAATAATGTAGGTTCATTTTTGCTAAATGTAAAACCTAAAATTAATAAATTTTCAAAATCGAGTATTTACAAACTAAATTGTCCGGATTGTAACGCCATCTATCTTGGCCACATTCTTAGAAATTTTAACATAAGGTACTGTGAACACATACGAGCTTATAGATTAAACCAACCAGATAAGTCACATTACGCAAAATACTTCATTGAGTTTAAACACAAACCTACACTTAATAACACAAAGGAAGTACTTCAGTGACAAAAAGGGAGAACTAGTTTTTCTGGACGAATATTATATAAAGAAATACCTAAAATATCCTGAATATACAGTATTGAATGAACAACTAAATCTGGGAAGTTCAATTATCTTACATCACCTGTTGAACTAATTAATACTTACCAAACATATTTTTAGAAAATGAAGAACATACCTTAATACTGATTATTATGAATAATTTCCATAAAGTAAGAGTTGAAACAATTAATTTAATGAAACTTTCGTCACCGTGTATACGATTTAGAGCATTGCCTCTTTTGTCGTACTTTTCGTTTACATTTTTTTGTCTTCCTTTTGCTCTATTTAATTCACTCCCAAAAGCATTGAATCCATCCCGACGTTCGATAATAAAAAGTAGTGCATTTTTGAAAATGAAAAGTATGGTTCATCGATGCGACAGACAACCCCTTTAACGACTCAATAAACATTTTAGAGAGTGAAATATTTTTGTTCGCATGAAACAGGTTAATGTGGATTTTTAAGAGAAGCACTAAAGTCGAATAGAAAATTTTTATTTTTATAAATTGGTTTTCTTTTATAGTGTTCGTTGTGTTAAATTAATTATCATGTTAGAATAAATACGTATATTGACCATTGTTTATATCATTTGTTGTATTAAGTGCTTCATCTAATAATATTAAATAAAAATTCATAAAATTAATTGCCTTAGCTGAATTTTAAGAAGAATTTAAAAATATAGGATTATTTAGGTTTTACTAATTTTAGTAATAATTATTTTAATGTATTTTCTGTATTTCTATTAATTACAATAACTTTCAGACGAAATTATTCCATTATCTATTTTATAAAAATTTTAACAGCTTCTGTAAAATAGTAAATTAATACTGGCCAATTTTCATGAACAGAATTGTCTTTTCCAAGCTGTTTTGCATTTTTTCTGGATTAATTTTAGGAACCATTTCTCTTAGCGGAAGACATTGTGAACTAAAATAAAATACAATTCAAAAAGCGATATTGTCAACAGTCGTGTCAAGGAAATCTATAAGAGCTTTTATTGTTGATTCAGTCTTGCTTAAATATTTATGAGAATAAGAAGTTAAGAAATAAAAATCGATACGGGCTGGAAATTTTCACAAGTAACGGATTGCTTTGAGATTAATTCTTCATTGACATGAATTTAGTAATTCGAATGGAGTTGCAATATATCTACAACTTTATGGCTATATAATACCTAACATTTAAATTTAAATTAAGATTAAGTAACACGGGAAAATATAGGCACAATTAGAAATTTATTTTTTATTTTATTTAAGCATCCAAATATTTTTTTTTGTTATATTCAAATATATATTACTTCATACAGTGTGACCCATCTAAATTGGAAACAACAAACACCGTAGTTTTTGAAGTTATGAACCGATTTCAACAATTTTTTTTAATGTTGTGCATCCAAAACTATATTTGGAGACAAGGTTCCAAAAAATTATTCCTATTTTTAAGATCTACAATATTTTTTCATAGTCAAACAACCAAAAATCTTATTAGGGATTTTTTTATCAAAAAAACAAGTAAGCCACTGTATTTAGATTGCACCCAAATAGGTGTGATTCAACTTTTATTAAAATATGCCTATTAATAAAAACGTACATTGTTTATTGTTGAAAACTAGTCTCCTAGGTTTATTTATTATTATCCATTAGGAAGTAATTTTTTTGTTTAAAATATATAAGACTTAATTTGTATAACCTTTTAGAGATAAGTTTTTCCTCTACCCAAAGACGCTTAATAAATGGTAAAATTATTGTATTACTATATTAAATTTTTTGTATTATATGTAATAATATACAAATACAGTCTACCTAATATACATAATCTAAGAAACTTAATTATTACTCTCAGTGTTTACTTAGATTTTCGTCTTGGTAGAAACTTAGATTCCATATACATTATCAACAAACTATAAATTACTGTCATAGATCAGATTATATTTGAATATTTACGTAGTTAGTTTCCATAAAATAACTACGAATAAATACAAAGAGCACACTATTTATTAAATAAAAAAAATATAGTAAAGAAGCTTCAAAAAGAAAATTAAACATTAATAAACAATTTTTCCTAGAGAAAAGAAATTTAAAAAAAAAACACCTTAAAATGTTTCTCACATATACCCATTCATCAATGCTCAAGTGTTAGTTTTCTAAATTACAAATGACCATATTCAATATTCAATTCCAGCACTGCATTTTTTCAACCCATTTTAAACATTTACTTCTAATAAACTAAGTTATCTCATATCATATCTGTCACTTTTTCAAAATAGCTAAAATTTTTGTCGAAATCTATTAAATGATGTAATTAAAATACTATATGCTGAACATAAAGAATTTCTGATCATTTTTACCTATTGCAATTTACTAGATATTTAGGTATTATAAATTTCTGAAAAGTCTCTTGTCAGGTTATGTTTATTAAATATCCAAAATTTTATTATTGAATTCTTTTCTAGCAAAATGATTATATAATTAAGTATAAGGTTTAATAATAGATTTTCCCTAATTTACAACTGTATACATAAAATGTTTCTTTTGAAAAAAAAAGTTTTATATGTTACTGGATTGTTCATCTCCTGTCAGGTTCAAAGAAGATTATTTGTTTTATGAAATGATAACATTGAAAATAATATCAACAGTATATTTTGCCAACAGATTTCATATTAGTTTTGTTCAAGAAACTCGTTACAATTAATAAACATATTAATGTTTCATGATTTGTCATTTCTAGTGTTAACATATAATTTTACAAAAAATTTTAGACCTTTTTTGGTAACCAAATCAATTTTAGTGTTTAATTCATTTAAATTACTTAGATTCTATTTATTAATGATCATAGAAACCTCATTACAATTAATCAAGTACTATGTACAGGATGTTTGAAGAGTTGGACCAGGATTTTAAATCGGTTATATTGTCTTCCAAATTTTAAATTTTGTATACGGAACTATTAAATTTTAGCGAAATTCAAAAAAATACCCTGTATCTAGGTAATTTTTTGAATTTCGTTCTTAGGTCTAAAGTTGCTGTGAAAAATGAAAAAAAAAATGTAGATGTCAGGGAATTTTCCTGTCGGTGAAATGTTTGTCGAAAATTTTTCCGTCGAGGAATTTTCCCGTAGGGGAGTTTTCCTGTCGAGGAATTTTCGTCGGGGAATTTTCGTCGGGGAATTTTTGATCGTGAAAGTATTGTCGAGGAATTTTCCGGTTCCCAAAATCCGTAAACTTTTAGTAGAATCATTATTTTTGATTATAATGATAAAGATTTATATTAGAGAAATTTTGCAATTGGAAGTATTTTGTTTCTTTCTTTTATTTCAGTAAAACGAGAGCCGCTCTTTTCTTCTTCTTACAGTTAATTGCAATAAAAATTGATCCTAAAGGATACTATTGCACATTTTGCATACGTTTCAGACTTAAAAATTTAAAAACTTCGAACGTGTGTTTGATGGATCAATCGGTTTACATTTTTAACCGTGTTATACGCCGGTAAAAACAGGTTAAACGATAAATAAAAAATAAGTAAACGCGTTCTGAAACACAAAAACACATATTTTTAGGTACATTTACTTTTCATAGGATTAAAATTAAAGTCAATTTTCCGAGCTAATGTTTACAATCTCAAGAAGTACATTTGGAGCACACAAAGCTTTGCTAATGGAAGCTTTCAATCTTTCATGACAAAATACCGAAAATGTATTTCAGGAATTTCGTTTAATATTCTATAAAGTTTATTAAACTGGAATAATAAATTAGCTAGTTATTATTCGCATTAAATTATTTAAATAGCATTAATATGAAGTTTATAATTGTATTGTCAACGAAACCTGTAAAGTTTATTATGACCAAGTTAATAAAATTGTTAAACTGTGAAACCAGGAAACACTAAAAGAGAAAAACTAGCAATACTTCCGACTGATTTTATTTCAGTTGCTTTAGAGGTTAACGATATTAACACTAGCGGAAAATAAATTTATTTTCTTTAAAGGAAGTAAATTAAAGCATGTTGTTTATTTGCAAATTTGATACTTCTTTATATTAATATTATTAATCCCACAGAATATGTAGTGAACAATTTATTAGATGAACTTCTCAAAGATTAAAAAGTAGACTTGAATAATAATTGGTGCACTTAATTCGAGAGAAACGGAGAGAATTCTTTTCACTAATTTATTTACTTCTACATAACTTTTGTAGAGAAATTTCTACTGGTAAAATTCCCTTGGCGAACTCTTTATTTTTCTGCCACGTTCGTGTTATGTAATGGAAAATAATCTTACAAATAGAAATAACAATTGAATATTATATGTTGTAATACAATCAAATATAGAATCACGCAATAGAATAGAAAAATGAATGGAAGGTATTTCGGGATATTTCGAGAAAAATGTAGTAACGAAAGTAAAAACAGATGTTCCTGACCTTCAAATATTTAATAGGTCTATTCTGCTTTAGTCAACTAGAACATACAAAATAGATATCCATTTACTCAAAAACTAGGTGAGAACCATATTTTTTAAGAAAACAGATTTTTGTTATAGGTAACATTATTTTAATATTTTCCAAAATCCATTGTATTTTATAATATTTAAGAAAAATAGTGTATTATTTCTGAATAGAAATTACTCATAAAACTTGTAATGCGTTTTGTTAAGAAACTGTAGTGAAGGAAGGTGAGTTCGAACATTAAATTAATTAAACAATGAAATTCAATTTAATTTAACACAAAAGTGAATACTCACAGTGAATTGTTTCAAACTAATAAGCTTTGGAACTTATGTTTGAAGTTTCCACTAAAAGCTTGTGGATACAAAGTTATTATTAAATCAAATTAAATTCTGCCTTAAAACAAATAAAAAATGAATAACTAAGACAAATACATATATTGGTTATTTTGAACTGTATTATTTATACGGGGTTTATGAGTAAAATTTTATTTTCTCCTTTATTTTTAATTAGATTTTTCCTATGGTTCCTTTATTCAAATACATACTATTTGTAATTTAACGCCAACTCTATTATACATCACATTTTCTTTAGTGGGTGAATGCATCACGCTACTGGGATACTGAATATTCCCTAAGGAAAAAAAAGAGCAGTGTGCTATTTAGCGTTAATGTAGGGCTTGGTAAATAAAAGTGAGAAGACAAATATTTGGATTTTATCACGCAGCGCCCTCTAATATTGTAATTGTTAATTCATAATTGTTAATTCATAATTAGTAATAGATTAGTCAATTTTTTCAAAAAAAGAACTATTTATTACAAAAATATGATTCAGTTTATTTCCTAGGCTGATTTCAATGCTTCCATTATTTGCACTTTATTTCTGTAGGTTTCACTTTTAATTATTTTAATGAGTTTTTTGGTACATTTTTCACCATAATTTTATATTGACATTATCTTCGTGAGATTTAGAGCTTATTTTTAGATAAAACTCGATGTTTAGGGCTTTTTGTAACATAAAGATATAACTAAGTGCAGATTTCAACAGAAATTTTGTTTTTATGAACCTTTCAAATGGAAGAAAATTCGAGTTTTTTTGTAAATTACAAATTAAAATAGACATGAGATATTTGACAGCTGGTAAAATTTAAAGAAAATTATAGAAATAATATTAATAAAAATAAATATATTAAAATAGCAACAAATCGAATTGTAGCTATAATATGTAAATGTATTTAAGTGAAAAGAAAGTGAAATCTAAATATAACAAAATTTTCCGAAGATGGTATCATGGTTTCACTCTAGAAAACTGTAACAAGTGAAATTGTTAATTCATGTAACTAGTCAGCATTTTAATTGTATAATTAAAATTTAGTGATTTATAATTACCGTACTTTATTTGCTATTCCATCAGAGCTAAAAGTTTTCAACAAACCAGCGACCTGAATTAATTCATAATTATCAAATTTAAATTGGAATCCATCCATAATTTTCGTTTATTTATATATTTATAATTCACTATATTTCTCCATTTTATTATATTCGTAGAGTTCCTTTATTTCGTATATTTGTGCTTTTTTGATTTTGAAATTTTAAAAATTGTACTATTTATGGAAACAAAAAAAACTCGGGACAACACACATGAGAAAATTGAAATTAAAAATGCTTCTTGCTCTAAATGAAATAACGACATCTGTGAATCATTTGATACATTTAAATAATAATTTAAAGACATTACCAAAAAATTATATCTGAATAATTGTAAGAAAAACACAATTATAATAATTATTAATTCATTAGACGAAAGAAGGTTTTGAAGTAATTCTCGGTCAAAAAGGTCTAGAAATGTAACTATAAATCCGGCCATAAAGATTTATCTTCCATCTGTTTTATTACTGAAAAAATCTGCTTTTATAGGTAGTATTTTTTTAACCTTTTTCTCTTTGGATCCGGTTTATTGTTAGGTATGTTGCTTACGTTGATCGCGCTGAGACTTTTTTATCTCTTTTTACCAGCCGGTCTTGTATTGGCTTTAGTTAGATCCGACTGAAATACTTTTCATTTTATCCATTCGCAAAGAAATAGAGTATTTCTTCAAGAATAATTGGAAAATATTATTTTCGTTTGAAAATAACCCCAGAAATTGTATTTGTTATTTTGTTATTTTATTAATGAACGTCATTTTTCAAAGTTAGGACCATATTCCCAGAGGAAACCTCATACATTAAGAAGGTAACAAAATTTTCAAAGATTAGGAAATAGACAGGAATATATAATAAGATTAAAGTAACAGTGTTTGAATAAAAGAATTCTGTGTTTGTTAAAAATAACAAACTGTGTAAATTGCTAACTAATATGAGCGCACATGTAAAGGAATCACGAATACAAGCATCTAAGGAAGATTTTAGAAGGTTGCTCTTAAAGGTATAACTATGTTGAGGGTAAAAGATATTTTGGATAATTTTTAAAGAGTATGGGTAACAAAAGATAAAAAGTAATACTAATTAAAAACTATAAAAAATAAAATTATAAATAACCTAACATTAATAAATTATAAAAATCAGGTATTTACAAACTAAAATGTCCGGATTGTAACGCCATCTATCTTGGCCAGACTCTTAGAAATTTTAACATAAGGTACTGTGAACACACAATCTTATGGATTAAAACAACTAGATAAGTCACATTACGCAAAACACCTCATTGACACTAAACACAAACCTACACTTACCAAAACAATTGAAACAACATTGGAGTTGGAATATGAACATATTCTTCATCATCTCTAATTTTTTTACATTTTTCATAAGTATTGACTTCCAAAAAATTTCGAAGAAAATATTTGAAGTGTAAAAAGAGAAGTGTTCTGAAAATCTGAAATCAAATAACAATGTTATCCAGAATAGCCAACATCAAAGATAATCAATAGAATTCCTGAATAAACGTAATTTTTTGTTGATTTTGCTGGTCAATAACTACTAGAGAAACACAAACAAAGTAACTAACGAAATACGTTGTTGGCTGACAATAGCAGAAAAAGTTTGATAAAACTCGTTTCGCAGTTATGTCACTTTTACGATTTTTTTTTAAAGGAATTTAACGCTCGTTTGAAAGTTTACACTTTGTCGAAACTAAAACTAGAAAAAATATCTGTAACATAATATCACAATAATATGCTGTATAAGGTATTTTAACGACATATTCTCTTAGATAGTTTCATACGTTTGTCAAAAATCCTTTCTCTATAATAAATATCATAAGCTATTGATTATTTCTATCCATCAATTGCAGGATATAGCAAATATTTATATTTCAAATATAAAAGATTGGTTGTCTACGTTGCTGTTTACATTCATCCTGTACTTGATGCAGCATTTGTTTGCTAAAGAAATCTTTTTTTATGTACTTACTTCCTGACACTGAAAGTTTCCGGGTATCAATCAGTTGATATGCTTTTTTATTGAGAAGTTGCGCGTATTTATGGATAAAAGTTCTGTGTCAACTTTAAAAGCTTTTAAAGGAAAAAGGAACAAAGCGGATGAAGTATGAATTGATTGTATATGGAATTTGAATTAAATCAGATTTAAAAAATATGCTCTATTTGTAATTAGACTCAATTATCCTGGCTGGTTATTTTTCATAATTTAAGCTAAACTTGAATTTCATTGCAAATTGAAGTAGACGAAAAACTGCTACTTTTGAATATTTTTACATAAAACGATACATTTTTATCGCACTTTAATGCGCATCAGCTTGTATCAAATTAGCAGTAAATCCCTTTTTGCTCAAGCACTCGAAAGTATAGAAGATCTCAACTTTACAGGCAAGAATAATGAGAAATTAAAATTATTCCTTTGGGACCTTGTTTTCTGGAGGCTGTCGCTGTGAAAAGAGGTAAGGACTTAAAAATATTGTTAGGTATGCTTGAGTAAATATTTTAAATTCTCAGCAAGCAGACAGAATATTGATTTTCAAGTTTTCAAAGAACTAATTGATGCGGTCGGTGTTTGATTTTTAAAAAATAAACGTATCTGAGTAATGATAATTAACAAGAATTCAATACAATTTGATAGCTTGCTCTAAAGTGCTGGAGTTTTTTTTACACTTAAGTTACTAATATTGAAGAAAAATGGGTAATTCAATTCAAGTATTTCAAACAAAGTTGAAAAAAGAATACTAGCTCCAATAATATTTTACGATTAAACAAAAATATACCACCTACGATGGTAGCTCTAATAATATCCATAGAAGAACACCTCTTGAAGAAGATAGAGAAAGATTCTAGAAACAAAATCCAAAAGAGATAACTGAGAAACAAAAATGTATTAAGCGATGCTAAAAAAAACTGAAATTGAGAAGAGCGTCCATGAACCAACGTGTCTTAAGTAAGATAGAGAAAGGTACTAAAATGAAGTCATTAGACTGAGAATTGGAGTAACTGTGATAATATACAAAATCCAGAAGAGGCAGTTAACTTTTTTGTACACCTCTCAAGAATGAAATACATCAACCTGGTCAAGTAAATTCAGGAAATAAAGCTAGTTAAAGGGATTTGGAAAACATGATGGCACAGAAAAAGTAGAAGAAAAAAACCAAGAAACTTCATTAGTTGAAAATGAAAAGCACCAACCTATTCAAGTAGATTTATAAAATAAGCTAGTCAAGTGGATTTGGCAAACATGATGGTATAGAAAAAGGAGAAGAGAGAAACCAATAAACTGCATGGATCCTCGAAGAAAAACGAGCTAAAACGAAATCAAAAAATTAATCTAGGACTAGAAATGTACTCATTAGGCTTAGAATTCGAATAACAACGATGATAAATATAATCTAGAGCAAGCAGCTAAACTTCTCATAAATACTTTGAGAATATGCAATTCCCAAAAAACCCATTTACCAAACAAACACAAACATTTATATTATACTATCCAGATAGATCTGTTTCATTCCTCATAGCCAGAAAATATTCGTGATGCCCAATTATTTAAATTACCTTTAAAACCCATCACAGTTCAAGAAGATCTTCAACATATTTCTTCAAATACAGGTGTATCTATGGATAACGTTTAGGATGCAGGCACATGCATTTAAAGGCGCTTGCATTTTTTTTTTCGAATGCTGGTGCAGTTTTTTATTCTTTCTTTATTCTGTACCATCCACCCTCCTATGTCGCTTAATTAGATTTATGTTCTTCTAATATGTCCAAATCTGAATTCAGTTGCGTCATCTAAAAACTTCCTTCATCTTCCTCAAGATACGTTTTTCTGGTATCAACTTTGTTTGTAAAAGTAAAATTAAATTAAATTATTTTTGTATATTTCTGAGCTAATAACTGTAGTAAAAAAAGTGCTGCCCTTTGGATCAAGTTACGCAATTCCATTAAGTGTTAAATCATTTGACTCAAATAGGTTTAGTTTCAATTAGGTATTTGAAAACTTTAAGATCAATATTCAGTCTGCTTTCTGAGAACTTGAAATATTTACTTCAAAACTTTTATTATTGGCCAACTCAAGCATATCAATGTTTTTAAGTTCTTCCCTCATTTAAACCCTTTTCGTAGCGACAGCCTCAAGCAAATAGGCTCCCTAAAGAATATTTCTCGGTTCTCATTAATCTTGTCTGTAAACGTGGGCTTTTCTTTTACTTTTGAGTATTTGTTCAGAAAGAAATTCGCTAATTGGATTACCGTGAAAAAACTTCATATAAAACAAGTTGATGCGCATAAAAGTGCGATAGAAATTTACTGTTTCTGTAAAAATATTCGCATTTTAACATTTTGGTTATATTTTATCTTTACCTTTCTAAATATCAAATCAAATTAGATAATTTTAGCTCAAATGAAGCAACCAATCAGGGCAATTGGGACTAATTGGCAGCCAATGAGTCTATATTCTTGATAGTTTAAAATAGTTCTAATTAATAACTTCAGTACTTGATTTAATTCAAATTAGTAATCATACAATTGTACTAATTTAAATACTACCAATATTTTTTGTTGTCAGTAAACTGCGCTTGCGTAGCTGTCAGTATAAAATTTCCTTTATATTTTAGTTCTAATAACTCTCCTGTAAATCAAGAAATAGTTGAATCATGTTTCAATTTAGAGTAGCGGCCTTATATTAATTTATAATATTTTGAAATGTACAGAATACTCAAAATTTTCTTGCAAAATAAAAAAATGTGGACAGATATCAGATCAGATATCTGTGAAATGTCAGTTTGAACAAATATATTTGACACAATTATACTTACAAATTAAAAATGAATATGATATCCTTCATTTCTTTAATTTCATAGAATTTTGTTGTTGTAGAGGATAATTAGTTTTTTTTTGGTAAGTGAAATAGAAACTATTTTAATTAAGCCTCATCAGTAAAGTGCGTTTTAGTTTTTAGCGGCTTCTGTTATTTTGAAATTGTTTCCAGCTGATGTCATTAAAAACTTGATGGAAAAGTAGTATTTAATGAAACATGGCAACTTCAAACACAAACTAACAGTTATGTAGCTTTCATGACTTATCGACTACTTTCTGATCAATAATAAAACGTTCAGAAAATTTTAATTATACAGGAATACTAAATACAAATGTGTAGAAAAAGAGGACATCCAAATCATTAAAAGTTTTGTTATTTGGAACTATGGCTTCTGAAAAACTATAAAATTTTATTATTATGCTTCGTATTATTATAAAATTCCTGCTTTGCAGTACACGTACTAAAAAGTTTATAAAATTTTCAGTAATTTGATTTAAAGCATATTCAATATTGAATAAAAATTTATCTTTCGAACTTATTCTGTATTCAATGTTCAAATCAATTTTCAACAGATTAATAAACAGAACCAACAATTTATCTGTCTCTTTTCTACTCATTTAGTTTTATCATATACATTATTATTATTATTTTCGTATATAACGATTAGTTTTTGTTTTCATCAATAACTACAATAATAACATATATAAACAAAGCAGCAATATAACAACTTTTGTATAAAAATAACAAAAATAGTACTAAAACATTTAAATAACAATAATCAAACCATGTAAATCAGAATAAAAATTATTTTAGGATCTGAATTATATCAAATTGTGAAAAGTGTGTTAATTTGAAACTCTATCAAATACATCAACAGCGATATGTTAATCTGGTTTTAATTACTTCGTGAAGTGTCGAAAATTTCACAAACCAATACATGTAAATACCTTTAAACCATATAAGATTGGAATACCCCAAATTTAATCAAATCTCTTTTCAAATAAGCTTAATAAAACTTTAATTACTCGAACCAAAAGATGATAATGCTGACCCTATTCGCTTGTGGCAATTGGAAAATTCCAACTATGTTCTATCCTTCCTTGTCATTAATTTTTGCACAGATTGGAATTCGTTCATTTTACATTTTTAGCTAGTTTTCGCCTCCGATGAAGATATTTCACATTTATTCGCAATTGGGTTTTATCAATATTTCGGGAGCTCGGATCATGTTAATATCAATTACCGTAATTAGAGTTTGGAGTCCTTAAATTTTCGTAAAATTGAAATAATCTCATTAATCTTAAATAATAAAAAAATGTTAAACCTTTCCGCAGATTGGAATTCTTTTTTTTAATGTAGTAAAATAATTTTGTTTAAACATTAACAATTTATATTTACAGTTTTCAATTCTTAACGATTTTGAATTATGTTTTTATCTGTCATAAATGACAAAATTCTATTAATTATTTATAAATCTCTATTGATTGTGAATTTAGATTCGAAAATAATTTAAATATAACAATACATAATAACATCTTTTTGAACATTTTGGTAGAAGTCCCAAAAATCATAGTTGTACCCATAATATTTCCTTAAAAAAAATGAAATCTCTTACCTCACAGTCAAATAATTCGAAAATTCCCCAATATTTACCACAAAAAAATGCTAGAAAACCATGTAATTTATTTATAAAACTACTCATTATTAATTTAATGGATAGCAAATATATCAGGGAAATATCGATTGCAATAATTATTAAAAACTATTTAGATTAAATAAAAATTAATACAATTTAAAGAAAGTATATAAAGAAATTAAAAATAACGAACTTACCAATTAATACCATTTGTTTAAACAATAATAACAAACACTTCACAAACTTTTACCAAAACAAAAAACCACCAGTCGTTAGAAACTAAAACCAATAAAACTGTTTATTAATCACAAATATCCATTTTATTAAAGTCTTAGCAGCAGGTAGTCAAAATGTGTTTTTCTTTCTTAATTAATCGGGTCATATGACCTCTTGTCCACAAGCGTCGCGACGTTACTGTTTGGCTTTACAGGTACGCCGCGTGGCAGCGTCGACGCCGTCGTCTATGCATGCACCGCGACGCTACTCAGATGGAACGTAACTCTTTTTTGTATGACGTTGATTGTTGGTATCCGGTGCGTAAGGTGTGTATTAAAATTCGTAACGGGCTTAATTGATCATTTGTCGACGAAATATTGGAGAAAGTTTTTTTGAATTATTGCTTTCATTTAATCTTGAACTTGCTCTTTTGTGTTAAGTCTTAGACGTAAGTAGTCAAATAAGGGAAATGCTCAGTGCGTTTGTTAACTTTTATCCATAAGTTTTGAAAATAAATCAAAACGTGTAGGTACCTGGATTTCTCATATTATGTAAATAATTTCATTCATTAATAAAAACTAAAAGTGGTTTATAATAATACACTATGTCATATTTATGTAGAAACTTAATCACCTACGCCCATGGACTTTCTTTATTTCTTGGATTTTTATGAGCTTTTTTTGAGTTTTGCAATTTAGAATAGAAATATTACATCTCACACATATTAGTAATTAATTATAAGTAAATTAAGTGATGTGGTAAAAGTGTTTTATTGACTCCAATAAACTAAATATGTTTGTCATAAAAATACTTACACTGAGGTATCTGTCTTGAATGGTATGTTATTATTATTATTATTTTTTTTATTCAATTAAAAAACTTCATTTTCATTTTCAGTTTAATTTTTTCCACATAGTTTCCAAATATTCTATATCATTTTGATAGTTCGTAGAAGTTTTTTATTTACCGAAGTTCCTTTAATAGTTTTCATTTACTGGGAAAACAAGTTATTTTTAACCGTTTACTTCTAAAATTTCCGGCGGAAATGAAACCCAAAATTTTATCCTATTTATTTTTCCTTGTGGTATTATCGTGTTTGGTATCCAGAAAACAAATAAATTTAATTAAAAAGCTTCATTCATTTAATTAACGTGAACCGCGGACATACAAATTCTGTTAAATAAGGTTTTTATTCAAGTCGTGTAATATTTCTCGTTAACTGGTGTATCTTGAGTGAGTGAGTAAAAAACATACTGTCTCACTTACATTTAAAAAAATTTAATACGACTCGATTTTGTGCCTTTTTTTTTATCCATAGTAACTTAAAATTATACAGAAACTTTAATTTTTTATACCTATAATGTAGAGTTATTCTATTATTAAATATAAAATATTACGTTAAATGCCATGGAAGTTGATTACAGTAAATAAATATCAAAATATTCCCAAAAACATGTTATGACATGCTGTACATCCAAACATTATTTTGTAATGAAATTTTCATATCAAGTAGTACAATATGTTAAACATTTATAAGAACTAAAATATTTCTGTGGAAAGAAGGTTTAATTTATCTGGAAAGGTGTGGACAAGAGCGAAGTTTTCACAAGTCTGGATTTAAGATTCTACGTAAGACAAATCTTTAGATGAATCATAAGAACAAAGTTCAAAATATTTTTTATATGTTGGCATACAGATAAATTTTATTGATTAATCAGAAATTAAATTGAAATTATGAAATCACTTGTAACTTCTTTTGAACATAAGCTGACAAATGTAAATTAGAAGGGATAGAATGAAACTTCAATATTTTATTTTAATAATAATTAAATTTAGATACTTATTTGAAAAATTTGTAACAGAAAAAATAAAAGATCATAAAATTGTGATGAAATATGTTTAAAAACTAATAAAAACATAAAAAAAATTGAAGAATTAAGCTGATTCTCAATAGTACTAAATGAAGCTATGAAGAACGCGATGAAGCAAATGAAACAATTAAAACTTGGGTACTGAAAATTGTAGGAAACGCACCTAAATGAATCGATGTATGCAAATGGCATGAAAATTTGAGAAAATTCAGAAAACAACTTACAGTACAACTTGTAAATGGAACTAGTTAAAATTAAAAAACTATTGTCATTGCTAGAGAACGAATTACAAACAAGAAAATGTTAAAAGACGAGGAAATATAACAGGTTGAATATTATCATTACTTAAGCTCAATTATAGAAAAAAATTTAACGGAATTAAAAAACACATATCTAAAGTAAAAAGAGATGTTAAAGGATATAAAAATAGAAGTAGTTAAGAAAATAGTAAGACCAACCATATTAAAAAATAATAAATGAATAATACATGTAATGAAAATAAGCAATAAGCCAGGGAAAGGACAATTAAGATTGTTTGGACATATAGACCAGATATAAGATAACAGATTTAGAAAAAGAGGGAAAACTGTCAAGGTAGACCAAAAAATAAATAAAAAGAAGAAACCGAAAGAAAAAGAATTGGAATCAAAACAACAGATTGAAAGGAAAAATAAATTTACAACAATATATTACTGACTTACTCACCTTCCCAGTTGGTTATGGGTAATACTGACACAGGTCTCTGCCTTTAGTATTGGTTGTCAGAGTTGTGTGGCCCCCTACCCGAACTGGATTTTTACCCTATTGTGGGGCTTCTCCTCTTTTTCGGTGCTAATGACAATTAAAAATAAAGGTGCAGTGTAAAAAATAATATTTAATAACATAAAAAGATATTATTTTTTCAATATACATTTCCAAAAGCACATCAAATAAAGTTTCAAAAAAAATCGTATCCAATCCTTTGAAAGAATTATATTTTTTTATTTAGAAGGTAAATATTTAATTTTATTCTATAATCTAATAAATTTACATTTTAGAAACAATCTGATAAATCGATTTTTTTTTCATTTCATTATATTAATAAATTAATGTCTAAGATTAAAGAAAATAGGTAAGATAAATAATATTATATTAATAGAGCTATCACACCATTAAAAATATGATAGAGACAGGGTGCTTCCAAATAATTCTAAGACGTAAAGTAAACTAAAAACTAAACTAAAAAAAAATATTAAAAACTATAAGTATATTTCTATCTTAACTTATTCACACTTGTTGAAGACGCCACAAAGACTAATTTTCAAATATTTTTTTTAATAATGACTTGATCAATTTTGATAAAATTGCATTGAGTTATTAGTGTTATTATAATAATTACGATAATTTTAATTAATAGGTATAATTTTATAGAGTTCAGCAGGTCAGGGTCAACTTATATTTTTAATTTCTGCTTTTTTCCAGTAAATGCCACAAAATTGTCTTAGTTTAAAAAAATTGATTATCTCTCGCAAAAGAAAACTAACTATTCTTTTTAGCCAACAAAGTATTTCCATTATTTTTACCCATATACCTTAATTATTTTATGTAGCTATTGTTAATGCTCTTGGTCTGTTTGGTGTGTTTTAATTAAGAATTTTCGTTGTTGCTACACTAGAGTACGCTAGCAAACAAAAACCAAAAGAATATAAGAGGGTGAAAAGTTAACTCAGACACAAATAAAAAAAACCTTACTTAAAACAAGGCCTCAGTTCAGGTGTTTCCTTAATTAAAATTTGTGATCTTTTGCATGGAAGCAAGTGAAAGTTCCACTTAAAACGTAATACTTAGAAAATGAAGTTATTTCAGAGGACTTTCAATTACAGTTTTTTGTCATACAAGGAGTTTTTGTGTAAGTACAGAACCGGTAAAACTTGCGTACTTTGTGGCACATCTTCAAACGATCTTAGTAGTTAATATTAGAGTTAATAAAAAATAATAATTTGAAAGTATGTTTCAAAGTCAAAAAGCTATTTTCTTAATAATAGCATTTTAAAAGAATGAACCAAACTGATTATCATAATTTTTGGAAGACTATGATTCGTTCCATTATATAAATTATACTAATAATAATTAGTTATAATAAAAATAAAGATGTAATTTGTATATGAAGAAAAGATCACAATGTCAAATGAAATCACCGTTTAAAGAGGGGAACTAAAGTAAAATTTATTTCGCAAACTGGTGTTATTACCGCGGGAACATTTTACGGGTGACAATTATTCAAATGAATTCCATCGCCCTCAAAATGTAGCCTAAAATATTTTCATTTGCCCTAACTAATTTAGAGAGAAACAAAACTGTTAATCGTTGTAAATAATTATCGCATAAATTGTCAGTATTTGTTCAACCGTTATTCGCAGCTTTTGTTAAAATTATTTTAGTGATTTGTTGGAAAGGCAACATTCCGAATTAAACGAGATGGTTCACATATTTCGTTTTTTTAAATATACCCAGCAATAAATTTGATCACATGGCTGGAAATTTCTAAACTAAAAATTAAACGATATGGTGCTGAAAAATTGAAATATACAGGGTGTCTCCGGAGTTCGAATCCAAAACTTGGAAGATGACAGAGGAGCTAAAAATAATGATAGTACTTCTTATAAAATTTGTCCCTTACCCCTTCGTTAACGAACTATAGGGTTCTAGTTAGAAATTAAAAATTATTAAACTATTTATTTGAAATGAATAAAAAATTAACCGTTTATAATCACCATAAATGCGATTCTAAACAAGTACCGAAAGAATTAAAGATAATGAAGAAATATAAAACAGTTAACCGTATGGTTCGTTAACGAAGGACGTAAGGGACAAATTTTATATGAAGTGCTATTAATATTTTTAACTTCTCTATCATCTTCCTTTGCTTTACCAACTTCTAGAACACCTTGTTTAATAATTATAATAATAATAGACCAATGAATAAAAACACTCTAAATATTTGTCATAACAATTTTTGTCAATGACACTGGCACCTTAAAACATCTTCTTTTTAAATATAAAAAATATGTATTTTATTAAAGAATGCATCTTTTCTTCTTTTCGCCTTAAAAAAGGAAAACACATATTATACTTCTATAGCTCTCTATATTGACGATCTTCTACAGCATTTCCTCCTTTCTCTTAAATTATTTGAAAAGTTCTGACTGTAAAATAAGTGAATTGAGGCTCTCAAAAACTCTTCTGGAATGTGATTCTGTTCCTTTTAATGTTTGAAGGGTTATCTGGCTCTCTGTTGAGATATGAACCCTTTGGTTTTTATTTAATTTCAATGGGGGAAAATCTCACACAAAAAAGGTTATATGCAAATTAGGATTCGCGAAAGAAATCAATTTTATATATCGGAGAGTTTCCGTTTAATAATGCTTTTAATTAAAATAAATTTTTATTTAGAAGTCAATATAAAATTAAATTAAAATTGTTATTTGTTGATTTGCAATGTACTTAATACATTTTTAACAAAATGTCATAAGAAAGATAAGGAAAATAAAAAAAATAATATTAAACATGTTCAAGTTTTGAGATCTTTATTTTTTTTACGTTTTTTTTACGAATGGACTTAAAAATGTTAATACCATTTTAGTAAACGCCTTTCTCAAAAAATCCAATTTTCTTTTTACCAAATACTTATCCAGTATTTTTATTCAAAATTGCAAAACCTCCAAAAAAATGCTTATAAAAATCCAAGGAACAAAATAGATCGATGGGCTAAGTACTGAAGTATCTACATAAATTTGATATTCATGTAAATAATAAAAAAAAGACTATAAATAGTGTATAATTATAATCTACTATTAGTTTTTATTATTGAATGAAATGTTTTATTTTTGAGATTATTTTTTTTCGAAAAACTTTTTCGTAGTTATGTTATGACACTTATTAGTACTCAATGAAATCGAGTCTAGTTTGTACAAGAAAATTAAATAATTTTAAATATACGTTTTCATGATGAAACATATATAAGAAATACATCACTAAAAATTAATCATTGCCAAAAAACAATTTTTAGAAATAAATATGGAAACATAAATAATATTTATCTTTAATTTCCAGTCTTCCAAAAGCGTTTTAATATGTATTAAGGTCTACCTAAGTTTTGGTATCTGACAAAACCATTACAATACCATTTTCGAAGACAGATAGAAGTTTGATAGATCTTTTTTAAACGACGTAAATGAATTTCATGTCATAAACCTGACAACCAATCATTATTAAGCAATATTATTCTTTCCCTAAAAATATATTTGGATAGCATTATTTAGTTTAAAAGGTGATCTAAGATAATTGAACTTCCTAGGTTTAGTTGTTCATTCAATACTGTATATCGAGGATATTTTAGGTATTTCTTTATTTCATATTCCTCCAAAAACAAGTTCTTCTTTCTAGTCACTTCCACTGTTGTTTCCATTCTGTTATTAAGTGATGTTTGTGTTTGGTGTCGATGAGGTGTTTTGCGTAATATGACTTAACTGGTTGTATTAATCTATAAGCTCTTTATTGCTCACAGTAGCGTATGTTAAAATTTCTTAATGTCTAGTCAAGATGGATGGCGTTGCAATATACTATAACAGCAGATAGAAAATTCGAAAAGAAATATAAAAGTATTTTTGCTGTTTAATACCTTTAAAAGATATAACCAAAAAAAAATAACCAAAAAGTAAAAAATATGATTTCAGGTTCCACATATTTTTTCACATTGTATACCGAGCCGAAAAAGTCATCAGGAGGTACAATAAAACAAAAAAGGGTCTCTTTCCCAGAAGACCCAAAAAACCGATTTATCTCTTCTTAAATCATTTATTATTCTATTTCTTAGAGCCTTGCAGTGGACTTGGTCATTTATCTCTTAGTTTGCGGACAAATTTAGAAACTTTTGATTGTATTATTCGTGAATGTAGCATTTGTCATGTAAAAAATTTTGGGAAAATATCCGAAATTAGTAATGTACACTATATGAAATGCCTGTAATATTTTAAACTAATAAAGATATTTTATTTTTATTATCAATAAAATTTATAGTATTAAGAATTATATGAACCAATATATCTATAGAATAATTAGCACCACCAAAATCTAGTAAAGTATCAATTCTATAATAAAATTTAATTTAATATTACATGAATGTAGGTTTTCCAATTTTTCAATCCCTTGAAATTTTTGTATTAAATGTATACCATAACACGTTGTCGTTCCTAAACTGGCATCTGAAAACAGTAACAAAGCCTATATAAAACACGAGGCTAATGAACTTAATACTGAAGTCCTTAACACATAATTAAAAAAATAATAAATTGAAATTTTTTATGCAAAATAAATTATTTATAGTATTTCAAGTATTAGTTTCTGTTCATCATGAACTCTGAACATTTGTGAAACTTCCAAAAAACGTATTACAGTATACCTTTTTAAAGTGTAATAAAGAAACCTTAATTTATTAATACAATATAAAATAATGGCAACCATAACAGTAGATTCCTGTAGCTCTATGGTATAAAATATTTAGGAAATCGATCTCGCATTGCCTTGATGTGGAATAAATAACAAGTCATGTGTATTTTACCAGTAACACAATTCCACAAATTAACCGCTCTATCTACAATCAAAAATCTACAGAAAATTATAATAAAATTCATTCTCCAAAAAAGAATTCATTTATATAAATAGAAAGAGAGGTTAATTAAATAAGAAATCAAGATATTTTTTAATTAAACTTTATTATGAATAAAAAAAATTGTTTAGGGATACCAAGAAAAGAATATTAAAAAAAGAGGGGAGAAAATTGAGAGAGAAAAATATCCAGTAAATATTTGTCACATCTAAAAAATTGTATTAAGATTATAAAACTTAAAATATATGAAGAAATAAAAACTATTAAGAGTTATATGGAAAATAATAATGAGGGGAGAAAAATTTAGATTGTCAAGAAATAAGTATTGCCAGATTCAAGATAAGAATTTTTGATTGAAGTAAAAAATATTGTCAAATGAATTAAGGACGGTAGAAAGTTGAAGAGAAGAGACATAATAATAAGGAGCTAAAATTGGGTGATACTAAAATTCTTGGACTGGTGACACTGGAAAGAAATGATACAATAAGTGAAAAATAGACGAGACTAATATTTTCTTAGATTGGTGAAAGTGCAAACGAGAATCAATTTTGTAGGTTAGAGGTAAAAAATTGTAGTATATAATATGTAGTATATATTTATCATTATTATTTTGTTTTGTTATACACGCCATTTCCCACATCCTCCCTTTTCATTGCCCTTTAGGTCAGTCCATTTTTTCCTTATTTTAGTCCCCTTAATTTCTAAACTTAATTGCATTGATAGTTTAATTGCACATATTTTATACCAAAAGTTAGTTTCAACAATTTGTAATTGTTCTTTCTTAAAATGTTTAATGTTTTTTATAAAAAAAAAATTCATTACCACTTTTTTATGTTAATTTAGTTAATAAATTTCTATCTCACTTTTACTGTTCCCGCTTCCTTATTATTAGACCTGATGATGACTTTTGTCGAAACTAGTAGTCGTTTAAAAAATCTTTGGATTTTCAATAAAATTTGTTGTGGTACGATTTTGAGTTTTATTGGATTATTCAACTTTACCACATAGGATCAACATGAAGAACCTTTTGATTAAACCTAAAAGTTCAAAAAACCCCAAAGCAAAAAGTCCAACGGTATTAAATCGCTTGAACTGGGCGGCCAATTCTGATCACCAAAATGGGAAACATAAAGGCCAGAAAATGACTCATTCAGTAATTGAATAATTTCTCAGGCTATATAGCATGTGGTACCTGTTTGTTGAAACCACCTGTCTTCCTCTTTAATATCTCACAATTTAGGGGAAAAATTAGATTATCATGTAGCGATAGCGAGGATCGTTAATTGTAATTGCCTGACCAGCGGCATTTTCGAAGAAGAATGGTTCAGCCCAACATCTGCAACAAACAAGTTTTTGATGAATTTATTTCTCAACAATCACTCGTCGATTTCCTGAACTCTAAATGCGACAATTTTGTCGAATACTTAACCTATCAAGATGAAAATGACATTACTGAAGATTATTTTATTCCAAAAATCAGCATTCACTTGTTTTTCTCAAGAATTGCTCGATGTTTCATATTAAACGACTGAAGTGTTTATAATCATTAATTGATAGAAATTGGTAACTGTAACTGCCACATGTTATTCTTTTATGTTCTCTCTATTTTAATAACCCTCAATTGTCAACTGACAGACTGTCGTTTTTTTTCATTGGCAATACAAATAGCGCAAAATGTAATTCTCATGTGCATTTTGAGACATTCTTTATTTAATACTATAGTTTCTCGTCATCCTGCTTTTAAAAATAACTTCTACCAAATAGAATTTTATTTATAAATGCTATTTAATTAATTGAAGAACCTCAGATATGATTAAAAACTAATCAATCAAATGCGGACAAATTGAGGGCAACAATAACGTCTGTTTAGAAAACTTAAGTAAGTTTTTCTATTCATTCTCTTCTACAAACAAGGTCGGATTGATAGATAAGATAATTTTTGTTTTATTCCACAATGCATGGAACTAACCAACAAGTCACAGAAAAAATAACTAGTCTCTTGCACGAATATATCTATTTCCGTGCTTCGTAATTTTATAAATAAAAAAACGAGTACACATTTCTCTGTAAAGGTTACTATTCTATTGATTCGGTCTAATTCATTTTCGACTATTGATTATTTTTGTTACTTACACCGCAGTACTAAAATAGCTGGCCAAAATTAAAAAAACTTATAGATGCCAGTTGATAGCTGGTTATGTTGTTAATGGGACAATGGCATTATTACCATACGGTGGGTGAGTTGCATGATGAGGGCGTTAGTACGATTCGGTGACAGCATGAGTATATTAATAGCCCTTATCAAACTTATTAAAATGCAACATTTTATCTACGGTTGCCAAAAAGTGTAAATAACTGCAACTATTAATAAATATGAAAAACATTTCTATTTAATTTATAGTTATTTATTGATTCTGACAGTTTGTTACAAACTCTTTTTCTTGAAACTGCGTTAATTTCAGTCAGTCTGAATCTGAAAGTATTGCAGTACATATAGAAAATTTTGTAACGAATTTCGTTACTAATTCCACAAAAATCACGAATTAAATACGAACAAGCTTATGGACGTTTTAGCAAATAGTATGAGGGAAAGAAAATCAAAAAAGAAATGAATGAGATGTTACTAGCTTATTTCGAGAATGTTTATAAAAATTATAAATGTTTGAACTTAAATTTTGGTTTTGATTTCAATAAGCAACCGAGTTGGATAATGGGTTCATTATCTAACTTAGTTCGGTAATAGCGGTCAATACCTAAGACAAACTAATTTGAATATACTTTTATTTACACAGTTGGAAATCAAATTTATTTACTTAATTATTGTAATACTTAGATTTATCAACCGTTTATTTTACAAAATTACTCTTTATGTGCTTTATACTTACCTATCAGACAAATAGTGTCATTAAGATCCATCTAACAGATATTGTGGATCTAATGATTTATTTTTCCTGCTAATGATCATAAGCATAAATAATAATGTATTATTATGCCTCCTACAGCTTGTATGTAGACAATATTCTTTTCAATAATTAATGTTTATTTACCTTTCAACCAAATAACTCACTAGTAAAATATGAAAAATATTAAATAAGGCTGAGAAAATTGAAAAGAATAATTGCAATACTATAAATATTGTATAAATTGTTTAGGAGATGAGTTCTTTAAATTAAAATTTAATTAATGTCTTCCGTGTGTATTTTACATTAAAGCGATGATATTTTTGAATGTACAAAACCAGATTTTAAAAAAACTTAATAGTGCAACTTTCATACGGAAGTTCAACATTCTTTCTTACTATACATAAATGATGATAAATGCGAAAAATCTGTTTTATGTCTAATATCAAAATAATTTGTATTGTACTTACTTTAATCATATTAACTAATTTAAAAAATACGGTATATCTAGTATTTTTTTGAAATTTGCTTAGACCAATTAACTATAATTTTTTTGGTTTTTTAACTAAAATTTAAAATTTTTAAAATTAGAGATATATAATAACAAAGTATTTTGGAAGTTTACTTTCTGAAGAATCTTAATATACAAAATATATTGAATTATATTTATAATTTTAGATCATTTTTTGTTAGACTTTCTAAGCTTTCGCATCTTTATTATATTATAATTTTAACTTTAAAAAAATTAAATTTATTTAATTTACAAATCTAATTTTTCATTTCAACTTTTTTTTTTATTTTAAGAAATACTCCTTACGGCGTATTTAGCTATTATTATAATCTGGTCATAGCTGACCATGAGCAATTTGGTTCTAACTTAACTAAATAGGTTTTCAACTTAATCTAAGGTATACTCAACAGTGTTCCTCAGGTTTTTCTGATACATAAATACTTTAATCTTGGAATGTAGATTTCCCAAGCTCTGTCACTAAGCTTACTCAAAAAGCTTCATCTTCTTGAGTCTTCTTTCTAATTTGCTGTTGTCAGGGAGCTGAATGGCCTCAACAGTGAAATGACAATGACGTCGATCTTCATGGCTCTTAGCAAATGTTTTATTTTTTCAACAGTCAACAGTTTCTATTTCCAAATTCTGATAGTGGTCTATGTTTCTGATGTCCCAGGGGGCATCTGATATCTTATTCAGCACTTTATTCTGGAATCTTTGAAAGATGTCTATGTTGCATGGTTTAGTACATACCCAAAGTTGGATGCCATACAGACTGAAATATTTGCTTATAGAGCATAACCTTATTATATAGTGACAGAGTGGAGGTTCTTCCAATAAGTCAATACATTTTTCTGTATTTGAGTTTGTTCTTCTCTTTTCTTTTTGACATGTGTTTTCCAGCTAAGCCTGGCGTTCAAGATAATACCTATATATTTAGCTGTAGTTGAATAAGGTATCAAATTATTATTTTATTTGAAAGGTATACGATCTATTCTTTTATTCGTTTATTTGACATGGACAAATTTTGTGTCATTGAGTTTAATCCTCTATCTTTTTGTCCAGTCGTTGATACAGTTTAATCCTCTATCTTTTTGTCCAGTCGTTGATACGGTTAACAGCTGTTTGTAGATTACTGCCAACTTCTTCATTGTTGCTTTCTACGCTAAACTAGCAGTATCATGAGCGAAGATGGCAATAGTATTATTATCGGAATATATGATATGTACAGTAGGTATAGGATTGGTACTAGGACACTTAATTGTGGTACTCTAGCTTTAAACTCTCTCAGATAAGAGTAAGATTATTTTTGTTTGATTTGAAAATATATGTTTGAAATCTATGATTGAATGATATCTGAATATAGTTTGGGGAGAAATAGAATCATCTTGTAGTTTAGGCCTTGGTGCCAGACTTGTGAAACATCAAGAAAAATGGTAGCACATATATTCCTTCTTTCTTACGATTATATTGGTAATTCTATGTACTTGAACTATGGTTGAGTGTTTATTTCTAAACCTAAACTGATGATTTTTCTTCTATTATTGGCTTTATTCTTTTGAACAAAAGTTTCTCAAAAAGATTCGACATGACAGGCAAAAAGGAAACAGGTCTGTATGAGGAGGCTTCATGAGGAGGTTTACCTGGTTTTTGTATCATTATGACTTCTTTAACTTTCCAAAGTCTAGGGACATGTTTTAACCTGAATGCTGCATTTATTAGATCAACTTCTTTGGGAGAGGTAAGTTCTATTTTTTGATTATATTGAGGAGGATTATTCAGATAGTTCTTCGTTTTTTTCACCAAATTGTTGAAATATTTTTCTAGGTGGGTATTTTATTCGTTTCTCCTTACCCATTTACCATTTTTAACTGATGTACTTATATTTAAAATGAATACATTTTATTGACAGTCAGGTAATACTAATTTATTCTACATATGTCTCCTGAATATAATTCTTAATTGATAAGAAAAAATATTTATTCAATCTATTTTTATTGGCCTATTTCTGATACCAGTAAAGCAAAATTTGAGCGTAATCCATGTACCGCCATCTACCTCTAAAAAGTAAAGGCGGTACATTTATCCTTTGAAGTATTCCAGACTGCGGGAAGAAAATCGATACATCAATGCCAAGAAAAATGATATTTTATCAGTACAGTTTCCTAAGAATTTAAATTTAAATTTTGAATTATTTTTAGTTATTCCTAGGACAATGGTCGCGGTTATAATAAAATAATATTTTTACCGAAAGAAGCAAGCTTTCATCAAAGCATTTTAAAGTGTACTTAATTGTTATGAATTTAATTTCACCATTGGATAAATCATTCTTTAATTTTTCTTAATATTATTAATCAATAAAACACGTTGGTAGACTTACGTTTTATTTTTTATTCCAATAAATAATTTAGTTCAGTTTATGATATAAATAACCCGCAAATGAAGTAGGTAGATATTGCGTAATCGTTTTTTTTTTTTTGGAAATTTATCTTGGATAATAATTATAGTATATATAAATAACAATGATAATTACCTAAAATTAACAACAATAATTTGCCTACTAAAGTTTAAGATATGAGTATAGTTTCTTGTTTATAAGATAAAATCTTTTTGTTTATATATATAATGTAATATGAATTTGTTTACTGACGGGCATTTTTTTAGTGTAATTTTTATTTCTTTATTTTAAATTGAATAAAATTCTTTAAATATTTTTGACAAAAAATTCTTTCATTTTTGAGATATAAAACATATTTATTTGTTATTTGCTTTTTTCTTTTTACATTATTAAAAATTATAAATGTTGGAAGTTTCAACCCTTCAAACATCAGAAAACAAATTTAGTTCTTTCACTGTATACAGGGTGGCGAATATTTGTTTAATTACCTTGTGTTATAATCTAGAAAACCGTAAGAGATATAAATTCGGTAAAATAGGGCAAACATTTTATATTTAGAAGTGTATAATCAAACAAAACAAAATCTAAGATTTAAAAGGGGCTACATAAAATTTATTTTGAAATTACATATTTGGAATGATCTTGTTTCCTTTAGTAAGGTAAATTGTGTAAAATTTTGTTTTTTTAATTTTTGGTATTCAATTATTCCCTCTAGCGATGAATCTACAATTCTGTAAATACAGTTAAATTTTTGTCAGCCTGTATAGCTACGAAACGCTTTCTAAGTATTAAGTCAACCTGATTTAACGACACTCCAAGAGAGAAAAGCCATTATTTGTGCTTACTTAAGACCTTCAAACGTATTAGCGAATGGTACATTCTAGAGAAACCTAATTGAAGCTAGATTAGTTAAAAGAGGCTAATGGCAATTTAAATTCAGAAGACAATAGGGGCGATATATTTGTAAGATGTCTTAAATATTGATTCAACAATAATTGATTACAGATAAACTTGGTCTCTTTTAAAGAAAAAATGCTAGCTGCAATACATAAAGAAATTGTCGATAACTTTTGAATAAAATATTTTTAATCTATAGTTTTAGAATAAAAAAATTGTTAGAATGAGTTAGAGAGCGTTCTATTCTAAGCCCCTTACGTCACTATCTTAAAAGATTAATAAAGTAATAAAGTATTTATAAAAATCTTGTAATAGTAATAAATTAATAACAATTTAATAGTCTGTTGAAATAATAAACACAAATTTGCAGGAACAAAAAATAGACGGATAAAGTAGTATTAATTAAAGAAAAAGATTGCAATTTATTTAATAAATAATTAAAATAGTAAAAATTTATCTGAAACCATTTAAACTCGAAAGATAATTTTACAAACGAATTTGGTAAAATGAACTGCTTCAGGTCGTGGTTTGTATTAATTTGAGGCACTTAAGAATATGAAATAAGATCCAGGACTTTTACCTTAATGTTTATAGGTTATATAATAAAATGTTTCAAATTGATATAAATTCACTTGTGAATTCTGTTACGATTGGTAAATATCATACACAAATTGTGTTTTATATACATTTTCAACTTTCATACTTTTCATTACTAAATATAATTTGTAATTTATAAGAGTTCGAATATCACTTTGTTGTTACTTCAATTATTTTTACCAATTGTATTTATTAGAGATTTGTACCAATAATCTGTGTTTATTTTATAGCAAGTTGTTGCTTCGTTGAAAATGTGATTGAAACTAGAATTTTTATAATAGAAATAAGTGGAAGTTTTTTATCAGTAATTTGTGATATTGCTAATAAATTTAAAGTGTGATTATTTTTTTTAAATAATAATAATGTTTCTGATCTACTGAATTACGAAAAATATTTTAATTCAATGCTGTCTATATACTTCTGATATTCCGATCACCGACAATACACTAATCGCAAACTTTGCAGACGATACGGCAATCATGTCATCAGATCGAAATTCTAGGAGAGCATCAGAAAGGCTATAATTTCATTTAAACCTACTACAAGATTAGACGCAACTGTGGAGGATAAAAGTTAACAATGACAAATCCACACAAATCACGTTCACTACAAAAAGCAGTGTTTGTCCACAAGTTTCTATTACCGACATCCAAATACCATTGAAAAATGAAGTTAAATGTATTGGATTATACCTAGATCAAAAGTCAACCTGGAAAGCTCATATCAAAGCTAAAAAAGAACACTTAAAGCTAAAACTCCAAAAAACGTACTAGTTAATTGAACGTCGCTCACAGTTAACACTTATTAACAAGATACTTCTATATAAAGCCATACTGTAACCAATCTGGACGTATGGTATTGTAGCAAACCATCACCAAAATATTAGAAACGTTCCGATCTAAAACACTTCGAATGATAGCTATTGCTCCATGGTTCATAAGCAACCACACAACACATAACGACCTTGGAATTCAAACTATCAATGAAGTAATCCAAATCTTAGCTAACAAAAACAAAACTAGGAATGAAAATCAAATTCATTGATAGCTAATCTATATAATGATTCTAAGGAACGCAGAAGATTAAAACGTCACTGGCCAGAAGACTTCTTAAAGTAGGTAAATCCCGGAAACCCTTCGATGGATAGTGACTGCCTCATTCCAGATAACAAGAAACCAAACAATTTACTTATTACTCCCTATATTCTTGAGTAGATCGTAAATTTGAAACATATAAAAAAAATTCAGTGCTGTCAAAATGTTAACAAAAATTTCATCTTAAAGAAACCTGTAGAACCTTTTAATCATATAGTCACAGTTTTATTTCTTTTATAGGTATCGATTGATTGATTATATGTATTTCGATTGTAAGAATCCCATATAATTATATTTCTATATATAAATGATGGCATGCTATGGGGTACCTTGTACTTTATATTATTCCATCAATTTCGTTCATTTCAAAAGGTGTATTGATTTAACATTTACCAGCCATATCTTTATTATGGTAGTTCTCTTTGTCGGTAAAATACAAACACAAGATATTGTTTTAATAAAATATTTTTTTTCACACGTAAGCTTTTTTAAGATATAACGAGTATTTACTTTATATAATTCACGAACCTTGGCTACACCTTTGTTATAAATAGCTGATTCGGACAATATTTTTCTAAAATGTAAGTATCAGTTTTATTGAAACCGATTTAAATTTTGTTTTCCGCTTTTATTTTGTATTATTATTATAACTATTACTATTATAAAATTTTTATTAAACACCGATTAACGTTAACAAATAAATCATTTATAACAAATTTAAAAGTACACAGTTGAGAAGTTATCTTTATTAACCAAAGCAATAATAGTACAATCAAAGGTATCATTATAATTTCAAAATAAACTAAAAGCCACACGTAGGTATATCGATTGTGTTAATAACAATTTTAATTATTCATCAAAATCAATATTTTACTGTTGCTCCCTTTTTTTTATTTTTCAACAATTGATAGAACTATTATACGATTCAATATATAATATAATATTTTATACATAATTTAAAAGTAGTAATTTCAACTAGTAACTAAAATACATTTGAAACAAATTAAAAATATACAGAAAGAAAAGTTGTTAGAATGGATTAAAATGTTTCAACAAAAGTTTGTAAAGCGGATTTGAGAATTGGAATAAAACGCGTGACATTTTTACAACAAAGCAAATGATTGAAAAGTTCTTGAGGACAAAAGGAAATACCTATTTATTAGACAAAGCAATTTACTTTTATTGATCCTATGTAAAAACAAAAAAATATTACGTTGCAAAAAGTTACGAGTAAGAGAAAGTAATTAAATAATAAATAATAACTGCTTATTTGATAGAAATGTTAAATTACAATGTCTTACTTATCTTAACTGAATAATTACATTTATTTTCTTCCAGTTTTTCTCCTCGTATATAGTTTATTAAAATAATATATCTGTTTCAACTTGTATAAATTTCCTTTCTGTGTGGAAATTTTAAATGTTAGTATTAAATACAAAATACTATTAAATACCAACTTAGACTTACTTATTTAAACAAAAGCAACATTTAATTTTAAAAATATATTCAAAGATTTTTTTTTAAAAGACTTTGAACGTCATTCCTCTGTGGACCTTTTTTTACGCTGATTTGTAGATAATGTTATCTTTTTTTACCCTTGTAGTCATTTTAGAGATTGTTGTACAAAACGTGAGAGGAATATTTAATGTTGGGTCAGATTTAAAAGGAATGCGTAGGTTAAGAATTTTATGAAATATTTAACAAGAAATAAAATAAAGAACTAACCGAAATCTTTCAAAATTATTATAACTTGAAAAACGTACGGTTTTTAAATCCATTCCTGTTCCGTATTCTATCGAGACAAGCTGTAACATTAATAGTTTGTGTTTGACGTAAATAATTTCCTTAACGTTATTTTTAATTTATTCATTAACTAGACGAGTGTTATTATTGGCCATCTAAAACAGATGATTGTTCCAGAAAAAATTATATGACGCACAATAATTATGTATTGTGCTACGAACAGCATTATTTTGAAAGTTCGGAATAACATTTTACGTCCTTTCAAGTGCAGATTAGTGTTGATAACATGGGTAATAATTTTAATGACAGAAAGTGGAAAATAGCTTTAATTGTTTCGTCCTACTGATTTTAATAAATGTTTCTGTTTAGGTAATCGTTATACAGTACTCTATTAAGGAGAATTTATTTAACGTAATGTACAGAAAATTACAAGTTATAAAATATTGAACTCTAACAATTTGGCAATTGAATGCACTAAAAAATTAATCAATATCTGGCTAGTACTAGAATGTTTCAGCAATCTACTAATCAAAAAAGGCAATCAAATTAATTTTTTTATAATTTTAAATTTGATTAAATTTTCAAGTACAGGTTTTAAAATTAAAATCAGATTGTTAATTGGTTAATTATAGTTAAGAAAATTTTATAATTTATAAATTTCTGATAGATTTGAAGATTTGTTTGGAAATTTTCTTGATATTGGTTCCTGAAAAAGGTCGAATTGATATAGATCTCCGAACGAGTTCATTTTCTCAAGTTTAAAATAGGGATTTCATACTGAAAGGAAAACCATCGAGAGCTCGTAAGTAGTTGTTATCTGAAATTCGTTTTCTTTGTTATGGCGTCTCTGTTTGATTTTTCTACTTTTATAAAATATGGATTCTAGGAATTCGGAAATCTATGGTTACGACCTTTTATATGAACATATTAATTACAATTATGTTTTATACACTGAAAAATTGAATCGGAAATTTCAATTAATTAGTTTATCGGAAATTCCAATTGATATATCACTTAGTTTGAACGCAAAAAATAAACTTTTTACCTCCAAAATTATTACGTAATATTAATACCAGGATTTTTTGAAAAAAAAAAATTCAATAGTCACAAAACAACTCGGCCTGAGAATTATAAATCTTTTAAATGCAAGGGTTCTGAAGGGTTCTTTCTGGAAAAATATACAACGAATTTCAAAATCAACTAACAGATGTTAAATTTTATTTTTAAAGGCCTATCCAGAAATAAAAGCTGATGCTTCAAATGACCACAGATGGGTTTTACGGTTGTAATTGCATGGAGAAACTGAGCTGAACCTAAGTTTTTCGAGATTTTTTCCATCCATAAAAAAGGTGTTGTTCAGATTATTATCCCATCATATAATTCTCCTAAATAAGGGATCGACTAGTTAATAAACCGAAAGTCATAAAAAAATCTATAAAATAAAAATAAGCGCTATAAGATCAGTTTAAAAAACTAGAAGAATTCGGGAATTAGTTGCAGTTTAACACCTGCTTCGAAAGGTACTTCGTGATCAAGTGCCTTTAGACTAATTAAAGTTAGATTTTAATTTGCTGGTAGTTTTCTGAATTAGTTAATAAAGTAAAACGCTTTATTAAAAAACCTGTTCCGTTATCGAATATATTGTAAGAACCACGTTTTTGCTTCCGCTCTACAAAATCATACAATATCACGAGTAGTATCATGCATATCTCTATAAACATCCAACCATTCAATAACTAGATTCCAATTAGTAACACGCACCCGCGTATACTACAAATTTAACGAATATCCATGAATCAAAAGCATTTTGGCAAATTCGTAAAATAGAGCCAGACCTTTAAAATTTAATTTTTGCTATCGGTTAAGTATCTTAAGTATTTTGCATGTTACACTTAGTCTTTTTGTTATTATGGCTATAAAAATAATTAAAAATCAGTTTATCGTAAAAAAGGTATATTCCAAAATGAATTTTTCAAAACATTTAACATTTTTGAGAACTAAGTACTTACTGAGGTATTTATTTCAAAGAAGACTTATATCATCTTTCGCTATGTAACTCCCAATTTGCTGAAAACTATTCTTGCCAGTAAATCATTTCATTATGCCTATTTTCTCTGGAAATTGTAAGGAAAACGAAAGAAAGTAAAATGTGTTACTAAGTAAATTAGATTAATTTAATACATTAACTGTAGAGATATTTTAAGTGTATCTATTTGAAATTAACTCTTCCAGCGAATAGAATTACACTTCCCTTTCTAATGTAGTAAGAAAAAGGATGTTCAACGTAAAAAGGTTTTGGTGGACTAGTATCTTGAATAGACTTGGCCGTGAGTTCAACTAAAAAAAATATACATATAACAAAAATATTTTCTGTTATACAGGGTGTATCTCCTTGAATTAGATTCAGAGCTGTAGCCAAAATGTGGTGATGTCAAAATGAATGAAAGCAGGTGATCTACATTCAATAAATATTTGGAATTTTCTTTAATAAAAATATTTATAGTACTGATAATAATAATACAAGACTGTATATCCGAAAAATTTGGTCCTCGAGATCCGTTGAAATTATGACTATTTCTTCATTTCTATTTCAACTAAAATAGGAATTATATTAATGACATTCAGATAGAGGAGTAGAAATTATTGGGGTTAAAGATATTACCACCTGGTATACCACTGGAAATTAAATTATGAGAAAATAAGGTTTTCAGAGAGAAACTCATGTCTTAAGAAATATATGGCTAATTCTTCATTTATATACGGCGAAAAAACTATTAATTTTAATAACAGAAGATTTGTAAAAACCAATATATTGGCAAAATATTAATTATTTCATAAGTACTATAAGTTTGACAGACTAATTTTGAATCACTCTGTACATGAAATGAATAGTGTTAATAATCGTAGTTGCTGAGAAGTGAATTATCCAACCAGACTTAATCTTTAGCGATTTAGTTTAATTTAAATTTACTTCGAAAAACAGTTAGATCTATAGGTGTGATATTTCAATTTATTTTATTGCTGAATAAAATTGATACAATAACATTCATTTGAATGAAGAGCAAATTAATACTAAAACACTGTAAAGGACCTTATGTGCCTCTCATCCCTCTGATAAACATTATAAATATTGCTTTTACAAAATGTATTAAATAGGACAATATTTTCTACTGAAAAATAAAAATGTTGTAATTTCTACAGCCGCCTTGCCCTTAAATCATTAAACTTAATCTGTCAAAAAAAAACATTTAATAATAATAATAATTAATGGGCAAAGTATGTTTTATTTAGTCTTTAGCTCTGGTCGTTTACATCTAGGACACCCTGTATACTCGGTAAATACAAGATACATTAATACGTAACCAGAAGAATAAAAAAAAACAATTTTTAATAATGAGACTCACCATACGAGCCACCAGCAGCTTCAGTTCCAGTTTCAGTAACATTAATGAATGCCCTTTGTACGACGTTTGAAACTTTTAAGTTTAAATTATTATCAACTATACCGCTAAAGTCAGCTTGTGCACTATTAAAGATTCTGCTAATTCCCAACTAGAAAAGAAAACACGTATTACAAATGTACACAAATAGTCGTTGAACAGATATCTTTATATTAAAGACAACCCACAGACTGAATGTTTACTTATCGATGATTTATAAAGAAAACTTACAGCTTTTAGAATATCCGTAAATCTAATTTCACTCTCAACAGCGAATTTGGGTAATTTAACTTCGACATGCTGAATTTTCATATTTTGCGGTTCGAAAAGTTTTTCTGGGTTTTGTTCTAAAGCAATCAAACCTTCTTTCTCATATGGCAAAATGATAACCAAGTGTAATTCCCCAGCTGAAAATAATAAGTTTCAAATTCATTTTTTTAAATTAAAGATGTCACTTCTATCTTTCCTTTTAAATAATATTATAAATTTAGAAACTTAAATATTTTTTCGTATAATTTCAAACTAAAGTCTTCAATCAATTATTTTCATGATAGGAAGTAAATCTTTAGTATCAATAATAAATCAGTATTCTAAATTGGGATAAAAATGTTAATTCACCTTCATAAGGAATTTCTAAAAATTTGGCTCCAAGTACAGAGTTATCGTAGTACTTGTAATTCTCAGTTTGAGACATGGTTGGTAATTCTATAGAGTCAGTGGCACTTTTCCAGAATTTCTCAAGTTTAGTATGTAATACGTCAAATTTATGGGCGAATCGAGCACTCATATATATGGCACTAACTAGTACCAAATCAGCGTCTTTATTAAGACTATCGGGAGCGAAGAGATCTTTGATTTTATTGTTGGTTTGTTCTTCTACCCATTTATTGATTTCAGCAACTGCTTCTATATTCTTAGAGAAATCAATGTTTTCCACATCTTAAAACAACAAGTAAATAACCTGTAAATTTATATTGGTTTAAAAAACGCAAGACCGGTGTACAATAACCACAGAATTTTCTTATATTGAGGGGGTCAGAGCACAAGGGGTCTAATTAACAATAATACAGATTTGAGGAATCCATATTCAATTTCAAAATATAAAAAAAAATATTGATAGATCTCGACATCAACCAAGTCTGCACTTATTTTCTTTCTGTACCAAAGAAATACGACATTCAAGTGAATATTTAGACACTTATCTCCCATTTAAAAAAATTACTGACCCCCGGAATTGTAATGCTTTTATTGTTATTTTTTTTTGATTTTTTGATAAGAACTACGTACCAGATTCGTAACTGCCAACAGCAACCTCTTTGAAGTCCGGCTTTAACGTAGCCTCTTCTTTAACGTATATTTTATTAGCAGATAGCAATTTTATTTCTTTAGTGTTGAATTTTAAGCTATTTATTAATGTTTTGAAAGCTGCATTGATTTTCTCAATATTAGGAGGAAGAGAAAGACCTCTAATTAGTTCTTCCTGAGTTGGACCAGTGGCACCAACAGTAAGAAGAGCCAAGACGGTTTCTACAGAGATGGGACTAAAGACAACATTGCCATTTTCGCCTTTGAGAATTTTCTAAAATTAAACTTACAATAAAATAATAGGTTACTCAATCCTAGTTATTCTTCATGAAGTTCAATATATTCTTGCATGCGTTTGGACTAATTTTAAAGCACTTTTTCCATACCGAATGAGAAAACTCCCAAATATGCGATTTGAAAGTATCAAATGCTTCTTCAGTAGTTGAAAAACGTTGGTCATGCAATTTCTTATTGTTGTATTAGAAAAAGTAAATAATAAATAATAAAATTCACGCATAACATCGATATTGTCTGGCATAGTAACCGATTATTCCCTCACAAAATTTGTCCTGGAGCCAGCGACGACCACGATTGAGTTGTGGAAATTTAATTAACATACTATTGTTGAGAAAATTCACGGTGAAAATAGCACGAACATTTTTACGATTTCATTTGAATTTTTCAAGTCACTGTAAAACAACATGATTAACACACGAAATGTTCTAAGAAGACCATTAAAAAAGTCAAACTATCTAACGCTGTTGTCAGATTTGACATATTGAAATTGATATTACCACATCTCTAAAATTATCTAGTACTCTATCTATTTAAGAAACTGTGAATAAACTGTGAAGTCTTCTATCCGAATTTGAAACTATTTGTTTCATTAGCACAGTCAAACCAAAAGCTAATAATGCAGTGAATTCGTGTCCTAAAAATGTATTCATAAAAATGCCGTAGGGTCAATAAAAGTTATTATTTTATTATTAATAAGCAAAAATATATATCGTTATTTTAATTTAATCAACTGACCTTATAGACATCGGCTGCAAATTGTGTGATTCTAGGAGCTAGTTCTTCGCTAAGAGGTTCAGTCCATACTGCATAGGCAAAAAATAGACAAACTACAACATACTTCATGTTATATTCTTATATTTGCAAAAAACAAAGAAACTATTCAGCCGAAGAAAAATTAATTATAATATATTATTCCAAACTTGTTCGTGTTAAAATTAATTTGAGTTGAAAGTGTTAATACGTAATTCAATGAAAGCGGATTACATGTTCTAATTATCAGGGTTTCTACTTATATACCGATATATGTATTAGGAAAAATATTAAAATAATACGTAAAATTGATTTTGAATAGCGTGTTATTAAAGAGGCGATTATACAAAGTTTAGAACCGGAAAAAATGAAGAATGGCTTTTTCGATAAAAAAGGTAATAAAATTTTAATGCCAATAATGAAAAATAAAAGTAAGTTTGTTTGAATAAGTTATGACTAAATTAAAATCATAATCAGTCATTGTCGTAAATAGCAATTAAAATTTATTTTAAATTGTTGTAGTAAATAGTAATGCATTGTAGTAAATACCAATTAAAGTTATATTATATTACATTGGATCTTACTTTCGACCAATGCATTGTTTTGACAATTCTGAGCAAATTATTTTTAATTATTTTTCTTTCAGCTTTGCCAGATGCGCAACTGTACTTAATTATACAGGATAAGTCATAACTATAACCTTAATACATATTAAAACGCTTTGAAAGACGGTAGAAATTCAAGATAAGTATTTTTATCTTTCCATATTTATTATGAATAATTTCCATAAAGTAAGAGTTGAAACAATTACATTAACAAGAATATTGATTTCAAACGAAGATCAGGAAATACATCATGCAGATATTTTTAAGTTAGAAACTAACAAGACACGTGTGAAACAATATGATGGTATTGACACATAAAATTTGTTTGATGACGTTCATAATGGCATGAATATTAACAGTCTTTCTACAGTTAAATATTATTTCTTCAAATTTTGAGAACATAAAAATTTGCAATTAATTATTGATTCAATGAACAAATACATTGGAATTTACGTTGGTTATGTTAAATCTAGTGGAATGGAAATACCATTCAATGAATCACAAAAACAAGACCATTTTAGAGGAAATTTGGTAAGAAAATTATTGAACATTTTAAAAGACATAAATGAAGAAAACTAATCCGTAATGGAACTTTGCAGGATGAAAAACGATGTACGAGTAGTATGAAAGTTCATACGTTCATTATAATTTTTACAAATAAACAATATTTTCCGGATAATACTACTCACCTGAATAGCCCACGATATCGCAAATATTTCGGAAACAGATTCAGATAACGATTCAAAAACTGTCAGATACAAAAAACTATAAACAAATTATGCCCCAATTTTCATCCAGATTTTTTAAGTTTAAAGTTTTAATACAATTTTTCTTTAATTTCAACTGCTTAGAAGTAAAATTACTTTTCAAATACTGGGAAACATTAGACAAATAATTGCGCCTGTATTCTAAAAATATACAAATCTATAATCTGGCAACAGTGTTGGTTCATTTTTACAGGTTATGCTTTCGGTTTTCCATTCTTTTTCGTTTGGTGTGTTTATTTTTACTGCGCTCTCTTCATCTTTTTCTCGCCTGACGTTCACTGCGGCTTATCACACGCTCTTGGTAGAAGTTGAGTTACAATCTCTACAGTATCGTTTGAGGAAATTGTAAACAACTTGAGTAATCATGAAGTGCGAGAATAAAAGTAGTTGCACCGAGTCTGATAATTAAAATAATATATATTAAAAAAAATTCCTGTGTATTTAGTTATAATACCTTTAATCTAACCTATAACGAATATAACTATCATTCTCAACTTATATTTTTATAAACACATTGAGAGTCTAATAGTGAAATCTCTATACTATAGAAATAATATACCAACATTTATTAGTATTTGCTTATTTTGTTAACTATAATAGCATTTTAATGATGTTAACATAGTTACCGAAATTCACATCAATATAGTATTTTCATATGGCGTTTAAGTGGTTCTGGATTCAGGCAATGACAAACCAAAATTTCCAGTCTTCAACGTAATTCCTTAGTACAATATATAATAAATCAGTTTGACATATGACGTACTGTATCAAAACCCCTTTCTCTAATTGGGTGTGACCCTTTTAAGGACCATCACATTTCTCTCTGAACGGAAACGCAGGCTCTTACTTAGTTCAAAGAGAATGACAAGAATGTAAATTGTATAGCCTCTGTAAACGCCTTGTTTGTCTAATATTTACTTGATTTATTATATATAAAGACATAGAGGTTTTAAAAAACAAAATTTCAGAATCAATTAGAACAGATTAGGAAATGTTTATTAATGATTTTTCCATCGCCTCAGAATAATCTGTATTGTTATGAGTGCCACCTACAATTTTATGATCTATGACTGCCTGTTTAAAAATTTATCAAATTCATTTGAGTTAGGTAGTGAACGATATTATCTAACTGAGGTAGATAATGAACCCATTACCTTCATATTTTTGGTTTCATTAATGACTTTCCAACACACTATTTGCTAAAACGTCCCAATAGTTTGTTCGTGTTTTGATGCAAGACTTTCAGATTCAGACTCCCTCATAATAAAAATATTTATATAGAAATTAAGAGAAATTAAAAAATGTTTGACGTTGTTTGTAACTGTCAGGTTGCCATATCAATAAATTATTATTATTACTACTACACAATCGCTGCTTTGATTTTAAACAGAATATTCACTAATTGTCAAATACATTTAATCGAAATGTCATTAATAATTATCAATTTGCATTATTGTTGCATTTTAATTCGTATCGAATCGGACTAACGTCATCGTCTTGCAACTTTCGCGTTTTATGTTAACAATGCTGTTGTCCCACTAATAAAATAAATACCTGTTCTAAATTTTGCTTAATTCTCTTTAAAAAGACTCAAAACACAAAAGCGCGCACGCTCCCCTAGTTCCACTTTATATTTCGAAAAAGCGACGCTCCGAGAGAAAGTTGACAGTCGCCGCTCGAACCGTCGCGACGCCGGACGCAATACCAGTCGGCGATATTCAAATGTTTGACGAGGCGATCTCGAACTTACGAGTGATCGAGTCGATTTTTTGAATATTTTACGAGACATTTTGACATTTGTGAAATGCAAACGTGTCGCTATAGAGGTTAGGATTTTCTTTTAGGACTTATTTGAGGTAAGGTTAAAAAATATAGAAGAAAAGTAATTTCGTTAGATGTTAATTATTACTAATTTATGAATATTTCATTAAAAATAATAGATTAAAAACATACATAGTAATGATTTTAAATGTAGCGAATATTTTCGAATTCACACTTAAATAATAAATGTGATCATAAACAAAATATCTATTACTAGGTTTTCATTGACTTCAACTTCTACATTATGAATCCTAAATTGTCTTTTTTGCCAGCTTTATATTAATTAATATAAAAATGTAATAAGAAATTATTGGGATGTAAAATATATTTTTAAAATTTCACCCAAATCTATAAATATACTAAAGCACAAAACAAATAAAAAACGTTAAAATAACGAATTAAATTGAAGTATTTTGTAGGCATTCAGCTTTTTTAATTAATACCCTATTATATAAAAGATAAAATAAAATCTATTACCAATTAATTTTATCGAAACTTTATAATAGAAACAACAATTACTTGAAAATAATACTTATTTTTTATTAAATATAATAATTCATTTAATATTAATATGTTTTTTTAATGATTCATATAATAATTTTCCAATTTTAAAAAAAATATGTATTGCAATGGTAGATACTATTAAAAGAGGAAATCAATAAGCTTATTAGAAAATGTATGTTTTTTTTAATTGGTAGAGAAGCACAAATTAATTTGCCTATTAGATAAAAACGCCTGAAAAAATATTTTTTCCTCCATTGGTAGATATTTTTATCAGTAAAAGACGTTAACTTTAATTTCCGTTAACCCACCTCCGCACATTTTTATAATTATCTTAAATATTATTTTTATTTTTTTTACGTTTAATAATAACTTCATACATAGATTTATCAGAAATCTACAACTTTTATTCGGAATAAATTATTAGTTTCTTTACGGTGCATGTATCCTAACAGAAATACTATACCACCATTTTTTTAATAAATATACTGTAAATATTATCTACACATTTTTTATAGTTGGTTTATATATAGTTGGGAGTTTGGAAATAATTTTGAACTTATTATTTATAGCCTTTTATAAGACAATTTTGCACTTTATATCATAAATCTGTAAAATACACACAAAATAATTGATTTTTCAAAAATTTGATTATAGTTTAGAGAAATTTATGAAGTGAAAAACTTCTACATCAATAGTTTGAAAAGAACTGGAAATGAATTATTTATATTTTATTGCGAGAAACTACAACTAGATTTTCGTATGATTAAACAAACTACAAACAAACGAAAAAGTTATAAGACAATACATTTATTACTGCTAATTTCATTAGAGAATCTTAGTTAATTACACCTCAATATAGTACAAATAATTAATAAAATAAGCCCAATGACTTATTTTAAATAAAAATGATACATCTTTCGACAAGATTGGACGCGATTTCTTCCATTTTTGACCGTTCTTCCGTTTTACCAAAAAAAAAATGATCAAATTATAGATAATAAAATATGTTTACACAAAGATTTATATTGTAATATTGTAGACGCCGGGATTAACCAGAATGTCAAAAAAAATCAGGAAGAAGATTTCTGTCAGTAATCCTTTTAAAAAGGACCGTATGTCGCAGAGGATCTGGAAAAAATAAAATAAATAAGGTCGGTTCAATTAACAGGACGGGGGAAAATGTAGAATTTTATGCATATCATATTTATTGTTACTTAAAAACGGATAGCAGATACTGACTTAGAATTGTGTACGCATAAAATCTATGTGCTGAGTTTCGTAAACAAATCCATTCCATCCATTAAATAACTGATACACTGCTTTATTCTTCAACAACTTTAATGAAGATAACTGATTTCAAAATTTATACTTTAACAATAACTTTGATGCGATTTTTTTGAGGATTATTCATAATGGTTGACATGAATTTTCACTAATTATCACTTAAACTAAAACTAATTATACATATTTTATGGTCTGCAGAATTATTAACTGTTTAACTTAAACTTTATAACTTAAATTATGTGAAGGGCGATAAACAACTTGAGAAAATCTATTTTAGAGCGGAGAGTGAGTGTGTGCACTGCTCATTGTCTTCTTAGCGACTCTGAAGCCGGACGATTGGTTAAGTGTGAACCGAGAGAGGGCAGTTTTTAATGGTCAATTTTTGTAACGTATAACAGCGAATTGTTTATTGGTTGAAGCAAATTTTTGGGCACGTGACTAATGTCTTGTATATGAAATCGTTAACAGAATTATAGGGTGTACTAATGTGAGTTATTCTTCACTCATTTTAAACACCTAGTGAAAATTAAAGTACTTACAATGCCACTTCCGAACTCCTTGATGGTACTTTTATTTCTCGATTTCTTGTTTGCGCTTCCGACGAGGAGAATCCTGTCCTTGTATTTGTACCAAAGCCCGCTCGATGACGTGGGGGTTTGGGTTCCGGAATCCACCTTATTTATTCTCCTGACAAGCACCTTTCTAATTTCTGCGACACTTCCGAGCAATTCCTTCAAAACAAATTAGAAAACCTATAAAAAGCGTTCGACCGATCATACACGCTACATACCGTTCTTTGAGTTTCGATAACAACTGGAAATTCTGTAGAAGTCGATGGGGAACTAAAATTTTTGGTATTATTGGAGGAACATGGAACGGCTGAGTTGTTTTCAGTGTTTGTCACTGTTTCAACAAGTAAAGTTTCTTTCGGGATCGTATGTTCGGATAATTCTACGACTTCCGTTCTCTCTTCAACTATGATTTCTTTGTAATCGTCCAGTTTTAAGGCTAGATCAATACAATTTTAAAATATTTTTAACTTTTTAGATAAAATGTTTGTAATTACCTGGAATAACGTTGTTTGTTGTCCTAATATGATTCTGATTCCAATAAATCCAATTTCTACAATTTTCAGGAGAAATTTGATCTATTTCATTATATTCCTGTTCGGACATATTAACTTTGCGATCGCTGTCTAGATGACAGCTATTCATGGCACAGGGTGATTTGAAAAAATGTTTTTATGTACGTGTACAATTCTGTAGGGCAATTTTATATACTTCATTTGAACATTAAGAGTTAATTTCCAGAAATATGTTGCGGCCCAAAATTTATAATCCATAAACGTGCATTTCAAAAATAAATAGAAATTTAAGAACACAGTATTTTGTAATTTATATTATGAAATATAAAAATACCTATCTTTTTATTTGTTTACCACCAGTTTTAATTTCGATTGTGGTGAAAAAGTTTTCGGTAATAGCCCATAAAAGATCTCTCCCAAAGTGATGGAAAATCAATTCTCAAAGCAAAAGAACTTGACCTGGCATTGCGTTCTAATAATAAACCTTAATATGCAAGACAAATGGAACTGGACAATAAATTACATCAATCGACTCTTGTTAAGAGGGCTAAAAAAGGAAAAGCAACAGTCCAAGAGCATGTAGAAAATGGCAACCAAGTTTTCTAGATTTGCTTCCTTAGACGATGATGTTCTACAAATAATGAATGTATTCCTTACATTTACATTGCAGTGTATAACTTTAGCTCTGAATTATAAATTAAATTTCAAATAATGGTTAATGATAGAACTGGAACGTATCTTTTTGGAAAAATCGTGATTATACTGATAGAATACATAATTTACAATTGAATTATCTTTCATCTTAAACAATACAGTTTATATATGTATATATTAAGTCTAGATATTACACAAAATTACGTTTAGTAAACCGATATGGTCAAGTAAAATTAAACTAGTTTAAATTCATTTAGGTTTGTTTGTTTAATGAACAGTTCAATGTATTTTATGAAATTCAGTGCTTCCAATAATAATTTTTTGAGATTTTTGTTTTTGGTAAATTATAAGCTATGACTGGTAAAAGAAAAAATAATTAAATATATTTTGAAGTAACAATTTGATAAAATTATATTATTAATATTTTAAGGACTCCCTGAATAGAATACGTTCACCTCAAACTTTAGAAAAAAAGTCGCATAAAATTATTGCTAAATATTTATATTTAATTAATAAATCACTAAACATTCTATTTCTAAATTTCCATTAGATATTTTTTGGAAAAAGCTGATGCATGAACTTAATTCCTGGTAAACCCCGAAATATACATGTTTTCAATCAATAAATCTATTATTGATAAACAAATTATAGTTTGGCTGAAAAAATGATTGACAAGTAGATATACGTTAATCATTATGCTAAATGTTTTTTTTGTATATTTAAATACATGTGTATAAAAATAAACAATAAATACAGATAAATAAAGCGGTAATGTTTTGATCTACCTTGTTGATAAGATGATTAGTTCTGTACACTGAAAAAAATGTTTTTTACATTCTATTCTAAACTTATTACATACAAAAACACTTGGAATGAAATATTTTACTTTTATTTTCACGAAAAATAAATCAAATTAACTCGTGGCGTCAATATTACGTTTTATTACAATTATTAAAGATGCAGTTTTTATAGGAAAAAATATAGTTAAAAAAATACAATGTCAATTAATCAAAACATTTTTTCAAATGATGATATTTTAAATAAAACTGCAAATTACCGTTACCTATTACGTGGTCTGGGTTATATTTAGTTTATTTCTTAATAGATGATCAGTGTACTGCATAAGTAAACATCATAAATTATTTAGGTCATTTTTCATTCGATCACATCAATGCTCGTAGTATTTATTTTTCATCTGTGACGTGTTTGCTTAAAATTTCATTTCGTATCGCAATTTATCGAGAAAATTCTTGTTGCAGTATCAACCTTTAATCAACGATGTTTTAAAAGATTTAACTTCGTTTGAAAATAAAAATTGATTCTGTTTGTTAATAGACTGCCGCCGGAGGTGGTGTACATTTGGGCTCTTTCCCAGTATTTTCCATGACTCTTAACAATTCTGGCGATAATATCCCCACTTCTTGTCGGACATTTTCTTCTAAGGCTGCCAAGGTCCGCTGCTTACTCTAGAAGGCCCGTGGATCAAAAAACTCCAAAGAAAGAAATCTGGAACTTTCATATCAGGCGATCTTGCGGGGCAATGTAAATGATTGGTTTTATTTGCATATATAAGAACATTTTCAGGTGATAACTTTTTGCCACCTTGTATATTTCATATTAGTTTTAAGTTTGCCAGACTTTTCAAACAAATAATTTTCAATAATGGCTTAAACTAAACCAACAAAAACCAGGATTTACAAGATATTAAAATTAGTAGGGGCTTTGTATCCACAAAGGGAAAATAATTATTTGTTTGAATAGTATATTGTAAACTTGTTTATACGTTGTCATGAGGCTCGTCACTGTACGTAAGATAGTACAGATACAGAGTGGACCAAAAGTCTGGAAACGGCCAATTATGTCGTAGATTGCTAGTCCGAATTCTAAAAAATTTGGGATAAGCTTATTTTGGGACACGGACATTCCAGATTTGACATTTGCAATGTTGCTAGATTTGCCGTTTCTCTGATATTATTAGTCACTTTGGTTTTTTAAATATATCATCCTTTATATTTTTTGGAATGATTATGATTTTAGATTTTAGTCTGCAGAGGTAGTTCTGTACTTCATTATTTCTATGATTTTTAACCAGAACTTTCAGTTATAGGATTAATTCGTTTAGTTTTGCCAGAGGAAGCTCATGTTTTTCTTTAATTTCCCTTGTTAGTATTTTTTTTTATAATCGTCGTTAGTTCTTTATTGACTTTATTGAGGATGAAAATAATTTGAATTTTGATCACTATTTATTTTAATAAAGGTATAGACTGGCTAGATTTCAGAATGATATTAAATTAAAATAATTATTGTAAGCTTCCAGGAAGAAGCTGAAAAATTTATCAAAATCGTTCAAGTAGCTGCCTATTAGAATATTAGAGAAGTAACTCATATGACAAAAGTCAAAATACCAAGTAAAGACCAGAGAACAAAAAAATGAAAAATAAGAAGAAAATGTAGCAGCCCAGAGATCTATTGGACAAAACTATCTTGTGCAACCACAAACAAACTTTTAAAAATGAAATTTAGAAAATCAAAGAAAAAATTGAGGAATACCTAGAGAATCTCTTAAACATTCACAAAATGGATGAATGGATTTGATATATGCCAGTGAAAGAGCATTCTAAAACTAACTAAAAAGAGAATATGAGGTAGATTCAAATCCAAGTGGATGAAGAAGAATTTACAAAGGCAGATCGTTAAAGATAGAATAACATTGTCTTCACTTTTTCGTTTTTGTAATATTTCAATCGATGTTGAATCATGGAATTATTTAAAATAAAATAAAAGTTTCCTAAAAAATTTAAACTCTGTTTTCACTAAAATAAAAACTATCGTATCGTATTTTCTGGAAAACAGAACTAATAAATTCTTAAAAAAAATAACATAAATATATTTTTTTAAATATTTATAACATGGACTATTTCTGAAGACTCTTAGTTGGGATTCCGGGTATTTCTATGTTTAAATTCTGACTTTAAGGTATATAATGTTTCGTTTACTTTATTTATAGTTAAAAATGGATACAATCACAAATCTGGATGATAACAATCACCAAAATAGCATGATTCAAAGAAATTATTCAAGGAAACGTGCATGTTGGTAAAAATTTCTTAGCGGAAATAATGGAAAAATACACCTGTACTTAAACAAGCTTTAAAATACAGAGATTACAAAAAATCTTAATATTGGGAAGCTAGTCATGAAACCAAATTACTTAACTATGTTAAAATAAGATAAGTGTACTACAAGTTTTACGATATGAGAAATAAAAGCTTTTACTAATTTTATTTTGTTTCCAGATGTTATTAGAGAGACAAATTATTTCACACAGTTTTATTTCTTTATCAATATCACTAGAGTAAAAATTTTAGTTATAGGATCTAACGGTGCTATTAATAAATACAGCTATGTGGCTGATTAGTATAGTTATATGTAATAATTTTTTGGTTCCATTTTAGGTTTTCATATAACTTCTGAATCGTACAATCCAGGGACACTCAGTTGTAATTCTCAAACTCTTTTGTTGAAGAATAAATTAAGAATTCTAAGGTTTGTTGCTATTAAACTGACTTTTAGTTAGCTTCATCACGACGATTTCTTGGAGCCCATCAGGGTTACTTTAACTAGTTTGTCAGCATTTTCGGTGTAACTTTGATTTCTTGGTGATTTGTTACTTAGTTGGTCGTCAATTTACTATTATTAAAACCTTGTGACATTATCATATTGTAATAATCAAAGAATGAAGAAGTAGATAGCTAACACTTGGTATAAAATAAAAAGTACAAAATTGGGATTAAATCGTAAACATAATGGGTAATAAAATAAATACATAAATTATAGACACAATTTGGATTAAAATCTGAAAAAAAATGAGGATTTGTAGAATAATTCCATTAGGCCATATTGAATGTTAAAGTCGAACTAATTGAGAAAAAAATTCAAATTAAGAAGTAGAAGACGATTTCATGGGGGAGTCAGAGCAAAAATTTAAAAAAAAAACAGTCTTATCGAGGGACTCGGAGTAGTCTTGGTGCGAGGAGTCGGTACGAATATTCAGCGTATTTTGTCTGAGTGTACTTTTTTTAAAACACAATTGATTATTAAATGCATAAATCTTAAACCAACACAATTTCCTCTTTGGAAAAGCTAGTTTAGATTTAGTTAAGTGGAAATGACAACTTAGGTCATTACTAGATTTAACGAAATAGTTTAATATTTTTATTTATATTCATTTTTTTAAAAACTGTCGGGGTGTTTTTAGCTAATTAATAATTTGTCCTTTAATAAATATTATTGTGCAGCTATAGAGGCTAATACACTTCTTAGGTAAGCTATTGAACTGTAACAGTAAAGTTTGATTTTATTAATCAGAGAGAAAGACTAGAAAATGACAGAACTAGCTTAATGTTGCATTTCTGCGTAAATTTATCTTTTATGTGTTTAAGATTTCTGTTGGAGATGAACGTTGAAGTAATGCCAAAACTAGAAATTTATAGCACATAGAACCAAAATAAAAACAGTTCTTGACAGGCGGTCCACAAGAGCTTTTTTACGGAAAATTTGTATTTTTGTATATGATAGAAGTTATATATTTTATTATTGGAATAAGGACATTATTACCATACGAAAGCGTTTAGCTGCAAGACGAGAGCATTAGCAAGAATCAGTAACAGTTTGCAATAGACATTATTACATGAATTAAAATACATTTTCTCTATGACTGCCCAGCATGATAAACAATTCCAAATATTGATAAATTTCGATTTAATTCATTTGGCAATATGCAATATGACAATATCTAAAATCAAAGCAGCGATTCTGTAATAGCACGTATTCATTGATATGACAACCTGACAGTTTGTTACAAACAACGTCAAATATTTTTACTTTCTCTTATTTTTAGAAAAATGAGTCTGAATCTGAAAGTCTTGCATCAGACATTGAAGATTAAGCAATTATTGTTATCAATGGTCTAAATAGTTATTTCCAAATTTTATTAATAAATAATTGGATTTTTATTCGGGCAGTCGTAGATAAATAAATTAACAAATCCGACAAACTAAACATTTTTTTATGTTAATAATTCCAAGAATATATTTTGTCGACAATAAATTGTTCTAACATCCAAGAACATATTTCATGCAAATATTTAATATTTTAAGGTATTCTCGTGCAATTCATATTTCAGTGTGTTAAGGCGCTGTTCAGTATTCAACAACACCCTTTCTGATTTTACAGTTTATGGCCCAGACTCATACCCTAGCATATTTGTTGTCCAACAAAGTCGGGATAAATAATGGTACATTTAGTTTTATCTGGAATGCGCAGTGTTTAGATTTTTTAAAATTTGTTATGTTATATAAAAAAAAATTAAACATATATTTAGTTGTCGCAGAACTACACGATTGCTTTAATCTATGTGTGTGGAATTTTATTTCTGAAATATGTGTTTTGTTTTAATAATGTATTTTTATTTCAACAAAAATTAAATTATAAAATCAAGAATATATTAAATAATTGTTACATATTACAAACTATAGTGTATGAGCAGTTTCGGTTACATTTTTCACAAGTTCTCTTTAAACGGCGTGAAAATTAGATTCATGTATGGTAATATAAATCACTAACTAAAAGTTGCGGTGTTGTTCAAGAATAATTTTAAAATTAAATTTATGTGGTATAACTTTTACTAGATTAAAATATCAAAAAGTAGATGAGATTTTGGAAACTTCAAGATATATTTTGCAAAATGACTGTTTGTATTTATGTTAAAATTTATCTAGAAAAATATGGATACAGCTTACCACATTTACTAATATTTTGTTAATTAATTACTAAGCAAATAAAGTATAAATATCATTTTTATTACTTTTGTTTTTAAATTATTTAATAAAAAGGTAAAATTCAACTCATATGCTCAAAATAAAATCCTTTATTTCCATTACAAATTAACTAAAGAAGATTTGAAAATTTCTAATCTATAACAAAGTTAATAATCTTTTCTTGTCTTTAACTAATTAGTTGGACTTTAGTTCTCTTAGTATTTCGACTCGAAATGCAATTTGTTTGCCAAAGAAAACTTGCGAAGTTTCTGCACTTAATTTAAGTTGTTGGAGTGATGAACATTTAATCGAGTATATCCTTAGAATATCAAAAGTTCTCTGTTTTACCACTAAAGTAATCTCCATAAACTTTTTCATTGCACTAACCTTGCCAGGGACTGATAATACACTTGGTAAGAAGAATAATTGTCAAAATTTTCCTATTTTACTCAGGAACTCTGCATTAAATATAGAAAAGATGGTATTCCTTAGGTAGAATGTTTCCTAAAAGTAAAATATTAATATTTGAAAAAAATTTCTTTCATAATTTGTATTATACAAGCTTTAACACCACTATTACTCTTTGCACATAAATTAAAAAATAATATTGTACTTTAAAAATATTTCAAAATATAAAGATTTTTCTTTATTTAATTTTTAAAATAGCACATTATATATGTTCAGAATCTAATAAGAATAATTTATCGTTAAGATCATTCTAAAATAAAACGTTTTTGCAAGAAATTTATTCGAAAAGTTAAACGTCTAAACTCAAAGTATGTAAACTTTTCAAGTTTGGAAGGTGGAAATAAAATGTTCACAGCCAATAAAAGCAATTTAAGGACACTTTTAAATCTAATAAAGAAGTTTGACTAGCTTTATATTTTGTTCATTTTCTTTTACTTTTAATCATTACAACCAATTCTTATCTCTCAAAGAATCCTTCTTGAATGTCAATGCATTTAAGTGATATATAGAGACTACCTTTTTGTTACAGGGTGTCCGCGAAAATTATACAGTAATATGTATTTTTAAATGTAATTTGCAACAAAACATTCTAATAAAAATTTTTTTAAGATCATTAATTTACCCAAAAGTTCACTTTGAATAATTACTCGAAAATTTATATGTGGCAACATCTCACGTTTTTAATAAAAATATCTGTCATGTAACCAACGAATATCTACCTGAATCATAAAATTGTGTTAGTCTATAAATGGTTTTGGATCGTTGTTTGGTAAAGTAGTTTCAATTATTCAGTGGAAAATGGTATTTTATTCAAATTAAGAATATCTCGACATGTTATTTGAACTAATCAACGATGTTTTGTATTAATGTCCCAAAGATTGTTGGAAAGTGTAGTGTATTACCTAAAAACGGTAGTGGTAGAAATCGATCGGATCGTGTAATAATTGAGAGAATATATTTTTTATTCTTCTATATTGCCTGTACTCGAACATCAGCATTGAATTCGACCCAGTTATTCAAATGTAAATAAATAAAATAATATTTTCATAAATCTAAAATACTAATATTTCTTTCTTTCAGACTTTCAGACAACAATTATTGTTGATTATAAGTAAAAATAGGTTTATAAAATATTTGGATATATTAAATACCTAAGCTATAAAACATGAATATATGCAAGTATAAAAATATTAATGTATAAAATGACATTGTTACATCCAGTTTAGTAACGATTACAGAGCACTTATCAAGGTTATTATCAAAATACAGATCCACATTATTCTTTTATAGTCTATGCCTTTACATAAAGACGTTAAGGTGTTTACTACTTTAAATAAATATTTTACTTACCATTGTCTGAAAGCTAAGATATAAACTTTGTTAGATAAAAGAATTATGGAAGCATAATAAAAAGACCCAGACTTTATATCGAATGATATAAAAATATCGCTGAATTTTATTATGAAAAATTCTTGTATTTAGTAAATTCTATCCAAAAAATTTCGGCTAGTAGCTAATTGCATTCAATTTGGTGACCTGAAAAATTCTAATTAAAAAGTAAAAGTTGATATCCAAAAATTAGCAATGCTTATGATATCTTTACATTTTGTATCATCGTAATAGAGTTTATTACAAAGATTAAAATTTACAAACTCAATTAATCTCAGGTAAGGTTCAAAAATTAAAATAAATAAACTAAGTTGAGTTTCATTAATGTCATTTCTTTTGATAATGGAGGGATCTCGGTATAAACTCTTCTCCAATTGTGATCATGCTTCAGTGAATAAGTTCTAATAACTTGGAATACAAACCCTAAACTTTTTTCTAAAAACTGATAATACTATTTCTTAGTACAAGACAATATTTAAACAAAACTTTTTAATAAGTAGATCCTATATTTTACAGTTTTAAATTCAAGTTTATCAATTTTAATTCTTATCTAGAATAAACTCATTTGTTTGTACCATCTAATAATAATATTTTGACTGTCTTTATATATTAACGTAGAATTTATATAAATTTAAATGAAAATCTTTAAATAGTTTGGATACCTATTTTTGCTTAATATTTTATCATATGACATGATGTCAACATTTACTTCATAATATTTTTATTTTATGTTTTAAAGAACAAATTCCTTTTCATACCTGATCTTGAATGATCATAAACTATAATTTAAATATTGTTTACTCATAATCTTCATTCAATTATTTTATAAAAATTCATCATTTTGGTTATCCTTAGTATACATTTGACAAGTCTAGTTTTGATTGTTCTTTTTTTATTATATTAAAGTAGATCCTATTAATATTAATTATAATTACTATCATTGAATATTATACATAGATTTGATACATCCAATGTGCATTCTGATTTTACTAATAAGTTTTGTATGACTATTAGAGATTATCATTATGGTGATTTATAAAATTTACTATAATATTTTAGCATATTAAACCTTTGATTTTACTTTTAGATTGAACGTTACAAAAGTTATTTAATTATAATTGTTTGAAATCTCATTAATCTATTTGATATCAACACGATATTTATAAAGCAACCTTTATTTTATATCGCTGTATAAAATTAGGAGAGATCCTATTAAGTGTGATAGTTATACCCATATTAAATTGATTTGGGAAATTGGAATAAAATGACTGCAAAAAATCCATTAAAATTTTACGCCGATAATGGAAAATACGTAGCGAATGAAGTTGCGGAACAAAGATTAAAAAAATATCAATTTGAAAATTTAATGCGTAGGAAAAAATTGCCTTTCATTATAATCCTTACCTAGTGATTCAGCAAATTATTTGCGGCACTGATAAATAAAATAATTTTTACAAAATGTATTATTTATTATCGACGTCAAAAATTATAAATACCTATAAAATAGTGTCTCGATAATTAATTAAAATATCAATAACGGTTGGCTTTTTCGCTCATATCAGAAATGCAAGACACAAATGATGTTTAGTTTCAAAGAGGCAATTAATTTTTTCATTAAATATCAGCACTTTTGAAGTTCTTAAATAATTATTGGAACTTTGGGGCAGCACTTCGTAATAATAGCAAGATATTTGTTCTCAGAGCAACTGTAGCTATTGTTGAAGTTTTCATTCATATTATCGTAATGGATTAGTCCACATTTCACTTTTTCTTCTTACAGGTCCAAGTGCACTTTTGCTTTATTCACTATTTCTCTCCATATATTTACGTTACCTAAATTTTAACCCTTACGAATTTTATTTTTAGATCGTCGTTTTCAAGGATTTGTGAGATCTAAATGTTTTCAAAGACCTGGAGTTTTCACTTAAAGTATCTTCATCTCTTTTGTGACTGTTATTTTGAGATTTTGATAGTACTTCAAAGTACTTTAGTTCTAAAATCTTGCCAGAGGCGAATTCTAAATGCAATTAAAATTGACTATATTTGTTTAAAAATATTCTAATTATTATAAAGTAAAGGTAGAACCGATCATTATGATTTAATCACTACCGCTAAATCTTCTTAATTACATACAAAGGTGTGCTTAATGGAGAATAAAATTTAAATTAAAAATGTCCAGTGCATTGAACATAAACATCAATAGAGTGAAAAGTATGAAACCGTTAGAATACAAACTACGGACATTGTTTTTATTACTCCTAAAAGCATATTTACGAACCAATTTTAAAAAGCTTTAAAAAGAGTTTTATTTCGCCAATAAAACTTGATCATTAAGCTTTAGCTATCCTATATTAAATTATTTATCTTTGTTATCTGGAAGAAATATATCTCCTCCAATCTACCACAAAATACCACGTAAATTCCTAGGAAATTAAATCAATTTTATCTCGGAGGTAAAATCCACTGGCTTTTGTGAGCTTTTATATTAACAGGGTCGGCACAATCACTTAAATTATTTATAACTAATAATAAGGTAGCAACTTGATGATAAGAGTCTATAATTTTTATATAGTTAAAAATTATTAATATTATAAGTTATTAAACATTTGTTTTAAAATTTTATTATAAATGTAATATTAAACTTTAAAAAACTTACATGTGAAGGGACATGTACATTCTAAAAGAATATATACATACAGGGTGGCCCAATGTAAATTTTTTTACACTACTCGCAGCATAGTCACTACACCCCTAGATCAGTGGGGTGAACAACCCCTAGAATTTAAATAGGTAATAAGGGTCGAGTCGCATACCGTTTGAAAGTCTGTTGAATTCGCTAAACAACGATATGTAGTTTTTTAAATTTGGATAAATTATTTGCAAAAAAATGGTTTTTTCTGCAAATGAACTTTTTTGTAACTTTAAAACATTTAAATTTTTACAAATACAGTTTTTTTAAATTTGGATAAGTTTAGAGTCAAAATTAGTTATTTTATTGTTAACAAATGATCAAAATGCGCACAACTAACTTCCATACAATGGTAAAAGTTCTGTTGGAAACGTTCCCAAACATTTCTGGGGTGATTTGGCTACATTCGTTAGTGATTCGTTCTCGTAAATCTTCGAGTGAAGCATGTGGAGTAGAATAAATTCTGCCTTTCAAATAACCCTACAGAAATAAATCTAAAGGTGTAAGGTCTGGTGATCATGGGAGCCATTTGATTGATCCTCGTCTTCCAATCCAGTGACCCGGAAAGTGTTCAAGATCATAGTGGGGAGGAGCGCCATCATGTTGAAATACAAACTGATCGGCCAAAACCTTTTCAATTATATCAGTCAGCATAGGATCAATATTGTCTTCCTGAAGTTCCATATACATTTCTCCTGTTAGATTGCCTTCTAATAACAAAGGGCCAACAACAAGGTTGCCAAAAATTCCAGCCCATACCTTTCATTGTTGGGGTTGTTGAGTATGTACCTCATGAAATATGTGGGAGAATCAGCCCGATATCTACAATTGTGGCGATTAACTGTGCCATTTAGAAAAAAAGAGTATTCATCACTGAAGCAGATGTTAAAAATAAAATGTGGATTTCCAATCGAGAGCCACTTACTACGTTGCATATAAATATTATTTATCTTTCCATATTTAATAAAAATAGAATCTAGTGCATCTGAATATATTTCACAAAAAATGCCCTATACTAAAAAGTTACATATGAGAAGACAGGTTTTCTCAAGAGATAGTAGTAACCAATGAATTTAAAATAAATATCCGTAAATCCAACATTCCAGATAAAACTCCGAGATCCAATTCCCCTCACAAGTAAGAAAAGAAGAAAAATAAAGAGAATGATTCGTAAAAAACTGAAGTTACTGAATTTCCTTCACAAATTAAACTGGATAGGAAGCTTGGTTGTAAAGAAATGTCACAGCAAAACACATCGAGTCAATAAGTTATGTAGGAAAATTTACTGTTGAAGAACGATTTTTTGTAAAAAAACATAAATACAGATTTTTCTGAAGAGTATCATGTTGTTAAAAAAGTATTGGAAAAGAAAATTTACAAACAGTAGTAGTATAGATAAACCAGATAAAAAGTTGATACCCACGAGAGATAAATTAAATGGAATTACTAAATTTAGAAAATAGTATACATTTTCAGAAAGTAAACTTTCTAAACCACAAAGCAAAAATGTCAAATTCCCAAATAAACTAAAATGTTTGGCAAGACCAAAAACTACTGGTTTAAGTTCCAACAAAGTTACAAGAAATGAATTAAGTAAATTGTAGGGTGTAATGATAAAATGTGGAACCAAGCTTTTAACTCAATTATGCAACGTGTTTAAGAAAACTCCTCTGACAAGTCAATTTTATTTTTTTAAATAATACTATTGAGAAACAAAATTTAATTTATAACGTCTTTTTGGAGGGGGAATAGTTATTTTATTTCAATAGCAACTCCCAATTTTTTCACCCAGGTTAATTCACATTTAAGAAACATTTAGTTACAACAATCATAACTCCCAAGAACAGTCATCAACCATCAATTACTAAACCTACATTCACCTAAGATCACCAGATGTAACAAAAATAATATCTTAAATCATAATAATGAGATATCCCCATAAAACAGATGAAGAAGCAATTGTTAAAGAAATAATAGAAAACGCTGCCGAAATAAAGAAGAACATCTTAAAATATCTAATAAACCTGAAAAGAAGTATGTTACAATGAAAACTGTTATTATAAATAATAAAGATAGGACTGGAAAAATTGTGCTTGATTTACAGAAGAACTCCTCACAGGATCTAGGTATTCTATGCCTTTATTAATATGAGACACTAAAATACTTCTATGAAATAGTATAACCTGAGGAAAATAACATAAAAGACAAAACCAAAAACTTCTCTCCTTTTTTTCTAATTGAATATGAAGAAACCATCAACAATTAAACCTAGGAATTCCAATTCTTTTAGATCATCTTTTGAACCAAATACCTATATAATATTAACCAATTTTTTTAGGAAAAGAAAAATGTTATATTTTAAAATTTTTTTAGCAAAAATCATACTATACGTATTGTTTAATGATAACTGGTTGAAATTTTTTGGCATGAAGTCAAGTAAGCTTATAAAAAAATCAGTCAATCTTATGTAAGTCTTTGAAAATGCGATTTAGCGAAACCCGGTTAGAAAAAGATATTCAAAAATAATTAATTATCTTTCCATATTTATTATGAATATATTCCACAAAGTAAAGGTTGAAACAATTAATTTAAAAAGAATTAATTTTCAAAACAAAGGGAAAGAAAATCATGAGATGTATATTTTCTTAAATATAGACCGATCCGCAGTAATAATATAAAGTTGTTTTATTGTAGCCACGTTGATTTTCGAGCAGAATGATAATTTCATCTTGTATTTATCGACGTATTTGGATTACCTAAATTTCCATAATTATATTTACACTGCTTACCCAAGAAATTTGATCCCAAGTTGTATACACAGAAAATTTTGATAATTCTGCTCTCTAAAAGATTCGCCGTTTTTTCTATAATTTTTTGTTAATAAAGAAGAATTAAATTTTACTAAGTGATCTAAGCGGTTAAAGTGTTTCCATATTTTCCACAACATGGGTTTTGGAGCCTTTGGCTTTTTTTTTATTTATGAGACAGAAAACGGCCCTGACTAATATTAGGACTACAGACCAAAGAAGATGAAAAATAACGACACAATAAATTGGAAGTTTGTTGACATTTTTGGGGCGTATTTTTAGTTCTTACAAAGGTCTAAAAAAATATGGACACATTCAATAAAATGAAAGGCAAATATGTACTAACATTTCTTTACTAATTTATTTCAAATTTGATTAACGATGACATAATAATTATAGTTTCTTATTCAGAAAAAATTTGAATGAATTTAATATTTTATATTCTATTCTTTCATTATTAATTATAGAGTGGCAACAAAATCTGAAAACTAGAAAAGGGTTTTATACTTGCAATATTTCTTCTAAACAATATTTTTTATTAAGTCTAACTGGCGATATCATTAATCAAAATATTCTGTAGATTTTTTTTAAATTATATTCAAACTGCCTACATGCAAATTTCTTTAGTTGTTTAATATTAACAGCATTAATATTTTTAATCGTCTACTTTGATTCAACTAATTATTTTTAGTTTTTTTATACTATGTATTATTTTTTTGGTGTTTTTCATGTATAAAACATAAATAGAAATAATTCTTACCTTACCTTCATTTCTTGTCCAGTAACCTATCATATCAAACTCGGAATAGCTGGATTTTTGAGCTGAAACAAAATGATATTTTTTACATTTTTAATCACATCTTTATAGCTTTTATTATCCACTAATATTAAAATGACCATCCAAACTTAAACTAAAAATAAAGCACTGATAACATTTTACCCTCGTTTATACTCGTATATATAAAATAAATTCAGTACCCTAACATTTGCCATTCATAAACCTATTCAACTTTTTACGACTCACCCCCATTATACTCTGAAAAGTCTAGCTTATCTAGCAAGAAATTCCTTTATTACCTCTTCCCTCCCATCTTTTTATCGTTTTTCTTATTAAGTGATGGTCATAAAAATAAATCATTTTATCCTGATATGATTTTGGTCACCATGTGTTTTATCGCCCCGGTTTCAAAAGAAATTGATGGATTACTGGTGGTTAAAAGCGAGTCAGCCTTCAGTTCATATAAAAAGTAAACGAGGGCTCTTCGTCCTCAATTGTGGAACAGTTTACTTATAAGGTATTGTCCTGTATAATACAAGACTCAAGTCCGAAGTTCACTCAAATATACATACAAGTTGGACTAAATTTAATTGATTTTTTCTACGACTTCTAAGAAATATATTTTATGAAACGATTATATCATAAATTGCCCATTCCATGGGAAAATTTTTCTCATGATATTTCTCCCTTACTATAATTCTTCCAGTCAGTCATTGAATGTGCGTCATAAATAAAATATATGAAATAAGTCGAAAACAGTGACGTCAATGATCGAGAAAATACGACATTGCTACTGCCCGGGTTATGACAATTAAAACGGAATTAATAACAATCCACAAAAAACAAGTATTATTATATTCATGTGAATAACGTCCACTATGTAATTAACAAGCTTTAATTTAAACATTCAAATTAGATTTTTGTTTGTGGATATGAAAATAAACAGCAATGTGGAGCGAATTGAAAAGTATGCGTCAACAAGATTAGTACCACTTGTAATGCTATCTCTTTTTGTTGTATTACGAGTATAAATGATCATCAAAATAACATACATTAATTATTAAAAGACAAATTTCAAATATTTGGTATGCACTTTTTAAATTTATAGAAAGGGATGCTATATAAGTGGGTTACGTTTGATAATATCATTTATGAATGAGGTATGTTCAATGATTTACTGGAAGAACTGTATATACATTTAAATGTAGAATTATCAAAAATTTAAGATTTACAAAAGTTTGGGCTTATGTCATAAATGCCAAAAATCAATTTTTGACAGAGTGGGTTGCAAGAATTTCTACAAAATTCTTAAAATGGAAAGAGGCAGTCATTTTAAATGTAGTCCACTAGAAATACCTTAGGAGAATTTTGTAGAGTGGAGTAAAAAGGTTAAAGTTAAATCATATTAATTGGCACTAGAATAATAATTTGGTCACCCATTTAGAACGAAGTACGAGAAAGACAAAGCAGCGAAGTTACAGGAACAAAAATTAGAGAGCTAAGGTGAGAAAAAGGAAATGAAAGAAAAAGGAAACCACAATTTTTCTAAAAAAACAATATTATATAAAACTGTTCACTATGTATGGCTTGCTCATTCTTAAACTAAATTCTGACTAATTTCGTGACTTTTGTTGCCACACGTTATTGACTATGCACGAAAAAAAAATGATAGATTGTTTGCGGTAACAAGAGACTGACCATTAATAAAAGCAAAAGCTTGTTTTTCGTTGAATGTTTAGATTAAACGGTTTCTTAAAAGAGAAGGGAAATCCTGTTTAAACTTGACGATATTTAAATTTCATTTCAGGATTTTGTTTTATCAAGATTGAGTGGATCACTTTATTAATTGATGAATGAGGACCAGATTTCAAAGTTCTAAAAAGAAAATTAGTAATATGATGATGTTTTTGTTGTTACGAAAAAAAAATAAAAGCATTAAATAAGTAACTAAAACTATAAGAGTCATTTCTGAAAATATATAAAAAAAAATTTTAAAGTGAGCATTAGAACGGGTCAAGGAGAAACTCAAGTAAAAAAAAATATGTATTTCTGGTAATTTACCTGTAATTGGCTTTATATTCAAACTAAACCAGTTCTTGTAAGAATTAAGTTTCCTGTATATTACTACAATTTTTTTTTAAATAAATATAAAGAGATATGGTCATTTTTAAATTCAATTTGGAAGAATTCAATCCGTTAAAACAATGACTGAATAAGTGAAATACACGAATAGCACATTTGCGATCCATCTTGAATAAACATTACAAAATAAATAAAGATATTCAATGAATTCGTATAGTGACAGGCGTCTGAATAATTGAATTTTACAGTACAGAGTATGTTTATATTAAATGTATCATTTCAGATTTTATCTCGTAAAAATCTCTCATTTCCTTGTCAAACCACACCGCAATGTAAAAACACGTTTGATTTAATGCCAGGATACATTATAGTTAACAAATGTTTGGTTTAATTTGTTATTACTAAATTTAAAATTATCCGATAGTAAATAAAGTAAAATATTTATGATTGAATGTAATTGAAATGGAAATACATATGTATAAAAAGGGAAATTGGTATCAATATTCTATTTCTATTTTCATCATTTACAAATTCAAATTCAAATATTAAGTACATTTAATTCGACTACTGTAAATAAAATAAACTTTTGAAAATTACGAAAATTAACTTTGGTTCTCTTAAATCTTAAAACTCATATTTATTAATAATTAATTTATATAAGTATTGTAATATTTTATTTATTATGATTGGTTGTATATTTTTATAAGTTATTAATTGGTTAGTTAATTATTGAATTATCATCAAAAATTAAGCTTTTATTCAAATAAAAAAAAACATGTTGTGCGCAAAATTATTATAAAATAAAGCCAACGATCAGAAAAAATTGGAGAGGAATATTTGAGCTTTAATCACTCAAAATGTTTTTCTCTTAGGTAAGAAACTCCATTAATGATAACTAGGTGGTTTTCACTTCGGCAATTATTACACTATGAAATTTTATTTTAACATTCTTTTAGGTTATCTATAAAACAATTTCTTTTACGAAGTTTAATCAAATGGAAATATCCCCAACCGAAATGGAATTTTAGTGAAAACAAATACTTTTTCAAATCACAAAAATGTTCTTTCTTAATTTTCTCAATTGCTTTTTTTTGTTTGTCGACAAACACCGACATTTCCATTTTCCCATTAATGCCGTAATGATACCTCAGGGAGAACAAACACAGCAGGGATAATACCAAAAATTCTAATAACAAACGGAATACATGAAGATTTAAAACCATAAATCAATAACTGGGTTTAAATTAATTCGCCAGCGTTAGATAACGTTACTTAATATGAAAATGAAAGCGTTTAGTAAAAATTATAAGCCGGCATATTCAAAGTAATCGTAAATTTATGATTCTGTTAACCTTTTTAGATAATGATGTAAATAAAATGATCATTAATAATAAACCTCCTACTTGCTACTTGAAATACAAAAGGTGCGTAGAAATGAAATAATATATTTGAGGGAGGGGGCAGGGGATGACTCTAATTTCCCCCAAAAACCTGCCAACAGCAGCTGTAGAAAATCGAAGGACCATAGCATATGCGAGAGACAATCAAAATAATTGAAGAGCTAGAGTGAGAAAATTTTATTTAGAAAAAGGGGTTTTATATAATGCCCTTTGAATTGATTCAAAACTAGTTTTCCAACTTCGGAATAGTGTTTGAGATGAGTTTTTCCTACTCGTTCGTTCATTTCTTTGTCTAATTTTCCATTATTCTTGCACTGATCTTAGATATTAGTAACTTTCTATTTGTTCAAGTGCTTTTCCATGTAGATATACTGTTACGTATTGTGTTGTGTTTGAATAAATAAAGATGAAAGATGAAAATATCTAAATATAATTTTTTTCCCATTACGTAACTTGGGGAATGGGGAAATTATTCTTTGCTTTTTTATTCGTTTTACTGTATCTTGTCTTCAATTCTTTCAAATTTTCAAATCCATTTTGTGCATTGTTTTTGGTGAACATTGGCAGGCCATAGTATTGTCCTTATTATTTTTGGCTCTCTTATTCTTGTTTTCTCCTCCGCTCTCTTCGTCATTCTCATAGTTTCTATTCATTACTGGCCTTAGTATTGTGTTCTAAATATTATCTTTGTTTTTTCTTCTCCATTACGTTGATGCTGATTCATAAGTATTTAAACTACTCTATCTCTTTAAATTTCCTATTTGTACCATGCTCTTTCCATAAGGCTTTTCGTAACTCACTATCTTTGTATTATTACTATTTACTTCTAATCCTATCTTTCACATTCTATTGCCAATTCTAAAAGCAATTGATTAGATTTAAAAAAATCACGATTTTTTTAACTTTCATACGGGATTTTATTGTAGTTGTGTTAGTACAGGATTAGCATGCATACAAAAATATATGCTATTTTAGAAAACTGTTTTAATTAAACATAGTAGTAGTCACATTTAATGAAAAGCAATTTAAATTGATACTATAAAATTCTCGACTAATAGTAATAATTAAAAATGTATTGCTAAACAAAGAAAAAACAGTTTTAATCATATTTTTTTAATGAGTCTTTTATCTGAAATAATTTCAATTTCTGATTTTGATAAAATTTCAAGAATTAATATTTCTGTTAAAGTTTATTTAATTAATACATACGATTGGCAGCATAACAAATTTAATTAAAAATGTTTTGATTAAACAAATAGTCTTGGAATATAACAAAAGCCTTTGTCATGTTTGTAATCGGCTCTAACTCTAAACTGAATAATTTTAACGAGTTCCATGTTTTTATTTTGTCAATTTAACGGAAAATAGAGATGTTTTAATGCAGAATTTACAGCTAATATTTTCTGAATGTACTTGTTCTTGAATACATTATTTTTTATGAACAGCTTATTTTATAAACAATATAGTATATTTTCCAACTTTGCTTTAATTGGATATTAACAATCATTGTTTAGTCTTAAAATTTATTAGTTCAATAACTCTTAAATAACGAGCTTCCATAAAGAAAGCAATATCAATAAATATTATCGACCAGTAAATTGTTAGGGAAAAATGCTAAAGCCCACATAATAGTAAGTTGTAAAATCTAAGGAAATATTTCTGTATCCATTTAGGTTCTTTATACGAAATTGTAAGCTGCACAAGTTTTTCATAAATTTTAGAAGATAAAAACGTTGCATGTAACTATTTTTCTTTAGAAATAATTCAGGAAACAATTCGAAACCTTCATAACGTGGCATGACACGAGCAAAACCGTTTCGGTGAATTCTATTTTAGTTTTATTTGTTTAGGAATACACAAATATGAGCTTATTTTAATCGATAAAATCTATTCATTAGGGGAAAGTAGGTAGAAAAATATATTTTCGTGTCTAATGTTAATTATGCAACTGCGATTAGATATTAAATAAATTTTATTCAAAGATGTCATTTGTCTGTCAAAATAGGATGTAAATCACAACTATTTTTTCCATTTTCATCAGTTCTCTTTTTTTCCACAATTAAATTTTCACTTATATGGTGTAATATTATCTTTTGTTTTAAAAGATAAAAAAATAATTTTATAAATGATATTTTTAACAATTATAAATTTATAAATTTTGTTGGGGACGCTTGATATATTTTCTGTTAGATTCAAAAATTATCTCAAGTTGGGTTCAGATTTCATTTAAATCTAATAATGATATTTACAACCTAACATATTTCTTTACATAAGATTCAAAAGTATTTTACTCTTAATATTTCTTACAACTAATTAAACATTAATAAACATTAAGTTTATCAAAAAAAATTATCAAAACAATGAGAAACCGATACAATGATGGTTATGGACCAGCATCAGCGTGAAGACTTAAAAATTCTTGAAAATATTATATTCTTGTTACTCAAGAATTTCCATTCATGTCACAGTTAAGCATTTTTGTATAAGAAAACTTTTTATATGAGGTTTGATTATATCTTTGTGAGCATATTTTCGAATTTCTTGGTAAAATTATTATTAAATATCAGCACATATTTTTTGGTAATTTGAATAAATAAAACAATTTAATTTAAACTATTACACATGAAATGGAGATTTTTTTTAAGTTTGACATATTTAGATTTGTAATTTTACATGTACTCAATTGTAGGTGCTAGACTTCATAAATAATACAAATTCTAATTTACAAACATTAACGTTAAATGTATACTGATCACTTTAACATATTTTTAATTATTGCACACACATTATTATTCATAAAAAATATGTTTCCGTGTATCATTTTACTGCAAGAAAACGATTGATAGTTATAAAATTTTTATTAAATTCATTTATTTATTGATAATTTCTATTATATCATTATTATAGTAAAAGATTTGAACCTTCCTGCAATATATTTTAAATATTTCTAATCTATATTATTACAAAGGATTATTTTTGTTATTCTATTCTTCTCTTTTTCATTATACTGTACCAAAACACAAATTATTAGTTATTTTTTAGTTCATTCTCACTATATTTGTTTGTACCTTACTATCAATTACTAATTGCCTCTTTAAAATTTCAATACATTTTAATTAATATTTATCTGTTTATTAATATTTAAGAACTGTTCAAATAGTTCATAGTTTTATTAACGAAAAGCTTTATTTTTTAACGAATGGGAGTGGTAGATAAATGAGCAATGATCGAGATCTCTCCTGACTCGTTTATCCCTAATTGAGCAGTTCGAAGAGAACTTCAACTCTCTTAAGAGCTCTTTCGATGCATGCATTAAATATAATCTGCAAACCTACCTAATTTTAACTATATTTGGGCACCGAATTTGAAATGCTCTTAAGACAACTTCAAATGAAATTGCAGTTAATTAAGATTCTGAAGTTACTCAGTCTCCCCTAGACATGCAGCCAAAGTTTATTCAACTCTAACTTATAATTAATGCTGTGAATAAATATATAAAGTTAAATAGTGTCAATCACGATAACAACTTGGTTGTCTAATCGCTATATGATATTCCCAAGAAGCAACTTTATTACGGATTATAGCCGTGTGTTCAGTTCTTTGAGATTTATAAGCATGAGAATTTTCACGAAGCAGCTCACGTATTTTTAACGAGAGAATTTGTTGGCACGTCAAAGAAGGATAGCGAGGAAAGATGGATATGTACGATTTTAATGGAAAGGTCTACTTAAATAGAAGAAGAAGTTGAGAGTTTGTTTTTACTGGGAGTTTTTATTCTGTTCGCGTGGCAGCCGATTTAATATTTTTTAAACAAAATAAAATTTTACCATTATGTTTTTCTTTTCTAGTACTGTTCGGAAAACCCTCTCAAAATGTCATGCACTTTTATTTATTTATGAACATGTACCTTAGATTTTTAAATCAAGAAAGCAATTATGAAAAAATGTATGATAATATTTTAAGATGAATTATTGTTGATATCGTTTTTGTTAAATTATATTTTCTTAATATACAGAAAAAATTAAGTTCAAAATTTAATGAATTCTAAACAGAACATAACATTTTTTAACAATTCCAATTGTATGATAGAAGTTATATATTTTATTAATGAGTTAAGAGCACTATTAATGTATGAATGCGGTAGCTGCAAGACGAGGGCGTTAGCAAGAGTTACTAACAGCATGAGAAGGTTACTAATCCTTAATTATTATGCAAATTAAAACAAAATATTTTATCAACAACTGTCAAAAATGATCAACAATTACAAATATTGATAAAACGAATGACATATCGATGTAATTTATTTGACAATTGGACAATATTTTATTGACAACCTGGTGGTTTGTAACAAAGTAAAATATTTTTTATTTCTCTCAGTTTCTACAAAATGCTTTAATATGAGTGAATCTGAATCTGAAAGCCTTGCATCAGAAATCAAAGATTGTGCAATGAAAACAATTTCATTACTATGTCCACAAAAATTATGAATAAAATACGAAGAAGCTTATGCACGTTTTAGCAAATGATGTGAGGGAAAGAAAATCAAAAATGGAAGACAAGAATTTGCAAATGGACCCATCAAACAATAACCATAATAGTAATTTGGAAATTATTGGCTCTTGAACACAACATATTTCGCGCTTCGAATAAACTTGTTTAAAAGCAAAAGTAAGTAGTAATATCAGTATTCATAAATTATTTGGAAGTTCTAGATTTTATTTAGTATTTATTCCTCAATGCTAAAAATTATCAATGAACCAGGGATTTGAATCATTTTTATTATCGAAGGTTTATGAATAGGTTTTTAATCGTATTTTATACCACTTGCTTTTGCATGTTTATTGAATTTATTGAATAAATATTTGCCAGCAATATTTAGCCAGATTATCTTGCTTTATGTTCCACGTTGATATTCACCTAAGACTTTGAATTCCTTAAATCTTCTCTGTTTTATTTTGTGAAAATATAGGAATAGACTAATATAGACTTAGAAAGCAAACTAATAATATTAGAAATAATTTTGTTGTTATTCTAAAAAATAAAGTCCAGAGCTCCTTTTTATAAAATTTTTTTTATTTTATTTTTATTTTAGATAGCCATTATTATATCCAACACCTTTTGTAATGGTATCATCAAATTACTTCTAAAATTATGAGAAAACATTAATTTTATATATTTTTCTAAATAGATGTACAGGTAGAGAAGAAAATAAAAATTCCGTGTGGATTTAATTTTTAAAATTCTTTTTAAATAATTCTTTGAATTTAAAAACGATATCCATGTTGTTAAAATTTCACAACTTCTTTGAAACTAGTAAGCTTATTAAATTTAAGAGAATGTCCAAAAAAAGTTTCAGAAAAGATTTCCTATTTTTCAAACAAAGCTTTGTTATAATTTCACAACTTTATGTTATGCAGTTATTATATGTGAAATTTGCGAAATTATTGTAACTAGTATTTTACATAAAGATGGAAACACTTCGACGAGAGAATGTAAAATCCTTTGCAGCACATTAATAAAAAGTAAGAACTCATCAAATTTATCAGACAATTCCTTCCAGCTGAAAGGTCTTAATAGGCAAATAAATTAGGAAACTTTGTTTTTTTTTCTTTATTTGGGGTACTAAGATTTTTGGTATCTAGAAGAAGTTGTAAATTTGTTGTCTGTCTATATTGTATGGTCCATAGTGAATGTCTAACATCAGTTAAAAAATATAAATATAAATAATAAAATAAATCACAAAAAAGATACGTGTTCCTCACTTCTAAAAAATAAAGGTATAATTAAAACCTGGATAATAAAGACTAATTGTATTTATTTATTTTTGAGCTTAACAGATTTTGTAGATTTACAAGAGCTCAACAACATGCTCATTACAGTCTATTTAGCAATAATTACAATCTGGTCTATGCTTACCAATGAGTAATTTGGTTCTAACTTAAACTAACTAGGGTTTCAACTTAATCTAAGAAAAAAGCTTTTTTTTTGGAAAATCTTATCGAATAAATTTAATTAAAGATCTTGTTCAAACTTATAAAGATTTACCAAACATTTATTTAACAGAATAATAGAAAATTGAATAAATCATATATAGATAATAAATTGTTGTCGATATCTTTAGAAAAAATAGTTTTTAGACTATTTTTGGAAACGCGAATATAAAAATATTCATCATTTTTCGAAAATTCTTTTCTGACAAAAATTAGGTATAGTTGATTGAAAACTGACGCGAAATATATACATTCACTGAACGAGCCGTCCTTTTTAATATCGAATTACCATTCCCTTATTAATTAAAGAACAAATGGCTACCAGAATAATACTTGCGAGGCAATTACATAATTTAACCTAAATTAATTGTTCAATGGTATGTCTTTATTTAGAGTGATAGCGTGGCCTGAATTGAATTTCGCCAAGAATTCTTAATAGCTTTAATTACAAAATGTCTATAATTAATACCTATTACGCAGAAGTGAGCCATTAAATGTTAAATATGTATTTCTAGACAGAATAAAGTAGTTGGGTGAACTCAATAAAAAATTGAATCTAGATACGATGTGTCTAACACATTCAAAACATATCATGTTGAAGGTTTAAATTAAAATAAACAACATGAAATGGCTCATTTTTATATAAGAAACTGTATATAATTTCGACTGTATTTTTATTAAAATTGTGTCGCGAAAGTATTAAGAAATCTATATTGTGAACATAATCCAATTATAGAAACAATGATTTTTAAAAATGAGTTTTACCATGTTGTATCAAGAAGTCGCTTGAGCTTAATTTTTTGAGAGTGAAGAGAATATTGAGACTGAAAGAAGAGTGTTTGATTAGAAAATGAGTTTTTGCTGTTAGCTGAAAGCGAATTTAATTAAAAATAATCACGGTCGTTTGGTTACAAAAGTTATTTCTACTAAGTAAATATTGTTTCGTGTTTTCCATAAACTTCTAAATTTCAAACTAGTGCAACGAATTATTACTCTAATTATTATTATTACAATACTGCATTACCTCTTTCTCTTTCGTCTTTAATTTAGTTTACGCCCTTAAGCAAACATTTTCAAAATAGGTGCACCTTTATGTGGTTCTTACAAACATATGGGAACTTTTTTTCAGTGATAAGTAATGATAGATTATTTATTTATTTAATAATTATATTGCAATTAATAGTACTGATAACTAAAGATACTTTAAACAATTGTATTATAAAAATAAAAATTATAAGCAATGTTTTGAATGTATGCATTTTCATTCATTTTTACAATATATGTACATGATTTATATACAATAAATGGAATAATATGAAGAATAATCTTAATAATTATATGAAAATTAAACTTCGTATATAATCCAGATTTTGTATTTCATATTAACATAATGGAACGATATAATTATTAATTTATTTTATAAAAGTTGCAGTTTTCGAGTATTATTACTTCTCCGCTGTTTTAATCGACAATATTTAGTTGATTAATTGTCTGTTCGGATATTCATACTAGTTTTATGAGTTTATTACAAATGAACAGAGGTACAGATGCAAAATAAACAAAAATAACATAAACGATTTCCCTACAGTAGCAACCAACATATTTTCCGCATTGCACATGAACTATATTAACTATACCTATTTGTTTGCATTTTAAAATAAACAATATATTCAAACATGTAAATAAAAGTTTTATTTATAAATTAGAAATAGATCTACACATCCCGTATTTATTGAATCTAGGTACCCGAAACTGTTAGAGAGTTCATGTTATATTCCAAAAAGGTAACGCCAAATGACAAATGACAAATTAAAACTTTTACAATTACAAAGAGAGTTCAATAGAAACATATTTAGAGCGGTTTATTAAATAAATTTAAATAAAGTTTCTGTTAGCATTATGGCATGGTTTTTCTTTATAATATTTCTGTAAATTTACTTTATTGATTTATATCGAATCAACGTCGGTTCAACGTATAACAAAATCTGTATAAAATACCAAGCAATAATTTAATACTGTACTCCCTTTTATCACTCACAAGCTGTAAATGCTTACGTTCATTTTTCTGAGCTCGAAAGACTCTTTGGTATTATTAATATTATTTTTCCAGCTGCATTTATAGATTGTTTCAATATTTTTTTTAGTTTCTTAGTATTTAAAAAAACCCATTACCAAAATTAAAGGCAGGATGAATCAATAAGAATAAGATATGAAATAAGTGGAAAGTCTTCTAAATGGCAAGTCTATAGAAATAAAAACTTGATTTGAAATAGTCCCACAAAAAAATTTAATTTAGAGGTGTTAGATCTGGAGAACGTGGTGGTCGTTCCAAAAAAGTGGCGTCCAAATATGTACATAAATGTCAAAATGGGTCAAATCGAGTTTTCCTGAAAACAAAGCATTTTTCTCAATACAATTGTGATACAAGATATTGATATTTTTATATCGCCAGTCAAGTAGTAAGTATCTTCATCAAAAACTAGAGAAAAATTTGGGGGTTGCCATTGAAAAAAAATAACTATGACGTCACCAAGCAAAAACTAAATACGTTACAAATTTTGCTTGTCAATGGTGTCATTTAAAAAAATAAAATTAATCTATACGATTAATTTTCTTAAACACGTTGCATAATTGAGTTGGTTTCAAAACATTATCATCACAGTGTATGTATTTAAAAAAAAAATTCAACAATATTCAATTAAGAATGTTTTGCTAAACATTAACGTTATATGTTCAAGAATATTCATTTACTCTCTGCCCCATGTTTTCCGGCTCATTCTGTAACCATTACTGCTATATAATATATATTTTCTTCAAGCCTATAATAATACGGTGCATTATATCACGTAACACGGTTTGTAGAAATAGCCTATTATTGTACTAGTAGAAAAAAGTATTTTTCATTTTATTACTAGTATAAAAAAGTAACTGTAACAACGGATTAAACAAAATAGATCTATCTAGCGTTGATTTATTAGAACTGTCATTTTGATATTTAACGTTGAGTATTTTTCCATTTTAAAATACTTATATTTTTATTTATTTAAAATTTATTTTATTTTCAAATCGTTAATGCAAATCATTTTTTACAACGCTAACATTGACAACCGTTACAACAATTATTAGAAAAGTGAAAAGAAAAATAATTGAGAGTGTAACCAACCCATTATTTTTAAAATCACCAAACTGGTCAGAGCTAGGCAACAAACACAACATAGTAAAATTTTAAAACGCTACGTAATAGTGATCTTTTTTATACATATTTTTTTATTTTAAAGCTTGAAGAAAAAAATAGTATATGTCACTCGGAGTAGCGCCTCGGCTATGCAATACACTGGGGTCAACAAAAAATGATAGATAGCCTTCTACTGCAAGTAACATAATATACTATTTAAATCTTAATGTACAATGACCTACATTTTTCTTGCACTTTCTGACTTTCAAATGATTGAGTGATTTTTAAATAACCAAATTAGATCTAAAATATTTTATATTCCAAACCACTTTTTTTTACACTACGCGAAAATGTTATTGTTCCCCTCTGTCACTTGTCACTCCAGAATCACTTAAACTTGAATTTCGTGCCTTACGACGCGAGTACATTAAAAGTTTCATAACTGAGTGCTGTCCAAAATGCATTACTTTTGAGTAGTCTGTCCTTATAAATTACCTTACGTCACACCTACTCTCGCACATTTGGTGGTAATTTTTTTTTTGTTAGTGAATTGAATTATTAACCCTAGAACACCAAACCGTTAAAAAAAATTACCTTGTGGATTGCTTCGATTCCCAATAACACCCTTTGTTTTTACTTTATGTTAGAGAAATTGTCAATAGTTTCCTAGTATTGATCAAAATCTATTATAGTGTCTTAAAATTATTTAAAATGTTTATTTTATATTAGGTCGTTGCAAGGGGAACATTTCGATCATCTCTTACATTAACTATAATTGTAATTTATTTGTATTTTTTAAAATAGATATTTTTCGAAATTATTTTTTCCTCTAATTCAAGAATCAGACACAGTGCTGAACTCCCCTTTGAATACTCTTTCCAACGATGTGTCACTTGACATACTACTCATTTAAATAAATGATAGAAGTCACATACGCAATTAGTACAACCAATAGGCTGTAAATATCGACTACAATCAAAATCGATTGACTTGCTTCAACATATTGTTACGTATTGGATTGTTTTTCTATCAATAAATATATGAAAAAATCTAATTACTATTCCTACGTAATTTGCTTATTGGAAATTAAACAGATTGAGTAAAACAATAATAATTTATTTATCTATGAATGAAAACAAGTCCTACAAAATATTAGTGCAATTTACATATTTAAATAACACATTTAATCGCAGGTGTAGGTACTGTCAACTTCCGAGAACACAAACTTGACTTCAATCTCCTTTTATTTTCCCAACCAAGAAGACCCAATGTTTTTTAACTTTGTTTCTTCTCTTACAATTAGTGACGATCTTATGCTCTTTACTATTTAAATAAATTACAACTAGTTTTTTTAAATAGAGAGCATTGAGTTTGTTTAAGATACAGACACAACACAAAATAGTGTTACACAAAGAAATACATTGACATAACATTGCGAAAGTAATTAATATAACGTCCATTCGTTTTAAACTTAAACACCCCAAAAAACAGCTTCGTTTTTTGGAATTCTGCCAACAACACCAAATGTGTAATTATTACGTTTAAAACACCCAGAAAAAAAAATTATAACCTTTTAGACCATGAAATACAAACTGAAATGCTTAAAAATGAAAAATTAGTTTGATAGTGATAAGGTATTCTTTAAAATGAATAATTCGTGAATATTCATCCAAATGCAAAATCTGCCCGAGCCCTGCGACAAGAAATACTTTTTCTTTTTTTGCTTTTACTCCCTTGCATTTTTGCTCTTAATTCTTCGCGAAATCGTCTCCTGTTTTACTTTATGGCTTAGATTTTCTTGATAACAATTTTGCAATATCATAAGTACCTTTCTTTTTTGAATTTTGCAAAATTTTATGGCGTCAGCTTAGTTTTTATCAAGGTTTCATAAACAAATTTTTGAAATTTTACCTCTTTTCTTTAGACCCGCAAGAAGCAAACCTTTTATTGATTTTCGTATTTCAACGGAACGCGTGTATGTATAGTTTTTGATTTTCAATTTTAAAACATTTTATTTAATACAGTGTGTTCTCTCTTAACTTTAAATCTTTAAATATTTTAATATCCTACCTTTAAGACAAAAAAACCATGTACAGTTTATTTCCTTTTATTCGTAAGATTCCTAAAATATTATTTTAACTTTAATTCGAGTAAATTTATTTCAATAAATAATAATAATTTTAATTTTTTTCTTATAAATCTTATTTTTTTAAGCAATTTCTACCCATTATTTCGAAAACTCTTTTAAATTACGATGACCTGTTATTTACGCTTACTAAAATATGTCTGGTGTTCTGGGATTAATACAATACCTTATTTTGAGATGTCAATTAACTTTTATTTGACATACTCTAGGTGGATAGATAAAGATCGGGGGAGAGAAATCTTGTTAACACAGAAACTGGATAATTGGATGTTAGTGGAGAAAGAAAGGTTTCTCGTGGTCTGAGACTGATCATTTTGGGGCTGACCGATGATAACGATCTAACCATCAGTTCTAGATTTAAGCAACTCAACTGTATAAATGGAGTGTGTCACGCCAATTTAATTTGTGTAGCCTGAGGGGGTTTAAATATTTTGGTAAAACACATGGCGAATATGAAGATAACAGATCTTTGTTTTTGTTGAAATACAAATGGATTTATTGTTATTATTTATTATAAAATCATTTCAAAATTTGGGAAGCAGTAGAAGAGAGAAACGGGTTGATACATGTTGAAACTTGTTATCAATTATCTGTTCTAATTATCAAAGAATGTTAAAGTCGAGAGAGAACGTTCTGCATACTTAAATTTTAAAACTGAAATGAAATTGTTAATATTTTGTGAACAAAAAGTTTGTAACGAAATTGAGTTGAAGTCTCGAAAAATTGTTAAAAAAAAATTGATCAAAACTAAGCTAAGTTGAAGCGTTGTCAGGAGAGTCAGGAACAGTTACAATAAACCAGGGAAAAGTTCTGAAAAGAGTGGTAAATAAAAAGAAGCAGTTTCAAAAAAACAATACAAAATGACCAGATTAGGTAAGTCTAAAAATTGATTGACTTCTAGAATAAGTCATAAAAAAAATAATAGTGTATAATCAATTTTTGAAATGGATAAAGCAATGGTACGTATTTTAATTCTGTTACCCAAATCAAACAATAACAAAAATAATCTTCAAAGCACCAGGTAATGCATTGTTCAATTAAAGATCAAGTTGGACTGGTAATAACTTTTTTGGGATAAGATGGAGATTCCCACATTTCTGCTGAGTTATAGGAAAAAATGACTACAGTAACACTTTATTTTATTGTTTTCATTACTATTGCCTGTAAGAAATAATCAACATCTCTATAACCTCAATTTCTATTATAGTAACCTTTGTTTGTTGTGTTGTCCCTGGTAACTATTGTAAACTGAAAATAAAAAACATAGCAGATGCATAACCCATAAGACGAGATATTTTAAAACAAGCATAAGTATTTTAGCAATACTTTCGTATTTTTAGTGTTATCCTCGTATCATATAATTTTGCTCTTCCTATAAAGTTGGACCGCATCCAGAAACCATCGCAATGCAGATTTCCAACGACACGATGCAATTCCCCAGTTAGTGTCAAAATTTAACAACCACAACTTAAGTTAGGGGAATACAAGGCTTGTGTGAATACATTTTAGTGGTAGTTCAACTGACGGGATAAATTTTAATGAAATATTCGTCGAGTACATCTTACTCTATTTTTTAATCTTGATATAAGAACGTCCCAAATTTAAAATTAAGGTAGTTGATCCAAAGTTTCCACCAAAGTAAGAACTTTTCAGTAACTTAATTTATAAAGAAATGTAGGCAGAAAGATTTATACTTGGACAAATCTCTATTTTATGATCAATTTTATCTACAATGTAGTCTAAATAAACATGGATTAGGGGTTGTCGCTAATTAATTTATATTTCCTCATAAGGTATGAGTTACGTAGTTCGACTTTTGGTTTAAAGAGCAGCTCAATTTCTTCTGTGGTAATATGTGTTTGTTTTTCTTTTTAAATAATTTATAACTACAACCTTTTTTATAAACCACTACGTTTCACCACTATGACTGAGTGAAAGAGAATTAGGCCATGTTGGTCATGCAAGCATTCATAATTTAACTTAACAGACATTTAGTACATATATAACGTCGAGAAAAATTCCTGTATTGCTACATGTTAAAACACCAATTTTCTATTTTTAAAATAAAATGTCATCTTGATAATAATACACTATTTAGTTTTGATTTAATTTTGATATAAAACAAACATTGGCTAGAAAAACCCTATAAGCACTATTATCGAGTAGTTTGTTTTTATTTGAACCTCTTACATAATTAAAATGAAACCTACGACGATAATAAATGCTTAAGCATGTTTAAATCATTTGTGATTCTCGTGATGGTATTGACAAGAACAAATCACTTTAAAGCCTGCAATTTATCACCCTAACGATGAAAATTTCAGACAGTAATAGTCGAGTACCTAAAGTGCCCATCATCATGATTTAGATTTAGATTTGACATGAAATACAAAATTAGGCCACTACATAAAGTTTATATCATGGTCAAGTGAAATAATATTTAAACAGTGTTCTCTGAAGACAGGAATATACTTCCAAGATTTTTTGAAAATAAAGAAAAAATTTGAATGATTAATATTACAGCAGGCAATAATATTTACCAAAATTACATTTTTATTTTAATGTGATATTGAATGGAAAAATGGGTCTGATACAATATCCTTACAAAAAATAGTCAACCAGGTTCAAATTTATATTTCGAAAGCAACCTAAAGAAATTAAATCATAAAAGGCTGTTACATATTTTGGAAATATTTCAATTAAAATATCAAAAATTATATCAACAGCTACTTCTACGGTAATATTTTTTATTGAATAGAAAAATGTAGGTTAATTTTTAACAAATATAAGAACTGCAAAATCATAATTAAAAGTCATTATTAGTTAAATTGGTCAGATTGTAACAACTATCTATATTGGCCAGACCTCTTAGAAATTTTCAAATCACATATTGTGAACATTTATAGCTTATAGATTAAAACAACAACGAAATAAGTCACATTATGCAAAATACCTAATTGACCTTAAATAAAAACGTACACTGGACAACACAATCGAAACAACAATGGAAATCCTTAGTATACATGATAAAAAGCAAGAACTTGATCTTTTGAAATAAAGAGATAATGTTTTAGTAAATAAAGAAGAATAAGATTGGTTAGAATATCTGTGATGAAAATAAAGTCTGTAGGTCAAATGTGTGCCAATTTCTTAATCCTGATCTGACGATGCCAAAGAAAATTGGTGAAACAATTGTCATAAAAAATAACTAACATTAAGAAAAAAAGAATCATTTTTGTGATTTTTTAGTTGATTTCATCTAGAAAAACAAGCATTATCTATTTTTTGATCTTTTGTGTTACTATTTCAATTTTGAATCATTCGTTCTATTTTGCTTCCCAAATTGTCAATCCGAAATTAGATTTAGCGTGTCTGGTATCGATTTAAAGAAAATAATAGGGTATAAATTCATTGGTCCATAAAAAGTGACTTCTATTTGCCGGGTTTTATCGTCAAAATACTAACTTCTCTCTATTATGAAATAGCTCACACTAGACAGAAGGATTTCATATAAATCACTTTGAGTTTTACGACAAGATTAATTTTGATTCTGGCAATATGCGTCTGGTTAAATTGAAATATCAGCAACACCGAACCATAAATATTTAAAATGTAATTATTTCGCACTCCGACAATCCAATTTTTTTTCTAAATGGAAGTGCCTACATTAATTTCCTTAAGATATATTTCTATTTCGACTCAATAAATTACTAAGAAAGAACAAAAATTGCCTAGACCAGAGGCGGTACATGAAAATATACTTTACAAATATTATTTTTTTTAGAGAATTAGGATTCAAATTTTTAACATTCAAGCTTAGTTTTTCCACTAATATTTCACTAGTTGCTTCAATATCTTTTCTTCTTTCTTTCAAATAAAATCTTGGAAAGTTGAATTTGAAAGACATGGAGAAAAAACAACCACAGAGATAAAAGTATTGATAAAGACGTCAAAGGTATTAATGTTCTAATAAAAATAGTAAAACACTAACTCTCAAAGTTATATCTACAGAATTAATAAAAGCAAAAGAGAGGTAATAAAAAAAATTGTAAATTAATTGTCTTTTAATTTCTTTATCCTAGAATCTTTTCCGGTTTTAGTTACTTCATTGCAAATAATATATAAAAAAATAAAACTAACGTTCTAAAATTTGCATACTCTGGATACGTGAAAGTACTTCAAATTACTTCTAAAAAACTTTGGTATCGTGTAACTGTTTAACTTTTTATCGAAGAACATTTTCTTTATACCTGACTTTATATAAAAACAATAATAGTTAAATTAATTCTGTTACGCTTCTGGTCTAATATGACTAAAACCATTTTTAAATTATGTTTTAAGTACTTAATTTAACGGCTGAGGTCTTTCCGACAGCTCTTTCTTCAACCTTTAATAGTCTAAAACTCCATCTAACTGGAGTCCCTAATATGCTAATAAGTCGGCAACGGTAGAGGTGACGGTCTTTTTAACTTTTGATAGTCGGTGATTACCAAAAGAATATCTTGTAATTAAGTCATAAGTAAGAAAGACAGTTTTGTTTTATTGTAAGTAGGTTATGTTGAATTCTTTTAAAAATAATAATTATTATACGGGAGTTGCTTTTATTTTTCAAACTCTGCTACACCATAACTAAAACAAAAGTGAATAAAATTTTCTGTCTTTGATATGTTTTATTAAGATTCTTTTTACTTTAAAAGTTATTTATTTAACACAATTAAACATAATCAACTTAGATTTTTATTTTATAAGAATGGTTGGGTGCTACATATTTTTAGGGTTGCAAATGCTCCTGAGAAGAAACAATAATGAACATTCCAGGAATATATAATTTATTTGATGATCTTTTGATCGGTGTAGAGACTGCAGAAGAGCAGGGTAACATTTTTCAAAATGCTGTTGATAGAGCTAAGAAATTAAATGCCAAATTAATCATAATAAATTACAATATAGGGTTAATGAAGTTAATTGCTTCGGGTATATTTTTTGTGAACAGGGGATGAAACCCTGCCCTGATAGAGTAAAAGTGATAAAACTCTAGAAAATCCAACAAATCTTAAGGAACTACAAAGGATTTTGGGAATGTTAAATTAGTTAAGATTTTTTTTTCAAGTGACTAGGTCTTTGAAAGTGTTACTAAAAATGAATGAAGCGAGAAACTTACTAAAGTATTTAATAAATTAAAAGACATTTTATTTTCTCCTCTTCTGTTTAGAAAATTTTAAAAGTAACAAGAAAAATGTCATACAGTGTGATTCCTCTAAAAAAGGTATTAGTTGTTGCTTAATTCAAGATATACGAGTATCAAACATTTCTAAGTTTAACACTATCAGAATGACATTATTCTCGCGGTTTGAAAAATAACTTTTGACTGTTTAATACACATCATCATTTTATTTAAAGGAGATTTGTTAAAATTATCATTGATAATAAACATTTGTTAAGATTTATTAATAACTCATTCAAAAATTAAAAGCGAAAGTTAGTGAACAGGCAGAGCACAGAGCAAAGAAATAGAGAATGCGAATAAGATTATAAACATAAATAATACTAAGAACATGATCGTAAATGAAAATCAGGCGAAGAGTAACAAAAGAAACATTAAATGCAAGGTTAAACTACTAAAAAGAATAACGACATATGAATTATTGAATAGTATAGTGACAGAGAATTGCTTCAAATATGAAGTGTAAAAAATCCAGAACCAGAAAATAAAATCAATTGGCAGAAAAATTACCGAAAGTAAACGAAGATAAGATAAAAATGGAAAACGAAGAAGATTCACTGTACCAGCAAAATGTAGAAGAATCCACAGCAGAGGAGATAGGAAAATTAAATAATAACAAAAGTGGAATATCAGCGGAAATATTTAAGTATGAGGGAAAAGACCAGAGAATGATTCAGACTATTTGGATACCCGAAATCGGGAATAATACAACTATTTGTCCGATTCACAAAAAAATTAAAAAGTCTGTGACAATTAAAGGGAAATTTCACTGTTGGATGTGGTACACAAGGCACTGGCAAGAATTATTAGAAACAGACTGAATAAGTATCAAAACTACATAAGAAAACAGGAAACGATTAGAGAAGAGAGGGGAACAATAGATCAGATATTTAACCTCAAAATGATCATTAATAAGACTTACGAAGATAATTTGGGATCCCTGGTTCTATTTATAGATTTTAGGCAGGCATACGTCCCAATAAAGAGGGAGAAAATAGAGGAAGTATTTAGGAAATTACAAGTTCCAAAAAATGTTATTAAAGATGACACTGAAAAATATACGGAGCAGAGTAGCATTAAAAGGACAATTATCTGAAAAATTCGAAGTAACCAGTGAAAAGAAAAATATTAAGAAAAGTATTCGGAGTGATAAAGACAAAGGAAGGTCGATGAAGGAGAAAGTAGGATAAAAAGTTGTCAGAGATCTATAGCTACTTAAACATTATACAATTCATAAAGGACTAGAGAGTTAGATGGCTTGGACATCTAGGAAAGATGCCGGGAGTAAGACGTACCAAAACAACCTTAACAGAAGGAGAAATAGGAAAGAAGAAAAGAAGTCGTCCAAAAAGGAAGTAGCTGGATATAGTTACAAAAGGGTAGAAACAGACAGCGCAAAACCGAACTTTATGGAAAAATATATGAAAGTAAAGTGGTAAGGGAGATGTAACCAGATAAGCCATGGGCCTAAATGATCTGTAGTGTTGATATTCATATAGAGGCAGACAGTTAAAACATAGAAGCAGATGAAATAAATCAACGAAAGTATATTTCTGCTTGAATAACACACTACTGGGATATAAAGATATCTATATAGAAGTAAAAATGGTATAACGATACCATAATAACCTACGCATTTAAGAACGAGATATGACAATAAAAAGAAAAACAAAATAAGCGCTAGAAGTGAAACACTTAAGAAAAATAAGCGGAAAATCTAAATGAGATAGAATTAAAAGGAAAGACCAGATCTATACTGGTAAAAATAGAAAAGATACAACGACCATGTTGTCAAAATGAATAAAGATAGAATAAAAAGAGAAATATTAGAATCAGAAGAGTCAAAACGAAAACGAAGGTAAAGACCATAAAAAATGAATAGAATAACTAAAAGAATTAGTAGAGTAATGGTAAGAGATAGAAGGAAATGAAAGAATTGGGTGAGAGAGAAACTGGTGTCCATATCCGACACATGAAAAGCCATAAGTATTAAAAAACGAAGAATAACTACTTATACTTTTAAAATAAAAAAACACCAGCAGAATGGTTTTTGACATCGGAAGAATATTCGTTCTAAAACGGAAAATCAAGAAGTTCAAAGGCTTCACGGCAAATGGTTTGGAAATTTCGTCATGCCACTCGTCGAAATATATGCTAATTTTATGTATGGTGCTCCAGGATCGACATAGACTCATTATAGGCAAGGGCTGTTACATATCTAATCGAATGAGACTGTTTTGATAATGGATTCTCATATATCGCAAGAGCACAAATATGCAAACTTAAAGAATATGTGACAAAAATTTAGTAGTTTTTGAGAAATACGTATAAATATAGAGTAATTATTTACTTTTCCCACTTAGTACCCCAAACAACATTTTTTGTTCAATAAAAACTGTCAATTATTTATATACAAAATATACAAAAATCCTAAATTATATGTAGAAAACCAGATTATGATTTCCTCTCATTTGAATTTTGATTAGGCGTAACCGAAACATATATTTCCATATGAGCGCTGCTATCAGATTAAAATCGCTCAAAGTGTAGGGTCATAAATCTGAAATTAAATATTGAATGGCTTGCTCAATCAAGCATTTGTGGTTGGCCAATAATGAAAATTTGATTAAATATTGAACAGTTTGATCGATATTGCGATTAAATGTAAAAAATATTAAATCACGCAATTTTTAATCCAAGCAAACGATTACTAGAAAACAACAATCGAAATAAAGATTTTCTTTTAACTTTTTCAACTCCCAAATAACTCCCAAAATGATGATTACCCTGTAGAGCTTTGTAATTTTGTGGGCTGATACCAATTTATTACAGTGACTAAATCTAATTTGAAGAATCGGTTTTAAAAACAAAATAAACAATTTATCCGTAAGTAAAAGGTCATTTAGTGAGTAAATACATTCAATTTTACGTAAAATAATTTATGAAATTTGTTTCATGGTCATTCCATATTTTTTATCATTAAATTACGTAGTAAAATCAGTTATATTTTGGTTACATTAATAGCAAATATAGTTTTAACATCATTTTGAATTTTATCAAAGCAAGCAATTTCTTAGACAAGCTACTTTTAAGGAAAACTGAACTCAACTGAACTCTCGCCATTTTCTATTTTTGTTTTTTGTAAAACCATGTACTATGTCTTATTTTCGATAATTTCTAATTATTTCAGCTTTAAAAAGATGAAATTTTAATTTCGTTTGATGTAAGTTCAATACTCTCTACTGTTCTAATTCCACAGGCTACAGATTGCCTCAAAGAATAACTTGAATAAAATAATTGCGGGGTTATCTATTCTTTAATTTTAGCAAACTTATGCTTGAAATATATTTTTTTAATGCAATAATTGCTACTATTAGTAACATAATAGAACGGTAATGAGAAACTCTTTATATACGCAAATCTTTTTGAAATCGAAATTATTCAAGAATTTGAGTATTTTTCCGATAATATGATACAATTATATAAATGACATATATGCAGCAAATATAGATAGATGAATTTATTTCTAAATTATATAACTTCTATACTAGAGAATAAGGGAAAACTACCATTTATTAGTAATAATAAATTATATTAAATTGGAATTCGATATTATTATGATAACAATACCACATTCTAAATAATTCTTTTCATCGTCTCCAGCACAAATTACATGTCTTTCATTTTTTAGTATATCGATTACTTAAATTTTTCCTTAGTTAAGAAAAATTCAATAGAAAGAAAAAAGGAGACCTAGAAATATAGTAAAAGGAAATAGTAACGATGCAAAAATAAATAAATAAATTAATTAACAAACCTATACCCAAGAAAAATCTTTGTAACTATGTTTTATTTACGAAGGAAATTACTAGATATTAGCATATTTTAATTTCATATAAACTATCCAAAGAACTGCAGAAAGTTGTTCAATAACATAGCTGTAAAATTAGTCCATAAGCCATCAAATAATTTGGAAATCTAATTGACAAAATGACACATTTTTAATGAAATTAATAGAGAATATTTCGATTATAAGTATATTGTGCAAACGAAATGATTAATTCATACTAGAATTAAACTATATTTAGCACATTTAAGATAAGGTAAATCTAAAAATTCTGTGTTGCTGTACGTGGGATCTTTTTCTAAAGTTATCTATCTTTGAATATTTCAAATATTTGCTGCATACTGTTTATACTTTGTGTCTTAAAAAGTTAATTTTACATACAAAAATCTTTGCATGAACTGTAAATCCATAAATATAAACTTTGAAAATATTCGCTAGAATACAAAGAAAATAAAAAAAGGATGATTTGGAGTGAAGAGTAAAATATGTTCAAATTGTAATACAGAGCAAAATGTTCATTGAAATTATTATTAAGTACATTAAATTAAGTATACATATATATATACAAGTATATATTTGTGGCCTTCCCTAAAAAAAAATCAATTAAACACGTCAGCAATTGTCAGATTATTTATTGAATAAACAAATAGGAAAATAATTTAAAATTGGAAATTACAAGTTCAATAAACAAATTGTTCTCTATGACAGTTTGAACAAATTTTACTCTTCATTCAAAACCATATTTTTTATTTTCCCTATAATCCCCTCAACGTTTTAAAAGTTTTGTACTTAATTATGAAAATACACGTCACGCAAGATCTTTTTATCAAGAATATTTTTTTGTGAAATGTAAGATAAACTCTCCTTCATTTGTGTGAAATGTTTTGGAACAACCCGTATATAATTTGATTTTTATTAAATAGTTGTAACTAATCGCTAATCGAAAGAATCTCCAATCTAACACCCTGTACACAAATTTCCATTTTCTAACAGTTCGTTTTTATGAGAAAATATTGATTTTTAAAATTTCTAGCATACAAAAATTTTAATCACACTCCTTAAGAATCTGGATATATATCAAAAGCACACCTGTCTTGCCATAAAGTTTTCGTAATTTTTTAGAAATGTAGCTGAATAACGCCTTTTGTTTTACAGTCGACAAAATATGGTGTGAAAAATTAGGGCTTTCTGAACCCAAGAGATTGATGATGATTTTATAGTAGGTTTCACATCAACCTTTTTAACAATGAGGAGAAAATAAATGGCGCCGAAAATGTGTTTTTTCTGCTAATCGAATTAGACGAAATGGGTTTTGCATTGTTTCAACGTCGTCTGAATTTCCAAAAAAATTATGCTAGAAGGGCTTTCCTGTTTGACATAGACGTTGCAAGAGTAATATATAATGCATTTGTGTCGATAAAATAAAAGGGAAAATAAATTTAAGCAAATAACTTTAGAATAAATTGTTTTGAATTTTTTTTAAAGGATTATTGAATAAGCAAGGAAATTGTATAAAAAACCTTAAAGAAGATTAATTTAATTGAACGTCTAAGTGGTTTACTTAGTCCACAATTGATTTATATATGAAAAGTTTGTTAAGTTACCATAGTAAAAAGTAATATAATAAAAACAGACAATACTCGTACACTGTATAATATACAGTGTATATTGTAAAACAATAATTATTAACTTGAATTTAGATTTTAGTTATGAAATATTTGGAGGTGCGGTAAATTCATATTAAAAATAATATTAAAATGTATTTATTTTATATTATAGAAAACGTAAATTAAGCCATTTTTTAAATTAGCAAAAAAAAAATTAAATAAACAAATCTCAGGGTGTGGTTCAGGGAACTGAATCAACTTGAATTATATTTTACAAAAATACTTACATCTTTTTACAATGATTCATTCGAAAATTTGAAAAAGTCAGTATACTTTCACTAAATAATTATCATCAGTACAATAATCTAACTCTAATGCGTTTAGGAAATTTAAAATCCATTTTATATTTGTGTATAATTCTTTCCAAAAATAAATCACATAGAGATCTTTACTTTAATTAAAACTTTGCCCTAATTAGTGGCGAATATTTTTTATTCACTAACATGTTTTGTTATTGTTTATGCTGTGTAGAAAGTCTCGTCCTCTCTGGAAATTTCATAGTTGTTGCTGTCCAGAACAAAAGCAAAGGATCACTTCACAAAAACAAAATCCATAAGTAAATACACAATGTTCTGAAACACTTAAAATTAAAATTTTGAGGTCAGGATTATCAATTAATATTAAATAATTATGGATTCCTAGCATTTACACGAAGTGGACTTTATATTGTAAAAATGCAAGAGAGCTTGAGTAATTCATTTCCAAAATGCACTTTATCGATCCGAAACTATTTTTAAGAAAATGAGGAAATCTGTATTTTCTATTTGATTATATGGAGATGTAAGTATTAATATACATATTTGAAATCTGCCCTATCAGTCTTAAAAAACCCAGCGTTATTTAAAACAACAATAATAATTTAAAAATATGTACGAAAAAGAAAAAAAATGTTTGAGAAGATAGGAAATTGGGACATCGTTTGGAAAAAACTACAGATTTTGTATGGCTTTTAGGAAATATCCAAATTTTTAAAATATCGTTTGAAGGTTTCTGGAAACGTTTTAAAATGAACAACTCTCTTGTCAAAATTCACAGATTCTAAGTTTTTAAAATCAAAGCCAAGTTGCGACAACATTTTATGAGTTGCCATTTATTAAATTCAATTTTCATACGAAACCAATTTTTAAATATCTACCGTGCATTTTTTTATTAAAATATGTTTCCACATTAAATAATTACTTAATGTGAACTCTAATCTGCAATATATAATTTTCATTCACATTTTAAATTAATTAAGAATTATTAAATTTTATCGAAACATTTTTATAAAATTGGCTTTAAATTATAATCAAATTAATTAATTCAACCCTTTTTTAACAAAAAATTTGTTTTAAACGCAAAATTCACAGCAAATTATTTCAATTAATAACCTCAAATAATTTAAAAACAAATTGCTTTTAATTTTTTGTGTCTAAAATCATTAACTTAAAGTTTCCTAGGAAAATATCTGGTAAAAAGGTACTAAATTTAAAACAAAAATTATTGTAGTTTAAGTAAAGAACAACTGTTATGATAGTTTATTTTTATAATATAGGAGCCTTATCATATTTATTATAAATATGGCAAAATTTATGTATTTTCTAATATTTGATTTGATTTAAACTCCGTTAAAAATATATATACAAGAAGTTTAAAAATTATGGGACTATATTTTGAGAGGTGAAAAATATCTAGGAAAGTAGGTTTAATAAACTTAATAAATGGGTTGCAATTTCTAGAAAGAAATATAGGCTATAAGGATACATTTTATAATAATGTTTTTTAAATTTTTAATATTATTTTAAAACGGTTATATGTGATTTTCTTTGGATGTGTTCAACCCTTGTTTATTTACAGTTTTTAACAAAAAGACAAATACGATTTTCTAGAATATTCTACGTAAAAAGGAGACTTTTGTTACACCTAGAAAAAAGTTAGTTCAAGGCATGTAAGCCCAAAATAAGCTTTTAATGGAAAAATCTAAATACAAATGGTTGATTCTAAAAATTCGTATATATTAAATCTTATACCTATATATATAAAATTTTAATTATACAACTCATTCTATCTTTAAAAACACAATTTCATGAATCTGAGAACTCTCATAATGTTTACTGAAGAGGTTTTATTAAAAAAAAATATGTATTTATGATAATACATTTATTTTATACGAGTGTGACACCACTTAATTATAATAATTCTTATACAATTTTGCTACATAACTATGAGCTATTTGTAAATCTGCAACCAAATAAAAAACCCATCTCCTTATTTTATTTTCTTATATTTTATGTAATTCAAGTGTAATTATATAAAGCTTCATTAACAAAATCAACTCATATTTTACGATTCTAGAAAATGTAATATTTTTCAACAAAGAAATACGCTTGAAAATTAAATTCTGTTGAAACTTGCAAATTTCTAAAATAAAAAGAAAACCACGTTGCATTCTATTTTTCAACAATTCTTTCACGGTGTCCTGAGCTTTCACTGAAACTAGGTGGCATTTTAATTCCGCTTTATAAAGTTCATTATAAAATATAAAATTACATTTTTATATTTTTCATTACTAGAAAACAAACAACTAATTAGAGATAAAGGGATCTATCTCTTCCATTTATTTTAACGCCATATTTCACTGATAAAGGATCTACAATATAATTGCCATATAATAGTAATTTATTTAGAATGAAACATGCATGACCTTTTTATCAATATTGTTGTTGACGATCCCACTTGTATTTGTTTAGGAATACATTTCCCCCTGGAATACATCATGTTGACAAGTTGACAAATTTTTTATGTGGGAATGGTTATTCATCTAGGATTAGAAAATACCGATAAAAAGTAATTAAAAGAAAGTCATTAAGAAGTATTTAATAAAAAAAAGGCATTTATTTATGAGAGGAAAAGTAAATATTTCTAAGTTATACAGGGTGTTTCATTGGGATAGGGCCCAACTTTAACTGTAGATGGGTGTCGCTTTGGTGGTTTCAAATAACCTATATTTAATGGATCTTCCACCCAGGATCTGCTTAACAAAAAAACAGCATCCTGGATATCGATTTTTTTTAATTGCTTTTTATAATTCGAAAGAGCAGAGCAGAGCAGAGAAAAAAGTGAATCGACTCATCTACTTTTTATTTTCCCGCGGATAATTGTACAATCAAAATTTTATCTTCAAACTATAATTTATAAGAATTTTGGGGGTTATAAAATTGTATCGATGAGATTGTTGTTAATTTTTCGGTTGAAATAATATTTACTTAACTTATTTAGAGAAGCATCCCAAAAATTAAATTGAATTTGTACTCTTTCAAATAGAGATCACTGGAAAATGTAACTACAGAGCCGTCTGCAGGACGTCATTCAATATGTTTCGAATATCCTGTATAAATATATTTGGAAACTATGCACTTGTTACATTTATAGCTTAGTGTACAAAATACATTTCTGCTTCCACATACGATAAAAATACTTATTTCCACCCTACACAGGATATATACACTTCTAGTACATAGTTTATGGACTAGATGCAATGAAATGTATGCCATTTGTCTTATCATCTATAAATGTAACAAGTTCATTGTTTCCAAATATCCTTATACAGGACGTTCGAAACATTTGAAATTTGAATGACCTAAGTACGGCCATGTAGCCACATTTTCCAGAGATCTGTATTTGTTAACATACAAACTCAATCCATTTTTTAAGATGCTTCTCTAGGTAAGGTAAATAGATTTTATTTCAACCAAAAAATTAACAAAAAACCGATAATGGGTATCGTAACCCCCAAAACGCTCATAAATTATACTTTGAAGGCAACATTTTGGTAGTATAATTGTCTACGGAAAAATAAAAGGTAGATGAGCTTTTTCTACTTTTTTAAATTATAAAAATTTTAAAAAAAATCGTCATACAGGGTGTTTTCGTGGACAAACAAATTATCAGTTTTTTTGTTAAACCGGTTCTGGATTTTTTTTTGTTATACTTTTGTAGTTTTTTCAGATAATGGTTATTAAATTTTCTAAATATCAAAATAATATACAAAGTAATTCGGAAGTTATGAGCTTTTCCAATGAAACACCTTGTATAATTAACTAAGCTAAGTATAATGTTTAAAAATTGCGTCGCAGCTAAACCCGAATCATCCGAGTTAAAAGAATAGTTTCCACGTCCAAAAGTTCTGAGCTCGGCCGGTTTAGTTGGGCATTTGGGATTAACAATTGCTGGTATATTAACTAGTTTCTGTTTATTTATGGCTTTGTGGTCTGTAATGAATCAATTTCTTGTTCCAGATTGCAACCTGGGTCCAACCAAAGCACTATCTTTGTCTTCCGATAAACGTAGCACAAAGGCCTCGACAAGGCCAACAATTCAGACCCACACAAGACCAACGAATACTTTAACAACGACGTTGCAGACGGAGCAACTCTTCAGCACCGTCTCGACGCCAGAGTTTCAACCGTCGTCGGAGTACGCCGTCAGCGGCCATGTGCACGCCGGTATACCGATCATGTAAATTTCCTGCACATTTGCTTATTACGCTAGTTTTTTATTTAAATCAGTTGTATTAAAAAGCACGAAATAACTAAGCTTAGTCAATAAATCATAGATTTCTTCTGTTTCAGAATAAAAAATTAAATTATTCGTTTGGCTTTGTCTAAGAAATTTTTAGATATCATCTTTCGTGGCTGTTTAATAGACTTTTAAATATACAACTTTCTATCATTTAACTGAAATCATATATATCAGGTGTACATACGAAAACTTAATGTAATAACGTAGATCTAAAAAAGGACTAGGCACTATGTGGGTTTATAGACACCCTTTTTTTCTAAAGTTTATTTAATTCTAAATTTCTTTGCTTTTACCATCAGAATTAGCTTTTACTTTCCTTATATAAAGAATGGAAAATTGATATTTCGCACTCAACAAAAAATGCAATTATAAAATGATAAACAAGTATAGGCAACAACAAAATTTCCTTTTGTTTCAAGAGCTGGGAGGGAAGCTAATACTTAATGTAATAATAAAAAATGTTCCACTGACAAAACACTGTGACAAATTATCCAGTCTACGATTAGTTTTGGTACAAAATATTTCTTGCTCAATCTCCGTCGGACTGCGAATCTGTAATCTTGGAACTTTCTAGGGTCAATGGTCATTGTGTATGTCCACTCACTGACACAAATGACAAAACAAAATAAAAAAAAACTCTTGATATTTTTTCCACTTTAATTTTCCCCTTATCTCTTTTTTTTTAATTCCCATAGAGACGTTCTTGAAAATACCCCTCCTTAATGGTTTCTAGAATGCTACGACCTTAGTAGGAGTTAAATTGAAATTAACGAATAATGGTAATTTTCAACTTCAATTTATGTCATTCTCTAAATACATGTTTGGACCCTGATGACTGATATTTTTTCTAGTTGAGGCATTAGCAAACTTACTTTGTAACTAGATTCTGTAAACATATTTTTTAAGTATTTAACAGTGGTATATTTTTTATGTCGTACGAATCAAAAACAATTGTGAAATTTAAACTCAATTCCCTTTTACTACTTATGGGAATTATGAAATAAAATTTTATGTGAATCTCGATTTTTTTTGTACAGAGCGTTTTTTTCTTTTTCGTTCATTGAATTATTTTTGAAGATAGAAATTTTAGGTGGTTGTTCAGGATATAAGGAGACAATGAACAATGTATCTCTTACCGCCCCATCGGGACACACGCCTCCCCCAGCCACCCCCACTCCAAAATTTGAAATGACACCCTGTATTTTTTTAAATGAAATTTATGAGATATTTAAAGTTAAAAGTTTTAGATATCAGAAATTTTTAACTCCAAAAAATCATGAAAATTCTTAAAACTAGATTAATTCATAATATTTTAGTTAAATTAATGGCTCAAAATGTTAAATTTCAATAGTCATTCGAGAGAAATTAAATCGGGGGACCGAGTTGGAGATTCAATAGATCCTCTACATCTTATCCAAAGTCCTGGAAAAATATTATCCAAATAATTCTAAAGAGTAATATGGCCCAGCTCCATCTTGTTGCAAGTGAATATATTTGGTGCTCTTCTATTTCCTTCCACTTTTCTTCCCGACGTATTAGTCCTTTCAGAAACTGTAACTTAATAACCCTGTATAAATAGAAATGTACTTGTCACATTGAATTTATACAGTTGTTAAAAAATTCAACTCTTCTGTCGAAATCGCCGTCACTCAATTCTTGGCAAATTTTAAAAGGTTTCATTTTGTTTAATATTAATATTTTATGGCAGGTTGTTTAGTACTCTCGACACTTCGTATAATTTTCTCAACGAAAGCTCTGAATCTAAAGAAATTGGCCCAAATATCGCTAGTTGAATAGTTTCAACTCATACACCACGATTATTCGCATTTCGTTTTTCAATATTTAAAGATTCAGCTTGCAAAACATTTTTCATTATCGCTCTACATTTATGTTTGGATGCTTTTTTATTAAATAACATCGCCATCAGGGATTCATTTTTATTTGTAGGCTCATATAAAATCACAATCTTTTCGAGTATTTTAAGAAAAAAGCCGAAATTTTAAGAGTAATTTTACAAGAATTAATATTAATGAAAGACAAAAGTCACAATTTTCATTATTCTAATTTAATAAAATTTCATGGCGACCTTACGATTTTCTAGAGTTAATATTTCAATAACTCATTAATTTCATGCTATATGTAATTACTTTTTTGACATAGTAACATAAATAAAATTACGGTTTTTTAAAATGCATGTGACCCGATGGGACGGTATCAGACACACTTTTAATTGTCCCACTTTATCATGAACAAACATCCAAAATTTCAAGTTTTTATCTTGAAAAACATCAGAAATATTTCAATAATAAATTTTCATGTGGACACCTGATAATAGTTTAGAGATAGAGATTTCATTTAAAATAAAGCACCATGTATATTATTAGCTACTAATAAGATTTTAATAAATAATACAATAAGATTTCACTTAATTAGTTATTAACTTCTGTTGTTTTAATAGTGAAATGATCAGTGCAAATTTTTTGAAAAAGGCTTAAACGTTTTGTAAAATTGCATATTTTTCCAATATAATAAAAAATTTCAGGCTACATTGTTTGTATAGATTGAATATATTTATAAAAATATGCCTCTTTATCAATAAAAATTTCGATGTTTTATGCTCTTTATCATTAAAAGATATTCTTAACAAATTATTATATCTGACATCTGATTGGATTAAGAATAATTAAGTATATAATGGGAAAAATATAATATGTTTTATAAAACTATTAACGTTATTATGGTTACCACAAAAAAATGAAGAAAGTAATTCTCCTTCTTCTCTTAATACCCTAAAAGGGAAACGAATTTCCTAGTTTTATTCCTTCACCTCTCGTGTCCATTTCTTCTGGATTATTGTCATTTCCTTCAGTTCCATATTTTTCCATTCCTTCTGGCCTATTACCATTCCGTTCAGTTCCATCTTGTCTCTACCTTTTCTTATTCCGATTTTTGCAAATTTATCTTCCCAGTTTTTCTTTCGTATATCTTCCTTTCTTTAACCTACTTTTCTGATTCTATTATTTTTTAACATCTTCACACATTTTAATGACTTACTCTCCTTACTAATTAAACTATTTCTTTTCTATTACTATTGAATATATTCTATTTTTGATTAACTAGTTGTGTCACTGTTATATTTTTTTTTCTATCCCATCTAGTTTTATTCCACAATTCTTGTAAGAAATTTCATTTCTATTCCTGTCATGCTTTTTTTGAGTTAACAAGAGTATGTAACTATTGTATAGAATATTTAAAATTTAATTTCCTTGCTTTTGCTTACTTATAATTTTATTACTTAATGCGTAATAGAGTCTATTTGTTTTCTTTATTCTTGTAGTTACTTCTAGATCTATATCTATATAGAATCGTTCTATCTAGGATATTCATGCTTCCTAAATATTTATATCATGATATTTTTTGTAACTTTTGTGTCTTTATATGAAATTTTCTGTTATAATTATTTTCTCTTCTAGTATTAATTATCGTTTTAATATCTCTGGTTCCATATTCTCTGGCTCTGGTGCTTTTTCTCTTTTGATCTCTGATTTTTCTAGTTCGTCCATATCTATTTTTTTTAATCTGCGTCCCTTCCATTTTGCTCGTTCAAATTTTCTGTTAAATTTAATTTGTTATGTGCTTTATATTAATTTTCATAGCGCATTTTAGCTCTTCTTCTAATATTTCTCCTAATAGAAAGTTATTCAATGATTTAAAAATATTACATTGGAGATGTTTGTACATATCATATAAAATAAACAGTACATTTTTCCATTCCTGCTACCCTCAAAATATCAACATTCCAATTTCTGACATCACTTTAACCTAATTTATTTTCTGTATGTCATAAAAACATTATTCTAGAGACATAAAAAAACTGCTGTAAAATAAAACGATGTTCAGTCTAATCAACAAAATTTATTTTACGGGTGGATTCTTCATTCGCAAATTACTTTGAGGTACAAAACCATAACATTTCAATCATTCCATTTTCTATATTCTAGGAAAACTTCTAAGAAAAGTTTGTTGGTAAAGTTCCATTAAACTGACGACAAGAAAGTAAAAACCACATTGTTGTGAAATTCAGGATTGTTTTTATTTTAAAAATTACCCTATTACATACAAGTTTCTGGAAGTTTTATATAAATTAAATTAACTGGTATATATATATATATATATAAATGTATATGTAATAATACTAATAATAAAATAATAATAAGAAATGGATTAATTCAAATTAAGTCGTTTTTCATTAAATTAATTGATATATTAATTACATTGCAGTAAATTTTATAAATCATCATAATTATATATTGTGATAGACGTAGAAAATTTATTAGTAAAATCTGAATGCACATTGGATGTAAGAAGTTAATGTAGGTATAACATTCAATGACAATAATTATAATTAATATTATTTGGATACATTTTAAATCTAAGAAAAAAAAAAAATAAAAACAAATCTTGACATGTAAAATGTATGCTAAGAATAACAAAAATGATAAATTTTTATAAATATATATATATATATATATTCAAGATTAAGAATGAAAAGTAACGTAATTGTTCTTTAAAACATAAACTAAGATTATTATGAAGTAAATATTGACTTACTATTAAGCAAATATATTCAAATTATTTAAAGAGTTTTATTTAAATGTATGTAAACTCGATGTTAATATGTAAAGATAGTCAAAATATTATTGTTGGATGTTATAACTAAACGAGTTTGTCATAGATAGGAATTAAACTGAAAAATTTGAATTTAAAAATGTAAAACGTAAAATCTTTTATTAAGACGTTTTCTTCAAATATTGTCTTGTACTAGGAAATAGTTTTTTAAAAAAAAAATTTGGCTTTCTAAAGATTAACTATGTCTATCTAAACATCTGGGGCCAGAAAAGTAAAAAGATAATATTTAGCAAAATTTTACAAAAATATTAAAAATTATGTGTCAAAAGATGAAATTATTTTGTGTTAGTTTGTTTTGATTTAAAAAGACCTACAAAATCTATAAAGACCTATAACAAATAAATGGTGTTAAATAAATTAGTGGCGCCCAATTTTAATTTAATTTTCAACTTAGTTTGATTAATTTAATTTTTGAACCTCACCTGAGATTAATTGAGTTTCTAAATTTTTTAATAATAATAATAATAATAATAATAATAACATTTATTCATATAATAAACAATAAAAAGAAATATTAAATACAGTTTTATTAAATACAGTTTAGATTTACCTTAGCTAGAAATAAATGTTGAAAAGTCGATAAGCAATAGCTTGTTTCGACAAAAGACTAAATAAAATTATAAATTATAATTCACAAGACATACACAACAAAATACCACAAAAATACTGAATTTATTTTTGCTACACACTGGAAACAATTTACTTAAAATTAATATTTCAAAGTCGTGTCTGGAACTAGATATTTTCAATTAAATTAGAAATTGTATGACGTTCTTGAGAGAGAATGAACTTTTTTAATGACTTTTTGAATAAGTGAGGTTTACTAATAGTTTTAATTTCATATGGAGTGTAGTTAAAGAGTTTAGGAGCCAAATAAGTGTATGACCTCTGGCCAATGGATTTTTGTTTGAAAGGTATGAAATGATATTGTCTCATAGTGGAGCGTGTCGGATAATTGTGTGTTGACTGGCTAAATATGTTATTTTTATGATAGTAACTAACTATTCTTAGGTAGAACAGTTGACGAATATCTAGTATATTTGTTTCAAGGTAGAGATTATTTGACGAGTAAAGCATGGGTCTTTTAAGAATTATTTTTAGGATTCTGTGTTGAATTATTTCAAGGGGGCGGAGATGTGTTTTTAGAGCGCTACCCCAATTACTGATACAATAGCTCATATGGCTCTCAACTAGGGCATGATAAAGAATTTTTAACTGATTTAAATCTAATATATCTATTAAGTGTTTAAATTTACTAACTACAAATCTTAGTTTTTTACACACATAATTTATATGTGTATTCCATTTAAGGTGCTTATCAAGGAAGATCCCGAGGTATTTTATGTGGTCTTTACTTTTAATCGAAATATTTTGGTTAGATATTCTTATATTCAGTTCATTAAATGGCGGAGTTGTCAGTTTGTTACAGTGAAATGCAACATAGTACGTTTTTTCTAGATTTAAGGTTAGCAGATTGTGGTTGAACCAGTTCTGTATTTTGTGAAATTCTGATTCGACTTTGTTTTTCAAATCTATCCATGTTTTATCTTTGAAAAACAATGCCGTATCATCAGCGAAACCAATAACCTCTGACTCTGGGTATATGTCAAACAACCCATTGACATATATATTAAATAGCGTTGGTCCAAGTATGCTTCCTTGAGGGATGCCACAGCATATTGATAAGCTTGAACTGCATATATCTCCTAATTTAACGTATTGTTGTCTTTGTGTTAAATAGCTTTCAAAAAGTTGGTATATATTTCCCCTGATCCCAATATCTTCAAGACTATTTAGAAGTTTTGAGTGGCTTACTGTGTCGAATGCCTTTGACAAATCTAGAAAAATACTTAGGCAAGGTTGACCTTCGTTCATAGCTTCATTTATTTTTTCAGTAAGCATAAGTATTGCGTCTTCAGTGGACACTTTTTTTCTAAAACCATATTGATTTTTTGAAATAATTTTGAAGTTGTCTAGGTATGAATTTATTCGTGTTTCTAGTATTTTTTCGAAGACCTTCGACACAGTTGTAATCAAGGATATGGGGCGATAATTTGTTGCTATTTGGGGCTCTTCTTTTTTGTAAATAGGTATAACTACACTTTTTTTAAATATCTCGGGCCACAAACCTGCATCAAAACATTTATTTATCAAAAAAGTTAAGGGACCTATTATATTCTCAATAACTGCTTTCAGAGTTTCAGAGCGAATCCCGTCAATACCAGGAGATTTTTTTGTTTTTAAAGAAGAAATAGTGTTTTTTACTTCAGCCTCACTAACAGGGAAAAGGACAAAACTATTTTGGAGTGTTTTTCGCTTTGGTTTGTATCCAGGATTTAGGGGAATCTTTTTTGCCAGGTTTGGACCTATTTGTATGAAAGTGCTGTTAATATGGTCAGCTATTTCCTCCTTTTTAGTTAATATGTTACCAGACGCATCCTTCATAGCGTCAATGTTGATGTTTTTTGTTGTTTTATTGATCTCGTTGACTACATTCCAAAGCTCTTTAGATTGTGATTTGTTGTTATTTATTAAATTTTGATAGTACTTACGTTTACATGTTTTGATTAATGTAGTCAGTTTATTTCTGTAGTCCTTGTATTGATTTTTTAATATTAAATTATCGGGATTTTTTAGTAGATTTTTATGCATTTTATTTTTTATATTTATAGATTTAACAAGGCCATTGGTTATCCATGGGGTTAGTTTAGAGTTTTTTCTTCGTAATTTTACTTTATGTGTGCATGTTTCTATATTATTAAGCAATGTATTAATGAAATTGTTTACTGAAGAGTTAGGGTCCTGTACTTGGTAGATTTGGTTCCAATATTCTCGCTCCAACTGTTTGTTCAATTGCTTATAATTTATATAAGATCTATATTGTTGATGACTTTTGCGTGGTATATTTAAATTATGAATTATTTGTATAGCTGTGGTGTAGTGGTCAGAAATTGAAGTTTTTATTACTAATGGTATTATGTAGTCTTGAAAAAAAGGTATATCTGATTGAATAAAAACATGATCTAGACATGTTTTTGAGTTTCCCTTTACTCTGGTTGGACTATTTATTGTGGACATGAGTCCTTGTTCGTTCATTATACAAAGGTATTCATTAGTGGTACCATTTTCTTCCAAGAGATTGATATTTATGTCGCCTAGGAAAACATGGTAGGTATTATTTCCTTGATTTTGATGGAGGTACTGTTGCAAATCTTGTAGAAATTGCTCAGGGTTCAAGGACGGGGACCGATAATATGCACTTAAGAGAACAGTCGTGCTATCGAGAGTATTTAGTTCTATTTTTATTTGAATAAGGTTACTGGGGCCTAGTGGTATTATTTCATGGGAGTATTTGTAGCAAGATTTAATATATACAACTATGCCATCGTTCTGATTCATTTTGCTCAGATTATACAATATATGGTAACCGGGAATGTGAAATGAATCCATGTTTTCAATTTCTCTCGTCTCTGTAAATACAATGCAATCTATTTCACTGATTATACTGCTTAGAAAAATTTTATATTCATCCAAATTTTTACTTAGGCTAACTATATTATTATGTATAATTTTGAAACTATTATTACTTTTGTTTACATCTAATATATGTTTTAATTCGTAGCTGTTTTCCAGTGTATAGTTTTCAATATTTTCTATCCTAAAATTTCTTACAAAGGGATCCATAGTATATTGTATTTTTATTATAAAATTGTTAAATATGTATTATATGTATTAGTAAATATAGCTAAAATTAAACAATGCAATACGATATAAGTACAATAAAAAGATATATTTTTAAACTAATAAATACTAATACTATCATTTTAATAATTTAAAGAGTTCACAGAACTGAAACAACACAATATATTAGAGAATATTCATTTGTATAAAATAAGAAACTAATTCATGGGCGCTGCTGATTTAAAATAATGGTGGATGATCTCGGTAGCATTCGCCAAAATTAAAAAATATAAATTTTTTTTTTTTTTTTTTTTAGAAACACCTGTAGGGAATTTCTTATCATTGTGATCTGATCATCAGCGCGATCAATGAACAATTTTATTCTAGCCTAATTTACTACGAATGTTTTAAAACTAAGGGTCTTACTCAGTAGAAGTTCCTTAGATTGTACTAAAAATAACACTAACACTATCGTATAAAATTTCGCACTTTGCTCTGCTTTTACACTAGGCACTTAAATAACTAACTCAAATGGCTTTGTCCTCTTGAGTCTTCTCGTCTGGTTGGTGTTGTCGAGGAGCTGGATTGCCTCAACATTCACGTGATCTAAGAGTCGCTGTTCATGACTCTTGGCAAATATGGTGGTTACCTGTTTAACATTGTCCATCTCCAAGTCCCGGTGGAGGTCACTATTTCGGAAGTACCAGGGTGCATCGACGATGTTCCTCAGCACTTTATTTTGGAATCTCTGGATGATTTGGGTGTTGCTTTCGCTATGGCAACCCCATAGTTGGATCCCGTAGGTCCATATCGGTTTTAAGATCTGTTTATATATTAATAATTTATTGTATATTGTCAGAGTGGATTTTCTTCCCAGCAGCCAATATATTTTCTTGTATCTAATTCCGAGTTCTTCACGTTTCTTTTTGATGTGAGCTTTCCAGCGAAGCTTCGCGTCTAGAGTTAGTCCCAGGTATTTTGCTGTGTTAGCATGTGGTATCTGTTCATCATCTATTCTGATTGGTACATATTGTTCCCTTTAAAAAAAAAATATAATCAAGCAGAAAATATTATCTATTATCTCTATCTCTACTTTTATCTATAAAACAGTGAACCAGTGAAATTTCCCGAACTTCGTCTTCCGGAATTATTTGTGTCATTTTCATTTAGATACATTCTTTTAGTTTAACTAAACTTTAAGTCCCTATTGTTTAGTCCACTATTGTTCAAAATTCAAATGAATTTAAACAGAAATTTTTTTATCATTGAATAAAATTGCCTAGTATTTCTAATTTACTAAAAGTATTGACAACAACAGAAAATCACTACTGAAATTTGTACTTTTCGGTGAAAAATTAAGCAAACGTGTTTCTCGCTATTAATTTATCCTTTCCTTAAAACAAACGCTTTTAACACATAACATTTTAGGACCCAGTTAATCTTTATAAGATTATGCTTTTTGAGATGTTTATTGGCTAAAAATCACAACCACCATTAGCTGGGCTCAGACCATTTATCTAATCTGAACCTTCGACACAGTAACATTGCTACATTCTATCATACGACGACAACAAGAATCAATAATGGATCGAACTATGATATTATTAATTACAATAAATAAAAAGAGCTTTAAAGTGAAAAATAAGTACGGTTTTCTGTTTGCCATCGCCGTAGTTTAAAAATGTATTAGTGAATTATCGATTTGTTGAACTTTTTACCTTTTAATTTAAAAATAATAACAAATGAGTTAGACGATCTGAATTTAAAATATTACCCCTCAGAGCTAAAAATTTTTCAACAAACCAGCAAATGAAAAAGTTTAATTTAGCAAAGAAAATTTCCAAACCAAGACATATTTGGACTATTATTTTACAAGACAGCAAAAAATATTTTTTTAAATTATTCGTGGTGTTTAATTTTTAAATCCATTAAAGGTTTCCTAAACAAAGTGATTAAATATTAGATTCTAATATTTATGTAATATTATATTTATATTTTCTGTACCATTATTATTATTAAAATTGATAGTTTTTTATTGATAAAATGCTTTTAAAAATTACACTAAAGCATTTTTATATCGAAGTTTTATTGAATCTTAATTTTAAAACAGACATTTTTAAAATATCGAATTTTACCTCTAAATTTCGACTGTAAATTTTCGTGTTTTCCTTTAAAAATTTCAAAAATGGTATTGTACTTCATATATAACAACTACGAGTATATTTGAAATATTTCAATGGATCTCGGCTTTAAATTTGAAATTATGTTGAAATTTTAAAGATTCTAAATCTTAAAATCTAGATTTAAATAAATCTTAATTTCAGAGCAAAAACGAAAAAATATCACTTTTCTCTAAACATCCATATTATAAAGTCGTGACGTTGATAAATATTGATTTATAAGCCGAGATTTTTAAGATGAGTTTTAAATAAATATCTATTTTAAAGCAAAAACTTTTAAATAATTATATAAATTTCTTTAAGATTTCGATCATGAAGTTTCTGCTTGATATCGAGATTTTAATTAATTTCAAACTAAACATCGTAAAAATCTCGATTTTTTAAATCTCCGCTTCAAAGTTGATGTTTCAATAAATCTCAATTTATCTCGTGTTTTAGTTCAAAACCTTGATTTTGATGAATCTGGAATTTAAATTTGAAGTTTATAAATCTTGATTTTAAAGACAAATCTCAAAAAATCCTTAATCTCGACTTTAATATAGAGATTTCAATTATTCTCGACCTTTAAAAAGATAAATTTTAATATGTTTCGATTTGAAATTAAAAATCTTATAGATGTGGAAAAAATTTACAAAAACCAAAAAATTTAGTTTTTAGTTTTTTTAGTTTTTATTTATTGTTTTCAAAATATTTCTAGAATACAAGCTCTTGAAATTTTTTTATAAGTAAAGAAACGAATATTTACTGTATATTATTTAAGCAAATATTGAATAAATATTTAGTTTTGATAACAAATATTTAAAAACATGTAACATTTCTTTTATATACAAAATATTTGGTGCTATGATAGAATATGTGTTTGTTATAAATAATTCTAGAAATTTTGAATCCATAAAGTGCTGAAATTATCTATAACTCTCTAGCCTCGTAAAAGGACATGCGGTTTTTGGTTAGTATGAATTCCTTTGTGATCCATAAAGGATAAAGTGAAAAAGATTTTTTATGAAGTTCAAAAAAAATCTATCATGGACATAGTGAAGAGATACCAAGCCTTTTGTCGAGAAAAATCAAATAGAAAGTTCATGAAAGGAGACAAAGTGGCATAATAAATAACAAGTCTGGAACATAAAATACTGTTGCCAACTATGCCTACTTCAGGGTTTTCAAATAAAAAATTGTAATTATTATTGAAATATTTAAAATATTTCAACATAAATATTAAATTAACTGACAGCCTATAAAATGTAATTATATAGAGGAAAGATATTGGATTAAGTTAATTATAGTTATAATAACAGGAATTATTGAACAAAAGAAAAGTTCATTATGTTTCCATAAAAAAAATCAATAGATATAAATTGGACATTGTAACAAACCATTTAACAGTAAATACTCTTAAGTAAGAAAAAATACATATTTAATATAAAAATACATATATTCCTTAAATTATTAATCAGCATTATATTGTTGACAGTATGTTTATCTATAAAGATAGTAAAGTATACAATCGTAAAGGATATAAATTTAAAAGTTTATTAAATTCCTCCGATTTCCACGATGAAAAATTAGGTTTTTCACAAAATTTTCCACTGTGCTATTACAATTTTTCAATAAATTATCTTTCTTTATTATATACGATTCAGAAACATCTGGCAGACATATTTTAAAAGCTGCATTTGACAACAGAATTTACTGAGTTGAAATCGAGGCACTTTCTATGTCTTTTATTTCAAGAAAGTTGTTCCTATGCATCATAAATTTCGAACCTTTATTGGTATTCCCTGAGATTCAATATTTTACCCTACATTTTTTTGTATCAATAAAATGTTGTTAGTAAAATATAAACACATAATATTTTAGGTCATGCAAGGATAAAATATTGCCAGTATTAATTATAGGTGTTTATTTCTCAACTTGTCTATTCTTCTGCTCTATTTTTATCAATAATGAAGCTTGCTGCACCTCTGGAGAAACTTTGAAGTCTCATCTCACAAATTGATCCTCTTGAATCGTCGTAACCTATAAATATATCAATGGCGTAATTGATCAGTCTTGTGACAATTTATACGCGAACCAGAGCATATAAACCAGACAAAATGCAATAAACAAAACACTCAATAAAAAGTTTCTCAAATTCGTTTTCATCAGCATTTTTATTAGATTTTTAGATTGTCATAAAGTGCTCGTAATAGAAAGTGGTTTATTTTTATTTGAAACATTTATGTTTCATAAAATATTGGAAATAAAATTATTGTAATAAAACTTGTATATATTCTAATATATTTATTTTATGATGTGTCTGTTAATTTAAAATGTATGAAATATATAAAGCAATATCTTGGATAATATTCAGTAAAATAAATTCTTCTGTTCTTTATTTTTTTAACTTGAAAGTAATTTTAATACTTTTGATCTTTTTTATTTTGTTCTAAATAATCATATTCGTTTTTGGACTTTTTGGACTAATCGCAAGATGGAAAATAAAGAAATTAATTAATTACAATTTTTTTTATTCCACATTATTTTGTCTATAAATATTTGCAGAACTATGAAAATTAATTATATTTAAATCCTCATGACCTAACAAGAAATAAATTGAATGTATTTATAGCCATTATTAACTTTAATAATAACCAACCTTTCTATTATAGCTTAATAAAATATAACAAATTGATAGGAACTAGATTTATCTATTTTTGAAATTAAATTGCCTTTTTGGCTTTAATAGTATATTCAAACTTCATAAATGTTTGTAACTTTTATGCTAATGGTACAATATATTACAAAAAAAGGCAGGGCGGTAAAATTAAAAAATATACACAAATTTAATTTAATTTTAAACTGAGCTATAGTTAATTTAGCCTGAAATATACTCTAAATTAATAAAAACTACAATTGCATGAGTTTCTCAGAGTAATTTTATTAATTTTAATTTAAATCAGAGGAGATAATTTAACATTTCGCCTTATTTTTACATCCTTATAAATGAAATCGAAGAAAACTCGAAATCTTGCCACAAAATTTTTTAATAAACTGGAAAACTAGTTTCAACCTAACACGGTCATAATCACGTCTAAATGTGAAAAAATAGTACAAATAACAATAAAGAATATAAAGCATAAGTTAACACACAAAACTTACTGTAAAATAAATTAAGAACATGATTTCAAATATAAAATAAAATTGACAACAGAGACTGCAGTACGAAGTGATATTATAATTAAAAATTTAAATACATTGAATAACTTTTTATATCCTTATAAATGCCTAACACCAATTTATGTACAATATTTCAGAGATTGCACATTTGTTTTAACTTATTTGATACACATGTGTAAGAAATAGTTTAAATTTGTAACACTAACTAATTTTCTTTTACTTTTGGAATTACTTAATAAAACCTGTACTTTATGAATAAAATATCTTACTATTCAAAATATGGCTTATGGCGTTATTTTGCGTATCAATTCTACTAAAAATTTCGGATAACAAAGGATGGCAGCAAACAAAGCGAAAAGATATAACATCGTTACATATGTGCTCCGTCAAAGAGAAAATTTCTTTTGCGGAAAACTGCTTATTTTTCGTCCAAGTCGCCTGGTTATTTCATAAAAGTAGACAGAAAATAATTTTAAACATTTCAAAATTTTTCATAAAGTTTTGAATAAATATCATTTAAACAACAATAAACAGATTATAATATTAGTTATCAATTTTAATTTAATCTTAATTATAAGAAACATGTTACCCAATAAACAATAAACAATATTATTTCATGATAAATTTTGAGATAATGTAGAGTCGCCCCAAAGACTCATCATAACTTATGTACGCATTTAGTTTGCTCCTTTTGCTTCATTCACAAATGTTGATATGATTTGCTTCAAACATTTAAATTAGTTATTGTTATTAATTCATCTTAGCAAACATTATTTCCAATCTTTAAAAAATAATCAAAGACAATTGTTAAAGTAAAGACTTCGTAAAAAATGAAACACTCTGATTAAATCGTAAACAAATTACAAACACAATGTATTGAAAACCAGAAACAAAAAAGACACAAACAAATTGCCAAGATAATTACGGTCTGTTTTCAAAAAAAATGTTTAGAGAACGTGGGCATAAAGCCAACCCAAGCTTTCGGCAAAAAGTTTCGCGATATTGTATAATATAATAGGCCGTGAGCCATGTTGAAAAGGGCGGAACAAAAATTGTCATTATTCAGTATACCTTAAGTCAAATAACGGAAAGAAAAAGGACCGAATTAGGGAGGAATAATCAGGTACTATATTTTTTTTCTTTAGTAATATCTTGTCCCTGCCAATTATATTGAACTAGAATTTTGTTTCTTTTATATTTTTTGTCTTACAACTTATTTTGTGGTTCTAAAGATTAGATTTTTGTGGATTTTGGTAATAATTACAATCTGGTGTTATTCATGAAACTCCACAAAATAGGAGGCCATTTTGGAACTAATAACTGACTGGACGTCTGTAAGTAAAACATTAATATTTTTCTGGATGTTTTGTCTCAGTGTAATTTTTTTAACAAATAATTGATTGAAATAAATAATATTTTCAGTCTTTGGAAAAGCTAGTGGGAATAGCAACATAGACCGTCAGTAGTTTAAAGAATGTGTGTAGTACTTATATTTAGTTAGAGAAGATCATATTAATTTTCTTTTAATCACTTGTTCAGTTTGATTTGGGCCATTTAAAAGCCGCCATTTTATAATCGTCATTTTGTAACTAGAGTCGCCGCTGTTCTTATCAAGAAAAAATTACACTTTAACAGTAAGTAAAGTAAAGTTTGATTTCATTAATCAGAACGCCAAAGAAAAAGAATGAAAAGTAGTGTTTTATATTGAAACGTCGTGTGAATTTGTAGTTCCGACGGATCAGCGTCAAAGAAAAGACAAAATTATTCATGAAGAAATTAATAGAGAGAAAAAAAGTACCGTCCTACCCAAAAGGAATGTCAATGGTAAGAGCTAAGTTGTATCGCGCTCTTTATTGATTTCCATCGCAATTTCCAAGGCATTAAAACCGAAGCATATTCAATCATAAAATTATTATTCAATTATAGATTAATATAACGGTATAAATTACCTATTTATTACATTGGTGACAGCAATATCTACTAATTTTAATTTATTACACTTTATCTTTATTTGTTAATATTTTAATGTGATGACAAACGATAAAATGAAGAAGGCGTAACTGTCTGGGAACGACGTTTTCTATTTTCAAAAATATTTTAACATATCGGCATGTTTTACCAATACGAACTTTTCTTTATTTTTATTTAATCACTCACCAAATATGATAAATAATGATAATATTATTTTGAATATTTAAACAATAAAGGATAAGTTTCTAACATGCATTACAATGAGCATTTAGAAAACAAATCCTTGTTATCGTGGATATACATATATTATTTATACTCTCAAGGATTTTCTGTATATCTATATTTTATCAAAGATTAAGGAAAATGAGGAATTAAGACTACATTTAAGTTATTCTAATCTATTTTATGTTGCATTTTTAAATAGGTTTAATTTCCGCCCTTCCTGTAATGGAAATCTGGATTCTTTATGAAATTACAACAAGGAAAATAAACTAAAATAAATAAGAAAATTCCACTATTATGTATTTATCATCTGCAGCCATTTCGTTTTAATATCTATTTAAAATTTACAATAAACAAAATGGGTACATATTATATTATTTTAGTTTTAAAAATCAAGAATTACTGATTTTAATTACTTTTTTTTTTTCAGAGTGGGAACAGGGCCACAGTGGCTTTCACGACATGGAGGTGGAGGTACGCGAAGAGGCATCTTCAGGAAGAACCTCTTCACGTTACCCCACCACACTACTGAGCAACAACACACCAAGTTATCCTGTTGCAGGTAAATCTTTAGGTTACAATATACAAGAAATACCTTTCGGTCCTTATTTGCAACTATAAAATTAACAAATTTGAATGATGTACACAATTTTCATATCATTGGTTTTCTTCTTTATTTATTTATATATTTTTAAAAAGTAATATTGAAAAATAAAAATGGAAAAAAAAAGAAAAAAGATATCTGAAAGCACACGTATGTTTCTTTGTTTGATTTTTAATATTGAAAAAAGACACAAACATTTAACTTAATACAGATCGATTCAGACTTCAATTACATACTTTTTAAATGAGAAAAAAGTTACTTAATTTTTTGAATGTATTTATTATTTAAATATTACATTTATTACCATAGTAACAATAATCTACTTTACAAATATCCATTTCAATGTACAATTACTAATTTGAATTTAATGTTTTTGAAATAAATGACGAAAGCTCATTTTTCCACATCCAGAACCGGACTTTACAGAATATTAGCTCCAAGATAAAATTTTGTAAACAAAGTATGATTTGAAACTTGCATTCATTCATAATTTATCATCTTGGAACAGGAGTTTTCAAAATCAAATCAATATTTTCACAGACGCTACAGAAAGTTTATGTTTTTCCATATAATTAGATTGAAATTTTACCAAATATTAAATAAAATCCTATATATTTCCATATTATGTCATCATTACTACATACTGCAGTTTCGGATACCCATATTTTTGCACAGTATGTGACGCAATTTTTATATTTATATTTCTTTGTAACAAATTTATATCTGATACCGGTTAGTGAATTTCAATATAAGTATCACAAATTCATATTTTGGATCAACTTGTAGAGATGTTAGTATTAGAAATATTTTCTTTATGATCCGTAAACTCACCACTCACACTCTTTACTTTATTTCGCTTTAAATTTTATTTAACCACATACCTAAAAATATATTTCGGTAGGTAAGCGTGTCTTTACAAATTAACCCACTACAGACTCAAGTATCTCACGGGACCACAAAAAAGGTCACTTCAGTGCCAATTTATTGTGTAATTTGTATTTGGCATGCAGTAGCCCATAGAGTCTTATTAGGAAAAATAGACCCGTAAGGGTAAAGCCAATTTCACGGTTGTCTCTTTTATTTGTATTGATTATTTTTATAACTCTAGAAGAAAATCTACAGGAATATTATTAATTCGAAATAAATAAATAAATAGGCAAGGAAGTATAATAAGAATTACAAAAAATTAGCAACCGCGCAAATTTAAATGTTAATTTGATGAATCTAATTTTCACAGTAATTTGGAATGGTAATTGTTGAGTCAATGTTTTATTTACAAAAATTCCTAAAAATGTGTATTAAATAAAATACACATAATTTTAAAGATTACTTGCATTGGGTTAATGATCAAAGAGTTTTCTAAAAAATTAACTACACGTTTAAGAATCTTAAAAAAAATTGTTATTGTTGCCAATGATTATAATCAACACTTTCATGAATTTTAAGCAGAATATAAAAGAACTAGAGACTGGATTTGAATCATTATAGATGTGTGTAAAAATAAATCAGGTAAAAACTCTAATCATATATTTGGCCTAATTATAGTAATAAATTATTTTAATAATTGTATGACTTACGACCATTGTTGTTTTCTTCTGTCGTATTGGATGAAATAGTTTATCTTTTTTGGAAAATATATATTTTGTTGTTGTTCCCACCAAAAGTTGAAAAAACCCAGAAACAAACATCACTCTCATTTATTTTATGAGAATTTGAGATTATATTTCATATATTCAGTAACAATAATAAAATTTTTCCTTCAAATTCTCATCGTTCAGGCAGCTGATGAGGGTGTCAAGCACCATATTCCACAGTAGGGGTAACAGTTCCCCTCCCTGTGGACATCTCTTACGACCAATTCCTCTTAAGGTGACATCATCCATACTAATTTTTTTGCTCTCTTTGAGAGCATACTGTATATCCATCCATTTATCGTTTGGGGGACATTCCTCCTAGCAACCGAGCTTGTTATTTTGGGGATAAATACAATGATAAAAATGATTTCAAATGAATTAAATAAATTATAAGATATCAGTAGATATAAAATTTATTGCTGCATTTTAATTAACCCTAGCCGCATCTATGATTATATTATATGAAAGAATTATTAACGAATTGCAATATATCTTGAGAGTTTACTCAAGTGAAATTTATTGGTTTATAATAGAAATGGGGAAAATATGCACCGGACTAGATATTCGATTGAATTTCAAATTTAATTCATGTCACTTTAGTGATATATAATACAATATGCTTGCTTATTTAATAAAGTAAGTATGCTTCTATTAAAGAAGTAGATATTTCATTAGAGACCAATTTCAATCTGTGTACATTTTGAATTTTTTCAGTTAAAAACGATCTGGAACTATTGAGGGTAGGATCAAACACAAATTTGTTTGTCTTTTAAAATATATATATATATATAATCGATAAGCCTTATTATGCCCGAAAGTGTTAAGGCATATAAATGTTCTTTATTGATGCACAAATCTTGCCCATTTCTTTCTGTCTCTTGGCATTATTTTTCCACCAATCCAGTTTGTTTCACGCTCCTCTAAGCATTTCGCAACTACACCATTCCATTTTTTCCGTGGTCTCCCTCTTGGTTTCTTTTCATGGGTATTTGTTTTACCACATTGGTTTTGGTTGTCTCGGGTCTTCCATTCTTATTATACATATGTGCGAACCATTTTAAATGTTGGTTCTCGATGGTCTTTAAAATCTGTTCCATCTGGTAATTCTGCTCTCACTACTTCATCCCTTATTTTATCTCTCCTTGTGATACCTTTAGTTGCTGGTAGGTATTTCATTTCTGCCGTTTGCAGTTTAGATTTATGTTGCTTTGTTAGCACCCAATTCTCGCTGCCATATATAAATATCGGTTTCAAGATAGTTTTATAAACATTAATTTTTGTTTTCACTGATACTTCATTTTTCCTTATAAATTTGTTGTTTAGGCTGTAGTATAAGTGTAGTATAAGTGTTTCATTTTTCCAATCCCTGTGGATATTTACACCTAAGTATTTGAACGTATTTACTTGTTCTATATTTTCGTTATTTATTGTCACCATCACATCTTGATTTTCTTTTCAAATTCCCATTATTTTTGTTTTTCCAGTATTTATTTTTAAGTTTCTGTTTGGTAGGGCATTATTCCATATTTTTAGGTTGTGTTGTAGGTCCTTCTCTTTTTTTGCAAATATTACCAAGTCATCCACGAAAGCACACTCACTTATTGTTATTAGTTCCATATTTCTATAACTTATTGGTAGTTCCTTTACTGTGTTCTTGATTTCCTTTAGTACATCATCCATTATTATGTTAAAAAGTGTCGGACTCAGCACTCCTCCCTCTCTTAAATCCTCTTTAGTTTCAAATATTTCTGATTGTGCATTAATTTCGATAAATACGTATTTTGTTTTGCTTCTACAAGTAAATATTGATATCTTATCATATGGTTTACTATTAAGCAAATATATCCAAATTATATAAATTTATGTACTCGATGTTAATATGTAATGATAGTCAAAATATTATTGTTGGATTATAAATAAATGAGTTTCTCATAGATAAGAATTAAAATTTGAAAATATTTAATTTAAAAATGTAAAACATAGGATATATTTATTAAGATTTTTATTCAAATATTGTCTTATATTAGGAACTTTAGGCTTTCTAAAGATGTAACTATGTCTATGTAAACATCTATGACCAGAAAGTTATTTTTAGGTGAATAGACAATATTTTGCAAAATTTTATAAAATTTTTAGAAATTATGTGTTAAAAGATGAAGTATATGGTTTTTCTGTGGTATTCCAGGTTATTAGAACTTATTCACTGAAGCATCATGACAATTGGAGGAGTGTTTATACCGAGATCCTGCCATTAACATTTATTTTTTATTTTTTTTTATAAATAATTATGCCCAATTTTATTTCAATTTTTAACTTAGTTTATTTTTTGAACCTCACCTAAGAATAATTGAGTTTCTAAATTTTTTAATTTTTGTAATAAACGCTATTGCGATCATTCAAAATTTTAATCATTTAAAGAACTCACAAAACCAAAACATTACAATTAGTTTTCTTTTTGATCGAAATTTTCTGGTTCGTAACAAAAGAAGATGGAGAAGCAACAATAAAACAAAAATAAAACTTTTAAGAACTCCCTGTCGCTAAGTTGAGAAAAGTGAAAAGGCAAACTCATAGAAATCCGTATCCAATCAAGATTCCCTCATAAACTTTTTCTGTACCCAGATAACACTATAAGTCGAAAAAAAAGAACTAGATTTTTATTTTCAAGACACTCGCGAGAGATTTATTTTATTCAGCGAAGGTGTGGAAAATTTTAGTGGAAATTCGGCAACCGTATAGAAAATATCGGTGAGTTGTGAACTGGAACAATGTTTGTAGTATGTGTCAGCTGATTTTCGATGGCGAAAATAAAAAGATTATTGTACTACTTAATTTAATACAAAAGACACGAAGATTGAGTCTTTTTCCCATAATATATATAGGGTAGAATTTTTTTAAGTGAACTGTTTTAAAATTTAACTTAAGTTAAAGAGGGAACAGTTTTACTTCTAAGAGCACCAAAAACAATCTAAAACTTCTCATTCTTTTAGATGATATCAGAAGAATAACCCATGTTTACCTCAAAAATGAAATTGTAAAAATATTAACTTACTTTTCAAATTTGACGTTAATAGCTTTTTGCAAACTAAAAAGAATGATGAATCATTTGAGATTTATTTGAAAATTATTTTTGAAATTAGAATTTTTCGAACGTATTTGTGTGGTTTTAATGAGCTTTTTAATGTGCACAGAAAGCTATTAAATCTTAGAACTACTTATAAATAATTTCAATCGTTTCTCAGTTTATGCTAACCGAATGTAAAAAATAATAAAAGTAAAGTATTCAAATATCTACAAACAAAGTAAACTGCAAAATTCATTATTCTTACTTTATCTAGTGTCCACTTAAAAAAACTTTAACCTTCTAGTTCGTATTAACAATAATGAAAATAAAATTGCATCCCACAGTTCGAAGTAGACTATAATTCTTCCAGTAACATTTACTGCTTTTCCTGAGGAATATTTCAATTCACGTTCTCGTTGATTTAGGACCAAAAATCGACGTTTTCTAACTCTGCCAATTGGCATCCACTCTTTGCCAAATAGTAACATCTTTCTCGGGTTTTTTTGCAGCCTTTTTTATTTTTGGAAGTCCAATATTTATACAAAGGAAACGAAAAGTAAAACCAATTATACCTGTTTATATTTAAATTCGCACATATAAAGCTTAATTAAAGAAAAAGTGTTTTCATAAAATATAATTTTTGAAATATTCAATTCGGATAATTTTGAAATTAATTTAGTATAAATAATCAGCAATTAATAAATATTTTATGTATCATTTTCTCATAAATATCGCCGATATGGTAACTGTCAATTTAAAAAAAATAGATCGTTAATTTTGTTTTATAATAGTATTTTCACACGTCAAAACAGTAAAAAGGTAAACAAAAATCTGAAAAAAATAAACTTCGGCTTTTAAGGGTTAATCAATATACAGGATGCTTTTCGAAAAATTGAAAAATATCGAGCGTAGATTCTAGACTCAAAAATATTAACCTTTTGTTTAATAATACAAAATCAATTGTTACTGATAAACTGGGCGTTAACGTTACAATGAAACATATGTATTTTATACATTTTAAACGTAAATGCTGCAACAATTTTTTAATATTACATTCTATTTGTTTCAATTTAATATTTTTTATATTTTGTTTCAAGGCGATAAATAAATAAATAAATAAAAGTATTTGTATTTAATCCCTCCTTCAATAGTTCCGGATCATTTATAATTGAATAATTTCTATTTATACAGATAAAAAATTCTAATTATAAATTTAATTTGAACAAACGGTAATGGATTTCGAGTACTTAATGTTTTAATAACATAATTAGTAGTCTTTAATGAAATATCTACTTCCTTAATAGAAGCATACTTACTTTATTAAATAAGCAAGCATATTGTATTATATATCATTAAAGTGACATGAATTAAGTTCGAAATTCAAACAAATGTCTGTTCTGGTGCATAGTTTCCCATTTATATACTAATTCATAAAGTTTACTTGAGTTAACACTCGAGATATATTGCAATTGATTAATAATTCTTTCATATAAATTATTCATGGGCAGTTGAACCACCACCCAGCTATCACCTATTATTTAAACCTTTTGTCAATATTATTATATTTTCCATTCAACGATAAAGTTAAATAGTGAAAGTGAACCAGTAGTGAATCTACAACAACCACCACACCGGTGAGTGTTAGCAGTTCATAATTTGTTGAAATAGAACTACATTATACAATTATTATTAGAAACTATTTCTTTGCCGACCTACAAAATTGAATCGATAAAACAAAAATTCCTTTGTTATCAATAATAATGACTGGAGCGAACCAACTGCACAGACTGAGAAAAAGATAATCTAAAGAGGAGTAAAATGTTTCCAACCGGGAATGGCCCTGGGTCAAACTACATGTATATGCAACAGTCAAATGCAGCACCAACAATGCAAACACAGCATAATATAGTACAACCCCAATTCTTTCAAAATTATCAAGATCAATTCCCTTCTCTCCCTAACAACTGCTTCTTTCCCGCAGCTCCTCAACCGCCACCCTTAGTTAATCACAACCTAAATACAATACCCTCTTACGCACAACAAAATGCAGCCAAACATAGCGATACAGATCCAATGTATCAATATGAAAATTTACCATCAGCAGATGAATCTATGGAAAGCGACAAGGATGATACAAACGACAAAGAAGTAACGCCTTCATGGCAAAAAGTCACTTGCCAGAAAGAGAAAACGTATAAAAACACAGAAAGATAACGTACCACAAGAGACCACCAAAACATACAATTCTTTTCAAGTTCTCGAAGAAGATAACAACCAAAGCACCTCTCAGAATGTACCAAACAATGATCAAAATCCCCGACCTCCACCAATATTTATCTACGGTGTCAAAAATTTCAAAGCTATGATTGATAACTTTTCTGAAGTCCTAGAAGATGAATTATATGTTACCAAAGCACAATCTAATAATACGGTTAAAATAAACACAAACAGCATTGAAAGCTATAGAAAATTAGTCAGACATCTAAAAGATAACAACATAATACACCATACATACCAGATCAAACAAGAAAGATCATACAGAGTAGTACTACGTGACCTTCATCACTCAATCCCGACAGAAGAACCCTTGCCGATGTTCTTCGTCGACTTAGAGCCAAACGAAAACAACAAACAAATTTACGACATAGGAAATCTAATAAACTCCAATATTAGAATTGAAGCTCCCCGAACCAAAAAAAATAATATAATTCAGTGCATACGCTGCCAGTCCTATGGGCACTCTAAATCCTATTGTTACAAGCCATATAATTGTGTCAAATGTGGAAGATCGCACGACAGCAAAACCTGTACTAAATCAAAAAATACACCAGCAACTTGCGCCCTATGTGGTGGCAGCCATCCGGCCAATTATAAAGGATGTTCAATCTATAAAGAACTGCGATCAAAAAACTACCCAAATCAACAATTTAACAAAACTCCTATCAGAGCCAACGGTATACCTAACTCCACACTAACCCAACAATCCAGTCAACGACTACATCAAAATGTACCCAATTACACATATGCTTCAGCAGTGAATAACAATCCTAATAACGACCTAACTGATAAATTTACTACCTTTTTGAGCGAATTTAAAACAATGTTTTCACAATTGCTTAATCAAAACAGCATGATACTCAACATGCTAACCACAGTCATCACCAAATTAGCAAAATAATGCCTCAATCATTAAGAATTGCAGCCTGGAATGCCAACGGTATAAAGAATCACATAAATGAAATAACAATGTTTCTAAATATTAATAAAATCGATATACTATTAATATCAGAAAGTCACTGTACTGCACATAATACAATAAAAATACCTTACTACAATACATACTATGCAAATCATCCCGATGGTACAGCACATGCAGGCACAGCAATTATAATACGATCAATTATAGACCATTATGAACTACAACCGTATATTACCAACAAAATACAGTGCACCATAGTAAAAGTGAAGACATTTCCCTGGTTATTAACTATAGGAGCAATATACAGCCCACCGAGGCACATCATTACTGCAGAAGAATACAACGACTTTTTATTACCATTAGGATCACATTTCTTAGTTGCAGGTGACTGGAACGCCAAACATACCGACTGGGGTTCAAGATTAATCACCCCAAAAGGAAGAAACCTACTACAGATTATACAGCTTCTAAACTTAAAAACTATGTCAACTGGAGAGCCAACATACTGGCCGACAGACCTGAACAAAATACCAGATTTAATTGACTTTGCAGTAACTAAGGGCATCTCAGATATACACAGCCATATCGAAAGCAATCTAGATCTGGATTCAGATCACAGCGCTATTGTAATAACTCTGAGCACAAACGTTATCTGGAGAACACAAATTCCAAAGCTATGTAACAACAAAACAAACTGGGACCAATTTCAACATATAATCAATAACAACATTAGCTTAAATCATAGAATCCAAGAACCACAAGAAGTTGACGAAGCTGTAGAATATATAACAAACCTAATACAAAATGCAGCCTGGCAATCAACACCAATAAATTATAAAGAAACAGCAGAATCACACAACTTCCCGCTTCACATAAGGCAATTGGTAGCAGAGAAACGAAGAGCTAGAAGGAAATGGCAAGCAACTAGAAATCCTCGAGATAAATCAACTCTCAATAGACTAACTCACCGTATAAAAAACGCTTTAAGTGAAAACCGAAATGATACATTTAATTACTACATTTCCAATCTATCATCCCAAGATCACACAATATGGAAAGCAACAAAAAAATTTAAGAGACCTGTTATTGCAATTCCACCACTAAGAAAACCTGACAGAAACTGGGCTCGAACAAACGAAGAAAAAAGTAACACTTTTGCAGAACACTTAGCTAAAGTTTTTACGCCGCTACCATCAGTTAATCCAAATACAGATTCAGAGGTAGAAACATTTCTAAGCTCTCCCAACCAACTATCACCTCCTTTAAGAGCCATTTCACCAGCAGAAGTTTATCGAGAAATACAACTATTAAACCCACATAAAGCTCCTGGGTATGATCTTATTGTCGGAAAGGTTTTAAAATATCTACCAAGAAAAGCCATTGTACTTATTGCCATAATTTACAATAGAATACTAGGGACTACTCATTACCCAATACAATGGAAATATGCTCAAATAATCATGTTAGCGAAGCCAGGAAAACCGTTGCAAGAACCCAACTCATACAGACCAATAAGTCTACTACCACAGTTATCTAAAGTCTTCGAAAGGATTCTCCTCAACAGAATTAATGAAGTGATACCTAAAAATGAACTGATACCCATACATCAATTTGGTTTCAGAGAAGAGCATTCGACCATCCAACAATGCCATAGAATAGTAAATCATATTAAAGAAACACTAGAACAAAAAAGTTACTGTTCCTCAGTATTTTTAGATATCCAACAGGCGTTTGATAAAGTATGGCACCAAGGGCTGCTATACAAGATAAAACGAATATTACCTGATCACATTTTCCTATTACTCAAATCCTATCTAAGCAACAGATATTTACAAGTCAAAGTTCAAACCTGTTTATCCAGCTACCAACCCATAAATTCAGGCGTTCCACAAGGAAGCGTCCTTGGTCCGTTCCTTTATCTGCTATATACTGCTGATATTCCGACCACCGACAATACTCTAACTGCCACCTTCGCAGACGATACGGCAGTCTTGGCATCAGATCCAGATCCTAGAAGAGCATCAAAAAAGTTACAACATCACTTAACTCTGATTCAAGACTGGCTTCAACAATGGAGAATAAAAGTTAACAATGACAAATCTACACAAATCACGTTCACTACAAAACACACTGTTTGCCCACAAGTCTCGATCAATAACATACAAATTCCAGTGAAAACTGAAGTTAAATACCTCGGACTATATTTAGATCAAAAGCTAACATGGAAAACTCATATTAAAGCAAAAAAAGAACACTTGAAGCTAAAAATCCAAAAAATGAATTGGTTAATTGGACGTCGGTCACAGTTGTCGCTAGAAAATAAGGCACTTCTATATAAAGCAATACTGAAGCCAATTTGGACATATGGAATAGAGCTTTGGGGTTGTAGCAAACCATCGAATACGAAAATTCTGCAAACGTTCCAATCTAAAACCCTCAGAACGATAGCTAATGCTCCATGGTTCGTAAGCAACCACACACTACATAATGATCTTGGCATTCCAACTATCAATGAAGTGATCCAGAAGTCAGCTAAAAGAAGCAAAAATCGTAACGAGAATCATTCAAATCCACTGATTGCTAACCTATACAATGATCCTATGGAACGCAGAAGACTAAAACGTCATTGGCCAGAAGACCTTCTAGAATAGACTCCGGAGCCCCATCAGTGGATGGTGCCCGCCTCAAGCCACCTAACGAGAAATCAATCCATTTACTTATTACTCTGTGTACCTTTGAGTAGATTGTAAATTTGCAATAAAATAAAAAAAAAAAAAAAAAAAAAAAAAAAAAAAAAAAAAAAAAAAAAAAAAAAAAAAAAAAATATATATATAAATTATTCGCTAGAGTTCATTAAAATGCAGCAATAAATTTTATATATTTTATACACATCGATAAATTTAGCGTTCAGTTGTTTCTTTCTACATAATTTTGATCGTCGTATTTAACAAACTTATATCGTTGAAACGAAAAATTAACTAGAAAAATATAAAAATATAATTGTTTCTTAAATTAAGAGCATTGACCTAAAATGTTTTATCAGAAAACAGTGGTAATTCTACCTTCAAATATTATTTCTAGTAAAACGCCAGCAGATCTACAAAAAATCTTGTTATAGATAGTACAAGTAACAAAAAATACATCTCATGAAAAATTTTAACACATTAGTTCATAAAATCAAAAGTATGTATTTTATTTATTAAAACTTAATTCAGGATTTTTTAAACAATTTTTGAAATATTCACTTCGGATAATTTTGAAATAAATTTATATTTATATAAAATAACGTCAATACAATTACAAATGTATCATTTTTGTCTCATAAATATTGTTTTAAATTTCCGCAAATATTAAATTTATGGCTGGATAAATCATTTATATATTATTAGGTTATAAATTAAATTTACTTATATTATTTATGAAATCCGTTAGTGAAATAATTGTTTAAAAAAATAAAATATATTTTCATCAGTATAGAAGTAAATGTTTAATCATATTTTTCATTTGGGAAATTAATACTAATTAATAATAATTTATATCAAATCTGATGAAATTTGAGAAAATATGTTTATATTTCTGTATATTAAATCAACAAATATAATATGGATCCTTAAGTAGAGAGCGAATTATCATTATAATTGACTTTTACTTGAATTATAACAAATTTAGAATATTTTTCAAAAAGTCATATGTTTACCAAAACAACTTTAAGTTCATGTTAATTGTTGATATATGGTCTAATTTTAATAAATATTGTTTAAGTATAAACTTTTAGAAATATATTAGTTTACTAATTTAAAATTTAACAAAAAAATTTAACCTAAATTATAATTTTGAAACAAAATTTATATTAAAAAGGGTAAAATAGATCAATATAATCGAATAAGAAATTTACAAATATTTCATTTGTATGAGAAGGAGAAAGAAAATATACCGGAAGAAGAGATGAAACTGATAAATACACAGATGGGGTTAAATTTAGAATCCAAAGCTATTTCACTCTGTTATAGAATCGCAAGAAAGGAAGACACAAAAACGAGAGGTATATAACTAAAATTGAGTAATTATGAATATAGAAAAAATAATTGTTCAATAAAAAACATGCTTCAAGGAAGTAATGTCGTAATTAGAGGAGATCTTATAAGATTGAGAGCTTAACATTTAATGAATGCATAAAAAATATGGAATGAAATAACTCTGGACGGATGATGGAACAAGATAAACAAGTATTAATAATAAAATGGTTTTTATAAAAAATAAAACCAATTTCATTTGGATTATATAGAGCATCAGAAATTAATTACCATCCCCATGATTAAGTTTTTAAAGACAAATACAAATTAAACAAAACAATTTTGTAATTTACTCTGAGGCAGGTTAAGAAATCTGTGAAATGTGTCCTAATTTTAATTTTGTAAGCTTTTTCTTTCTGAAAATCTAAAATTTATTGTAACTTTCCAAACGCACAACTTTATAATTAACTTGTATAATTAGAATAGTAATATGATTACAATTTATAGCCAATTTTATAGAAATTCGTAATAATTATAACAAAAATTATAGGACATGTCTCCGTAATATTCAAAAATTCCTAATTATTTTAAAATATGAACGAAAATTGTACATTTCATTAAAAAATAGTAAGTTTCAAAAATTAATTTTTACTCTTACATTATATCCTTTATAAATGTACAATTATTTCACCCTTTTTATCTGACGATCCCAACGGGTGAAAAAATAATTGCCATAAGAATATTTAAAATATTTAAAATAAAAATTAAAAAGAAAAATTTTATCTTTTACATTTATATAAAAATTAAGATTAAGAAATATTATACCGTAACAGGGAGCAACCAAAAATGTTGATTATAAACTTTTTCATCCAAAAGAAAACAACATTGGTCGTGATTAATTTATACACTAAAATCATTTGTTACTGATGTAGCCAAAGCAAAAATGTATTTCATTTATTTTTGCAAGCATCAATAATCATCAACATACACATTTGGTTTTAAATTTCCTAAACCCGTGAGAGTTCAGTTACTGAAAAGATAATCATTTATTGAGAATTTAATAGCAATCCTATCGAATTTAAAATTTAATTACAGAAAATTTAAATTTTAAATTACAATGCTATTAATTATCGAATGTATTTTTGTAATTTGACACAGTATAATCGTAAAAAAAATTCAAGTTGATTTAATACCGAGGATTACACGCTGAGATTTAAACATTTTTTTATACAGGGTGTTTGGTGTATATTTCGAGTTTAATTTTTTTTGTTTCTTTAGGAAAAGAAGATGGTGCTAAATTTAAATATTTCATTTACTTAATAAATTTTAACATTGATTTTGATTCGAATTTTTATTTTAACTACAAAACTTTTTTAACTAAAATACTTAAAATTCCCATGAAGAATTCAGTTATAATAAAGATTATTACCAAACAATAAAATTTTGTAAAAATTATAGTCGTAAAAAAATACAAGAAACTTATAAGCCATTGTTATTATTGGTAAATTGGAAAATATAGTTATTTTTTTAATGACAACTAAATACAATCAAAGTTAAGTATTTCCTTAAGACATCTCAATTTAAACCTGTTTCGTCTTGTACATAGAAAATATATTTATGTGGCAATTCTACTGATTTTCCATTAATAGTTGTTGCCTTTAAAAATTTCTACAGGATAATATATTTTTTCTAAAATTTTCCCTTACACAACCCTATCAAGCTGGCCTAAGTTCATAGAAAACCGCATTTAATACAGAAACAACAAACATTTTAACAGGCTACATTTAACATGGAAGAAACTTTCCCAGCTCAGCTTTTACAAACACCATTTATTTTAAAGAGTTTGTTAGTCTCTACAATGTAAAAAACCACAATGTCATTTACAGGTATATTACGAGCCTTTTGTTAATCTTCTTGGAAAAAAAAAGATTAAAATTACAAATGAGAGTTGAATTATACATCCTAGTGAGGAGAAATCAAAATCGTCCGATGTGAAAAATGATTTAAAATAATTAGATCCCAACCCTGTTAACCACTATATTCAACATACAGTAAAAAAATGGACTCGGTTAAAACTTTTTTATCATAATAAGACCTTAAATTTTACAGAAGAGATATCAGTATCAACAAGAATAATAAATAAGCAATTAAAACATTTAAAGGAAAACCAAAGGAATAAGGGTTCATTAAAAATATAAGACAAAAATAATACATAAGATAAAATAACGATTAGAACAAGAGGTATGGAACAAAAATGAAGAATACATTGAAAATTGAAAATTTCTAAAAAGATATAAAAAATGTGAATTGTAACGCCATCTATCTTGGACAGACATTAAGAAATTTTAACAACTACTGTGAACACTTACGAACTTATAGATTAAAACAACCAGATAAGTCACATTACGCAAAATACCTCGTTGACATCAAACACAAACATACACTTAACACAATGGAAATAACAATTAAGGTACTTCTTATAAGTGACAAGAAGGAAAGACTTGATTTTTTGGAGGAATTTGAAATAAAGAAATACCTAAAATATCCTCAATGTATTGAAGTATTGAACGAAGAACTGAACTTTGGCAGTTCAATTATTTTAGATCACCTTTTGAACTAAATAATACTAACCAAATATATTTTTAGAAAAAGAAGAATATTGTTTAATACTGACTGGTTGTCAGATTTATGACATGAAAATTTACGTTTTTAAAAAAATCTGTCTTGGAAAATGGTATTGTCAGATACCAAAACCTAAGTAGTAAGTATTTTATTTCTCATTTCGTATCGTACACATTAAAAACGAACTATTTCAATTCCGCTTTTAACTGAATAGTCAAAGTGAAATACAAATTCTTTTGAAATGTAAATGAACCAACGTAGTTTTGGTCCGAATACAAATTTCTGAGTTAACTCCAGTCTAGCGGAAATAATAAAAAAGAATTCGATAGGGAAGTTTGTGCAAGTGCCAAAAAATACTTTTAAATATTTCAGATAATTTTTCTATTTAATTGATAATTTTTCTTGTAAATAAAATTAATAAATCGTTTAAACTCAAGTCGCTTTTCTCTTAACCGCACTCATTCATCATTTAGTTAGCGAAGAGAAATTTGTTCGGAAATGAGTTTTAAACTTAATTTTAGTAAAGAAATATAAGAACAAATGTAATAAAATTCCGTCTTTCTATTGTTCTTATAAAAAAAATGGTCGTCTACAAAAATTTAAAAAATTTGGGTGGAATGGCATTCTGCAGAAACTCAAATTCTATTTCATATCTACACTTAAATAAACTAAATTTTTTGTTATGGAAGATATGTACGTTAAAAATCCTATTTGCATGGAAAGTATCTAATATCGGACAAAACTCGTTTATATATTATTAAAGTTACTTGCAATTTTGAAAGTCAATTTCTTCTCATAGGTCTAGATAAAATTTTAAATTGAAAATGCACTTCGAATGTTACATTATTGGAACAATGGCTAGTGTCCTTTTTTTGAATTGTTATTTGTCAATGAGTTTTGTAACAAATATATAAATATTCAATATGAAAGAAGGGTAAATTCAAATGGGTCAAAAATTAATCTTTTGAATCATTACATATTCAAAAATAGCTTTTTACTCCACTTTCTTTAAATATTAAATACTCCAATAAAAAAAGTATGTAAACGCTACCTTATAAAAAATTATTCTCGTTTTTAAATTGTTAAATAATTATAGGTTTTACAACCAATAAAAAGTGTAGGGTCGAATTCGATGTATTACATATTTACGTAGTAAAATAAAGATACTGGAGGGTCTATTAGTTCCCTTTGAAAATTTTCTCAATTTTGGAAGGTCCTAAAATGGTGGATATTTTTGTCTACGGTTGAATTGTTGGACTTCAAAGCACCTCTGAGCAAAATCCAGCAAAATCAAATAACAAAGAAATTGAATCTACTTGAGTTTCTACCTACCACTTTGAAAATTTTAACTTTGAATGATCACAAAATTTTTATCTAGTTGATTTGTTTCCATCCAAAGCCCCTTTCTGCAAAATCTCAGAAAAATAAAAAAACATTTTCAATTTTCCAACCAATTTGAGATTATATTTGAAAGTCTAAGTGTCCCCTTCGAAAATTTTCTGAACTTTGAAAGGTCCCAAAATTGTAGACATTTTTGTCTAATTGTTTCGTTTTCCTTCCAAAGCTCAGCAAAATAAAAAAAAACATTTTTACTTTTCGAAAAATATGGGAATCAATTTTAGTGAGGTATGTCTGAAATTTGAAAGGTCCCAAAATTATTGACATTTCAGTCTAGTTAATTTGTTTCCCTTCAAAGCCTCTCTGAGTAAAATATTTTTGAATTTTGAAAGGTCGACACTTTTCTCTAGTTGTTTTGTTTCCTTCAAAATACCAGTAGAATAAAAAACATTTCTACTTTTCAAAAAAATTAAGGAGGGAGGTCTTTAAATTTTTTTGAAATTTGAAAGGTCCCAAATTTATTTTCATGTCGGTCTAGTTGATTTATTTCACTTGAAAGCCCCTCTGGGCAAAGTCTCAGCAAAATAAAAGATATTTATTTTTACTTTTCGAAAAAATTTCAGGTTTTATAAAAAAAAATTGAATTTTCAACGGTTCCAAAATGGCCGAAATTTGTATCTAATATAAAACTTAGTACATATAAATTTTGAGCTACTCTGATCATCTACAAATATTGCCTGGATTATCTTTAGTCGCTATAATTGAAACTGATATAACAGATGCAATTCAACTGACGTAGAACATAGCCTTGAGTTAATTAAAAACAAGAAGTGACTCCAGAGTATAAATATCTTACACCGCGACGTCGGGAAAACGTCGCGATGAAATCAAGATTAAAAGTGACTTATAGCTTCTTATCTTAATTAACCAACACGGTGGAGGCCGACTGCTGTTGATTTAAAAACACTCCACTTAAAAAGTATATTGTTGATCTTTAAAATATTAATTAAGTACGCTCGATTCTGTGGAAAAACTAATTATTTGACAGATTAATTGTCTGTATTTTAAGTATTTTAAAATAAAATTTAATTTTGATCTCATAATGGGTTAAATTTCGAATTATATCCGGACTTTTCTAAAAAGTCAAACACGAATTTATATCATATATTTGCTTTGTACTCTTATTGTGTTTTGTTTGAATTGCTTTGCTTTGTGTCTGCTCTGTACTGAGTTCTCACTTGTAAACAGTAGTATTGCATTGTTTTGGGAGTATTGAATTGATACACTTTATTTTCCCTTTCCGCGTAGGATTGTGATTTTACGAGGATGTGACTAATAATTTTCAACCAAACAGATAAAAAATAAAATAGGGAATCAAAAATAATTTCTCTTTTTGACATAGTTTCCTTTTTCCTGAATACAACGAAATTCAAGGCCTTTTATGAAATTCTAATACTTCTAAGAGGCCAAGTCTCGGTAGTATGATACATGGAGTAGTAGTTTAAAGCCCACTTTATTAATTTTACTCATTGCAATAATGACAATTTTTTTTTCCGATAATTCAGGCATTTTGCTGTTTTAAGTTATTCAATAAAAAAATAAACATCTTTACAATCTCCAAACATCAATGCCATAATATTTTCGGCCAATGGAACCATTTTTGCTTTTTATTGGACTGGTTTATCTTTTACTCACTGTCTTGACTGCTATTTGATCTCTGTTGTAACGGAAATCCGAGTCTTGTCCATAATTATAAATATTCGCAGAATGTCTTTTGGATTGCGATTAAATAACAACAAATACTCTTCTGAAAAGATCACAAGAATCTTCAGTGTGTGTACTAAATTGAATAAAATCTGTAGTAACTTATATTATGATCATTAAACAATGACGAAACCCACTCATTTAAAGTAGACTTCAGGTCAGGTCAACACAGAAAACATCAATGAAGTTTATTTAAAATGCACTTACTTTAAACATGTTGAAACAATATTCAACTACATTAGAACACCCGCTAAATTCCCCAAACGATTTCATTTACAAACGAACCGTCAGTCATGTAGGCAGAAAACCGTAATTTTAGCTTCAACCAACTAACAATTTGGTCAAAAATTGACCAATGAAAACTGCCCTAACTGAGCTCACAAATGACCAATGAGACGTGATTATCCTCAATGCGTTCCATAGTTTCAAAAATGAAGAGTTGCTCAAAACCCACTAAACAGTGAACACACACTCCGCTCAAAAAGAGATTCATAAATTCAATCAAACATACGCTCTTAAGTTCTTTATAGACCATCACATAAGTTAAAATATATTTATATCGTCACACAAGTTTACAAGTTTAATGAATGAACCTTCAGACAAAATATCTGTAAATTTAAGTTAGTTTAAGTTGTGATTAGTGAAAATTTGTGCCAACCATTCTGAAAAACAATTTTATCAAAGGTATTGTTAAAGTGTAAATATTGACCTTCGTTATCTTCATTAAAGTTGTTAAAAAAATAATTTTATCAGTTTTTTTATTCAATGAAAGTAATTTGTTCCAGAAGAAATGCACGTAGAATTTATACATAGATATTTCTAAACCAGTATCCATTTAAAGTGCAGCTCTTTTTGGTATAAAAACTAAATATGCTATGCATAAACTCTGTTTGAATTGACTGGAAACATTGGGACACCATTAAAATATGGTTGTTTTATACCAAAAATTACAAGCTAACATTAAGACTTTATTCAGTAAGATATATCCTGTAACCAAAATGAAATACAATACGTCTCTTTTGACAAACCAAAAAGTGTCTGAGCTTAACATCGTTTTTATATACAAGGGAAGAAGATTAAGAAGGTTACATAGTAAATCGTAACAAGGTAGAGGCTAATATAAGTTAAAAGAAGAAAATATTATGAAGAAACTATAGTCAAATCAAGACAAGATAGTCAACAGATCTGGAGAAATATTAAAAAATAAGATTGGCCAACAGAAAGATAAGCTACAAGTAGAAAAGATTGAGATTGAGGGATATGACGAAACAGTGGAAGAAAACTTCAACTAATTCTGTAGTGACAATATAAAGGACACTGTCAGCAGTATAGAAGATAGATCAATAGATTCACTTCAGTAAAATCAACAACAAATTGTTAGGCATTTTCTGAAACTAGTTTCAACCGATTACAGAACATTGCAAATAGTTCGAAGAAAAAAGTGTGAGTGATAAAGATGTTATTAAAAGGTATTTTTCGTTTGCTGAGATATTCTCTGCTAGATTTAGTTAATACAATTATATCTGGGTTGTTTTCCTGCAATTTGAAAAGAAGCGTAATTATACCAATAGTTTAAGCACGCCCAGATGATTGTGGGAAATTTACTACCGTCAATGAAAATATTATTTAAATTGCTATCAGACATTAAATAAAGGAGGTATTTTTTGGTCATGTAGGAAATTATTCGACACATCCTCGTATAAGATTACTTTGGTTGTTAAAATTGTATGATAGAATCCTAAAATGTACTGATCTATAAAATCAACAGGAAATAATAGAATTCACGGAAAGTGCATGGAAACTACTCTAAAGTTTACAGTTACACATACGTATGCCGGAATGTATGTATGTATGCATCAGGCCGTTTATATTCCCGATCGATAATTCAAACACCATTAAACGTTTCAAATTTGCGTTGAATAACTGAAGCTCATCTATGCTAACGAATTCTAGACTTATCGAATTCCTCAGTATCTACGCAATTATCTCGCCCTCTGAAATAACTTACTTAACCGGTTTTCTAATATCCTCATCTTGTAACAAGATATGAAGTGAATGTGTCGTTTCCTTAAAGATTACTAATTGCAAGAGCAGAGGCGTTGCTCTGTCAGAAAATGGAATAACAAAATTATTATTATTATCGGATAATATTAGACCTACATTCTCGATATAATGCATGTTCTATGTAAAAACAGAAAACTAAAAGGTGTATTCCAGGTACTCTATAAAATATGGATCAAGGATTAACTTAGGAAGTAAATAAAGTGATGAAAGGATCTCTTCTATGAAAACTTCAATTAGGAAGAAAGGAAGTTCTTTCTCGGTTTTCAGTTTGAAGTACTCGTAGCTCTTCTGCGAATCACTTCATAATAAAACTAGTAAGTCTTTGTTCCCGTAACGGTGCTGTAGAACCATTAAAAGAATTTTGGTTTCGAAATTTTAACGAAAATTTGTTTCTTTTAAGACTTCGCAGAATCAACTTCGAATTATACTAGATTTAATTTATTGAAACAATGCAAATAAATTAATTTTTTTACAAATATTTTACTAAAAAATAGCAATATATTTACAAATTTAAAAACTTACTATGATTTTTTCGTAACTATATAGGAGGTTGATTTTTTTCGGAAAATTTTAGTTAACAATGAAACAGGTTTTCATGAAAATGTAGGAAACCACTCGTCCCACGCGCTCGAGATTTTGTCAGAAAAATTAATTCATGCATTTTTATGAAACCGTGTTTTTACTGTTAATTAAATTTTGACAGGAAATAGCCGGCAAATATTTGTTGTATCTTTTAATTTTTATTACCATTAACGTTGTGATTATTGAATCTTGGAAACTTTCTCTTTAAATCATTTGCAATACACCACTCCTCAATAAATTTAACCCATCGCAAACATATTTTTTATACTACACGTATCTCTATTCATTCCTAAGAGCGAAAAAAAAATTGAATATACGTTCTGTTAGAACCAGACCTGTGGAATGTTCTACTCGATGTGTATATCACAAAAGCAAAAGTAGCTCAGAAAAATCAGAAGAAGACGAGTTTATAAGGGGGAAAGCGTTTTAAGTTAGAAAAAGTATCGTGATGATGTTGGCTTTTAATAGTATTTAAGTATTTATATTAAAACTTGTATGCAGTAATTGAAAGGTAAAAAAAACTCTGTTTTCCTTTGAATTTTGGTTTAGTCACAATATTTCTTTGATTTATATATATATGGAGAAAAATTGGAATTCCCCAAAAAAATTAATTTTTATGTTGGCATTCCAAAACTTACTCTCAAATTATGAGAGTGAAAACCAATTATTACAAAGTGTTGCAGCAATTTGAGGCTATAGCCTGAGTAAGAAAAAACGTATTTACCTGGCCAATTACACTATTTTAAATACTTTTAAACAAGCAATTTAGCACAAAATGTATATGAACGGTGTTTGTCCCGAATCTTGAGACTGCCGAGCCAAAGTTGAATCAAAAAGCTTATTTGTGTTAAAAATAAATAAATTACAATCTTAAGTATTTTTGAATGTAGGATTTAATATTATATTTTTTTATGAACTCTGAGAACTATTTATTGTAAATTTGTTTTAATAATAACTTAATTTTATTTGAGGCTCAATTTAATTTTTTTAATTTTCATTTTATTGGCTCCACCAACGTGGCGCTCTCTAAAATCACAAAAATCAATATTTCTACAATACATTTATTTGTTTTTTTTTCAGATCCTTCAGTAGTGGTAGTCCGTGTCGAAGAAGTGCTACTGGTGGCCCTGGTCCTCGTCATCTGGGTGGCAGCCATCGCTCTCTTCTTCAACCGTTGGGGCAAGATCCGGATGTTAGAACCGTACCAGCCGAAATTCCACCAGCAGCCTCATCGACCGTCGTGCCCGCTCGCGCCTCTTAGCCCCCCCGGGGTGACCAATCAAGTGAGCCTCAGCAACTCTGCTACTTTACCCCCAAGGGCTCAAAAAGCGCCGACCGTATGTGTGCTAGTTTCGAAAATCAATAGAACAAAATAGTTAGAGTGCCGTTATGGCACTTAGCTAGCACTAGATACCAAAAATGTTTTCTACCACGCTCGGAATCAGTGGAAAAATAACTAATCAATCATTATTTTCAATAGTAAAATAATTGATATTGATGTATACTACAAAAATGAATTAAATTTTTATTGAAATATATTGCACAAAAAATTATTTATTAAAATGTTGGTCACAAAATTAAAAGAATCATTGTTATTGATTCAATAAATATACAATAGAATGACATTTAGATTGCGGCAATCTCTGTGCTATCGACCAAATGGTGTAAGCGTATCATTTTTGAGAAAATTATGATTTTTAAAATTACGTTATTTCTTGAAGCAATAAAATAAGATCAAAAAAATTTCGAAATTCACGAAAGTAAATATAATATAATAATAAACATTGTAATAAGATTTGTTAATTTCTATCTTGATTCCTCGCATGAAATCTTATAAAAGACTCAGTGTATGTCAAAGGTATTTGGGATTTGGATTTAACGTATTTATTTTATCAAAAATCCTAAATGTATAATTCCACATAAAAGATTTTTAATTGTTTATTTATTTAGTGCCTCCCAAGAAGCATTTATATACATATTTAAATAACACGTATATACAGAGTGCACCATTAGTGCGTCGAAGTACGATTAGTCCGCTTTTATTGAAGTTACGAAAAAAAAGTTTTTACAAAAAGTGCAGAGGCAGTCTTGAGATTCACATTTTGAAATTAGTCCATATAGTGTGTTCAAGAACGCGCAGCCTGACAAAAATTTTGTTTTTTAAAATAGAACACCACCACCAGGCATCTAAATTCAAAAAAATGTGATTTTCAGGTGACTGTAGATCCTTTATTAAACCTAATAGACATAAAGTGTGATACATCGTTGAAATTATCTCGGCAAGAGGTTTGTAAAAATGTAAAAATATACGGGGTGTTCCATTTAAAAAAACAATTTTTGTCTAGCACTGTGTTCCTGAACATACTGGATATTTGGAACTAATTTTAAAATGTGAATTTTAAACCTGCCTACACTTTTTGTAAAAACTTTTTTTTCGTATCTTCTATAATAGCGGACTAATCATACTTCGACGCACTAATGCCGCACCCTGTATATTAAAAGAGAAATTAGCATAATAAAGATTTTTTTTTGTTTTACTAAAAGTCCGGTAAATGTTTTATCTAGTAATAACTTTATTATCACCAACATAGCAAGAACATTAAGTTTTAGTTTTACGAGCTTTATATATTAACAGATATGAAAGCTAAATAATTGATGCTCTGTCGGACTTATATACTTATGCATTTTTTATGATCTATGACTTCAAAATACAGAAATATTTCAGAATCAAATAAACGGATTTATGACATAATCCGTGCATAAAGTAAATATGGGAGAGAAAATACGAACAGTATGCATATAAATGTGATTTCAGAACTACGGTATAAATTATATAAGTTTTACTTATTTTCATACTTTTATTTTGTAATTTGGTTAATAATATTCTGAAACCAACCACACAATATTAAAATAACTAATGGAAAAAATAAAACTATACATTGAAAATTATATTACAATATTTATTAAGTCTAATCCCCTTGCATTCACCCATTTAATACCTCAATAGCTAAAATAGTATTCCCATATATAAGAGATTAGATGGGTAAATATAAAGAGATTAGTATTAATAAATATTGTAATAAAATTTGTTCAAAGTTAAAGTTCAATTACATTATAAAAATGTATAAATTAATTTGGGCCCAAATTAAAACGTATAATACAAATATAAATCGGAAATAAAACAGCCAAACAACCAAAACTAAAATTAAATTTATATATACAAATAAAACATGTGTATAACTCACAGGGTGGTTTTATTCAGCTGGTAAATCAACTTAAAATTTCTTGTAAAATGCTCTGTTATCTACAAATATAGAAAGTGCACAGATTCCAAATATCTTGTTCAGAATGTTCGAAACATTCGAAATAAATTGAATGATTAAGTCCTAAATACGGCCCTGTAGCCAAGACTAAAAGATAGAACTGAGGAGTTTGAAAATAATTAATAATGCGTAGTAATCGTATTTACAACAAATATTCATGTTTCCTTATTTTCCAAATTACATTTGGAATTCCACATATTTCAATTTATATCTTCCTACTATCATTACATACTGAACATGGTTCAAAATTAAATGTACACAAAGTGAAATGTGGGTCTTGTCTGCGAACATTATTATCAATAAATCTCCCGACGCACCTTCATCAAAATATGGTTTTCCAGGAACTATACACGAATTGTGACAGCGAGAAATAATGTCCTTGAATTTAATATAGTAGTACAATTCAATTAGTTGCAAATACATGTATATGTTGGATATACAACAAATGTCGGAAATGATACATGATGATTCTAAAATTGTACATCGCAAAGCATGATTTTATTTTATAATTGAAAAATGCGCGTATCTGTATTTATTAAAATACTTTTATTCAGGAAGGGATTAGTTGAAAGCTGTTTATAAATAGAATGTGGGAGCGGACAAAGTTCCATTTAATGTATGTTCAAATGATAGGTAGAACATACAAATTATTCAAACGCCAATTACCATCAGATTAACATTCGGAGATATTATACGTAAGCAGTAATTAAACAGTGTACATGGTCTAAAAGCACTTTTGGAGTCGTTTTAAAATAAATAAATAAATAAATAAAACTTAATTTTTTAACATATTGAATTGAATTGAAAAATAAAAGTACATAAAGCAAAGAAACAAATTAAGTAAAGTAAATATTCAAAAAGAAGTATATTAATATAATAGCCAATAGTAAAGAAGACAATTTCGTTTTCAAGTAAAACATGCCAATTTTATTTAAAATTAATTAAAATTGTGACCCCTTCCCAGTTTCGATGCAGAATACCTTGAACTAGAAGAATTAAAAATAATCCAAAAGAAAAAATACACCCTCGATATACAAAAAATTAAGATATCTCTGTAGATATATTTTTTCCTAGACGATCATTTCGATTATGTGAGATCAACTTTACCATTTAGTACACTTACAGCTTATTTTTTTTAAATTCGTACACTGACCACTCTAGTTACAAGGCGACCATTATTAAATAGTAAATTGATATTAAATAGCCCAAATAAATAAAATTAAAAAATGTATCCTCCCAAAGCTAATAATGGGACGAGATCGCTATTCCCACTTAATTAAAACGAAACTCGTTCTTCTCAAATAGAAAAAAAAATATTCAAGTAAAATTTATGCGCAGAATATGTGTGTGTACAAATTAAAAATTGGAACAGAGTACCCAGAAAAAAGATCGTTAATTATGCCCTAAAATTTTAATCAACCGTGTCCTAACAGCCATTAATACCGAAAATTTTCCCTTATTGAAATTATAAAAGACAATTCTAATATTAAAAAAAATTTACAATTTTAGCCTCACATAATTAAAATTAAATTGGTAAAGGCGAGGTGTTGTCAAAAAAAAGTTAAAGGTTACTGACTCTTCGTCCCCGCGCCAAAACCGATACTTTTCAATAAAAATCATAAATTTTTATGGACAGCTTGGGACTTGACTTTTTTAACGTTCTCTAAATAACTATTTTGAAACTTTATCTCCATTTCTTCCAAAATATTTACGACTTTAATGTTTTTCTAAACGAAGTATGTTTATAATGTATAGTTTTTTTTTTTTTGTTTATTCAGTTTACATTATTATAAAATTTATTTTATACTAAGCTTTCAGTCTTAATTTCAATAAGGTTTCATTATATCATATTTGAGAATGCAACGACCTACAAAACTCATGGTTTATATGATAACGATAAGGGATTTTAAAGAAAATGTGTTTTGTTTTGAGGGTGGAATAAAGATTTGATTTATAAAAAAAAGAAATAATTAAAAATTAATAAAAGATAAGTAAAGCCTATATAAACGAACAGGCCAGAGAAGGTAACAGAAAAGAAAGAAATAAAAAGATAGAAACAAATTTAAGTAATTTATAATTTGGAATCATACAGCGTCTATGCTACTGAACTTATTAAAGGGTAGAAATAGGCTGTCAGGAAATAAATTTAAGAAACCGAAAGAAACTTTTAATGGTTTTCTAATCCATGCAATAGTCATTTAAATTCGAAAAAATGCGATTTACAATTGGAAATAATTATTTTTATACAACAACCAACAAATCAAATAAGTTTTTCTTTTCCATTAAGAGCACTGTTCTAAAGGTATTTCCTATCGACGATTTTTAATTAGATATGAAAGTAAAAAAGACGAAATTTGATCTTTTGTTTGTTGAATTTTGTTTTAATATGTAATCCACAATTTGTTATGAAAACACAAACTGAATTTGAGTATATTGAAAGCGGTAAAAAATCGACACTTCACTGAACATGTCACATAAAAAAACTTGTTATGTTTGAAAACAAGCCAATCTAGTATCTTAAAAAAATTATTTTGTTAGCAAACAGTGTAATATAATTTGTAACATTTTATACATAGCAAACTATCGAAAAATATGCTTAACCAAATATAAATGAAATGAAATTGAACATTTAAATTAAAAAAGTTGAGGGTATTTCCGGTTAAACCTCAAGTATATTATTAACAAAAAAATGTACATCATATGCATTTTGCGCCATTGCACTTACCTACAAAATTTCATAAATATCGTCCGTTTCGTTTTAAATATATTTGTTTGGTCCCATACTTTATCCCAACCCTGTATAACTTATTATCGCCAGGCAACTTACTTTTTAAAATTGATTCCAATATACTTATAATATAGTTTTATACTCTTATATAGTTGATAATATTTTCTATAATTAAAGAATAAACATTGTTTTCACATTATAATTTCTTATTAATTTAAGTAAAGTGTGGTGATAAAGTAGTACAATAAAAATAGTTATAAATATTGTTTCTATAATTTATATAAATAATTCAATTTTAATTCTCTTACTACAAAACTTTACAGAGTATAATTTGAAAATATCTAAAATTCAGTATCCTACTATAATATTTAATTCTACTACTTATACTTGATGTTATCCAACAAAATCCATGAAATCCAAATCCCAAATTTTCAATTGAATAGTTGATGGTAATGAACTAAATTCTCATCAAGATATACACTGGAATTAGAGCAGGGTGGTTCAAATGGGCGTAATTTGTGTCCCAAAACTTTCAAGCACATGGGATGATGATAAATAACTTTCAGCTGGTTTAAGCTTAGTGTGCTTTCATTTTAAATAATGGTGGAAGCTCCGTGCGGCGCCACCGCCATTTTTTAAAGTTTCTCCAAATAAAAGATTTTATCTTACATTAAAATAAAACAACGTATTTAAAATGTATTGGTGGTATTCTAAGTTAACAATTTCTGAATGAATTTTAAAAGCAGAATATAATATAATTGACTTAATTGACATATAGAAAATATAACAACCAGTATCTCAGTCATTTAGAGAATTAATAGAAATATAAAAGATTATTTATATTAAAAACTAGGCAAAAAGTTAGGATCTGCATGTACATGGTGATTAAAAATTCTTCCATTGTTATAGAATTTCTATTCTAAATTGCAAAACCTAATAAAAACAAGCTCATAATAATCCAAGAAACAAGTATCTACGTAAATTTAATATTCATGTAAATAATAAAAGAAAGACCCTATACATATGATATAATTATAATCCTGTTTCAGTTTTTATTAACGATTTAAATGTTTCATTTTTGAGATTATTTTTTTTTTCTAAGTTAAAAAAGTTTCAACATTTTTCGAAATTATGTTACCAGACATATTTATGACTTATTACTCAATGAAATTGTCCAGTTTCACTAGAAAATTAAATAATTTTAAACATACTTTTTCATGATGAAATACATATAAAAAATAGATCACTAAAAATTGATCATTGCCCAAGAACAATTTTTAGAAAACTAAACTAAGCATAAAGTGCTGCTGTTTTTATTTTTAATTTTTTGATTAAATTAAACCCTCCTTCTTTCCCCGAGGCTTGGGACTGGCACAGCTATTTTGTTAAATTACCAATTTTACTTAGTAAATACCTCACATAATGTTAAAAAATATTTAAAGCAGGTTAATCTAAAAATTAATTTTAATCGAAAAATAAAAGAAGTATTCTTGGTTTAATAATGATGGGTTGTAAGTGGGGGTAACACAATATACTCATCTTTTTTTATGACATGCTTATTTATTTTTGTTAGTTCTGAAATTCTTTTAATTAATTCATTGTCCGATTTTACACTACCTTTTTTAAATACTCTAACATATTTAAAGGAATTTGTTGCATTTGTATGTGTAAAACTTTATTTTTAAGTACATAATTATTATTACTTGTTTGTGGATTGTGGATTTCATGATATTTTACCATTTAGCTACGGTTTCCAAAACGCCATATTTTTTAAGAAAAGAAAAATTAAAATTTTAAGAAAACAATCACTCACACGTTCTACTGCCTAAAAACTTCGAAGGTGAATAATTTACGGCCGCAGACTTAATTTAGCCAAATGAACTTCACTACCTCAGATATCAAGGGATTATACGTGGTATATGCAATATCTAAATGCTCATTTCTTATAAAATTCTTAACGTTTACAAGCACTTATATTGGATGAAACTCATAAATGGAGTTAAAAGTTTTGCAATTTAGAATGGAAATACTATAACTCATTAACAATTAGTAAAAAATGATCTTAAAAAGAAATGAAAGAAAGGCTTAATAAGTTGTATTTTAAAGTGTGTAAGATTCTTTATTTAAAGATATGTGTAAAAGAAATATATATATTTCTCAAAGTCAAAAGAGTGTCAAGCGCTTTCGGCAAAACAATGCCATCATCAGGACAAAAAAAGTGCAAAAAAGTAGAGAAGGTTGGTTATAAAACAAAAGTAGAGAACATCAACGCAGTAACAATACATCTTAAATTAACTTTTTAAAAAACGACATTAATATAGTAGAAAACAGTAACATTTTTAAAAAAATTTGGTTTTTAAAGGCCCAGGCCTGAAAGTTGTCCCAATAAAAGACAACAAGTGTTTTTTAAAAAACATGTAAAATAAATAAAAAATTAAGATGTTTTACGTGAGAAAATTATGAACATGCGGTTTTTGACAAAGTTAGAAAAATGATGATGGCATTGTTTTGCCGAAAGCGCTTGACACTCTTTTGACTTTGAGAAATATATATATTTCTTTTACACATATCTTTAAATAAAGAATCTTACACACTTTAAAATACAACTTATTAAGCCTTTCTTTCATTACATAGTGTGTACGCACCAAACACGTAACCTTTTGTTACTCTTCAAAAAAAATTAAAAAGAAATGTTTAAACAATACAATTAGCTGTAAAAAATTTTCCCACCACAGGTAATATAACATTTCCTACAACATAAATTCGAAATTCTGAACATTATTTACTTCGTCAAAACCACGTATTTGTATCGGTAAAACGTATGTCTAATTTAGAAAGTTATACGATGCTCACTGCAAATTATTTAGCAGTTTGAACTATTTTGCTCTGATAAACTAGCAAACATTATCAAGCACGCTTAACTTCGGCGCACAATTAGACCTTAAGATAAATATGTTTACAACTCGAATCGTCAGAATTTCTGAATGCTGAAACACCAAGTTCAATTTATCTTCATAATTAATATAATTTGATTATTTAACTTCTAATTGAAATAATGTCACATGAGACATTAACGAAATAATATTCAATATTTAAGTTTTCAAATAATTTTCTTTATTAAAGGGTATTCTAAGAAAGTTCATAATAATACATTCGTAAGTAACGATCTCCCTAAATTTGTGGATGCACTTAAACTTGCGGACGTATTTAAAATTTACAAGCAATTCAAGGTTATAGAATAGTGCCAAGTAAGGGGATAAGTAAATGCATTTTATTTCTTTATTATTTGTAAAAGGGCGTATAAAAAATGTAAATATTTAGTTGCATAATAATAGTATGGAGGTTATAACGATTATATAAGGAGATACAATCGAGCGTAAAAACGACATCTTTAAAACTGCACTTGGAAAATATATATTTACTAGGATTCTCAACAAAATCATACTAAATAATATTATAGGAGTTAGCATGACTCCCAAATCTAGGGAGATGCAAGAAGTCACATGGCAATATTATTTAATATTTCTAAAACTGCACATATAAAAATTACAGAAATGCTTAATCTGGATAATTCAGTGTAACAGAAAAAGACTTTCTTTGTGTTTTTTTTTATTAAATATCCAAAATCATAGGCACAAACAAGTTTACTTTTCAAAAATGATTCTCTTGATTTGAGTAGCATAATATTTTTGATTGACAGCCACTTTGGCTTTTTTTGTATTAAACTAATTCATTTCGTATCTATTTTTATACACAAAATATATTATGGTATAAGGAAATTGTCTAAAAAGGAACAAACTTTCATTAAAAAAAATATTAAACAACGATCTTTTTTTTCTGAAAATATAATTAATTATCAACATATAAGTGTAATGAAAAAGCTCAATTCAAGTCAATCTTGTATTCTCTAATCGCTTTAATTTTAGAAAATTAATAACAAAATAGTCAGTGAATTAAGTAGTGTTAAGAACATGGCTATAAAATTTAAGTGAAAAATCACCCTGGATATTAATAAACAAATAATGCCATTCAATACTTGCTTTGTCTCTACATCATATAGGTATAATCAATCGTCGTCGTGACCACACCCTGTATCATATTTCTACTGTAAATGGCCCTTTTCACCAAAGAATGAATATAAAAAAAATATGTTTCAATTATATTAAGTTATGGTTAATCAAGCCACTATGTACAGTAATTTTACTCTTATCTAAAAAAAGTAAGTATTCGCTTAAGATTAATATCCTGTGATTAAAACTGACTGAGCGCAAATTCAGACACGATCTGCGTTCTTTATTAGTAAAAAAACATTATTTAAACCCAATCAAATAATGTTGTAAACACACACTAGAACCTTATTTTGACTAATTACATACGCTTTTTAGAGGAGTGGCCTCCGGGCTATGTATCTTTCGAAAACTTTGCAAGTAAAGAATTAAACTAAATGTTTAATATAGTCAACGTATATTGGAAGTTATAGGCTTTTTTTCTTCGCATAACCATAGTCACTTCTGTGAACTAAATGAATGCCAAGGTACCATAAGGAAGTGTGGTTAGTCCGGTTTTGAATCTCTTGGATGGTTAAGTCTAAAATATAAAGCTTGACATTTGTCTTGTGTAAGTGATTAAGACAAGCTATTACTAAACCAAGTTTAAATTATTAATTTCAAAAAATCAAATATATTAGATCGTTTATTTTGTTTGTTTCAATTAACAAAAATCTTTGATTTGAAAAACAGTTTCACTACTACTCCAAATTTGCTTAACTTACTTCTTGTTGGAAATTCATTTGCTTGGTTAGAATTGCAGACGTAGAAGTTCGATAATTAGGACTAAAGAAAACTTTTCTGCATCTAAACGTTTCCAAAGTGTGGGCGAAATGTCCAAAACAGAGCAACAATGGTACACAAAAGGATCAGGCTCAAGCAAATGAAAGTTTAAGGATTTAATAGAGTGGAACACGCACTCTGTTTACGAAAGTCTGTGCTGTACATTCAGTGGTGTCGTATTTAGGTTACTCGTATAACAAAGAAACGAGATATTTAAATATTGTCTGAAATATACAGACGGATTTTTTTATTGTCTGCGTGTTTTTTTTATCTAAAGATGTTTGTGCTCAATAAATATTATATAAAATAGTAGCAAATATGCGGTGATTGTTGAAGTGTTTTTATAAAAGGTTTTAGACAAATCAGAAATTTGTGTTCTGTAACTTTACTGGTTATTGATTTATTATATTTGAGGCTCAGCAAATTAATTATAATAAATGAGACGCCTTGTCCTACATTTTTTTACGTTTTTCAGTCGATTTGAGGATAAATTTGGGTTATAAAATTTATAGTTTGGACTATTGAAGGACGCATACAGCATTTCTGTGATGAACTGACGATGACGTCATACTCAACAGATTATGAACAAAAAAACTAAAAGTAAATGCGATTCAGATACAACGAAAAAGGAAATTCAATTTTAAAGCTTGGCACCATTTCACGATATTGCTAAATCAGTATCACCAAAATACTTCTCATTCATCGATATTCGTTTGATTAAATCTTTTCTTATTTGGTGATTTTGAATTCAATTTTCTTAACATTTCTAAAAAAGATATTAATTTTCATTAATAAACAGTCATTTTTATTAAGTTATTTTTTCAGGAAAACTCAATATTTACTTTTGACAAAATAACCACATAAGTATAAACAAAAAAACAAATATATATACGAGATTTTAGGTGGCATTCCAAGGAGATTATATATATAGTAATTTAGGCACCTGGGAGCAATATTATAATTTAATGTTATTTATTTAATGCGACAACGCCAATCCAATTTTTAAAATTGTAACAAAACAGTTATTAGAAATTATTTAAAACATGTTATTTTGTTTGTAATTTAAATTTTTTCAGAAAAACCTCACAAATATTTTTTTTATATTCGTGTATTCTGTTTTCGTGCCGGTAAGTGTATATTATTATTAGTGAATGATCCGCTACTGTCCTATATATTCCACGAAAGTGTTTGTTTTCCTAATTCTGAAGATTAAAGATCGTTTCCACAAGGGATTTCTGACGCAATCTGTTTTTATTAATGCTCGAAAGTGAATTGAGGACTAATTATCCCACTTGGATCATTTAGGTTCCTTAATTTAATTCATTAATTTTAATTGTTATTTCCCAGAGAGATGCTTCGTATTTTGTAAAAATTTGGCAATTAAGTAATACTTCAATATAAATTATGATTAAAATAATACTTTGATAAATAGTAAAGACGTTTCTTCTTATTATTATTATTAATTTACCAAAAGTTAGTACCTCCATCATAATAAAAGAATTTCCTGAAATTTTCAGTAGGTAGGCCAAACCTTAAGCTATTATTGTCGAATTAATTTCTTATACTCAGAAGCAATTTTATTAATTTTATGTGTATTGCTAATAATTTTCATATTCATTCGGCGTTATTTTATGTTAGATACATTTCTGTAAGTTATATGAGTCACCTCTTGCGTGATCAAAGTTATATTAATGGAATTTAATATTATTAAGTCTTGTCGTAATATTCTTTATTAATATTCAATTGAATTAGTTGATTAAATGTGAACCAAAGAACATCATAATTTTAATAACAATATGAAGCAACTCTGTACAAGTAACTTTCTAATTTATTAATAAAACATGACGAAATGACCTCACATTTTCTGTTACTAATTCACCAAAGTTAAACGTTGACAGCATGAGAACAATTTGAATAATTAATCAAATTTTAATTGGGTTAAATAGTATTTTAATTAGAGTTATCCCTGCTTTTGAAGGTGGCTTGACCTTCCCGTTTAACCTCCACCCAATCGAAAAATGCAGGTTGAAAATCTGAAAATTTAAAACCAATAAATAAGAATGAAGTTAAGTGCATTGTGAAAAATGCTCTCAAAAATCATAAGAGCCCTTTAAGATTGAAGCATCAAATATAAGAGGATTTTTATCAGATTCGTTCCAAATTCTAAATGTCGAAGAGAATTCTGTATTTGAAAAGAGAAAAAATATAAAAAATAAAATAATATTTGCATACATATATTTTATTTTACATGATGTATATTTTATTTGGAGTTTTAATTGACTTTAATAAGACTAAAGTTGTCAAATCAAAGTCGAAAATTAGTAAATTTGAAATTACAATTTAGAACTTTACCAACTTGATTAGAGTAAGATTTCAAGTCTCTTAGAACATTTTAATTAATGTTCCAGTAGATTTAAGTTTGAAGTTATGTAAAATTGTTCCATTTTACGAGAACTATTATTTGAGTCCTTTATTCTGACGTCTTGTGCTGTTTCTCTATAAAATGCCAAGATTTGAAATATTAATTATTTCCACCATTTAATTCCAAAAGTTACGCACAGCTACATCATCATCATTATCATAAACGAATCTCATTTACTAGCAGATGTCAGTTAAAGTTTCTCACTCTTCTCTTATTTTATTGTTCTATTTGCTTCTGCCTACCGCCAGTTCTTCGGTCTCTCTCCAGTATTGTTTCCTTGAGTTCAAGTGTCAATTAATCTCGTTGTTATATTTCATTCGCGGTCTACCCGTTGTGATATTTCTCTATTTTCTGGATTACCTTGATTATTACCTTGATTAGTCTCATATTGGGTATTTTTTGTTTGGTACCTTGTCCTTCAATCTTAGTTATGCAATTTTTCTTAACGTTTTCATCACACTAGCCTGTATTCTTCTTCTTTATTATTTATTTAATTTGTACGTTTGTGAGCCGAATATCAAAGTTGGGAATAATGCATTATGCATCTTCACCATAGTATCTGTATTTAATTGTTTTTTATAAAATACCTTTTATCTTTCTTCTATTTCTGTTTCTATCTTTCCGCGTTTTGCTATAATTATTCTTATATATTTTAGTTGTTTAATCCGTTTAAGCTCTCTTTTTTTGTATTTTAATAATGATCTTTTACTGTTTATTTAATACTGCTATTATTTAAATTTCCATCGGCTTTTTATTAGCTCCTCATTTCATACATTCAGATTTTTCTATAGATCTTCTTCTTTTCTACTGATACTACTATGTTAAGTGGTTAATTTTTATCCTTTCTAGGTTAAAATATCTTCCGCTGTGTGCTTTATCCAGTTCTTAATCGATTTTTGTTTTTAGTCTTTCCGTCAAAATTCTGTTATTATTTCCTACAATAGTTTTCACAATTTTTTTGTTCACCCCTCTCTGAAATTAATAGTGTAGGCACTAAATACCAGTCCTCTAGTATTTTAATAGCACTCAATTTTTTTAGTTAAATATAGTAAAACTGTTTTTCCTATAAATTTGTTATTTATTTCATCATGTACTAATGCTTTTTTGGTGTAGTTTTTGTTATTGTTATTTCCGTTTTTCTCAGAGTTAAATTTTCTATATTTATGTTTTATTGTTTCTTTTTATGTCTTCCTCTTGGCTATTATGCTATCATCTCTTTTCATTCCTGATTGTTCTTTAAAGTATTCTTTCCATCTTTGTAGTACTTCTTTGTCTTTATTCATTATTTATATGTCTGTTATAATTGAAGTGTTCGTATTTTAATGACCTATACAACAGTTTTTTGATTTCCTGGAAAACTTTCTTCAACCTTATTACCAAATTTTTTCCACGATTCTTGTTTTACGTTTAGAACTAGATTTTTTTTATTTCACTATATTTTTTATAGGTTTGTTATTTATCTTTTGTCGCGTGTTTCACTTGTTCTATCCACTTGTTTTTTGTCGTTTTTGTTGAAGACGTTCCATAGTTCTTGTGAGCATTCTCCAAAATACCATTCTTAAACATTTCCCACATGGTTTCTGTATCATCTTCTTTTACAAGAATCGTTTAGCTTCGTAATTTTTTTCTTCTCTTCGCTAATGCTTTTGTTTCATTTTTCTTTAGTTTGAACGTTCTCATTTTCTTTTCTACATTTTTCTCTTTTTCTTGGATTATCACTTTTAATTCTACTAAATAGTGATTGGTTCTTATACGTTGTGATCATAAAGTTTTGAACCAAGTTTTTAACTCAATCATGCAAAAATTCCTCGGACAGGTCAAGTTAATTTTTTTAAATGACACTATTGACAAACTTCATTTGTTTTTGCGGGAAGAGGTCTTAGTTAATTCATTTCAATGGTAACCCCCAATTTTTTCTTTAGTTTTTGATAGAGGTATTTACCACTTGAATGACGATATAAAAAAATGAATATCTTGCATAACAATTTTATCGAGAAAAAGTCATTTTTTTCAGGAAAATTCAGATTTTATTTTTGACAGAACTACAACATAAAAATCAACAAAAAAACAAATTTTCTACGATTTTGAACAACGTTCATCTTAACTGTTCAATCTGGAATCCTTCAGTTAATAGTTGATTTGTGCTATTTCGTCACGTATTCTCTGCTGCAAATTTTCCAAATTGGCAGGTCTATCGAAATACACCCTTGATTTCAAATAGCCCCAGAAAAAATCTAGTGGTGTTAGACCTGGAGGAGGCGATGGCCATCCCACTGATCATGTTTCTCCTATCCATCGTTCCGGAAAAGTAATGTCTAAATACCTGAATGCCAAAATGAAGGAAAGTATAAAATTTGAGTTTAAATTACTGAATCGTTTAAAATCAATACTTTTTAAGATTGCACTTCCGATGAAAAATATGTACTTTGTATCTTTTAACCTCGAAAGTTACAAACGGCTTCTCATCGTTGGCATAAAATGCACATAAATATTATTGCAAGTACATAAAACTCCAGTCTTTTAATGACAAAATTTATTTCAACTCGCGGACTTAGAAAGCACTCAGAACGAATAAAAGAAATCGGCGGTTATCAACCACGAAGTAATTTTGTGGAGTACTGTCATTTTTTATATGAGGACACTTGAAATGCTTATAGAGTATATGCCGGAGTAGCGTAATTTATCCTCTTTTAATTAATATTCTGGGTTTACGCAGAAATAACCGAAAGTAGATTGAAAAATAATAATAATCATAAATATTTTTTGTACATTGGTAGAAAAAGAAGAATATTACAAATAACATAAGAATGAAAATTATGCATAATAAAATTAATAACAACAGGGAATTGCTATTTAATTTTGCTGCCAAAACAAAATTTAAACACTGACCAGTGCACTAAGAAAATTTGGAGGGAAGTTACATATTAATTAAAAGTAATTAGAGTAAATCTATCAACAGCGTAAAAAAATTAGAAAAGATAATATTAAAATTAAGAAAAAAATGCAAATTAAAAATTTTTAATACAAAACAAAATTAACGAGTCGCACACTGAAGAAATAAAAATTAAAAGTAAAAGTAAATTTTGACAAGAAAATAAAAAGGTAAAAAATTATAGAAAATGACTGAAAAGTAATAAAAGTCACAAAAGAAAAAATACTAGTTAGATATTAAAGATGAAAATAAGATAAAACTTTATAAATAAGCAAGGTATATGTTTATCGTGACGCTGATAAAAAAAATAAAAGAAATTTGAAAAAGGAAGTAGAAAATGTATGTAGAAAGAAGAATTTATTGATTAAAATTATGGAAACAATTAAAAAAGAAACTAGAAGATACACTGTAGAAACTATACAACTATCTAAGATTGTATGTATGTCGATAAGACCTTTCGTGTTATGCTGTTTTTAAAACACACTTTGTATGCATACTGGCATGGTTAGAATTTATACTAGTTTATTGTAATCCCTAAGGTTTGTGGCTGAAAAGTTTTTAACGAAATTTTTATATAGGTAGGGGTGACAAAAACGAGATGTTTATCCAAGTGAAAATAAAAGTTAAAAACTTTCAAGTAAATATACTTGCTAAATAGTCTACGAAAATTAAAAGCTTTTTTGCTTGTTAATTTATGTTCTGCTACTTAGGTATTATCTTTTTACCCCAGCAGTTTCATTTTCTAAATTGCCGCAAAATAAAATTAAGAGTTCATAATCCTGTTAAATAATTTAATAGTCGTAATATGTAAAAGTTGTTGATTATATTATAAACTTCTTCTGCACTGTATAGTTCGCTACTTTTAATTAAAATCACTTTTAGTTTAACTCTTTAAATAATTAAGACACAATTTTCAGGAAATTTTGTTATTTTTTAAATTCTGTGTAATGTTAAATAGTGGCATTAAAAAATAAATTTTATAAACGATAATGATATATTCGAAGTAAATAAATAAATATATTCTTTAATGAACGATAAATTGAATTCAGTTTGTTGGTCTCAAAAAGAGGGGAAAGAGGTCAACTTCTGATTATAGATCACCTACATTTTTTTATTTAATAGAGCATTTTTTAATTTAACATTCCTGATTATTATTTTTAGTGAAGCTCCAAATTCAAATGGTAAATTTAAATTTATTTACAATAAGAATATTTTTTTTGGTCATTCTTTTTACAAGTTAGTAATATCTAAAGTGATTATTATATCTCCTTATTTTAATATTCAATGTGTTTAAATCTTACAGTTTATTCAGTTTTAAAAAAAAATGCCAATTTAGTATATTTAGAAAAACATGTAAAAATGTCTATATTCGTGAATTAGACAGTTTCTGAAACTGTGTTTTGATACTTTTATTATTCTCTTAGACTTTATGAATATTTTAAAATTTTTAGTTAATTTTTAAAGATTGTCCATATTCATAGTTTAAGTTGATTTATTTTCTTTGTATTCGAATAGGAGTTCAGTAAATACTTTCTGTTTCACAAAATAGTCCCTTTTCTAAAAATGTATGAAACATTTTCAAAAATATTGCACAAATGTAACGGCTCAAACTTCGATAATTTTAAACAGTATGGAAATACTTTAATAAACCTTTGTTAAAAATATATTCTAATTTTGGCAATAAATTTCACTAATAAATTTTATTACTTTAACATTTATTCCATAAATATTTCTATTATTATTTATTTCTTTAAAAGAATTTTAAATTTGAATTTCACTAATCTTTCCCATTTCAAAAATATTCTTGTTTATATTAGGTTGCACCTACAATGTGTTTTTAAATGTGAAAAATGTCTTTGAAATCGCAACATTTTTTGGTTTTGTGTACATGGTGGCCCTAAACTAAGGCAATGATTTTCTTTGGTTTTTTATATAGAACCTTTAGAACCTAGGAAAGTACTTTCAAAATACTATTATTTTTATACAGTGTGGCTAAATATTGCAGTTATCGAAAACTAAAATTCATCCAAAATCAAACTTTGATATGACCTAACTTTATAAAATATCCTATCCTGTATATCTTAAAATACTTTTTAAATGTGAAAGTTGACTCTCTAAAGAATTTTTATATTTTTTTAATATCCATTAAGATAAGACAAATTCGTAGTACAACTTAATAACCCTGTATGTAGGTATATGCTGACTTTACTTCCTCGTTACTCTTGAGATATTTTAGAGTGTAAGCTCCCCTTGTTTGAATAAAATTATGAAGAGATTTTACATAAAATAGCAAACAGGTACAAAATAAATTTTACGCCTGTACTGTTATCCAGATTAAGCATACGATACGGATTTTACAATTGTTTATTATTTACCAAGTGTTGTTTTGTTTATGATCCATTATTAATATTAATAATTGTTGTAAAGTGTATAACAAAATTTAATTAAAACCTATATAAATATAGAAATTACCCATTTGCCAGATGTAGTAATAGCATATTATTTAACGAATATATAATGTAGGTTCGCCAGCGAATTTAATCAGAAAACAGTAATAATAATAATAATGACAGTCACATACTGTATTTACTTTAACAACAAATATTTTAGTAATCAAAATCCACCTAAAAATAATCTCGCCACTGATATTTTCATTTAAGTGCATCACTTTTGTTAAACGTCAATCAATATGACTAAAGTAAGCCGACGACTAAATCGAGAAGAAAATAGAAACTTTTGTTATATTTAATCACCGCTTTTTTAATTACATCTAAAAAACGTTTCGAGAAAAAGAGTTAACACCACAAAACTTTCATAAAGACTTAAATGTATCACAAAAGTGTGCTTCTTTTTGAACCCAATATTTCAAAAATTCATATTTGAGTTAAGAAGGCGAATTAAAAAATAGTACTAAATTTTGTAATCTGATACAGTTTCAATATTAGTATACAATGTGGTCCAAATGAAAGGAATAAATTCATTATTTCGCAAATCGGCGATTTTAAGGGAAAATCCTGAAACCCATCGATTTTTAATTTTAAATGGACGCTTCACCTTTTTATTTTTGACGTCATATCTGTGAGCGAGATGTCGCCATCAATAAAATTTTTAAACAGAAAAGTGCGTCTTGCAATACATCAATTGAAAGGTCTTTTAAATATCTATTCACCCATATCAATTATGTATGAATATTTTATAACAAAATTGAAGTCGGAAGTTAAAGGCAAATATGATATAAAAATTAGTGGTTTTGAAGACAAGATGAAAATTGTAAGTAAAAATGTCAAGAAAGTAATTGTAAAGAACAAGAAAAACAAATACAACTAATCTAGAAAGACAGAAGTACATGAAGCTTATGTAAATGTTAAAATTAGTAAATTAGAAAAGAAAACAGATGATGTAACAAAAATAAGAAGAAAAACAGATGATAAAATACAAGAAGTACGCACAGAATTAATAAAACGTAGATAACGAAAAAAAAGTAAGTGAAGCAGAAAATAATAATATAATGTTCAGGAAGAATCAAGAGATAGAAACAATGAAAATGACAAAGAATAAATTTGAACATGAAATAAGTGAAAGAAGGAATAAGATGAATATATTCCAAAATTTATTGACAAACATTGGTATGCGATTGGAGAGGAATTTTAAAGAATTATGCTTATCCTTAGTAATTGGGATAAAATTTATGTAAAATTTATAAATGATTGTAAATTATGTAAAGGTAACAAATATTTTGTATGTACAATAGATGAATGGAATTATTGGAAGAAATTAGTTAATTTAATAGAAATTAATTATAGAGGAAGGAAGAATGATGATTATTATAATTATCATTATTATGAACTAGATATTTGAAATAGAATTTGTTGTCCATAACGTGTTATTATTAGGCTAAATATTAAAAGACAAGAATCAAGTCTAAAAAAAATTGGGTAAAAAAAATAGTGTACAACCAAGTAGAATTAGGGAGAATTTGTTATGATAACTAAAATTCATAATGAAAATTGATTTTGTGACTAGAGAGATGGTAAAAAAACTGGGGGAGAATTTTGAAAAAAGAATGTCAAAAAAAGTAGTTATTATTATTATTATTATTATTTCTTTTCCAGGCTCGAATGTCATTCTCAAAGTACAATGTAAACGCCTTGACCGATCCTCTATCAGTCCTTCCATCGCCGATAATTCGAAGACCTCGACAAAATTCGGTTTTCGTAGGCAGCTCTACAGTGGCCATGCTGAATCCACCACCAAGACGTGTCAAATCTGCTATTGATATCCACCATCTTCTAATTAACGAACACAGTCCTACGGCGTCCCTCAAAGGTAATAGAAAAGGTACATATACTGCACTTTTTTATACTTCGTAGAATAGCACAAGTAGTAGATTTATTTTATTTAAAGCGCAAGAAACATTCTGCTTATTGATAGAGTCTGAATTCTTGGGAATAATGTAATAGTCAAAATGTATAACATATATTCGTATAGCCCGAAAATGTAAATCGAGTTATAGATATTCGAGAGTTTACATTTCAATAAACCTCGAAAAACATTCTAAGATTTTTCAGACTGGAATTGGTATCAAGTTTCTAATTTTATTTCTACTTGGTCCATTTTGCTAAGCAAAGCAAATGAGATAGAAACTACTAAATATTAGTTTTGGTCTCAGTTTGGCTATTAAGAATAAATTCCACATTATCTTAGCACACAGGTTTGCATTTTTTCCTCATATACTTCAGTAATTGGCCTAAAAATCTATAATTTCTCACGAAAGTACAAAGAAAATAGTGACAATATTTAAAGTAAATTTCATAGTTCTGAAGAAAAAAACCACTAATACAGAAGTTTTAGAATTCTTCCAATTTCTTTTGTATTCAACTGATTATTTTTTTAAGAGCCAATATCATCATATGACTTTTTATGACTAAAAATACTTGACCCCTTACGTCTTCAAAAAATATATAGCAACAAATATTCTACCTATAATCACGTCCACTTTCTTCTGATTTGTTTCATACAAAGAGAGAAACAAATACGAACTTAACCAAAATTAATTTGACAACATTGCTTTTGTGATATACACATTGACTAAAACATCGCAGATGCCCGGTTTTATTAGAAAGTATATTCAATTTTTTTGTCGCACATACAAGGGAATAGGGAAACATGTAGTATAAAATAATATGTTTGCGGTGGCTTAAATTTATGGAGAAGTGGTGCATTACAAATCATTTAAAGATAAACATTTTCAAGAATGGATCAATTATCACAAAGTTAATGGTAACAACAACTTAAAAGATACAATAAATATTGGCATGCATTTTTCAATCAAAATTCGGCTAACAATGATTCATAAAAATGCAAGATCTTTATTGTTTTGAGAGTTTTTGTTAATTTCTCTGACATTAAAATGCATTTTAAAAAAGATGATAAGTCTCTTACTTTCGTATACAAATATGAATCTCTCATCTATTGAATAATCTTATTATCTCAATCCGTTATCGAAATATTTCCAGTTTATGATTTCCTGTGGTATCATTGACTCTTAAGACCTTAGTTCTTTTTGCTACGACGAGATTCATAATTAAATAGTGCTAAGCTGAGATGAAAATCATCCGCTAATATTATACATAAATCATATCTAAAGAGCTTAATCAGTATGTAAGAGCGTAATTGGATACTATGAAGATGGTATCGATGACCAAAGAAGTTATCTAGCTATAACTTTCCAAGTTTGCAAAAGCCGTTAGTGTCTTATTTCACTTTGTTATTTCGGGTTGGGATTTATATGGGAATAAATTATTTAACTAGCGTAAAATGATATGAAGCATGAATATGATGGAAACCTGAAGAAACTCCGTTCAAAAATTAATTAGCAGGTACAATGAAATAATGTTTAAAATAGAAGAGTAACAAAAGGTTACGTGGAGGTGCGTACACACTATGTGAAGAATGAAAAAATAAATTTTGTATTTTAAATAAATAATGTTTATATGAATTCGTTATTTTTTCATGTTTTATAGCGTAGTTAATAAATATTTTATATTTTGAAATGTAAAAAGAAGTAAAATTAAAATATTTTTGTTTATAAAACTCTTACGGTTTCCAGGATTACCAGATCTTACTCCAATAGATTTTCTTTCAGAGACAAATGCTTGAACCACTAGAGAAACATTATAAAATATAAGGAAAGAAACTTAAAATACACCATTTTCTGTCAATAAGTGAACAGAGAATATTTTTAGTATTTGATACCTTAAGTAATTAGTTTAAGATAAGGAGATACAATTATTATATATTGTAAAAGTATGTATTTTAAAGTTTAGAGAGTATTTATTTTCTGATTTTAGAAAAAATGAAATTTAGACTAAGGCAAATTGTAATTTATTGAGTAAATTAAAAAAAATAAGTTGGGTGCCAATGCATTTACAACCTATTTCAAGTAAATTGTATTAATTTTAGAATTCTGACAAATAGGTTTCATAATTTAATTCTGATGAATTTGTCACAAAATGTTGATTTGCTGCAACATTTTGTAGACAGTATAGTGTTCTCTTACACAATATTAGGTTAAAATTGAGGAAGCCGCAATAGAAACTTGCTTTCTTGTGGAAATCTATAAACCAAAGTTGACAGGATACCAAAAAAATATTTTTCACCTTCAACTTATTGATGAAGAAAATTTTAAGGTTAGCTTTTATTATGAATATCGTTAACATGTTTTACGAAATTAAATCTAAAAGCCAAAGTATACTGCAACGTAGACTTGACACAATATTTAATCAATAAATTTACTAATTAGCAACAAATAAAAAAAAGTTTGTCTTATTAAATTTTCATTGAAGATACAAGTACAAACCCTGAGGGAAGAGGGTCTGTAATAATCCGAAACTAATATTTAAAAAGTTTACTTAAGTAGGCACCTAGAGAATAATAGTTGATCTAAACAACTTTGTTCGCAAGAAAATTTAGAACAAGTAACAGTTTCAGTAGAAAAACATAATAAGTATACGTCTTAGATATTTTAAATAAAGAAAAATGACGAAAAGTTCTTGAAGAAATTTATTTGAAAACAGGATAAAAGGATTTCTTTCATAAATCTGCCTGTTTGAATTTGTTCTTAAAATGTCTGAACTTTCGGAAAGTTTCCGTTTTCTGCTAAAGTTAATATTTTCAGTTCTCTAGAAATACTTCAGATTAGATGTTCGTAACTTTTTCAACCCATCAAATTATTGACAAAAATTTAAAATAGATTTTAATTTATTTTTACTAAGTTCTTTCATGCTTTTTAATCATTTTTAGATTTAAGTACTTATCAGTTTCAATAGCACAATTATACTAGGAATTTTCTATAATGCCGCAATTATGACATACTATACATTTTAGTTTATATAGTTAGTCGTAACTATTGGGACATACAGTATTCGCAGGTTATGCATATAGAGCAAAATTGGACGATTGGACCAAATATATCTTAATAAAATGTTGCTGTGGCCAAAGATACAGAGTGTTAAAGTTGAAATATTTTTTTCATTATTTGGTTATAATTTCATAATGAATCCATAGATTATTATCAAAATTGGTACAGAGGCATAACTTTAGACAGATAATGTTATTTTTATTATTATTTTACATTTTGTTATAGGAGGAGCCATATGAGCGATTCCTGATCATGAATCTGAATCGTAAAGTTTTTTGACAAAAACCTTTTAGTAATTTTGATTAGAAAACATAATGTAATTTTTATAAAAATTTGTTATACTTGTTGAAATATGACAATTTCAACCGTTTTGGAGAAAAACGCAATTGTACAGTTCAACGACTCGGAGAGGGATTTTAAAGGGAAAACAGTAGAAATTTTTATTTGGTTGATAAATTTTCAGATATAATGAATAATTATCCTGTCCTCTAATAAAATTAACAGCATTTTGTATTTTCCCTAGAGTTAAAACAACATAAAAAATGTTTGATAAAAATAGTATACCAATAAAGCAGCATATTTCTTACAGTGGCACTTTTAAGAAAAAATAAAAAAATTGGCTGGTTGACATTTTGTAAACTTTTACCTGGTATATTTTTGAAATTTACCATCCCATAACTTTTTTATTAATAAACATATTTTAGTAAAAGTTGGGCCACAACTATTTGAGATCCATCTAAATCCAGTGATAAAAAAATCCCTAAAAAGATTTCTGAATTTTTTACTATGAAAATATATCGTGTTGCGCCTTAAAAATAGGAATAACTCTTTCAAACCTAGTCTCCAAATAAAATTGTTGAAATCGGTTAATAACTTCAAATACCATGGTAGTGTTTCCAATTTAGATGGGTCACGCTGTATATTAAAAGTACCATATTACAAACGTATTCCAGGAATTCTATTTGTGACAAACATTTTTCATTTCAGGTTCAATTATTCCCATTTTGAACAAGGAACGTCGGCCATCGCTCATAACCATCGATCGCCCTTACTATTCCCGTCATCGCCCATCCATAAACATCGAACGTCCTTACATCCACCAGCCTCGCTCCAGGCGGCTCTCGTGCTTCTCCGATCGATCACAAGTCCGTCACCGAAACTTCATTAGCTTCGAGCACAATTTCGAACGGAAAGTCCCACTCGACAAACCTTCATGCAGTTTCCATCCCACAATCAGCTTCGAAACGCCTATGGAGTCGATGGAGCTGCCAACGTTGCCAATTCAACTCCCACCGCTCCCGGTTTTACCAAGTACCGGTGCCATTCCTAAGACCTCCCGCAGCTTCGAGCAACCATACATAAACTGGGAGAGACCTAAGCCTGACAGAAGCTCGCACAGCCTAGACGTAAGTTCAATTAACTTTGACAGAAGGTGTTCGATACCAGAAGAGGACAGGGGTTCGCCGGTTTTCATCAATATGGACGAATCGAAGATAACAGCGCCTCTGTTAGAGGGTTTGAAAAGCTCTGATGTTTAAAAATGTTGTGATAAGAGTATTTTTTTTCCTTAGCGATCTATTTTTGTACATTTCATGACATGGCTATTTCTTGGTGCTTCATGTTGCGAGGTAGATACAAATATGTGTTTTTAATGTTATCAATGGTACAGAAAATGTAGGTATTTTGTATTTATTGTTTCGTAATAGTTTAGAAAGTGAATGTTGAGACTGTTGCAGAAGAGCTTTAATGACTGCAGTCTCATTTATAATTTAGAAGGGGATACTTAATTTAATTGTCGCATTTAAGATTTAAGAACCACGTGTTATCACGTTTAACAATTTGAATTAAATTCGTAAAATTTCATACCTAAAATTTTAATTCCAAATTATTGATGATTAGATTTTAGAACTAAATATAAACTATTAAAATTACTTAAAGAACAGTGCTACAAAATGAGATAAATAAAGTTGTACTTTAGGAAAATATAAAAGTGGTACAATAGATAAAGCACTCGAAAGGCAAAATGTAATATCGGTATCAATGTATCGGCCATATCCATAGCAACAATTAAATTAATGTTACTTAGAATGATGAAAAAAAAAAGAATAAAAATTGAGTGCGATAAAATAATTTCCTCAAGTTCTGCCAACATTGATTTGAACAATAATTAGTTGGATTAATTGGATGTTCTAAATATTTTAAATCAATTGGGCAGCCAAATTTTTCTGGATAGACTACCACTCTTGTTGGAAAAAGAAAAAAAATGAAGGATCTACCGAATATCGACAGATATTTTTTTTGGACTTCAGAGTAATATGTATTGCACCTTCGCGAGCGAACAACGAAATGAAGTTACCGGATCTAAATTTTATTACCGTTCAAGGAAACTAACTGTAAAAATGTAATATAGATTTGCTGTATTAAGGGTTGTCTACCACTAGTATGAACATGTTTAAATTTAAACGGAAATTTGAATTTTAAAATAATAGTTTTCCGCTATCCTAGCAATTAGCCAAAGTGAGCAGAACTTGAGCGAATTCATCCATAGAAATGTACATTTTTGGATATTTTAATATCCCAATCTTTCGAAACTGAAACGAAACCTTTTCGGATTAACTATCAGATGTTATACGTAATACATGCAGGCAAATTTTTGGAATCAATGAAATATTTACGTTTACATTTTTTAACCAAACTACCTTAAGTTAAATAAACTTAGGATTAAGTAAGCAACTGAGAGGAACAAACATTATTAATATTTGATCAAAATATAAATATTTTCTCACCCGAGTTCTATCGCTAATAAGTATTTATTTACTAAAAAAACATCAATTTACCTACGTATTAAGTACAAAGAAATTATTTTTTAATTTAATAAAATAATACAGGGTGTTTGGAAGATGGATGCAAAGCTTTAAGGGGAAGCTAGCATAGACCATTTAGAACCATTTTAGCTATGGTTGTCTTGGACAAAGTCTGATTATTTTTTTTATATAATTTTTAAGGTGTTTGGCAAAAAATTCCAAAATTTTACAGTTAATTGCTGATAATGGCCATGATAATGATAAATGAAGATTAGAATTGAACTCAGTTATTATTTTGAGCATAAAAAGTAATTTTTTGAGCAAAAATATTTTTATATAGTCTACCTAAAAATAAAATATTCCCACTCAATTTGGTTTGTAGGTCCTAATTTCAATAGTTTGTAAGATATCCGCGTAAAAAATACCTCAAAAGACAGCAATAACCAAGCGTGTTTTTAAAAAAGGTTTGAACAAAAAAAGATCCCTGCATTTATTTAAAAAAATGCGGTCAAAAACGATTTTCTTATAATTTTGAAAATTTTCGCGAAAAAATGGATAATGACACAGATTATTAAAACATAATAGTTAGATTGCTTAAGCATTACTTTAATTACATTAATTTAAAAAAATCATTTATCATGCAAGCTGGACATTATCAACAATTAACTGTAAAATTTTGGAATTTTTTTGACAAACTCTTTAAAAATTAGATAAAAAAGACAACCATAGCTAAAATGGTTCTAAATGGTCTATGCTAGCTTCCTCTTAAAACTTAAAATCCATCTCCAAACACCCTGTATATAATACATGCTTTTATTCAAAATTTTATTTTAGTTACTTTATTCACATGATGTATCTAATGCATTTTAAAGTATTAGCGATAAAACTTTAGTGCCTCAATAAAATTTCCACATATATTTTTAATGTTATAATAATCATAAATAAGGTTTACGATAAGTAAGAATCTTTTATTAAATGTTTCTAATGCGTAAATTTTATTATAAAGTAGTAAAGGATCAATATTCAAATTACAACTATAAAAATTGTAGTCCAGTATGGTTTAAGTTAAATGCAAACTGAAAAATAAAGAAAAAATATCATTTTTTAGATCCAGAATAATAAGGTATAACTCTAGGTATAAAATTAATTTGATAATTATGAACCATTATCTTAAAAAAGTAAGTCTTTTAAGTGAAATTGAGAATATAATTAGAGTATTATCAAATAACTCCACCGTGAATTGAAATGGACATTTTGGGTATTTATTCTTGCCCATTCAATAATGAAATGAAAAATCAATCGTTAATGGAATATTGATCCAGTCTAATGAAAATTTAATGAAATGTCGTGTTCTACTTTCCCGTAGTATAAAGGTAAATCGTCATATTCTTTTATGGAATTGCTCAATATCTATGTAATGAAGATCGAAAATAATTAATTTGAACAAAATTTCTAGCATGCATAGATCTATGAAAGTAGGCTTTAAAATTGATAAAGTTGGATTTTTAGATAGACGTATAAATTATTTTATCACCAATAATTTACTAATTACAGAATATTATCTTCTGATACCAAACAGTATTATACCTTAAAAGCCAACTAATGCCGTTTTATTAGGTTTTAAGAAAATATTTTTATTGAATCCATTTTCTAGTATTTTAATAAATAAACATAAAAAAATAATAAAAATCCAACTTAATATTTCACATTTGTAGCTCTATAATGTATTCTAATAAAATAAAAGTAAAAAGTAATAGGAGTAGCATATCATACTCGTATTTTATATATTGCGTATCATCGAATAATTATACACATATATTAAAAGTAAAAATTGTAAAATATATAAATATCTTCTAAGAACTAAACTCTTCTCTAAGGTAAACTAATAACTTTAAATTTTTTTCAAGTAGTTCAACTTATAACGTACTTTGAGTCATTTTCGTATTGCATTTCAATTAAGTAATTAATTTTTTAAAACACGTATGGCAGCTAATGTGTTAAAATCAAAAAGACACAATTTTTTATACTTTTTAAACTGATCACCTTTAGAAGACTTTAAGCAAAAATAAATGTTTTCTATTATAAATGATTACGTGGCTTTAATATTTATTGTTACATTGACTTGCTTGAATTAAAATTTTCTATGATACATATTTAATAAGTCGTGTGGAATATTTAATATTTTTTATAAAATTTATATTATTGAATTCTAATTATCTTAAGATACTCTTATAATAATGCCTGATATTAGAAGCAACCTTCATAAAAAATTCTGAATTATTTCTCTTAATAATAGTCATTTTATTCCACCTGAAAGTCTCCATGTCGTACCTTCAATTTCTTAAATTATGAGAAAAATCCATCCGTTCTGTACAAAATTTACCTTCTAATTAATGTTGTAGTGTACATAAATTGTGATATACGTATATGCATAAACAAATTTACATAGGACCAATTATACTACATAAAAGTATTTTATGTTTTATTCACCAAACTTCTTATACAGAACACAATGAAACTTCGTCGAATTTTCATTGAATAAAATTTAATTTAATGTAGGATTTACTGGAACCAAAAGATTTTTTTTAAATTATAATTATATTTTATTACCTTCATTTACTTTCATGCTCTTTTCTGAGCAATATTTTTACTTACATGCTTTTATCGGTTTTCCCTATTAAATGTAACTGTACTTATGAACTATCAGTGAAAATATGAGTTTGCAAATTAAAGTTAGGATAAATTTTAAAACAAAAATGTATAAGCATTGAAACTATCTTTTTAAATAGATAAATTTAAGAAATTTTAATAAATATAAATTTGATAGTGAAATTTTAAAACCCTTAAATTCAATTTTTGAATTCAAAAAAGAGGAATTTAAAAATCATCTATTATATCATCTAAAATGTGTAATTATACAGTAAACAATCTGGTGTAAAACTTCAATATTGTCCGTTTTACCAGAAATAGTACAAAAACTAAAAATTTATTTATAATACCCTACATATTTTTACATCTTTGGATTCTAAGAGTTCAAATACATATTACGTCAAACTTTAGATATACTTTATTAACGTTTTAACCTTTGATTTTATTATATTAACACAAAAATTGAGCAGAATAACCTACAAAGTATTAATTTAAAAAAAATTTACTAATTCCCATTTTTTAACAGAAACTCACTTTTTTCAATAGAAATATATATGAGCCATCCTGTATACTAACTCATTTAAGTACCAGTAAAATAATGTACCTACATAGTAATTTCTTTAATTTCTAAATAAAGCACTAATTTATAATTCCTAATAACACAATGCTCTTAAAGCTGATCCTATTTAGGCAATGTAACAATGTTTTGAAATTTTACGTCAGATGATCCTAAACTGGCGCTAATAACCTCAATTTTAAAAATCTGTCTCTATAGGAGAGGCCCAGGGCCCGTTTATACCCGGTATATCTGTAATATTAAGTAAATTGAGAAAGATTTTAGTATTTCGGCTAAATTGAATTTGGGGACTCTTGGAATCTCTTAAGACTATTCCGAGACAGATGTCTGAAACGCTTTAAGTTAATTATTTTAAGATTATATTGTAGGAGATGGAACACCATTTAAATAAACTACTTTCAGTTAAAATTGTACCAACGGAATTAGAAGTATGATTCAAGAACTATTATTGGAAAATTTGAACAAAGATAAATCCGCGTTCAGTTTAATTTACGTAATGAAATTATAAAACACTATTATAAAAAAGGTTTAAGGCCCATATCTAGTTTTTAAGATTTCAGACGAGTATAATACAGAGTGTTCCAAAAAATTGTGATAACTCTCACGCCCTGTATGTTTTTATATTTGCAAATTGACATTGAGATCTAAAATACTCAGTACATAGAATTAAATCTCTTATATTTTGAATCTTAAATGCCTGATGCTTGATAGTATTATTGCTTTATTTTGTGAACACCCTGTATAAGGAAGAATTAATTATTGGAAATAATTTAATTCACGATAGTGATGATGTAACTATTTAGACCAATATCAATACTTAATACATATTGTGTAATTGAAGAGTGATAGAAATGTCTATTTAAAAGTAGAATTATTAGAAAATTAATAGATATTAACAAGTTCATGAAGAGTTATTATTAAGCAACATTATATTAATGTGTTAAATTGGTACTGATATTGTTATAATAGAGTGACAAAGTTTAATAAAAATATTATATCCGAGTCATTTGTTTTTCTGCTTTTCCTATTTCCTATACGGCTAGAATTTTCTCACTATGGATGATTGCATTACTGATATTGATTTTGAATTTGGCAAGTTTTCTTCAAATTTAAAGTACTTGATTTTTTTGGAAGAAAATGAAATAAATAAATATCTAATGAACAATTAAATTCATTTATTTCAGATTACCGTTTGGACTAAATACCTATATAATAATAACCTAATTTTATAAGAAAAGAAGAATATTATATTTAAAATTTTATAACAACAAAGCATACTGTACATAATGCTTGATTATGATTGGTTGAAATGTTTATGATATGATGTCAAATACGCTTATAAGAAATCTGTCAATCTTATGTCACTTTTTGAAAATGCGATTAAGCGAAACCTGATTATGAAACGATATGGAAATTCAAGATAAGTATAATTTATCTTTTTATTTTTATTAGGAAATTAGTTTAAAATATTGCATTTAAAAGTAAAACAACAGAATCCAAAAAAGAATTAAACCCGAAATTTATCAATAACCATATACGAACTACTCATTTTTCCTAATTATAAAAGTCAATTAGCAAATAACTTTAAGTTATTTCTTTGCAAAAATTTCATTACGATATAAAATCATTTCAAAATTTAGATAATAAATTTAGGTAAAAATGAATGATACACTTCTTTCAGAGGCTTGCTAAACTGGTAAGTAAAGAGTTACTCGTAAGTCAAATATAAGTAACTGCCAAATAATTAATATTAATTAAAAAAAAAATTAAAAATGCTATCACTCTTAAGACAGATGTTCAGATTTATTATTAATTCAATGCAAAAATATACAGAGTGTCCTATTTAAATTAAAAAAGTTGAGGGTATTTCCGATTAAACCGGAAGTATAGTATTAACCAAAAAATGTAGATCAGATGCATTTTGCCCCATTGCACTTACCTACAAAATTTCATAAATATCGACCGTTTCGTTTTAAAGATATTTACTTGGTGCCATACTTTATCCCAACCCTGTATTATATAGGTTATTTTATTTAATAAAAGGGGACATCCTGTCGATGATAATGCTGACACGTGAGATTTCCGGTTTTCACCCTTAGAGTATCAAAGATCAAATTATCCATTATAAATTATCTATTGATCTACTTACCGGAACTTCAAGCACTGGTTAATTAGTATTGAAACCTAATATGATGACATACTTTTTAATCATACTCTTTCCCAAGATGTATTATACCCAATACAATATTTGAAGGGGTATTTTATCATTTTATAATCAGTAACTTAACGACGGCAATGTTTTCATAATAAATTATTAGAATAACATGTATAAATAAACATTATTAATCAAATGAACCCATCCTTCATTTCTGGTATTAGTTACTCAATAGCAGTTGATAGTTATTTATTATTATTATATTATTGGTTTTTAAGTTGTTTACTTATTTGTCTGATGTATCTCGTTGGACAAAATATTTATTATCATTATTATTATGAGTTTGCATTGGAGCAATGTTTTCAAAAAAACTAGGATATTTTATTGATTACTATTACTGTTTTACTAAAAATATAGGTAAAAATTACAACTTTTTTCAAATTTTTATGTAAGTAATAAGAGATATAAAGAGTATCCTCAAATTTAAGTCATTAAATGACAACTGATTTAGTTTTAATTTTTTAACTGGTGAATTATTTCCATTTTCAGTTTCTACTATTTTTCACCTTTATCGAAAACTAAATAACTGAATTTTTACAAATTTGAATTTTATTTAAATAAAATATTAATTACTTGTGGGTCCCGTGGCCATTAAAATGTAATTATCTTTTTTTTTACTACAGTTGCGCTATGCCTGGCGTTAATTCTCTTAGGTGCACTGCTATAACAATGAAAGATTATAAAATAATACGATAGTTCAAGAAATGTATTAAGGCGCCGAAAATAACATAAAATTAATAAATATTAAAGATTTACCGCATGTACCGTACTATGAATTGCAATTAAAATATCACGAAATATTTCTCTCTTATTGTTCAAATGAAGTATATACACGTGGTTTCAGGTCGTATAATTCGTATAATTATCCCATTTTGATGATCAAAATTGGTCTCCCTGATCATTGGATTTAACGCCGTTGGAATTTTTTTATTAATATTTGTTTCGAAGTATTCGGTGTGTACACTACTTACCGTATTCTTAATGAATTAATAAAGACAATACAACAATTGTTAATGGAATAATCTGATTTTTATTGAATAGCATAATAACGGAAAATCTCTACCTAAACAGATTAAATTTGGAAATCTACTTAAAAGTAAAAAACATCATGACATGAAATAATTTATACTTGTCAAAAATCTGTCAATCTTTTACTAAAACTTGAAAATGCTATATGTCAAAATAGAGAAACCGTGGTCGTTTTAATACAACTACAAAAGCGTTGGAATCCTGTGGAAACACAAATAAGTATAATTTATCTTTTTCATATTTATTATGGATATTTTCCACAACGTAAGAGTTGAAACAATTAATTTAACATCATTTAATTGTTTTCCGCATCAGAAACTATAAATATTCGCAGTCAGCCTCATACAATAAAACACCTTGGCGAATAAGCCAAATTAATTAACTAAAGGCCAACGACACACCGAGTTACTTACTTTAGAGATGAACTCATTGTTTCGCAGATTTTTCATTTAGTAGAATGTACATTTTTGATCTGAATATATTTTTTCCGAAAATAACAGTGTCGATTACATTACATTTATTTTATCAGATCATGTCTAACGAACAATACAAGTAATACTATTCAAAAATGAATTAAAACTAAAGTATGAGCAAATTTTAACATTCAGAAAAAAAATATTCCAATGGCGTGTTTTGAATAACACACGTAACTTTATCCTTCATATTTTTAAGATCCCTGGCAATAATTTTATCAATATATTCAAACTATAATTTATTTCTCTATTAACTTTTTATAAGAATTTTAGTTAATACTTACAACAATATTTTTAATTTCATTTCATTTCTAAAGTAACATTTTGATTGAATACGAAGACCAACTTTTTTTAATAAAAAAATATAAATCACCAATAATAACAGTTGTATTCAACTCAGTCTACTCCTACATATTATAACTACTAACAAGATTAATTAACTCGCTAATAAACTACATTAATGATAATTACTATTTGATAGTCAAATAAATATTTCCCATCAAGAGAAACATTAAATGCCCAAGTAGCTAAATGCACGTAGAAATTCAATTTAGGAGAATTAAAACGGATAAAATTAATTCGCTGCAATCCAGAATATGAAAAGGTTAGGTTAGGTTAGATTATGTTGGTTTAGGTTAGGTTAGATTATGTCGTTTTAGGTTGGGTTCGGTTAGGTTAGGTTAGGTTAGATTATGTTGGTTTAGGCTAGGTCACATTATGTTGGGTTAGGTTAGGTTAGGTTATGGTGGTTTAGGTTAGGTTAGATTATGTTGGTTTAGGTTAGGTTAGATTATGTCGTTTTAGGTTGGGTTCGGTTAGGTTAGGTTAGGTTAGATTATGTTGGTTTAGGCTAGGTCACATTATGTTGGGTTAGGTTAGGTTAGATTATGGTGGTTTAGGTTAGGTTAGATTATGTTGGTTTAGGTTAGGTTAGATTATGTCGTTTTAGGTTGGGTTCGGTTAGGTTAGGTTAGGTTAGATTATGTTGGTTTAGGTTGGGTTAGATTATGTTGGAATCAACAGTGGAAGTACTTCATATAAGTGACAAAAAGAAGAACTTGATTTTCTGGAGGAATATGAAATAAAGGAATACTTAAAATATCCTCAATATACACCTTTTGAACTAAATAATACTAACCTAATATATTTTTAGAAAAACAAGAATATTGCCTTTTAATGATTGATTGTTAGGTTTATGACATGAAATTTATTTACGTATTTAAATATATTAAAACGCTTTGGAAGACTGTGGAAATTCAAAATAAGTATTATTTATCTTTCCATATTTATTATGAATAATTTCCATAAAGTAAGAATTGTAGCAATTAATTGAATATGAAATAGAATTTACAATTTTTAAAATATTCTCTATATCTTATTGAAATACGGGAACTAAGGGATAGATACGTTTAATCGAACTTTTAACTAGATAATAAATTGAATGTTCAATTTTGCACATCGAATTGTGTCATACTAATACTATTATAATTTCATTTATACATACGTATATTTCGGCTTGAATGAATAAAAAATTAATGCATTTCACCTGGCCCTGATATTTTGTGGCGTCACTATTACGAATTGAAACGTGACAGTATTCTGGTAGTTTTTCAATCATTTCCGTGTCTAATTGGAATCTAATTTTAATAAAAAATATTTTTCTCCGAGTGCATAAATTTTTATTAGCGCACAACTATTTCTAGATCATCAACATTTTTTCTCTTAGATTAATTTTAGTTTAATTGGGTCCATTAGTGAAACGACAATAAGAAAACATAGGAGCAGAGCAAACATCAGCCAAGATTTGTTTGTTACTAAAATTAGCGGAGTTTGATCTGTAGCATCATGTTGACAATATTTAAAGTGTGTGGCGACAATTGTATAATTTGTGTGTGAATCACCTGTTTCTGCTTCATGGTTTAAGTAAGTTTTTAGTACTATTTATAGAATGGAATTAAAATTGGGTCAAATACGACAAACCGTTCCATTTACAATATAAGATTTCTGTTTATAGAATGACGCCAAATTCATAACCTTTAATTAAACACGAGTTCATTTTCTTAAACTGAAAAAGTTCGTTTGACTATATAGTAAAATATAAATGTATTTCTAATAAAAACTGTGTGATGTGCTGTGTGCTATCTTATATATAAATGAAACTTTTGGATATAAGTTTTGAATTAATTTTAGTTCAGTTAAAATGTAATCATTACTTGCTAAAAAGCAATGTGTTTCCACATGAATATATTTATGTCAATAAAGTGTTTATTCAAATAGTTAACTGAATGCTGTTACATTAAACATAATGCATTTTCGCTCCAAAATTAAATACATTGTACACAATACATATTTATAGAGGTTATTGTCTAAAATTACATTCAGCTACAACAAACTAGCTATACAGAATATCCTAAAAAAATGAGTTTAATAATAGAACTAATTCAGTATTATGTTGTGGCACTCCAATATATTAGAGTATTGACAACATCGCTAATTCCTAACAGAATGGCCTCACTTCACTATTGAACACTTGCATATCCTCCATTTATTTATCTTATACTCATCTATAGGTTACCGTAAGATATAAACAAACCAGCTAAACCGCCTTAATGCCATTATACTCCTTATATGGACATAATTGAGTAATTGATCATATACCTTCAACGAAGTAACACCTCGCTAATATTTGTATCTGAAATAAAATTTTCAAAAACCTTTTAAATATTCTTATGACAGTTGTTTTAGCTCTTGACATCAGATAAGATTAAGGAAGTTGAAGGTCATTACAGATACAGACTTAATTTTGTATTACAGATTTCTCTAAAACATTTGGTTAATATTAGTTATTTATTACAGAAGACAATCTAGTAAAGCTAAAATTCTCAGATTTATTATCAAACAAATTTCCTTTTTAACGACTATTACAAAAAACAAAATTAAAAAAAAGGTAAGGTACGGTTAAATTATACAAAATAACAAAACCAAACAGACTTGTGGTTTCCTATGTCAATACACCAAATAATAAATTAGCAAAAATACTCAATAAAACTTTTAACTAGTTATAGTTAAATATGAAAATATTCAGTTAAGCTATTTCAAGAAATCAAAAAATTTGTTTTAATTACAGAAATTATAAACTTGTTTAATTTATGTATCACTTGGTTTTAATGACAAATTTTATATTCAAAATGAAGGTTTACCAATGGGTAGTCCAATATCCCCAGTTCTGGCAAATATTTTTATGGATAATAATTTGGAACAAATCATTTTTAATTCAAAATATATATAAGTTGATGATGTTCTAGCTGGTTTTGCATGTAGTGATAGACAATTACATATTTTTTTGAATGTATTAACAACAAAAATATAATTTACTGTTGAAATTAAAGAAAACAGTTCCATAAATTTCTTAGATATAACTATCAAGAGAGTAAACTGCAAACTTCAAAATTCAATTTATCGAAAATTAGCTTATACAGATATGACCATCACTTATATAATATTAACCAAACATTTTAGAAACACACAAGGAAATGGGGAAAGTCTCACAGTCTATAAGTTTTATTTATCATAGAAAAAGAAAAAGAAGAATATTATTGATTAGAAAATATTAATACAAAATCCTAAATGTATGTGTAATGCTTGTCCATTTCATTAATCTTATCTAACAATACCAAAAGGTGAAACAATTGCCAGAAGTATATTTAAAATGTTTTTGGAAAATCGTAGAATTTTAGCTTTTTCATTTGTAATGGATGTATCCCACAAAATAAGGGTAGAAACAATAATTATGATCAAAATACTCAAATAGCAACAAATGAATGTAATAACGATAGTAAACTATAAATTATAACTGTAGTAAGTAAGAGTGAATGAAATGTATTTAAAAACTCCATTTGTGCAACAACTTTAATTATTTAATAAATCAACGTTGAGGTAGAAATCCTAGATTCTATTTTCTGTGTCCTAGCGCCTAAAATTATTGACGATACACGATCTCGATTCATCTTAATAAACATATTTGGAAATCACTCAATTGTGAGAGTTTAATAAACTTAATTTACAGAAAAATTTCACAATTGCCTTTAAAAAACAAAAATTACAAATTAACTCAAATTTCGTACTTCCAACTTGACACTTCACTAACACATAACGTCAATTTATCCTTACTTATATGTTTCTTGGCTTCTCGAACATTCCAGAATATTCTTGACGTTTACTAAAATTTTCAAAAAACTATCACAACTGTCAGAAGTTAGGTTAGATTATCTTATTATTACACTAAAAAATAACATTATTGTCATTTCTAGAGAAATACATATAGTAAAGTAGGATAATTAGTCATTTATAATTAATTATTTTATATTAACAAAGTTATGTCTAGTTCATATAGTGGTATATAATTTTTTTTAATTACATCGTGAGTTGTGATTAAATACCCAAACATTAAAACTGATTATTTATCAACCACAATAATCCCAATTATGGACAGAGTAAATACGCAAAATGCTATTTATCAACCAATAAACACTTTTAAAGCTTTAATTACATCAATGAAAATATTGAACTATGAAATCAGCGTCATGAAATAGTGAGAAGCCAATTAATGGTTACAATGTAATGTTTGTTGACAATATGTAATACAATAACAAAAAAGTTGTAAGAGTAATTCTGAATGTGTTCCAATTTTCATTTTTAGACATGATTTGCACCCAAAATTATTATTATTTTTTATTCGAAGAAAAAAATAACGGATAAGTCGAATTTATGTAAATATGCACTGTTTTATAAGATGTTTCCCTCTTCTCGAAATCTATCAATAATATGTTAGTGACCCCAGGCCTCTGTGACAAATACTAGTAACAGTGAGAGAATTATTATTATTATTATTATTATTATTATTCCAAGCAACAACAATTTCCGGCAACAACTAATAAAGTTGTACACGTTTACGTTATTAATTATCCCTGAAAATAATTTTGGATAGACAGGGGTTTTAGTATGTAAAAGTTTTAACGGGTAACTGAGTTTAAAAATGATTGATTGATTAAAAAGGTTCTTCTAAGAACTTTAAATTTTTATAAGAAGTCGGTAAACTTTATCCAAAATAAATACGGTGGTGTAAACGTATCACATAACACTATTTCACCATTACTTAACATCATCTATCGCATCACTGTCAACTCGCTTCATATCTTTTACCAATATTATTCAGTTACACTGACAATACTTTCGAGCTGCTTTTCCAGAGAAGGAAAATTCTAATAGATTGAATATTCTACCCACATATTTTCAGATATTTGACCCTCGACGCCGTGAATCAAACCACACGTTGTCGAATTCCATTAGAGTCAGAAGGAGATTACCATAAAAACAGAGGTGTTACAAGAGGAGAAAACAGAAAAATAAATGAAAAAAACATAAAATAAATTTTTCTCAAATCAAAAAATTTCGGGTTCCTACAAGTACTAACAGTAACTAGATGTATTAATGATATGTAAATAAAGAAGTTTCATTTCAGGTACAAAAATATTGATAAGCCAACTGCCATTTAATTTAAATTGATTTGGGGATTTTTACCTATATAAAAATTATTGTACCAACGGGTCCGTGGTGACTATTTTTTTATTTATCCTTGTAAGCAAAATTTAGGTATATTTTTACAATTATTACATATTTAATACAATGTCATTAAGGTTATTAACAACAGGTTGCTCTTCATTTTCTGAATTTTGTACAGTTTTATTAATTTTATTAAAAATAGAACGATTTTGATTTTCTGTACCCCGACTGCTGTTTTGGTCAATGAACAATCATATAAAACTTCTACTGATTTTTTTTGGTCATTAGAATAAGTATTTTTATTATGTTAATAATATTTGTTTTAATTACTTGTACCTATAAATTTATTAAACATATTACTTAGTCATCATAATACTACCAAAAGAGTGCCTCAAACATTTCAAAATTTTCACTGATGTGAATTTTACAAAATTTTGCAAAAATGTGCTTTTTATTATAATGTTTTTAATATTTGCTGGTAGAAGGTTAAATGTTCTAGTACCTACAGAAATAGTGAACCTTAACGTAAACTATTTATTACACTGTGGAGTTATCAAATGTTTATGTTCCTTTTGTCTTGTGCTGAGTTGATGGTCTATATATTGTCTTAGATTTTTGTTTTTGTAAAGGTACATACCATTTGCAAACTAGTATAACTGACGTACATTTAAAATATTAGCACTATATAAAAATATTGTTGACTACAATCTATCCTTTTTAAATACTATTTTCAATAAATGATACTGAATTACATTCAATGAATTAGAAGAACTAGAATATAAGCCACTCCACACTAAAATACCCTAATTTATAGTAGATCATAATAATTAATTTTTCCTGTAAAATATTTTTCAAAATATAAAATTTTCTGATTAAAATTCTTAATTTGTTGTTATATGCGTAACATGTTTTACTCATTTCAAATGTCAATTTCGTTTGTTTAAAATATGTATTTTTTACTTCTATGTAATCAAAATTTAGCCGAGATACATTTGTAACGGAAAATGCTATATATTTTGTTTTATCCAAATTTAAACATAATTTATTGCAATTTAACCAGTTTTTTACTTCATAAATTCCGCTTTCCGCTTTCTCCTTAACTTTATCGCACGACGTATCATTAAATATTAGTGTAATATCATCGGCATATGAAAATAGGTTTCCATTTATTTGCAAATGTCACAAAGGGTTGATGTTCACAATAAATAATAATGGCCCTATTACCGTTCCCTGCGGAACTCCAATTTGTATTTTTCTGCTATTTTAATTTTTCCAGGAATTTATTTCTAAGTCAACCATTTTTTCACATCGATCTTTATTTAAACCCCGCTTGTAATAAATCCTAATAACTTCAAATATAATTTTTATGGAACACTAAAGACGATGTCTCAATTTTAATTCCGCTCCTGGTTTTCAGCAAGAGCTTTCCACTAGATTATTTTCCTTGAAGGCCGACGTCCCATCTTGTGCTTAAATCAAAACAGATATTACGTAATCCGTTTTATAAAATTAGATAAGACTTGAATATAATTTTATTAAGAGGTATTGTGCGGTTTTAAAGGATAATCGAAGGAAGAGAGATCACGTCGATTGATGATTTACTTCCTTTTCGGGAATAAAATAAAATATTCATGGCAAATAATTAGACCATAAAGTGAATTTTCCTTGAGTTACAAATTTTAGATCTAAATTACCCATGAGCCCAGTACAGCATATCTCCAATAAATAATAAGAACGATGAAGTTTTATAGCTCTTTTAAATCTTAACCTCCAAAATAAATTTCGCTTGAACATACATACACATATTGCATAAAAATTATAATAACAGATTATTATTTACATTAATCGCTCTTTTGTAGCTTGTTAAAGTTGTTTAGGAACACTGAAAAGTAAAGATAAAATTAATAAATTTAATATAGTGTACAATATTGTTATTAGGAACATGTTTCTTATAATCCAACACAAGAACTAAAAGCGTTTTAGAAAAAAATGTAACAGATGGGTTAGAATATAATAATATAAAAACCAACGGGAGGTTCTAAAAAGATATTTAATCTTCAGTAAAACTAAAAGAAGAACGCTGTAAAATATTTAAAGTAAAAATATTTATTCTGCAATTATTTTAGTCAGTATAAAACGCTGTAGAAATATTTGATATACAGAGGGGGCCACTGAAAACAATCCACCCAATTTGGTAGTATTCATTAGATTTTTAAAAAATTTTGAAACACGTTGTTTTTTATTCCAAAGAAACACATTTTCACGATGAAAAAAATGTGACACATTAGCCAAGCATAGGCGTTACGTTTAATTTTTATGAGGTATTAGACTTTAATTAAATTAAGAATTTTTTTAAAAATATAGAAAGTCATCATATAGTATAGCTGATTAGCCCATCGCAGTACCTTTCTAATGATGTACCATAAATGGTAGATTCCCTATTTAAAATTAAGAGGTTAGAGACGTGGAAGGGAGGGGGTTGACATATGACAGATGTCTGTATCGGGAAAATGTGTCTTCTATGGAATAAAAATGAATACTGCCAAATATCAAGGTGTTTTCAGTGGCCCACTCATTTAAAAAAATATTTTTTAATTATCTCACTAGCTATTTTTATCTTAACAAACAATAATAATAGTAAATTTAGACACACCCGTTATTTTATAATTATTAAGTTGCAAATCAGTACATACTTCTTTCTCTATTTAATGTATTTTCATATTTTTTCCCGTAGAAAACACTAAAATTTCACGACCAAACTATGCCTACCCCTCTTAAGATAATAAACAACATAAGAAACCTTAGTAAAGACTGAATAGTTGATCCAATAGCACCACACAATTTCGATATTTTAGTAGGTCGATACCACGTGAAGTATGTATGTATATAGGTGGTGGCGAACTTTAAGCCTATTAGTTTCTTCAAAGGGAAATTTATTAAATCAGACTTTTTTAGTTTCAGTGAATTGAAGATATGAAAGTTTACCAAGCGGAGAAGTTTGAGTTTGTTAACGTAAGTATCTATTTATACCAGCTGTAATGTAAGTTCATCTAATCGGAAAATACGTATCGACTAATTTCATTCAAGATATTTGTAAGTAACTATATTAAAATTAAAATAAAATGATAAAATATACTAGTCTTGAATTTCCTCAGTATTTCAGAACTATATTTTGTTCTTGTCTAACCAGGTTTCGCTAAATCACATTTTCAAAATATGACAGAAGATTGACAGATTTCTTATAACAATTTAGTTTGTAAATACCTAATTTTGTTTTAGGTAGTACATTGAATAAAAATGAACCTACATTATTTCTTACTTTAAGAGATATTGTACGAGATATATTTTTTTATATTTTATTTAAAATATCTCCAAAATTTTTATGTAGATGTAGATGTAATGGCTAATTAATAGGGGTAGCGATTTGTTTTATTATATTAATTTCCCTTTTAAAATCATCCTTACTGATTGGTATTGAAAAGGCTCTATGTATCATTGAATTATAAGCTGTTAATCTATGTAACATAGGGTGATTTAATATTGAAAATTACAGTTTATTCTTTTCATATTTATTTCTTAGAAATTTATAGAACTGTTCTCTTCAACTTCAATGGTAAATTTTATATTTGAATGCGAATGGTTAATAAAATTGAAAACATTCAATTGTCTATTATTACCGGTAAAACCAGCCAAAACATTATCAACATATCTACACCAGAACAATGCATTCTTGAAGATTAACCATAAACTGTTCTGCCAAAATTGATGATATTGGACTACCCTTCGGTAATCCTTCATTTTGAAAACAAAATTTATCATCAAAAACAAAATAATTTTGATTAATACTTAAAATAAATTGCTTTATAATTTCATTAATTAAAATTTGGTTAATGTTTTTTGTTCTAAGAATTTACATATTGATGGTATACATTCACATAGAGGAATTTTTGAAAACATATTACTAACCTTAAATGAAATTAATTTTGTATTTTCATTTTATTTATGTTTATTTAATTTATGTATTAAATCTAAAAAGTTTTTTTACTGAATTTTTTTATATGTAATCGTAATTAGTTTTATTAAAAACCTCTGCTAATTTTTTATTAGTGGAATTAACATAAGAAATTACAGGTCTAATTGGTTTTGTATCTTTATGTAATTTAATCATATAATTTTGGTGCTTCAGAATTTTTATTAAATTACATGTTTTTTATCATAGTCATTAAAAAGGAAATTTCATTATTAACTAGTTCTTTAACATTATCTGAAATTTTATTGTCTTGATCTCTACTGAGGATTTTTAAGTTACTTCATTAAATAAATTCGTTTATAGATTTGTAATCATTTTTATTTAAAATAACGGTTGCACACTTTTATCTGATTTTGTAACTGTTAAGCTATTAGTTCTGATTTTATTTTTTATAATTAAAATATCACTATTAGTTTCTTTCTTAATATTAACAGGTTTTATATTTTTAATCACATTGCAAATTTTTTATTTCTCGTAATAGAAATTATTAGACTGGGATTTTAAAACTATTTCTGAGTTAATTGCTAAAATGTCTTTAATATTATTTGTGAATTTATGTGGTATACTGTATTCAAGTCTCTTACTAAGAAATTCTATTTCAGTATTAGTTAACCTAATATCAGATAAGTTTTGGAAACGTTCTGAAAATGTGTGTGTGTTTGTATCAGTGTAATGTGTTTTTTGGTGCTTACATTGAGTACTTTCTAAATTATTTTATTTTTTACATTAATATAGAAACACACAAGCTTTATAAGGAGGTTTTCCAAGATTGGTTTTAAAAAAATAATCAGGTTTTCGCCAATAAACATTGACTTTTAGATGATAGATACAATAAGGGATCAGTAGTAGATAATGTAAAGTATCCTTTAGTAACAATACAAGCTTACCAATTTTGCAACTAACTAGAGTCACTTCTCACTCGTTTCAGAAAATTAATAGTAAGGATCTAAATCCTAGATTCTTTACTTAAAATTATGGTTCTTCATTTAATATTTTTAGAAATGTATATTCAATACTAAGTACAACTCATGGTTTTTTTCATTATTGCTTTCCCCTTCTGTCTATTTTGCTCTTTCTCTCCATCTCTAGAGTCACTTTTTGCTTATTTGGTAATTAATTCTTCTTGTTTGTTCAGAAAATTCATTAATGATTAGTATCATCAATTCTACATACAAAGTTAAAAAATTATAATTTATTAATTTATTTGTCAAAATCATATCAAATATGAACATATGAACGGACATTTTTGTTATTAGTTGTTATTATTACTTAATTTACTATTAATTATTAAAATGCATGAAATCTAATCTTTTAATTTTTATTTTATTTTACCAAATATTTGTATTTTTCAATTATTATATTACATTTATTAGTGCAATAAAGAGGTGATAGCTTTTAACCTTATTTATATGCGCATTATTGGGATGATATGCATTTTATTAATTCTTTTTTTAATATTGTAAAATATACAGGATCATATTTTAAGTATAAAATCAAATTTAGTAAAATTTTAATCATAGAATATTTTCCAAAACACAAATGGATCTTTATTTCTTTACGACTAGTTTCGGAGTCTGTCAAATTGAGACTCCATTTTCAAAAATATTCACTTGTAAAATTTGTACAATAGTATCGTGCTCTACATTTTAATATTAATGATGACTTGTATATATAAAAGGTACGGCATTGGTCCTAACATGCTACCCTTGGGAACACCAGCTTATGTTTCTTAAACTTTGAGGTTTGGTCTTAATATTAAGATTTCTACAAATATGTTCGAGGGTATTATATTTAAAACTTGTTTGTATTTATCAATACACAAAAAATATTCATTACAGCCCTGCATATTAGCAATTTTGTTTTAAATTTTTATGAATTATATTTAACTAAGGATGGGTATAAATAAATTCGAATGTCTACAAATTATTTGTAATATAGCCGTACAAACTTTATTAGCTTATTCGATGGTAAGTCTAATTTAAAAATAGTCAATATTCAAAAGAGATAATTTTATTTAAACCAAAATATATTTTTTTAAGTATTTTTGTATTTTTAACAATTTTGAACGCCTGAGAAAGATTAATTTAATTCTTAATATGGTTTTATTAACACATACATATTTATATTATTTTCTGTAAACTCTAGTAATTGAATTTTATTTTATTTTATTTTAAATATTATACAGAGAAAATATTACTATTTATGCACAAAAGAGATGGACAGAATAAACCACCATATTTTATTTTTTTAAGCACGTAAAATTAAACTTAAAAAAAACTAATTATTTTTTGCAATTTTACCCTTTAAACAATGTTTAATTAACCCTTTTATTTATTTAATAGATTGACTTTTGCAAATGTATTTGACAAATTGACTTTTGCAAATCAAGTGTGTATTTTATTATCACTGATATAAAAAAATTTCCATTATTTTATTGAAAAAAAGAGTCGTAAAACAGATTACTTGAAAGACTTCCCAATTAAGGAAATCAAAAAATAATATAAATGTCGAATAAATATTATAGCCTTATTTTTAAGTTAGTTATCTTTTTTTATAATTTTTACAGGATAACTTTGATTTTTCTACTATATCGCGAATAAAATATAATAAGGATAAACACTCATGGGTGCTTGTGTTAACAAATATGTTTGTAACCTTCTCAATAAAATTAGATAAATATTGTTTTAAAAAATAATCATTTTGTTTTTATGGCCCTCGGCGTTAGACATTCAGCCAGACACTATTGTTCTTAATATTTTCATTCACATTCACGCAGGACATTCAAACAAACATTCATACCATACCCATGCCCACGCTGGGACTCGAACCCGGAACACCCGGAACCGAATGTCAGTTCCCCGCTCATTCGACCATCGGGGTCGGCTATATAAGTTTTTATTAAAAATATTAATTTAGGTTAATAGATTGATTTTTTAAAACGGTAATAATGATACCAAAGGGTTTAATAAACTTTCACTAATTACATTCCAAATCTCTAGGTGTTATGACTAACTAATAAAGAAATAAAAAATAAAATAGTTTCCAACCTCGTTTACTCGAATTTTAAGGTATAGCCAATTTATGAGATCTTTATAAAGGATAGATTTTAATCGTACAAGTAAAATAAGGAAAAGAATTCAAGTTTGAAGAAGTATATAGATTTATGTATGTGTCATTTTCACTATTTTGACAAAAATGAAAAAAATTCCAATTTTAAAAATTCTTATTAAAAACTAAACAAGTACATAATTTAAATTTTAAAATGTAATTTTTTAAAAAGTATCAGGCTGAATTTTAAAATTTAAAGACTGTTATAAAGAGAACTGAAAGAACTGAAGAACTGAAACGATGCCTTACTTGACCCTTAATGCTATTTAAATATTTTGGGGTGATTATTACCCTCGTTTGGAGGTGTAAGCAGCGAAGTCGAAAATACCGGAAAAAAGTATCCCCCTTTGATCAAAAATCGACTTGTTTTTAAAAAGTTGGCGCAGCTCCTGATAATGGCTCTGTTTCGTTTTCGTTTGGCCACCCTGTATATATATATATATATATATATATTTATTGTAACACTTGTGTGGCTCTAACAAATTTATTACAAAAAAACTTTAAAAACTGTCTAAAAATAAAAATTAACCTGAGTAATAGTCAGTACTTCGCTCTCGTCATTCTTTGACGCTACACCACTCCTCCTTTTGTCAATTTCTCTCTATTTATATCCGTTTCTTGCTGTTTTTGTCATAGTATCGATAGTAATAGTTTCTCATTCCTAACACTCGGTGCTTTAACTGTTATTCTCCTTGATTACCGACTCTGCCACTTGGCTTCTTCTAAGTCTTTTGTAGGAGGAACTGACATATTACATTTATTATTAAGCTGGAGTATGGTCGGTACATGGATCAGGTTTTTATTGAACTATCATCAGGATACCACAAATGATTATGGTTTAATAATAAACCGAAACGTCAACATGTTTAGAAAGTGGTTTCATTAAAAGCCTGATCCATATACCCACTCCAAATTAATATCGTTCAGGAGCAATTAATTTATTTCCTTTATTTAGTATTGTTTTTAATTTATTCTTTACAGTTGCGTATTGTCTTTAACTGGGTCTCTGCCATATTTATTTCCTTTTTTTTATATTTTGCTCTGCATTCTACTAAAACTAGAACTTTCAAAGCCAAAAACTAGGATGAAAAAAATGCTGCTTCAACATTACTTTGTAGAATATATCCAAAATAAATATAAAAGATAAATTACACTTATCTTGAATTTCCACAGTCTTCTAAAGCTTTTCTAAAATACTTTTTTGTGATTTAAATTTCGCTTATCGCATTGTCAAAGAGTGACAAAAGATTGACAGATTTCTCATATACATACTTGACTTCCCATCATTAAAATTTAAACCAGGCATTATCAAGCAATATATATATATATATACAGTATGTTTTTTTGTTATAAATATTTTAAATAATAATTTTCTTCTTTTTCTAAAAAAATTTGGTTAATTTTATACATTTAGTCTAAAATGTTAATAGATTGTTTTGGTACAAATATATTGGCTGGTTGCTTTTACAGGTAGTAATAAACAATTGGATGTTTTCTTTTTTTTAATAACAATTTACATCCAAAAAAATTTACCCTTGAATTAAGGAGAACTGTTCTATAAATTAGTTAGATACTCTCGTAACTTTCAAACGAGTACACTGTAATATTCAATATAAATATGAATTTCCCTTATAACTCAAATCCCCTCATGTCATATAAATTAGTAGCTTGTAATTCAATGATACATAGAGTTTTTTAGTATCAATGGATGGAGATGATTTTAAAAAGAAAAATTAATATAATAAAACAAATCGTTACCTATAATACCTAATTACCCATTACATCAAATAAATAGGTTGATTAATAAAAAGGAGAAAAAGGTTGCCATTACTACTGAAATCCCCTATAACTGTCATGTGTTCTAATTGTAATAGAATGTCACATCATATTGATATTTTTATATTTACATTTTTACAAAGTAAAAAATAATGTAGGTTTACCTTTATTAAATGTAAAATCTAAAATTAATAAATAAAAAAGTTAAATTATCTGGATTGTAACGCCATCGATATAGGCCTGATACTTAATCAATCAACCAAACAATTGCAACAACAGTGGATATAAGAACTTGGTTTTCTGGAAGAATTTGAAATCAAGAAATTTCTACAACGTCCTCATTATATAATACTAAATGGGCAATTAAATCCGTGTTCAATTATTTTAAATTACCTTTTAGATTAAATGTATAATATTAACCATATTTTTTGTTAGAAAAAAAATGTAATTATTTAAAACATTTATAACTTAAAAGCATACTGTATATATTCTGCTTGATAATGAATGGAAGCTTTGAAATACTGTTGAAATGCAAGATATGTATAGTTTATCTTTTATATTTATTCATCCTTCTCATATATTTGATTTTTTAAAATTCACATGTTTCTTGTAAATACAATTAAATTAAAACAGTAATGAATTATTCAGGACCACACACATATTTATTTTTATTATTAAAACGTTAAATAATTAAAGAGAGATTTGAGATATTGCCTAACAGTGATAAACGATACGATAAAAGAATACATTTATTATTATTATCAAAAATAATAACTGTTTATGTTCCCTAATAAAGTGATAAAACTTATCAAAAAAGTTCATTAAATGATGATATCATTATACATTATAGAAATTTAAGTAAAATATTATATTATTTTTATTCTACAAGACTTTATAAATTGGATTCTATTTTACAATATAAACCAATTATTTTCAGAATTTTAGAAAAACAAAATCAATAATACAACAATATTTTATTTCACTTGCGTGTTTATTTTTCTTGTTATTATTATTGTATCTTCAAAACTATTAATTACCGAACACAAGTATGATATATTTTTGGAATCGTCTTGAAATTTGCAATCTAAAAAAATAAAATAAAAAGGGTATGCCATTTAAAAAAATTGTCGATGACAACGTTACTCACAAATGGTTTACCCTGTATATTTAATTGTTATGTAAAAATAAATTAAATTAAAATCAAAGACCGACTTGTCTCAGGATTTTTTCTCAAAATTGTTTATTCTTTATGCACAGTGTATATTATTTAAATGTGAAGTTTATAATTTTATCTTTAGAAAAATATAACCTGTGAAACATTTAGACATAGATGTTATACATTTACTATTATTTGACTATTAATTATACGTAAAATGATTCACATAAATTATAAATTTTTTACGCTGCTTATATTTAACACGTCTAATAGGGAATGCTTTCACGAAACTAATAACACTTTTATCATTACCTTATCTATTTGCGGTTTAAGATAATATTTGTGGCAGAAACTACGAAACTGCTGATATATATATATATATATATATAATAATTCAATTCAGTAGTACCTATATGTATATGTGTAATTACTACCAACTTCAAAAATGCCGACGAATTATTCGAATTTCCAGAAATTTCAAGTAGGTGCCCAATTTGAAATATTTTTATTATTTAGAAAGGAAATCTGTTATTATCTTGTTTAAAACTGGCGGCAATTGGCAATTATTAATAGGTACGTGTATTCTTCCAAAACAAAATAGTTCTGAATCAGAGAGTGACGTGATATATGTATTATTAAAAACAAAATCCTTCGAGTTAATCTTTAACGATTTCATTTTAATTGACAGGTAAGTCATTACTTATTTACTCAATAATATCATCAAGAAAAAATAAATTACTATTTAAATATTCATAAAATATTTGTTGTGAAAAATATGCAGATAATTGTAGGTTATTTCAAAAATGTAACTCAATATTTTAAGAAAACCCAGCGCTCCACTAACCTTGAGATAAATATAATGTATTAAATATCACAGCATAGGTAATAGGTATTAGTAAGAAATGCTTTTATGGCATCTTGAACTCGTTTCGGTATGAAATCAATTAAATTTTGTCATCTATACTTGGTTATCTCGTCTCGACACCACACTTGAAATAATGCTTCTACTGGTCCATCTTTTGGAATTTATTTTTACAGATTCCCCACAAATTCACAATCAGATTGTGATTTGGTAAATATCCACGCCAATCCAGAATTTTAATATTCTTAGCCTGGAAATATTGGACTATTTTTTTAGAAATATGACATAGAACCTGGTATTTTTGAAACATTGATTTGATTTATTCATTTGGAGAGCACCTTATCCAGTTATCCAGCTCTCAAGTCAAGCATTCTTCTAATATTGTTTTGTTTTTTTCACTATTCGTCAAAGTTGAATAAGATTCCCAGGATCTGAACCCGAGAAAGAACCATAGAGCATCCTTAACTGGATCTCGACTGAGGTATCATCTATGAATAAAATATATCTTCAATCCTGTATGGTTCAATGAATATGTTTTTTGTCCTAATTTAAACTCTTCTTCTTCTTCTTCTTCTTCTTCTTCTTCTTCTTCTTCTTCATAAGCAACTTTGGAAGTTGTTTCTTTTGATGCCTTATTAGTAAAATAAGCTTTTTACTCTTACTTCTGTTTTCCATCTTCGAGCAATGTTGTACTCACTGTAGAGTTGTGTACCACCTTGTTTCATTTGTGTGAAATTTACTGTTTCACAAAAGATAAGCTTCATCCCGGGTGTGGTCTTTCTTTTCCTTCCATATTTTCTTTTTTGCTACATTTTTTTTGTATTTCATTTTGTATACGGCACCTAAACTCACATCATATTCCTTGGCAATGTCCCTCTGTTTCATTGAAATATATTCACTAACACAAAATAACTAGAAATTTTTGTTTATTTTATTATTACACAATACCACAAATTCACAAATATAACCTTACAACGTACACGATTTGAGGTTAATGTAATTGTGGAGTTAAAGGAGTTGCCAATATGAATAAACTGAATTTTAGGTTTGGTTCACATTTACTCGCACATTACAATACAATAAAATAATTATTTATAATAAATAGTTCTCTTCGCAACACTTAATTTTCTTTCTAGTTTTAAACTGAACACCCTATATTTTATGCCCTGAAGAGAAAATACTTTCAAAATATTTTACTTTAAAGCATTCTTAATAGATAAAGTTATTAAGTTATCAATTTTTTAATAATAAAAATTAAAATTTTGGTGTTTCAGGAAATGACGTGCAAGCAGGTAAATATATTTTTAATAGTTGATATTACGCAGTTTAAGTATAACTGAAAACAAGTCATTAATTATTAATAAATTTCTTCTTCTTTGTTGTGCCCACATTATTTATTAATAAATAAAAAAATATTTACTAATACATTATTAAGAGAACATCTTAGAAATAAAAAGTACCTGAGGTAAATAATATGGGAAGTTACATTTTCAAGACTTTAAAACATAGCAAAGATACTGATGTCTGTAATATACTGTTCCATAATGTATCTAAAATTGTTATCTAATTACGAGAGACCGGGGTTAGTTGTTACAATTTAAGTTTGAACTTACGCCAATCGCAGAATGGAAGAGAAATCTCATGAAAAACAAAAACTCAAATAGTATTTTTTTATGTTCGATAAGATGTAAGAAATTATCCCAGCCTCGAGTTAATTACTATTAATTTGGATTAAGTTGTTACACAAGACGGAATGAAAATATAAAACTTACAATTAATACAAAGAAAAAATAAATTAAAATTCGTGTAGTTTACATGGATTCAGCTTCTCTATTTCCTATACTGAACCCATTTTTTAAATTAATTCAGGTTTTTTTTTTATAAATATTTTCACTTTTATTCAACTTTTAAATCTTTTCCGCTTTTCTTTAAGCTAAAGTCACTTTTCATTTGGAGTATCCCTCCAACTTGTTGCCTTTTGTTTTTTTGAAAAAAGTATCAATAAATTAAACTTCCAAAATTGCTTTTGCATAATGCATTTCACCTAAAATATATTAAGTCATTTCTCAATCTCTAGCAGCCGTGAACAAAGAATGCAAGACCGGTTTTAAAAAACAAATATGTATCGCTGTTTTAAAAATAGTATACTCATAGTAAATTAAAATTCATTTATGCTGCTCGTAAAATAAATATTAATATTCAGTTGATAATTATTTGCTACGATAATTTATTCATTCTAATAATATCTATGTTAGATAAAAAAAAATTATTCATTTTTATAGGAGGAATATTCGAAGAGTAGACGACGTCAGTGGGCGTAAAGCTGAGTATTTTCTTCAATGAAATTTGCGTGTATTTTATGTATATCCAGAATTTTTGCATCCAAATCGTCTGGTTGACGTTTATATACAGGAAGTTTCTTAAACACAAAAACTAACATTAAAAATAATTTCAAATTTAAAGACCTTATCTGGATATATCCCAAAGCAAATCTTCCTTTACCTTTTATTGGAATAAAACTGTAAATTTAAGAGTTGCTTGTCCAAGGAATATACCTATAAAAAATGTTACATAAATGTATGAATTTAAATGTGAATAAAATATTCAGAAAAGCTTCGGCTTCATGAAGAAGAAGCAGAAGAAGATGAAGTGTTTGTTGGATAAAGTGCGCTGCAAGGTTAAGTTTTCTCGGTGTTTCTAAACCATTATCAAGAGCGATAACCGGTAGTTCTCTGAGGAGGAGGAGGAGGAGGAGACAGATTGAAACCTTCAGAGAGTACCAAAAGGTTAGACCGTAGAGAAGAGAGTTGCAGTGAAATCGAACTATTAATTATGACTCTTAATAACCATAAGACATTATGAAATCTTGAACAGGATTGATTGGTTGTTCTCTCCAAATGTTTGCCACTTGATAAAATAACCTAATGTTTATGACTGAAAGGTATAGTGGGACAAGAGTTATATAAATTTGAATTGACCTTGCCGAAAGTTAAGAACTTAATGCGTTTACAACGAGTTCCCCTGCTATTAGTACAGTGCCCTATTCAAGATACTGCAAGAAGGGTGTAAAATCTGCATTTCTTGTTAATTAGTAAGACTAAAGTGTCATTATCTTACTCTTATTTAAGTAGAAAAATTTATAAACATACAAATAAAATGAGCTTAAACTATAATTAAATATACCAAATTATATATGTTTTATTTAGATTTTTCTTTTAACAAAAAAAAAATTACATCAAACTTAACCTTCATAAACGTTCAACACCAATTTTTGCAACAAGCAGATAAATGTTTGTTGGCTCTGGGAACTATTTCTACTTTGATAATTTCTTCTGCCATTTCCACAAGAAAACACAACAAAATAGGAAAAAACAAAAATTTTGCGGAAAACTGAAAGTTTAATGGGGGCGGTACGGCCCAGGTACAGAATTTATGTGGCGATAAGCTTTATTGGTTATTTCATTGCATAGCCTCAGAAGGTACAAATAAATATTGGTGACCATCAACAGACTTATCGATCATCAAGAAGGTAAATACCTTTGATAACTAAAACTGAACTGCTACCATGAAAGCATTTTCATGTTCTTAAACTATAATAAATAAATGTTTACTTCAAAATTTGTGTCCACCAACAAAATAAATAAACCTGATCTTAGATATAAATTGAAGAGATGCAGGACTTTTTGTGTGATTGTTCGAATGTTTGAAGAAGAAACATGAAGCTTTGCTGCAATCGAGGATTTAAAATGTTTTTCCCTTCGCGTATACGAGTATTAATAGAAAAATTGAAATGGAAAATCTAATATCTTCAGAATGAATAACAAATGAGATGAAACCAAAAAGTCACAACAATGAATGTAATGTAACTCAACTTACCGGTAATTGAAATACTTAACCTCTTTCACCTTATGCTTAATTTCATTAAAGAAACTAGATACAGGGAGATTCACTTTGTCGCTTTTTTTTCTGTGAGGTTCACATAATAGAATTTTATTAGAAGGGTATTTAATTATTGTATTTTAATTTTTAAATTATTGTTTATTGAATTGGATTTTGATTAATAATCAGTTATATTATAATTTAGAATTAACGTTGAAATTGAAGCAAGTCGAGCCAGGTTTATCTTGATTCATACGCACTGTTCTTTATTATTTTTTTCTTATAGACTATTGTATTTCTTGTTTCTTTTTACTCATTTTCCCATCTTTTAACTATTTCTCCAATTAGTTATATTTATAATTTTTAGTCATTTATTATCTGTTCTACCCATCTATTAAATTTTCCTCTTGAGTTTTCTGATTGCTTCCATTTAATAAACTTATCATAATTATTACTATTTTTTTTTCCTTTTGTGTGGCATCAACCTCTAGGGGTTATTAGCCTTCGTGTTCTATGTAGGCTTTATTACTGTTTCTCGGCGCCGCTTTAGGAACATCACTGTTAATTTGAAGTCAACAGTAAATGCTGGATTACTGTTATTATTAATTCTCCTTCGTGGATTTTCGTGATTCTCTTGATTCATTAATCTTTTATATTGGTTTTCGTTTATTTTCTTTTAATCATTATTTTCAATTTACATGATTTGAATTCTAATTATTTATATTACAAATGATTTTTACATGTATTACCGTAGGCCCTCTTCTTATTCTATAAATTACTTACTTTTCTTTTTCAATATTTAATCCATTTTTCAACAGTGCTTTTACTAATTGTTTCTTTATATTTTTTTACTTTCGTAAAAATGTATCTGGCTTTAATTTAATAACTTTGAACTTTAGATGACCCTGTAGAACTACGAATCTAATCTTCAGAATAGCCGGTATCCTTAAAAGAAAAACACCACAATTTTTGAGTGGGCAGTAACAAACGAATCACATGTTAACTTACTCTTTCATTATCTATCAGTGGTTTCAAAATTTTAATAGTTGTCGTTAGTTTTGGTTAGTAGTACTACTAATCATTGTGGCTTAAAGGATGTCATCAAAATTTTGTTGATAAATAAATAGTGCTCACGTTTGATTCTGTTATAAATTATTCGGATTGGTGCGATTAGTCAGCTGATGGTCTGTAGATAACAGGTGCAGTTAGATTTTATTGATTTTATTAACGTATTTTTATTGATCAATATAATTCGTATTCAAAAAATAATGTCTTCTTAAGAAACAGCCAACATATATTTATTTCGTTAAACTCCTACTGGCGAAAGTGTTATATGTATCTACAATGTTACAGTTACTGTGCAATATAGCACTAAGGTACTGGGAAAATATTATTTAAACATTTTTATGAAACTTTAGTGATTAGTTAAATTATGTAGAAGGCGATCCTATTCATCTAATTCTAATCAACACTATCTAAAATTTAAAATTACTTATTCTTGGAGTCGGTTCCATTAGAATAATGGACAAAACTTTCAATTTCAGATAAAAGTTAACTATAGTTCGTTTCTAAGAGCAAATACAATTTTCCATCAAAAACTTATTGTATTTATATTATTGAATGATCATCCAAGAGTTTCAAGATGAATAGTTTAGACAACGCAACAAGCAATTCAAATGATATGTTTTGGTTTTTAATTTATAATAAACAGGATTTACTATTTAATATTTTCACTTGAGTTAATTTTAATTATTATTATGTTAAATGATAGATTCCTCTAATATTTTAGTCACGATTGACCTTGACTTCCGGTTTTTATAATATTTAATTATTTCCAGTTTTTTTAGAACAAACATTTTAATAAAGTTACCTTCTTGGGACCTATTCTTACAATTCGTTTAAAGACCTACTCGGTTCTCTTGGGTATCCACTAACGCAACTTATTTGTTCAAGCAAATACAATAATAATTTTTGTAATAGCAGTGTTTAACAATGGCGTTTGCAAATAAGGTAAGACAGTTAATGAATATTTGATAAATTAACTTTTATTAATGCGTGTATTAAAGTATTTTACTTTTTAAAACGGAATAATATTAAGCACGATTTAAACAATTTTGGAAAATAGTTACATAAAGTTCTAGTTTATTTTGTTTCTTAAAGAAAATTTCCAAGAGACATTACTAGACTATAACAGCGACTTTATAAAACAATATAAAGCAAATAATTTTAAACATAAACAAATATAACTTAACTAACTCACATGATAGAAAAATTTAACGGACAAAATTATCTCGATAAATATTTGTTTCTTTTTTTTACTTTTAATGGTTTCAATGTTATTTGGTACATTATTGTTCCCATCAATTTCTTTAAATAACAATTTTTCACTGCTTCTTTAAATTGAAAAATAACTTTAGCTCATTTTTAGGTAAAATTCTATGCAAACAATAATAATAATAATATTTTGGGAGTTTTAAATTAGCCAATACTTTTTAAAAGAAATTTGCCTTTTTTTTTGTTTTAAGCTTATAAAATATAATCCAAATATGGCTTGTTGCAACCCTTTGGATGATACAATTTTAGATATGTATCTTCTTTTCTGTTTTTAAAATCTTTGGGTTTGATATTTACATAGTTTTATCTAATTCGCAAAATAAAGTTTTTGTTTCACGAACAAAAAAATAGAATTGATGAAGCTACTAAATATTCGACAAAAGCAATAAAAATAATAGGCTTAGAAGGTGGTCAAAACGCAGAAAGTGAAAGATCTACATAAATCGTGCATAAAAGATTATTTGGAAAACCAAAAAAGCCCGAAAGAACATCAAATCTTAACAAATATTCCAGTCTACAGAATGCGAATAATTAGAGATACAGTCATAAAATCGAAGGTGTGTGAGTCAAAACAATTAGTGAAAAAGTAAAAAGGGGAGTAATACATTGTTTAAAATAATTTTAAAAAATCGGTTCTAATGACGAAAAATGTAAAACAACAAATATTCTAACAGAATAGAAAAAAATTTTTTATACAAGATTAAAAAAAACATATATAATTGGACGGTTTTAAAAACGCAAATCCATTTTTATCATCATCATATTATCATCTAAGAAAATTATAAAAAATAGCTTAGGGAAATATTAATATTGTTTAAAATTTACTCATTTTAAATAAGTAAAAATAATATTCAACTCACATTAGTACACCCTGTACATTCTTCAAAATAACATTATGCATGCAATTTATCACTTCCAAAATTTTTACTTCAACCAATCGACATTTCGCTAATATACGTTACAAAAATTGACCAATGAAAACTGCCCTCTAAGCACACAATTAACCAATCAGTCGTGGTCACCCCTGACGCCACAGTCTAATAATGTGAACATGTAATAAATCTTGAATATGAAATTGTAATCGATGGCGTTGTAATTTCTAATATCATTATTGATGTTAATGAAAATAGCAGTGATAGTAATTATTTGGATAATAATAATTCAGAATTATAGTAATTTGCATATTTATTTACTTTGCTAATATCATTGAATTATTTAAAGTCAAAATTAACTTGTCCATTGATTTTTTAATTATTATTACATAAATATAAATGATATAATCCGGATTAGTATTTTTTTATTTTAGAATAGATTACTAAGTAAACTCAGATAATTAATTAATAATTACAATTAATTGAATTGTCAAAGTGTAACGGTGTTTAGGAACGATTTTTTTTACTGTTCGGCAAATAGCATGTGATTTTCATTTATGCTGCCGATATGCTTATCCCGATTTATTTGCTATACAAAATTTTTATGCTGTTCAAAACTTAGATGCTACTGACCATAATAGCAACCACTAAGATTACCTGAAGGTGTGTTACAAAGTGTCTTCCCTAGACAAATTAAATTGCAGTTGCTGAACCCTGCTAATCAAGTTTGTTAGCATATACAATGGAAATGATAGAAAATTCAATCTTTGACTGAGATTATGATGATAGTTTAGGATTTTTATACAAGAAAAAGTTATTATTATTTTAATAATCATGCGCACAAATAATTTTTCTAACTTTATTTTTATTGAAATATATTTCTATTCTAATTAACAAAACCTCAGAAAAAAAGGTCATAAAAATCTAAGAAACAAAGAAGATCAATTATAAAGTTTATATTGGATAAACCCCGTAAATGGAGTTAAAATTTAAATTTTGCAATTTAAAATAGAAATACTTATAGACTGGATAAACCACTAGAAAAACATTATTTTTGTCGTTATTAGAGATTTATGAAAACTTTTAAACTCAATTGTACGTTCTCAGAACAAAAAATCAAGACCTCTGTAACAATATATATTGTTGATTTCAACGACCCAAAATGACTGTAGTTTAAATGCGTAAATACAAGACAAAATTTTTCCATTAATAAAAATAAATTTACCAAAAACTTAATTTAGTTAACGGTAATGTTTAAGAACAACGGCCAACTAATTTTATTCTGGTATCTACTTTGTATGCTTAAAAGACATGACTATAAAAATATAGAGAACCAGTTAGTACAAAATTAATGATTTATAGATTCTTCAAAAAATAATCTATTATTAAACCGTTGAACTAAAATAGTAATAGTATTATCAAAATATTTTAATATTATACTAGTACCAATCTATTATAATAAAATTAAATAATAAGCTATGTGTTTTTAAAAACAGCCGATAAACTTATAATAATATTTTGTATTAGTTAGTGTTTTTTACTTTGATTTAAAAAAAACAATATAAACCTGTCATTAAACAACAAAATAAGATATCGCAATATGAAATTTAGAGGGGAATACCAGTTCAGCAATTTAACTTAATAATATTTTTCAAGATGTTCGAAAAGATAAGTTACAAAAAAAATTGCAGCATACGGAAGATTGTGTCATTTTTGAGATATTATTTCTTAACCGGTTTCCTTAGGATTCCATTCTATATTATTAAAACATGCACAATAACTGATTCCCAATTAGACCACTAAAAACAATTTAAATACTTTAAATACTTAAAATAATACGTACCTTTTTGTTATCGTTATAATATATTGATACTAATTAAAAAATAATTATAGACAATTTTTCCACTTTATGGTAGAACGCTAAAACACAAATATTAGATAAATGGCTACTTTTTTTTCCTTAACATTTAGTGATGAATTTAGTTTTTTTTTATATTCATATAAAAAGAAACGAACAGCATTTTTTTAAATTTGGAATGTCTAGTAGATTTTACAATGATTCAAAATGGGAGGTAGTAGTATCTAAATCTTGTGTATTTTATGTAATATAAGAAGTAAGTACTACCATACCTAGTTATTTTATAATTTATATATATATATATATATATATATTATATTATTACATTAATTGTTTCAACTCTTACTTTATGAAAATTATTCATAATAAATATGGAAAGATAAATAATACTCTTCTTGAATTTCCACAGTCTTCCAAAGCGTTTTAATTACTTCAAAATAAATTATTTCATGTAGATAGTTTCGTAGACTTTTTTTTGAATATGTTAATCGGTTTTTTGTATTGTATAATAACTAAATAAAATTAAAATTAGTGTTACTATTTTTAAACATTTTTAAAATAGTTTAAAAAGTTTACTAAGTAATTTATACTAAAATAAAAAAACGACTGTTTAATCCGGATTATATTATTTATTTATTATATATTATATAATATATATATAATAAGGATAAGTTAATTTTTATTTTAAATAATTCAACGTTACTAGCAAAGTAAACAAATATATATGAACAAATCAATTATAATAGTAGAAATTACAAGTGATCGATGATCTCTTTAGGTTATGGTTTAGGTTTTATCAAATTTAATGCTTTAACCTATTTTTATGATTTTTAATTAATTCGTACAACTTTGGTCGAAGTGAAGACGGTTCAAATGCAATATTTTTAGTTATCAGGTTTTTGAAAATTGTTCAGTTAACTCTTAGCGACTTTTTCATTCTGGAACTGGAGTGACTGTGACTGTGACGTCGGGGGTGATCCCGACTGATTGGTTAAATGTGCACTCAGCGGGCAGTCTTCATTGGTCAATTTTTGAAGCGTATATTAGCTAAATGTTGATTGGGTTAAGTAATAATTAGGGACGTGACAAATTGCTTGAACAAAATTATTTTGGAGAATGTACAGGGTAAGTATACTAATGTTAGTTGAAATTAAAAGTTGTTTAAAATGAATGAGTTTTGAACAAATGTATTTAGACAACATAAACTTTAAACTTAATCAAATGTACCTTTTATCAATATACATAAAATAAACTGTTTCTAAAAAAACTATGTTTGTTTAACATGTTTTTTTTAAATAATTTTGTTGGTTTAAAAAGAGCTCCTTCTGATCTTATACATTCAATAGCTATGAGAATTGATGGTTGTTGAACCCTCCCCAATACCTCAACATTACAGTTCTTATTTCGCTTGAATGAAAATTACACAAAAAAATCATAGCGTTTTAGGTCAGGTGATCGAACAGGCAAAAAACTAAAAAGTGGCGGGGTTTCTAAGTGTTCCGACAAATTGTTTTGAAGAATATTCAAAGTTCTCCAGTAAACCTCTTGACCACTTCACATGGTTCAATTAAATGTTGCTGGTGGTTTAAGCTCGCACGTTGGTGAATTCAAACTGATACTGATGATGCGCCATAAAAGAAGCATGGAAAATCCAGCTTCGATCGTAAACTGAACTGAATCGCTTGGACTAAAGATTTTAGAGATAGTCGGTGTACGAGAATCAAAGTGGACAGACAGTTTTCGGAGACTAAAAGGATCTGCTTCTACAACATCTAAGATAATTTCTTCGATATCTTCATCATTATTGATTTAATTTTCGTAATTGTGGCTGGTTTTGTCAAAATTTTCTAAAATCTTGAGGTAATGTGGAAAGCCCAACAATATTTAATTGTTAGAGCTAGGGAGAAACCATATCAAAAACAAATATTTTTTTTTTGGAAAACAATTCATTTTATCTATATCGATGAAGAATACTTTTTTTTAGTTGAAGGTTTGAAAGATTGTGCCATTATTATATAAAATATTTAAAAATCACATTGAGTTAAGACTAATTTGTCCCTAAAAAACCCAAATATGTTTAAAGGGGTCTATTTTAAAGAGACTTATGGATACCAACATCATATTTAAAAACATTTTCAGGACGATCGTTGTCAGCACAAATTTTTCTATGGAGAAAAAGCGGAGTTGTAAAAAAAACATTTATAGGAACTTGTCATGTTTATGTATTCTGTCGGAATTCGGAGATTGTCCACATATTCTGAGTCATCCAGTATAAAAATATACTCTGTTTCTTCTCAACAAAAAATAGTTTTATTATTTATTATATATAAGATATACATATAGAAACTAATATACAGTTTTCTATAGAAGCCATAGATGATAATTTTAGTAATATCTATAAAGACAGATGATCTATCAGTCAATAATTGATGGGGCTGATTTAATAAAATGAATTATATACGGTTATCACATACAAACTTCGCTCAATGATTTTTATTTTTTACAACTACTGTTTCATCTAAAAATATATTTCGATTTCATGTTTATCTTGGTCTTCTTCTTTTCTTCCTTTTCTATTTTCTTGCTTCCCAAACTTGACAAGCCTTTTATTTTTCATCCTTTGTAAATATTTGTTTCTATGAACCGTATGATAGTTTTAATTTCTTGGTCTTCCCTTAATTTTCTTAATTCTTAATTTATTTTTGCATTACCTCTTTAACTGGTCTTCGCTATTTCATTTAAACTGCTTTAATTTTATTTTTTGTTTGTCAGCGCCCAATATTCACATCTATATGGGAAGATTGGTCGGTCTACAGGCTTAAATGTTAATTTTTGTTTTTATTGATTTTGTTTATCAATTTAGGCTTTATCCAACTTTTCATCTATTCTTAATCTCTATTTCTTGTTCTTCAAGCTAATTAAAACTTTTCACTTGTTCGTTCTTTACAACCATCTTCTATTACCATAACTTTGGTTTTAATGTTACTTACTATAATTCCAGAATCTTCAAAATTGCTGTTTCATTTGTTTAGATTTTTTTAAATATTCTTTTTCATCTATAAGATAAGATACTATAAGATTTTTAATGGATATACACCCCAATATTAGTTATTTCGTTTTTTTTAAATTATTTATTCAAAGAATTTATTCCTCCTTCTTCATATCTCATTGTTATGAATTTTTTGTGATTTTTGAAAATATTTTTAATTATTATTTATTATTGACTCTAACATCAATTAAAAAAATTTAATTTAAATAGATATGGTAGCTAATTACAGCTATACTGAATCATTTTCAGTATAATGACAAATTTGTAAAGAAAAAAGAATACAAATATTTATAATATAACATTAAAAAAATACTGAATCGATTTAGGGAACCATTCAACGAAATATATAAATAACCTAGCCTACATAACATATTAATTATTTAATTATAAAAGTGTTTGCAATGTATGAGTTTCTAAATATATTTTAATCATATTTGAAGAACAACTATTACCTCAAGCTAGTACTAAATATAGTCGGGTTACAAAGAGCCAAATTGTAAATTCCAGGACGATTCGTTAGCCCAAATAATTTAAACATGAAATAACAAAGTCCATAGAAGAAACAAGTTACACTATTGATTATAGAAACTGCCTTGCCTGAATAAACTTACATTTCGGAAAGTTACTAAGAAATAAGGTTGTCTACATGTACAAAAGTTGCAAAATTACCGAAGCTATCTAATTTTACGTCAAAACAAACATCTTTCTATTATAACGGCAAGAATAGACTCCAACTATTTAGTCGGGTTGTAAATTGATGAATAGTGTGTGTAGAGTAATGAATAATTTTTTTGAGAATCACATAATTTTAAGCTATGAAAAGTGTCGGTTATTTAGATAAGCATCCAACTTAATTTTTAGCCATTAAATTTGTGTCACATATCACCTGATATTCAGCGAAACTTGTTATCTAAAACTAATAATTATTAAAAAACGTATGTTTTGATAAAGGCGACAGAGGCCAATCATGTTAATTACATTAATAAGTAAAAAACTTTAATGAAACCGCGACTAATGCAAATTGAATTTAGTCACAAGAGGTAGGTAATTTGTTATAGTATTCAAAAGATTTTCGTAAAACTTTACATTAGAGTATAAATGTTCTCGCAGGTAAGTAAGTATTATATGAATATAGAATATTGATAAATTAAATTTAGGGCTACCACATTTTATTTCGCCGAATAAAGTTAGTTTATTTTCATATAAATATAGTTGAAATTTGTTTCTTGAAACTAATCTAGAGAAACATGTCCTCAGAGTTATGCCCGAGGATTTGTGGGGGGTTTTGAAAAGAAAAATGGTGCCAATTTCCCGAACGGGTATGAATTTGAGGGACACGATAATACATCATTTTTATTTTTTTAATATAATTTAAATGTAGTGTTACTAATTACTGAATGAGCGGACAGATCGATTTTTATTTCTAATGAAGTATATTCTGATTTCAAATATCAACCCCAGTTTTTTAATTCTTTATTCAACGGTATAATTGTAAATTTGCTTTGTTGGCTTTTAACTTTATTTAATTTAAAATAAATTAACCAGACAAAACAAAACGCGACTGGTTTAATATTTAAATTACTTCATTTTAAAATGATATTTTTTAATTTATCTAATGGCCAAAATGTCCTCCACTGATTTATTGACAGAAAAAAGGAGCCCCACAAAAATAAAGTCTGGTGATCTTGGAGCCCATTCCATAGATTCTCAACGTCCCATCCATCATCCTTCTTAAACAACATTTAATTAATTTCAAATTACAAAATAAATAAAATAATAAATAAATAAAAATAATATCCGTATCAAATTATTATTTTAGAGGGTTTTCTAGGATTGCAGTTATTAGTGGGTCAGTTATTGTTTCTAAATATTCCAAATTTTGGTAAATAAGTCATCCAATGTTCCTGTCCAACTAATAAATTTTTGAGGAAATTGGATATGATTTTCATGTATTAATTGCGTGTTTTCATCTGGTCAATATTGATCATTTTGCCTACAACAATCAATAAACCATATATGCAATTAAATCGTTGAATAGAGATATAAAAATCTTTTCAAATGGATTATTACTGTAACCCTATTTCTATTTAAATTAAAATATTGAGGGAATAGCTATACTGCACAGGAATCGACAATTAAAATATTATTTTTATTATCAAAATTTAATAATGTAAAAGGATATATTGAGTAATTTACAAGTTTTGACCAAATGGAAAATTTTAAATAATAAAACGGTTATTGATGCAACGAGACCCATTATGTAAGATTATTCAGAACCAACTATGTCACCTGTATCTGCTTCTAAAATATTTCCCTTTACCTATGAAACACCCTATAGGTATTAGGTAAATTTTTCATCTTCTAAACCACAAAAAATTTAAATTAAATTGTTTCATTATCTTCTGTAAGCAAGAACAATTTTTCAGGATAACTATAATTTATTAAATCAGTTAAGTTATAAAAATAGAAAATAATACTACAAATAACCTTGTAATTTACCAAGCAACTCTATATATATTATTTTGTTTGATTGGTTGCCTATACACAAAAATGCTACTACCTACCTACAGAAAACAGTGCTAGGTGATACAGAAGAATGAAACACCGGCCAGGGTCGTTTTATAAAATTTCTGATGTAATTTTCAATCTGAATAACTCGACTATTAATAATTATAATATAATTACTATACAGAGTGGGCTACTCAAAACAGTCCACTGATATTTGGCACTATTCATTAGATTTTTAGAAAATGTTAAAACACGTCCATTTTTTCACGATACAGAAATCTGTCACGTGTCAACCCCCTCCCTTCTACGTCTCCAATTGTTTAATGTTATATAGGGAGTAAACCATGTGTGGCACATCATTAGAAAGATATTGCGATGGACTAATCAGCGCTATGATTATCCATGACTTTTCTTTAGATAGTAACTCTATGTTTGTAAAAAAGTCTTAATATAAAAGTCTAATACCTCTTAAAAATTAAAGCAATGCCTATGTCTGGCTAATGGGGAAATAATTTCAACTCGTTCAGCAATAAAACCGACCATTTTGGACGTAATCAAAAAATACCCCAGTAGATATTAATTAGCACTACTGGTAAAGGCAACCAAATTTCTTAGTAACTACTTAATAAATGATTCCAAAGTATGTTATTTTTGACGTGATGAGAAAAAAATGTGTCAAACATAGGCGTTGTGTTTAATTTTTAAGAGGTATTAGACTTTAATTAAATTAATACTTTTATTACAAACATAGAGTTAATATCGAAATTTCCTATTTAAAATTAAGGGGTTGGAGACGGAAAATCTAACGAATACTTCAAAATATCAGGATCGACTGTTTTGAGTGGCCCACTCTATATTTCTAATAATAGTGTTAATAAAAATAAAGAATTTCATTTGTATTGGATGATATTACTAGTATAGCATTAGATAAAATTGGGTTATCAATGCTAGAAACTTTAGAATTCAAAATTTATTAAAGGTAAATTTTTGTTACTAAACTTGTTTCACTTTTTGGTATCGTCAGATAAGATGTTTTAAAAAATGAAGAATATTATTGGTTGCAATGCCTGTCAATTTTCTTGCGATACCAAAGGGTGAAATAAATATCATAAGAATAGCAAGTAGTTTTGGCAAATCCTGGAATTTTAAGTTAAGTTAGTATAGTTTTTTACATTTATAATGAATACATTTGATAAACTAAGGGTAGAAACAATCATTATGACTCATTATTTATATTTATATATTTCTAATTTTGTGAAATATAATTGTCTACTAAATAATCCATATGGGCACCTTTTTACTCTGGGGTCAACTAAATGAATATCATTTAACTGAAAAGCCAAACAATCCTCAAATTCTTGAGATTTTAAATAGTGAAGGAAGTATATTTAAGAAATTCTCCAAATATTCGATTCTTTGTTTTTACATTCGGTAGATAATTGTATCTCTTAGAGTTTCCACCACCAAGCTTGATTTAAATGAAAGCATTAGCATACAAATTCCGATTTTGTACCATATACGTATATATATATATATATATATATATGTATGTATACAGCTGAAGAAATCGGTTGCTCAAAATATTATTACCATAATATATAATACAAAATATTACTATTTGTTCATCAAATACTAATTTATTTATATGTTTACATTAACCTAAAACATTTTTTGTGAGAGACTATCGATAAATCAATAAATCGTGATATTTATTTTTGTTACCTTATTAAATAACTGTTTAAAATATTTTATGCAATATAAAAATGTTCCATCGGCATGTATGATTTCACATAAATAACACAAAAAGATTAAATTGATTAATACAAGAAAATATTATCAAATTGTCTCGACTATTTAACATTAAGAAATCTTCAATTTAATTACTTTTCCATTCTTTTGTAGACAGAGCAGAATAAATATCATCAATAGATTGTAACGGTGGTAAATTTCCTCCTTGTTAAGAGTAATATTCGGCAATGTTTGTAACAAATCACGACATATTTTTGAAGCTCTGAGCAAAATATTTTTGTTAAGATTCTCATTGACTCTCCTACTGAAATGCCTCATACCCGATTAGATATTTATAGTTTTTTAAAAATATCAATTATTAAGTTGTCAAAGTTAAACGATTACAAAAAATAAAAATTATCACAAAGCACAGTACTACGTCTTTACAATATTCTACAGTTTTCCTTTTGAAACACACTTATTTTGCTTCTTTGTAGTATTAGCTTCATGGATATGGTTTAAGCTGTTCACTATCAATATTTTAATTTTATAATCCCCAATAAAGATAAATGATTACTTTTAAATTTGCTTAATGATGCTAATGAAATTAAAATTATATTAAGCATTAAAATCTTAAAATAGATAGATAACAATAATTAATCACGTCTAGAATGAGTTAAATTTCTATAATAATTTTAATTTAACTTCAAATAAAATAAACATGAAAGAAAGAAAATTGTTATAAAAATACAATACCATTGTTAATTACGTGAAAAGATTTAAAATAACGGGGTGTTAAGTGAACTTGTTGATGTAGTGTTAAATATTTATTTTCTGTTTGGTGAATTTAACTTTTTTATTTTTTTTTCAGTTTTAAAACATTAACTGACAATATAATCAATAAAATTAAATGTTTTATTTATACATTACAAACTGTCTTTTTAATTAACTTATTCAACAATAGTATTTTTCAATTATTCAAATAACCAATAGGTATCTGTAACAAGATTATGTACTAACCACCTGCAAAATTTATGTCTAATTTCTACCCCAAATGTCTTCCATTAAACAGAATATTATATTTGTGAACGAACCATACCTTTAAAATATCCACAATACCCATGTTGTCAAAGTTTAAAAATACGATGGTCGAGTCTTATTTTAAGAAAAAAGTTTAGCACCATGATAAGAAAGTTATAAATACGTATAGAATAGACATTAGAGGTTAAGGAGAGCTCAAGTAAGCTGGTAAGACATGTCGAAGAGGATTAAAGAATATTGGGATTAGGACAGTGGAAAAATACTGCGAAGGATAGAAAGAAGTGGAGAATTATAGTTTCAAAAATAAGATTAACAAGTATTGGGTCACTAGGCGTGTTGTGCTTTATAACCAAAATATATTTTGCTAAATTTCTTAATAAGATTTGAATTACGTTTCGATAAAAATATTATTACGAATATTTTACAATATCCTAAATATTTAAAATTATTTCGATACAATTTTCAAATAATAAATAATAATCCATTCATGTACCAGATAGACTCCTTGCATACATTTCAAACCTATATACACTATCACATACTTTTCAAATATATTCAAACGCGGTTCTTTTTATTAAATGACTGTCGGATGCAGTAAATGGCGAAATTACGAAATCTCACACTATGAAACAACCTAACCTAACCTAACCTTTAATTAAAAAATAAGAAAGGATTTCCCTCTTAGAATCGATCATCATATCATTCATCGTCATCACTTTCACTAGTCCGGAACTAGAATAATAAAAACCAATACATTCCACAGGTATACGCTGGCTCGTTGCAAACTCTGGACTTTGTACCCACTATTTTTAAACACAATATCATGGCTGAATAAATTTAATAGTAGCAAAGGTTCACTCTTATTTTACTGATACCATCGATGTTTCGATAAAGTTTCAAGGAATAATACTAAAATCCAGATTTGTGGATTGCTCTTCTGGGTGTCTAGTAAGTAACTAAATCTAATTGTCCAACTAGTGATATAAAAGAAACTGTAAGAAAAATATAATAATTTTGTCATTATATAGATAAACTAAGAGCAATTTTGAAACTAATGTTCGTAAAATTTTTGTTAATAATAATTACTGAACCTTACTTAATTTTAGATCATAATAGCTGAAAATTTTAAAAGGTTCCAAATTAATGTTAGAGGCTATGCAGGTTTTAAATTTATCTAGTTACATATTGGACCAACACTTGATTTTCACCTCAAAGTAAATTCAATTGTTATAACTGTCAAGTTTGAATTGAATACTTTTTATGAAAATTTATTTGGCTAATATATAGGGTGATAATTCTTTTATTAAATAGTATTACTATTTTGTAAATTATTATGGATACAAATAAAAGTCAAAATACTAAACTGAACATCAATATGACCACACGCTTAAAAGTCGTCAACATATGGGCTAAATTTTTACATAGCAAAAAGTGGTCCATACAATTTACTGAGTTAGGTATGTTTATAGATATAGATGAAACGAAAATACTTGTAGAATACCTCTGAAATGCCTAAAACAATTTCAACCAAAATAGAACAAGATAAAATAAAAAAATGTCTACTAAAAATTACCATTGTAGTGTAAAATCAAAGACATACGTGTTTTAAACTGTGTTAATATTTCTAAAATATGAGTGTAGCTTTCCCTTTCATTTTAATTTGTGTTGTGATGAAACAGTATCAACGTGCTTTATATGTTTTTTAAAATAAAATGTTTTATTATAATTCTCCCAAGACTATACCAATACAGTTAAGTGCAAATTTACCAATTTTATTAAATACCAAAAGTTAACTAGTAAATCAAAAATAAATTTTCAATAATTACGAAACTCTAATAGATGGATTTGTTCTTAAATTCAGAAATCAAACTGTAATGTTTACACTTTTTATAAATTCAGACGATAAACTCAAAATATTAGTAAACATCTGAATTTAAGGAAGAGACTAAATATTAAAGTTATGAGTTCGAAACGTAAGTATTAGAAATTAACTAAAATACAGACAAAAAAATGAGCTCCCGCCTGTTCTCGTTTGGTTTGTCCACACGAATCTTGAGATCAAAGACATTTCTATAATTGGTGAGGCTGAAATATCATTTTACAGGTCCAAAACTGTTTCGTGGGGTTGTAGGATCATTAATCGCAGTAATACAGGGTGTGTGGAAGATGGATGCCTAGCTTAACGGGAAGCTAGCATAGACCATTTAGAACCAATTCAGCTAAGGTTGTCTTAGACGAAGAGTGACTATTTTTTTTATCTAATGTTTAAGGTGTTTAGCAAAAAATCCCAAAATTTTACAGTTAATTGCTGATAATAGCCAGGTTGAATGATAAGCAAGCTTATAAATCATGTTCTAATCATCTGTATCATCATTATTTTTTTTTACAAATATTTGAAGTTCGCCAAAATTCAAAAATTTAAGAAAACCGTTTTTGATAGCATTTTTTTAAACGAATGATATGAACTTTTTGAAAATATGTTTGGTTATTGCTATTTCTTTTGAAGTATCATTTACGCAGATATCTTACAAACTATTGAAATTAGTATATACAAATCAAATTAAAGGAAAATATTTAAATTTTTAGATAGACTAATAAAAAAATATATTTGCTCCAAAAATTACTTTGAATGCTCGAAATAATAACTGAGTTCAAATCTAAAATTCACTTATCATTCAAGCTGGCCATCTGTAAAATGCCAAACGCCTTAAAAATTATATAAAAAAAAGACAACCATAGCAAAATAGTTCTAAATGGTCTATACTAGCTTCTTCTTAAAGCTTTGCACGCATCTTCCAAATATACTGTATGTACAAGAAAACTAAAAAACGATACCGATAAAATTGACGATAAAAGAAATATAATCATAAAAATTGCAGCAGCCACTGAGACAATTTATGAATAGCAAGAGAAATGGACTCAATAATTTTTTTAAATATGGGTGAATTTATCCCTTTTGCATAAATACTTACTTACAGCAAATAATTTGCTTGGACCTATGCTACTATTAGTGGTATGGTAGTAATACTAATTTTAGCGGGAACAAAAACAATAAAAAAACAGCTTTGGTAGGAGTGCCTTTATGTTTATGTGTCACTTAACTTAATGCACATGCTACCAATTAGCACCAATTAAATTTAAAGCCCCTATACTTTAGTACTTTGACCATGTTATTAAAAAAATACCGGTTCACGTGTTGATCACGCTTGTCACAACTTTACCTTTGGACTCTATAGTTGTAGTAGGTAGATGATTTTTGGGAATACACTCCAACACTGGGAGTACAGAGTTCAATATGCAGTAATCAAGATAACGTTCCTGATTAAACATTATATTTGTTCATTTTGCCAGTTACCTACCAGACTTTGTGACTTACGTCGAAAAAAATATAGAACAATAGCAGTGCGAAGTGATTGATTTATTTAAACTTTTCAAATTTCGGGAGCCACCTTTTTGTGCGGTAAAATCAAAATGAATCTATTAATTATTCCTGTGAAAAAATATGCTTTTAAAGTAAGTTACATATAAAATATATTTTTTTTCTAAATTTGTAAATTATTTGACGCATTTTATTGTAAAGGTAAAAATGCAGTGTTTTCATATGCTCTTGTTAAATATTCTATTTTGTATGGGCAATTGCGTTTTGTAAAGTTATTATTAATTTTATTTATTTTAAAAAGCAATATATATAAATATGTTGGAGTGGAGAAATACTGAATTGCATTGATTAACTGTTCCTTTGTAAGGCAGCCGGTTAATATAGTAAATAAATGTTTGTACTTTAATATATATATATATATATATTTAATATAAAATAAAATGCTTTTAATCTGTTTAATTTTTTTGATTAATTTATAAATTTTAACATTGTTTTCACATTTGAAACACCATGAAAAAAAATTATACCTTGTTCTAAAATATTTATAAATCTTATAGTCTGTTGGAAATTTATAAATTTGTATTTCATTACAAAAGTTAGAAAATTTAAAGATGATATTTATAATGTAAAAGATAGTCTAATAGTGTGAATACGTGACTTAATTTATCTGGAATACAATAATCAGCGCATTTATTTAAAAAAACTGCATAACGACGTTAAATATAACAACTATAAGCGAAATATTTATTTAATTTTAGATGATTTCAATTATACAATGACTTTAATACAAATAAGTTTCTATAACATGAAGCAAAAAAACGATGTATACATCTTTCTCTAAAAATTTTTTCAATGTAAAAAAAATAGAAATTCTTTGGCTATTGGGTGGAATTAATCTTAAAAAGTGTCTTAATAGTAATTAATTTATATGAATTTAAACCTAGATTCCTTTTTTTAAATGATGTTTAAATATCTTATTTATTATTAAGGATATGATCAAGGATGTACATTTTTATCCTTTTTCTAACCTAAGTAAAAATTTACATTTTAAATACGTGTATCTATGCGGTTTTTTTAAATATTTTATCACTCACACATTGTGATGTAATTAGTATTTGTAGCTTAGAGGGACCAAAGTCCAACTCCAACGTTGAAAGTAGTGTAATTAAAAAAACGGTTAAATAAAATTAATTGTATGGTATTGAAATATTTTATTAATACTTTCAAATAATTTCTTTTGGAAAAAACAATTTGTAAATATGCATTTTAGAGCATTATATTATATTATATTAATATTATAAATATGACTAACGAACTTATTTAAATCGGTACATTTTGGTATATGGCTGTTTCCAGCAAAAAATAAAAATTTTGTGAAGGTATAAGTTATTGTATTAAAACACTTTTAGCAGTGACAATAAAATAATTAACTAAGAACTTTTAGTGTGTTTATTTTTTTTAATTCATGTATTAATTTTCTTTTTGAAATGAATTTGAATTTTTGTGAAAAATTATATATCGTATTTATGTGCTGATAGTTTTTACAGTCTGCTGGAAAATTATGTATTTATACTTCATTAGAAATATTAAAAACCAACCTAGATATAAATCTACATTTTAAATAAACGTATCTACCCGACTTTTCTTAAATATTTTATCATGCATTGTGATGTAGATATTAGTATTTGTAGCTTAGCAGGTCCAAAGTCCAATTCCAACGTTGAAAGTAGTATAATTAAAAAAACAATAGCTAGTAATAGTTAAATAAAATCCATTGCATGGAAGTGATATAGTTTTACTAATATTTTGAAATAATAAGTTTTTGCGAAAACAATTCGTTATATAGCATCACTTCTAAAGTACAATAAATAACTATGACTATAGACTTATTTAGAACGGGACATTTTGGTGAACGTGACTTAAAAAACGTATTAATAGTTAATTGACACTAAATTTTTCTTTGACAAGTAGTTACTAAAAATGTAATAATTCAATTCATTATATTCAGTATTATTAAAGCATAAAATCTAAAAAAGAGCAAATTTTTGTTTTAAAAAACTAAATAAAAAAAATACTCTTTGGGAAATAAAAACTGTAAATTTGTGGCTTAATAAATAATAAATAAATAATTCTTTAAAATCTTTAAAAGATAAGTCAGGGGTAAGAGAGAAAGACTGTATCAATAAGATGGTAATTTCTCTCCTTCTAACTCATGTAAGTGGTTGTCGATTATATACAGGGTACTTTGGGTGGATTCTTCTAGAAAACTAAATACAAAATAAAATATTTAACTAGAACTTTACCTCTTTAATTTTTAAATTAATTTATTAATTTTCCTTGCGAACTGAATTTGAATCTATGTGAAAAAATAATATATATAAAATGTAGATCCTTATAGTTTCTACAATCTGCTGGAAAATAAAGATTTATATTTCATTAAAAATCAAATTTATAATATGTAATAATTTTATAAATTAATTTATTTAGCTTACAATAATGAGAGGTTTTATTTAAAAGAAATGAGTAACTACATCAACTACACCACTTTTAAATATAATTTTATTTAATTTTAGATTATTTTAATCATAAAATAATTTTAATTTAAATATTTTTCTGAAACTTTAAACAAAAATGATATATCCTTTAATAAATATGTCTTTCTACCTAAAGTTTCTTCAGTATAAAAAAAATGAAATTAATTGTCTGTTAGGTGATAATTACTGTTACAAAGTGTTTATTAGTAATTTATTAATATACATTTAAATCTAGATTTCTCTTCTTAAATAATGAGCAATCGGCAAATAAATAAGGGATAAATCCCTATTTATTATTAAGGACACGATCAAGGATTTCACATTTTTTCCTGTTTCCGCATAGGTATAAATCCACATTTTAATTAAATGTATCTATGCAGCTTTTTTATCACTCGTACGTTGTGATATAATTATTATTTGTCGCTTAGCGGGTCCAAAGTCCAACTCCAACGTTGAAAGTAGTGAATTAAAAATACAATGTTAGTCACACTTAAATAAAATTAATTGCATGGAATTGAGATACTCTTACTAATATTTGAAACTCAGCGTTTCGTTTCCAAACACAATTCGTAAATAGGCATATTAAAGCATCGGTCTAAAGTACAATTAATAATTATGACTAATGGGCTTAATTAAATCAGGACATTTAGGTGAAGCTGACAAAAAAACGTATTAAGAGTTAATTGACGCTAATTTTTTCTTTGGCAAGTAGTTATTTGAAAAAATTGATGTAACTTAAAAACTTTTATCACATATAACTCTAAAATTATATGATTCAATGGAATGTCACTGTTAAAAAAACATAAAACTTATAAAAAGAACTACTAAATATGTAAATAATTTGGAAAAATACTTTTTGGGGCATAAGAACTGAATATTTTTAGCTTAGACGCCATCAATGACAGTACCAGGTAAATGGAAATGTCTCGAACCTTGTAAAAATAAAAAAAAATGTGTCAAGGTTAAAGAGCAAAGACAGCATTAATAGAACTTAGCTTCTAAAATTAGATAGTAGATTCAGAGTAACTTTGGTGGCTTTTTCCAACAAAATTAAAAGATTATATTGTGTGAACATATATGTTAATGACTAAAAAAATTGAAATGAAATGCAATAAATATTATATCAATGTGCTTATAATCGGATCAAGAATCAAGTTATCAGATTCATCAAATTTAAAGTGCTTCTTCAAAAGTAAAATCACAAACTTCTGGCAAAAGAAATTATGTACTTTTCCGAGAAAACCCTCGGTGTGATTGCTGCAATACGGTTCCATCTATCAAACAAATTTTAGTAGAATGTAAAAAAAATAATAATGAACGCATCACTTATGGTCTACCAGACAATTTACAAAATCTGCTTGGTAAACATTACCCTATTAACTAACTTATGTCCTTCTTAAAATCTATAGACATTTTTCATAACATTTAAGCTAAATATTACTAATAACCATTAGGTTTAAAAAAAATGAACCAAGTTATGTTTTTATTACATTGACATTTTTCTTTATTAATAAAAATTACGAATAGAATTGTTTTTACTTTAACATGCTACAGATATTTGTTTAATTCTTATCACTACCTACAAACTAACCCATTATAGGAAGTTTTCACGTAAACAACTTATTTTTGGATTATTTGATAAGATTAAAAACAATAACAGTGTCAACGAATGTGTCGAATTAACTAATTATTCTATTGTCTGTTTATTTAATATGATTCTACCGACAATATAAATTACCAAACTTGTTAAAACTACATACAAACTTTTGTCATTGGCTATACAATATTGAATAAAAAAGTACTTAGAATTAAATTTTTAGCGAAAACAATAGAAAAATAAGAATAGGTTTGTTCTATTTAAGGAACATTCAGTTCAAAATAATGAAAACACACACGAGTACAAAATATTGAAATTATATGACGATGTGTTTTGATTGCATGAGTTATTTTCACTTGATTCATTTAATTCAAGTATTTCCACTCTTCTTATATTAAACTTACCTACCTACTTACACTCTATTTGACGAAAGGATTCCTATGTATCATCATTCATATTCAAATTATTCAAATTAATCAAATCAACGCAAACAACAGTTTATATTTTATTAAATTCTACTAATTATTACAGGAAGAGACAAAGAACAAAAGAACGATATTATTGAAATAGTGGAGCAAGAAAACGTTCCCAATGTATTGAGTGAAAATGAAAAACACACAAACATCTTTTCATTCAAACTCTTATGAAAATATGGTAGATTAAATTGCCTTTTAAAAACGAAAATGTGTTAGAGGCTTCTTTGAAAAATGTTCTGCTTACAGTATAAGCAATATAGTGACGTCAACACTTAACACTTCAAAAAACATTTGTCTCAAATATTGATTTCAGTAGTACATCTAATGTCACTAACGAAATGTAACTAAAATGTTTGACGTTGGGGCATTATTTTCAAAATCCAAAATTTTTTATTTTCTTAATTAATTACTTTAATTTGTTTCAGGCAAAAACTTATAAGATGCAGCCCAAAACGTCTATGGCCGTCTTTCTATGCCTAAGCGGTACTTGTTTGTTGTTTGGCATAACTGGAATCTTACTGATATGCCTTTGGTCCAATTTATACGAAGCAATTTTAGGCAGTCAAATGGTACTTAAAACTGACAATAAAGCTTACAACATGTGGGTGAAGAATCCTGTACCGATGGCCTTGACTTTATACATGTTTAACTGGACTAATCCCGAAGAAATTTACAATAAAAGCTCCAAACCCAGGTTTGAACAAGTAGGGCCTTACGTGTACACAGAAACCAAAGAAAAGGCCGACATTATTTGGAATGATAATAACGATACTGTTACTTATAAAAATCTTAAGAGGTGGTGGTTTGATCAAGAAAGGAGTAATGGTACTTTGAACGATCCTATTACCAGTATAAATCCTATAGCATTGGTGAGTTACTTTAACTATAAGTAATTTTATTCTTTTCAACCACAGTTTTGTTACATGCGAAATTATTATTTAGTCTCGTATCGTTGATTCGTTTTCTTTATTTAATTAGTTGCTCTCTTTTATTAAGTATTATAAAGAAAGTTATTAATTACAACAAAAAGTAGTTTTATTAGAATTGATTTGTTGATTTTCCTAGCTACAAAGTTATAGGTTTTTTAATATTTTTGTAGGAATAATGCAAATTGGATAATTGTTCTTCTTAGTTACATGTTTGAAAACTAAATACAAAATTCATATACCCGTTACTTAGGTTAATATTGGTTATATACAGAGTGAACCAAAAGACTGGAAACGGCCAATTATCTCTTAAATTGCTAGTCCGAATTCTACATGATTTGGGATAAGGAGGTTCCAGATTTGACATTTGCAATGTTGCTAGATTTGCCGTTTCTCTCATATTATTAGTTAATTTGGTTTTTTAAATACATCACCCTGTATCTGAATCTTCTCTTCAATGCGAGTTCAACCATATGTAACACTTATGATTTTATGTAGTCTAGAAGATCTTAAATAAATAAAAGTCTGGCAACGCTTAATTGTCTCAATACATTTTTTAATACAAATTATTTTCAACTACATTAAAACGTAACAATTGAAAGATTATAACATTTTTAAAATAATGATTACTTAATCAAGTGTTCAATATGTGCTCCATTTGTGAGTTGATAGTACCCTAATCGATGATAGAATACACTGTTTTATTTATTTAAGATCTTCTAGACTACATAAAATCATAAGATATGGTTGAACTCGCTTTGAAGAAAATATTCCAAAAATACTGAATATACCGGGTGATGTATTTAAAAAACCAAAATGACTAATAATATCAGAGAAACGGCAAATCTAGCAACATTGCAAATGTTAAATCTGGAACGTCCTTATCCCAAATTTCGTAGAATTCGGACTAGCAATTTACGAGATAATTGGCCGTTTCCAGACTTTTGGTCCACTCTGTATAAGAGATACATTTTTTTGTATTTAAATCACTGAAATCTTTACATATATATCTTTATTCTAAGTATAACTAAAGTTTAATAACCGTAACAAATTTATTTTAAAATAAGAATTGGCTTCACCATGTGAATCATTATAATATTTAAAGAGTCTGGGTTTTAAATTTAAACGTCCAATTTTACTCAAAGATAAAAATGACATATTCAATATAAATCAATTACTAAAAATAAACAACCGCTTAGCAACTGAATGTAAAAAACATTACACATTATTATCGTTTCATTTCGTCAATTCATTGATGTAATTTTCCTAACAATTTCGAATTAAAACTTATTATTTTCTAACTTTAACCAAATTATTTCTTTAACTGTATTAGAGTTGAGTTTAAATATTAAGGTATTGGAATGAATTTTGTTAACCACGCGGGTCTTTTTCATTGTAATTCATTTTCTAACTTTCGTTTTTTCGTTTTTTTTTGCAGTCGGCAGCACATGCGGTTCGAAATTGGCATATAATCATAAAAAAAGGCTTTTCACTGTCTCTAAGATCCATAACTGACTCAATACATTCGACTCATTCAGTAGACGATATGCTTTTTAAGGGTTATCCCGATCCATTATTAACCATGGCAGCTAAAATGTCATTTTTACCCAAAAACACGGCACTGGACAAATTTGGATGGTTCTATGGGGTAAGTAATATTTATTAAAATAACTATAAATTGTTCCTTCGTACATATTTTAAAGTAACGTAATATACTCATTTTTTTTATTATATGCTCACATGTATTTTTGTTTGTTCTGAAATTCTGTTAATAAGTTCATTGTCCGATTTTACACTTCCTTTTAAAATACTCGAACATATTAACATATTTGAAAGATTTGTTGCATTTGTATGTGTAAATATTTATTTTTAAGTACATAATTGTCATTTTTTATTTATGGAATTTCATTATCTTGCCATATTTCCCTATTTAGAAATAATACGACCACAGAAACTCAGTCAAATACTTAAAAATGCGTGTGTCTTTAATTGAGATGACTTTATTTGACTAACTGAACTTCACTACCAGATATCAAGTGATTATATGTGGTAATTATAATATTTAAATGCCCATTTTTTATAAGTCCTTAACATTAAGAAGTACTTATATTGAATGAAATCTCATAAATGGAGTTAAAATTTAAGAAAATTAGTTTAAGGAATGTATGAACTCTTATTGATAGTTTAGAGACAATTGCACCAAAAATAATTGCGGGGTATTTGAATTTTTAAATTCGTTTGTTATCATTTTTTTTAATCACTCCTATGTTGATAAAAATAAGTATTTTTGCAAAAACCTAATGCAAGTTGATTTAGTACATGTAATTATTGGTTAGCCCTGAAAAAGAATATACTTTTTTTCTAAACGTTGGTATGTTTTTTCTTACTTACCTAATTTTGTACAACCGCTTATTATTTAGTTATTATGTTGATATGTGAATTTATTGAAACTTTTTTTAGCTAGATTTTGTCGTTTTTAGTAACAAATGTATTGATAAACTTTTTTGAATGCGAGCTTTTAATTAAGAAATGAATAATACATTTTTTCGCTTAAAAAAACAGTTTACAAAGTATTGTAATAATAGTTGAATTTTGATAAATATTTTCATTAGAATTGAAATGTTTAAATTTTGTTTCCCTAGTATAAATTAAATTAAACAATTCATTTCAACAAAATAATCACATCATTATTTTGATATTAGTATATAATCCTGCTAATCAGCTGGAGAAGATTTAAAAAAAAATTGATGTCACATTTTCAAAACTTTAAAGGAAATAAAAAACTAACTGTAAACATAATGACTTCAGTTCAAATGTTACCCACATACATCATTATTTTCTATTTTTTCTTATTTAATCATTGAAACATAATTTTTCTGTTACATTATTCTCTTTTCGATTATTGTTTCCCCTTTTACAGAGAAATGGATCTACGGAGTTTGATGGCATCTACAATATTGACACGGGCGCGAACGGTCATCTTGGAGAATTGGAAAGATGGAAATATAGTAATAAAACTGGATTTTATCCAGATAAATGTGGAAATTTCAAACGTGCATCGGCCGGTGATTTCTTTCCAAGAAACCTAACTCATGATTCTGTTATTAAAATGTTCTCTTCAGATTTGTGTAGATACATGGAACTGGAGTTTAAGGAAGAAGTTTTGGTTAACAACGTTGTTGGATATAAATTTGTAGCCGGAGACAGATTTTTAGACAACGGTGAGTTAAAATAAATTTTTTATTACGGCCTAAATATTGAAAAATATCTTAAATTAGTAAATTTTTTTTGATTTGCCAAGTCGAAGTTGAATGTACTTGCAATTTTATGTCGTTCATTTATATTTGTAAAGAGGTATACAAAAATGTAAACCAGGGACCATTCAAAAATAGAATTGGGAAAAATTTATATAGTATAAAATGTTTTTTTGTTTAACAAATTTTCACAAATTTATGTATATTTTAGGTACAAAAATACCTGAAAACAAATGCTTCTGCGACGGTGATTGTATGCCATCAGGAGCTTTGAATGTTTCCAATTGCCGACATGGTTCGCCTGCATTTGTAACATTGCCCCATTTCTATAAGGCTGATCCCTATTATATAAATCGCGTGGAGGGACTGCATCCTAATGAAGAAAAGCACGAGTTTTACATGGTATTTGAACCAGTAAGTAAAAAATATTTATAAAAATTTTGAGTTGACTACATTGTGCTTCATACTTTTTCTGAATATTTATGAATTTAGAATATACTGGAAACAAAGTTAAATGGTGTATACAAATATTTTTACTACAAAAACCGATGCACTTTATAGAGCATTAAATTTCCTTACAACGTTGTCTAATCGACAAAAAAGGAAGAAAATCGAATCGAAGAATATGTTTGATTGTCATAGTTTCAAAATTCGTTAAAAAAAGAAGCATTGTTTCATTTACACCGTTTGATTACAACATAATAACCATTATGATTATAATGTGAATAATTTCAATATATAATCACACTAAGTTTGTTATTACAATAACAGATTTTTGATGATTAAGTAGACAGTTAAAATATAAAATGTGTAGTAAGAGAAAACCTAACTAAATTAAAGACTATATATGTATATAGGGTGTCCTAAAATTCAACTACCAACGCTCCAGGAAAGATTCCTTATACCAAATTATGGAAATTGAGGTAGGCAACTTATGTTGATAAATGCACCTTTTCCAAAATATAGGGTGTTACAAGTTTATAAAATAGTTGATTTCTGATGGTGCTGTCGATTGTAATGAAACGTTAAGATAATTATCAGGTTGGCAAATTACTTGTTTTAAAATAAATAGGTGGTTTACAGTTTTTTTCAGAGACATGCTGTAGGGGTCAGAGACTCTTTTTCCAGCTTTGAATTTTTCGCCACTGGATAAAATGTTAAAATTTTTATATTTCTGAATTTTACCAACATTCGCTAGTAAAAAAGTAATAAACTTTTACTATACCAAAATTAACCGTTTTCAAGAAAAATATCTGATCAGAGTGGCATTATTCAAAAATAAAATGTTCTCCAATACATTTAACTTTAGCATGATAGAATATGACTTTTTTTCGAAGAAATATTTAGGATAGTTTATTATTTTCTAGAACTGTAACTACTTGTACAGTTAATTCGGAAAAAAACTGTTTTGGATTTTTACTAAACAACCACATAAGCGGTCATACAAAAATGATGTTTTTTTCGAAAACGGTTAATTTTAGCATAGTAAAATGTTTCATTATAATCAATTGCGCCATTAGAAATGTATTAACGATAAACTATTTTATTTTTTAAACTTTAACACCCTGTATTTTTGAAATGATGCATTTACGGACATAAGCTGTTCACCTTAATCGGCATAATTTGGCACAATGTATTTGCCCTAAAGCGTTGGCAGTTGAATTTTGGGGCACCCTGTATATATATTTTCATGCAGCAAGGGCAACATCATAATTAGGTTAACCAACAGTACAACTTCACTTTAATACAGGTTTCGTGATGGTACATATTTTGAGTTATTTAAAGTTATGCACGGATTAGTCAATAGCAAATTTACAATATTTTGTCTATAAAGTTTATAAAAGATGTGTATTATTGAATAAGCCTTCATATAGATTTCGGCTAAATGCGGTTCATTAGTTTATTTAAGAACAATTCAAATGGGTAGTAGTACTATAAAATAATAGAAATATCATATATGAAGTGTATGTGTTTTTGTAGTAAAAATTCTATACAAGTCATTTTGCGTTAATACTGAATATAAAAAATTTATTAGAGTAAGATGTTAAAGACGTTTTTATAATCCGTAATATAATTGAACTTAGGTTTATCAGTTTATCAGTTATTATTTCTAGGACTCGTCCTAAAAGCACCTCAGGTAGCAATTTTATTTAATTTTTTAACTGTATGTTGCTGTGAAATTATACATTTTTTCTTTACAGAACACCGGCATTCCTTTAAGCGTTGCAGCTAGACTTCAACTCAATCTTCGTATGGCTCCTGTCGCAGGAATAAGGTAATGTTTAATTTCAATAAATTCTAAATTATTTATTGTGATCACTACATAAAATAAGATAATTAATATATCTAGTGATTACATTATATGTAGAAATTAAAACAACATGAAGCAAGCAAAATTTGTAAATTAGTTTTGTAATATGTCTGAATGCATCACTAAGTGTTAAGAGTAAGCTATCAAAAATATATCTACTATATTTTGAAGCCATCTGTCGTACTTTAAAGATTCAGGTCATTAGCAAAATCAAAACACAATAAGTTTAACAATCAATTATATTTTAATTTTAATTTCTTCAAAATAAATTTGTTTTTAAACTAATCTGAAGAAACTAGTGACTAAGTAATCCAGTGAGCTAAAAGAAATCAGAGTTCAAGAAAGCCTTATAAATGGTGTGGAGAAATAATCACCAAAATTGTTACATTATTGCTTCTTATTTTTCATTAATTTAGGCAGCTACCTTTGTACCAACAGTTAACGGGATGGTGCAATTTCATTTTAATATTTAAAACCGGCTAATTTGTATCGTTAGATCAATATTTTTATAAAATTTGGCCTAATTTAAATCGTCAGTATTTATAATCATTAATGTAGTATAAAATCCAAACAAAAAATAAAAACAGCATATTTTCATGCTCATTCTTTTTTGTTTCAGCCTTTATGAAGATGTACCAACAGTATTCGTGCCAGTTCTTTATTTTGAACAAAGAGTGGACGTGCCAGAAACAATGACGTACATGATAAAATTCTTAGTGAACTTCAAGGTTATTTGTTTGTCGATAGGCATCGTCCTTATTATTTTGTCCGCAGTAATATTCTTCTGCCTCTTTTATAAAATGTGGAGTAATGAGATCTGCAACAAACAGCGACACGTACAAATTGTCAAACCTCCTCCTAAGGAACTAGTTCCTCTAAATCAATGATTTTTTTAGGGTTGTTATTAGGCTTGAAAACGAAGGAACGTCACCTGCATACCTAATGCTTGTGATCTACTTAAGTTTCCGAGAGATTTTACTCCAGATGTACTGAAAATGTATAGAAATATTGTGATATGAAAATTGATGGTGTACAGCAGTTATTTCTTCAAAACTGGGTTTTCAGGAGAGTACAGAAAATTGTTACAAGTTCTATAAAACAACTTTTACCGTTAGGCGACTTTTTTAGTTGGCGGTATATTAAAAATCTTGAAAGATTAGTAAAAATCTAAATTATTTTATATAAATGTATCATTTTTTCACATGTATATGATTTGGTTTTTAAATTGTAAATAGAGTTTATTGCAAACCAAATATCTACTTATTTATATTATTTTACCAATTTTATGATTTTCTATACTTACATCTGAAACTCCCTGTATTTACGAGCTTGAATGATGATTAGGACTTTATTAACCAATATTTGGTTGCTACTATATAAATCACTTAATTGTCAAGTGAAAAACTAAATATACATATAACTATATTATTAGTAGATAATCTTTTTTTATTCACTCTCATAATTTTAGGTGTTTTGTTGATATTTTTTTGTATTATATATTGTTATGAAAAAATGCCAATGAGGAACAACGACATACCGAAATTTTAAATGCTGTTTTTGTTACTCAAATATAAAAATTAAAATATGTGATAAAATAAATTTCTTTTGCTATTATATAAGGCATTTGTTATTTGTTAGTTAGTACTGATTATGTTAATATGTATATAATTCTTTTGTATTTATAATAAACATTTATAAAAAGTGTTTTGTTTTAATTCACCAATAATAATTATAATAGTACCTTATAATTTCAAAGAATGTTAAATGTTTGAAACAAATAAACACATACAAAAAAAGAATCTATTAACATAACTGACCTGTTTAACAAATTAATTTCTCACTTAGAGTTGCTAGGACTGAAGAAATTAATATATTGAGAGAAATTTGTCTCTCGTTACCGAGTGATTAAAAAAAATGAACCCCCCATATGCACTAGTAACCCTATTAAAAGCAACTAAGTTTGTGTGGTTTTATAAATGAAACAAAAACATGATTATTTATGTTTACTAATTAATTGTTATTTTAAAAAATAAGGGAGGACGTTATCTCACACTCGATGTCGATCAAAGAAGAACACATTCTTGAATTTATTAAGGTGGAACCAAGTACAAACCTTCGAAATACGAGACGAACCATTTTTAAAAAGACAGAGTTCTCAGGTTAGAAAGTTAAAATATTATGATCCATATATTCTATCAAATCGACTTAAAATTCCGCCCTTTAGCTCCAATTTTTAAATGACATCGTACCACAGCCAATGCTCGATCAAAATTCTTTGGCAACAAGGATAAAATGTTGGTTCTAACATGACGAAGCACCCCTGTCAAATTTCTTAAATCATAACTTTCCAAACAGACAGAATGGAAGAAGCGGACGCATAATATAGCCACCCAGTTCTCTGGATCTGAATGCGTTAAATTTTTAGAAGATAGTGTTTATCGTGAACCCATTGCGGATCCTGAAAATGTAGTTGATCCAATTCCTGCCGTTGTAACATGAGGGACGAAAATATGTTACGTATTGGCGTTAAAGAAGGAAATTGTTGACATAACACAGTGAAAATGATTTTTGTAAAGATTCTAGCAGCAAAGTTTAAAATTCATTATTTAAAATCACTTTAATATTTTATTTATTAAAGATGAAAATTAAGAAAATATAAATGTTATCAAGAAAATTAGTACAAAATATTTATTACACAATAAAATTACGACGTCTAAATCACTTTCTATGTCCAAATTAAATACATCTTCTTCCTCGGCTCTGCCTTCATCTATATTTAATGTCAATTGCGCTGTTTATAATATTTCATGAAATTATTTTCAACTTTTTTGTATGACATCTGGTTTTCCAATTAACTGCATACTACAACTTGAAAAAATTTTTAACTTCGGAAATATTAAAATAGTTATTTCTTTCAATCAAATAATCTCTTAGTGCGTCCCCAATATTTTCGGATTTAAATCGGGGTGACGTATGGGCAGCCTTGAATATTTTTTTTATTTAAAATTTACGACATGATGTGTTGTATATTAGTACAATACCATTTTTCGTAAATTTGGAATAAGTCTTACTTTTACCAATTTTCTATAATTATTTTTTTTGTAACGTCCTTCCTTTTTGACTGAAAATGTCCGCATAATATAGACAGTGGATATAGTTGAGTTTAAATTTGGTGAAAAAATGTATGCTAGAATTAAAAAACTCTTAAATTTGGCAACATATTGAGGAATAAAGTGAACAACCTTCCGAAAAGTAGATGAATACTATGGTGCTTCCATTGTTGATGCAAAACCGTTCGTTTGGAGTGTTGTTTACTGAAAATACTACAAGAAGGTATTAATAATTTCACGTAGAAAGCTACATGCTATAAGAATTTATTTCCAATAGAACAAACCGTATGCGATTAGTCGCTTTGCATCAATATTGGAAATACCATAGCTCTATTTAACACTTTTAATATATTTCTCTTAATTATAAAATATAACAAATAAAAAAAAATAAAATCTAATGAGAGTATTTAAAATTATCTTATTATTTATGTGTAGTAGTATTACAAAATTATTAATATTAAAAGTTTATAGAAACAACTACTAAAAGTTTCGTTAAACTCAACAAAGCTATAAAACATTTTGTTTTATAACTATGGATTTGTTTTAGCTGAAAATGATACAATTGCGAATTGTTCATTTAAAGTTGTTGTTTTTCATTAGAGTTTTCTAACAAGTTGTAGAAACAAAAATTAAATTAAAACAACATATTAATGGAACTTTAGTGCTTTTTTACAATAGTTTTAATATTTACGTAACATTATGTTTCATGTTTGTCTTTTTAATTAAACACCTGTCTTGTAAATTAATGGTAGTTCTATTGATAAGTTTTAATATTAGAGTACCATCAGTTGTTGGTTTAATTAAAAACAAAAAACAAAAACTTCTTAAAATTACATTAAGCTTAACATTAACCCAATTGTATATACGTATATTGCTTTTATTGTACTCACAGTTATGCTTAAAATTCACTGCTAGACTCCGTCACTCTCTCTGTCACTGGGTGGACTTATTCTCTTTCCATTTCGTATTTATTTCACTGGGAATATAAAAAAAATCACATACAAATAAATTACCCTACATATCTCATTCGTTGGGGATGATATAAAAGCAAACTCGAAGTTGCCAAGATATTTATTCATTTTTTAAAGCTCTAAAAAGAGAATACATTTCTGTAAAACTGAATAAATTGTTTTATATTAATGAGATTGACTTGAATTACAAAGTGACAGACTAAATTTAATAAAACCCAAGTCCATCACTTAAGTTTTTCTCACCAGAAATAAACTAATTGGGCAAAATACTGGACTGTGTAATTTTTTCAAATTTCTCAATTTGTCACAGACAATCTGTCAAGATGATGATGTGTCAACCTACGTTCTACATTTTAATAATAATATGCTTTATTTATATTTTGAAGTAAGGTTTGAGGACGTTGTAACTATGGAAATACCATAATAGAATATCGATCCATACGGTAACATTGAAGAAACAGCACAACAACTGATCGGAATAAGCACTAACGAAGAACATAAGCTATAGTTTAGGAAGAGATCAGCAATTTTCATCTCAGAGAGACTATCGCGAAAAAAGTTTTGAAAGTGTTTCTCCCTTTTTACCTCATGGAAATGGGTTGTCAGTTTTATTTTACAAAAAAAAGAGAAACAGATTAGAAATCACCAATCAAGAAAATTTAACGTTATACCTTATAAAATTAACATCGCATATTGAAAATCCTCCCATTAAAAGCACCTATTTTTTTTGTAGTTATTTTATGTTATAATTTTAATAGATTTTGTGTCGTTGTAATTAATAAGTGCCGACCTTGGTGGTCGAGTGCTCGGAGAACCGATATTCGGTCCCTACGTCCTAGGTTCGAATCCTGGCGTGTGCATAGATGTTTGTGAATGTCCAAGATTTTATGATTTAATTTCATATTGACCGGCCAGTTGGTCATAAAGACCAGTGTCAATAAAAAATGTATAAAACGAGTTTTTTTTAACTTTTCACTTTAAACCTACAAGATTTAAAAGAATTTAATATTAGAAACAAACAGAAAAAAATGGCACGTGGTCTACGAGAAAAAAGTTTCAAAACCTCCGATTTAAATGAAACTTTTAAAATCAAAGATAAAACTTATCATTAAATGAACAAAAGATTCATCTATAGATGAGAAGAACAACAAACATCCTTTCTTTGAACATTAATCGAGAAATATTTTTCATTTTCATAATGATTATTAATGATAGACTCTATTTCAAATGAAAGTAGTGAAAAATTATTTTCAAATTTTGATAAAATACTACAATAAAAGTAACGAAGCCGACCTTATATTTAAAAAAATAATAGCAGATATTTTTAATTGACTATTTAATAATTCTCTTAATGTTAAATTAAGTATATATTATTCGTGCGACATAATCTTAACGACTAACATTAAGGAGTGATTTGCATTACTTATAAAATTAAACTTAATCAAAATTGCATATTAGGATGGTTTAAACTTTAATGGATGAAAATGTTTTTCTTGTAATTGCTGATTAAATTGTGAATCAACATTTTTTGGAATTAAAAAAATATATTTTTTGTATATTCTGCTAGGTATATTTTGATAAATTGTTTTACTATTACAAATTAAAAACTGTTGATTGCTTAAAATAAAGAATATCGATTAAAATATTTTTTTGTATATGAATTATATGTTGGAATTAGGCGTAGCCAAGGCCTCAAATTTCAAGTGAGACCTCCTAAAGTCGATTTCTTAGGTTTAATTTTCTCAAGTGACGTATAACATACAAATGACTATCATAAAATATAACTACTCTACAAGATGTTATCCAAAATATGTATTATTTAAAAAGATATAGAAATTTTGATTTCCTTGTATATAACATCTCATTTTTATCAATTTAGATATGGCTTTATTTATACCACTCCTCATTATTGGAGGAAAATTTGTAAAAAAAGGTAAGTAAGTAAGTAATAACTTATGACCCACTAATGTATTATTTAGTAGTCACTATCCAAATAAATCATAATTTTATGAACAATAATAGTTGAATAAAAAATTTTTTATGTAACTTAAAAATAATAAGCTTAAGGGTCATGCTATAACAATTTTTTAGATAAATTATGTGTCAGAATCCGATTGTTGGTTATTTATGCATTAAATTAGTTTTATTTTTTATTATGGAAACTATTTTTATAAGTGACGGAAATATTTATTTGTAAGTAACTAACTTTATATTTTTATAGAAGTTTTTCAGAGAAATTTTATTTGGCAAAATGACGTTAAGCCTTATGAATAGGAAAATAAATAGTGTTTTTATACATAGAAAGGCAAAGGTAAAATATATTTTATTACATTTTATTTTCTTACACAATCCTAATAAAACAATTTGAAAAACTTAATTTTCCTATTTTTATAATTTGTATAAATAACACTCTAAAAACTTTTTAGATTTAACATTGGTCATACTAACTCCTTGTGAAGTATATAATTGTAATTTTATTTTCTAAGAATGTCTCGATAAAGTACTTAGATTTCTTTTTTTAGGACAACTATTGAATTTGTAAATTGAAATAAATCTAAGTAAATTTACATTAATAATCAGATTTGATAATATTAATCGAGTAAGTTAGATAATATCAAGAAGCTATGTCTTTAAAAAAATATGGATTCAATGACAATCGCCTAACTAAAGTAATTCTATAAAGAGTGTCCCCGAAAATAATGAATATTTCTAATTGGTACGTACACGTGTCATTTGCGACAAAATATTCTAATAACATTTTTTTCTAACATCATTAGTTTACATAATAATTTATACTTGGCAGCATCTCATACTTTTAATAAAAATATGTGTCATGTAACCAACGAGTATCTTCCTAATGAATCATAAAATTGTGTTAGTCTGTAGATGTTTTGGGATCGTTTAATCGTTTTAAGTTTATCCATTGAAAATTAATTAATTACCGATAATACATTTTTCACTTTTCTACATCCCTGTAATCGACCATTTTAAATATCTAAGTGTGCTAAAACAAAAACGTATTATCGGTGTTGCCGGCTTTAGTTGTTGTTCTTCTGCTGATTTCTTTCACTACGTACAATTCTTGGTATGTATCTTTTAATGGGTTTTCTTTGTACCTACAGATTATTTGCTAACCCTTTCCACCAATTAAGCGTGTAAGGTGTGTATGTATGTATTATTCATAAATTTCTTCCATTCAGTTGCATTCGGGGTTAAGTTATTTGTTTAATATTAAAGCATTTATATTTTTCTCGATTCAAATACATAATTCCTAAATTATAGATGTATTTATTTCTTTATGAACAGTCTGTACCTGTGTAAATCACGCCACTTTTATTCTACCAATACATTTCATTTAATTTCATTTCCAAAGGGAGAGGGTTAGCAATGAATGAATTGCTCACAAAGGCAACTGTTGGTTGCAATCCTCGCTTAAGATTAAAATAATTTCACTATATATTAGTCACTAACACATGTGGAATTATATTCATAAGGCACAATGGTAGACTTAGCAACCGAAGAAAAAATAATAAATAACTTAAGCTAATAATATTCTAACAACTCTATTTTTCAATCCGACATTTCTAATTTGAAGCCTCACCAAAGTAATGGAAATTCGGCCATTCATGGAAATAATTGAAGAGTTAGGGTTAAAAAAGATTTTTCTAGATTATTTAAAGCGTACGTACAAATACAACTTAAATATCTTTGTAGAGGTTAGAAAAAATTAGATGTGTTCCACAAGAGTTATTTAACTTTTCGTTTTCCTCCCTTGGCTGATTTGGTTTCGTCTCTAGTTATAAATTGCCATTACCAATTCTATTAAGGAAATGGTCCACTGTACTCCTCACCAGTGGCCCTTAAAAACATGCTGACTTTTTACCAAACACAGAGTAGCACAATATGGGACCTCAGTCGGGCTGACAGTGCCTACTTAAAGGTCATAAACGATAAATGATAACAACACTCTTCGCTTTAATTTAACTCGCGGACAAAGATTATGTTATTTTTCATTCAAAGTTCGACTGTAACCGCGGGTCAAATTATCTAGTGCAATGACTTCAATTTTTCTAACGTTTTTTTAAAAAGTGTCAAATTGGAGCGCAAATTTCAATTTTAACCCATGACATTCTTTTTTAAAACCGACGATGTCTATTTGGACCAGTAAGTGTTAAGATTTGTTTGTATTATTGTTTATTTTAACGCGCCAGTTTTAATCGTTTATTTATTTAGTGCATCATTTATTGTGTATGCTAAAAATTTGCTTTTATAATTGTAACACTAATTTTCGATTGTGTTTATGAAAATGCAAGCAAAAGTTTTGCGACCTATAAAGTTCTATTTGAACAATTATACAGGAAAATTCTGATATGTTTATTTATATCAACCACGAAGGTTATATTTTTATATGTATTATTTTGATACCATTTTTAAAAAAGCGCATGCTTAATATTAAAAATTCACGATGTTCCAATTTCAACTAATGCACAAAAATTTCGTTTAAAGTTTAAAATGCAGGAGTAAAATTGTATGTGCGTGCATAATTTAATTTATTCAAATATACGAACAAATTTCTAAAATTTTGATATATAGAGTGTTCTGAAAATCTAACAATTTAATTGTTTGTTAATACAGACATCGATATTATATTTTTTTTGCGCAATAGTAGTAAAACTGTCTATTTAATAAAAAAAATATACTGGAGATTTCGTTGAGTTGGATTTTAGAAAAAAATTATCTAAATCCATAAATCCACCCTGTATTATTGTTATAATTAAAATTTAATAAAATGTAATGAAAAGGTACATATATTATTTCAAAGTATAAAAAAAATATAAATAAAAATATACATTTTCTAAATAAAATGCAAACATTTTGTAAGAGGAAAATATTAGTGGATAATTTTATATATAAAAGAAAATCACAAATATTTAATCAATACGGATATTTATTAAAACAATATTTAAAAAGGTAAAACTAGAAAAGTGTAGTAAAAATTAGGATCAATCATTCACATGGAGCAATTAATTAAAATTATTTAATATTATTTAATTTCCTTGTGACATTTTTTAAATAGTGGTGGAAGAATTCTTAATTTTAAAATTCAAGACTTGAAACGCTGATAATTTTGTCGACGTAATCAGTTATTTCATAAATTCGATTTTTTATTTGGGTATAAATTCTCATTGTTTTTAATCATTAAGTAATGATAGATATTTGTTTACATAATTATTTGTTTACTTTTACGCACAAATATTAGTTGCTACCATTTTGTGAAAAATGAAATTATTACATACATAGAAATGGTTCCAGAACAGCAGCGTTAAAATGGATTTTTATGTACATAAAGAAGTGACTTTTATCTTTTTATTTATTTGTATTATTAGAATATCACCCATTTTGTTCAGTATAAAGTTTAATTCTTTTTAAATTTTATTTTAACAAATGATTAGTATAATTTTTAGTAACTTCTAATACCAAAATTTTACAGAAAAAAGAACTATCTAAGTGTAATGTTAAGAAGCTAAACAAATTTACTTACAGAAGAACCATCTAGAATATTTTTATATGATAAAATGTTTAGTTTTATTGCAACAGTGATTCAGAATATCTCAACAATTACAACAATTAAGGAGCGTGATTGTCGTTGCATGAGTACTTAATTTAAACATAATCATTTTCTTAAAATCTCAAAAATATGGTCTAGCGAAAAATTTTTTTTCGTAGATAACAACGTTCTTTTTCTCCAAGTCTCAATACCCCCACAATGTAAAATATATTATTTTTATTATTATTAATTTATCTTTTTTGTAAGCTACCTAAGCCCTGTACAATTTATAATCATTTATCTAGTTTACAGTGTTATGAATAACTTACCACGTTTCATCTAAATATATTTTCATCTTCATGTTATCTATTTATTTTTCTCATATAATCATTTCTTAAAGAATTATTCGGCTATTAATTCGAATTAATATATATGTTAGTTATATACATGCATTACTTTTTCTTTATGCATTACGATTTATAAATAGTTTATAACCAAAACCTCGCGATTAATTTTTTAAAAGATCCACTCCCGAAATAACAGTTACTGTTGACTTTAAGAAATAGTTACTTTGAAGAATTTAAATAAAGTCGATGTAACTTTGTAGTCACTAACACTCCAACGTCTATTTTTAAGGTTTATTAGACTATCTAGTAAAAAGCTGAAGACGATTATATTTATTCCATGAAATTAGTAAAATCAAAAGTATTATATGAAAAAATTATCAATATGAAAGTTGTTTCATTACAGTGAAACACAGTTTTCAGAATAAAAACTTTATAGGATAAAAACAATATACTTAGTTTAATTTTATTCAGAAAAAATATACTTCGGTATCAATAATATTTGTATATATTTGTTTGTTTTTTTACTTATTTGCGATATTCAGGTGGCGCATGAATTTCATTTTAATATTATAACATTCCACAGTAAATTTGAACTCGTATATAAACTATTACAATTAATCTCCATGTTGTCCTGTAATTTCTCTTCATTCTTAATTTAATAATTTTATAAACTGTAGCTTTAGAGACTTCAGTTAAAAATATTGTTTCCTTGATAAATTCTACTTTAGGTAATTGTATGCAAAGTCCATTATTCTTATTCAGTACAATATTTTAGCATCATCAGATAAAAACTTAATATGTTGTCTGTTTGCTAGTGGTACATTTATCTTTTGACTATTCAATGAGTTAATTATTGCACGAGAAACCTAACATTACAAATCATAGGTTAATTAAATTCAAATTCAAATTTAAGTAATGATGTGCCAACTCCTGCAAAAAAGAACAATTTAATTTAAATTTATTGAAATTCATTGTCGGGCGCAACATTCATAGAAAACAATTGAACAATCAAATTTTTAAAAACTTCAAGCATAAATGCATGCAAACTGGCTACGGTGAAGTTAGTTTACTTTCAGAATCTCACCAACTAAAGTATAGCCTAGAGTAAAATCTAGCATTGCTTTAAAATATAAAGACAAATACAAATATTTTATTAAATATTAATAATTATTTCACATTATTTTCTTCACTCCGCCTCTGATAATTAAGAATTGTCGCAGTAAGACATAAGATACAGAAAGTCCCAGTGCTAAAGCACCCTGAAGATGGTAATTTTAACCATTTACAGATTTTTATTTTATTATATCTTTATATTAGTTGTAAAGTTTAATTCTTGTCAGTAAAATATATGTGTATTAGTCGTGCTTTTTTAATAAACCTTGGGTACATTTTTAACAGTTTTTAAAACAATAAATCGCCGATTATTGTAGTTTTTTACTTTATAAATATGTAATAATAAAAATTATTTATCTGCATTCACGCTTATTTCATTACTCTGAATTATAATATAGATATAGATAATATTTTTATAGTTTAACAAGATTTCAATAACAATTTTTTCTCGTTAAAAATATATCTAAATCTGTAAAGAATTTTTCCTTATTATAGCAAAAAACTGATTGAAATGACCTTTACTAAATAAATATTTGATTAAAATAATATAACTATCTCTTTTTGATTATCATAAAAATGATGTTTGCTTCTTTGTACAATTTCCATTAATATTATCCGATATGTTCATGAATGTAAATGTAATTAAATGTAATTATAAAGTTTATTTGATTAGTTTGTAACAATATTTTATAAGATTTCATTTGGAATATCCTCTATTTTGTTATATATTTCTATTTTATTGTTTAAACAAAAAATTCCAATTTACCTTTTATTAAAAACATAATTGTACAAATTTGGTGAAATATGAAATTTTATTTTATTTTCTTTAGGATTAGGTTTCGATATATGACATGACCATTTTCCAAGACAGGTAGAAATTTGACAGATATTTTTAAAAGAGGTAAATAAATTTCATGTCGTAAACCTGACAACCAATCAGTATTAAGCAATATTCTTCTTTTCCTAAAAATATATTTGGTCAGCATTATTTACTTCAAAAGGTGATCTAAGATAATTGCAAATTTGTATATTGAAGATATTTTAAGTGTTTCTTTATTTAATATTCCTCCAAAAAATCAAGTTCTTCTTTCTTGTCACTCACATGAAGTACTTCCACTGTTGTTTCCATTGTATTGTTTGTGTAGGTTTGTGTTTGGTGTCAATGAGGTCTTTTGTGTAATGTGACTTATCTGGTTATTTTAATCCATAAGCTCATTCGTGCTCCAGTAGCGTATGTTAAAATTTCTTAATGTCTGCTCAATATAGATGACATCATAATCCGGACAATTTAGTTTGTAAATACCTGATTTTGAAAATTTATTAATTTTAGCTTTTACATTTAAAAGATATTGTAGAATATGTTCTACCAGATATAATTTTTGATATTTTGTTTGAAACAATTAATTTAATATTTGTGATTTGTTTTGATCATTTCAGTTATAAAATAATTATAAACAAGTAACTCTTAAAAATAATTAGGATAATGAGAGAAAAATAATCCAAATAAACACACGAATGATCTTCAATACGGAAGATTCCAAATATTTATAAGTAATTATTTTTCAGTCTTCTAAACTGAACAAGATAAGTTTAGGTAAATGTTTTCCTTTTTCTATTTTTATTATTCCATTATCAGAGTTGTTTTGCAATATAATTTGTTGCGCGTGAATTTTTAAGGACAAAAATTCATAATATTTACACTAGTGTTTACATGTCTAAACGAGATTTTGTTTTTGAGAAATTACCTTACTGATAAAAAAAATTTAATCATCTTCGCAAACGATGTCGCGTGAAAAGTCAAGGCGAAATTTGAATCTAATCTCTCAAAAAATGACTCTAGTCCCGCGTTGAGTAACTTTTAAATAATATTTATGCAGATAACTTGTATTAAATTTTGTCACTCCAAAATTAGGCGTCGTACTTGAGATATTTATTGATTCGATATACTACCAAATATTTTTAAATTGAAATGACTAGTTAAAAAATTATCAATAAAAAACCAATTTCAGTGTATAACTGAAAAGGCCTGTTATTCATTACAGAAGAAAAATTATAAATCAAAATAAATAATTTTGAATATGTTTAGAAAACTAAATTCAAATAAGAAATAAAAGGACTTAAAAATTGAAATACTAAATTAGAGAAATTAAATAATATATTTCTAAACTTCATTTGCGAAAAGGACAAAATACTCGCTTGAGATGTAACTTAATTTCTTTTCGCCTTGTATAGATTTAGGGAAACTCAAATTTAATTTCGATTTGTAGAAGACGAGACAAGACGAGACGAGACGAGACGAGACGTGAGATTTTCTTGCATCTCGACTTAACATAGCTCCATATTGTAATTGACCTACAAAATTTACCTCCTTATTTTTTTTAAATTAGAATTAGAATTATTACTATTATAATATTAATATTACAGTCAGTTTCTAAATCTGGTTTCAATATAAATTCAAATCGGAGAAATGAAATGAGAATAAATATATTCTCAAATATTTATGAGTGACAACGGATGAGAGCTGAATACACTCATAAAAGAATAGATAAACCATGAATCTACATAAAAGAGCGTACATGTGTGTGTGGCACACGAAAACGATACAAGAATTTATGACCCATTCAATGCACACGTTTCAAAAACTGTTCATATGTAGACGGTTTCTATAAAAAAATTCGAAATTCATATGAATTTTAACCTATAATTATAATAATAAAAAAACAAAATAACGCTACTGGATAAAGAAGATATTGATTAATGGTCATTTAAAAAAAATACGTATTTCTATAGAAAATTTTAAATGATTTACTAACTTGATTGGACCAGAAGTTGAATAATAGAACTCTAAATTTAGAGAATCCATATCTGGAGGAAAAATGGACTAGATCGAATTCCAGAAACGATACAAGATGTTTTCTAGATGTGCATTGTTTGGTAGGAAATGTTAAAAAAGGTTTCTTAAAATTCTCACCTGGTTCCAATTTATTTCACAAAATACGTTCTAGGATTAGAGTACCGCCTTCACCAGTAACAACAAATTCACAATTCATTTAAATTTTAACCGGCACTCAATTTTTCTATTTTCGTGAGTTGTACTGGTCAAGTCAAAGTTAATGAGAAAAAAGTATACTGCTTTAATCGTTTTGTGCCATTTACTTAATAGGAAGAAAACAAAAAAAAGCATTACTGGATAAAGGTCATTTCAAACAAAATATGTGCTTCTATAAAAAATTTTGAACGATTTATTAACTTGATTGAACCAGAAATTGAAAAGAAGAATTTAAGAACACGTAAAATGAAATATAGGAGAGGCGCTGATCTCAAACTTCATCAATATAAAATGCAATTAAAATAATTTAATCTATTAAAATGTTGTTGTTTAACACTGATTTAATTTGTCTTTTCAATAAAAAAATACCTGTAAATATTTCATTTGGTCCTACTTTTTTTTCAATAATTTTGGACCACCTTGTATTTTCGCTGAACCGATTGGCATTGTAAATGTGGACTCAGATCTTGGTTTTACAATAAAGTTTTTCTATATACAAATATGCAAGGTATTTCATAATGAAATGTATTTAAATAAAATGAGAAATGTCCATAATTTTGTATCTATATCATCTCATTATGTAGGTATCTCAATGTTTATTTAGAAAACTTAATAATTACAGTAGATATAATTCTGAAATTTAGTAGACAGGTCCTTCATTACAGCATAATTCATCAAAGCAAAATTAAAATCTGGGTCCGGCAACAAAATTTGATAATTTTTGCTATTTTAAAAACACCGTGTGTTATAAAACTTGCAAATCTACTAGAATATTTCAAAAAGGCCGAAAATGTTGATTTGTGTTAAAAGTTTTTGAAATTTGTATATATTAAAGACGAGGATTTTATATTTTGTTAAAAATTAGTTTTTTATTTTTAGAACTATTTTTTGGAAAATATCAACGTAGGTATTTCTATTTGAAGTAAGTGATTAACAAATGAGTTTACAATATTCCTATAGTTCGACGTAATATAATAACAGTTTTACAGGTTCGGAATCAAATAAACAAATATTTTTTTTATTAATTAATAAAAATACTCTATAATATAACTAAAAGGATTATTTATCATGCATCTTATCTAAAATTAACAACAGTTAAATAATACAACCCATTAATTATTATTAATTTATAATGAAAAATTAACTTATAAAAATATAAAATATTACTATGTAACTTAATAATTGATCAAAACTACCATCATTCGCTTGAATACTTATATATATATGTATATATATATATATATTATTACTCCTATTCAATACCATAAACTGCTGGTAAAATTATCTGTATTATTTTTTATTTCGACAACTAGATCATGTGTTCTCTATTTCTATTTAAATTTAATACAAATTAACGGCACAAGGACTTAATTAATAACATAAATAGAAAATAGATTGTTTAGATGGCTATTCTAACTTGTGAATAGATCTGATTGGTTGCTTTTGTGATGTAATATTTTTTGAAAAATCCGTTACTGTAGCCTACATACATTGCTTAAAATTATTCAAGATAATGTTACACATTTTCATATCGCAAACTCTTTATATATTTGTTCTGATAAGATAAACTTATTCGAACAAATATGTTTCTTGGTTTAACTGCAAAACAACTGTAATTTAGGAATACCTAAATAATATTTTTTTGTTTTGTGTTATTCTTATTTGAGATTTTTTAATGAAAGTACTTGAATATGTTAAAAACGTTAAAATAAAAAACTCTATTCTTGTAAATTTTACATGATAAAAAAATGTAATGAAAAGTTTGTGTGCAGGAAGACATAAATGTTTACCAACATTAGACATGTTTGTTCATTATGTTCCTCTCAGGTAAGACATTAAATGATATTAACTAAAAAGTACATGATGTGTAGGTAGCCTATAACAAAACTCATGTAATTGGCATTTTTTATATGTGACAGCAAAAATGGTTGTCTTGTAAATTGGGTTGCAGAACTTCAGAGAATTATAGTTGAACAAACTTTCTGTTATACCATCATAAAATATGTCGTCAAAAACACTTCAAAGTATTCATTTATTTTTACAAAACGCAAAAACAAGTCAATTGGTAATTTCAAATTGTTAATTTCTTATCTTTATCATATATTAAGGATCTTTGACGTTATATTTTTTTAATGGGACATTGTATATTTCACAATAAAAACTGTTAGTCTACCTATAAAGAATTTTTTATTAATTTCAGTTTTTAATAAATTAAAAAGATCAATATTCACTGGTCTTTCTAAGTTGATTGACATTTTCTTAAAGTGTACAACCTATTTTTTCGGTAAAAATTTTCAGTTCTTTTTAAAAAAAATGTGTGTAAATTAATTTAAAAACCCTAATTTACATAAAACCTGTAAAAATATATTATTCTTTAAATTACTAGATTTCAAATGAAAATATATTGCTTCCTAAAAATTATTATCATTAATGAAAGTAAATGAAAGAGCAATACTCTCTGTCATTAATTACACTCTTAATAATTTTTTGATTATTCAATTTTATTTTTAATGGGCTGGCTTAATCCGCTTATTATTTCTGGTCTATTAAGATAAACTCTGCTTCCGTGGGGTCAAATATGGCGAACATGGCGGCCATTCAATGGCTTAAAATAAATTTTGTACGTAAAAAGTTAAGCAAATGTTCGTTGTTAGGTTCCTTTCAAAAAATAATGTTCCTGGATTTTATTTCGAGTCATCACAACTCAAACTCTTGTAATGTATATACTTTTGATAGATGCCATTTTTCATCTGATAAACTTCGACTTCGATACTTCAATATTTGTAGAATTAAAGAATGAGAATGTCAACAAAAGCCAACGTCACATTCTATGAGTCTACAATATTTATTATCTATCTCAAAATATTAATTTTATTTTAATATCTAATCATTAAATAAAAGAATATAATTGTGTGTTTGCAGATGATGTATTGATAATTATAGGAGGTGAAAAAAATTTACAGTACAACTTGAATATATCGAATTAAATGCTTAGTAGAAATTAAAGCAAATTAATAAAAGTAAACCAAAAATATGTCAATAACAGGTGACAAACAGTATAAGTTTAATCTAAATATTTTAAAAATGATAAAGGTACAAATTTATATAAACTTATGTGTGTGCATCTTTAGGAACTTTCGAAACAAGAGAAGAGAAACATGAAGGCGATGGAAATAAGATATGTGGAATGTGTAAAAGGAGTCACAAATATAGTAAGAAATGATCAGATAAGAACTAGAAATAAAACCAATAACAAACTTCACTGTAGTAAGAAAACTGGCCTAATGTAGTTAGTGGGGACCTTGACAGGCCATAGGGAAAACAAAACTGGGAAGGTTTAAGACGAGTTAATTAAATGTACTAGAAAAATGTATTGAAACAGAGAGGGAAAACATGGCATAAAGTGAAAAAAGTTGCATCAAATAGGATTGTAAAACATTTTTAAAAGCTTAATAAGGATTTGTACCCCCACATCCATTTACGGATAAAATGGGAATTTCATTATTTTTACATCTATCGATTCCAAGATTACATTAAAGTTGTCTCTTTGAAACTGTTTGAGTGGTAAATTTGTGTTTTTACATTTAGCTTCTGTTATATATTCTCTCTATAGTATTTTATTGGTGTTCGTAGTCTGACTAAATATCACCCTGTGCTGATTAAAAATGAAAAATCTTAAAACAGAAATGAACTTCGGTTAACTCTTTCCCTCTATTTAAAACCTTCTTTTTAAGCCAGCAAGCCAATCTATAATTAAATCGGTCATCGACTTATTAAAGCGTTAATAAGAAAAGTTTCAAATTTACTCTTTTCTGGAATCTGGTGCATTTAATAAAATTTTTTGGATACATTTCTTCCTCTGCTGCGATCTCTATAATTAGTTAGAGAACTGTTAAAAGTTTTCCAATTTTAAATATATTATCATTTTCCAAAATATATTTTTTCCAAACCAACTTTATACGAAAATTCAAAATCGAATTTGCAAATTACGTAATCTGTTGGCAAAAAATCTATTCTCAAGGAAAAATGTTCTTCGTTAGACATTTTTAAATTCAAAATCTGCCCTTTATTAATAAACTTTTTTCTGTCGATTTAATGAGGATCACTGTTGGATGTTTAATTAATTTATATGCTGCACCTTTCACGATTATGATTAGTTAAATTACAAATATTAGATGAACATTATACGTATAGGGTGATTCAAAATAATAATAAGTTATTCCTAAAAAACCAGAAAATCTTTGTAAATGGATAAAACGATAAAGATTGCGCAAAAGATAAAGATTATTTTATGAAAAATTAAGAAAGTTTCTTATTTGTGACATTATTAGAAACATAAATATATCTGGCGTCTGTATATTTTACTTTTTTTTAGATTGCAAATTTCAAGACGATTCCAAAAATATATCATACTTGTGTTCGGTAATTCATTGTTTTGAAGATAAAATAATGTTATATATATATAATTATATGCTTGTAGAAAAAAAATCACCAATGCCACTATTTTCAAACATATATTTGCATTTTTAATAAAAAAGCAAGTTCCAACTCTTACCAATTATGGTTGTATTACAAAAAGTCATTCGTAGTTTCCGCTTAGTTAAAGTTGTATACCTAAATTATTAAATTGCTGTAATCTGATTAAGTGAATTTTATTAAATGAGTCATCACAGTAATATTCAAATTACGAAATTAGTTTTCCACAAGTGTATAACAGAGTTTAAATAAAATAAATAACATTTAAAAAAAATAAGTATAAATATTAATTTATGATAAAATAATATTAATAAAACCCATTTTATTAATCTTTCCACGCTCTTCTCTTTTATTTTGGTCCTTCGATCAGTCGTACTACTTTTTCTTGTGCTTCCACAGTACTTTCTCCTAATATGTTCCATCCGCATGAGTGAACCATCTCTATTGTATTTCTTTTATTTTTTATTCGTCCCTATAAATGTTCCTGTCTTTCTACACTTATTTCAGTTTTCTTTTTTACTTCTTTTTTCAATATTCAATATTTTTATTATAAATTTAAAAGATAGGATTTAGGATTCCAAAACTTTTTAAATATTCTTATGACATAGGATGAAACAATAGAAAATCATGAAATTTTAAGATGAGCATACTAATGTCACAATTAAATAAAAAATGCTTTTTATCTTTAATCTCTAATCTAGAAATCAATTTAACAGGAATCTGCTAATTTATTTAAAAAGAATGAACTACCTACGACAATATGCAAATATTTTATAATATACATTTATCATGGATAGATTTCAAAAAGTAAGGGCAGAAACAATAATTATATTTTAATTGCAAAAATAAAAAAATAATTACTTCGAAGAGAGTAAAAGACCATAAATTAGTGTCATTGTCATATAAAATTACTCGAGGTTTATATTCTTATCAATAAAGATGCTTACTGTTTATAAAACTTGGATGAGGTTATTAGTTGCGCTAAAAAGGTTACAGTTTGAAGATAACAAGACTTAATTTCATTACATTTCTATTAAAATATTCTCCAGTACTTATGTTCTGGTCTTTGCCTTAAGAAGAATAAAAAAATAAAAAAAAAAGGAAATTATACTTATGTATGAGTGCAATGTTTATTTTAATATAAGGAAAGTAAATGATAAGTAAGTTATTTTAATTACTTTTAAATGTAGACTTCTTATTTTTATATTTCTTGATAAAAAAGTATATGAAATCTATAAATTTCATAATATTTGTAATGTTTTCCTGGTTATTATACTCATATTAGACTTATTTTTGTTAATATCTGTTTGCTTTGTTTATGACATTCCGTAACTTTCCAAAAGAAAAATGAGTGATCTCGCGCTTTTCTTTATGAATTGTTTTTTCCTCTTTCGATGTATACTTTCCTGCCTATCATCTTTAGCCCTATATGTAGAATATATTTCACTATTTGCATCTATTGGACTTTTTTGCTTTACCAACTTTAATTGTTTAATTGTATATATATAAATAAAATATACTAAAAATGTACCTTTAAAAATTTTTTGGAAATTTAAGTAACGAATTTTGACCAAATTAAGAAATAAAAACAATATAAATATATACTTAGAAATGCAGAGTATAAAAATTTTTCAATGATCCTTTTTTGCTTCTTAAATACGTACGTTGGTACTATGTACATAAGTTTTGTCATAATTAACATAGTAATCATAGAAACTATTTTTGCTTTTAACAATTATTGAAACGATTTCTCTTATTTCAGAACCTCCAGGATGAAAAGGCGTCGCCGGCAAATTGGCCAAATTTGCCTCCTCCTCACAGGATTTCTCTTAATAGGCGCTGGCGTTTCTATCTTCGTTTTCTTCGAGTCAATTTACGAGTTTATTCTAAAAGAAGTGCTAAAGTTCAATCCAACGTCACAAGCATACCAAGCCTGGAGGACCAACAATCCTCCTCTTCGAATGGACATTTATGTGTTCAATTGGACCAATCCTGAACAGCTTGGTAACCTTTCGGTCAAGCCAGATTTCCAAGAAGTAGGCCCGTACACTTTTAAAGAGATTAAAGAAAAAATTAATATTACGTGGAATGAGGATAACCACACCGTTAATTACGCGTATAGGAAGTTGTATTATTTTGATGAAGAAAATAGTGTTAGGCAATTAAGTGATGTGATAAATACAATAAATGTTGTGCCGTTGGTAAGTAAACGCTTTAATATAGGAAAAAAGTACCACCCCTCCATTATAAAATTTTTCCTTATCTGATTTCACGAAAATGTGAAGTGAAATTAAATCCTATTATTCTTATTTGCAGGAAATTTTTAAAATATCTATAATTTATCATTTTGGAGGGAACAATATTATCGTCAAAACCATTAATTATATTTTCAATATATTTATTGTATTCAAACAGTCTTTGTTCTTGAGACGATCTAGAGGGGTCAAATCAGATAAACGTGACGGCCATTTGATAGATCCTATCCTTGAGCCTGCTTAGATGATAATTTGGATATATTTAGTTTATTGTTTACAATACTCCACAAAAGAATCTAATGTGTGGATTTAAATCTAAGGGAATGAAACTCTCATGTATGGTCTAAGAAAATTAACAGTTATGTTATATTTAACAAAATTTCAGAATTTGAGTAAGCACTATTTTTGTACAACGTGGGAAAATTCTGCGAAAATCAGTTATCATGTTATTTAATTTATAAAGTTGATTGCAAAATGTAATGAATGAATTTTTCAAGGTTCTATCAACGTTTATCTTTTAGAACCTGCTCACTAGTCAATATCTTAACGGAGCAAAACTTGCATTATTTTATCACGTGCGATGGTTTTGAAAGTTCAAGTAGCCGAGAAAATTTTGATTGTACACGATTTCTGCGGAAGGTCTTCGAAGTATTAAAAATCTAATTGGTCCATTTTTATCACATATCTGATGATAAAATATTTCCGGATATATCAAAACATTTATTTTTTGTGCTACTTCAGTACATCTAAATCATAACGTAAAAATAGTCGCACTCAAGTTTAAAAATACAAATTTATCAACTGATTAATTCAAGGAAGTAAGATAAAACTATAATAAGAGTCATGAAAAAGATTGTTCAGCTAACACATGTTAACCAAATAAACATTTTTCGTGTTTTTACAAAACTGAGTTATATATAAAGGCAAGAATAGGAATATTTTCCTTGTTTTTGTCAAGCCTTTCATTCTTCAATTACCAGAACCATTTATTGTTTTTTTTATACAAAATGCATTCACTTGACCCAAAGCATCCCCTCTTTGTTATTCCTCCTAGATTGTCTATCGTTATATCTTTCTCTTTCTTTATTATCTTTATCATTTTTTTATGGTCCACCCATTAGTGCCATCATATTTCTATGAAATATTTTGATCGCAATAAGTTTCCTTAATTTAAAACTTTAACTAATCGCCAATGGTTTTCTTAAATCAAGCTAACTAACTATTTAAAGCTCTAATTTTCATCATGACAAGATTCAAACATGGGAATTGTATCTCGCAAGTAGTTTTACTATTTCCCGAACTTACTTATTTAGACCAAGTGCTGTAACAGTTTATTTTTAATTTGAACAATAACGCAACTAGTTATTTTAGCTCTAACAAATGTTTGTTTGTATTTATCGATCTTAAAAAAGCCTTTGATAATTCAACCCATTCTATTCATACAGTCAGTATATTTAGAACCAAATGTCTCATGTTAATATTAACTAACTTGTAGAACCCATGGAGTATGTTAATGCTGAATCAAAATATGGGATACTACAGATCACCGTTTTGGGGTCGATATAATTTAACATGGTTCAGCCACATACATATACAGAGTCGACCAAAAGTCTGGAAACTACTATCAATTATCTCGTAAATTGAAAAGAAGATTCCAAAAATATATATGGTGATGTATTTAAAAAACCAAAGTGACTAATAATATCACATAAACGGAAAATTTAATAATATTGCAAATATCAAATCTGAAACCTCCATATCGCAAAATAGGCTTATCCCAAATTTTGTAGAATTCGTACTAGCAATTTACGAGATAATTGGCCGTTTAAAGACTTTTGGTCCACTCTGTAGAAACAAAACAAAGTGCTTACTTACTATTCAGATATAACCTTGATCGTCTTCCAAATTTCCACATATATTTCCATATACTCCCTGTAAAAAATCCAATAAAAATAATCTATTTGTATTTCAATTTAAATCACCTTGTATAATATTAAGAATTGCATGTAAGTATATAAAGAAGAGAAAATTGAATTTCAAATGAATTTTTCACTGCTATTATTTCGGTCATTTAGCATACATATGTCCCGGAGGATCTGAAAGCTTTTGTTAAGATTTATTATCCCTTCAGGACCAGACCCATTTCGTTCTTTCGTTTCTTGTACTAGAACATATCAAGAAAATATTCAAAATGTGAAGTAAGCGTTTTAGTAGTTTAGTTTTTTGCCTGGTTCGCATTTTCTGCCAAATGGAGTACAATATTTCTTACATTTCTCTTTTAGTGATAGTTTCAATAAGTTAAGCTCCTCTTTAACCAGATGTCCTGTGGTGTACAATATTTTAATTTAACTGGTGATTTATTAATGGTCTCTTCTAAGGGGTTTTTAAGAATATTTTGTTGTTCAAGTTTTTTCTTGGAGCTCTACGTCAAGCGTTTTTCGAGTTTTCGATGTATTTTAGTATCACAATAGATAATTTAATTATTGAAAAAAAAAGGGAGTTAAGTATAAGATTTATTTCCCACGTTTCCATTAGCATTTTATAATGATCATTGTTAAATTCAGACTGAGGATATTATTAATGAAATCGATTTTTCAAACCCGAATCAAGATTTTTCGACAGATCCTAATTAATATACTGTTTTATTTGTTTTTCTGAAAGTAATTTTTAGGCGTTACCCAAGCTAAAAGATCTTTGACCTACAAAACCAAAAATAATTAATATATTCAAACTATTTCAAAAACCTGTTATTAATTGTGAATCCCTCGAAAAATTTTAAAATATTTGAATGTAATAAAAATACATTTTGGCTATTCGTAGAAATTATATTTAAGGATTTCAAAGAATAATACTATGGAACCATTATAGAAGTTTGCATCGATAAATAAGTGAAAGGTCAACAGTAACATAAAAAATGCTAGTAGAAAAATTAGAATTGGTGAAAAAATAAAAAAACAGTAACTACATTTTTATTAAAATATTTAGTTAGTTACACCTAATGACTGGTAAATGAGAAATTTTGGTTGGTGTAATAAGATCATTTATGGTATTTAGTAAATTTCAAAGATCGCTAAAAAAGACCATAATTCTCGCAGTATACCCCATTAGGTCTCCTCGAAACGGGCCTCAGGAATTTGTGCTTCATTCACATAAGGCATGGATAGTAACACCATGTTGGTGTAATTGTGCTAGATCTAGTCTAGTCAATTCAGTTTCAATGCTATTTTTGGCCAGTGTTAACAGTGACTGATCTGTCTGCTTGGTGCCCCTTTAAAAGCATCTTTAGCCTTATTAAATCAATCCTGGTCTATTTTTTGGTGGAGTCTGTTATTTAATTTTGAAGTATGCCAAGCACTGGCTCAGAAACACAAAACACGAAGGCTAATAACTCTAGAGTTTGATGCCATACATAAAGAAACAGCAAATCTTAATTAACAAATAAACCAAATACTTCCCAGATATTAATAGAATTTCAAGTTGGAAGAAAGCCGTCCACATCATGGCACATGTATTCAGGTTCATAACCAAGTAGATGAAATTAACAAAGATATTGGATTATTAATAGTAAAACAGTAAGTATAGAAAACTAAGACAAAAATTCCAAAAATCAGTCAGTTACTAGACCATAGAATTGCACGACCACACAGAGTGGTGAATGAACTATTTTAGACCCATAGAGATGTTTGTAGGAAGAATAAGATATAAAAAGTATGTAGCCTTTTCCATTTGTTTATTAATGAGAGTGAAACACAGAACTAGCTGACATGTTAAATACGGATGCCACAATGCTAGTAGCTTTAAGACGATTTTTTCCAGAGAAGAGCCATCTGTTAGTTGGAGTGGCAATGCCACAAATCTGCGATCCGCATCAAAATCGAAAAATGTATGATCCAACAAGAAATACTAGCAAAAATATAGATCCAGGCAGGTCACATAGGGGGAAAGCTTGGCAACGATTAGTTAGATTAATAAAAGCCACATTGAGAGTAGGTGTAGTCAAAGGGGAAGTTTTATTAACATTTTTGCTTGAAGTAGAGATCGTAGTCAAAAGGCTCCTCTTGACATATGTCTCTTCAGACCAAAAACGAATTGCTGTCTACCTTAACAAAATGGCAAGAAACATTCAAAAAGAAGATCAATTAATGTTAAAGCAATCTAATTGTTTAGACAAATAAAATTATCTCACTTGACAGTTTTTATTTCTCTTTTCTTAGTTACAACATCAATTAAAACTATATACATATTGTAACCAAAAATGATAGTAACCCAGTTCTTACATAACATCAAGCTTTAGTACGGCCCTTGGATTAACTCCCCACATTTTTGAAAGAACCTTTTACACATCCATTAGCAATAACAATATACATGTTTCTAATATAACGGTTAGGAGTATTCTTCCCATTATAAACGTTTTTGCTAAAAGTTCCGAAAATGTAAGAACAAGCAATTTACATAACTAAAGTACACTGTCCAATTTACTTTCATATAAATATAGTTTAAATCTAATTTTCTTTATGTTTTTTTCAGACAATTGCTTATAAAACAAGACACGCCAATTGGCTTACGAAGAGACTGATATCGGCAGCATTTTCGAGTGTTTCTAGTCTTTATGTGACAAAAAACGTTTCGCAGATATTGTTCGAAGGTTACGAGGAACCAATTTTAGGAACATTGTCCAAGTTTCCTCTTTTAAATGTTCAGGATAAGTTTGGAATATTCTATGGTGTAAGTTGACCGACCACCTCGTTGTTAAGGTGGGTCGTGGTAACATACATTTACACACATTCATTACCATATTGGTCATACACAGTATTTATTAAAGAATCATTTATGTAACCGATAATGTTCAGAAATTAATATGTGATTTTTTTTTAACAAAGGATAACAAACCAATTTTGATAGTAGATTCCAATAATAACGCGTTTAGAAAGTACACATATATTTTTAGAAACTTTTTTGACAATATAACAACAAGAATTTCAATATTATGTTCCAAACTATTAACTAAAGTATTTTTCAATATTTTCTCTTAAATTTGGATTTATATTTTGTATTTCACCTCCTTGTATTAAAGTTTTAAACAAGGTTAAACTTTAATTGCTTTTAAAATGCACTTTGTGCCTGAATCTTTTAATTTTTTTTTAAGCGTTAAATCTTTACTTGCCTTGATGAATTACTTTCATTGATTTGCGTCGTTAATATATCCCTTTATAATCTTTATAAAGAGATGTACTTAGAATAATCCACAATTTTTATTATAAATGAAGTTTCAGGTTTTGTCAATTCTATCAATATTCTCTGCATTTGAGAATTTCGTGGGCTTACAATCCCTAAAGAATGTAAAAATTTCACAAAGAAAAAACCTCTAACTATTCGCCCAGTCTTCATACCACGCTCAATATTTTCTATATAAATTACAGCAATAGATTTATTTGCTATCGGAGCAGGTAATTTAAATGTTCTCATGAAAAAATTTACTTCCCAATTAAATCGCAACATCTAACACTTTTTTAGGAGATCCACTGTAGTTGAAAAAGAATAATGTTTTTAGGACATTTATTCAAGTAGTTTCTTAAGACAATTTAGTTTTCTTAAATAATAAAACTACTAAAATTATATCCTTCTCTTACAGAGACATTTCTGTTAAATAAGATGAATCGTTTTATAAGAAGGCTAGGAAAATATTAAGTATTATATTTAACAAATATTGAATTAATAGATTGTTAAGTTGTTTTTAATATTTGGATTAGGTATTCATTGTTTCATAAACAATTTATTAAAAAAATATACATAACTGAAAAAGAATTATTTTATCAGAAAAATGAGTCTTTTTTCGAATGATTTCATTATACAAATTAATTCCAGATGTTAAGGGTTGAAAGAATTATCAAAGAATTCTTAATTAATCTTTGGTATAACTTTTTGTGCCGAGTTTACACTTAAATAGCCTTATGTTTAGGTTTTCAAAAATATATTTTTATAAAAGCTCATAATCAACGTTTAAGAATTATTTTTTAAACAAAAAAATACCTGCTCATTTCTTAATTAATACTTGTAGTAATTATAAAACTAGAATATAAATCTCTATAAAATATACTTGCAAAACATTGATAAAACCAATTTCCTGCATTCTATTTTATTTACACATTTTTGTTTTACCGTTTATCTAGCGTGCATTATTTTACAAAAATATTATCAAAGATTATAAAATAAATCTAATTTTTAACGCAAATATGTTTTTATTAAGTAACACATGTGATTTTTGAAATATCTAAGGAAATTTTACGAGAAACATTCATTATCATGTATAATCATAAATTTGCCACAAAAACATTAACGTATTGATATTTGTATAGTATGTGCATAAATTATTTTAATCTGAACACGTTTTTATGTTTTTATTTAAATAATCTGTGTAATCCAATTCTTTTGACAAACTATACAGGGTTGACCAATTTCATTTATACAAAGCCCGTCTAAATGTGCGCACTATATAAGAAATTCTTATTTCAGAAAAATAATACAATGGGTCAAGAAGGATTTTTCAGCATGCACTACGCCAACGATGAAAATTTCGGTCGAATCCAGTCCTGGAATTTCAAAAATAAGACGGATTTCTATGAAGGCCACTGTAACGATATCAAGGGATCCGCAGGAGAATTTTATCCCATCAATCGCCAACGGGACAAGTTGATCCTCTACTCGGATCAACTTTGCAAATATGCTGAATTAGAATATGTCGAAGATGTTGTAGTAAAAGGAGTTAAGGGATATAAATTTACGGCGGATCACATATTTGACAACGGTTAGTCATGAAAACTGTTCTAGCATGTATTATGCAGAAAATAGAACGAAATTTATTTTCTACACTAAATAAAAGGTCCACTAATAATAAAAAAACTGACACATGGCCATCTTAGTTTTCCTTGTATTTTCGAACTATTAAAGTCCATTGAATGGAGAAAAATGTAGTATTATTAGAAGAAATTTAATGTCTAATAAATATCAAACTTTCAGATATATTTGGAAAAATGTAAACTAGCAAATTTTTGTTTTTTATCTAAACTTTTATTATCTGAGCCGATATTAATGTTATCAACATTCTTTATTTGGGTCTCAATTTCATTCAAGTTTCAGCCTCCAATAGTTTTGTTCACTGAGAACATATTTCTTTAAAATCCGGACCTGTATTTTTTATTTACTACCCTATCTCCGAAAAACAACCATTTAAAATTCATTATTATTTTTTGACTAAAAACATCATCAGAAAAACTAAAATTTCGGTCCTTCGAAATTTGGTTGAAAATAATTCAAATATATGTATATACCATAAAAGAAAAAGTGCCAAAAATTGTTGAAACACCAAATTATGTGTTTTTAAAAGCAATACAACTTTATTATAACCAGAGGGCACCACTTACAGTGACATAGTGTAATTATCAGAGGCGTAGAAAGGAAGATAATGCGAAATATTTATTAACATTTATTTAAAAAAAAGATATTGTTCTGCAATAAGCTATTTTTACTGTAACACATGTGAAATAATATTAAAAATATGGGAAATGTTAACGCTGCGGTCCTGGAATGCCGCAGTTAACCGCGCTCTCTGATTGTAACCCAATGGAGAACCATTTAATTTGAGCAATAAAAAGATAGATAAGAAATTCATTTTAATGCAGGTTCCACCCGGCCAGAAAATGCGTGTTTCTGCATGGGCGAATGTGCTCCTTCAGGAGTGTTTAATGTCTCGACGTGCCGGGATAATTCTCCAAGCTTTTTATCGTTTCCACATTTCTATCATGCGGATCCATATTACACCAACTCGTTGACGGGGATGAAGCCCGATAAGACCAAACATGAATTTTACATCACTATCGAACCGGTAAGTAACAGCGAATGGCAAACATTTGGGAGTTTAAAAGGGTCGCTTGCTTAATAAAGAAAACTAAAATTATGGATAATTTTCATCCCAAACGTTTTTTAAGTTAGTATAAGTATAAATGAAGCACTTTATATCAATGGAAGCTTGTCATTAAAAAAATTAGAGGGGGACAAAAGAAATTTCTTTTATTAAACAGGAGTTTTTTTTTTTTTTTTTTTGTTTCTTTATTCACACAATCTGTCTAAGTGACAATAAGTGTTTTTGATGACTAAAGGTTAACTTATTTTACCACAAGTAAGTCAACCATCTGACTTGTAGAGAGTATTCCTGTGAAAACTCTCCTTAAGAATACAACAAAAATTGTCTATTAAGTCAATTTGAAAGATCTAACAGTCTGGGGTTAAAACCTGGACAGAAGATCGGATGGTTTGAACTTTTTCAGTCGTCTTATCTCTTCTGGCGATGGATTCATAAGGTTTCTTGCTAATTTATTAGGATGTGATGACACTCTTGCACTATATGATTCACAGAACTTTTTGATGGTGTCTTTAACAAGCGGAACTTTAAGATCTTTATGAATTTCACTGTTTTTTACAAACAGGAGTAAGTGAGATTAATGAGAGATCAGTTTTTTCAATAATGTTACAAACATGTCCATATATAATGGGTCAAAAAATATATATATAAGCTATGTGTGGGCTATTTAGGCTCAGAGCTTGGTAATGCTCTTTCCTGCCTTCCTCTCTTTTGCCTTATTCCTCAAATCCATCATGTTTTTTCCCTTTAGTTCCACTTCCACTCCCTCCTTCTATCTTATTATAGGTCTTTCTTTCGTTTTTTGTCTGTAGGTTCTTCCCATACTATATTTTATATTATTTTATTAGTCTCTTTTCTCTCAATATGTCCAAATGGTTGCATCTTTGAACAATGAGTATATTTCGTCGTTTATTTTTCTTATGTTTCCTTCCTCTGTTCTTTTTCCTCTACCACATTTTTAGAGATTCTTTTGTGTTCTTGTTAAGCACCCAGGTCTCACATTCATAAATCGTTAGAGATCTTATATTTTACACAAACGAAATTTGGTACTTTTCGACAATTGTTGCGATCTGATTAAAATGTTTAGAGCTCCTGTACTTTTGTTGGCCTATAGAATTGCCATGTTTATTACCTTTCCCTCTTCTATCTTATTTTTAAGTAATGATCCCAGATCTACGAATTCATTTACTTCCTCAAAATCTACGCTTTTATTTCTTATCCTATTAATTTGCCCTCTATTTTTCGCTGTTCTATTCTCATTAATTTGGCTTATGGTTAATCTTTTATCCTACTTTTCGTGCTGCTTCTACTAAGTAACCCCAAAATATTAGTAAATCAGTTGAAATCCTTACACTCCTCTGGATACTCCAAAGACATTTGTCCCTACATAGGTAATAAAGAATTGAATTGGAAATAGAAACCTCACTACTACTAATTGAGTAGCTGCAAAGCTTTTAAGAAAAGAAAAGTTTAGTGTAGAATAGATTCTGCATCACTTTCATGGAATGTTCTTCATAAGGATATCACGACGTTTCGAAGAAAGGCAGAATAAGTGGAATTAAGAAAACTGGATGACAAAAGATTGCTAGAGCGCCGAATTGCCGACAACCAGCAGCTTGCCTAGTACTACTACTAATAGAAGATAAGCTATCGAAATAAAATAACTCCGGATCGCGTCTTTCCAAATTTTTTTGCCTTTTTAATTTTATTCCTTCTCTCACTTTTTCCACTCCTTCCTGTCCTGTGTTTTTTATTGCAATTGAGGCAATGGTTTTTTCTCTCTTTTGAAAAATTTTATTTATTCTCTTTTCTATATTCTTTATCGGTATCCTCTTTGTTTTTCTTTTCATACCTCTTCGACTGTTCAACTTTGTCCTTTATTTATTTTACCTTACGTTATTCAGATTCTTCTGAAGTGGTTTTTCAATCCATTTTCTTTACCGGTTACTCTCTCTTGTGACTTATTTTATTTCATTCACGATTTTTACTACTAGCTCTTTGCCTCTTTCTTCCATGTAGTTCTTTGATCTTCGTAGTCGCCTATGTCTAGTGATATTGTCACTTTGTTTAATGCTTCTGTATTCATCATGGTTTATTTTCATTCCTATGTAATTATTATAGCTAACCTAACATTCTGGTGAAATAAATTGCTATAGCTACTGAGATAATATTCTTAATGAATAAAGCAAGAAAAAAGTGGTACGTATTGTAAAAACTGTTATTTTGAACTTAAAAACCTAATTTACCTGGAGGAAGGAGTTTCATCAAATAAAAAAAAGTCAAAAATTTCACATTACGACACTTTTATTTATCTCTTTTTCACACCTAATTGAATGGAATATAATATGATTTATTAGGAAAAAAGGTAAATGAGGATATTGGAGCACTGGGAATAGTACACTAAAAGGCAAAATGTTGGACTACAAACGAAAGGACAAAGATAACAAAAGCAGTTTAATACAAATCAAAATATAATTTTAAAAATATTTCAATGGTAGCTGTAACTCAAAGGATTGCAAGGCTTGATGATGATTATAATTTAATAAACCTTTTCTCAAAGAATGAATATATTTTCATACAAACAATATTACGAAAGTAATCATAACATCATGGAAATGATGGATTTGAAAAAGAATGTCGAACAAATTCTTTTGTCATCGTTTTAGTGAATTTCTATCATGTTTGTAATTCCTTTGATACTTTATCCTTTCAATAAAATTTCCTGAAATATTTATTAGTCTATAGATTTTCTGAAACGTGACAAAAAATATAGAGAGAAAACAAAATTATCGTGATAGGTGATGCATTATTTATCCATTACTGATATTTTCGGAACTGAAATGTACCTTTAGATATAGCATGTTTTCGCTACTTGAGATGTTATCGAATCGAACCAGACACGCATCTAGTGAGATAATACATTACGTTTTTCTCTCGTACGAAAAAATATGTTAAATCTTTGATGTTTATGGTTACAAGTGTACAAATTGTATCTGATAATGTCAGTTGTAACTGGAGAAAATATAGGAGCAATATTTTTTAGCTCAAAATTTCAATCAACGAAACCAAATCAGTACATGGTGCATGTTAACTTTAGTCTGCAACAATGTGAAATATATTTTTATTAATCTCGATGGAACAAATGCTTCCTGTGAGAATTGATCCAAAAATTTGTATATTATAATTAAGTGAAAAAGATCTGTTAATATAAAACGAAATGAGAACATTCTGTGGCTAACTTGGGTTCCGTTTTATAAGTATTCAATACTTGCATGTCAGAAAAACCAGGGAAATCCAAAAGAACTATCTTTACCAAATTGCAATACAGTCTTTTTCATCGGATACTGGAAATCCTGATGGTGGATATTGATGAGAATTCTTAAATTTTGGACGAGGAACATATCTCTGGTTCTCTGTCATATTTATAAACGTTCTTCAAGGACATTCCCATATTAAACAAAATATGTATTAAGATTAAGACGAAATTTATTACGAGAGAGCTTCAAGCAATTGTTACATATTAAATATTTTAATAAAAAAATCACTTGATATGTGAGGTAGTGAAAGTTCAGTTGACTAAATCAAGTCATCCCAATCAATCGTACATGCATGTATAAGTATTTGATTGAGTTTCTGTGGTCGTAAATCATTCCCTTTCTAAGTTCTCAGGCAGTAGCGCATGTGATTGGTTTCTTAAAATTTTAATTTTGCTTTTCTTTAAAAATATGACGTTTTGGAGCTAAATAGTGAAATATAGATTTTTATCACCTTTTTATGAAGTCTTGCAATTTAGAATAGAAATATCATAAGAGGATGTTTATATTTTTTTGTTATAATTTTTCGTATACGGATCATCCCGTAAACGATTCAGAGCCGCAATTCAAAAGTAACGTAATGAAAATTTATGAAATTGGGAAAGTTCGGCAGCTTGTTTTTCCGCTTCGATAATGATTTAGTAGACACCTAATTTCTTGTCTTTTCTAAGTCCAATAAATCAAAATAATTCGATCAATTTATATACAGTGAATATAAAAAAAAGCTTTTGCCGCATAATTTTTGTTGTTTATGTTAAAGTAAAATGTACTACAAACATAGCAGTTGATTCTTAAAGGAGGAATTTTAAGAATAAAAATACAATTAAAAAAAATTGTAATTTTATTCTATCCAAAACACAGTAAAGCTGTAAGCATTCAAGGGTTAAAGAGAGATGATAATTATATTTATATATGTATATATTAATTTTTATAACGGAAAATTTATAAGATATATGATATAATGAACCAGAAATAAGTATTTCTTAAAAAAGTGAGTTAAAAATAAAAAATGTGGTGAGGATTCTAAATAACAATAACAAAACAAAAATAATAATTTAATAAAGTAATATCAAATCAAAAAGAAATTTACCATCACTTTCAACTCGTCATTCCTCTTTTTCTCCATATTTTTTTTTTATTTGATCTATCTATTTTTTTAGACCTCCCCTTCATTTTCTCTTTGAATTTCCTGTTTTAATACTATTCCATTTAGTTTTTCGGTCTTCTCGTTAGATGTTTCATTTCTATAACATTTATTTTGTTTTGGTTTTTTCGTAAATGGTTTGAAAAAATAAATTCAATATTAAGGAAAGGGTAAAATAACAGAATGAATAATAATTACAAATAAGAATATTTTTTTAATATTTTTCATTTAATTATATTAAATATGTTGTATATGTATATAATTTTGATTTAATTCAAAAAACTTGAGAAAATATTTATATATTTTATTGTATGTTAAAGTACTGCTATCTTATTTTGTTTTATTTTTATAGAAATCCGGCATTGTTATGGACATACAAGCTCTCATGCAAGTAAATATGTTAATTCAACCAATACCAAGTATTAGGTAAGTGTTATACAAAAATCACTAATAGAAAACATAACTTATAACAGGGTTAAACGAGGTAAAAAATAATTCTTAAATATCTGTACAAAACAGATAGACATTTAAAAGATCATGTATTTACACTAAACCAAACTAATAGATATATGGAATATATTTTTTATGATATTAATAATATTTCTACTTAACTTTTATAAATTATTTAATTTAATTTTTATATTTGAGATCTATTTTTTATCAATTCATTTTTTCCTTCAAAATTCACCTTGACATCCCTTTTAAATATAAATATGTTTCCATGAAATTTTGCTATCCAAAGGAACCAAAATTTCACTGTAAAATATTTTTTTTAAATCAACATTTCTTAAGTCTCAATCCTCTTTTTATTATTCACTCTTAATGATTTTTACTATCCTAAAATCACTATTTTTTAATTTTATCCTGCCATCATAATAAAGCATGCACAATAAACGTTTTGTGCACTAACCTTTTGTTTCTTCTGTATTGTCTAATCATTTTACTCTCTTATTATTAATTGTTCTATATAAGTTTAAGGATGTGATATTTTATATCTCCATCAAATTTTAACTTAATATTCCAAATTCGTTCTCTATTTATCATAACTTTATTTTTTTATATCCTTTCACTTTTTCTGTTGTTTCTGCTAACTTATCCTTTATACCAATCAAAGTATATTTCACATTCTCTTCTAATTCTTGTATATTTTTCTCAGATTTTGCTATATCTACTTCAGTTTTCTTCTTAATTTCTAGAAAGCTTTTATTTATCTTAATTTTGAAATTTTCTGAATTTTCTTCCATATTTTTTTTTATTTTGCTTTTCCAATTTCTCCGCGTCGTCTACATTTAATATTTCTTTATAGCTTTCAATTTTATATATGATTCAACAGTTCATTTCTTTCATGTCCTTAATCATTTCTTTCATGTCCTTATTCATTTCTATTAAGATTTTTTTGATTCATCTTGTATTTTCTCATTAATTTCTACTTTATTTTGCTCTATTTTCGTTATTTATCATATATAATAATTCTTCCATTTTGTTTATTTCTTCTTTATCTGCTACTTTTCCTTTTCTAGATTCTTCTTGCTTCTTAGGTATTTCGCCAGTTATTACTTCTATAAATTTTTCTTTTATTCTTCTGTGGCTCTTCCTTCCCCTATTTTTTCTTCCTTCCTTACAAACATATTTTCTATAGTTCTTATAATTGATATTAATGATAATTCTACTATTTGTTTAATATATGTATGTGTATTGTATTTGGATTTACTATTTAATAAATATTTTTCAGGTTATATGAAAAAACACCAAGGTTATTTGTGCCTTTGTTCTATTTTACACAGAACCTCTACCTAAAAGATGATATTGCATATAGTTTGAGGATAATTCAGAATCTCCCCGAGTATTGTAACTACACTTTCTACATTCTCATAGGATTGGGAAGTTTATCGATATTTTGGGCCTTGTGTTCCTGTTTTTGGTGTTCTACATCGAATAAGCAAAAGTTCGAAATTAATGGCAAAATTAAGAGGACTAATAACGAATTTCCTTTAAGAATTCGCAAGATAGTAAAATAATTTTTGTTGCAATATTAAGTTTGTTACATATTAAACATGTTTTTCATAGAGAGTGGTTTATTGTCAATATTCATATTTCCCAAAAACAAGTCAAATTAAATGAATTTACTTGAAAATTTAAAGAGTTACAGGGTGTTAAAATAAAAATGTTGTTCTCATGGAAGTGAAGGTATATGGGTTGTGATATATGAAAGTTTTTAAATGGCTAAATGAGTAGGTGACGTTATAAAAAAGAACAAAATGTCATTGGGAAAAAATATATGAATAAAAATAAATAAAGTGTAGATTTTTGAAAGTATGAAAAACCATTGAAAATACTTTTAGACAGAAATTCGGAATACTGAGAATAAATACGTATAAAAAATAAAATAAGAAAATCAATAAGACTGAGCTAGTATAAACAGTATTTATGTACATGATGTTTTAGGCTTTAAATTTCGGAGTTTCAAGATAACAGGAAGTTTTTTAATTTACAAGTAAAGAGAATTTTAGTAAAACATATTAAAACCGGGAATAAAAATATGAAAGTAAAAAATGGAAAGTTATGTTAAAAGAAAAAGAGCGAATAAAAGGACGTTTTTTTCGAAAATTTAATAAGATCGTAAACATTATTTGAAAAAAAAATTAATGCAACCTCCAGATAGGACATTTTATCTTTTGTTTTTGCTTTTGTATCCAAAATATTTTTAGAAATTAATTCTTGCCTATCATTTTAAAGAAGCGTTTTGTTTTTTGGTTCTATTTTTGGAATATTTATGAGTCTATTTAATAAGGTATGTTCGTTGCTCCAATTAAAAGTATCTACATTTTAAAAATATGAAAACAATACAGTGTAAATTGAACAATAAAACTGAGTTATTGCTATTTGAAATTGTTTGACTCCTTTAGGTTTAACTCAATTTTAAATCCTTACTTTTTTTTACTAAAACTTCTAAGACTACAATGAATTTCTTAAACAACTTAATATTTTGTAGGTGAAGTTACCTAGTATCCCTTATGGATTCATATATTCTAAAGTTAGTATCCAATAAAAAAAATATAAGAGTTATTTTTGAGTTTTGTTGATAATTCTGACACTTTTACAGTTTGGCATGACAATAAAACCTCCTAATCGAAATATCAAAGACTTCAAGAATTAAGTCCATTTTTTCTAACATAGATTATATGTTAAAATTATGACTCGATCATTACATTCGTATGATTCAAAGTATTTTAATTTATTTGTTAATTTAATTCTAAACAGTGTAGTAAACAAAAATTATTACAGTGTTTCTGAGAAAATAAATACATGGAAACCACTGCAATTTAAAAATGTAATAATTATTCTATTACAGTATAAAAACATTTAAAAAGTGTTTTAATTCGTTTAATTTGATACGGAAAAATACATCCAACATAAATCTGTTTACAAATGAAAAACAAAATACGAAAAACCTTGTGGGTGAATATCAAGAAGTTTTTAGAATAATCGATCAGGACTAAATTAAATATACCCCACAAAACAAACAAAAAATATGAGTAACGGTCGTATTTTAATAAACTTCCAGAAGAACTATGACATGATTAAAATTTTCAGAACATTAATATTAACAAAAACCTATTATCTATATTCTAGATCAATGTTTTTCAACCTGCTTGAATAGGCGACCCCTACAATAAAAAAATATATTGGCGAGTCCCCAATCCCGTAATAAAACTAATCATGATTTCAAAAACGAAATATTTTTTTTTAGAAATATAAAAGATTAAATATATTTATCTTAAAACTCCACTCCCAAAAACTTTTTGATAATTCTTACTACAATTGTTTCACTCAGTGGCATCGTCAGAAAAGACATTAGAAATTGACAGGTATTTCATTTTTTATAATAATTCAATACATTTTTCATCAGAAGTGTAAACTATGTACTAAAAATTGAAAAAATATATTGGATAACTCAGAAGTTATGGCCGAATGAATAATTGGGCATAATTGATAAAACACCCTGTAACTCGGTTATGGAAGCCAAGACACCCATTATACTCGTATGTATATTGTTATTTAGAACTAACTATATTCCTCTATCTGTCTACAAAATATTTCCCTTTACTTACACGACATCCTGTATAAAAACATCCTTGTTTTTAAGTGGTCGTATAAAGTAAAGACAATGTATTTATACCAATTTCTTCATTTTCTTGTCCATCTTAATCGAAAAAATAAATAAAAATAATTTTTAAACAACTTAGGCTATAAATGAAAGCAAATTACAAATTCTGTTTGTTTATGAGACGCCTACAAGTTTTAACACCGACGACATGGTTTATTAAAAATGTAGGTACTTATGATAAAAAAAATAATCAGCCAATTTAGTGCATAAAATATTTAATTTAAGATCATAAAGGTTATTAAATTAAATTTATTCATTAAAAAGAATTTTATTTGGAAAATAAATTTATAAATCAATCAATTCCTTATTTATTAATTAATGTCTATGTTTTATTCTGAAATATCCAATAAAACAAACTATTTTGGTGTGTTCTATCTTTTGCAGTTTCTCTTATGTTTTTCCACTGAATATATTTATTTGGTATAATGGACAATGGGTGTCCAAAGAGTTCGTACCCAAAACTTGTAAGAGAATAGAGGGGCTTCATATAACATTTGTCCCTTACGTCCTTCGTTAAGAAACTGTAAGGTTCTAAAGTTAGAAATTAAAAATGTTTTTTTTCTTATAATTATTAAACTATTTATTCCTATTTTTACTTTTGTTTATTTAAGGTGTATTGGTTTTCATTAAATTTTCTCTGGTAAGAATTGTTATCTTCTTCTGATTTCTCGTTTTTACATAATTTTCACAAAAAATGTTTTGAATTTAAAACTGAAAATATATTTATTTTAAAAACTAAAACTATCATATAAAAGACTAAAGAAATAAAAATAGTAAAAAAGTGGATAGCAATAAATTTTGACGCAAATAATTTCGCTAAATTTTTTTTTAACATCACAAAATATTTCCACTGCAATCAATCGTAAGTACCGTATTTATCAAATAGTTACGAGTACTTAAATAACCTTTGACCAATTTTATCGCTTAAACCACAACTTTATATTTTATATATACATTTCTTTTTATAAAGACCAGTTAAACAAAGATAGGTCAATAGCTTTTTATTGAATAAAAATTTAGAACTGACCAACAAGACCATTAGTTCTTATTTATTGGTATTCATTTTTAATTATTATGAATAGAATTAAGTAATATTATTTAACTCTTATGCAACTATTTCAAACAGATATAGTGGATATATTAAAACCGAGAATAATATGGTGTCTTTTTATAAAAAACGTTTTTTAGTGAGCCTTTTTCCACCTGCTTATTTTTCTGTTTTTATGACTTTTCAAACAAAGTACGATTCGTGATAAGATAAACACTCATTTGACGTAAAACACCGAAATTATAAATAGTACAGTAAAAAAATATCGAGACCATATACTCAATACATCAATACATCAATGATCAAAAGAAGTTACAAACCATATAAAAAGTACAAAAGATAAACAGAAAAACTATAGTGTTTAACAAGACACGAAGAAATTTGAGCACCAGAAGAAATATGGACTAAATTTAGAGGAACCATAAAGAAATAACAACGCAAAATGAAAAAAAAGTACATTATGTATCTTATAACTATAAATGAAAGGAGGAATATAATAAAATCAAGCAATATGAAATAGTTACCTGTATTAAATATCTTTTTGGAGATAAATTATTATCCAGAAACACATGTCAGCAAGCCAAGACTTCTCAAACACGATTTTTTTAAAGTTTTGTCTAGACAACCTATAATATACAAGGTGTCCGCGAAAATATTGCGTATACCTATTAATGGATGAGGTATAAAAACGTATGCAGAATAAAAATGTTTTTCTAAAGTCAGCCGTTTTCAAAGAAATAAATATTAGTATTTTACATCTATCCAAATATTATTTATAGAAAAGCAACTAACACTGAAACTTAATTAAGTATATAAATAATGGTTTTCTAAACGTTTTAAAAATTAGTTTTTATTTTAGAATACCTGGATATTTAGAATGGATGTAGAAGAGTGAAAAATGTATTCTCGACAACTATTATGTAATCCATACAATTTCTACCACTAATTTTTTTAGGTAATACACTAGACTTGGGACACTGATACAAAACATCGCGGATTAGATTAATTAACAGGTCGTGATATTCTTGATTTGAATAAAATGCTATTTCTCACTGAATTGTTGAAACTACTTTATCAAACGATAAACTTAAAACGATTAAACGATCTGAATCTTCTGCCAACTAACACAATTTTATAATTCATAAGGTAGATATTCCTTGGTTACATGACACATATTTTTAATAAAAGTGTGAGGTCTTACCATGAATAAATATAAAATACTAATTATAGAGGGATAGGAATATCGGGTAGAGGACAATAAATGAAATATCAAATATTACTTTTAAAAGGCCAACGTTTTGAAGCGCATTGGCTTTTTTTCAAGACTGTAAAAACACATTTATTATATATTTTTTTTCATAAACCTATACAGATCTGTTTCGTTATTATCACAATAAAAAAAATTGATTTAACTTGGTACAAAATATTAAACTTATTTTAATACAATTTGGCCCTGTCAAAGTTTTAATTTTAATGGTTATCTTTATAAAAACATTTTTCATAAAACATTCATTTATTTTATAAAATATTGGACTAGAAAATGAATTTCTGTAGGAATAATTATGCCTGTCAAGTAATAACCAAACCCGTTAATAAACATATAAAAATATGTATTACAATAACAATTTTACTTAACCATCTAATTCTGGTTTCTCCTAGATGTGTCCATATAATTTTTATCTTAACCTTGAAATTTAAAATTGAAAATCATTTTTTAAGATCAAAATAATTTATATAATCCAATTTCCTAAGCCATAAAACGTAAAAGTAAGAAAATTAAAAATATTTGTCATTTTAAATATGGAAAGATAAATAATACTTTTCTTGAAATTCCACAGTGTTCCAAAGCGTTTTAATATGTATTAAGGTCTTGGAAAATGGTATATTGTCAGATAAAGAAACCTTAATACGTATTAAAACGCTTTATATTTCCATATTTATTATGAATCATTTCCATAAAGTAAGAGCTGAAACAATTAATTTAATATTTGTGATTTGTCATTTAGATACTTAATATATACTTTGTGAAAAACATAAAAAATAATATATCCAACATAAGTATAGTATAACCCATATTATTTAATTAAAAGTTTTTTTAATAGTATTCTACAAAATCCGAAAATAAAAAACTTTACTTTTTTCTGAATAATTTGCCGATAATCCAGTCGTAAGTTGATCACCTTGTATAAGTTGTACCTAAATGATCTCGAGATCCTTAAAACAAGTTTTGCAGAAAAAACAATCAAGAACTTTACTTTTGTGCCGCCCCTACTCTATATATATTTAAAGTGTCTCATGTCACATTTTTTAATTGTGGTTTATTAAACGAAGTTCTAGATGTCTGGTCTCTTACGCTAACCTCTGAGAGCGTCCTCTAAAACCGGTAAACGCTTTATGTTTACAATACTGTTAATATCGTTATCTTGTGCGAATGACATTCTGTATCAATAAACAAATATTATCTTTAGAACGGGCAGTGCGTAAACATTTTTGAACTGGTGCCTACAACAGTTTTTAAGGCAATAAATAATTCTTAATCCAGCATCGATGAGTGGCGGTTAAGGCGACAAATTCTAGCTTTAGTAGTATTTCAAAGGTATTAAAGTTTTTTACTTTTGTTCATTATACTTTCATATTGCATTAGTAATAAGACATTGCTTCTTTTGCCAATTACTGAATAAATAATATAACATAATTTCATTAACTTTTAAAATCTTTTTAATCTTTAATTGATATATCAACTTTGACCTAATTTTCCCGACAATCTAATATTTTACATCAATTAATAAACTAATCCTCATAGCATTTAAAGAACACAACTATAAAATAAAATTAACAATAATTATAAAATTTTTCTATCATATGATTGGAAAATCGAATATTAAAATATTTTTCTAATTATCATAAATCCATAAAACAACACAAAATCTGTAACTTATATAATTAAAATAATTAAAAAATTTTAAAAAAAAATATGAAAAAATACTAAATACAAATATTGTTTGGGGAAACTTGCGTAGAAATAATATAAAGATTTTTTTCTTCAAAACTATAAATATAGTTTGTCTCTTATTAAAATTTGATACTTTTCTCTTCAGAAGTAACTTAAGGTTTATCTAACCCTACTACTAAAAAGCCTTCTTGTGAATGTAAAAAATGTTAAATTTTTCCATGTATTTCGTACAAATTATTTTTTTTCGTCGTAAATAATCCAGATTTACCAAAATATCAAAAAATGATGCTTATAATTTAACAATTGAGCCATATTTTTTTTTCAATACTTGAATGTCTATTTTTTTAGTACTAGGTTTAGATAAACCTTAAAAAAATAGTTCGTAATAATGTTCTTATCTATATCAACTTTGATTTTAATTCCCTATTACATGTCGTTAATATTTTGGTTTCAGTACTTTAATTTTTTTATTCGTTTTATCTTATAGGTATATATATACATATTCTTATATTTATTATTTTTTCTTATATGCAACATTTATTTTTTAAATAACTTTCAGATTGTTATCTTCTTTTTTCTTATATCTTCTGATAACTTAATGCGTGTTTCTAGTTCATTTCTTTTTATTTTTAAATTTTCTTACCTTAAAATATGTATATTCTCCTGTAGTATTTCTCCCATACGTTTTACGAGTATCTTTATTATTTACCATTGCTTATTACCTTTTTTCAATTTTTTATTTTTTTATTTATTAGTTCTATCGTTGTATCTTGTATTATTACTTTTTGTTCTATAATTATATCTTTTTTATCCATTTCTTCAATTATTTTTTTACTATTTTATTACACAAATCTCCTTTCTTTCTATTGATATTTTGTTTTATTTCATTCATTTCATTTCTCATTTGCCATTTTATTATTTCAATTTTATTTTACACTAGCATTTTCATTACAAATTTTAATTTAATTTTCGATTCCATTAGCTCTGTTTCTTATTGCTATTGTTACTATTTCTATTATATTTTTTCTTTTTTTTTTCATTACTCTCATTATTTTTATTTTCTAATATACTTTCTTATTTATGGTATGTATTGTCTATTTCTTCTTCATCTGTTTTTAAATCATTTTCCCTCTCTCAATTCCATTTTCTTTTTATTGATAGGTTTAGAACTCCACTTTGCATGTATCAAATGGAATTAAATAATATTATTTTATTAACTTTTCAGATATTTTTAATTAACTTTCTTACTTTGACCAAATTTTTCTGATAATCTAATGCTCACAGGAATATAACAAAAACTTATGTTTGACTTTATAAATATCACAAATAATTTTCACATTTATATAAAATTAATAATTATTATAAAAATTAGATAATAATATATTTAGTAAGATAAAAAGGTTCTCCATTGGGCTTGAATGTTTTAAATTGGATTAACCAAAGGAAACTCATAATCATACCACAAAATATGATTAATATATATATATATATATATATATAATATTTAGCTTTCAATTGATAATATTTGCTGCATTTTACAAAATGTTTATTACGAAATAGAGATTTTTCTGTGAGTATACTGATAATTTTGGAATAATATTATTTTTCTTTAACTAATTAATCGAATAAAAATAAGTATTCTAATAATAAAAAGTTTCACTAAAAGGAGACTAAATAACTTCATAAAATTACAATTATTTTATTATTATTATATTTATATTTTTTTATTTTAAATAAAAAATTATGTTGGCAATTACTAGATACATGGACATAATTTTAAACGAAAAAATTATTTACAAAATACTGTATTTGAAAATATAGTTACAACACTAAACTATTTTGCGTATGTTGATTTTAAATTTGGTTCTAAATTGAAATTAAAACTTAGGAATAAATCGCCTTGCAAATTATCATTCCAAAACTGCATAAAAATGTTTAAGTTGCAAAAACATTTACAGAACTTGAGTATATACTATTTTGAGATGTGAACCGGGAAATATTAGTTTACCTACCTTGTATACTGGGTGTTTTAGATTTTATAAAACAAACACAAAAAATGTCAACTAATTGTTGTTCCAAATAACCAAAAATTCAGAATAATTTTAAAAAACTTACTGATGGTAAGTCTAGTTTTTTGAATAAACCACCTTATTTTTTTCTTTATCCTCTTATGTTTGTTGATTTTAATGATTAAAAAAAACAAACTTATCTTATTTTTGGAACAACCTGTTTCAGTTGTAAATAAAACATTTTTTTTGGCGTTTCACTCAGCAATAAGCATATTTACAGATTTTGCCCAACAAACGTGTGCTGCTCATAGAGAAAAGTAGCTAACCTTGTACATATCGTACATGCGGGCGTTAAACCCATCAGAAGTGAAATGCGTAAATAACTTGCCTAAACAAAATTAAAAATACCAAACGTAGAACAGGAGATTGATTCATTACATACCTTTCAATTGCGACGAATTAAGGACATAAAAGGATCAAATGATATCTCGGATTTTAATATATCCAAATTTTTCCAGGCTTTCTTAAAAAAGAACCTTTCTTTCGCGTACATACTATAGCGTGAAATTTTTTGGCATAAAGTTGGAGCTATTAACAGACCATAGCTCATGGATCCGGATGATATGCAAAAATAAATAAAAATCCCAATTATCCCTCCAAAATGACTTTATTAATTATATCATAAAATATATTGCTTTGAATCTGGAATTATCAGGCTCCTCAATTTTAAAATAATGGGAAATATTTACTGATATTCGGCCACCCTATAACTAAAGCAAGATTTGATGAACTAAGTTAGATTTACATTTTCCATTTTTCTACTGCTTTATCTCTGTCTCTTTTTATTCTCTCTATTTCGTAGACTGAGCTTATTGATAACTTCTCATGTGAACTTAGTTGCTGTACTTTTATTCTTTTAATTCTTCTTTGTTTTCTTTTTAGTCAATTCTGCAATATTTGAATCGAGAGGTTCTAGCAAAAACAAAATACAATTTTTTAATATTTTCTATCCATTTTTAAAAATAGAACTTGAATGATCCGGTTTAATCGAAACCCATATGTATTTATCATAATGATCAATGAACATCCGCACTTTATAAAACATAAATTTCTGTAAATGTTTATCTACATGTGGAAAGTACAAAAATGACTTAACAACGAAATGAAGTGATTCATTTAATCCCGCAATTAATATGGAAATAGGTCTCCTTATTTCTTCTTTCGAGTAAATGTTTTTGTTATTTCTTAACACATATTCTCTTCTATTTTCGTGGTTACTTGACTGTATAAACTTTAATATTTTAGTTTTCATTTTTCCTTATTTTTGGCTTTTATTTTTTATCTACTCCCTGTGTTTTTATAATCTCCTTGCACCATAGGATCGTTTTTTACTAAAGCATTTTATTAATACAGAGTGTCATTGAAATGGTGTAAAAAAATTCGGGAGGTGATAGTACTCCCAAAACTGTAAAAAAAAAGTTTTTTAAGTATGGGTCATATGAAGAGAGTAATTAAAAGAATAAATTTAAAAAATATTTTTTTTATATTGTTAGCTTAAAAAACGAGATATCTATACTTGGAAAAATCCAGGCTAGCATAAAATGTGCTCCAAAATCAAATAGTACATCTTAAAAGGCTAGAGGGTGAGTATATGAATAACTTTTTTAGGGTTGTTTATTTTTACAATTTTTTATTACTTTTTTAAAACTACGTAATTTTTTTGTTCTTGGGTTATTCACAGGATAATCGGCATAATTTATGAAAATTGTTGCGTGTTCAACTGCTCAAGTAATTATTTAATTCTTTAGTTAATTAATTAAAGAATCAAAATTTAATTAATTTATTAATTACATTTTATTACTTCAAAAAATTAAATAAATCATGTGCCAAAAAGTATTCATAATACTTTTTGGTAATGGAATGGACGTGGGGGTCCCCAAGCTTGGCCAGCAAGATCACCAGATCTTTATCCGCTAGATTTCTACTTAAAAACCTGGTTTACTCACTTCCGATTATTACGGAAGAACAATTACAACAACGTATAATTGACTGCTCCAATCAAATTCGTAAAAGGCCAGGGATTTTCAACAGGTTCCGCAGATCCTGGAGAAAATGAGCAGAAGTCTGTGTTGAAATGAATGATGGCCACACTGAACTTTAACTGTATATAAAAGTACCAGGCTGATCTGATAAAAAATGGTAAAGACTTTCCACAATAGTAATTAAACGTTTTTCGCTTTAATTTCTCACTTTTTTATTATTTAAAATAATTTTTGCGTATCTCTCGTTTAACAGGGCATTCTAAATTGAAGTAACCAATTGATTAATTTAAACATGTCACAATTTTCATAAATTTATGCCGATTATACTGTTAGAAGCCCATCAAAAAATGAATAATTTTACCTTTTATATTTTTCAAACAGGGATTTAGTTAACTCTTTGCCTTCAATTTTCTCGAAACCCGTTGCTTGCAACAAAGTAACTTTTTTATTAGAAAAATGCCTAGTTTTTAAAAAATGAACATATTGTTAAAAAAACAGCCACAAAAAAGTTATTCATAAATTAACCCCCCACTCTAGCAAGAATTTTTGACTATCACCATTTGATTTAGAGGCAAACTTTATGCCAGTCTGGATTTTTTTTTCTAAGTAAGTCGTTTTTTAAGCTTATTACAATTTCAAAAAAAAACATTCTTGAAATTTACCCTTTTAACGCCCTTAACTTCCTTAATAAGCATTTAACAACCCATACTTATAGGAACTTTTTTTGACAGTTTTAGGAGTACTAACTTGTATTAATTATTTCTAAAATTTCTGCAAGTTTTAATTTGATTTTTTGCATTTTCAGAATCGTTATCTTTAAACTCTTGATTTTCTATATATTTGTTGTAGATAACACTAAATTGAAAATAACAAATAAATTGAATATTTGTTTAATACTTATTTTATATTATTTATTTTTAATCCTATTAATTTGGATCTATTACTCTATACAGTATGATGCAAATGTTTGGAATAAATTCATTATTTCAAAAATGAAAGGTTTTAGAAAAAAAATCTAAAACATGTCAATTTTAATTTTTGAATATATATATTTTTAATCAGTGTTGACGTCATTATGTAGTCTTTGATGTAGGTCAAAATCTGGCCGTCTAAAATATTGACATCTATTTTTGAAATTATGGATTTATTCCATACATACATATGCATCCTACAGCAGATTAATTTAAAAATATTTTAATTATTAGTTAACGATTATACTTACGCGTAAATAATAACATAAACCTAAATTCACAGAGAAGACCCAATAATTGTTATAATTTAAACATTTACAGTATGCTATTATCATAGTAACCTAAAAGGTCATTTACATTTACATCGCATTAATAAAACACCTTGCTTATAGAATCTAAACAATATATGACTCGGTTTGTTTTGATAAAACGCAATATTATGTGTCCTTAACCTAACTGGGAATGGGCCTCATTATTATTACGCCTGGAAGTCATAGCAATAGACCAGGAAATCGGCTCGTTAAAAAGAGTGAATGCATTTTCATCGTTTACTCGGAAATTGTGAGTTCAAGTGACATCCTGAGTACGAGAATTAGAATTTAAGAGTAGGAGCTTCAAATAAGTGTATGACCTTGCCAAATTACGCGTATAAAATATTTATGTGCATACAGGGTGTTGCAGTGATATGTTGGCAGATTAATGATTTTTTTTTTGCTTTTTGGTGTTTACAACTTTTTTTAATTGTTGCAATGCAAATTAATGATTTTACCTGTTTTGGATACTTTTTCAATAATTTTTCCGAAAAATTAAAAAATTAAATGGAATTAAATGTTTTAAGATGAACGATATATAATTTACTAAAAAAAGGCGAATCTAAAATATTCCTGTAATCAGATTTTTATTATTAAAAAATGTATTATACCAAATTAATTTCATATGATGAATGGGAATTTAAAGTAATGGAATTGTGATTGTGGCAAAAATTAATTTCTTAGTTGATTAGTTGGTTGAAACAGATTAATAGTAAGTAAAATTCAACAATAATGGTAAAAAAATACCAAATAACATGATATTAACTTAATTAGAACATTCAATCTCAATCGAGGGAATAATCAAAATAAAGATTTTTAAAAAAAATTGAATAGAGAAAAAATATTGGCTACTTGTTTATAATCATTCACTTTAAGCATAATCAATGAATAAAAATTTTTACATAATGAACTCTAACATGATGTTATTTAACTAGTTTATGTCTTGAAATTTTAAAATAGAGCTCTGCAAATTTTGAATAAAAATAAAATATCATATCAATAATATTATTATTGTTGAATTGGGTTTACAAGGGGTTTGCAACAAATTATGAATAAAATTGAATTATGGAATTTATACAACAATATAAAATAAAAAACTAATAAAAATTATTATTTGGATGTTAAAACATAGATTTTATTTCTTATGGACCACGATTTGGATAAATACAATTAATATCCAATAATTAAGAAATCAAGCTAAGTCTGTCTAATGTAAGGCTTTCAGGAGAACAGAGTATTTTAAATTTGAATCGTACCTATATAAATCTTCATTGTTATGATAAAATTTGTTTACCCCTATTTTCATTTTCAGACAAATAAGTATCAAAACAACCCTTTTCTGATTTAATTTTCCTGGAACCCTTTCAGCCAAGTAGCCTATACTTTTCGAATTGAGGTAGGATTAATTTTCACACAACCACTACTCTTTAGCTGTAATAATAATGTATTTATTTTATCTGCATGTAACCATTGTCTGCAATTCAAGGGTTTATTTTCAGGTAAAATTAAGCCAGAGAATAAAAAATTGACCAGGTTTGAAATTTACAAACGTCGCCTGTAATTGTGTAAAAAATCGTTTTCATCAAAAATAGATCTTTATTTTTATTTTATCCAAACCTACTATTAGTTGTATGTGTGTGTTTACCATATTTTATTTTATTTGTGTATTATGTATTTTTCTCGTTTATCAATAACCTTAATTCTTCTCTTGATATTCGTAGTGTGCCTATTTTATTACTGCATTGTGGCGTGGTTTCGTATTCTTTGGATATTCTTCCATTTTTTCCAATGGCCGTGTTCGAATCTATAATTTTATTAATGAATGTTTAACTACCATTTACTATAATGATTTGAATTTATCTTTTGAACCTCATCTCTGTAATCGTGATTCTACATTTATCTCTTTGTTAAATTTAGAATCCAATACCAACTTTCTGACATTTTTCATACATGCATTTTTCTAAAATTTAATTTTATTAATAAACATATTTTAGTAAAAATTGGGGTAATGCCTTAATATATTGACGTCAGCAATAAAATTCTTAGTAAAAATTGACTTGAATGTTGCTTACTTTATTTAGGTTTTTTATATTTTACGCCTTCTTTTTAAAAAGTAACCATGAAAAAGTATATATTATTTATTTTATTAAGTAAACGCAATATTTCTATAAGATATACTTAAAACACAACATTTAAATTAGTATTTTTGTGTTGTAAGTAATTGATACGAACAAGAGAACTAAGTTAATCAATTAATTAATATATAGATAATAAACAGAAAACGAAATGACATGTTTTAATTTATTTTATATCGTAATTTAGATATAGGAAGAAGTTGGGCTAATAGTAATATTTATTATTCTCTAAAATTTAATATAATAAATTTACAAGGTACGGATTGAAATAAATCTAAATTTACTTATATCTCACTAAAATATCTTTAAAAATACTTAAAAAAAATTACTACAAAAATTGATATCCAAAAGATTTTGACTTGAAATTAATTTTCTAATGGTATAAAATAAATACATAATCACTAAATCTAAACAATAACCACAATAAAATCACATCTATCCCACTATATAGGTTTTTCATTGTAGGATTGCTAATTATCAAAGTTGATAACGAAATATTGATACTGTCTCCCTTATATATTATTTCCTTTTTTGTTTTCTTATTATAAAAAGCACTTAACAGAAATTTTAACTAGAGACAAACTATAAATTATATATAATAGGTGATTTATTTCGCCACTAATAAAAGGAAAGGTGAACATATTTATTACCAAAAATATAATAATGTAAGTATTAAAATCTATTAGCATGAAATTTTACTATTCACCAATATTTTTTATAGACATACTCGTTAAGAAACTTAATTTTTATTAAACAGAAAATAATTTTGGTACATGACAAATACTTATCTCTCTGATCTTCAATTTTATTCGACTTGAAATCCTCAAGAAATTCAAATTTAAAATAAATGTTGGAATAATAATTTGCCATTGTTTTTTCATTTTTTTACTGAAACACCGCTGGTGTTAAAATACAAAATTATTGCGTTAAGTTTTTAAACAAAGAAATGATCAACATTATTTACTTAAAAATACAAATTAAAGTGAATAACAGTGAATAATCCGCTTTCATCGATTTTGGTACTTCACTGCTCCCCTAGTATCAGTTTATTCCTATTTGTATCATTTTTTTGCTTTCACCAAAATTCTAGGTATTTACCAGAATATTCTTTTTCGAAAATATTCGCAGAACTGGGTATTGTCCTGTCTTACCATTACAGATAAATACAATCATAATGTAAATTTTGGAAAGCCAAGATAACCATTAAGCACTAATCATCAAATTTTATAGTTTTAAAATTAGTAATTTTTTTTGGCAAATTTTTTTGCATTGATTCCTTACCAATGTAATCTACGAATATCTGCATGCATACATTTTTTCCAGTTACAGGATTCGAAAATGCATTAAAAAAATATGTATCTCCATAAACAAAACAAAAATGTAACTACGTATTTGCACAATATTAAATGAAAAATTTACATACGAAATAGTCCACGACTAAATAACATTTTTTATTGGGATTTTTTATGATTAAGGATAAAAAAATCATAGATTTTGTGTAATTAAATCGAAGTCGTAGCAACTTTCTTAGTGGCATTTCACATAATCTTTATTTGTAGCATTATATTCTTCTAATTTTACCTCTTGTACACGTACAATGCTTTGTGCAATAAATATTTTAAATTTTCAGAATATATTTTTTATTATAATGCAGAATTTAAATGGGCTAACCTATTTTTTTAGGTGCAATTTTGTCGGAGCAATTGCATCTCGAATTCTTTTATCACGGTAAATTTTATTTATTTATTATTTATTCCATTATAAATAAATGGAATTCGCGCTAATTTTTGTTCCCACTTTCATTTTCAGTTATTTATAAGATTTTTGCGAAATACCAATCAGGTCTTTCAACATTAAAATATTTACGTTTTAGATCTGTATCATTGTCAATTTGATTGATATCTCTTAAACGACTCATATTTTTCCTACGAATTTTGTTGCAGTTTTAATAAAAGAATTGTGTGATTTACACTATCAAATCTAATCTAAACGTTTTCGTAAAGTAATTAATAGTCGACACTTATTTCTTTCATTAATATTTGTATATTTATAAGTATCCATTATTGTAGAATTCATGTCAAGAAATTGACGAAAACCTGGTCATAAATAGTCTATGAAATTATTCATTTATCATGCATTAATTTTGCTCATTAAAGGTAAGATTGAAATTGGTCAATAGTTAGCCATAATAATTATAAAAAAGATAAATTATATTTATTTTGAATTTATACAGTAATATCAATCTATTTTTAAAAGACTTCACTGTACCTTATTTCAAAATTTCTAAGGTTTTGGCCAAGATAGATGGTGTTACAATCCGGACAATTTAGTTTGTAAATACCTGATTTTTTAAATTAATTAAATTTAGGTTTTCAATTTAATAGAATGAACCTACATTATTTCTTACTTTAAAAGATATTGTTGAAGACGTTGTACGAGATATAATATTTGATATTTCCAAAATATATAATAGTTCTGTTGTATCTGTCATCTTTAGGTTGTTTCGGAAACGGCAACCTTTTCTTCTTTTTTATTAGATGTAATGGGCCTTCCTAATATTTAATTTGGAAATTATATCTTCTTCTTTATCATAAAACGCCCTATCAAATATTGATTAGTAATTCTTATATTTATCTGATAAGAAATGATGATAAGCATGAGACAAGATTATTTCGAATATTTATAAAAAAAATTATTAACTACTTAAATGGTGTACCTACTAATTAAAATAAACTGGATTTTTCTTTATTTTTGTTAGCAATTTTTGTATTTTTTATTGAATCAATATCTGAATTTGTATTAATGTTCATATTTTTTCTTTTATTGTATATACTAATTTGTCTGTGTAAAGAATATTGGAAATTGTGGAAGATAAAAGTCGCATTTAAATCGTTAATTTTTAGAAACATACATACACGTAAAAGAGATAGATCATGTAATATACCAGCAGGTTGCATTTAACCAGGTAACTGTGTTTAAACTGATAACACTAAATAATTCGGTTAATAGTGCCAAAAATTATTTTCAATGGTTCAGTAATATTGAGTGATTTAATAATACCATTAGTTTCATTAAGGTAGGTGGTAAAAATAATTAATTTTAATTAATAAATCTAATACATGAGAAACGGTCTGTATCAATTTTGATATTTATTTAAAATACCGCATTTAGTAATGATTATCGATTGCTAAAATACATTTTTTTTTAGTACATAAATTATACTTTTAATATTGTTTCCTTTAATGTAAATATTCTCAAAAATACATTTTCATGTTTAAATTGTTTTAGACTTTATATCTAATAAATCTTCAGTTTTCATGTATTGACGATATATATTTTATCTGTTTTTAATAAATAGCTAACTAATTTCATGAATTATAGGTTTATTTAACATTAATTCATTTAATTACTAATTAACTTCAAAATACATTAAATTTATATAAAATTTATAAAAATAAAAAAAGTAACATGCATTTGCACTTCTGTAACAGAGCGATTTTGAAGTTGACGTTCTTAAGCAAAACCAACCTTAGGTTGTTTTTCAACTTAAAAGTAAGGACGAACAACTTTTTGATTATCGATTTTTTTAATATTATCCGCTGAAGGTTATTTTTCATGTGCTTCAAGGTATACTCGTACCTTTCAAAAAATATTTTAATTTACTCTCTGATTCATTTATTACTTTTTATTCAAAACAATTTTATAGAATTTATTAAATACAAAAATATGCAAAAGTAGTTTTACATAAAAACAACTTGAATAAAATTTATCAAAAGCATGTCCAGTCATAGTTAAATCCCTGTAATAATTATGAAAATTTTAAAATTATTTAAACCGCCGTTCGATATCTACTTTCTGATGAGGTCTATGAAAAGTTTCAAATTTTCTGATATTACTTTTAAAATTAATTTTTATTCTAAATTGCAAACCTTAAATTTCAACCCCATTTACGAGGCTCGTCCAATATAAGTTCTTGCTAATGTTATAATGTATGGGCACTTAAATATTATGTAATCCACGTATAATCACTCGATGTCTCAGACAGTGAAGTTCAGTTGGCCAAATCAAGTCATCTCAATCAACGCACACGAATTTATAAGAATTTGATTGAGTTTCTATGGTTGTAAATCATTTCCCTTCTAAGTTCTTACGTAGTAGGGCGTGTCAGCGATTGTTTTATTAAAATTTTGGCGTTTTAGAGACCGTAGCTAAATAAACAAGTAATGAGAATATGTTCGAGTGTTAAAAAAGAAGGTAGTGTAAAATTCTAACAATGAAATAATTCAAAGAATTTCAGAACTAACAAAAATAGATGAGCATATCATAAAAAAGAAGATGTATAAATTGTTTTACCCCCCGTACAACCCATCGTTATTAGACTAAATGAAGATTCTCCTTCAGAATTTGAGTACGAAGATTTATCAAGTATATTTTTATTTAAATAACTAAAGAACTAGTTTTTTAGTAACCTTTACATGACGATTGTTATTTACAGATGTTTTTATTTATTTTTAATAATGCAATGGAACTAGTTTTCTTTAATTTGGTATTAAGAATATTTTTTTTTTCGATTAAAGTTAATTTTTCGTTTATCCTGCTTTCCATATTTTTAAATCATCTGAGATGTTTGCTAAGTACAGTTGGTTATTTAGCAAAATACCTCTGCCAGTCCCAAGCGCGGAGAAAGAAGGAAGGTATAATAAAATTATCAAAAAATTTAAAATCATTGCTACTAACAGCAGCACTTTATGCATAGTTTAGTTTTCTAAAAGTTATTCTTGTGCAATGATTAATTTTTAGTGATGTAGTTTTTATATGTATTTCATAATGAAAAATTATGTTTAAAATTATACAATTTTCTTGTACAAACTTGAGAAATAATAATAAAATGGTAAAATAATTACGAAAAATGTTGAAACTTTTTAATTTTTTTTTAATTCATTAATAAAAACTAAAAATGGATTATAAATGTACACATTGTATAGGGTCTTTCTTTTATTATTTACATGAATATCAAATTTATGTAGATACTTAAGCACCTACGCCCAGGAATCTTCTTTACTTCTTGTATTATTTTTAGATTTTGCAATTTAGAGTAGAAGTACTGTAACCAAATAAAGAAATTTTAAATGACCCATTACATTAAAATGAAAAAAAAAATCCAAATGAAGGTCAGTAAGTCTTCCTTGTAAAAGCTGGTGCAAACGGCCATTAATCCACCTGAGATCAGTGTTTTGATTACGAGGAGACCTCGGCCTTGCCCGAACGTAAATTTTTTTAAATCATAACATAACACACTTGATCAACTAAACTACCAGACTTGTTTTCGTTGGTCAGGGTTAACGTCCCAAAAACTACCTCTCCTACAATCTTAGGCCAAACAGAAAATCTTTCTCTGTTATTGTGATTAAAATATTTATACAGTTGAGTTTCTAAGAAGGATGGAATTATGTAGGGGTAAGTTATTTATATGTCATTTCATCAATCTGATCATTTATGTTTAAATTAACATAGTTTTTTTACAAAAATTACTAAACAATTACGCAATAATGTATACCATACCAATCAATCAAGTTACCTTCACGCAGAAAAATAACATTATACGATGCTATAAAAAAACAAGCTTAAATTTATTAAAGTACTACGATACAATTCATTTAAACTAGTACTATTAGTCTTTTAAAAACATTCCGAGCATTTTATTGAAGAACTTTTTAATATGTTTTACCTCTTATACAGACAAAATACACAACAGTATAAAGTAAAATTTAGATGTGCTAATGTTGTGATTTGTAATGGTCTTAGAAGTCTATTCTGCAACTTTTTGGTTAAAAATAACCCAGGGTTTTAATTGTCTTATACTGATTATAACCTTCCTTTAAATTATAACCCTGGGTTATTTTTAACGAAAGAGTTACAGAATAGACCTCTTAGTAGTGAAAGTTGTATACCTTTTATAGTACTTTAACAACTTTATATAGAAGACAAAACTGCATAAAACTGACTAAAAACAAAACTTAACGTGAATAACATCCTTTTCTTACTTTACAAAATGTTTTAGATGATTCTAGACATTTACCAGAATATTCTTGACTTTTTCGAGAACATAAAATTAAGTGCCAATCATTTTAATCGTATCAAAATCCTGTAATTTTTTCCTGATTGAGACCTTCTACTAGATAAGGTGTCCTCGAAAATAATATTTATGGATGAGCTATAAAAACGTATGCAGAATTAAAATAAAAAGTCAGCCGTTTTCAAAGAAATCAATATTAGTATTTTACATCTATCCAAATGTTATTTACTGAAAAAAACTAGAATCGACAACACCAACAACTCAGTGAAGTATAAACAATGGTTTTTTAAACGGTCCAAAAATAGGTTTTTGTTTTCCAACAATCTTTGGAACCCTGGTACAAAACATCGCGGATTTGAATAATTACCTTATCATGATATTCTTGATTTGAATAAAATGCTATTTCTCACTGAATTGTTGAAACTACTTTATCAAACGATAAACTTAAAACGATTAAACTATCTTAATCTTCTGTCAACTAACACAATTTTATAATTCATAAGGTAGATATTCCTTGGTTACATGACACATATTTTTATTAAAAGTGTGAGGTGTTACCTTGAGTAAATATAAAATACGCATTATAGAGGGATAGGAATATCGGGGGGAGGACAATAAATGAAATACCAAATATTACTTTTAAAAGGCCAACTACTTTATCAATCGATACACTTCAAACAATGAAACGATATGAAAACTTCTGCACACTAATACATGTATAATAATGTATAAATTTTCAAGTAAATGTTTAAAGTGAATTTTTATGTAAACTAATGATGTTAGAAAAAAACTTTATTAGAATATTTAGTTACAAATGACTAGAAAAAATATTATTTTCGCGTACACCCTCTATGTGCTAACTTAACTTAAAAATACCTATTAACTGAAATGACCTTTTTTGGCCATCAATTTGCCTACATATGTCAGATAAAAAGCTATTAAATGTTACTAAATATAAACCATTTTCCCCATGGTTTAAAAATTATGAGAAGCTTATTACAAATTCTTCCCTGATTTTATTATTCTCCTCTAATCCATTCTAATTCATAATTAATTTTGCCGCTGTATAATTTTATTATATTGTTTACTCTGAAAATTCGGATCAGGCTCATCCATATTCAGTTAAATAAATTTAATTATAACTTAACATTTTGTCATATTTTTGCCTAATGGAAAATTTGAAAAAGAAATAAAAAATAAAATATTTAATTTTGCGGATGATCATTGAAAAATGTAAAGAATCATTTCTTTTAGGCAATCCAAACGCCAGTACAAAAATTTATGTCCACCCAATTAAACAACAAAATTTGGTATGAAGTCACTCTTTATTGTAAAAGTAAAAAAAATCACGTAATTCTTATTTATCGTTAGAATGAAATAGGGTTTTTGAAAAATTAACACGTGATGCGAATTATATATTTCTGTTACTATTAAAAATTATAAAATTAATTTTCTTTAATATGAAGAATATGTATAATAGGTTTTTTGTTTTCTTTTCGAAACCCATAAAGTCGATATATACAAAAGTTCATTGTAGTTAAACACGTGTTCTTTGAAAACTTGATAATGTATCCTTTGAATGAATACATTTTTTCATTAATACAATGAACAGAAGACATTAATTCAATATTATTCGTAAATTTTTAGAATGATATGAATTTAATGATTATTTAGTTAATAAACTGAATAGTAATTTTCACATTCATTGTCTAGATTACTTTACTAATATTAACAACAATGTTTCATTTTTGGTTATACATTAATAAGATTTCTTTTTTTATTACAATAAAAATATCCTAGATAAGATTACAATATTAGGATTATAAACATTAGAACATTCATTATATGCATGTTTGGATATTAAGAGTTTTTGGTTAAATTATATTATTGCCTTCACCTAACTTATTGATAGAAATGATCGACCAAGTGTATTTCTGGAATCGTTAAAGATTAGGGAGTGAGTGATAAATAGTTTTAATTTATAATTATCTTAAGAAATTTGAACTTTATACAAATGTCGGAGTGGGCGCATACCGGTGATTTTTTATCACAATTTTTAATCTTTCATAAATAAATGAGATTTGTGATTAAATAATCTCAGTGATTTAACCTGTTTTATAACAAAAAACTTCACCTATTAAGTATTTGTTTTGCCAATTTTAAATTATTAGATTTTTGGAAAAATGTGATATCCTTTCACTAAGGTAAGAATTACTTTTTCCAGATCATAGAATTAACCAAATGCTCAAAATATTTTTAAATTATGTGTAATTTAATGTTTTTTTTAAACGCAGTAAAACTAATTTAAAAAATTAACATAACACGTTATTAAAATCAAATATAAATAATCCACAATCATTCTAATTTGCGAAAGGTAATTTAAAACAGTTTAATATTAAAGTTACTTCTGGATTATACAATTTTTTAATTATTTTTGAAACTATAAACATTGAGACTGGTATGTATCCTATTTACAATAGGTATAACTTAAAACATTGTAAATATGTTTTTTTTTATAAATACTGAGCTCAACAATTCAAATTAATTACACTATTTTAAAGGGTGTTTCAATAAGAGCGCAAGATTTGAATTGCCCGCCATGTTTGACAGTCATAATTGCACGTAATTATAAAGTGGCAGATCGGAGTTAGTAAACATGAAGCACTACACGATAGAACAAAGTGTTCTGATTGTTAAACATTATTATCAAAATGGTGAAAGTTTGATTGCCACCATTCGTAAAGTGCGTCCAATATTCTATTCTGCGACTTATTTCTATTTTCTGCTTTCCTGTCTCTTCTAACATTACTCCTAAATATTGGAAACTACTAACTTGCTCTAGGTTCTTCCTTTGCCGTGATATTACCATTACCTTTGTTTTCGTTTTCTTCATTTTCATGCCATTCTCTAATAATACTTGATTCCATACTTTCAAATTTTCTTTCAGGTCTTTTTCACTCTCAGTTATTATCGCCACATCGTCAATTCATATGTATACATTATAAATCAATAAATATTTCAATACTTTGCTAGAGAAAATAATGTTTTATTTAACCTTAAAATCTTACTCTCTTATTGAAACACCATTTATAAATACACATTGAATTCAAATTTTTTCAACAATTTTTTTTTATTCAATTAAATACATATCTAATGTTTATAAATTAAAAATAATTGATATACATATCGAATTAATTCAACAAATTTAACATTAATTGTTATACAATTATAGCTATTTAATGCTAGTTTAAAAATAGAAGCACACATTTTCATTTTTTATATTAATATTGATCTGAACTTTGATTTTTAAATGAATAGAATATATCATAATAATTTATACATTCATTTTTTACAGTAAAGTTTCTCACTGATTGTATTACTTATTTATTTAAATAATAGCACATCTTTTATTTAACTTGCACTTTGATTTTATTCAATAGACATCTATAATTGACTGAATTATCTTTTTTAATGTATTTTTATCAATTAAATAAATAAATCTTAGCAGTTCACTGAAGTATTACATTAAATAATCGGATAAAATTGAAGGTTAATTTATAATTTCTAATCTCTCATTATCAATCTATTTTGTATTTCTTACTAATACTTTCCATTCATTCAAATTTTGTTATTTTATTTCTTTCGTAACTTCAATAATAGCGGACTAATCGAGCTTTACCATACTAATGCGTCACCCCGTATATATTTTTAATTTTTAAAGCTCTTTTATTATATTCTGCAATTTTTTAGATCGGAAGAAGGTTCTAAAAGATCGAAACTAGTCGTTAATTTTCATATAAAATGCATGAAATATTTATTAAGTGATCTTAATTTATTACATTTTATTTACCACAACTTCTTCGCTGAAAATAATTCACTAATAAACAATACTTTGACTTTGAAACTTCAATGAGAGGGTTTTTTTTATAAATTCGGAATATCGCACTTAGTTGAAGAGAAAAGAATTAAATAAAATTATCTTTCTTATTCCAGAACTCCTTGTGGTGTCCACAGGGTGTCCAATTTTTGCGTAAAAATCCAATGAAACTTTAAATATTACAAATATTGAAAACAAAAAAATCCTTAGTAAAAAAGCCACCGTAGGTTCTTTCACTCTTTACAATTAAAACAGAACAAACCACTACATTGTGCAATATTGATTAAATTCATTATTCAAGACTTCAGCTCTAAATTAACAACTGAAATACAATACGCTTCTGATGTTTGTTTTCAATATCATCATGTAACATACCCAATTACTAATATTGATGTTTGGATCAAATGTTTTTCTAAAATTAGTCTGAAATCGTATCCAATTTAAAAAATGTGTGTTTAGCTAAAAAAAATAATTATAAATGTACAGGATGGCCCATAAAAAGGGGTGTGTGTGCCTGACTTATATTTTTATGTAATGGTTTTATTTGTTCTCTTATCTTCACTCAACTGGGATTCCCAGGATGTTCTTTAAAGTCTCTTATGATTGTTAATTTACAATAAAAACTGGATCCAGTGAAATAAAAAAATGTATTCGCATTTAGTGAGATCAATAACATCTTAACTAGATACAAAAATAAACTATTGTATTTTTAGTCATGTCCATTCATAAGTAATAGACCAAATTGTAACTATATTCAGAAGACAAAAATAATTATATTTTATATTGCATTTAATAATGATTCTAATGGGTCTTAACTACAGGATGTTGAAATTGAAAAAATAAGACATATTTTTGTAACTAAATTTTTTATAGATATAGGCTTAAAAATTAAGGTAAGGTTTTTCTTGTAACGACAAACAAATGATAATGAACAGAAATAATCAACCATGAATTTTGTTGTAAATCATTAATTTACAACTTAATATATTTAATTTGGAAAGCTTTGATATTTTTTTGTAAAAAGTTACTTTCAACTTTCACATTTTAACTGTTTCAGAGACATTGAAAGTTGTCAATTCACCGCGTTGTTTTAACCAACAAGTCTAATATTCCCTAATTAAAATAATAACATTAAAAATAGTTTATATAATTAATAGCGTGTTCTACTATCTCTATGTAAGTTAGAAATACTGTACAGAATGTATCAAAAGGTTTGCCGTCCTTAAAATGAATTCTATCTTAGACCCATTATTGCACCTACGATTTGGTCATTCCTTATGGCTCACCCTGTATATTCAGCCATATTAAACAAACAAAATTTCCTGTTACTAATATACCACAAAGGCTTGTACAATGTGAACAATGGGATAATAAAAACGTCTTTAGTAATTCAATTTACAGCAATTTAAATTTAGCGAACTAATTCAGTTAAATATAATTAGAGACCTCCAGTTTATATTAGATATGATGAGAAGAATATATTATTTAATAACAAATTAGTCTTTTATCCAAATACAATGCAATGGATAAAACATTTTAATTTAAAAACTGTTTAATTATTAACTCAATAGTAGAAGACTTTATTCACTGAATGATCAGAACTAAAGAAAGAAAAGGGTTTATGTCAAAAATGTTAATTAATTGGTGTAATTATAAACTATGTCAAATTTTTTCAAACTTTTTGGACAAAAGTTCTAGCTCTATACATTCCTCCTTTTCCAAGGTTTGAGAATTGAGAAATCCAAAAATTGTAGATAGAAACTAACAACTAAATATATAAAATTTACGAGAAAAATAAAAACGAAATTTTCTAAAACGTATAATGATTAATTAAATGGATATAATTTTAAATCGTTCACATGACGAAATTCCATGAAGTAATAAATTACAATTCGACTCTCAAAAAAACAATAAAGTTTTTAAATATATCATTTCATAGAATAAAACAACAATGGCGTTCATATCACTAATATGTTAATGAATAAATACTAATTTAACAAAAAAATCGATACTGCACAAAAGGACTACTTTCGACCTACTTCAAGTCTAAATTCAATTAAATAAAATAAAAATAGTCTCTAAGATCATTTCAGTGATAAAACATAAAAGTTATAAACGTGGCAATCGTGAACCTGAAGATGGTCCAAATATGCCGAAACTAGTCGTTTTATTAAATAAATATTATGTAATATCGAATTTGTGTTTATTTTCTGATTTATTAGAAAAGTTTTATTTGACAACTGGGCAAGAGAAATAAATATATTTCGTTGAAAAAATTTGATATCAGTCCCAAAATCTTATCGTCAACGACTGAATAGGTCACAATACAATGTCTATCTTTATCAGGCAACACATGTATCTGAATGCTTCTCAGTTAGTTTTAGTTTGTTATTTATAGTGAGAACCCAATATGTCTACAATAACTTAGACTAAAATAAGCAGATGAAAAGAAGGGATTTTGAGAAGAGAAGCAGGTGAACTTATTTTTTTATTCGGTAATACATTCTTTACTAAATGTTCAATTAAAATGTTTATTTTACTTTCATGTACGTATTTTTAAAGTTGGCAATAAAAGGCAGTTGTACTTGTTTAAGTATAAATTATAATTTCATTAAGATTGTGAAATTTAAATAGATTTAAATACTTAACACAGTGAAACATAAAGTACTGTAACGACTCAAATGAAACTTAATATTTTTTCTAAGCCAATTTTTTTGATTTATAGATTTTTATACATATTTAGAACTTTAATTCATAATGTTTAGTATGTAAAATAAATTATATATATTTTTTATATTTCTAAGAGTACTAGAAAAGTTCCGCGAAATCCTGTTCTATGATTATAAGTATAATTAATCATCCCATTTAAATTATATATTCAGATTCCAAAATTTTGTGTACTTTATTAGCGATACCTTCAACATTGTTAATAAATTTTATTTACATCCGATTAATTATTGTTATTATTATCATTATCATCATTACTATTGTTAGTGTTTAGTTTAATAAATCAATTTAACTAAATCACTATATATATTGTATTGTGTAATATTAAATATTATTAAAACTATCATTCCAAATCATTTTTGCGCATCTTCTTTGTTTTCAAAATGTTCGAATTAGCTTTATTCGCTTGAAATCACCATAACGATAACACCATTTTTATTTTACTTACTTTGAAAAGTTTCATTTATTTGACTAAACAATTTACGTAAGGTGAGTATAATCATTTAAATCAAGTTTTCGGTAATTTTAATATCATGCGGACAATCGAATATTTTGAATTTTAAAAGCATGACCTGAAAAAGCAATGAAGATAGAGAAAAATCACTGTCAAATACTTAATATTGTTAAAGTTAATACAACACTGAAAACCAAAGCATTCGATAAACAATTACTTTTTAACAACCTGTATTACTAAAACATATGGATTTAATCTAATCCGCAATTAATAAATTTTATTAGTTATATATATAATAGTAGTAAAAAACCCATTTTTTTTGTTTTAGGTGCCCAGTGATGCAAAAAACGAAACACTGCAGTCAAATTTGCCTACTATTCACTGGGTTCTTACTGATTTGTTTTGGTAGCTCTATTTTTATATTTTTCGATTTAATATATGAATGGATAATTAATTATAACTTAAAGTTCGCCCCCGATACGGTGGCGTACGAAAATTGGGCGAGAACCCCTCCTGTACAGACTGACATTTATTTATTTAACTGGACCAACGCGGACCAAATAAGAAACAATTCGGTAAGCCAAACAACCGCATAATGCAATATGAAAGCTGTTTTGATAAATTATGAACCGCATGCAAAAAAATATAGAAGTACTATCACTTTAATTAGTTTATGTTTTCCTAATGAAACGCAATTTAATTTGATTAAATGACATAGTGCAGCAGTTACAAGATAATTGTCTTGAACTATCACTGCTATTAGGCTACAAACAAGTACGTTATAAATATGGAAAAGTACAAGCTAAATAAATCCAGAAAAAATTACTTGTTAGCCTGAGAAAAATTGGAGAAAACCTGAAAAACCTTAAAAATTATACAAAATTTGGGGATTCATGATCTATCAAAATAAAAAGGGCTTATTTGGTTTCAGAAAGTCGATAAGATAGGAAAATGCTGTTTTCCGCATGTTTTTGTGATATTTTGATTTGCTACAATTTTTGAAAATTTGGAATTTTTGGTGCACCCTCAATGAAAAACTTATATTAACCTCAAATAAATACTAAATTTTAAACTAATGTTTATACTAATTAAAAATATATAAAATGAGAACCAAGATGTTACATTGTTAAAATTAAAAAATAACCAAATTTGTTAAAACCTATTTTGTGACATCTAATTATTTAAAAGACCGTTTCAACCATACGAGTAAATTAGAAATCCTCAAACCACCGGCTTTCGAAAGAGTAAAGTGTACTCTATATACATGAAAAACCAATTAGATACAACTTAAAAATTGTTGAAGTGATGATCGATGAAATCTCAAATACAAAAAAATAATATTTATTTCAAATGTCCCTCCTTTTACATGAAAATCGACGAAAATGTTGTACATTTTGGCTAAAATTTTACGCAAAGGGAACTTCAGGGTAAACAAAATATAATATATACCCTTGGAATAAAAAAGGTACAAGCTAAATAAAATCCAGAAAAAAATCTTGTTAGCCTGAGAAAACTCTGAAAAAACTGAAAGAACCTTAAAAATTGTACAAAATTTGGAGTTTCATGGTCTGTCAAAATAAAAATGGGCCGATTTGGTTTCAGAAGGTCGATAAGACAGGAATATGCTGTTTTCCGTACGTTTTTGTGATATTTGAATTTTCCAGAATTTTAGAAAATTTCGAATTTTTTATACACCCTCAACAAAACATTTGTGAACATATTGACCTCAAATAAATAACATCGAATTATTTAAAAGACCATTTCAACCCATGTCAAGGAAAAACAAAAGTGATATAACTTAAAAACTCTTGAAGTGGCATCAAATCTCAAATTAAAAAAAAAATATATTTCAATTGTCTCTTCCTTTGGATGAAAATCGACGAATTTTTTTTCCTTTTTTTGGCTGAAATTTTGCACAGAGGGAAATACAGAGAAAAAATAATAGGATAACCTCGGGAAAAAAAGTACAAACTAAATTAAATCCAGAAAAGTTGCTTGTTAAAGAAAGACGGAAAAAAACCTTAAAAACCTTGAAAATTATAAAATATGAGGAGTTTCAAGAGCAATCAAAATAAAAAGTGCTGCTTTGATTTGGGAAAGTCAAATTAGATACGAAAATTCTACTTTCCGCATGTTTTTGTGACATTTATATTTTCTACAGTTTTACAAAATTTCGAATTTTTCATACACCCTCAATAAAAAACTAATAGACATATTAACCTCACATAAATACTAAATTATAAACTTTCTTTCAAACATCCTTCCCTTTAAATAAAAATCAATGAAAATTTTGTAATTTTTTTAATTGAAAAATACAAGCTAAACAAAATCTATAAAAAATTGCTTGTTGCCTCTGAAAAAGACAGAAAAAAGTTGAAAATCTTGAAAAACCCTTTAAAAAATATGGAAAATTCCTAGTTTAATTAATTTTTATATATATTTATGACATAATTGATTAAATTACATAGTGCGATAGTTACTAGAAAATAGTTTTAAACTATTTATTTCCACTATTAACCTTTGAGTTCTCTATAAATATTAAACATATTAATGAACAGAAAACCAGAAAAATTTTAACTTTTCTTCATCTTCTCAAGAATAATCTGGAAAAGTTTGGACTTTTTCGGATAGTAAATGAGTTATTACAGAAAAAGCTACACGAGTCTTTGTAAACCAATAAATAAATGTCAAAAATGATGGGCTCCTCACAGAAAAAATTCATTCGTTTTTTTTAAATCCGATAAAGGCACAAACAAAATAAACAAGGAGAGGCTCACAACAATAGTATTATATCCTCTAAAAGGGAAATCTTTTAAACGACCATTTTAGTGGTTTGGATATTTTTAAAATTTTGAACTTCAGCTTAAAAATGTCTTTTTTTATATGTAGGTTAAGCCGGAGTTTGAAGAAATTGGACCTTATAGGTTCTACGAAATTAGAGAAAAATCTAACATTTCGTGGCATGAAGACTACATTAATTACGTAACAGCAACATGGAGCTATTACGATGAAAAAAATGTCGCTAGGAATTTAACTGATGTGATAACTACCATTAATAGTGTGGCTGTTGTAAGTGATTTTATTATTATTTGGGGTTGTACTCAAGATAATAAAATTATATCCAATATAGAAAATAAGTGGTACTTTATTTCACCTTTACTTAAAGATAGATATCATAATATTAATAATTCAATATATTACAAGTTTTTCAAAAAGTCTACTCAAATGTTATAACTTTTTTCAGCTATTAGATAGATCTCAGTTTCTTATTATTTTTTAGAGTATAAGTTACCAGTCCCGATTTCAAAGTTTCTGGACTAAAAAAGCGATATCTTTTGGAATGTCTTCGAGAATATCTGACATTTACATTACGAAACCAGCCGGGCAGCTGCTATTTGATGGTTACCAGGATCCTATATTAGGAATCCTATCAAAAATGCCAATGTTAGGTCCGGTGCCGGAGAAAGGAGGATTATTTTTTGGAGTAAGACTTTTGACATTAAAGAAGAGGTTCTTCTAATGTATATAAACAAATTCCTATGTATAACTGCGTATAATTAAAATAGTTAAAAATGTTTATTTACCGCGAAAATAATTCACAAATTTATTAATGAAGTATAAAAACGTATGCAGAATAAAAATGTGGTATAATTTTTTTTCTAAAGTCTGCCGTTTTCGAAGAAATGAATATTTTTTATCTACCCAAATATTATTTAACGATAAGCAACTAAAGCCGGCAAAACCGTAACACTTCGATAACTCAGCCAAGTAAAATGTTGATAAGACAGTGAACAATAGTTTTTTAAACGTTCTAAACAAATTTTCGAGTAAATGTTCAATGTGAATTTTTGTAAAAAGTAATACTGTTTATTTTTATTCGAATATTTTGTTGCAAATGACGCGTTCTACATACCACTTAAAAAGTCATTATTTTCGTGAACACCCTATATATGTGTGACATTTATAAATGTTACAAAATTTGTTTTATTATAGAGAAATGGTACTCCTGGTCTCGATGGTACCTATAGTATGCATTTCAAAAATGACAAGAATTTTGGTAGTATCCTTCTATGGAACGGAAAAAACCAATCGAATTTCTTTAGCGGTCAGTGCAATGATGTCAAAGGATCAGCAGGGGAATTCTTGCCATTAAATAGACAAAGAGATCAGTTACTCCTATATTCTTCTGATCTCTGTAAAGCTTTAGTTCTCAAATACGTTGAAGACGTTGTTATAAAGGGTGTAAAAGGTTACAAATATTCTGCGGAACACGGGTTTGATAATGGTAAGTGTCTTGCACTTTATTCCAACCAGCTCATATGCCTAAAATAAATTTTAAGATCTAATGACATACATTTATCTCTTAAATGAAACCATTACCATCATTTTTAAATGTTTTATTTCATTTTAAAATGCTATACCTTTTTTGTTAAAATTACATTTTTAATTATTTTGTATATTGATATTTTGTATACTGATTGCTATTTTTTTGCAATGTAAACAAAGATAATTATCTAGAGATCAGCTTAGTTACATTTTAATTATTTAAGTATATGTGTAATGAAATTTTATCTGATTTACAATTAAAGTACGTCGTCGACGTATGAAATATTGTTAAAAGATTTGCTTTTGCAAAAACATACTATTGCACAATTCAAGCTTGACAGAGACCTAGGCTAATTGAATATTTAATTAATAAACATAGAACCTAGCAAGAACTTTTATCTCACGATTTAATAAAAAACATTACAAACGTCAGACTTCTCATATATGAGGTTTTTAAAAAATATAAATGTAGTACATTATTTTTAATTATTCTAATTATATTTTATTACTAAATCATAATCTAAGACAATATGTTCTGGCAAAGACCAATCTTTATTTTATAAATTTGCAGTCAAACTGTGCATGTTTTGTTAAGTTTAAATATTATTTCATTAAGGGTAAAACAATTATCATAAGAATATTTAAAATGTTTTGAAAAGTCGTGGACTTTTTAGGTAAGTATATCTTATCTTTTAAAAAATGGATTAATTATAGCGTTGGATAGACGACTAGGAAAGCTTTTAAATGAGATGTCACATGAACCCTGTTTGAATTTAAAAAAAATAGTCGGTTACATCATTACACCAATACCATTGACGTAAGACTTTTAGGGCCCTTCAAAAATTAAAATTGACGTAATTTAAATTTTTTCAACTTAAATTAATGAATATATATAAAGGGCTCTGTCTAAATTAAGATAAATATTACTTTAATATCATTACACGCTGATAAATAAATAATTTCGACAATATGAAAACTTTCTAATCAATAACTTTATAACTTTTATATATTTCTACGCATATTTTTAAGTAAAGTATAGGATGTTTTATTTATAAAACATAACTTTGATCTGGCACTATATTAAGGGACACGCTGTATTTATGTTAGAATATAAAACTTGAGCTAGCCTACATTTTTTGTAAATTTAAATACATACATGTCAGGCTTTCTTAAAGAAGTTGATCATCCGGTATATAAAATTCTGTTAAGAAACACTAGTTAGAACGGTTACTAATAAAACACAAAATTTTTATGGAATAATGTTTTAATTATTTATTTTATAAACATAATTTTGTAGTTAACAGAAAATATTCCTAAAAAAATAAAAAATATCTTGGAAAGTTATAAATTTGGTAAAAGATTCGTCTATGATTTCTGTTATAGTTATAGTTTGAAAATTGGAATATATTATTGTTAAACTTATGTAAAATAAATTATTATTTATTTACGACTTCATTACATACAGAATGTTTATTTCATAGAGATTTCGATATAAAAATAATCTATTTAACTACCTAGTAAATCTAAATATGAGACAATATACAGTGTCCCTTTTTTTTGCTTTACCAGATAGTTTATGCATCAGCCTATAGAGATCGAAATATTTTTTGAGAACCATATCGTCCCATACAATTTTTGTGAAAAACTTTTTTGAATATTGTAGTAACGGAATTATTGACCATAATCACACTAAAAACTAACCCTGCGTATATTTTTAGGTACGGTTTACCCCGAAAATTCGTGTTTTTGTAAAGGAGAGTGCATTCCTACAGGAGTATTCAATGTATCAAGTTGCCGCCAAGGTTCTCCAACATTTTTGTCTTTCCCGCATTTTTTTAATGCTGATCCTGTATACAGAGAGGCTGTGATGGGTATGAAACCCAATAAAACCGACCATGAATTTTATATGATTGTTGAACCGGTAAGTGGATTACATTTTGTTCGAAAGGGTGTCGAAAACAGACAAATGTAACAAAGTAGAAGGCACAAATGGAAAACCATTACATTTAAGGATTAGAAATGCAATTACTAAATTTAATTAACATTAAACGAATTAAAATTCTAACAAAAAATTTACCAGGAAACAAATAGACTACAAAATTATTTCGAAACAAAGGTTTAATTTAATTTTATCTTTCTCATTTATAGAAAGCAGGAATCATTATGGAAGTTCAGGCTCCTATGCAAGTAAATATGTTGCTGCACCCCGTTTCCGGTATACGGTAAGTAGATTACGTAATGGCTCTCTATAAAGGAATGAAAAAGACTACAAATTTCATTTACAACATCTAAAAATTTAATTAACTCCTGCGTCAGAAATTCCTTACATGATCCAGATTTTTCACAGGAGACTAAAACTTCGAATTCTTATATACTGACTGTCCCAATAACTCATTTATTAAAATTCAATTGTTTTTGTTGTATGTTTTTAAAGTATTCAGTATTAGAGCATTAACCAATAAAGACGAATTTTCTATTAACACTTACATAATAAGACTTTATTGTTTCCGAAATTTTGCAGTACGATCCTTTTACTCAAGTCTAGCAAGTTTTTATTTAAAATATTTTTATTTAGACAAAACCGCTTTTTTCTTTAGTGAAATAGACATGTATAGTGTTTAATTGTCTATAGGATATCAAACAAAAATATTAAATTGCATGTGATTTTTTTATAATTAGTTTGATGTATTCTTTTAACAATAATATAGTTAAATTATTATAAATTTATATATAATTTTTTGTTTTAGGAAATAAAATATTTATTAACTTCATGATTTTTATGAAATCTTTAGCATCTATATAAATTAAACAATATAATAAAAAAATAGGTCATCATTTCTAAAAATCGGTCACATATAATCTATTTTTATTTCTCGTTCCACATGTACGCTCATACTTACATAATATCGAGGTCGATATAATTTATTTGGAAGCGATCTGAAAAAATTGAAGAAATTTTTCATATTACAGTAGAACATTAATTTAAAAAGAAAAATATCCGTGGAAGCCCGAAAAGATAAAAAAAATATCTCATAACGCTTTAATATAACTTTCACTTTATTCAAATCAAATTTTCTTATTGATTCATTTTATATTTGAAAATAATTTGTCAAATATTAAATTTTGTTCGTTATTTGAAATACGAAAGAAGTATAACTTTTCTTATACTCAAATAATAATAATTCCCTCCAAATTTAATAAAAAATAGTTAATAAAATGAGGAATAAAAAATTTATGGCTGTATCAATTTATATCGCCATCTACATACAAATATTAAATCTAGTAATACATTTAGTCTTTATAAGCAAGGTAATAAAACACATTTTTAAAATATTTTTGGCTCCAAGAGGATTGAGCCAACTTTTTGTTTCTGAATTTCATATAATAACTACTTTTTTACTTTTGAACTTTAACACCCTGTAGATACCTTTATATTTATATTACTAATTTATTTTTCATTAATTTGCGAAAGCTTTAATCATCTATTAAGAAGTAATGGTGAAACTTGCGGACATACTCTATATTTGACTAATTTATTGTCATTTTGGATTAATTTTTAAATATTTTAGTAAGCGAAGAAAACTGAACGATACTTTTTTCAATATTTGTATATTCTGTAGTTCCTAAAATAAAAAATTCTGTTAAAAAATACACTAGTGCGTAAAGTAATAATAATTTTGGCAAACTATCATTAATCATGGTTGAACAAAGAAATGTCAAAGTAAAATTGTGATTTTTTCCAAAATTTTCAAGGGTTTTGTATATCTTAGGAAAATAACCTTTCTTTATTTTTAGAACGATTAGGTTTTAACACATAATAAATTTAAATTTTACTTTGATACTCCACAGTCTTATTCCAAGGTTTAATCGTGTAAAATAGTAGTTCGTAAAAATTAGACTTTACCGTGAGCAAGTTTCAGATCTGTAATTTTGTTAAAATCCAACTTAATTAACTTCTCAGGTTGAAAGAAATATCAAAATTATAAATAAATCATACAAAATAATAAAAAATAGTATTTTTTTAATACCTACGACATTATAAAAATAATATTAATGCTTCAAACCATTTTTTGTATTTTACTTTACGCACTGGTATTCGAAGGTAGAATTTTACATCCTGTAATAAGTATAATAACTATTTTCATGTTTACAATGTTATTGATACATAAAAAACAGTGAACTTTGTATCAATTGTAGAGTTGTTTTAAATAAAATATACACGTGGCCTATTATTATGCAGTGTTTGGAGATGGGTGCTAAGCTTTAAGGGGATTTTTTTATTTAATTTTTAAGTGGTTTGACAAAATTTCCCACAACTTTACACTTAATTGCTGATAATGGCTAACATGAATTATAAGTCATTTTTTAAATTTTATTTCATTAAGATAATGTGTAAGTAATATTCTAATCATCAAATTTTCAGAAATTTAAAAAAACGTTTTTGACCGTAGTTTTTTAAACAAACGGAAGAAGCTTTTTTTATCCAAACCTTTTTGAAAGCATGCTCGGTTATTGCTAGTTCTTTTGAGGTATCATTTTCGCGGATATCCCATAAACTATTGAAATTAGGACCTACAAACCAAATTGAGAGAGAATATTTCGACTAAGACAACCAACCATATCTAAAATGGTTCTAAATAAACTATGCTAGCTTTCCCTTAAAGCTTTGCATCCAACTTCTAAACACCTTGTATTTTCTATTATTATATTAAATTTTTTATTTCAGATTATACAGTAAGGTTCCGAAAGTATACATACCAGTGATGTACATCGTCCATAAGGCTCACCTATCGGACGAAATTGCAGATGGTTTAAGGATGCTGCAGAATCTGCCAAAATATAGTAATTACTTTTTCTATGTGGTAATATTCTTAGGCTGTGTTTTATGCTCAGCGGCGATATGCTGTCTATTTTGTTGTAAGAAATCTAATAATTTAGGTAACAAAGGAATTCCCACGATTCCACACTATGAACAAGTGCCATTAAATGAAAAAAATTCTAAGATAGGTTGGTCTCTTAAGTAGATAACTTTGTAAATATTAGTGGTAATATATTTTTTATATAAAATGGGTTTTTGTTCATTTAGTGATTGAAAAATCTTACCTATATTCATGTTGGTACGAGGGTTGCTATTTATGTATTGAGAATAGAAAGAACAAACAAATGAATTTTATTAAAAATATATTTATTGCTTTTCAAAATATTCGCATTTAAGCTTTATACACTTTTGTATGTGATTGAACCTCCTTTCAAAGCGCTTTGTCCAGTCAAAAGATGATGCCTCTAAAATATGGTTTTTGAACGACTCAACCGTTTCTTGGGGCGATGAAAATCGTTGTCCACGAATTTTATCTTTAATTTGTGGGAACAAGAAGAAGTCATTAGATGCCAAGTCGGGGCTGTAAGGCGGATGACCCATCAATTCGATCTTTTGTGTGTCCAAATACTCGCTTGATTCACTTGATATGTGTGAGCTCGCATTGTCGTCATGCAAAATGATTCGTCGTTTTGGATTGGTTTCTCCCAATTTACTGAAAATTTCTGGCAACCAAATGGTCGTATACCACGCTGAATTAACGGTCTTTTGATTTTCGAGAGCCGCAGTTTGCAACATGACCAGTTTTCGTGAAGAAACACGCCACCAATTGCTTCTTAACACTTCTAGAACAAGTAACTTTTGTTGGCTTTTCTTCACATTGAAACCCAAATTGCCGATTGGCCTTTTCTTTCTGGCTCATATGCATAAATCCACGACTCTGTATACGGCTGTATATGGCTTTGAATATACCACAGTTGTATTTTTTAATCGTTTTAAGGCACCAATCGACTCGAACCTTTTTTTGGAGCATCTGTCAACAAATGTGGAATCCAACGCGCAGACAGCTTTGAAACACCTAAATATTTTTGCAAAATCTTATGTATGCTGGTCAAACTAATGCTTAAACATACCTCGATTTCACGGTATGTCACATGGCGATCTTGTTCAATTAGTTTTCTCATAGCATCGATGTTTTCCGGCCAACGACCGATTTTGGACGACTTTCTTTAACTTCGTCCGTGAGCGAACTACGGCTACGTTTGAATTCAATGTACCAGCGATATACACTGGCTTTAGATGGTGCTTCATCGCCAAAAGTTGAATTAAGTTGATTGACGCACTGTTCTTTAGTTACACCACGTCGAAAGTCATAATAAATCATAAAATGTTACGAGTTAATTCCATTTTTTGGCCGAGAAGAGATTTTCAACTTACTGTAAACAATACAAATAGTACTCGCACTTCAAAACATTCTGAGTACGTATACTATCAAAAATGTCAAACTTAAATATGGCAATGACAGATTTCACCTGGCAACACTGGTGTTGCCAGTTCTCAATACATAAATAGCAACCCTCGTACAAGTTGTGTTTTTGATAAAATAAGAAAAGCTATTTTTAAAAGATTGCGTTGGTAGTAATCCCTTAATAAAATATCGTATTCTTTCCAAAGGGTTTGAGTTCGTGTAGAAACTCTCACAATATTGTATACTAACGTGTGTAAAATATAAATTGCGGTTGATGCAACACTCTTTTGCATGGAACTAAACATTGAACTGACCTTCTCTCTAGGCTCAACCAAACAATCCAGGATAAATAAGTGGAGAGGTTGAGAATACAAATGAATTAATGCATTTACAGACAGTACGGCATTTAGTTGGTATGAGTGCTGGGAAATGGATACTCGACAGTTATAATTCATTAGAACATTAAGAGACAGTTAATTTTCAGAAATGTCTCAGAAGTAATTCATATATTATTTAAATAAAATTCAAGTTTTTAAAAATTCAGTAATTTAGTCTTCTATAAACGTGAAAAATAATAGGGACTGAAAATGGAAATAACTTGTGAGTGTTCACCAGTTAGAAAACTAAAACTATACCTGTTAAGAATATATTAGTATGTTGAACCCTACAGTAGTCACAATACTTCTGGAATATGCTAAAAAATTACTCTAACTAAAGTGCTAAAGTATCTACATAAATTTAATGTAAGTAATAAAAGAAAGACTATACAAAGTGTACAATTATAATCCACTTTTAGTTTTTATTAATGAATGATATGTTTTATTTTTAAGATTATTATTTGTTTTTAAGTTGAAAAAGTTTTTCGTAATTATGTTACCAAACATATTATTATTCAATAAAATTGGCTCAGTCTAGTTTGTACAAGAAAATTAAACACAACATACTCATCTTCTTTTTTTATGACATGCTCATTTATTTTTCTTAGTTCTGAAAATGTTTTAATTATTTCGTTGCCCGATTAAACACTATCTTCTTTTTGAAATACTGAAACATAATTTAAAAAACTTGTTGCGTTTGTATGGGTAATTTTTTATTTTTAAATACATAATTGTCATTACTTGTTTGTGGAATTTCATGATCTTACGATATTTTTTTATTTAGCTACGGTTTTCAACATGCCATATTTTTAAATAAAAGAAAAATTAAGATTTTAAGAAAACAAATACTCACACGCGCTAATGCCTGAGAACTTAGAAGGCGAATGATTTACGACCACAGAAACTCAGTCAAATACTTATAAATTCATGTGCGGTTGATTGAGATGACTTAATTTGGCAAACAAGTCCTTATATTGAATGAACCTCGTAAATGGAGTCAACGTTTTGCAATTTAGAATGGAAATATTGCGAGACCTTGTTACTTTTGAATAAGAAAAGCAAACAAAGGTTTACAAATAGAAGTTTAAAGTAAATTCTGTCTGCAGTTTCTTTTATTACAATAATGTAAATAGAAATAATGACATGTATAAAGGGCTCTTTATGTGAATCCATTTTTTTCAGAATGCACAATTTATAATTAATTTCGGTTGTAGGTTCCCACTTTCCTATTTTTGATAACTGAATTCCTAGCAGGCATTTACTGTAAAACGACCTTTGAAAACAATCGATATAAGAAACTGTTTTTAAATTTTAACGTGCCATACTATTTCTGTAATTTATTTTTACCTACTTCAAAATACTATTCCAGTTTTAAAGGGTTCCCAAAAGTCCCGGGACGGAGCTATAACTTTCTAAGGAGTGAAGAAAAAACTCTGAAAATTTGGGGATCACTAATTTTCAGTTTTTTAGGGGTTGATGTTAAACCTGTTAAGGTATTGGTATAAGCGTACCGATGTAAAAATAACTCTTGAATGACTAGAAGCAAATCAGTTTTATTAAGAACGGTAAAATATCGTAAACTGACTGACTGATCGTTAAATGCAAATTGACGAATATATTTTATTACTCAACTCAAAAAACAAACCTTTCTTAACACGTCACGGCTCGCTTGAAAAAACTATAACCATAAATCATTAGTCCAACAGGTGATAACCCCAAAATTTTTAAATTGCAACTTTCTCATTTGGTAGTATAACTAAGATACCGGGTTTTGGTTTTGGGGATGTTTCTTTTCTCATTACCTTTAAAATAAAGTGAAACTCGATACGGGTTGCAATTTAAAAATTTCGGGGTTATCACCCCCTAAAAAAAAACCCCCAGTGTATAAAAGTTTTAAACCTTCTAAAAATGTAGTATTTTTTTATTTCTATAGATTGAGAAAGTTTACATGGTAAAATTATTAAATTGATATGCTCATATAAAGTCAGAAAAAAAGAAAGACGAATAGTTATAAACAACAGAAAGGAAATAAATGACATCAAAAGTAAAACCCGGAAAATTATGAAAAAAGGAGAAAAATGCAGCGAGTTATAAATGGAAGGGGCACGTTTGTATAAAAGGAGGGAAAGTAGTGAAATCCAGGAGGATCAACTTAGAAGACTAAAAAAAGGGAAAGGAAGAGAAATGAAGAAGCAGGTACGCGAAAACATTTCAATGGAGAAAAAAAATTGATCCGCCTCACTTAAGAAGCCAAATGGTTTAATTTATATTATTTGTTATTAAAAAGTCTCTCCCATATAAGGTGACGTCTTAGATAAAAACCTTACTATGGTCTTAAAAATATTAATTTTTAAATAATGGTACAAATTTTAATAAACTTTAAACAAAACCTAATCTTACATTCTTGACAGAAACAAAGGTATCGTTAAGGTTTCGTTACTTTTACTAATATTTATTTATATATGTTTGTAGGTGTTTCATAACTAGATTTTAGAAATAATAAAAATATCAATTACTTACTTAAATTATTATAGATTTCTTGACAAAAAAGTATTGTTTGGAGTATTATATTTAGTTTTTTTCGCTTGTCTTATTGTTGTCCTCTTTTTTCATGAATAACTTTGTACTTTGTACGCAATTTTAACAAAGCGTCATTTCCTGGTTTCAATGACCTTTTTTGTTCTCCTAGAAATGATCAAAACAAATTTTTTCCAAACTATTGGATGAACTAAGATTATTTTTTTTTGTTAAATAAGATAAATTACAACTTATCAAAAACATTTGCATGATGAAACCTAACACGAAATGAGATCATATATATTATGGAAAAGACAGCAAAAAATCCTTCATTTTGCTTACAAACAAGAGGATATTTTGGTTTAATTACAAGCTGAGTAATTCTTTTAGAAGGTGAAACCTGTTTTTATTAAACAAACTTAATGTATTACATATTTTACATACTCGGCAGATAACTTTTGTAAAATTCAATGTGACATGCAGTACATTCTGTATTATTCCAAACAGAGAAAATTATATTTATAAGTAAATATAAATATATATAATTTTTATATATAGTGACCTGGCAGAAAACCAAGTTTAATTAATTTCATATTTATCTTATCCATATTGGTATTCAGAATTTCCATTATTCTTTTTCCATTTTTTCATTTTTAATTATATACTTTAACGGTCAAATATATTTGTTTAACTCCAATAGATTTTTAGTGCACACCTCTTCTTTTTATAATATTTTCTTAATACTTCTTTAATTTTATTGAAACCTTTTCTAGTAATAATATAATAAAATGAAAGTGTATTTTCTTCTATTGTTATTCGGCAACAATATTTACCAAATTATTTCATCTTTTCTATAACATATGTTAGACATCATTTTTTGGAATGATTCGTTTTTAATCTGCATTCCTCTGTTTGATCACTTGAACAAACAATTTTGACCTACATAATCCATATTCAATTTCTTTTTTTGGTTAAAAGAACTTTGAAAGCATTTTTATTGACCATAAATAGTTTTTGAGAAATATTTAACATGTTAAAGCAAAGTAAATTTGCAAACAATTTAGATCCTCGATGTTAAGATCACAATACAATAATTTATAGTTAGTCATCTTCACTGATCATATATTTACTTGTTTTGATTTTTAGATTTATTTTAATTTGCATCAAAAGTTCAATTGAACGTTTTAAATATATATATATATATATACACTGTCGATAGTAACTATTAAAATTTATAGACAAAATTGTTTAGTTTCAAATAGAAGTAATAAAACAATATGATATTTTAAAATTGTTAACACAATGCATCTTAACTTCTCTTTTAGATTTGGTCCCATTCTTCTTCAACTTGTCCTTTACTTTATTTGGTTTTTAATTTTTGACATTTCTTTCTCAAAAGATATCTTCTCGTCCCAGTTTTCACAGATCTTACCTGCCCTGTTTTCCGTTTGTCCCATTGATTTTTGTGATATCATATTAACAGATTTGATTTTACAGATTTAAAGGGTAGTCCGAACGGGCTTGAACGTGTTATCCGCTTAGATGTCGCTACCAGTATCGTTTACGAATTATTTAATTTGGCCACACCTCGAGAGGCCCGCCGTCTAAACATTTCTTTAAAATATGTACTTAAAATTATCGATTTGGTTTGATAGTTGTGATATCTATAGAACATTTTAATTATAAGTAATACTACTTTCAATATACATAAAGCGAGTTCTGCTAATTGTATTGTATTGAATTGTGCTATTATAAGTGTGGATATGCAACTACCTTTTTTACTTTTTAAAACGTAAACCATGGAGCAAAGAAATGGAAGAAGAATTAATGGTCGAGAGTGAAAACGATTGGAAAAAAACCGGCCCAAGTAAAAGGGCTAGACCTAAAACTAAAGGAGATATTGAGGTAAAAACCAAAAATCATTTGACGTACTAGTTCAACATAAAGAAAAGGCTGATAAAATAGCTGGAATAGAGGCAGAGGATAACGCAATTAAGAAGGCACCACCAGTAGTACTGGAAGGCAGTCCAAAGAATTATTGGAGATTCATAAAACGGGTAAGAGACGAAATTAAATGTGATAAATTTTCTATTCAATTTAGCAGAAACAATACTAAAATTTTCTCTGAAAACAAGGAACAGAAAAAACTTGTAATGAAACATATGAAAAAAAGAGGAATACAATATTTTACTTATACAGATAAATCTGACAGATTAAAAAGGATTGTACTAAGGCTGTACCAAATGTGGACACAAACTCTTTAGAAAGACAACTAGAAGAAGGAGAAAATATAAAAATAGAAAGTATAACACCAATGAAAGGTAAAGATCCGAATCTGAAAAGTTATAGTTAAAAGGGATGTGGACATAAAATCGTTTTATAAAATAAGAGAAATAAGCAATGTAAAAGTTAAATGGGAACAGTATCAAAGGAAGAACAAGGCAACTCAATGTTACAATTGCCAGAAATTGAGGCATTCTCAAATATTTGTAGCATGAATCTCAACTGTGTAAAATGTGGAGAAGACCATAATACAAAAGAATGTCAGCTAGTTAAATCCGAAACTAGCCAAACAAAATGTTGTAACTGTAATTTAAAGATTAATGCACAAAATCAATCTATAAACCAAAATAATTATGAAAGACAAATTAAAGAAGTGCAAGAATTGACTAAAGAAATAAACCAACTGGTAGATTCGAATAAAATGATTAAACTATTAAGAGTAATGAAGAAATAATTAAATCAAGTTTTATGGAAAAAGCTAATATATTTTTAAAATACGATGAGATTTATAATGAAAATTTTAAATTTAAAGAAAATAATATTAAAATAGAAAATTAAAATTATTGATATATTGATCTAACTTAACAAGTCAAAACTAAAGAAAAACCCCGACTAATGCCGGAAAATAGCAGGAAATAAAATAAAATAAATAGAAATTAAAATAGAAATAACAAATAGAAATAATAATAATAATAATAATTTGGTGGATCCCGGAACAGACAGAAATATAATAGAGAAATTTAACTCAGGAAGTATAATAGGTATAAAGGCCAAAACCTATTATTATTATTATAATCGCTGATTTCAGAAATTTTGACAAAACCTTGCTATTTAGCAATTTTTTTTTTAAATATATCATAAAAAGAAGCTTTGGGTCATTTTTTGAATTTTAAGAAGGGTACGTACGCGTGTCGATGGACATATTATTTTCTGAAATTTGAGGAATTAAATAGTGAAAATTGTGTATTTCTATCTCCTTGTCCCAGTTTTGACAAATCTTACCCGTCCCGCTTTAATTCTCTTTGTACCTTTGATTCTAGTTGGTCTTCTTCTTCATTTCTTCGATAAATAATATGTCTCCTCTTTTCATGTAATTACTATTTCTGCAGATTTATTTCCAATAGCAGCAAAATTTTATGAACTACTGTAGAAAAATTGGAAATATATTTAAAAAGTATGTTTTTTCTGTAAAAGATTACTTTTATATTTTTTTAAATTAATTACTTAAATGTATTCGTTTATGAAATAGTTTCTTTTCAATTTTCAAACAATATTTCTATCTTACTTGTTACAATATTTTTATTTAGTTACGTATTTGTTTTTCCTTAGCAGATGGAAAGTTAGGCTTCATTCACGCTCCTCACTTCATGAACTTTAGAACCCAGAATATTGATGTGAACTTTTTTTAAACAAAAAAAAAACAGAGAAAATAAGACCACCTTCGCACGTTTCCGTCTACGCTTTTAAATTTTCTCCTGCCGGCTTTCCTATAAAAGACCTAAATCTTTTATTTTACTTAAAGTAACATCATTTAATTTTCTCTAACAGTAAAAGGTTTTTCCAATTGCATTAGAATAATAAAACGGGCAGAAAGTGATTTTGGTAAGTATTTTTATTTACATCCCACTATTTTTATAGTGCTGCAAATATACTTATATACGTTTTCGCGTTTTCGAGATAATAAATAAATAAAATATTCTATAAAATTCTATTCTTTGGCATGCCCGTACAACTGTCATAGGCAGCTCATTTAAATATGTATCTCCTAATTATAAAATGCCATTGAAATCGACCAATGCGTATTATTAATAATCAACAACATTTTTTTAGGAAAATTTAACATTTTGTTTTTCCAAAAACAAAGGATTTTTTTTCGATTTATATTTTTAATATTTTGAGTCAAGGTTCCCGGTCTAAAATTATTGTGTAATATTAACATGTACAATATTTGTAAGGACGCCAAAAATGATTTTTCGATGAAACAACTAATGCTTCAATTTTTTAAGCACTTTAGTTTTTCTCGTGTCTCCTTTCGTTTTTTTAAATTTATTATTTTCTTTGTTCTAATTATTGTCTCAATAGATTCAGAACCGACCAAATTTTTTCGCGAAAACGAAGCGATATTCGAAACAGTTCAAAAGTAAAAAGGTGTATTTTTAGTTCTTTTTATTTATTAACTAATAAAGAGACTTTTTAATGAAAATTGGACAATGTGGTTTTCATATTTGGTCTAATGATTCCATTAATAAATCTTCATACAATAATGAACCATTCTGTATGATATTTTTAAGGGCGAGAAAATAATTTTTTTTTTTTCGATAAAGCAGCTAAAAATTCAATTTTTAAGGCACTTGAGTTTTTTTCTTTTTTTTTTTAATTTGTTCCTTATTCTAATTTTTATCCCTATAAGTTTAGAAACAAGCAGTTGTGTAGTTTTTATTTTTTTCTCGAAATTGAAACGAGATACCAAACAATATCTAAAGTAAAAAGTTTATTTTTTTCATCATAAAATTTGTAAAATATCTACTTTTATCTTTTGTAAAAAAGACGAGACTACTTCCCCTTTATTAAATAATGAAAATTTTACATTTTGGCGTTTTTGAATTTAGATTTATAAGAATTTTTCATATTTTGGTCAAAGAATTCCAGTAATAAATTTGTGTACAATATTAATAAACAGCAGCTAAAAATTCAAATTTAAAGACTTTTAAGCTATTTCAAAATCTTTTTTCTTTAATTTAGTCCTTATTCCTATTTTTATCTTAATAAGTTTAGAAACAAGCATATATTTGGCTTTTTCTCGATATTGAAGCGAAATACGAAACAATATATAAAGTAAAAAATTGTATTTTTACTTTTTTCGTCATAAAATTACAAAAATTGCTAAAATATCCACTATTTTTTGCAAAAAACCTAACTGGCTTGCCTTTTAGGCAATTTTTATGCAATATTAATAAACCACATATTTTTAGAAAAGTTTTTAGAAAATTTCAGATACGCAACAGATTTTCCAATTTCCATATTTTAAACTAATACTAACTTATATTGTATCAGTTCTATAGTAATAGTAATAAATCAGGATACAGAAATTAAGTACACCATTTTTTTTAAAGCTTCCTAACTACATTTATTACTTATTTCACCTCGAGTACTATAAAAAAATTTTATTGCCCATTATTTTTATCTTCTGCTTCCATGGGGTTCAAGGATATGTATATGAAGGCATAAAAGATTTACTTTTATTAGGAACAAGGGACTTAAACTAAACTCCTATACATGTAAATATGAAATATTGGAAACCGAATTCTTTCAAATGAAAAAGCCCCTAGAATATATCTATCTTTCATGTAATGTCATATCGGAATTGCGGCTTCAATTCAGTTTAGGCAGCGAACTGAAAGATGAAAAATGCTTTACCAATTCCTACACAAATAGTCTGTAAAAGCAGTCAAGGTGGATAATATATTATTTTTGAATAGTTCTTGAAGTTATTTGGTCCGTTTACGATTTAGAATCGCAAAGTTCTAAACTACAAAATCGAAACGGAAATCTACAAGTCGTCACTTGTTGTCTCTCGTAAAACTGAAAAGATATTCAAAAATATATTGATAATAAGCAATCGCTTGGAGTTTGGAGTTGATCGTTAGCAATAAATGGATTTACATATAGGGTGTATTCATCTTACGAAAAATCGACCCTTGTTTTGAATGGGAAGTCCGAACGCTTCTTAAACGTGTCAAAAACAAGGGTCTAGTATTTTGAGAAAAATACTGAAGCAATTTCGTTGAAATTTTCAGAGCTTATAGATTAAGATTAAATACGTGTCGATTTCGTTCTTTAATTTGAAACGTAAGCTACAGCAGGCGAAAAATGATCGATTTTAGTACACAATTTTCACTATTTAATTCATCAAATTTCAGAAAATATAATGTCCATCAAGACGAGTACACTTCTTAACTTTCAAAAATGACCAAAACTATCTTTTTGTGCTTTGTATTTTTTCAAAAAATTGCGGAATAGTGAGGTTTTAGTGTAAGTTTTTTCCGTTAGCACTGTTAGCACTCTTTTGACAGTTGCCAGATTAGGTGATATTTTTTAGATATTTAAAAATCCATATATACAATTATATCATTATTATTAGTGCATATGAGAGATATAAATGGGATTATGACATTACTCACGTAAAATTTGTTTAGTTTAGATTTCAGATTTCAAAAGTATTAGTCTTTAGAGCCATATATATAAAAAATACAGTACTCAGGTTAAGATATTTTAAAGCTTTTCAATCTTCTTTTTGAACCTCCGCTCGTCTTGGACGTTCTACAGGTATGACAACTATCAAACTAAATCGATTATTTCAAGTACATATTTTAAACAAATATTTAGACGGAGGCCTTTCAAGGCATGGCCAAATTAAATAATTCCTAAATGACAAATCTTACAATAAGCCAGTAGTAAGAATGTAGAGGATTACCCACTCTCTACACTATAGAAATGTATGTTACTCAACAATTTGAAACTCTTTTAGTGCGTTGTAATAGTAATAGTATTTCGAAAAGACCAATCACAAGACCAAATAAATGAACAAGAAAGTTAAGATACTCCGACCCATGTTATGATAGCAGTTATGTCAAATATTGAAAAAGACAAAGCACTAAAGGTATAAATTATTGTTCAAGATACTTTTAGAGAAGCCCTTTAAGATGGGAGCAAGATATATAGTAAAGTTTGTCTAAAGAAAACAGTCAGAAAATGTACAGAAGTTTATGACAAAGATAGACCAAATTTATTCAATGAGTTTCGGAATGACAAGGGTTGGCAGGGGAAAAATATTATTTGGTTCACAAGTTTAAAAATCCGAAAACAAAACACTGTAAAAGTCGGTGCAGGCAAAAAAGAAGGTGTGCAAGTTATTTTTATTAATCGAATATATGTAGAAACGCATATTTTACATTGTACCCAAAAATATTTTACAGTACTTTAAGCTTAAAAAACTTATTGGTCGATGCTCTACTATATCATAGCTTCTATTAAAACTATGGGACGTTGGACCAATCATGTCGACATTATAAATTCGCCCAAACCATTCCTGAAAGACTTAATAACGTTTCATAAGCAGTACAGTTAAAATATATAGAAAACTTTATAAAAACACTGTCAAAGTTACTATTTCACTACTGCTGAAAATCAAGCAGTAGAAAACATATTCAAATTAATATTATGACTAAGACTCACTTTTACTGGATATATAAAGACCATTGCAAAATACAGTTTATTCAAATGTGTGTTTTAATGCAGACAATTTTTTGTTAAAAAATATTTATTATTAGTAATTATCGGAGACCTGATTCTCAGGCAAGGTCTCACTTTAACGCAATTAGTCACGAACCGGTACTTGGCTATTCAGTTAAACATCATTTGTTTTTTATAACGATTGTTTCTACACTTACCTTGTGAAATCTACACAAAAGGTGAAACAATGGTAACAGTATTTTAAAAGTTTTGGAAAATCGTGGAATTTTTTGATATTTATATTTTATCTTTTCCGTTTAATTCACACATATTTTATTAATTTTCTCATTTCATTAGTGTCGAATGTGTTTTATGGATATTATATTCTAACAAAAAATGTATATACTCGTACTTAATTTAGATATTCGACATTCATGAAATTAGAATAATAATTATTATTAGATACATATACCTAATTAATAGAGAAGAAAGTTGAACTAAACAATTTTCCATTTTAGAGCGTTTTAGCGTTGTTATAAGACTAAAAAAAAAAGGTACAGCTAAAAAAGCTTTACATTGAGATATGTATTTTATAAATTTTTATATGATTTTGATGGTATTTAATTTTTTACAATTTTTAAAACACAAGAGATATAAATATTAGATTAATTTAAAAAAATATTCCGATAAAAAATAGCAGTTTTAAATTTCTAAGAGACTTTTTTCGTTTAATCAAAAATTTAAAACCAGATATTTTATGCATTACTTCTGGGACACTGGGTATGAGGAAGATGGTTTCCTTGTGACTTATATTCACCCCTGACGAAAACTTTTGTCTCTAGTGGCGAAGAGTTTGTATGGATGAATGTTGAAGTAGCAGTCGCGATATTCGGCACAAAAACTTTGTATACAGGGTTCGAGAAAATAATGCATATTTTTAAGTAGTATATAGAACGTGTTAATTAATCTAATTTTAAATTAATTTTGGTTAAATATTTCCACTACCAACCTAATAACATTTCACCTATTTTTAGTTTCAATTAATATTCAGCTTAGAGAATCACAAATATCTCAAAAATGTACGCAATTAATTAATTAATTTAACTAACATTTTTTCGTATCTCTTACGACAAATGAGTAATTGGACTTTCTCGCACTAATGTCGCCCCCTGTATATTATTTTAAAGAAGATTAAATAATGAATTAATAAAGACACCAACAAAATTCCAAATTTCCAAATCACCCCGGAATAAGTAAAATACCGTGAATCGTAAATGGAAATTCCTTTTAATTTTCGCAATATTTTGATTTATATTTGGGAAAATTATATGATAAGATGCTTTATTTACTATAATTGTTATTCCAACTGTATTCTTTGTCTGGATTATGTCTTCAACACGCGTAAATAAATAAATTGTGAACTTCGCATATCTTAAACCAACTAACCTCTTATTAATCAGGCCAAAGGTTAAGAAAAGTTTGATAATTTTGTTTAATCAATGAGTATAAAACTACCTACCCTATATTATCGCAGTCAATATATATCTTTGTCAAATTAAAAGAATTAGACATACTAAGTAGTGCTAGTTCAGTGCAAGTTTATTTAAGAAAAATATGACTAATCTTAGCATAATATGCTTAATTCTGGCGATATCTGGTACTCTTGCCGGTACTATAGGAAGAATAGAATATGAAATTCAAAATTCTCCAAACGACGAATTTTATGTAGTATATTTGGGTAATACCTATCAAAATAGAGAACCGATAATTGATATAGAAGCGAAAACCAACGTCAAAAAAACTGGAGAAAATGAAGTTCAAATTGAAAAAGTGCAACCTGAAACACCGGAAAAATCTCTTTGTATTGGCTCAGTGACAATGATGGCAATGTGTTATTAACAAAAATTTATTTAAATTTTTTTTTATATAATTAAAAAATAATGGAAAGAAGGTTAGTTATATTCTAAATAATAGTGAATATAACATAGTATAAAAATAATGCGAAAAGTTTGCTTTCATTACCAATAAAGAGCTAAAATTAATGAATTTGTGAACTAAAGCTAAATTTATTTATTTATTTATTTATTTAAATAATTTTTGATTGAGAATCATCAAACTTATTGCAAGTATGATGATTTTTGTTGTATTAATAATTTCGCTTATAAGTTATTTTTAATATGTTTTATAATTTTTTATATAAAAAAGGTTTTAATAAATGTGTGCAGATGGTTTTTAATTAGCATTATATTATTAATAATTTTGTCATATTTATGTACATGAATAAAAGTATTAATTAACAAATAATAATGTTTAAGTTTTAAATATGTAGTTAAGAAATAAGTATGTTAGGATAGATGTATTTGATAAAAATTGTGAAAATTTGTAGAATAGTGTTAAAAATTTGTATTTTTTTAAGAGGTCTAAATATAAAACTGTGTATAACAAAAAGAGTTTTAATTAAGAATTCTAATTAATAAAAAAAGTATATTTAAAATGTAAATTATTTATGTATATATTTTATTAATATATAAGCTTTCTAGATTCTATTGTCGGGATGGATCAGTCCCCTTTTTTCGGATATCTACCGTCATTTTATCTTGTTCTGTGTGCATAAAAAATTAGTATTTTTCACAAATATTCTGTGATATAGTAGACTTTTTCCTGTAGCGGTTGTTGTAGATTTTCAGCTTAAAAGGGTGTAAATTAAATTCACAAGGATTAATTCACTTGGGGTTTATTAATCATTAAATTTCAAAAGTTAAAACAGTTCAAAGTTTAAAAAGTTCCTTCCATAAATCGATAATTTAATAATCGATAAAGCTAACTTTTTATTGTATTACGTAAATTTCACAAAATGGATTTGGGACAAGAAAAATGCATTTCGATATTATTCCTATTCTAAATTGCAAAAACTCCAAGGAACAAAGAAGATCCATGGACGTAGGTGCTTAAGTATCTACATAAACTTGATATTCATTTTAGTTTATATTAATGAATAAAAAGTTTTATTTATAAGAATATTTTTTTTCTAAGTTGAAAAATTTTTATTAATTTTATTAATTATGTTACTAGAAATATTCTTACTCAATTAAATTGGCTCAGTGTGGTTTGTACAAGAAAATTTAATAATATTAAATTCCGTTATCAAATACATATGAAAAATACATTACAACAAATTAATCATGCCCCAAGAACAATTTCAGCAAAAATCCTCAGAAGGTTAAACTAAAAATTAATTTTAAACGAAACATTTTTAAAACCAATTTAAAGAAAACTCTATAAATAACATTCGTCATGTAAAAGTTATATACTAAATAACTAGTTCTTTGGTTATTTCGATTATAAAAATATATTTTATAAATATTCGTACTCAAATTCTGAAGTTGAATCGTCATTTAGTCTAATAATGATGGGTTGTAAGGGGTTTAACTGAATATACTCATCTTCTTTTCTTATGACGTGCTCTTTTATTTTTGTTAGTTCTGAAATTCTTTTAATTATTTCATTGTCCGATTTTACATGATCTTCTTTTTTTAAACACAAGAATTTATATTGGATAAACCTCATAAATGGAGTTAAAATTTAAGTTTTGCAATTTACTAAACTTCTCAACAGTTTTCTTTCATTTCTGTTATGCCTCCTTCGTTAGATATATTTTATTTCTTCAAATATTAAGTTTCCAATCTTAATATTTATGTATTCACATTTCTTCTTAATTTGACTGCATTTTTTATTTTTAATTCAATTGTTTAATATTAAAAAAAATAGTTATAAACATTAAAAACCGCATTCCATTTATTTGACACCACTTTAAAAAACTAAATATGTACTACAAATTTCATTAAATGAACCAAAAGCATTTTTGTTGATAAAAAAAATCAGTTAATTACAACAAATGTCTTTAATCAAAACAAAAATATAAAAAACAACACTCATAACAAATAATAAATCTTACATTTAAAGTCGAAATAAATTGTTACTACCCACTAAAGCCAATAATCTATTGACAGCGATGCCAGGCTTGGTCCTTAAACCAATTTAAAGCCAAAAAGGACGACAATGAATGATGTTTTCAGCTGAAATCCTAGATTAGACCAAACTTCACAAAAAAAAAATAACGAAACGGTTTCTACTAATCTCGCCTAATTGAAACTTCTCTAAGGTGATTGATTCATTTTCCAGCTTCCAGGAAAAGAAAAAGAACCAAAAGCAGGATGTCGGCGGTCGTAGACTCGGTCTCGAGAGATTTACTGAGACAATCGACACACGATTACATTTTGTTACACTCAGAAAATGTTTTGTAAGAAAATATTTATAATCGAGCCTGCTTGGGTTTAAAATATTATACATTTAAGGCAGTTGCAGCGTAAAACCACTCTATAAGAAATTATTGTTTATAGATTCAGAATCAGAGTTAATAATTTTCATGTTCACCTCCCATTTAAAGTATGTAAAATTTCCTATCCGCCAAGTATATTTTATATATAATAATAATAATAATATTGATAATAATAATGCAGATATATCGAATGTGTCCCACTATAACTTGATTTATATCCATCATCCAAAAGCTGACGTCGAAAGACTGATGCCAGTAAACCAAACACATAACACCGTGTATGCAGAATGTTAAAAAACAGCATGTGTAAAAATAAATAGGAACAACTGAAGAACAAACCAATTCACGGATTAGGCAGACCATGTGTCGATAAACAAGCGTCTGTGCAACAAAAAGGACGTGAAGAAAATTTAAAGATGCTCCCAGGTCATTCATCTACTCGTGAGATGCTGAAGATCGCATTAATGGGTGCCGCACACATCCTGAGAAAGGTACTAGAGTAAATCACTTTGGTTCAAGGTGAAAACCTGGATTTACCAAAAAGAAAACCGCAAAATGCGAGAAAAACAAATCATAATAATAATAATAATAATAATAATAATAATAATAATAATAATAATAATAATAATAATAATAAAAATAATAATAATAATAATAATAAAAATAATAATAATAATAATAACAATAATAATAATAATAACAATAATAATAATAATAATAACAATAAAAATAATAACTCCTTTTGGTTGCCATTCGAAAAACGAAAAAATTGGAAACATTGAAACGGAATATGAATGTTGCGAACTTTATATCATAATTATTCAAAATCGTTATATCCGTTGACAAGTCTTAAAAGTAAATTATGTGTACCCTTGAGGAGTTTTAAACCAAAGTTTTATGTCACATCTTGAGGAAGACTAGATATAAAGTTTTGAGATACATAGGAAACATTTTGATAAAATTAATCCGCATTTATTACTATCCTTGTTGTTACTTAGAGAGATGCAAAAAAGTTAAATTCGCCCTCAATTACTTTATTATATCTTAATAAGGCTGCACTTCCGTCAAAAACAACTTAAAACTAATACAAAAATAGAACGATTATTATAAAAATTATATCTTGTGAAGTTAGTCAATTTTCAATATTCTAAGAGAGAATTCGTCTCTTGTTTACATAAATTAATACACTACTACATATAGTTAGAGAGTAAATGTCCAGAAATGGTTTATAATGAATCAGTCTCAAAACCAGTAAACTATTAAGAAATGTTTTTAAAATAAAGGGAAATTAAAGAATACAATATTTTACTCAACTTTTCATTTATTGATAGATCACCAATTTTAAAAATTAAAAATTAAAATTTTAAAAAATAAATATATTTTATATGTACTAATTAAGTTTGTAAGAAATAGGGGAAAAATATTTTAGATGTTACTTATTATTAAAAATACAGAATAAATTGTGATCTAAATTTAGAGAAATTACAATAATATCTGTAGTGATATCAATTATTTTTATCGATTCCATTTAAAATTGAAAAATATCAGTCTTTTTTAAAAACTGCAGAGAAATCAAATGACATTCGTTATTTTCCAAAAATGTTTGAAGGTATATCGATCCCTTTTTGGAAATTTGACGAATTTTTTGTTTCGCACTTATTTTTATTATTGGGGTAATTTTCTAAAATGTGATTATTCCAAATGTTTCGATAATTCGGTTATAAGTTTTTTCACAAGATAAAATATACTTATCTTTTACATTTATTGAAGATTACAGTTTTTTCTTTTAGTAGTTATGTCTAAGTAATTTATGGAGCTATTCTTCAATTTCAAAGGTAATTTTTTTTGGGTCTAAGTTATTAATAAAATAAAATTAAATATATAATTTTCTATCACTACCACTACCTTGAACGGCAATCAGAAAATACAATAATATTCTTTAAGCTAATTTGCTGACATTCGAACAAATGAGAACAGTTCCTTGATTTGACATGATGAGGTTTATCCCTTGAAAAAACCTCTTGGACCTTACTTCGGGTCAGCTGGCCATTTCCTCTTCAGTCTTCTTTGAGGGTACTCTTGTTGGAATGGTTGAAGGAGAGTATTTACATATGACTCTAGTCTATGGAGGTGTTTGTTGCTTCTTTCTTTAATTATGTCTATAACTGTTTGTATACGGAGATCTTGATGAAGCATCTGGTTAGTCACGTACCACGAGACATCGGTCATTGCGCAAAGAGTTTTTGATTGTGCGCAATGAATAATTTCAATGTTGGAATTGCTAGCACATCCCCATAATTCAATGCCATCTCCAAATGAATATTATTATGACTTTGTATATAGGAATTTTTTATTCCAGCGACATTTTGGATCTTTTACCAAATAACCAATTGAGTTCTCTTGTTTTTATGTAAATCTGTTCTCTCGCTTTTTTCTTATCTGCTCTCTTCAAATCAGTTTGCTACCAAAATGAACCTCTTGGTACTTTACACATCAAGTTATTGGAGTTTCTTTATTATCGATGTGTACAGGTGGACACTGTTTCATTCTTGTTGTGAATGTAATATGTAAGGATTTCGTTTCATTAGTTTTTATCTCACTCTTCCAAGTGAAATATATGTTCCTGGAGGTGGTTTAAGTATGTTACTAAAGGATTTTCTTGGATTGCTAGTAGAGCCTTGTCATCCGCAAAAGTTCCTGTTGTTGTGTAGTCAGTTGTTGGCAGGTTAGAAGTACAGAAAAGGTCCCAAGACACTACCCTGTGAGACTCCAGATTTAATTGGATGAAATTCGGGATTTTTTCCGTTCAGTCTTGTTCGAAAACATCTGTCCATTAGATATTTAATTTTTTTGGTGTAAAATATGAGTTAGGTAAACATTTTTTGATTTTATAAAGTAGTTCCATCATGCCAGACCTTCTCAAAGGCCTGGCATACATCCAGAAAGACAGCCGAATAAAACTTTTTGTTCCAAATTATCCATAAAAACATTTGCCAGAATTGCATTATATCGGAATACCCATTGGTAATCCTTCATTTTGAATATAAATTTTATCATCAGAAACAAAAAAATTTTAACTGATATGTAAATTAAATAAGTTTATAATTTCTAATAATTAAAACTTGGTTAATATTTTCTTCTTCTAAGAGTTTAGTTATCATCGGTGTGCATTCAGATAAAGGGATTTTTAAAAACATACTACGAACATCAAATGAAACTTATTTTGTGTTTTCTTTTAATTTATGTATATTAAATTAACTGTTTCAACCCTTACTTTGTAAATAAATTATACTTATCTTTAGAATACTGTAGAAATTAACGATAAGAATTATTTATTTTTTGTGTATTAAGTTTTTAAATCAAGTTTTTTACTACTATTTACGAGCTCGAAAAAAAATTTCCCAGAGTACCCTTTTCGCAGTGTATTAGTGTGCAAGAAAACTAAGAACAATAGCCTTGGGAATAGTATATAACCTTCGAAATTACATTCCAGTTATCCTAGCCTTATAAGTGGATTTCAGAGTTACTACAAGTTTCATAGGAGAATACTAAAACGACAATTTCATTTCTGAGGGTTTTGAATAATTAACTTTTAACGAATTAAGTAGTTAAACATTTCAGTTTAGTTATTATGTCTAATGCATATTTCTCCAACAGATTTTAGCAGCAACTATAGGAAATTAACATAATGAATATAGTTGAAAGCCGCTTTATTAAATTAACTGTAAACCAGCAAGAAAAGATTAATAAAAATATAAAAGTAAATATCCAGATGTTAATTATTCGTTTTACTTAACTTTAGAAAAATACGGAAATGCTTTTATTTAGTGAAAATCCTTCCTTATTCTCTAAAGATGATTGATTAATTCAAAACGGGAAAAATAGTTTCCATCCTTTTTTACAAAAACATAACTTCTGTATTCAATTTTAATACGTCAGCATCAAAAGCACAAACTAGCATAAAACTTGTCTGACGTTTTAGAAATTTTTGCTTATTCATTCTAATTACTATGAAAGGAATTGTTATCCAAGCGAAAAAGCTGTCATGGCTTCCAAGAAAATCTTAATAAATTGTTCCGCTGTCAGTTTATATTCGTTACCATCATTTTCAAGATCAACGGAAAATAAATTGATAAATGAAGAATATTGAAAAATATGTTTGAAATTTTATTCGATTTTCGATTATTTGAAGAAACGCTAGTATATAGAAAATATTCCAGAGATCCATCGCTGGATGGAACCTACCCAAGTCACCTTTCCATATCAGATTTACTAATTACTCTGAATTTGTTATGAGTAGATTGTAAAATGCAATAAAGAAATACAAAAAAAAAAAATATAGAAAATATAAATTTTTCAAAAAATAAAAATATTTGACATTTCATATTTTTAGAATTGACTTATCTACTCTCAATTTAGGAGCTTTTTGGTTACATTTCATGGACACAATTTGTCAAACTGTCAAAAATTAGAATGTGAATATCTTTCTTACCAGACTCTAATTTTACACCAAAAAAACTCATCACCTAGGTAGATATGGATATAAAGAATCAAACTTAACTAATAATATAACCGAGATTTATTGCAAAATAGAGTTTTATATCCACAAAATATTGCATAATTTTAGTGTTGCCAACTGAAGTTATGTTACTAGTATTAAAGGCCCCTCTTAACGAATCATAGTTCTATCCAGTAAGGAGCCAAACGTCTAAAATAGTATTAAGAGAAACAGCCAGTTTTAATTTACTCGATAAATTCCTCTAAATTCTATTAATCCTGCCATATCCTTATCTTGTTCGAGCTAGTTTGTATAACAAAAAATGTTTACATGTAATATTATGTGGCCATTTCCTTTTTTATTCTCTTTACATTAGATAAAGAGTTCCACCGTTTCATTTTTCTTTCTGGGTCAGCGGGATTCTTTTATTGTTATCCCTGACTTTGCTTAGATGATAACGGAAACATCAAAGGGCACATCTCGTTTCCGTTTTGCAATGAACTTGTGCGTCGAGACGTCTGAAATTCTTTTTCCGTCACTTTCAGGAGAAATAAAAAGCTGCTAGTGTGGATAGAAAAAGTTCAGCTGCATTCTAAATGTACCGTGATATCGGTTACGTCTGCCGATGTACTAGCACTTTGAAACTTTCATGTGTATGTTTTGGGGGTGAAAAACAGGTCGGATAGAATTATATGAACGAAGGGTAAACTGTCTCTAAACTTTCATGGCACCAAAATTCAAAGGTTGTATTTCAAAACTAGGCGGTCTAAATGACTATTGATTTTAGGAAAAGAACAACCGTTAAATTTTATATCAATGACTGATTCGTAAATTCGCAAAAGTTTTTATAAATGTATAGCATTATTTAATTTTTTTATTAAATATTGCATGCAAATGAGCTCAGTTAATTCGTTGTCGTCATAATAAAATTAGTGAAGTTGCTTTTTCTGAATGGTAAAACTACACTTGACTTGAATTAAGCAGACACTATGTTTTTCAGAAGAAAAAAGTAAAATGATAATTTTACTTAATTACAAATAATTAACACAATTATCATAAAAGAATACGTTATAGATTACAGAATCAATAAAAACAGCAAAAATTATAATTTTAATTTTTCGGGGGTCATAACATGAACTGATTTAGTCAAGAAATAAAATTCTAAAAATAAAGCTTTTCCTGTAAATAGTGTTACCTTCTCAAATAATTTTGAGCCACTTTTCTTCATTCGTTGAGCAACGCGTGTTCCAGAGTATCCACTCTTTGGAATCCACTATAGCTTTTCTTCCTATCTTGTCTATCTAGTCTATTAATTTCAAGTCAGGTCTTCGGGGTGGCCGTCTTAATACCTGAATACTAACATTATTCAAGTATTAACAAGTTATTTGTGCTGTATGTGATCGATGATTATCATGCACTAGGAGAAAATGGCCTCCCATAAATGGTACATAGGGGACCATAAATTCTTTTAGACCTTCCATTATATACTTATCAGCGGTAAGAATACCTCTCCTCGAGGTCAACAAGTACGTTCGTGCTTATAAAGGAATATCGCACCATGTCTCCACCACCGAATTGTACTTTAAGAAAAAGCAGCACTTTTTTTAAGGAATACTCCTTACGGTGTATTTAGCTATAATTACAATCTGATCAATCCTGACCAATGATCAATTAGGTTCTAACTTAAACTAACTAGGTAGGGTTTCAACTTAATCTAGTGTTCTTCTGGTTGTTTTGATACTTAAATATCTTTCTATTTACCATTTCTTTTTTATGATAAACATCGTTTACTATTCTTTAGATCCACTTATCAATATCAAAAATTAAAAATTCAAATGTTCGGTTAATTTTGCGGTCGAGTGTATAAGATACCTGTGAAGCAAGCAAAAAATACATTTAAAATTCTAATTATTTCCGAGGGGAATAAAAATTTATATTAAAAATGTAGGTCAAAGGAATCCTTGCAAAGCAAGTATTTAACCTTGGCAATTTGTTTAATCTAACTTTATTGCCGTATAAAAATTACATGTGCAAAAAATGTTCCCATTCTCAGCATCAAAAATTGAGTTCATTTCACCCAATCTAGGCGCTAATAGAGAGTGGCAGAATCAGGATACCATTTCGAAACTCATTTTCTTATTTTACTGATTGTTCCATTGATATCAACTAAATTAATCGTTTTAAATTAGAAATTTCTCTATATAATTTAAACTAAAATCCATACTGTTAAAATATTCATGTAATGTAAACTTGGAACTTTCAATACTGACATGATTTTAAAAGAAATTTTTTAACGAAGTTTTAATAACAAAACAAGTATTTACTTACTTTAGAAAATGATATAGCAAAATAATTGATTTTATATAACATAGATACGAGGAACAAAAATAGTAATCCATATAAGTTGTTTGTTTAAAGGGAAAATACTTTTTCTTTTTTGCAGCTTTTTTTGTCTTCATCCATTTTCTTCAAGACCTTGTAGGATAACCTCTTTCCAATTACTCGTAGGTTTTTTTATTATTTTTTTATTTTTTCATCTGGTTCGTTCCGTTCTGCTACCTTCTTTCGTTCTGTCAGATTTAAAACAAATTTAAACTTACGTATAAGTCGTTAAATAGATAATTAAAAACACTGTCAAATGTGCTATCGGTCAACCATTACTGTTATTTAAATCATTCAATAGAGTAATGTTATTATAGGACTTTTTTATAACTCTTTTGTAACAATTATAACCAAATATTTTATTGTTATATATTTAACAGAAACTCCGTATATAAAAATTTTCAAATATTGGTAATTTGAAAAAAAAAACATTATAAACTATGCGGTACACATTATATTTATTTCGGTTACCAATTTTGAATTTAATTTTTTGCAATTAGAAAATCAAAAATTGCATATTAAGAATTTTTAATAAAAATATAAACTCATTCTAAATTTATTAAGTAATTAAAACTATTTGCATACCAGTACAACTCTCCAATATAAATTTGAAGTTATGTTAATACTTTCAGTTTTTAAAGATACTTTCAGTCACCTAAATCTTTTGCTTACATTTAATTAATTGGTTTTTTTATACTTCTATTAACAACTTGTTTAGTTTATTAGTATCAATCAATCGAATACTACTCATCCAAAACCATCGTCATGTTTATTTTTACTGGACTATAGCTTGATGACAATAATATCGATGATTTTAATTTTCACTTAAAAGATATTTTTTTTTTGCGTTTCGAATGAAGTTCCCAAAGGTACTGATTTATTCTATCCCAACAATTCACAAAAAACAAGAACGATCCTATTATTGCCTAAGTTAGATAGATCGTTTTACTCTAACATTAAAAATAAAGCCATAATTCAAATAGAGACCTTCACCTTAACAACGAATTATGCAAGTTTATAAACAAAACAAATAACGGCAGTGAATAATCTCCTGAAGGTCGGTAAAAATTCATAAGCGAGATTGACCTAATTTCTTTAATGAAATTATTCGATATTCGCTCATAGGTGTGAGCAGTGTGTAACCTTAGATATGGAACGGAAACGTCAGAAGCTATTCGCAAAAATTTATGTTTGCTTATGTGCCGGTTAGCATTGATCGTAAATTATGATGCTGGAGTGTTTAGCATCGCGAATTGTTGCAGGATCGGTTTCTAAGGCGACAAATTTTAAATATCGTCGAAATAACTTATTAGCTAATATATCGAGTTTTCAAAAATAGATAGTTTATCAAGATCTAAGTCTTGTAAAATTATATTTCCTTGTGAAAGAGAAAATTTTATTTTTAACAATTAATAACAACTATCAAGAAAAAAAGAAAATATATCAATTTTGTTCCATGCACTTTGTATATTTTCTATTAGATTCATGTTCTTCCAAAAATATCTCAAGGTTTGTTCAGATTCCTTTTAACTATAATAATGATATTTACAATCCAATATTTTTGTATTGTACTCTTTATATTTCTTACAACTAATTAAACAACAAACAATTAAACATAAAAAAAAATCATCAACACGATGATAACCATAAAACTTAGTATCTTCTAAACGCTAACGCTAAAAATTGTTATACTTTTGAAATATGTCAACTATAGGCGGGAAAATCATTTACCTTGAAGTCCTTCCCTATAAAATGATGGTTATTGACCAGTATCAGCGTGAAGACTTGAAAATTCTTAAAAAAATAATTTTCTTGTCGCTCAAGAGAACCGATTCATGTCACAGTTATGTATTTTAACTAATTTAATATCATTATTACTTGTACTTTGTTTTTATAACAATTTATGCACTTAAAAATTGTTTATCCTTTTTTTAAGGTTATGCAAGTTCCATAAAATTTAATTAATTGACAATTAAATACCTCTAAGGGTTTTATTAAATAACAGGAACAACCACCAAAAGATTAAGACCCTTATGAAAAAACATATTGAAACCTAGAAGAGACAAACAATGACAGTAAAAATTTTTGACTCTAAAGTCAAGAATTTCAATTAAAAATTGTAACTTGATCTGTTGGGATAAGGAAGTTCTCCATTGGGCTCGAATGATGTATAGATAATTAACCAAAATAACTTGAAATTTTGACCACATACTACTTTAATGTATAAAAAATAAGGACGACTAATTTCGACTATAATAAGTCTTCATCGGGTCTAAAAACACGTAATTGTTTCTTCTTCTTCGATGCAAGTAGTTTCAACTTCAGGAGTTGGTTCCTCGCATATGGAGGTGTTTTCTTTCGGCATTATTAAGGGTGCTACTGTGAATTTTCCTTCTAAGACACTATCATCTCTTGATGTGGCGTTGTTGTCTTCACTAGTATCTCTTATAGTTAATTTTTTTAAAGGGATAATACTACCATCACGTAAAATATGAGTAAAATAATTCAAATTTGGTTAAAAATACATCAATAAACTTACCTAATTATACATAAAAACAGCAAAAATTAAATACTTAAATTTAAAGTTGCAAGTGAAGTTACAAAATTATAAAAATTACAAGGTGAAAATTAAGTAAAATTTGACAGAAGTATGTGGTAAACTTAACAACAAATTTAAACATTTAATATTTTAATAGTACCTAAATACATATGATACAATTAAAAAGAACAACAAGTGAGTCTACCATTTTAGTGTACGTGTGAAACTCAGCAACCACAGAATACCATTGAAAAAAGTTAAAATAATAGTAGGTGAACAATCTTCGTGAGAGGAGGAAGAAATACTGAGACAAAGACTCAAAGATAAACTAGGTTTAGATAAGTGGAATGAGAAGGGTACCCACACAACAAGCTAGAAAGAAAAATGAGGAGGGGTAGCCACACAAGTTTGACAACCAATAAGAAAGGATGAGAACTGTATGACCATAATCAATTCCCAACTAGGAAGGTGAAATGAATCTGGGAAAAGGAACCACCGAGTGAAAAATGGCAGCTAGTCAGTTGGTACCCACGTTTGGCATCCTTTAGTATTAGCCATTATCAGCAATTAACTGTAAAAAATCTATGCTAGTTTCCACTTTAAGTTTTGCAACCATTTTTAAAACACCCTGTATATTTATAATTTTTTGTTTGTTTTAATTTCATATTTTTTTTATTATTTAGAAACAGTTAACTCTGAAATTTCATTCCAATTATAAATACTTCATAGCTAAAAATATACATTCTGAAGGAAAAATACCAATTCAAGAATTTTTTATTTATTAGTAATGAGGATTACAAATAATGACTCCTAGTTTCGAGTCAAACCCATTATCAGTGCCTCTCTTATTTTTAATATAAATTCATAGTATAAATGCGTATTTTGTTTGGGTTAGGCCGTCCCTGTGCCAAATCTAAGACGATATCTTCAGCGGCAGCGGCATCAGCCGGCGAAAGGCGTGGGGGAGTAATTTTAATGTGAAGGAAATAAAACAAAAACAATAATATAAAAGTTTCAGACAATGTCATTTAAAGTAGTTTACAATCCAGAAGGTGTCAACTGCGGTGCGAAAGAAGTGAGATGAAAGTCTCCAACATGTGCACGGAAAAGTTGACTAACAGGTGAGTTCAAGTTTGCTGAAAGCTTAGTCAAGTTTTAGGTTTTCCACTTTTCGCCCCTAAGAAAATCGAGATTTCATATAACGCAAGTGTAGGTAGATATGAATTGTTTATGAAATACATAATTGAAGTAGAAAGCTTAAATTTATTAATTAATATAGGTTTATTTAAATTTTCAAAATGATTGGTATTATGTACTGTAGATACTCTTATTAAGTAAAACTACAAAAAATTATTGTTACTAATTTTAAAAATGCATCATAATGAAAATTTTACACTATATATAAAATTTTTAATTTATGCCTCGAAATTTAATGCGGATAGTCGGTAATAATTGTGTTATACATTTTTTATTTTCCCAGTGGATTAGTTTAAATCTATCTCTGCGATTTTCATTTTCCATAAAAATTCTTTCTATAACAAATCATTTATCATGTGCAAAAGAAATTTTGAAGATTTGATATTTTAGTTAGTTAATTGGGATATAAAACTTTAAAATTAACAACTTTATTTTATGAATATAGGGAGATTCAGAATGAAATTGATCATACACTTTAAGAATGTAACTTGTTCATTCCAAATAGAGTGATATGGTGATTTCTAAATTTTATTGTTACAATAATTTTTAATATTTTTAACACACCTAAAAACAACATATTCTTTTTTTTAATCTCAGGTAAGAGATTACCAGACAAATACTTCTTTACAATCACTATTTATAATTGCTTAACATGCGCTAGATAAAAGTTTATAACTTTACAAATCTAAATATATCGTAAACAAAAATCAAAATTCGGGTTCAGACTTTTGAGTTTTTGATATTTTAATCCAGCTATATAAAAATTTTAAATTTCTAATGTAACCTTTTCTTTTTTGTTAATTATCTTCCGTTAGACATGGCATAATAGTTATTTTTAGGTATTCGTAAGAACTTCCCTGCTTTTCTTTTTTTTTTAATACTCTTTTTAAATACTACCTTTAACGCGATTTATTAATAAAAATCATCAAAAAAGTGCAGCATTGGAAACCTATAAAACCTATATAAAAATTGCAGGATATTTGTTAAATTTAGTGCAAAAAGATTATTTATATTTAAGTTTAACAGTATTTAACAGGAAATGGAAAAATCCTATTAGTCGAAAACCGCGTTTAAATATCTCATTTAATTTCGAAATTATAAATTAACAAACTCAACAAAATTATATTGAGACATCGTGTATACAAAAACTTTGGTAATTCATAATAAAGCCAGAAATCTTCCCAATCCTGTATAGTTTGCTTGGGACTGATTTTCTCGGGCATCTTGTTCTAGCTCAACATGAATCGCCCTTTATAATGAAACTTGTTATACGCAAATACACTTAAGAAAAAATAACATTAAGAAAACAAGGGAATTAGTATGTAACTATATTTTTATTGATTCATACTATGATAAAAGTATTATTACTCTTTTTGCGCAATTTTTATCAAATATTTGGAAAATTGTCTTAAGTCTGCAAAACGGAAAACTTATTTAATTATTTAGGATGTAATGTCTTGCAAAGGACCCCTTACACGGATTTAGTTGTTTTTTTGAGTCTCTTTGGAAGTTGAAGGAGTAAAAAATGATTTAGAAACCCTTCAAATTCAAGGCACAGTTCAAGAAAGCTGGCTACTAACTTTTCTAAAAGTTTTACAATGTTTTTTGTCACAAAAAAGGACATTTGGTTTTTCTCAGGAATGTTAACTGAAAATGGACTTGGATTTTAGAATTGATAAGTGAATCTATTTTTGATCATTTCATTCCATAAAGAAAAAATAGGAGAAATAATAATGCCAGATAAAAAGATATTAAATAGATGGAGCGAATACTTGTGAATTACTAAACTAAAAGCCAACGATCTAACAAATAACTAATAAATACTTAGAAAAAAGTAAATACTATCCAAGAAATAATAAAGACAGATTTTAACAAAAAAAAAACATAGAAAAGAGGAAATTTACACAACAATTCTATAAAAACAAAGAAGGAGATTATTGTGTAAACAAGCGTATATTGTTTTTAACACACTTAAAAACAGCCTATTATTTTTTAATCTCAATAGATTTAGATTGGCCCAGAATCAAATATATCATTAAATCAAAATCCAGATTCTGACTTACCTACCTACCTACATAAACATTAATGTTAAATGTAACCTATTTTTTTAAAACACTTTTTATGTAAAAATTATCTTCTGTCAGTCAAGGTTATATAGTTATTTTGAAACATTCACCAGAACAATTTCTATCTTTTTTCTTTTTAAAGCTTTTTAAATTTTTAAATAATTCCTTTAAATACATTCATTATTCAATTAAACAAAAATACTGAATTTGTAATTTATAAGACTCCTAATTTTGTAAAACTAAAAAATAGCAGAAAGTAGTAACTTTTTAAAAAGTTCCAATATTAATCAAGAGAAAAAATATTATTATTATTCTTTCGATCCAAGCGGAAGTAACAAAAATCTGGCCCAAAAATTTTACAACCATTCCAATCATAAAGTCAAAAACAACATTAAATATGTCATTTAGATTCAAAATTATAAGTTAACAAAATTGATAACATACTGCATACAAAAACTTTAGTTCATAATAAAGCCAGAAATCTCACCCAACCCTGTATGGTTTACTTTTGTCTGATTTTTCTGAGGATTTTGTACCAACTCATCAAGAATCGCTCTGTCTAATGAAATCGGTCTTAGATAAATTAAGCATAAGATATATTAACGTTAAGAAAAACAAGGTATCTATCTACATTTTTATTGATTCAAACTATTATATTAAATAACTTTTTTCTCAATATTTATTGCATCAAATATTTGAAAAATTGTCTTAAATATGCAAAAAGAGAAAAATCTATTGAATTAGTTAGGATGTAGTGTGCTGCAAAGGCCCACTTCAAGCGGATTTAGTTGTTTTTTGTTTCTGTTTGGATGTTAAAGGAGTAAAAAATGATTTAGAAACCCTTCAAATTCAAGGCATCATCTACGAAATCTGGCGAGTTTTTTGTCACAAAAAAGGAGATTTGGTTTCTCATTTTAAATGTTAACTGGAAATTGAATTGGATTATAAAATTGATAAATCTATTTTTGATCATTGAATTCTGTAAAAACAAAGAAGAAGTTACCTATTGTTTAATATGTACAAAGGGATTCATATTTAAACAGAACACTTTAAGAAAAGAAATTGGTGATCCCAAAAAATTATTAGTAGGTCTATCCATCTTTATTACCTAGATGCTTAGATTTCTAAATCTGACTATTCTAAAATCTGATATTTTTAACTGGCCTAAACATGGCATAATTTCATTTAATCTCATTTGGAGTATATTGCTTTTAATAATAAATAGATAAAAATTTCTGACTTAACTTATACAGACTTTTGAATATTTGATATTTTAACCTACCTACATAAATATTTTTAATTTTAAACTATTTAGGAACGCCTCTTTTATGTCAAAAGTATGTTCCTTCACTCATAGCATAACAGTTATTTTGAAAATTCGTAAGAACTTCTTTTTTTCTTTTAAAGCATTATTTTTAACTGATATATTTAAAGACATTTATTATTATTTAATTTAAAGAAAATACTTCATTAGAAATTTATAATATACCTAATTTTGTGAAATTAGAAAATGGTAGAAAGCTGTAACTTTTTAAAAATTTTCAATTTTAATCAAGGGAAAAAATATTATTATTATTCTTTCGACTGGAACAAATTTTTTTTTTAAATATGTCATTTAGATTCGAAAAAATTATAAGTTAACAAAATCGATAACATACTGCAAACAAAATTCTACTTAATAATAAAGCCAGAAACCTCACCCGACTCTGAATAGTTTACTTTGATCTGATTTTAATGAGTTTTTTGTACCAGCTCATCAAGAATCAATCTGTCCTTGATAAATTAAGCATAAGAGATATTAAGAAAATAAGATATCTGCCTATATTTTTATTGATTCAAACTGTTGTATAAATAACTTTTTCCACAATATTTATTACGTCAAATCGGTCTTAAATCTGCTAAATCTGCAAGAAAAGAAAAAACGTATTGAATAATTTAGAATGTAGTGCTTTAAAAAGAAACACTTCACGCGGATTTAGTTGTTTTTTGCTTCTCTCTGGAAATTAAAGGAGTTAAAAATGATTTAGAAACCCTTGAAATTCGAGGCACAGTCTACGAAATTTGGCTTTTCTAAAAGTTTTCTATCAGAAAAAAAGGATTTGGTTTTTCCTTATGCATCTTAACAGAAAATGGAGTTGGGTTTTAGAATTAATCAACGAATCTATTTTTGATCATTTAACTCCATAAAGAAAAAAGGATAAATTATAACGGCAGATAAAAAGATTATAACAGATACTCCAGTGAATTACTAAAGTAAACGCCAACAATCTAACAAATAACCAATAATTAAAGAATTGAATCATATATTCGAAACAACTTAGAAAAACGTGAATACTATCAAGGAAATAATAAAGAATTTTAAAAATAAAAGATAGAAAAGAGGAATTCTGCACAACAATTCTAGATCGTAAAAAATGATTTATGTACAAAAGCCATCTAAAATGGTGCAAAAATTCTTTCTTAAAATGTTTTATTTTATTTGACAGTGTTTTATTAAAATAGTAAAAACAACATTTGGGGGATAATAAGAGGGTCTTACTAATTCATAACACCCTGATTGTCGTAGATATATTATAGATCGATTTTAGAATGGGGTGCAAATAATTTCCACCTTCATTCCTGGTCTCAACACGTACTTATAAACAGAAATACATATTTCAATAAGCTATTAAAAAAATCCATCGCATCCTTTATCACTTGAAAACTTGTTCTTTCCAGGAAAGAAAATCCATTTTAAAACCTACATTTTATGACGTTCTATATCCGTGAACTAGGAATTGTTACATTTAGTGACCTTTTCCGCTTGTCGGTTATTCGCTCGACCGTTCTATTTCTTCTTCTGCTTCGTAAAATAAGATGGAACTGACACTAAACCCAGATTTTCACGTTAAAAACTTTCAGACGGTTCAGTTCATCCGGTTTAGAAAAAAACGAATGTGGGAAGATCAGGGGACAAAATATAAAGTTATATTATTATTATATTATATTAAGTCAGTAAAAGTCAATCGCACTTAAATGTTAAGCGAGACTTAAGTAGGTTCTTAGATTTTCGTTGATTAAATCGTCACTTGTAACATAAACGTCGCTTAGAGTTTAATCATGCCTTAATACAAAAATTTGAGATGAAATTTTTAATTGTTCTTTTGTATTTTCAGTGAAGAAGAAAAAGATTTACTTCAGAAAGCAAAGAATAACAAAAGCTACATAAAACTAGATGAAGAAATAAGCAAAAAGCAAAAGAAGGCCGAAAACCGAAAAAGAATTTTAGCACAGGTAATGCAAATTAGAAAATATTACAGTAATAAAAAATACGAGCAAAAAGTGAGTTTCGGCCCTTCCCTATTTATTATCATCATTTTTTCTTCTTATTTATTGTATATAACTTTACTTTCCATTTCTTCAACTAATCAATAAATTTAACTAAACTTTGAGTCCAACTCATTAATAAATATATTTATATTTTTAATTTTTATTTCTTTATTATATTTATTAATTTAATAATAGGACTTGTAACCTACCTACCCCTGGGTACTAGTTAATTTGGAAAACAAAGAAACTTTAATAATTAAACCCATCCCGTTCGACTTTTCCCGATATTTCTATATTTACCTTTATTGGCCTTTCTCCCCGGTAGTGATCGTCTAGTTAAAAGTTTTGTTTGTATTTATATGCCCCACGTTGTATAAAAATAACCCAAATCCTTTTTGCAAAGTTTGGTGCAAATTTGCGAATGAAATCAAACACAAGAAGCCATTTAACTTGATTTATTTAATACTTGTTTAAATGGATTAGACATCGGAAATTTGAATGCCTCATTGGGACCTCGTGGGGTCCCGCTCAGTAAAATCGGCCACAGGCCATTTGCAATCAAATATGTACAAGTTCAGATATTTGTACTTTGATATACAGCAGATATACTCAAGTTTGGATTCTCTTTAAAGTACTAGAGATGGTTTCTAGGTGCCCCTACTGAGTTACGGCCGGATCAATACCGACGAGTAACCCTTATGTTCAGGCCCACCTAGGCAGGGAAATTATTCTAGGTAATCCTACTGAGGTAGGGCCGGATCAGTACCAGCGTACTACCCCTCATGTTCAGAGTTACCTAATGTTGCAGATTTTGAGAGAGTTAAGAGAGTCCAACCCTGTAGTAACATCGACCATATTTATGTGAATCAGTGCAAACAGAACTTAGCCAACCGCCGTGTCGTTCACCCCTAATCAGCTGGTGATTTACTATAGGTCGAGGGCAAACTAACACTTCGGTCGCACCAAATTCGTAGTGTTTTTATGTTGGTACAATTTAAAGGCAAATGTTTCCTGTGTCCCATTCAATGGGCAGGACACAAGTGGAAATCCCAATGTTTGTCTATATGTACATTTATTGTTACATTACTACTAATTGCTAGGTTACTTTGGATAATTCACTCACCGTGAATTATTAGCCCACCATCAGATACACAGACCATAGGGAGTATGTCTTCAGTTAGTGGTTCCGACATGTCAACGGCGTCGCAATGTAGTTGGGACGTCGTTTGAGTTTGGAAGAAAAAGAGGTGCCGGTCAGAGTACCGGCAAATAAAGGGGCGTCGAAATTTGGCAGAAAATATGTTCGTCAGAACGATGCGATGGGCGTCGGTCTCGTACGGATTTTCAAGCGCGGTCAGAGCGTCGGGACGGCTGGAACGTTGTTGACGATATATAGTACTGATGATTTGAAGTTTAAAATTGAACTATCACGAGCTCCTTTTGAACTCGGTCTTTTATACTGATTTTAATTACCGACGATGCATATTCCCACAGTGTCGCCAGACTCGTTAATTATCTACTAATAAATTCATGTCATTTTTTATTGTTATGATTGTGATGGCTGGAATAGAATTTTGTATGAAACTAAAATTAATTTTTATGTGTTTTATGGTTATGATGTCTGGGGGTACATGTAATGTTTAGAAATCGAGTTTGTTTTATAAACATCTAAAAAAAATACTGAAATTCGTGGGAATAATTATTCCTAAGAAAAACGGATTTGAATGTAAATGATTTAAATTTCTTTATAAAATGGGAATTATAGAAATTATGACGCTACCTGGGTCAGGTTGGTCACAGAACTAGTACCTATTTTTTTTAAATTAATAACTTATACCAAAAAATCTCGTTACAACATATTCAAAATATTCTTGATTTTCGTTGAGCTCTAACTTTACCAATTTCAAAATAAACGTATTATGCTCGAAATATTAGTTTAATCAGATGAAAAAGTCCGTAGATAAATTTATAGCTTCCATATGTTTTATATCGACGCATAAACATCCCATTTTTAAAGGCCTATTATGAGATATAAAAAACGGCTTATCCTTTTCGATCATAAAAACAAATCGAACGCAATACATTTCGAATGAATCTAAATTTATGATATTTTTGCTTTTTCTGACATTCGTAGTATGTTGAGAATTGATATTATCTTATATAGTTTAACCAAACCATCCATTTTAATAATTATAACAGAAAAAAATTAGTCGAGGAAAATAGCATTGTCAGTCTTTAATTTTAGTCTACATTATATACGTTTCAGGGAAAAATAAATATAAATAGTACTTTCTTGCTTCCCATATAGTGTTTTGAAATATAATCCGAAATTCATTCATTTTAAAAACTCTTTCCTGTAGAGTTTTTGGGTTCAATAGGATAAAATGCTTTTATAAAAAAATAATGTAAAAGAAATATTTAACTTGGATGTGTAGGGTAAATTCTTCAGTTTGTGCCCAATAATCAACTCTGAATTAATCTTTATATAAATAGTTTTGCTCTATTTATTCGGTGTATTTTCGTTTTTTATTTACCATGGACGTTCGTCATTGAGTTCCAGTGTCTCCATTTTGATTATTGTCTTACTTTGTAACTACGCATTTATCTTCTTTTATCTATCGTCCTCATTATTTATATTTTTTGGTGTATTTTTATTTTATACAAAAAAATGTGTTACTTATAAATTGGAACCCCTAACTACGATAATTATTTTTGTATAAATGCTAAAAATAATAATAAAGCAGATTAACATCGAATTTTCTCTAATATTTCAATGTTAAAAGTTATATTATTCCACAAATATTTTAATAGAGACTCTAATAGTCAAATCTGCAAATGTTTTTATATATTTTAATGAAAAATTAACCGAGCTTAAAGCAGGATTTATCTCACTCTCAACCGATAAAATCCCAATCAATCATTATAAATCACGAATGAAAGAGTAAGCCCTATCTGCGGGCATTGCCTGGAAACCCATTAATCCAGATATATCCTTTATTCCAGAGCTTTGTGACGCCTGGACAAACTCTAGTTCACCAGTTAATTAGAGCATTAAAGTGGTTAATTATTAACGTTTGTAAAGTTGTTTACTCAATCGAATTTAAATTTTTAGTTGTGAAATATTTGGGTTTCTGTAATTGAAAAGATTAAAATCTACATTGACGTCTATTAAAGGAAATAAAATATTTAAATTGAGCGCCGTCTTCATAATCATACAAAAAAAATAATCAAATAAGGAAAAGGTAAAAGATTATGTCAACTTGTGATTTTGGAAAGAAAAACTCGTTTTCTTTAGAAATTCTAAAGTTGTTGTTGTCCAGAACAAAAGTCGGACAAGCACTTCAACCAGACAAAATCCATAAGCAAACTCACAAAAGTTTTAATTATCGATAAAAATGTTGAGCTTACAATGTTTTTTTAATTTTTAACACTACAAATTTATAGTTGTGATTTTTAAATAATTATACTATGTGGACTCTACGGGGTCTAAAATGGAAGAGAATGTGTCAAAATTCTGACATCCTTTTTAAGTTTCTAAAATCAAAACCAACTATAATTTGTGATTTAATTAATTTTCTTACGAAATTGTTTTTATAACACCCTGAATTTTTTGATAAATGATGTTTCAACTTGAAATAATTAAATTCTATACTTTCTTCTTTAATCTGTAGTGTACAATTATCATGTTCATATTTTAAATTAATTAGGTATTCTTGAATTTTTTAAAATTTTCATTAATTTTTATAAAATTGGCTATAAATTAAAATTAAATTAAATTAGGAAATATAAATTAATCAATGTATCTTTTCAATACCAAAATTGTTTCAAAAATATAATTTATAATAAAATTAATTTTCAATTTTAAATTAATAACCTCATATGATGCTAGACACTAAAATTCTAAGTTTAATTAAACAGTAATTATTGAAATTATATCATAATGCAAAAATCAACATACCAAATGAGGTTATTATAATTGAAAAAGATTCTAAATTTGTTATAATTTAAGTAAAACCCAATTTTAAAGATAATTTAGTATCCTAATCATATTTATTTATTTACTACTGTGAAATATTTACATATCTCAAAGATCCTCAAATGTGATATAAATTCCCTTTACAAATATTTAAATTTTTTCAAATTTAAACCTAAAAACATTTCAAAGAGTAAATCTAACAGTTTTAAGAATTGTAAAAGAGAAGAATCTATTATTTAAACGCTTAGTAAAAACCTTCTATCCTAAATATTTGAAATATATTTCCAGGAGACTTTAGGAAACTCATTAATCTAAATGCTTTTCCTCCTTTTCAGGGTTTTGTGACAAGCGCTGTGATGTTGAGTTCGGCCAGTTGTGGCATGCCAGTGGGGTATTCAGCCGTATTGTTACCCCAACTGAAATTTATTAACGATTCTATGCAAATAGACGATGAAATAGGATCCTGGATAGGTAAGTTGAACACTAAATTTAACTAACAATTTTTTTTTTAATAAAAATTCATTAACCTTCCGAAAAAAAAAGCAGTAAATTCTTCTCTGAGCCAAAAATAAAAATTACTGTCATCACGGACTAATGAGAACTTAGACTAGGCAAGTTGGAAGCAAAAGACAGTTTTGAAGTTGGTTGATGTTTAATCATTGTCTAGAAAAAACATGTTGATATTCGATTATCATTATAGCACTTTTCAGTCAGTTAATAGAATCAAAACGAATGATTAATGAACTCGGCTAGGTTTGATAATCGTTCAATTTCAGGATTTAATTTCATTCTCTGTTAGTTGTACTTGTTTTACTTGTACGTTATTGTTAATTTCAACACATTTCTCGCCGGAATAAATAATTTAGAAAAAGTTCGGTTTATTTTCATTTGTATTGTATTGTACGTGAGTCAACCTGCCAAGTGCCAACAGGTTTCATACTCGTTATAAAATATCTCTCAAGAACTACATGTTTTCCCGCTCGGCATAAAACAATACAATATTACATGTGGTGTCATAAATACAATCCGTATAGATTATATAACCTAATATTTATAATTGCTACGAGTTTTTATCATATATTTGATCTTAGAGACCCTATACATCAACAGATGTATGTAGAAAAGATAAAAGCAAATTAGAAAAAGGTTTAATTTAATTGGAATATTTACAATATGTTGATATTTTACATTTATGAATAGTAAGATTAGGTTAGGTTATGTTCACCTATTTAAAATTCGAACTTAACTAAAGAGTATTTTACATTTAAAACCTATTCCTATGTAACATTTAGTGAAAACACTTTAATATTATTTTGTAGCAATTGAGAAGACCAGTTTACTCAAGGATGGTAAATGCCATAAAATCCTCACATAAATATTTATTATCCTTGTACGTTCACTGTTTTCATTGGTTCCTCGAGCACCGACTTCTATTTTACACTAAAATCTGATTTCTGTGGTCGTCTTTTCAAACAATGTTGTCAGTGTAATACAGTTGGATTTATGCGAGAAGATATGTTTACAAAGAGCATCATTAATTTTGATTAGAAAGCCCATTAAATTATCTACTCAACACCAAAAGGGGTTTGAATTTTGTTTCGTTACTTTGTTCAATTTTCTCTTTCATGAATTAAGATTGAATTTCATTTTTTTATACGTCTTTCCACAATGTTTGCTTTTTGGTAGAATCTACATTCTTCGTAATGTAGTAGGTAAATGCTACTGAACAAAAGAATCATCAAAGTGGATTTCGGAGGTAATTCAGAAAGTATATTAAAAAATTGTTCTGAACCAGAACAAGAACATTAAAGCAATCGCAACATACGGAACCTATTAAACAAAAAGTAAGAGATATTGTCCAAAAGCTGAAAAATAATAAAAGTGATGGAAATAATGAATAATTGATTTGTTATAAGATGGACAAACACTAGAAGAAAAGATATACGAAATAATATCGAAAATATGGAAGGAAAAAATATACCAACAATTTTGAATTTTATTTTGTTGCTTTGTTCAGTTTTCTATTTCAGGATTTAAGATTGCATTAGGTAATTTTTATATGAAATTCCTCAATGTTTGCTTTATGGACGAATCTACGTTTTTGGTAATGAACATGTTAAACCGTATCAGATGAACTTCGGGTTTAATTCATAAAGTCAAATATTTTTAATTTCTCTTAGTTTATAAAAAACGCGTTAATATGAGCGAGTCTGAATCTGAAAGTTTTGCATCAGATATTGAAGATTGTGCAATAAAAGCAATTTGATACTAACTCCACAAAAATCACCAATTAAATACGACGTTTTAGTAAATGGTGTGAGGGAAAGAAAGTAAAAAATGAAACGAATGAGAAGGCAATCGTAGATAAAATATTTTATGGTCAAAGTACTAGATTATACATCTACAAATATTGAAACTATAGGCAAATGGTGCTTAGGAAAAAGTTTATATGGAGAATATATGGAGAATATATGGAAAAAGTATTTGCTGGTGAAGTTTTTGTAATAATAATAATAATAATAATAAATACAATAAAATATAACTAAGAGCACAACAACATCAACCAGAAATTTTATTCTAAAAGGATTACAAAAATGTAATGGAACATCAAATTCTATTTACAAGAGAAAAATACTGAAAGGAGCTTGCACATACAGGGTGATTTTTCAATTTAGTTCATATCATAAACAAAATACTACCTAATAAATTATTTTATATGTGGCATGTAAGGTTTTTCCATTCGTTAAACCAACTAGCAGAAAAAACAAACCAGGTTCACAAAAATTATTAAACTGTTACCTCAAAATATTACTCTGCATATCAGAATATCGAAAAACTGAATTATTTAACTATTCAACATAAAATTAATTAGAATTAAAGTAATTTTTTTAATACAAAAATACTCAAAAAAAAGCGAGATAAAATTTAGACAGATAATTGACACAAATAAAGGTAAAGAACTCTCTATTTAAATTGAAGTTATAATAAATTAAATGCAATTGGTAAATTTCGTTCATTCTTTCCGCAGTGTGAATAATTCATTTTCAAAATCAATACACTTTATATGCATTGCAAAAAGCGCAATATAGTAAAGAATTTCCATTTGAATTTTTTTTATTCATAAATTACAAAACAAGCAAAAATTGTCTCATTATTCTATTGATATTGAAAAAATGACTATAAAGTATCGTTGTTCTCGACAAAGTTTTTAATTATAAAACAAAATGCGAGTACTATTTCTGTTAGCAAGAGTTTAAATATGGCCCTCAAAGTTAATATCCTAATACTTACTATATATTGTTTACAATAATATAACATAGTTTGTTTCATGGACGAAATGTTTGCTTGATTTGTTTTTCCGTAAGGGTCCTGTAAAACTCCCAAGTTTAAATTATTAACTTGTCATTTATAACTATATCATTAATAATTGCTGTTTTGAATGTCGTTCCTTTTGGTCTTGAAATAAATTGAAGAAAATTAATAAAACATGTAAGTTCAGCGTCTAATATAATCCCAACTTAGACACAACGCAATTAAATATTTTTCTAATAAAATATAATTAGTATTATTTTCTTGGCACTTCGGTGAGACTATTTACAGTAATATTGTCGGGGCCATTTATTTAATCTCTTTTAAAATGTAGTTTATGAAACAACTACAAAATAAATGCAAATTAATTTAACCATCTGAAGATAGGAAGATATAGAATTGGAAAATTGGCCATATGCTATTCTGAAGTATTTTTTCCTCATTCACTTTAACGAAAGGAGAAAGTAAGTAATTGACTTAATTTAATCATAAACTCAAATGCGTCTCAATTGATCTGTCAGTCAAATCCAATATACTCTTAACTACTAGTTACTCTTTAGTAGTTGAGATTTAAAAATGATGTTTCATTGAATTGTGCTACTTATTAATATATTTACTAAAAGTTCAACGTAGTGTAAAATTCTCGGTTTAATGAAGTTATCTCGGTTTCATGACGATTTTCATCAAAGTTCCGGAAGTTTTCAGAGTTCCCGTAACTCGCTTGTAAATAAGATTTGACGTTTCAATTACATTCTTGTAATCTTTTCAGGATAAACTTTTTTGTTGTTGGCGTGTTCTTATTTACATTTTATTATATTCAATTATTCTTTTATTATGAAAATTTCGACACCAAATACCTTTTTCTCGGTTTCTGTTGTTGCATTCATTGAACTGGATGTGGTTAAATCTTACCCTACTTCTTAGTTTAAACAATTATTTTTTTTTGGAACGGCCTCCAAAAAGATAAAAACTCTCAGAATTATAAGACCAGATTTTTCCATTAATTGCATACAGAAATGAAAACGAATTACCATGAGATATTTGAAAAAGAAAATAATGCTATACGCTAAATAATTCTAATTAGGATAAAATTTAAACGTATAAGATAAATTATACTTATCTGGAATTTCCACAGTATTACAAATCGATTTTTAATTATCTTTCTCTAACCGGGTTTCCCTAAATCACATTTTCAAAGAGTGACATAAGATTGACAGATTTCTTATACGCGTACTTGACTTCATATCATAAACATTTCAACCAGTCATTATTAAGCAATATGTATATTATGATTTCTTGCCATAACATTTTTAAGAATATAATAATATTCTTCTTCGTTTCCTAAAAAATTGGTTAATATTATATAGGTATTTAGTCCAAAAGGTATTCTAAAATAAGTGAACTTCCCACGTATAATAGTTCACTATTAGTAGTTAATACTGAGGATATTTAAGATATTTCTTGATTTCAAAATCCTCCAAAAAAAAAGTTATTTTTTGTGACTTAATGAACAATTAAACCTAGGAGTACAATTATTTTAGATTACTTTTTGAACTAAAAATATATATATACTATTAACTCAAATTTTTAGGAAAAGAGGAATATTAATATATTTTAAAAATTTCATAGCAAGAAATCATGCTGTGTATAATATTGCTTGATAATGATTGGCTGAAATATTTATGGTATGAAATCTTATAATAATCTTATGTCACTCTTTGATAATGCAATGCAAGCGAAGCCTGGTTAAAAAAGACATTTAAAAATAGCTTTGAAATACTGTGCAAATTCAAGATCAGTATAATTTATCTTTACATTTATAATGGATAAATAAGTAAGAGTCGAAACAATTAATTTAATTTGCTGGTGAAATTTTACTGTAAATGAGCTAAAACGCTTCTCCGCCGCTGAGATTAAAACCTGACCTAGAATATGCAAACTTGGCCCTCGAAAGGATTGTTTCAGCCTAGACGGCAGTCGTTCGTCACTACGCATTTCAACCTTCTCATGTCACTAACCGATGAAGTACGATCTGATGAATCAATTTGCTAGCACACGGCCAATGTTAATATTATCTTCACCAATTTGCATCGATTTAAAGGTCATTCACATCACCGAACACCGTCCAAACAAATTTCTAAGATTTGACGATGACGCTATGAAATAGGTCAAGATCGCTTTGAAATTTACGACAATAAAATTCGCATCAATTTTGATTGTCTGCGTTTCACGGTCTTCCTGTTTTATATTAGGTAATCATGATAAATCAAATTCTCTAAGGTAGTTAACGTATTATCAAAAAATAGACAATCAGGCAAACTTAAAAATAGCAGTAGCAAATAATGAGTTATGGTGCCAGACCAAAGAAATGTTTAGATGCAAATGGACACCAAATCAACAGAACAAACCACCCTAGATCCCTTCTAAGTTCTGGTTTTTTCTACTAGTTGGACGAAGAGTAAGAGGTTAACTTTGGTCCATCTTTTTGTTTTCGTGCTTTTCTTCCTCCGACCTTCTTTTCTTCCGCGTGCTTTTCATGTTTTGATCTTCTGTGTTAGTCCTCTGGTTTTTGCTTTGTTCCCTTATTGATCCGGACTAATCATGTAGTATGGGATAAAATTTGCTATATTTAAATAATGCAATTATCTAAGCAAATCCTTAATTAGAATGTCCAAGATTCACTGAAATAAATGTATTTATATAGCCATGTGTAAAATTAGAACTAATAAAATTATTTTGTTTTATATTATCATACAAAGTGGTCCAAAATAGTCTAGAGGTGATAGTTTTCCTAAAAATAAACGTACTTTTTTTTTCGAAAACTCAGTAATAAGGGAAATACAAAATTGTATTTGGTACAATGATACAAAACATCGCAGATTAAATTAATTAAAATGTAACATTGTTGATTTGAATAAAATGCCATCTTCCACTGAATTATTAAAAGTACGATAAATTTAACAATCTGCATAGTAACACAAATTTTATGATTTATTAGGTAGATATTCCTAGGTTACATGACACATATTTTTATTAAAAGTGTGAGTGTTGCATCCTATAAATTTTCGAATAAATATTCCAAGTTAATTTTTCTGTAAACTAATGATGTTAGAAAAAAAATTATTAGAATATTTTATTGTAAATGATACCTTCATACCATTTGAAATATGCATTATTTTCACGGACACCCTGTATAGCCAAAACAAGTTATCTGCCAAGTTTATTTAAAAAGTGATTTGCGGTATTGATTTTGAGTTTTATTTTATTTTGTGACTTAAGGACATATAGTTTAAATACAAAAATCAAAAAATTTTCAATGCCTATATAAGAATATTGAGGAAAATATAAAGTCAGATCCTAAAATCTTCGGGTCATTTTATAATTTTAAAAAATCATCCCCTTCCATCCCAAATACAATGACAATGAAAACGCCCTACTTAAAAACAGTAAGGAAATTGTTTATTCTTTTGCCCAGTTCTTCTCAGAATCTTTTTTAGACCTTGATACCGGGGGTACTAACAATAATTATATAAACTCTAATACCAAAACTTATGATATTCTTAACAGTGCCGAATTTACCATCAAGTTTTTAAAGCCAAAAATGACCGTGTATCCCTGTATCCCAACATTTCTTATTCGAATCGCTCGCTTCTATTAGTTCTAATTAGGATGATTCCGTAATTCTTCTAGTAATTTCTTGGTTTATCATTGTCAAATGGAACAAAAAGGATAGCTTTGCATCATCTCCAGATAATATTTCTAAAATAATTATTAATATCCTCTAGATATTTCAAAAATCACTCTCAGCTAATTACAAAAGGCTTTAAGTTGCCATCAAGTAAAATTTCCAGGACCGGGAGACGATAGAGTCAAGTAAAAACATTTAACTAATTATACTCTACTCGAAGATTGATTTACTTCAAGGATTATCTTTGATTTGTAATTGTTTTGGTAACATTAAAATTTGTAGAATCATTTTTTTGAAATATTTATTCAATTACAAAAAATATTACGAGAATCAAAAAAAAATTGTATTAAGGTCTACCTAGGTTTCGGTACCTGAGAATATACAATTTTCCAAGACAGATAGAAGTTTGACAGATCTTTTTAAAAAACGTAAATAAATTCCATGTAATATTCTTCTTTTTCTAAAAATATATTTGGTTAGTATTATTTACTTCAAACGGTGATCTAAGATAATTAACTTTCCCAGGTTTAGTTGTTCATTCAATACTGTATATTGTGGATATTTTAGGTGTTTCTTTATTTCATATTCCTCCAAAAAATCAAGTTCTTCTTTCTTGTCACTTATATGAAGTACCTCAAGTGTTATTTCCATTGTGTTGTCAACGAGGTGTTTTGCGTAATGTGACTTATCTGGTTGTTTTTATCTATAAGCTCGTAGATGCTCACCGTAGCGTATGTTAAAATTTCTGAAGATCTGGCAAACACAGAAGACGTTACAATCCGCACAATTTAGTTTGTAAAAACCTGATTTTGAAAATTTATTAATTTTGGGTTTATTATCTGAAACAATTAATTTAATTTTAATCCATTTAACTTTTTTGGGACAAAATTTTAACAAACAATATATTTTTGAAAAGTAAAGGAACCCGTTTTCCAGGTGTAAAAATATTGTAAATACACACTATATTTCAATGAAAATCGCAAATTTTTTATTACTAATTACACATTTTTGAAAAGTAAAAGAATCCTCTCATACATTGGAGCCACCCATTTCTAAGTGACACCTTTTGAGGAAAATTCTGTAAAAATCTAAATTCTTTAAAAATTTATAACTCGTCAAAATTTAGAAAAATACAATTTGTAATTCTAAAAATTATGTTGTTAATAAATGTAAAACATAAAATATTCTTATCTTAAAATTCCACGATTTTCCACAACTTTTTAATATTCTTATGACAATTGTTTTATCCTTTATGACATCGTCCGATAAGAATATAAGAAATTGACTGGTACTTCAAATACATACTTGACTTTGTATTATAATACTAAATTTCTTATAATTCTATCTGAAAATGCCAAAAGGTAAAAGACTATTAAAAAATTTTGCGAAATCGTGAAATTTTAAGCTAAGATTATTTTATCTTTTACGTTTATAATGAATAGATTACACAAAGTAAGGGTAGAAACAACCATTATAATGCCAATTTTTGGGAAAACTCTTTTCTAATCTTGCTCTCTAATAGTAATTAATCACAAGGAAATTGACTCGAATGGGGCAGAACTTCGTGTAGTTGCTCATCAATAAATTAATATCAGGATAGACGAGGCAGGATGGGTGTAGGAAGGAAACCGCGGAGCCGAACTTGTAATTTATTAACTCCTTATCTGATACGCTGTCGAAAATGTATCCTTAAATTTTATTCATTTGATCGTAATAGCTTACTTTTTCGCATTTAACTAAAAATTCGAAGATGAGCTTATCGTGGTATCTCGAAGGATCCGATATCCCATAACACGATCACATACTATTTTTAGGGATTTTACCCAATAAGAGAATTTGAAGGTTTATACATAACGTCCTAAAAGTCCCTCCCTAATAAAGATTATTGAAGCTAAGAGAGGACGCTCTATTAAAAAAAAAGTAAATTAATTGTTTCCACCTCTTACTTTGTGGAATTTATCCATAATAAATATAAAAAGATAAATTATACTTATCTGAATTTCTATAGTATTACAAAGCTTTTATAATATATTTTCTTTAATCAAGGTTTCCAGATAAGTAACTTCATACCATTAACAAGCAATATTATTTTTAAAGAAAGGCTGAATAAGTTGTATTTTAAAGTGTGTAAGATTCTTTATTTAAAGATATGTGTAAAAGAAATATATATATTTCTCAAAGTCAAAAGAGTGTCAAGCGCTTTCGGCAAAACAATGCCATCATCAGGACAAACTGAAAAAATAATTGATGATAGAAGATCATACATAAAGCAAACATGATACTTACAAAAGTGCAAAAAAGTAGAGAAGGTTGGTTATAAAACAAAAGTAGAGAACATCAACGCAGTAACAATACATCTTAAATTAACTTTTTAAAAAACGACATTAATATAGTAGAAAACAGTAACATTTTTAAAAAAATTTGGTTTTTAAAGGCCCAGGCCTGAAAGTTGTCCCAATAAAAGACAACAAGTGTTTTTTAAAAAACATGTAAAATAAATAAAAAATTAAGATGTTTTACGTGAGAAAATTATGAACATGCGGTTTTTGACAAAGTTAGAAAAAGAGTAAGGTTATTTTTAAGTAAAGGGAAAGGTAAAAGGCCAGGACAATAAAAAGGAAGAATAGATCTGAGAGACGTTCAAATATGAAGGTGGATGTAGGAGAGAAGAATATGTTGACTAGTGGTTAATTTAAATAGGTTTTAAAAATAAAAGAAGTGATTACTTACCACACACTTACAAACTTTTGAATAATGGGTTAAATTTGTTAATATTTAGGTGAATTTGGGTGTTTAAACAGGAGGAGGAAGGTTTATTTAGTTCACGAAGGATTTCAAGATCTTCGAGAAGATCAAGTTTAAAGTTACAATTGAAGATGTTGTGTAAAATTTTAACGTTTTCAGGGGGGTTGAAATTGTGTTTGTTAAATTTTAAATGGTGTCCAAAGGTGGACTTATCAGGGTATCTGATGTGTTCTTTGATTCGAATGTCCAGTTTTCGAACAGTTTTTCCAATGTAAGTTGAATTACAATCTAAACAAGAAAGTTTGTAAATACCGCTTTTGTCAAGGATGGGAAGAGAATCTTTTGTGTGACTAAGTAACGATTTAATGGAAAGGTTGTTTTTGAAGGATATCTTGATATTGTCTAAATTTCGGAAGATTTTGGAAATGTCATGGGAAATTTTTCCTAGGTAAGGTAATGAGAAATATTTTAAATTAGTCGAAGGGACAGGACTTACATTATATGCTTGTTGTATGTTACGTTTTAGTTTTAATTTATGGAGGACTTTATCGATAATATTTGGCTGGAAACTGTTGTTAACAGCTAATTGTTTTAAAACAATTAGCTTACCTAGGAAAAATTTCCCATGACATTTCCAAAATCTTCCGAAATTTAGACAATATCAAGATATCCTTCAAAAACAACCTTTCCATTAAATCGTTACTTAGTCACACAAAAGATTCTCTTCCCATCC